>OW386291.2:46904627-48404070 GCA_936432065.2 Rutpela maculata | reverse complement strand
AAATTTTAGATAGGTAATACAGGAAATATTTTTGAGTTGTCGTTTTATGTGAGATAGGAAGTATAGATTTATGATTTTTTATGCCTCTTTTGTTATATTCATGTTCAAAAAGGCTTACGAAATTTTCATGCTTGTAATAATATTTCAATATATCAAATATATACAGTTCTCTTAAAGTGAGAACATTAAAATTCGAGAACAAGATTATAGTTGGGTAACGAATACAAATATTTGCTGTTACTTTATACATACTTTGCTGTTAAATTATTTATCGAAAAATTATAATTCCTCTAGAATTTCACTGTTTGTTGGACTTGCTGTTTTAGTTTTACATATTAAAACAATTATAGTAACTTAATTTTCACTAAATTTACTGAAGTAACTCAAATAACAAAGTCGTAGGTCCACACATAACATCTATTATTTTACATAGAAAAGTCGTACCTATCACACTGTCATATTTTCTTTAAATATATTTAAAATTTCTCTTTGCACAGGTACACCGACCGGGTGGCAAGCAATTTGCATATTATGAAAATATGTAAATTTATCGTACACGTGAAGCTCATGACACCTTGCATAATATACACAAAATTATTAGTTTGCTAAGGGAACTGATGTGTGTATGCATTAGGTGTAGCAGCATATCTGTATGTACCATAATGGTTTAATTATCATCTCATTAAGTGCATTTTGATTTAAGCACAGAAAATGTTTGACTCCTGTCTATGTAATGAAGCATTATTTGACGAGTTTTTTGTAAATATTTCGTGCAAAAACGAGATTACCTTTCCCCCCGTTTTCGAGGGTGCTGAACACGATGGAAGTGGCGGGAGAAGTTTTTGACCTTTTGACCTCTGAAACGCCCAAAAACCACTTCTTTTATGGGGATCCCTTTATGTTTTCATCTATAAACGTATCTGGGGAGTGATTTATCGACGGGATATACTTGAAGTAACATGAAAGGGGGTTATAGAGTAAGTGGAATCCAGAGAGCAGGCCTAAGGGTCAATTATACCCTCCCGAGGGGTCGAATATATATATTTTTTAAATGATTCGGTCCAAACACTTATCTCCCGTTTTCGGGGTCGCTGATCACGGGAAAAATACTCATTTTTAGTTCCAATCCCTCCTGATCACTGCCTCCTGGGCAGAAATCACCCCTCACTCACCAGAAAGCATACTATTCAGGATTTACAGGTTTCTCGGCACATGATCGTTATTTCTGTGCATACCTCTTCATTTTTCATGGAAGAGAAGGTGGAAGCGACTTCGGGGGTTGCTTCAACCCTTAGAAGAAGTGTAAAATTCAGTAACTACACTTTGGATCGTCAATACGCCCCGTTTTCGCAGGCGCTGATCACGATAAAAATATAATTAATTAATTTTACACCCCTCTGAAGGGGTTGAAACAACCCCCGAGAGCGCTACCACCGTCTCTTCCGCGAAAAATGAAGGAATATGCACAGGAATAACGATAATGTGCCGAAAAACCTGTAAATCCTGGATAGTATGCTTTCTGGTGAGTGAATGGTGGTTTCTGCCCGTTTGAGGAATGAGGAATGGTTAGAGCTAAAAATAAACATTTTTCCCGTGATCAGCGATACCGAAAACGGGGGATAAGTATTTGAACCGAATCATTTGAAAAAAAGATTTTCCACCCCTCGGGAGGGTTTAATCAACCCCCTAGGCCTGCTGCCTGGATTCTACTTACTCTATAACCCCATTCAATGTTATTTCAAATATATATATAGTGTGTCCCAGGATAGATGTAACAAGAGGTGTAATGGACCAAAAATTTTGGAATTTTGGAATGGTATTTGGGGATTGAGTCCTGCTTGTTGTAAAACTAAAGTATATCAAAAATGACTTGATTTGGTGTTCTACAGGGCGTTTTATAAGCAAAGTTGTAAAAATCACCACTAATAAAGTACCTTTATTTTTCAAAATATGAAAAAATTCCACTAAGAAAAGTTATTTAGAATGCAATTTCATACCTCTATACCAAAGTTCAGGAATATAAAATTATTTTTTTGAAACTTCCCATTTTTTGAATGATTTAGTATTTTATTTTGAACCATTCAATTAAAACTGCATAGAAATTATTTTTTGTGAATTAATATTTAAAGTTATGTAGAAGCTAAAAGTAGGCTATGAGAAAAGCAGTGGATACACATTTATCATTTATTATTGACATATCTGTCAAACGTAGTCAATATTATCCTTAATTTCTGTTTCAAATTAACGAACCAACCATAAAATATTAAGTGAAAATGGTACTCACAGTGCGTGAAAAAATTTATATTGTGCAATGCTACGGAATTGGCGGTGAAACTCGCTAAGAGAAGTGGTAAGCCGATTTAATTTGAAATTTCCAACACTGCTTTGTCACGTACTCAGGCTATGAGAATAATTAAAAAGTTTCTGGCTACTGGTAGTGTTCTTAACATGAAAAGAAAAATAAAAGCATATGATGAAAACAATGTTGGGGCTATTATAGCTCATGCCTCTGTTATATGAAATCCTAGGATGCCACAAGAGAGAGATCAGCTCTTATTAATATTAGCAAGTCTGAACTTCAAAGAATTTACAAGGCAAAGAAAATTAGGGCATATAAAGCAAATTATAAACATGCGCTTGAAGAGGCCGTAGGTTGGATTTTTGTTTGACCATTGGAGAAAAAATCATGGAAGAGAGATTTTTTTCATCATTTCATAATTTTCTCATATGAATCCACATTCACAACGAAAGGTGTTGTTTCATCTCAGAGCAGTATTGAAGCAAAGAATTACAAATGCCGTTAGATCATATTCGAAACAGTTTTAAGGACTTCAGACGAAGGATCGAAATATGTGTGGATGTGGGTGGTAGCTACGTCGAATAATAAAAAAATTGTAAACATTGTTTTGTATTGTCAATAATTAATTTGTTTGTGAATCTGTTATGTTTTTGACATTTATTACTTATTATAATTAAACCTCATTAATCTTCTGTTAGTAATTGTTTCTTGTTTTACAATTAGTTCGATTAACATTAAACCTTCTTACATCTCGTATATTCAATTTTTTATTTACCAATAGCCTACTTTTTGAGATGATTAACTTTTGCTCCTACACAACCTTAAATATGAATTCAACTCTTAATTCGCAAAAAATGGGAAGTTTCAAAAAAATAATTTTATATTCCTGAAATTTGGTATGGCGATATAAAATTGCATTCTATATAACTTTTCTTAGTGGAATTTGTTCATATTTTGAGAAATAAAGGTACTTTATTAGTGGTGATATTTACAACTTTGCTTATAAAACACCCTGTAGAACACCAAATCAAGTCATTTTTGGTATACTTTAGTTTTACAACAAGCAGGACTCAATCCCCAAATACCCTTCCAAGATTCCAAAATTTTTTGGTCCATTACACTTCTTGTTACGTCTATCCTGGGACACACTGTATGTAACCCGTCTATAAATTAGTTCCCAGACCCGTTTATATATGAAAACATAAAGGGGTCCCCATAAAAGGGGTGATTTTTGGCCGTTTCAGGTTGCGGCGATCAAAAACTTCTCCCACCACTTCCATCGTGTTCAGCATCCTCGAAAACGGAGGGAAAGGTAATCTCGTTTTTGCACGAAATATTTACACCATTTTTGCCTTCATTACATAAACTAATGTCCTTTATTTATATCTTATGTCAAGCAGTTAGTTTTGTAAACATTGGTCAGTTGAAATACATTTCAGTCATTTGAGTTTGAAGCAAAAGTGATATTATTGCGACAGTTATTGAACGAATAAAATATACTGAATATTGAATTATTTATTTCTTCATTGTACTTGGATTCATTTTTCACAATGCTTAATTTTAATGCAGGGGCGAGCGTATATGCATCTTCACTGTGTAAGTATCCTCGACACTCCAAGTGAAGCAACGTGCAGCGCGGTTAGTACTTGGATGGGTGACCCACCCATCTTGGGAAACACAGCGATCTCGTCCCACCTTCTAGCGGCTTGTATATTAGTGTATACGCGGGAGCTATGTAATTTCAGACGAGGATTACGTAGTGGATATACCATCCTTCGAAGGGGATGTAAAGCAGGCGGTCCCTTGTCTATTAAATGTTAGGCAAGTAAACGATCCCTACTCTTCTTACGAGAAGAGGTTCGGCCAAATTTCCAGGTTGGGGGTAGCTCGTCTCTTGGCGTCGGTGATAGGCCCTGGTAGCGGAAATAGGCCGACGTTAAATAAATAGATAAAAAAAAAATTAATGCATTTTAAATTTTGCATTATTACGAACTCTCAATAAAATTTAATTAATCAATAACTGTTTATTTCAATTAATATTAACAATGTTTTTGCCACTCTATTTATATGAATGTACATATTTATTTAACAAATAAAATATGTGTTTTTCAATTTAAATCACTAATTAGAGAGATTATAAATTATAAAGTGAATCAAATAATTTACTGAAATGACTTAAAATTGTATCATTTCAACAGCACAATTATCAATATATTTAAATAATTACTGAATCGTGGAAAGAAATATATAGCAATTTTAAGGTGACATGAATTTGAAACCATGATACCTACGACTCAACAATCTTAACCAAACGGCTCTAGAAGAATCAAGATTTAACACAAGTGGTAATCCAACAGTCTTAAACAAACGTTTGGTTAAGATTGTTGAGTCGTAGAGGATCGTGGTTTCAAATTCATGTCACTTTAAAATGGTGAAAACTTTGCGAGGAAACATCATAGATGACCATTCGAAAGCTTATTTTAAAGAGGAAGGATGGTACTAAATGACGTATTTATTAAAAATAAGCTGAAAAGCCATTTTTTAAGTACTTAACCTCAAATATTTAAAAATCCTGACGTGATGGGCCAATTCTTCTGAAATGACCCCCATCTGCCCAACAACGAAACCTCGCAGACCTGTGTAATCAATTTGCTCCGCTTATGGTACGAAATCATTGCCATGATTTAACAGAGTTCATACAAAATGGGATGATGACGTCAGTCCCAAGATCCATTGCTCCGACTGTATGTAGACATTTTCTATTCGATATTTGAGCTTTGACTTTAGCGTGTTAGGAAATGGATTTCTGTTATTATTTTATTTTTCTGCTATAATAATTAGATACAATAAGAAAATTTAGGAAACCTCAAACTGATGTAACTCTCATTTTGCTCTTCTTCTAGTCACGATTCCCACCTCAAACTTATGCAGTTACATTATTAATGGCTTCTATACTTATATAATATTTGTCTTCAAACTAATTCAAGAGAATTTAAGTTTTCTTATGAGATATAAATGAATGCCTTCTAGGACAATCACGTAGGAAACTATAAAATTGAATCCGTCAACAAACTTACATTTCTACTTAAGTTCTTCTTGATATTCTTTTCCAGTTGGCCGGTTTTAAAACTTTTAGGATGTATTACTATATAAACAGCGCGAAGAGGAAAGAATTTAATGAATACTGTTGTTTACATGAAACTCAACATTTATTTCAGTTCAGTGATGTTTAATTAATTTCTCTATTTTTATCATCTCTGAATAGCATCAGTCTTATTATCATACATATTTGATTAAATCAAATAGGTATAATACCGGGTGGCTCAGCCGATAGAGACACTCTTGTAACTTTTGAATGGGCAAGTGGATTTTTTTCAAATTTGGTGTAGTGATATGGGATGAAGTTTCGGATTATATGATGTAAAGAACCAAAATGACCGACTTCCGGTTTCGATGCAATTGACATGAAAATCAAACTTTTAAATGGGACAACCTGTAAATTTTTGCATATATGGATCCTGTTGGCTGTTTTCATATATGGAACTGTCCTGTATGAAAAAAAATGAATTTTCGAAAACAGAAGGTAAAATCAATAAATAATGAATAGCAATTAATCCCACGTAATGGCCAGCATAAATATAAATATGATCCTATGACAGATAAAATTAATATATTGTTCCAAAATGTTCAGTCAATCAAAAATAAAATTGAACAAATCCAAATTATTTTTAAAAATGCAGGATGTAGATATCGTTTGTCTAACCGAACATTGGCTTAGTAATACAGAACTAAGTTCATTTAAAATAAGTAATTATCATGTATCAGCAGCATCTTGTCGCAAAGATTTTAAAAACGGGGGTGTTATGATGTTACATAAGAATTTAAACTTAGAAATCAAGAAATTAAATAATATTAATCAGTTTTGTGAGGAAAAAATAATGGAGGTATGTGGTGTGGAAATAAAAATGGGAAATGATATAATTAAACTATTGTCAATGTACAGATCACCAGCAGCAGATATAAACCATTTTCTATACAAGCTAGATGCTTCATTAGGTAATATATATAAAGAAAATTGTAACGTAATCCTTTGTGGTGACTTGAATATTGATTATTTTCCTGCATCTAATACCAAAAAAGCATTACTTGACATAATTCAATCGTATGATATTTACATGAGATTAAGTGAACCCACGAGATATTCTGTTAATTTAAATAGCTGCATAGATTATATTTACACAAATTTTGATAACAATTGTAGTTACAAGATTTGCAAAAATGGTATTTCTGATCATACTGATCAAATTTTTACTTATAATTTCAACAACAACCTGAATAGCCAAAATGTTTATGACTATAAGCGATTAATAAATGATAATAATTACAAAACATTTTCTTATCACTTGAATAAAGAGACGTGGATTGATATATATATATATATATATATATATATAAATAATATATATAAATAATAATTTGAGATAATGTGATAACAGATCATAAGCATATGGCTCAACATTTCAACACTCATTTTATAGATATATATATATATATATATATATATATATATATATATATATATGCAACTACTGTAAATGAGGTTTCCAACATTTTATTGACACGTTTAACTATTATATAGAAATTAGCTTCCCACTAAAAAAATACAGACAAGATGGAAAAAAAATTTTTGGATTACTCAAGGTATTCGAATATCTGCTAATAAGTTAAAAATGCTGTATGAGAAAAAAATTAGAACCCAGGATGAAGCAGACATTAAATTTTATAAGTGTTACAAGAAACTGTACAAAAAAGTAATCAGAGCTGCAAAAAGACAACATAATGATAGAATTTATGACAAGGCATCTAATAAAAGTAAAGCAGTATGGTCAATTATTAATAATAACCTAAATAAATCAACAACAAAAGTTAAAATACAAAATATAATAATTTGAGATAATGTGATAACAGATCATAAGCATATGGCTCAACATTTCAACACTCATTTTATAGATATACCGAAGAAATTGAATGAAAAATTAACTGTACAGGGTGATGGTAATAATACATTTAATTTGGGTATTAATAATTATCCTACGATATTCTTGGAATCAGTAACTGAGACCGAAATTTTGAATATAATTCATAATTTAAAGAACTCTAACTCTGCAGGTATTGACGGTATCAGTTCAAATTTATTAAAAAGGTCAGTGAATTTGGTTGTGAAACCGTTAACATTTCTAATTAATGTTTCCATATTTGATGGTCATTTTCCCGCAGTTTTAAAGAACGCTAAAATGATAACAGTTTTTAAGAACGGTGATAGTACTTTGTTAGATAATTTTCGCCCGGTTGCTTTGTTATCAACTGTTTCCAAAATTTTAGAAAGAGTAATTTATAACAGAATTCTGAAATTTTCTTATAAAAATAATATTCTCTCTAAATTTCAACATGGTTTTCTCAAAGATAAATCAACAGAAACAGCAATTATGGATTTTATAAAAACAACTGTATGATAACTTAAATAAGAACATGCGAAGTATAGGCCTTTTCATGGACCTTAGTAAAGCGTTTGACCTGATAAATCACAGACTGTTACTTAATAAATTAGAATATTATGGCTTAAGAGGGAAGATTCATGACTGGCTAAAATCGTACCTTTCCTGCAGGACACAGGTTGTGGAAGTCAATGGAGTTAGATCGGGAATTGAGGAAGTATCGATAGGTGTCCCACAGGGATCTGTGTTAGGACCCCTGCTGTTTCTATTTTAGATCAATGACTTACCACTGTGTATAACAATCTAATAATGTTTGCTGATGATACTTCCTACTTAAGCTGTAAAAACTCAGTAAGTGAAGCAAAAGATGAAATACAGGATAAAATGAAATTGTTTACTATCTGGTTTCAAGAACTGTTTTTAAATGTTTCAAAAACTGTATTTATTAACTTTCCTCCAAGAATAACTAATGTATTTCAAAGTAGTTTGATAAAAATTAATAAAAAATAAATTGAACAAGTTAATTCTTGAAAATTTTTGGGTATATTTATAGATAATGCTTTAAATTGGGAATCTCATACAGAATTTTTGTCTAAAAAGTTAACTCCGGTCTGTTATGCATTATATAGATTGCAACATGTCTCTAATGGTAGAACAGTTATATCATATTACTATGCACATTTCTATTCTAGGTTGTCCTATGACATCATGTTTTTGGGGAATTTCGCATAATGCAGATAGAATATTTAAATTGTAGAAAAGGGGAGTAAGAAATATTGCAAATGTTCCTAGGAGGACGTCATGTAGATATCTGTTTAAAAAATATAAAATTTTACCACTGGCTAGCATATATTCTGAAAACTTTGATATACATATTAAAACTAATATTAATCTGTTTTCCACAAACAATTTTAATCACGAGTATAACACTCGTGGAAGTGATAATTTGGTAATACCAGGTCATAAATTGACGACATGCGAACAAAATCCATTATACATGGGAATAAAATTGTATAATAAGTTATCACCTGAAATAAAAAGCATCGATAATATTAATCAGTTCAAAAGTAAATTAAAACATCTGCTATATGAAAAGACTTATTACAGCATACATGAACTTCTAAATTAATAAATGAAACAAATTAATATTATTTGATACATTGTTTGTCTATCTGGGATTATTTTTCTTGTTTTACTATGATTTTCTTGTTGTTTTACTATTATGTGCTTGTATAGTTTTTTTAACCTATGTGTTATATTTTGTATTCTTTATTTTTAATTTGATATTGTATACTTATAATGTTTTAAACATTTTACATTTTGATTGTGTCGAATTGACTAGTCCTATGCCATTTGTATGGTCTTTTTGGGTAATAAATATACTTACTTACTTTTGGCCAAAATACATATGATCTGACCTTCAAATATCATTTTGATTTCCAAAAAGTATAGATTTTTTAATTTTTAGTTTTAATCATAGGAGGCCGCGATTTTGCCAAAATTGTTAAAAATCGGTCTGCAAGCACCTTTAAAATATCTATCTCTTCAGATACTAACATTAAACACGATTTATTCTTCATTAAGTTCAACGACATTGGTTTTTCAACGAAAACTATTTTTTTTAATGGAACTCCTATGCGACAACCTGTTACTTAAAGTACTTGTATATTGATAAGAGCGAATCTAGTGGTTGATATGATAAATTAAAGCGCGAGAGAGATAGAATAAGGATTTGGCAACACTCTATTAAAACCGCTGCCCAAGGAATCACTACTTCCACATCCAGATTTTCTATCCAAGTCACTCACAATGAAAAAATTTTATATGTGGAAATAATTGTTTATGGAACTTTAATAATATAATATTTGAAACCATCTACCCCAAAAACCCATAAAAGGATACCCCACATCGGTAGTGGGGTAGGGGTGGTGATCGGGGGTGGTAGTGGGGGTGGATGAATTAAAAAAAATATTTTGAGGTTTCTGGTTCTTGTACACACACTAAATCATATTTTATTTTTCATCCCCTTTAATAACGGGGTGGAGGTGGTAATGGTTAATGCCAAACATTTTTTTGAGACCTTAGCTTCTCTTGTATACCGGGTGTAAACCAATAGTTGGCCACCCCTGTAACTTCCTTGTTTTTAAATATATCGGGATGAAATTTTGTATGGTGAAATTAGATAAGATTTTCAACTTTTTGTTACCTATCCGCCATATTTGTCACATCCGGTTTCACCGGAAATGGCCCCAATAGTCTTTTCTAAATGGACCACCCTGTATGTTTTTATATTTCTGAAATAAAGATCACATTTTGGATACATTTATACTATTTTGAACAATTTATACAATGTTGCACGAAAAATAATTCGAATTTTATTTGTCAATCTAGATGGCCGCGAATATGTTAAAATTATTTTTGTTCCAATGTAATTCATATAAAAAATACGAAAACGTCAATATGTCCAATAATACATCATACAGAATGCTGTAAACTCATTAAAATCACATTTTTCAAAATTACTCATTTTTTTTTAAATATCATGATATGTGCCACCCAGATATTCAGAAAGCTCTATTCAGTACGGATTAAACGGTACCAAAAGTTCCGTAATGTGTAATCGTTAGCGGCAGAAATGATAATTTTTCTTAAGAAATTTATGATTTATATCTAACTTTAATTAAATTTTGACCAACCCTGTATATTTTTGTTAATATTTTATGATATGCCACCCTCCGCAGGAGATAGAATGGGCCTCTGGCTCATTCTTGTTGCATATAATAAAATATTAACACAAACATACAGGGTTGATCAAAATTTAATTGAAGTTAGATATAAATCATAAATTTCTTAAGAAAAATTGTCATTCCTGCTGGTAACGATTACACATTACAGAACTTTCGGTACCGTTTAACCCCTACTAAATAGAGCTTTCTGAATATCCGGGTGGCCCTTATCATAATATTTAAAACAAATGAGTCATTTTGAAAACTGTGATTTTAATGAGTTTACAGCACCCTGTATGACGTATCATTGGATATATTGACGTTTTCGTATTTTTTATATGAATTACATTGGAACAAAAATAATTTTAACATATTCGCAGCCATCTAGATTGACAACTAAAATTCGAATTATTTTTCGTGCAACACTGTATAAATTGTTCAAAATAGTATAAATGTATCCAAAATGTGATAATTATTTAAAAAATGCAAAAACATACAGGGTGGTCCATTTAGAAAAGACTATTGGGGCCATTTCCGGTGAAACCGGAAGTGATAAATATGGCGGATAGGTCTGAAAATCTTACCTAATTTCACCATACAAAATTTCATCCCGATATCTTTAAAAACAAGAAAGTTACAGGGGTGGCCCACTATTCGTTTACACCCGGTATACTAAATACCCATTTTATGGACTCTTTCCTACTTGATTTATGTATTTACCCCAAATTTACCCCAATTTACCCCCCAACCCTTCGACGGAACAAGATGAAAATATAATCGAGTTCCAGATCTCGTTAAAGTACATATGTGTACCAAATTTCAAGTCAATATCTTAAACGGTTCCAGAGTAAACGTGCGCACAAAAAAAAGTTACAGACAGACCGACAGTCAGACAGAAATTTTGTTCGTTCAAACTTAAAATCTCGACATTTCATGACATTCTAAGTCTATTTGAACAATAAAAATTTTTTAAAAATTTTTTGTCATTACTAGACTTCTACTGAATGTGGAAGTAATACGATTGCCATAACTGTCATATACTAATCTGCTACATTTAATCTGGCTATATTTAATCTGGCTATATTTTGTTCGTGCCGAGCCGAATTTTCCAATTTCGATATGCAATTTACGATGAGGTTTAACTTTAACCTCTTTATATCGCGACATCGTACAGCTGGTGTTTTTCGAAAAATATAAACGTGTCAAGATCGCATGTTTTTGCCGAGGTTTTTGCAATTTTTTCGTCACCGAAATGCCAGGTATTTTTTACTATTTTTCGCATCTTTTGCTTCCATCAGAATTTTTTTTTCGTTGCGGAGATATTTACTGAAATGTCGACGATGCAGGGCAAAAAATCGCAAATTTTGTGCTTCAAAAGTTGACAATTTCTTAATCTTGATTCCTACGCTAAAAGACTACTCCAGCTAATTTAAATAGAATTAAATTTGCTAAAACTTTTATTTTATTTTTTGGATTCCGACAAAAATTAGGGAGTTAGAGGCGGCGGAAATTGGGACTTTTTTTCGGTAAAATTTCGCCATTTTGTCACCGTAATTAATCGGTAATTAATTAAAGTCGATCTCATATATGATATCCACTTAATATAATGTATTACCTAGATGCTTCATTAATCTCGGCCCTTCAAAACAAAGGTTTCTGACAAAATTAATTTTTTAAGATTTACATGCATTTTCTAGGAAAACGTGAAATTTTCTCCATTTACTCGAATATTTCGACATTTATCGGTTTTTCCGAAGAAATTGTAGGCAACAAATGTAAAGAGCACTTATACTAATTTTTAATTTTATACTTTTTAAAAATTTAAATATTCACGCCATCTTGTCTACCTTCCTTTTGTAGTAAATTTATAATTGAAAAATGGAATGTTTTAATATTTTTTTTAATATTTTTTGAAAATCATAATAATATTTAAGGGTCAGATCATATGTATTTTGGCCAGCAAGATCCAAATATGTAAAAATATACAGGTTGTCCCATTTAAAAATTTGAAATTCATGTAAATTACATCGAAACCGGAAGTCGGTCATTTTAGTTCTTTTCATCATATAATTGGAAATTTCATCCCATATCACTACACCAACTTTGAGAAAAATCCATTCACCCATCCAAATGTTATACGAGTGACCCTGTCGGCTGAGCCACCTGGTGTTATTGTGGAAGAACGCACTACCGGGCGTCAAAATGACGCTACACCAATTTATTTCTCAGGGGGCGCCAGCCGTTCTTCTACCTCCCAGGCGGGTTCGAGATAAGATGCACTTCGATAGCCGGATAATGGACCAAGGCTGCACTACCACAGATCGGTAATAACGCTCTCTCTGGACCTGAGTTCCCTCGTTAGGGGTTTAGGTACCTCTTAATTTCCTGAATTTTTGCATAGAAAAAATCTCAACCGAAGAATTTATCTGCGGATTGATTAATTTTTGTACGCGGTATCCACATTTTTATCTGTTTATAACGGCTTCACCCTTAGGGATTTCTCAAAAAACGCAAAAAAAAATCCCTATCGAACCTCCGTAAGGCAACCAAAAGGTCGAGTGTTAATGTGAGTTAACTCGACACATCCGGTTTTCGATACGAAAGTTCCAGGGATTATAGACCGTCAACAGGCCTCAAGATTAATTAACAAACAATAGTTCAAAGAATCAGTTTATTTAACAGAAATGGTTATACAAAATTCTCAAGATAAGAATCGTGCCTTCTCCAATCAAGGTAATGACTTTCAGACCATACAAGCGACAGCGCTTACGCTAACGATCGATTAGGTAGAAAAGATTCATGCATACCTTCTCAGAATCAAAATGCGAGCTTTTTAGAGAAGTCTGAGACTATTTGTAATTCATAATTACGGGTGACTGATTTTAACTTAAAAAAGTTTTACTAAATGAATTTAGTTTCGCTAGAGACTACTTAGCTTTAAAGTTCTTGTTTCGTGGCGGTTCACGTATTAAAACACATTCGTGAGGACTTATAACTGCATAAGTTTAACAGCGTTCGATCAGTCTACGATTTACTTGCTCCTATGCAGTTGTTCAATATTATCGATATAGCAGCAACTCACCTTCGAGCGACTTTTAGGCAAAATTGAATTTTTGGTTTTTTTATGCACAAGGCGTTTTCCTCTGTAACTTTGTCATTTGGAAAGCCCTGCTATCGGCTTTCCTACCATTGCTTTGTCTGGACCACTCAACGCGCTCGACCAACTTGCGAGCCGCTGAGTCAATCCCAACTCTATCTATGCGAGAAACCGGCCTTGTACATGTGCATTGATTTTTATCAATTTTTGCTTATCGGCACTACGCCGGCTTTGTCAAAATCCTCTATTTTGCCTTTTGGATGCAGCGCATCGCTAAAATTTTATGCTCATACTATAGAATTGGGCTTTCAATGACCGTACATCAAAGTCCAATGTCTGGTGGATGAATAAAAAATAAAAATTATTCCAGAGTATATTTTCGTGGTACTTTTTAAACTGACTTTAAACTGACTTTCTGGTACCAATTTCGGCGTACTTTTGAAAAATCAATTTTCAAGCCAAATTTCAACGTAGTTTTGAAAAATTAATCTGCGGGTGAAATTTTGGCGTACTTTTGATAAAACGATTCTCAAGCCAAATTTCGACGCAGTTTTGAAAAATTTGTCTGCAAGTGAAATTTTGGCGTAAGTAGATAAATCGATTCTTGAGCCAAATTTCGACGCCCTTTCAAAAATATTATTTTTCAAAGTCCAATTTGTGGTACCTTTGAAAAAGTATATTATTCATAAATCTTGGTCATTATATACTTTTGCTCTTATATCCTGAACCAAAAACATTTTTCCTAAGTGAAAATTCGGTGTTTCTTCGAATTTTCACCTGGTCATTTCCAACGCCTTATGGAACCCAAAACGGTCCTTATGGACTGATCTGTGCCTCTGCAGACTCTTAAAATTGTCTTTAAATGAAATCTTCAACTTAGGACGATTTTGGAGAGTTCTACAACATTATAACCGGACAAGAATTTTTAAACATCAACGTAGAGAAAAATTTTTGTACATAAATCCGGTTCATAACAGACTAAATTTGAATGTTGAATAAAAACTTTCTGTATGTCTGTATGTATGTAGACCGTTTCTTGTAAACACAATAACTTCTGTTAGACTCAAAATTTTTAACTCAAATTTGGAACATATATAGAACAGCATAATCGAATGTTCCCAATTGAAGTTGAGCCATATCCCTCATACAGGGTGATCACTAGAGGACTGCAAACTCTTATTTTTATGTAAAACAGCTTTTATTTTAATTTTAGAGCAAAATGATACTGGTTCTCGATTAAGCACACAAGAATATGAAAACGCACAAAATTATTAAACCACAATATACAGGGTGTCTCTCAGGTTCCAACCAACTTTATGTAGATTAGATGATATATCAATTTTACCCTATAATATGGTACACGTATTTTTAGTAAGACTGTTATGAAATAAATAAAGTTGCAGTCGGGCGTTGCCGACTGCGTATATCTATTAAATACAATAATACTAAAAAGTACTCTTCGCCGGTTTACTAAACTTTTACTTTACTAGTTTAAAATTAAAAACTGCGGTTTACTAAACTTTTTATATAATTGTTACACATTCTATAGTTAGTTATAAAATTAAAGAGTATAGAGTATCCTATAGAATGTGTAACAATTATATAAAAAGTTTAGTAAACCGGCGAAGAGTACGTTTTCAGCTTGTTATCATTATTTATTATCTTATTCTATTAGATGATTATCTCTTTTTTACAACGAAACAAGCCTCGGGGAAACATTTCCAAAAAAAAAAACCGCTGCCCAAGGAATCACTACTTCCACATCCGGATTTTCTATCCAAGTCACACAACGAAAAAATTTTGTATCTGGAAATAGTTGTTTATGGAACTTTAATAATATAATATTTGAAATCCTCTACCCCAAAAACCCATAAAACGATACCCCACATCGCTAGTGGGGTGGGGGTGGTGACAGGGGGTGGAAGTGGGGGGTGGATAAAATAAAAAAATATGTTGAGGTTTCTGGTTCTTGTACACACACTAAATCACATTTTTTTTCATCCCCTTTAATAATGGGGTGGGGGTGGTAATGGGGGTGGCCAATGCCAAAATGTTTTTTGAGACCTTAGCTTCTCTTGAATATACTAAATACCAATTTTATGGACTCTTACCTGCTTGATTTACCTATTTTCCCCAAATTTACCCCCCAACCCTTCGACGGAACGAGATGAAAATATAATCTAGTTCTAGATCTCGTTAAAGTACATATGTGTACCAAATTTCAAGTCAATATCTCAAACGGTTCCAGAGTAAACGTGCGCACAAAAAAGTTACAGACCGACAGACCGACAGACCGACAGACCGACAGACCGACAGACAGACAGAAATTTTTTTTTCGCTCATACTTGAAATCTCGAAGTTTCATGACATTCTAAGCCTATTTGAACAATAAAAATTTTTAAAAATTTTTTTGTCGTTACTATACTTCCACTGGATGTGAAAGTAAAATGAAAGAAAAAGGTTTCACAATTTGGAATTTGAAATTTATAGTATTTGTGACATATCCATACATTACTGTCAGTGAAAAAGATCGTATCGTTAGTAACATCTTCCTTCCATTGACCCACTCTACCTATTAATCTGTAATGCTATTAATCTGTAATACTTTCTTCATGGAGCGGTGTTGAAAACATCCCTTTTCAATTACATAGTTCTCTACTTGAACATTAAATCGAGTGCCAGTTCATATTTTTTTAATTACTTCCACGTCCAGTGGAAGTATAGTAACGACAACAAAAATTTTAAAAAATTTTTATTGTCCAAATGGGCTTAAAATGTCATGAAACGTCGCGATTTTAAGTTTGAGCGAAAAAAAAATTTCTGTCTGTCTGTCGGTCTGTCTGTCGGTCTGTCTGTCGGTCTGTCTGTCGGTCTGTCTGTCGGTCTGTCTGTCGGTCTGTCTGTCTGTAACTTTTTTTTGTGCGCACGTTTACTCTGAAACCGTTTAAGATATTGACTTGAAATTTGGTACACATATGTACTTTAACGAGATCTAGAACTAGATTATATTTTCATCTTGTTCCGTCGAAGGGTTGGGGGGTAAATTTGGGGTAAATGGGTAAATTAAGCAGGTAGGAGTCCATGAAATTGGTATTTAGTATATACAAGAGAAGCTGAGGTCTCAAAAAAATTTTTGGCATTAGCCACTCCTATTACCACCCCCACCTCCTTATTAAAGGGGATGAAAAAAAAATGTGATTTAGTGCATGTACAGGAATCAGAAATATTTCAAAATATTTTTTACCTCATCCACCCCCCACTACCACCCCCTATCACCACCCCCACCCCACTACCGATGTGGGGTATCGTTTTATGGGTTTTTGGGGTAGAGGATTTCAAATATTATATTATTAAAGTTCCATAAACAATTATTTTCACATACAAAGTTTTTTCGTTGTGAGTGACTCGGATAGAGAATCTGGATGTGGAAGTAGTGATTCCTTAGGCAGCGGTTTTTTACAAATATTATTTCCATCAGCAGAATTATAAAGGCACAGATAGCTATATTAAAGAAACGGTCGTGTTCCGTGCGCAAAGAGCTAGTCTTTTATTTTGAAGAAATGAATAACCGTACATTTCATGCAGCGGCTTTTGATACAGATTTATAAATTAATCCTGAAAGGAATAACTAAGGTAGTCTCAAAACAAAATGCGCAAACGGTTCAACAAACTGACATATATTAAATAAAATCCGATTTAAAATAAAATGTTTTGATCAGAATATATGCAAAATAAACATAACAATAAGAACAAAATAATAAATAACATACCAGCTAACTATTAACTGTTTTACCTAGTTTTACTAAGGAATAATTTTATTTTTGAACTACAATAAATTAAATATACAGCTTGACTATGAAAATTTACTCGACTTGAACAGAAAACAAAGAAAAGTTAATAATAACTATGACAATCTCTTTAGAAGTTGAAACAGATATTACCAAAAATAAAAACGGTAAGGTGGCAGACTGAGCAAGTGATACGGTATTATGGTTAGACAGGAGGTGGCATTTTGGCACTCAGAGGCCCGCGGCTTATAAAACTTTTAATGCAGATAGGCAGCTTACAAATGAGGAACTTAGAAAACTTTCCAGCGGACGTCAGCGGCGGCAAAGTGACTACCAGCACGGAAGGTTGGCATCTCAACGACCGTAAGATATTAATAGAGGTTGTCGTTATAGCTCGGGAGACAGTGGCAGACATTTTAAGACATTCGCTTTAACATTATTCTACTATTTTTGTGCCATAGATAGTGAAAATAGTTGTCTGCCAGGGTATGCGTTGAACAAAGCTCCGCAGAAACATCCAACAGAGAGTGTAAGAAGAAATAGCATCGTTAACTGAAATCAATAATGATGATTTTTTTTTATAAAATATGGGCATCATGAAATTTTCGAAAAAAGCCAGCGGGTAATCATATTTGCAGGACAAAGCGCGTTTGCCACATGAAAAAATATGTAAAAAAAAACGAAGTAGTTTGACTTAAATAATTAATGTTAATAAATTCTTTTATTAATAGTTTATAGTATAAAATGTACACTCAAAGAAATAGTATGGGTAAATTCAACTAAAAAAAATGGGTAACTAACAATGCCGTTAATTTTGTTAAACTAAATTATATTGATGGTATTTTCAAACAAAAGGTGATTGTTATTTTAATTAATAAAAAGTTGTCGTACAACAAAACAAACATTAACTTAAAAAATAGATGAATAAGACTATTATTTTTTTCGTCTGACTATTATTTTGTTGAATTCTGTCAAATTAAACTAGATAATAGTATATTTTATTTTTAACTATTGTCGAATTGTAATTGTAAACGCAGTAGCAGTTTGCTCTACTATTATAGTTGACAGATAAACCAATATTATTGTAGAGTTAACCCGCAGTTCTGTTTACATAAACATAACATCGTTCTGCTATCCACTTTGATGAATTAAGACGTCGCATCAGCGCTTTTGTTTGCCAATAGTATGGGTTAAATCAAAAAAATAGTATACATATTGTTCATTTGGTTAAATTGAAGTATATTTAATAGTATTTTTAAACAAAAGGTGATTGTCACACAAGAAAATAAACATTAACTTAAAAAATAGGTGCAAACGACTATAATTTATTCATCTTACTAATAATTTGTTGAATTTTGTCAAATGAAACTAGATAAATAGTAGACTTTATTAAGTATTATCGAATTGTAATTCTATCCCAGTATTAGTTCGCTGTATTAAAATACTTTGTAGACAAACCAATATTATTGTTGTCTTCTAGAAGTTCTAAAAGAGAATTACCATAAAATTTTCTTGCTTACCACGTAGTCTATTGCAGAAATTATTCCTAGATTACGCCACATACAATAATCAATCATGCATTATCCTATACTCTTATGAATTTATAGAAAATTAATAACATGATTGCAATGTTCAAATTCTCTCAGGGATCATCGATATATTAACCAAAGAAAAAAGGGACGTCCTGGATTTATGCATGGTATTGATTACCAACTTGCCTCTCAAGAAAAATCAGCTGAGGAGAAATTACAGAAATTATCCGAATGAATGCAACGAAGTCAACAAGAAAAAGCTATATTAGAGGAAACAGTCACCTGTCCATCATCAAGTAGTAATTCAGCAGACTCCAACGAAAATGAAGATGAAATAATCGAAGCCCAAGAAGAGTTGTTACAAGACCAGCCTGGCCCGTCACAGCCAAAAAAGAGGAGATCGTATGGAACATGTAACATCATCACACCAAAAATAGCCGCTGCATTTGATGCTTGCAAAATAAGCGACAGGTATGGAGTCCATATTTTGACGGCAGTAGCAGAAGCACTAGGACATGACACCACATCTTTGTCCATCAGCAGAACCACACTTCAGCGCTCTAGACAACGCATCCGCGAAGAAAGAGCTGAAATATTAAAAATTGCCTTCGGTAATTCTGAATTGCCGGCCCCGGTCATCCATTGGGATGGAAAACTTTTACCTTCTCTCACTGGAATGGGAAATATCGATAGACTTGCTATCTTAGTTACTAGTGGAGATATTGAACAACTACTTGGAGTACCAGCTTTGCCCAATTCAACTGGAAGAGAACAGACTGAAGCAGTTTATGATGTGCTTTGTGAATGGAATTTGGATGAAAAGGTAATAGCTTTGTGTTGTGATACAACAGCATCAAATATGGGTTATATAAATGGGGCAGCCACACTATTGCAACAAAAATTAGAAAGAGATATTCTATATTTTTCTTGTAGACATCATATTTTTGAAGTGGTTTTGAGAAGTGTGTTTGACACAAAAATGCCTTCCTCATCTGGTCCAAATGTGCCACTATTTAAACGTTTTAGGGAATTTTGGCCTAAAATAGATCAAAATAAACTAAAAACTGGATTTCAGGTATTAAAAATTAAACACATTTTACAACCAGTTAAAGCCGAAATTGTAAAGTTTCTAAATGCAGCTTTAACTTTGCAACAGCCTCGTGATGATTATAAAGAATTTTTAATGCTTTCTAAACTTTTTGTTGAAGAAGAGCCCACTCACACGGCATTCTATCAACCAGGGGCATTTCATCATGCACGTTGGATGGCCAAAGCCATTTACTGTCTAAAAATATTTTTTTTCCAAGATCAGTTCCAACTAACTAAAAAAGAAAAAATAGGTATTGAAGATATATGTCTCTTTATTGTAAAGGTTTATGTAAAGGCCTGGTTTACAGCGTCATTTGCTAGTAAAGCACCGCTTCATGACTTAGACTTTTGTAAAGAACTCATTAATTATCAAAATATTGACAAAGAAATATCTCAAGCCGCAAGTAGGAAAATAGTGAACCATTTGTGGTACCTTAATTCAGTAAATGTTGGCTTATCTTTCTTTGATGACGATATTTCAGTTACTACTAAAAGAGAAATGGTTAAAGCTTTGAATAGGAAAGCACCAAATCAAGAGGGTATTAAACGACTTATGATTAGTAACATTACTGACGTTGAAAACAAGGAAATTCAGGACTTCATATGCGAGAACACTAAACAGTTTTTTCAAAAATTAGGTTTGTCTATGGAATTTTTGGAAAATGATCCAACAAAATGGAGGGAAAATGAAAGTTATACCCGATGTTTCAATATTGTAAACAAAATTAAAGTTGTAAATGATGCCGCTGAGAGAGGAATCAAACTTATTACTGACTATAATGACATTTTAACAAAAAATGAAGACCAAAAACAGTTTTTACTCCAAGTTGTAAATGATTATAAATCACAGTTTCCAAATGTAAAAAAAGAAACCCTGTCGCATGCTTTGGCCTAGTGCAAAAAATATTGTTTTTATTACTATATGTCTTGTAGATTTAGGATAATATTTGGTACTATGTATGAAAAAAACGTTTCATAATAAAATACATAAAGATAAAACGAGAGTTTTATTTCAAAAACTTCTAGTCTAGTTTTCTTAGACTACGAATTTACAGTAGTATGACACATGTCATAGTCACAACAGATAATGTCTTTGATATTTGTATGACTTGATTAGTCATTCTAAAGATAAATGTTGCTGATTAAAAAAAAAACAATGCATCAACCAAAGAATGTAAATAATTCCATTTACTTTTATTATTGCATAATAATGCATTCTGCGGCACCCCTTGCCTTCAATTTGCCTCAATAATATTTTGAGGGGACTGTTTTTTCTTCAAATGGAACCATTTGCAGGGGTGAGAAATAAAAAATTTCGATTTCGAAAAAGATGGGCCACCCTAATGACTATTCTTTTCTGATTGATTTAACTATGAAACTAGATAGGCGCGATTTCACATGCTCTTTTTGGTTGAATTCACCTATCATTTTCTTTGAGTGTAAGAAAAACGCAATCTACCAATCTTCCAGATACACCATTTTTCATATAGTTCATATAGTCGAGCGATATCTCGCTATATGCATGTTAGGTTTACCATCCATCAATTAAAAGGGTATATTATACACTACGAAAAACAGCCCTACAAAGTTAATGAAATGAGTTAATGTTAACCAAAAAAATTAATAAACAAAAGCAGCACGACATTCGCAGAGAACAAAATTCGAAACTACGCCGAAATCGTATAAAAAAAACGCATATAGAAAGTCGTCACTAACTTGAATCTCGAACGCAATTACTCGTAGTTTTCTCTATACCAGGAGAGCTGAACGTAGTGGACGTCCGTCCCTTTCCGTTACTAAAAGAACGTGTATCGCATCGACAACGGCTATTGTTAGCGTTATGTCGTGTTGTGTATGTGTGTTATCGAATAACGGAGGATCGATCGACGATGAAGGATCGATCCCACCACCGAATGTCGATTTGGAGCCTTTCGACTCTCGGAACTCCAAGAGATATCATTGCTACCTTCAACTGGAAAAGATATGACCCTAAAGGCGTTCAAGTATAATCCCACGGATGGGTAGATCCGCACCACCGCTCGTTCGAGCGAATGCGTGAACCAAATGCCCGAACCTGCGGTTCCTCTCGTACTGAGGATTACAATCGCAACGACGAGTCATCAGTAGGGTAAAACTAACCTATCTCACGACGACCTAAACCCAGCTCACATTCCCTATTAGCTCTCGGTCTATTAGATTCAATATTAAACTAACTGTGGCTGGGCTCATTGTGTTAATAAAAGACCACCATCCAACAGTGACTGTCAGTGGAACATTGAATTCTACAGATGAAATAGATACAGAAAAACGGTTATCAATATCAGAAAAACTACCCCAAGATAAAGTAAGAAAATATTTTTATTCCTTTGGCTCTTGTATACATTAAATCACAATTTTTTTTCACCCCATTTTATAGGGGTAGTCATGGGGGTGGCTAATGCCAAAATTTTTTTTGAGACATTAACTTCCCTTGTATATACTAAATACCAATTTTATGAACTCTTACTCGCTTGATTTACCAATTAACCCCAATTTACCCCTCAACCCTTCAACGGAATAAGATGAAAATATAATCTAATTCCAGATCTCTTTAAAATACATACGTGTACCATATTTCAAGTTAATATCTTAAACTGGTCCAGAATAATCGTGCGCACAAAAAAAGTGACAAAAAAGACAGATAGACCGACAGATAGACCAACAGATAGACCGACAGACCGGCAGACAGACAGACTGACAGACAGACATGTTTTTGCTTAAACTTGAAATCTCGACGTTACATGATATTCTCAGCCTATTTGAGCAATACAAATTTTTAATTTTTTTTTTTGTAATTACTATACTTCCACTGGATGTGGAAGTAAATTATATAATGATAATTACTTCCACATCCAGTGGAAGTATAGTAACGCAAAAAGAAATGTTGAAAATTTTTATTGTTCAAATAGGCTTAGAAGATCATGAAACGTCGAAATTTTATTTCTGATCCATCGGTCTGTCTGTAACTTTTTTTGTGCTCACGATTAGTCTGGAACCGTTTAAGATATTGACTTGAAATTTGGTACACGTATGTATTTTAACGAGGTTTGAATTTAGATTATATTATTATTTTGATCTTATTCCATTGACGGGTTGGCGGGTAAATTGGGGTAAATGTGGGGTAAATAGGTAAATTAAGTAGGTAGGAGTCCATAAAACTGATATTTAGTATATATAAGAGAAGTTAGAAATTTCTTGACATTCGCCACCACCATTACCACCCCCATCCCACTATTAAAATGGGTGAAAAAAAATAAAATTGTGAGTGTGTGTATAAAAACCAAAGGCCTCAAATTTTTTTACTTCATGCTCCCCCACTACCACTACCGATGTGGCATATCGTTTTATGGGTTTTTGGGAAAGGCGATATCAAATATTATATTATAAAAGTTCCATAAACAATAATTATTTATATATTATGCAATTTTTTTTTCGTTATTACAGACTTGTATAGAAAATCTGGATGTGGAAGTAGTAATTCCTTGGGCAGCAGTTTTTTAAAAATAAATACATTAATTTGACAAAATTTAAAAATAAAAAGTTCGTTACAACCTAAACTAAATACAAAATCGTTATGATTTGAAATGGCATTTAATTATGACAGTTTGATTTCGGACCAAAATTCGGGGTGAGTAATCATCGTTATTTTAAAAAATGTAATTTAAATTTTTATTTTGCAGTTATGAACAATTTTGTTGAAATCAAATTAATAAACCAATAAAAATTAAGAGTAGGTTATTGAAAATACAAGTTAACTAATTGATGTTAATTATACAAATATGTTGTCAACTGACCATATGTGATGAATAAATTAGTGGTATTAATCCATGAATTAAAAAAGTCATTTATATTGAATCCAGACCACTAGTGACAAATGCATCTATTCAAACGATACCTAGTTTAATGATTTATTTGACGGCATCTGTTAACATTTGACAACATTTCGCGTGACATAATAATATTATTATAAATTAATAACATTCAATTTATATTAGGAAAATTAGAGTATGAAATCGCACGTCCAAATTATTATTAGCAAGCTCAAAGTATCCTAGATTATCTGCAGAATTAATACTAAAATTATTTTTGTTCTTTTATAAGTATATTCTAACAAGTTAGAATAACTAGAAACTAATACAATGTGTGTACTATTTACTTACTCATTTGTCAATTACAGTCCACCCAAGTAACAAAAGTCACAGAAACCTTAAAACTTAAAAAAATATTATTGAAGATATAGAAGCAGAAACGGGCACCGACGCAATGGACATTAATCCTATATAAAATGAAAAGTATACATATAAGAACTTACACACACCTCTACTATCACTTTCTGCATTTTAAGAGCAATATGTAACACAATACTCTTCTCATTCACAAAATTTTAGTAGATGTTTGTTGAACTATAAATTATTATAGTTAATATCTTTTGCTGTATGGCACCTCTGAAAGTATCACGTCATTCGTTGCTTGTCGCAATATATTAGAGTAACATGTAGAGTGATAGTAATTTCAAGATGTGTCAGGGGACATCTGATTCCGGCCTAACACACAAAAGCCCTTGAGGGATCAAATTGAAAGTCGACCATTTAATCAGTAAAATAAATAGTTCGAGTAATACCATTTATTGATTAGGTTCAAAATAAGTACAAATGATTATATGCAATATACTATCTAAGAGAATCTATAAATTTCAATGAAACGCCTTCCCAAGCAGGGCAAGGGCGAGTGTGGACTTTCGCAACTACCAATTAATTGAGAGCGTGCTGTAGCAATCGATTAGGTAAAAAGATTCATACAACTTCCTCGGAAGTTTGTGTATGCATTCTGGTTTTGGGACTGGCTGAAAATAATATAAGAATATTTTACTCTTTCAAAATTTTTGGACACTAGTGGTTACTTTTAAGGTTCCTTTTAGTGATTATATCATTCACAAGAAGTTCGTTTTGAGTTCAACTATATATGAGTTATTGCAAATTTCCTGTCTCGTGACGACCCGGCCCTCATGTAGGTTCAATATGGTGAGACGACTTCGCCTTCGCCTTCGAGCGACTTTTTTTACAAATGACTTTTTATCTTACTTATGCACAGGGCGAATTTCTCTATAACTTTGCCATCTTTAAAGACATGCATTTGGTTTTGCTACCACAACTTTCTGCTGATTCTCCAACGTACCCGCCCAACTAATGAGTCGCTGGATGAATCCAAAAGCCGTAGCCGGGTAGTTATGGGGAATCAGCCTTTGAATCGATTTAATTGATTTTCACCTCAAAGATTGCTTTATAAGCGAAATTGAGACATGCTAAATATCAGCTTCTAATTGTTGATATTTACTGAGAAAAAAATATTTTTCTCAGGAACTGATGTTACGAATTCCATGGGATTGAAATATATTATAGAGGTACAAAAGATCTACTTACAAGATTATTTTTGTAATTTTCACTCTACAGGAAGTCTGGGAAATAATAGCGAAAATATTTTAAACATTTAAAAAAATATCTTATACTCGGAGGGGAATTACCATTTTTTTGTCATATGTTCCTCATGTATTCCCCTATAATATGATATGAAAATTGTCTGAGGGGTATAACATATAAATATTTATAAAAGTTTTAACTAACAGGCGTTCAACTGTAGTAATTATTTAATACACAAAAATACAATAAAAGTTTATTTTTAATAAACTAGCTTGAAAATGTATTAAAAACGGTATTGCTTAATCATTATCACTGCCCTCTTCAATAGTAACAGGTATATCATCATAATAACATAGTTTTTCTTCAAGCGTATTAAAATGTTTAAATTATGTCACCAAAAACAGAAGTAGAAGTAGGACATTGTTTTACTAGTAACAAAATGTTAGTACCGAACGCCACCGTAGTGGACATTGTTTTCCTAATAACATAATGTTAGTTCCAAAAGCGCCGCCGTAGTGGGTATTGTTTTACTAGTAACATAATGTTAATACCGAAAGCCACCGGTGGCGCGCTATCCACTAGCCACTTGTCATATTGTGTCAACATGTAAGACTGTAGTTTGAATATTTGTACATTTATGATAAATAAATGAATTTTTGCATTTTAATACGCTTGAAGAAAAAATAGTATATATTACACGGAGTAGAACGCCTTTTTTTGTGTTTCGCCCAGTTTGCGGCTTCGGCTTCGGCTTCGGCTTCGGCTTCGAAAAAGAGTGCGTTCTACTCCTAGTAATATAATATACTATTAGTTAGAGTTTCAGGAGGTCTTATTGATAAATATCTTGCATAACATAAATAATATATGATCGCTGCCAAAAGGGAGCAACACCCAACTGTTCTCATACCGTTAAGACACTCGCAATTATGTCTTAGAATTCCAGAAACACCGTAGCTATGTGGGTTATAGTCTAAAAAGCAACGGTATCTTTTTCTTAAAATGTGACGTGATGGAACTTGGACTTTTAAAATAGTAGACTTGCCTTTAACAAAGTACATGTCTATAGAGCCGTCTTCCTTCATAATTTCAGTTAAATTAGGATATTGCTTGTCGATATTAGTAAGTACCCGTGAAGAATATTTGGAGGTTTGGAAAATAGAGGATTGAAAGTATTAATGCCAGCTTTGAAAGGACAACAAAAACAATTAACTGTCAAACAAGTGAATGCTTCTCGATTTGTAACCAAAACCCGTTGGGAAGTTGAGTTTGTACACGAAAAAATTTTAAAAAAGTTTCAACTTTTGGACAACATTCTAGGTAATAAAATGCTGCCAGATGTGAAAAGGTATTACCGGACTGCATCGTTTTTGTTAAACAAATTCAGGAAAAAATTAATGCCTGATGAAAAAAATTTCTGCTGAAATTCTTGATCGTATGATTGCACGAAGAAACGAGAAAAATGCGTTAGCAGCTGAAATAGAGCGTAGAGCGAAAGTGCTGGTTGCGTAAAAAACTACCTTGTCAAATACTGTCCTCAACCGAGTTACAGGTTTTCCTTGAAATGACCGACACTGAACTCCAAATATTCTTCACGGGTATTTACCAATATCGAAAAGCAATAACCTATTTGGCTGAAATGATGAAGGAAGACGGCTCTATAGACATGTACTTTTGGTCGGCCGGCTCGAAGGACCAAAAAATGTTAGCGAACTGAGATCAATCCGCTAACTTGGGCGGTGGTAAAAAAGTTTATGTTTATTAAAATAAAATTATAATAATAATGAGAGCGAGAGAGATAGTGGACTGTCGCGGTATAGAAAAAGAGATTTGTATGGATCCTACCTTAAATCCTCTCCGAATCCAGTTACCAGCTTCCGGAGGCCTCCAGATAGGGAATCCAGCAATCAATGTAGTATTCTAGGATCAAATGTTCACTTCCAAGAAAATGGAACACAAAGCGGGTAGTTAATAATTATTATTTTTGCGATACAAGACACTTGTCTGCGGTGACACGAGGTTGAACAGCGAATTAATGTTTAGGTATCACAAAAAATCTCTTTTTGTTAGCGCGGAAAGCTACAGGGTGAGCCAAAATGAACAACAGCGGAGTGTATTTTATTTTTACTTAAAGTAAGCGGTAAATAGAGTTATAGTTATACTAAATAATTAACAGTTAAAAAATTAAATAATGAAAAAGGCTTAATAGTGACTGAGGATGGAACATACCGCCCACCTAAAATACAACGTATTTTACGATTTAGAATAGGGCAATAAGCACAATTTAACAACAGGACGCTTTAGGAGTCCATTAGCTGTACGCACAGTGGCAACGCGAACAACTCCGTCTGCACCAGGATGTACAGAATCAATGCGACCCAGTTACCATTGTAAAGGGCGAGCTTGGGAATTTTTTATCAAAACCATGGATCCCGGTATAACAGAATTAGAGGAAGAAGTCCACTTACTTCTCTGAAGCAGTGTATGTAGATACTCGGAATGCCACCGCGACCAAAAATCCTGGTGTAAACGTTGTAGCATTTGCCAGCGAGTTAAACGTCCCACGGGCACCTCAGTCAAGTCAGTTTCAGGTAGGGCCGTTAGCGGCTCAAGCGTTAAAAAATGCCCAGGCGTTAAAACGGATAGATCATTGGGATCTGAGCTTAATGGAGTTAAGGGACGCGAATTTAAAAATGCTTCAATTTGAACAAGCACTGTGTATAATTCCTCATATTTCAGAATTTGTTGGCCAATAATTCGATTTAAGTGAGTCTTAACCGACTTAATTCCCGCTTCCCAAAGCCCCCCGAAATGCGGAGCGGAAGCGGGGTTAAAATGCCATTCAATGGCCTCAGATTCCGCAGCGGATTTTAAAAGTGGGGAAAGCTGTTTATAAGCACCTACAAAATTAGTGCCACAGTCGCTATAAAGATGATTGTATCGTCCCCGACGAGCAATAAACCGTCGTAATGCGGCAATAAATGCATTAGTTGTCAAGTCGGATACAAGCTCTAGGTGCAAAGCCTTTGTGGCACAGCAAACAAATAGACATAAGTAGGCCTTCTGGGACTTAGTACCTCGTCGTTTTCCCAAAGTAATCTGAAATGGACCACCAAAGTCCAGACCAGTGTGTAAAAATGGTTTGACCTGGGAGATACGTGCGGAAGGCAAATTTCCCATTACAGGTTGACAGGGGAGAGGGTTAAGTCGCCAACAAGTATGGCACTTAGATAAAACGCCGCGTATCGCTCTTTTTGAGGACATTATCCAAAACTGTTGCATAATCAAAAATTGAACAGATTGCAAACCAGCGCGTAAATATTTTTTATGAAAATATTCAATTATTAATTCAGTAAGACGACCAGAACGTGGCAACAAAGCAGGGTGTTTTTTGTCGTAAGACAATGTAGAATGGTGTAATCGACCTCCTACTCTTATAATACTGTGATCATCAAGAAAAACACTTAATTTTCGAAAAGGTTTAGGAAGCGGTTTCCCAACTTTGATTTGATTTAAAATATCAGAAAATGCCAAATGTTGCGTACGTTTAACTAACGTTAATAGAGCTTGATGTAGTTCATCTAATGAAAAATGAGAATTTTTTTTAATAGCGGGATTTTTTATATTGAATAGAAAGCGTTGAACATACGCGACCACGCGTTGTATTTTACTAAGGGAAGAATATTTATTTAAAAGAGGGTCAAAAATATCTAAAAATACTGCAGAGTGTAATGTAATTTTCCTTTCCTCCGCGAGTGCTTCAGAAGGCAACACAACGTCGGAAACATGAGAGGGCCAGGAGGCTTGTGGGTCAAGCAAAAAAGGGGATCCCGCCCACCATAAGGGATTATTAAGTAACTCAGATGGAAATAAACCTCGAGAGGGGAAATCTGCAGGATTATCACCAGACGAAATGTGAAACCAATTTTCGGGTGCGATTTTGTCTTGTATAAAAGTAACACGATTACTGACAAATGTTTTCCACCTGTGTGGAGAGGACTTTATCCATGATAAAGTAGAGGAATCAGTCCAGGCACAAATCTTACTAAAATGTATCTTACCGTGGTACGTACGTAAAACCAAAGAAAACAGATCGGCAAGGAGAACAGGACCGCAAAGTTCAAGACGCGGTATTAAAATGCGGCGCAGCGGGGCTCTTAGACTTCGCACAAACTAAAAAGGTAGTAATCCCGCCGTTTTCATCAAGTAGTTTAAAATACACTACTGCACCGTAGCCTTTCATGGACGCGTCACAAAAACCATGCGCTTCACAAGATAAGCTGCCAAGTATGCGTAAATGACGAGGAATGGCAACACAAGACAACAGAGGAAGTTCAGATTTGAATCGTGACCAAAGAGAGAGCACATCATCTGGCGGTGTTTCATCCCAATCTACACCTAAAGACCACAATAACTGAATAAGATATTTAGTAAAGAATGTAATGGGAGCTAAAAAACCTAGTGGGTCGAAGATTCTGGCCAACTCTGATAAGATATGACGTTTAGTACATGATCTTTCTACAGGTTCTACGTTGTATGAAAATGTCCAAATGTCCAAATGTCCAAATGTGAAAATATCCAAAGCTGGATACCAGTGTAAACCTAAGATTTTTAAAATACACTCGTCATCCAAAGAAAGGGGGCTACTAGACAAGTGAGAGGTAGGTAAATCACTTAATGAATTAGGGTCATTACTAGCCCACTTTCTTAGCTCGAAACCACCTGTCTTTAAAAGTTCGACTAGTTCATTTTTTAAATGACGAGCATTTTCCAGCGATGGGCTTCCAGTCACTACATCATCGATATAAGTATCAAAATTAATAATGTCAGCAGCTGAAGGAAAATCAGACTTTCCCTCCTCAGCTAACTGCAATAAAGTACGTATAGCAAGGTAAGGGGCCGAGGAAATACCGTAAGTAACGGTTTTCAGACGAAATTCTTGTACAGGACCATCAGACGTGAAGCGCCACAATATTCTCTGATAATCTGTACGAGCGGAATTAATTAAAATCTGTCTGTACATTTGTTTGATATCTGCGGTGAATACAACTTTATGAAGCCGAAAATTTAACAAAATGGTCACGATATCTCTTTGTAACTTGGGACCGGTTAAAAGAGTGTCATTAAGTGAAGAATAAGGTGGAATTTTAGCGGAAGCATCAAATACTACTCGTAGTTTCGTAGTACTGCTTGAAGGTTTAAGAACACAATGATGCGGGATATAAAAACTTTTTTGAGAATCGGAAAGAGATACCAGAAGCTCCATGTGGCCAAGATCTAAATATTCTTGCATAAAATCGGAATACTGTTTATATAAAGCGAGATCCGTACGTAGTCTACGCTCTAGAGAAAGAAAATATTTTAGAGCTAAATTACGAGAATTGGGAAAAATGGGTTCATCACTACGAAAAGGAAGAGAAACAATAAATCTACCCGCTGCATTTCAAGAAAAGGTTGTTACAAATTTTTGTTCACAGAGTGTATCGTCTGGAGACAGAGAATTGACTTCCGGGACAGTTTCAACCTCCCAAAATTTTTTTAGAACATCTTCTACAGGGGGTGCAGAAAGAGAACAGAAAAAAGATTTAATCACTGTTAAAGCTGTGATAGGTAATCTTCCCATTAAAACATAACCAAATATTGTATTCAAAGCTATAGGATGATCGACATTTCCAACGATTCGACCAGTTTCGAGGATACTAGGAAAGACGTCAGCTCCAAGTAAAATATCAATCACTCCCGGTATATTAAAAGTAGGATCAGCTAATTGCAAATGTTTAGTATGAGACCAAGTCTCGTAAGGAAAACTAATAGTGGGCAACTCATTACAAATTTTCGGAAGTACTATAGCTAACAAATCTAAACAAGGCGTTGACTTCCCAACCGGGCGGATTTTAAGAGACACTCCACTAGAACTAGTGAAGGTATGCATGGGACCCAAGCCTTGAATTGATAAGGATGTATTAAAATGTGTTAAGCCTAATCGATGAACATACTTTTGCGAAATAAAACTTGTTTGGGAACCTGAGTCTATAAGTGCCCTACATTTATGAAAATTACCATATTTATCGGATATTTCTATTAAAGCGGTTGAAAGTAAGACGGGGGTAGTTTGTGGTGTAAAACCTGAGAAAGAGTATGTCGAAGCAGTGGTAACTGGTGTCCCATCATTAAATGAGGTACTAGCTATCTGTTGTGTAGGCGTGTCAACTGGGACAGCCGGAATATGAGTATCGGTATTTTCAAAATGCAACAAAGTATGATGTCTCTGTTGACATTTGCGACAGGTAGATGTAGAATTGCAAGTTTTAAAAGTATGCGACGAACTTAAACAATTTACACACAATCGATTCTGTTTTGAAAAATGATATCTATCCAGAGGGGATTTTTTATGAAATTCCTGACATTTATATAGTACGTGACCCTTTTTGCATATAGGGCAAACTACATTATTATTAGTATTGGCAAGAAATGACGAACTAGATGTCCGAATGGATGAGGCTAATGCCTTTTATTATGAGGAGCAGAAAAGTTTAAAGTTTCTAAAGCATTACAATGACTTTCTAAAAAATCCATCAAATTTTTAAAAGTGGGTAGTTCATTAGAACTATAATGTAACTCAAAACGTGATATGGTTGTTGTATCAAGTCGGTTCAAGAGCATATGCACCAAAATAAAGTCCCAGTGTTCTACGGGGAGTCCTAAATTTTTCAATGCGGATAAATTTTCTTGAAAAATGTCTAACAAATATCTCAAAGCCTGGGAATTTTCCGAATGTAATTTTTTAGTATTTTCAATTTCTGCCCAATGGGCAGTAGTGAGTAAACGTTTATTCGAATAGCGTTGCACCAAACGGTCATAAGCAATTGTATAATTCTCGGCAGTCATAGGAACGCATTTTACGATATTAAGCGGAGGGCCGGTTAAAGCGGAAAGTAAGTAGTTGAATTTATCAACGTCATTTAAATTTTTATTATTATGTACCATAGAATTGTACATATCTATGAATGGTGGGAAATTTTTCAAATCCCCCTTAAATTTAGGCAATTCAACTCGAGGTAAATGAACATGCGAAACATTGTTAATAACGGGCGCTTGAGCGTCATTGTTTACAGAATTTTCTATATTTTCAAATAAATCGGAATAAATTACTTTAATATCAAAGTATTTACTGTCAAATGATTCACGAGTTTGGGCCTCAACTCCCAGATCAGATCCTTCTCTAACAGCTAACAGTGAGAGAATGTAATTATGATTTTTATCAAACTCTTTTTTAATCTGCCCTATAACTTCGTAACGAACTTTAAAGGATCGACGTGAAGCCTGACTATCAATTGCCATTTGTGCAATATTATACAATTCATGCATTTTGGTTATCTCATTTTGTCGAAAAGCGCGCAGTTTCTTTAATTTGTCCTCCATGGTAAGAAATTTATGTGATAAAATATATTCAAAGGTAAATACGAAATAAAAGGTATTTATTATTTGTAGCGTCACAAAAACTGACCCGACTGATAAGAGCCCGGGAATTCGTTCGAGCCGCTATCGGTATAAACTTTATATTTTACACGATGCCTTGATAATTCTAAATCGTACTTAAATACAAATAAAATGACGAGATTCGATGTTAAGGAAAGTATGCTAATTTAATAAAGGAACTTTAAGCCGAAATAAAATACACTTATGGTCAAAAAAGGTTTTCTTAAAAAATACAGCAAATAACGTGGAACTGATAATGATAATAAATGTAAAGAATTTTAATGTAATGTAATTTAAAATAAAATGAAAAAAACTGAATTTGAATGTTGACGTTAGTTTAGTAATGCAAAAAACAATATATGCCTGAAATGAAAATGCTAGAAGAGCCAAAAAAACGTAATCCTTGGCTAGAAGGACCAGAAAATGTTAGCGAACTGAGATCAATCCGCTAACTTGGGCGGTGGTAAAAAAGTTTATGTTTATTAAAATAAATTATAATAATAATGAGAGCGAGAGAGATAGTGGACTGTCGCGGTATAGTAAAAAGAGATTTGTATGGATCCTACCTTGAATCCTCTCCGAATCCAGTCACCAGCTTCCGGAGGCCTCCAGATAGGGAATCCAGCAATCAATGTAGTATTCTAGGATCAAATGTTCACTTCCAAGAAAATGGAACACAAAGCGGGTAGTTAATAATTATTATTTTTGCGATACAAGACACTTGTCTGCAGTGACACGAGGTTGAACAGCGAATTGTATGGTTAGGTATCACAAAAAATCTCTTTTTGTTAGCGCAGAAAGCTACAGGGTGAGCCAAAATGAACGACAGCGGAGTGTATTTTATTTTTACTTAAAGTTAGCGGTACATAGTTAGAGTTATAGTTATAGAAAAATAATTAACAGTTAAAAATTAAATAATAAAAATGGCTAAATAGTGACTGAGGACGGAACAGTTGAAGACAAGTCTAATATTTTAAGTCCAAGTTCCATCGCGTCACATTTCAAGAAAAACATACCGTTGCTTTTTGGATCATAACGCACATAGCTCTGGTGTTTCTGGAATCCTAAGACATAATTACGAGTGTCCTAATGGTATGGGAACAGTTGGGTGTTGCTCCCGTTTGGCAGCGATCATATATTATTTATGTTATGCAAGATATTTATCAAAAATAATAAGACCTCCTGAAACCCTAACTAAACTATTTAAGTACGATGATACACCTGTTACTATTGAAGAGGACAGTGACAATGATTAAACAGTACCGTTTTTAATACATTTTCAAGCTAGTTTATTAAAAATAAACTTTTATTGTATTTTTGTGTATTAAATAATTACTACAGTTGAACGTTTGTTAGTTAAAACTTTTATAAATATTTATATGTTATACCTCTCAGATAATTTTGGTATTATACTGGAATATATGAAGAACATATGACAAGAAAATGGTAATTCCCCTCCGAGTATAAGATATATTTTTTTAAATGTTTAAAATATATTCGCTATTATTTCCCAGACTTTCTGTATAGTGAAAATTACAAAAAAAATCTCGTAAGTAGATCTTTTGTACCTCTATAACGTATTTAAATCCCATGGACTTCGCAACAGCGGTTCCTGAGAAAAAAATGTTTCTTTTAAATTCGACAAATATTTTTTTCTCAGTAAATATCAACAATTAGAAGCTGATATTTAGCATGTCTCAATTTCGCTTAAAAGCAACCTTTGAGATGAAAATCAATCAAATCGATGCAAAGGCCGATTTCCCATAGCTACCCGGCTACGGCCTTTGTGTTATTCGAGGAACCGGCCTTGTCCATTTTTGTTAATTTTAGTAAAATAATTGCCTATAGACGCCACGCGCCTTTGACACATTTTTCGGTTTCGCCTTTTCAGTACGTCGCTTCGTTAAAATTTCATATTCATTCTTTTGGATGATATCCACAATGGTCAATTACTGTATCTCCACTTTCATCATGTTTCGAGAAGCAATAAAAAAGTTCAGTTTTGGCGCACTTTGGAAAAAGTATGTATTTTTTTCTGAATCAAAAATTACACTTTAATTTTCGGTACGCTTTCCCATGACCATAATATACTTTCACTCTCATGTCCTGGACATAAACATATTTTTCTAAGTGAAAATTCCTAAGTGAAAATTCGGTGCCTTTTCGAATTTTCACCTGGTGATGCCTTACGTCTCTGCGGACGTGTACGAGTTCTTTTGTGCTAATCTTCGGTGCTGATGCCTTTTAATCTGGTATATTATGCTCTAAAATATCTTTTTAGTAAATTTTTTCTAAGTCGAAATTTTTATTTATTCTTCGACTTCGATTCTGGGATGTTCTATAACAATCACACGTGCAACTTTACGTCTCCCGATTTACAAAAATGTGACGGAAAGGTACCAAGATTTAGCTTTAATCTAGTTACAGTAGTAGAAACATATCTTGGGACATTACTAGTTAATGAGTACGTTACAAATTATACCTCTGGGGTCCTATTCCATATAAATTATAGGACATGTCTTTTTAAGTCTTAGTGGAAACAAACGTATCATTTAAACATCTTTTTGACAACAAAATCAAATACACATTATAATCAATTTCATCTACAGAATGAAAGAAAATAGTCGGTTGTGAATGTCAACGTCAGATATGTTATACATGTAAAATTATCGCATAATTTTAAGTAAAGTAGCGCCTAAAAACCAATATTATTCAAATTTCCATTTTACCAAACTGTAAGTATGTTAACTAATATCATCTGAAATAGCAATATGAAATTTTGAGTCAGAAATGTTCTCTCTAATAATACTAGAAACGTTTATGATATCTCTATAACATCTAGTATGTATGTATATTAGAAAGTGCCTACATTGTTTGGTTGCATGTAGCAAAGTTCGTTTACAGTTGTTGCAGTTGTTTCTCTACTATTACTATTATTTATTGCTGTTATACAATACGGAACGCTACCATCATCCAACAAATGGCGCAAGTGTAACAGAGAGCTGTATTATCACTATGTTTGCTTTGGAGCTTAGTTTGTCTTATTTATTACAAATAGTAGATACCTGTAAAGACGTTTTAGAATAAATATCATTTTTCTGCTGTAGAATAAATAATGTCTTGTTTTCGAAATGACACCTTTCTTGTTTCAATGAAATGAGACTGAAAATATAATATAGTTTTGTGGGGAAGAAATTAATACCTATTCATTCATGTTATATGATCACTTGAACGTGACAGAGCGACGATAATTGGATACATTTTATTAACTTGTTGTGGTACCTCATGGATACCTTCCACTCCAAAAAACATGTTTATTCAAACGTGCTGAATTTCGATTCGATTCGTGGAGTTTCGAATACTACTCAGAACTTTGTTATAATTATTTGAACTCTCAATTTGCTCTGAAATTTTTATTTTTCGTCTATTTTGTTGTTTTATTTAATAATGTATCTGTATTATTTTGAATTTATCAAAATGAAACTTGCTTTAGGAAATTTTTCGGTTTATAGTTTTCATTTTTATTAAAATTTATAAAATGTAAAAATGGCCAGTATCAATCACCACCTCCGGAAAACATTCTGTATAAAAATCTGAAAATATAGATCACAAAATTAATAAAATTCTATAAAAACGCTTATGTCTACTCAATATATTATTAATCAAAATGTATTGCAAAACCTGTATTTTTAAGACGACCAAAAATGCACATTAATAACATTTCTTCCAAATTACAACAATATGTACATGCAGTCTATTTAAAAAACTAAGCAGTAGGTTAATTCCTGAAAAACCAGGAGTACAAACAATTCTAACGTATACTCAACGGGCAAAAAATATAAAATTTCATAAAAATGTTTCATAAACTAGATGTTTCGGCCGCGTTATTGATTTTTCTGTATAATAGGCATGTCCAAAAAAAATAATTTACATTAATATTAGTTAAAACCCTACTTTAGAGTCCCTAGTACCAAAATCAGATTTTTTCATTAATAAATATTTTAATTTTGTCAACTATTCGTAATAGAATTCATCCCCACGCAGCGAGGCTAAAAAACGTTTCCAAAATAAAGGCCAGTAATTTGACGTTACCTCCTTGCAGGTAAGCCCGCCTGTGTGTGTAATGCGGGCCTGTTGTTTTTCATTGAAAGACTAATGTAATATTATTGATCATCGTGCTTTAGAACCCCTATATCCAAATTTTGAAGATATTTTGAATTATGATTTTCGAATTACGGCCATCTAAAATTATATTTTTCAAATATTGAATAATTAATAACTTTTAAGCGAATATTTTTAAAAGTCATTCTTCATTTTCTATTTAAATTCACTTTTTCTACAACCCAGCTACAACTGTACTTTCAAATTTCATTTTTACTAAAAAATTTGTATCTTGAAAACGATTTTTTTTTCCAAAGAAAGTAACACTCTCACTTTATGTTTAAAATCACTTTTTCTATCACTCACTGTCAGCCATGCTATCAAATTCGGCAATCTTCAATACATGAATAATTTACAAGGTAGCTGGTTCAAAATGTTTGGTAATTTTTCAATGAAAATTCTTAGTCTATGAAATTTGAAAGTTTGGATGACGCAATGTTGTAGAAAAAGGGAATTTAATAAGAGGACTTTTTTTCAAAACACAATTCGTTTAAAAGTTGTTAATTATTTAATATTTGAAGAATATAATTTTAGGGGGTCGTAATTCGAAAATCATAAATCAAAATACCTAAAAAATTTGGATATAGAGTTTCTAATGCATGCTGATCAATAATATTACATTAGTTTTTCAACGAAAAACAACAGGCCCGCATTACACACACAGGCCGGCTTACCTGCAAGGAGGTGACGTCAAATTGTTAGCCTCTACCTTGGGAACGTTTGTTAGCTTCGCTACGTTGGGGTGATGTCTACAGAGTGACAATCGGGAATCGGATGTTTTTGGAACGCATAGTACGGAGTACAGAGCGGTTAGAGGAGGGCAAATGCGATGTTACTACCTTTGTAATGTTGTGCCATTTCAGTAATAATGGTGCAGTGGACAGAAGAGCATCGAATTTTTGCATACGACACATATTTGTATCCGAAATGGCGAGTCAGTGATAATTACGCAGCGGATTTTTCGCATTCACTTTAATATTGGTCCACGGGGAGCTGTTCCGTCTCGCAATACCATCATAAGATGCCAGTAATCCGAGAACAACTGGCAATATAATGAATAAAAAGTCACAAGGTCTACAACGTACCGTAAGAACCCCTGAAACATAGAGCTACTGAGAGAGGCGTTCACCAGAAGTCTTTCACGATCCGCCCGAAAACATGCAATTGAGTTGAATATAAATCAGAAATTGGTTAGGAAGAGGGTTAAATCCAAGGATTGTGTGGTTTCAGCAAGATGGTGCCACGGCACATGCTGCCTACGCATCAATGCTTGTTGTCCGCAACATGTTTCTAAAAAAACACATTTCACGTTTTGGAGATGTGCCGTGGCCCTCAAGGTCTCCAGACCTGTCAATTTTGAAGTCTTGTATATGCTCACAGGCCCCGTAATTTGGCCGATTTGAAGAATGCCATTCATCAGGAAATCATGATTATTGATGAAGAGGTCGAAAACTGCATCCAACGCGACGGACACCATCTTGATGACATTATCTTCCATACTTGATACACATCGTAAATGGCATTGTCTTAGCTTGATTCTAGTGTTAATAAACTTACCTTATTATCTTGCAAACTCTTTGTGTAACACTTATTTCAAAATCGTCCGGTTCCCAATTGTCACCTTGTATTACGAATAACTGGCAAAATAAAGATACATATATTTTTGTTACATTAATTATCCTATAATTTTGTAATTTAACCTATTGGAATAAACTATCTATCTACAATATAGATAAATCTATCATTTCCAATTAGAAATAAAATTTTGTGGACATGCCTATTGTTGAACATTGTATGGAATACTCTGTTGAAAAATAATAATTGCTATATTCGCATTTTTTTTTAATTTCTGACGATGTCAGCTTGATTGACAAAACGCTCATCAGTATAATGTGTAGTAATTGCATTTTGTTGAATCTCATCAAATGTTGCAACCCACTTCATTTAAGTTTTTAAAATAAAATGTTTAAAAAACTATTGTTTTTACTGCTTCATTTATTTAAAAAACGGCAATTCGACCTCCACCGAATAAGTATGTTTTGTACAAGCTTCAGTAACACAAAAAAAAATTCTGCTCCAAGAACTAAACCTATCATGCCTTAAGTACTTTTGTGTGCTGAATCCGAATTTTCAATTTAAAAAATTTTCTACCGCGTAGATTTCAAGTAAAGGTCAAAAATTGTCAAAAAACGTATTTTGACGATAAAAACCAGGATTTACTCGAAATCTGCGCGGTAAAAAATTTTTTAAATTGAAAATTCGGATTTAGAATACAAAAATACTTAAGGTATGATAGGTTTAATCCTTGGAACAGAAAACTTTTTTTGTAGACCTGTGCACAGGTGTACCTTGTGCACAGATCTACAAAAAATTCTGTTCCTATCATGCCTTAAGTATTTTTGTGTGCTGAATTCGAATTCTCTACCGCATAGATTTCGAGTAAATCCCGGTTTTTATCGTCAAAGTACGGTTTTTTGACAATAAAACTGGTATTTACTCGAAATCTACGCGGTAGAAAATTTTTTTTAATTGAAAATTTGGATTCAGCACACAAAAATACTTAAGGCATGATAGGATTAGTCCTTGGAGCAGATTTTTTTTTGTAGACCTGTGTAAGTTATCATTCTTTCAAGAAACATATCGGAAGGACGGATGGATATATTAAAAATGATTTTAAATTAGACTTCTAATACAGTGATATGATTTTTTTACAAATATTTACGGTTTTAGAAAAGTCTCCTTCAAATACAATATAGGTTGTCTTCGTTTCTGCAAGGAGGATGGTAAAAAATATATAGGGGTTGAAATGATACCAATTGTACCCGGGATACAAGGTGACCACGAGTCAATGTACGCCTCCATTTTCTTTGTTGTTTTTGAATTTAAAAATTTCGTTTTGGTAAACATAAATTAGATAACATTGGGACACTTTTAGGCTAACAGGAATGGAAATAGCACTTCCAGTTGAACCAAAAGTGACAACCTTTTAAAAATGTCTATGAATCACTATTTGTGATTAATAAAAGAAAATAGCACGGCCCCATTAAGAAATTTTCCATAGGACCCCAACAGAAATGGAAATGAAAATGAAATTCCACCTTTGGAGAAAAGCATCAAAAATCGTCGTAGCCATCAGTAATTCAAATAACTATTTTGTTCTTTACAGACAAGTTTACAACCTTACTAATAATTTACATAGTTTACTTAGTAATTTTCTTACGTCGCGCATCGCGATCATCTGACACCATTTTAAATAAAATAATATCTATTGTTTTTCTGCAATTTTTTAAATCGGAAAAAATTGTTGCGCTTAGAATTTTATCCTTAATAAGAAATCATCAAAAAATATATAGTCATTCTATTTAAGAAAAAAAATTACTTCCGGTTCAGCAGGAAGTGATATTTTCGTTCCTGTTAGTCTAAAAGTAGCCTGTCTAATTTATGAGTACCATAAACGAAATTCTTAAATTCGAAAACAATAAAATAATTGGGAGAGTACATTGACTCGTGGACACCCGATATATTCATCTTTATAACAATTTCATTAATATTTAACATCTAAGTTAGAAAAACGTTTTATGATTGTTTCAAAATTAACATTGTAAATGAAGAAATATCCGTGAATAGCTTCACATAATTCATGTTTTAATTTCATGAGTATTTCTCTTTAATATCATTGTTGCCAGTAATTTTCTAAAGAATTGTTATAGTATAATGCTTTCGAAGCAAATTGTTACCGTCTTGCATAGATACAATTTTAATGCAGTAATTTGAAACTAAGTTTCTAACGACTGAAAGTATAAAGCAAGTATCGTTTCATTTATGCATAATAATAATAACAATTTCATCGCAACTGAGTGTTTTAATAGCAAGATGAACCGAGCTCACATTGTGTATTAATATTATCAAAAAGTGTAGTTTTAATAATATGGGTATTATTATTATTAAAAACACGAGTTGATGTGGAAGTCGCAGTAATCAGGCCTGTCGGTCTATTGTACGTCGAATTATTGTCTGGGGATTCCTCCGTAAAATTTAAATTATCATTAACATTTTCATTTTGTTGTGCTTGACGGATTTCTTCGTCCCAGTCTTCTAAACCTTCGTTGTATTCTTCATTAATAAATCTATTTTCCTCTGCAATGGCTGGATCGATTTCTTCTTCCCAGTCTTCTTCTTCTATATTCAATTGTTGTGGTGGTCCTTGCTGCAGGTCCATTCTTGCGAATTCTTGGAATGTTTCTTCCAGTTGTGTAGGAATTTGTTCTCCTCGTTGGTCATAATATATGCAATATTGTGGTGTAACATCAGTTTGAACATGATGTAGTTCTTGTTGTCTTCTGTTGAAGGGTCTAGTTATTGTGGAAGTAACCATAGGTGTTGGTCTATAATTTCTTGATTGCAATGTTTTATTTATTGTTGAGGTATCCATAGGTGCTTGGTAATTGCTATTAATGTTTTTTGGTGCCCATACATTATTACCTGGTTGTTGTTGGGTATTAGTGTTAGATTGTTTGATGAATTGTTTTGGTTGCATTTGTTTATATTGTAGTGGGATATATATGTTATTGGATGAGTTTACAGTTGTCGTATATTTATTAAATTGTTCTTCCCTTGTAACAATTTTAATTGCTTCATTTAATTTAGTAATTTCTTTTGTTCTAATCATTTGTTTTAGATTAAATGGTAAATTTCTAACGTATGTGTCTAATGCTAGTCTTTGAAATACTATGTTCATCGCTTTTTTAACTTCTTCACTGTCATTTGATTGTTCAAGTTTACAAATCAACAAGGATTCGTAATCGAGAATTTTGTTTCCAAAAGAGAAAATTGTATCTTTTTTAGGGTTAAATTTTAAATGTATTAATTCTGTCTGAAGGGTTGGCAAATCCCTCGCGTCACCGAATGTGTCGATTAAAATTTGTTTTATAGTTGCCCAATCTTTCGCATCTCGTCGAGCTGAAACATTAGTTTGTGCTTGTTCATACAGTTTGTTACGTATGGCTCTTAATACAAATTTATTTTGAACTTCATTAGTTCCCGTGCCATATGTAGCTTGTAATTCGTCGCACAACGAAATAAAGTCTGTTAAGAGTGATGCCCTGCCATCAAATCTAGGGATGACATCGATATGCATTTTGAAATATTGAAAGTTGATAGCGACATCTGCGTCAGCCATTTTGCTTTGAAAAAATATGAAAGTTACCTTTTACAGTCGAAAAGTAATAACAAATTCAATTTTTGTTCTTAACTATTGATTAAACTTGATAAACAGTCAAGTTTTAATCGAAATTCTGATATACAGTCAAAATTTCCGAAAAAATCTAAATTATGATTGTTATTTTGATAAGCAGTCAATAATAATCAATCGCGAATTACAATAATTCCAAAATTATCTATGAGTAATTATTTCTGATAAACAGTCAAAAAGTTACTCGCGAATTGAAATAATTCCTGGAGTTCCACACCAATCAATAAGAAAAAACCAAAAGGAAAGGTAAAATAGGAACTTACTAGTTTTTCCCTGAAGTATTGTAGGCTTCTTGTTCGATCCTTGGACTACTGGGACCAATCGACAAATTATACCAATCCACAAATCTCTTGTCCGCAGAAATTCTCCTGGAAAATTCTCCTGGTCGAGTCTTCTAGTGAACAGTACCAAACTTCGTAAAAGAGTACCGACTGCGCCAATTATGCTGGGTCGTGGGAGCTAAACACAATAAATTTATTTGAGAACGTTTATTAAACTAGCTAGTCACAATTACTTTACTTTCTATTGATGTATTCAATTTGGTGATTAATGTAGAACTGGTTTACAATCGAAAGTTAATTAGTATTTATACTATTTACTTATCATAATGATGTCATGGGATGTTTATATTATTTTTGATAACAAGGTTAATGATATTCGTAACATTATAATTGTTATGCATAATATGAACAAAGAGAATTAAAAAAATGAAAGTAGGTCGTGAAGGTTAGGTGTATAACTGTCGCGACGTATAGGATCCCCTAGTAGAGACCAGTGCTCTCCACAAAGGACAGCGGTCTGTTCCAGGGTAGATCTCATAGTTTCTCTGGATGCAAAAATTGCCTCTCAGATGCCTATACCCTGACGCTCCTAATGAAGCTCAATTAGAGTATGAGTGAAGATTTCATCCTCCACTCCACACGTCCGATAAATAGGATCATCTCTCAACCTCAGTGCATGTAGGTGTTTGTTTCAGCGGCCAGTTTTATTAGGCCTATCTCCGTCTCATTTTTTCTCTATCGAGCCCAAGCAACCACTTTACGATAAAGGCAGGCCCCTTTATGTGGAGCCTTGACTGCCTCATTCCGTGGCTTGAGTCCCTTAGCTCTTGAACTGTACCGTGGCCCAGTCTCGCAGTTCTGAATAAGTCAGACTCCTTGGCAGAGCGAAGGCTGACTCAGAAGCAGATAGTCTAGCGGGAGAGGGAGCGAAAATTCCGTTTACCGCCAGACTATCTGCTTCTTCGTTGCCCTCTACATGTCCAGGCGTTCATACGAGTTTAACTGGGTTGCGTTCACAGAGCTCAGTCAAAATATTTCGACAGTTCAGCACCAGCCTAGAGGTCACCTTGTTTGATGCAAGAGCCTTCAGAGCAGCCTGGTTGTCGCTACATATATAAACATTCGTTTGTCTGCGAAACCTCTACTGAGATTTTCGCTTGTGCACAGTAGTATGTCGTATACTTCTACTTGGAATACACTGGCGTACCTACCAAGTGGCACCGATTTATTAATTCTTAAAAATATTGTGGTTCAAGAAAGTCACAGCGATTTTGGTTTTTCAAAAATCACAACATTTAAACTCAAATATTTCGAAAACGGTTGGATTTTCGAAAATTTTTCATAAGCTCTTTGACATATACGAGGATATACACTACATTCCAAAGTTCCTATCATCTTTGTAGAGTAGCACCATCGACATCTCAACATATTTTGAATCGATATGTATTAAAAAGAAAAGCCATTTATACACTCTGGTAATTAGGTTTTACAAAATTAAAATATCTCTATTCATTTCCAAAATATTTGGGGGCCTGGGAGTTCTTATTGACACACATTGTACATTTAATTATATTTATTGCATATTAGTTTTCCCCAATATCTCAGTAATATAACGATTTATATCGGACGAAATTCATAAAGTTTTGAAAATTGGTATAAATGTCAAAGATAGAATAAGAATTAATAAACCGCAAAGTTTCCACCCCTGAATAATGTACATCATCCCCTAGGACGTCGTTTCCACCCCCATTTTGAAGTTTTGTAGATTATTTCGAGAATGCTGCACTTTTTGATAAAAATACCTATATACAAAATTATTCCTTATAAGATTCTCTATTAAAAACGTCTCTACATTTTTTTTTTCATAAAATTAATAGTACCGTGGGAAATAAGGCGAACACATAAGGGTTTGTTCCAGTTTGTACAATACATTGTAATCTTTACTATAATCTAATTTAAAGTTCAATGCTTAACGCAAAAGCAGTAGCTACTATGCTTCACTTAATATTATAATAAATGTAGCACTTCCACCCTCTCACCAATAAAATATCGCAATTTTTAAATAAGCGAGAATATTGTATATTGCACTTATTGCCCCTTTTTTTAAGTGTCCCCTGTATATCTAATCCATTAATTATCAGAAGGTTCGACATTCATGCATGCTTGTGCATGGCAATGGTTACACATTGTGGAGCAACGTAAGCCTGCTCTCCTGCAACTGTCCCTGTTTTCGCACCCTAATAAACAAGAAAGTAGTGTTAAAACAGACTAGGGAGCTGGTTCTTTTGTTGTCATAGTTGGGGTTAATATACCGCCGACTTTTTTCCATCCCCAATCAGTAGCTCCTAGCGTAACATTTTTCCATGTTTGAATTTGTATATGAGTGTTGCCGAGCAGCAGCAGAAGTAGGTTGCCGAGCAGCAGTAGAAGTAGATGATTGTTTTGATAACATTACAGTACCGTTCGCTTTACCAACAGGTTTGTTAACAATCATGAATTTAAACTTTTTTCTGCGTAAGTAGAGTTGTATAAAGCTAGAACAAATCGCTCTCCTACGTCTACAATTTCTTTATGACTAGTATTTTCATTATTAAAAGTTTGCACGATGTCTTGTACATCATCTCTTTTATTAAGCACATTAATTGCATTAACCTTTCCTTCGGAAAAAAATGCTACGGTTGTGTCGCAACCGCTAATGGCGTGTGCAAATAATATTGTTTCTTTTAAAAAAATTGAGGATTGTAAATCTTATGAACTGTAAATCATTTCGCTGATATTACGTAGTTTTTCATTTAAAAATTGAATGTCTTTGTCGAAGGGAGAAAGAGCAATAAGAAGGACTAGCGGGTCAATATCTTGCCCTATGACAACAGCTGTGTCGCACTTGTAACATTTTTCGATAGCAATTTGTACTATTAATAAATCGGCGTCATCTGCAGCAACGAACACCTCGATTCCTCAATTTTTTTTCACTAGTTCTGCAATCAAACGTTCTTTGTTGAATAAATTACTAAGGAATTTCTGCTGAGTTTCAGAAACGACAGTGTTTTCATCAAATATAATTTGCAGTACCCGCCTTTGTCGTTCTAGGCTCTTCGTGCTGTTTGCATTATCCAAATAACCATCGAACACGACAGTTACTCTATTATTGTAATGTTTTCTTATGTAACTAACATAAGCGTTGTACACGTTATTAAATTCTCCTTTTTTTTTGGCCATATTACGCGGCGAAGCAAGTATTCTCTATCAATCACATACTCACTATTTTCGAAAATATGGTCTCGTTCTGGAACAGTGTTAATAATCTGGTATAAAGTTGCCTTGTTAGTTTTTCTCATTAGGCCTTTGTCATCGTAAAGGGAAAGAGGTACCGAAGCCAGTTCAAAACTAAAGCACGTTTTTAACTCCAGACTCGAATGAATTGTGCAAATAATTCTTTAAATATTGCGATATTTTTTAGGTGAGAGGGTGGAAGCGCTATATTTATTATAATTTTAAGTGGAGTTTAGTTCGCTACTGATTTTGCGTTAGGCATTGAACTTTAAAGTAGATTATAGTAAGATTACAATTTATTGTGTTAACTGGAACCAACCCTTATGTGTTCGCCTTATTTCCCACGGTACTATTAATTTTATGAAAAAAATTGTAGAGATATTTTTGAGAGAGAATTTTATAAAGAATAATTTTGTATACAGGTATTTTTTCAAAAAGTGCAACGTTCCTGAGATAATCTAGAAAACCTCAAAATGGGGGTGGAAACGACGTCCTATTGTATGAAGCACACTACTTGGAGGTGGGAACTTTTCGGTTTATTAATTCTTATGTTATCCTTGAGGCTTCCACCAATTTTCAAAGCTTTATGAACTTTATCGGATATATTACATATTAACTCTTATATTACTGAACTATAAATCATTAATGGATTTTTAAATGGAGATATAATAATGAAAGTTTTATTTTGATTTGTAGTCCAAGTTGACAGTTCGTAACTTTTGTGTAAAGTCTGCATATTCGTAATTTCACGATTTAGTAATATATTTATCTTTGGTTGCTGTCAAATGTCATTCATTAGCATTTATCATCGAGAGTGTATGAAGCATGGTTGAAGTTATTTTACACGGAAATTGTTGTTCATCCTAGCTGGGATTAACTTTCGACCGGATTGTTTAATTTCCTGTATCACTGAGGTCGCTTGGATACTATTGTTATACGTATAGTCTACTATGCGTATGTCTAATTGTTTTAATCAGTCATATACCTATTTGACTTAATAAAATAGGTTTGTTGTAACCAAACAATTTCTTTAAATAATTATCCTAGAAAATTATTTAGTATTATTTGAAAATTACAAAAAATGAAAAATAAAAATATATAAGGCCATTCGTTGAACTAAAAAAGAATACGCATTACTAAACGTACGTTTAAAATATGTAATTATATAAAAAAACACAATAATTTACAAAATAAGGCGAATTTTGTAGTAGCTGCATACAGAGAAATTAACTATAAGCACGCTGAATAAGAAATTGTCGATGTTATACCTAATACTTAACAACCGTGAAAAAATTTTAACTCTCAATGTGAATCACTTAAAACCGTGAATATATAAAGTATTTAAGTGTGGTGACTGACCAAGGATTAACATTTATTTGCAAAGCATTTTGACTACATTTGCAAAAATATTTGAATAAAGTTCTATTTTGCTAATTAAAATTCATTAAACGATAGAGAGGTCACATGCAACTGAATTATTTAACCACACTACTTTTCCAGCTTTATATACAGGGTGTATTAAATAGGTGGTCCGACATACGGCACTTTTCTATGATAATAATGGCTTCATAAGTGCATGCTTTCTATTTAATTTGGTAGATGGCGCGAGCTATAAGGTACTACAAAATCCTGTATATAGATAGATGAATTTGCTTTGCTACATATAGTGCTGCATATATTCACAACTAAATGGCAATTTCAGTTATATAAAGTAACAAATATTCACCAGTTTTAGATTCATATAGGTATGGTAAGAAAATAAAAGTTTTGTAAAATATACAAATTTATTTGTAATAACAGTACTGAGCGTCCCGGAAAAGGTTAAGGTTAAGGTTGCAATATTATAAGAACAAGATTTACACAATGTTTACAAATAGTTCTTTCTCCAAAATTACTGAGCATTTTCTATGCCCCAACATGAGTTGACTTTAATTGCACATCAGAATGAACACTTTGATAATAATTTGTACTAGATCCACCTAAGCAAGCGTTGTAGTCAATTTTTAGAAAAATATGCTGCAGTTCTTCTACAGTGATCGGTTTACTGATTGATGTTAACTTAATATCCTTATGCAAAAAATAACCTCTATTGTAGGACCAAACCTGAGACCAAACCCAACCTGAAAATAAAAATTACACAAATAATTACTTGAAAAACTAAATTATCATTTGAAAACAAATACTATCTAAAAAGAACTTACCGTCTTAAAACATGTTGTAATTAATTTATCGTGCTGTTCTGCCTTATGTAAACATTAAGCTTCTACTTTCAATACTTTTATGAATACCCCAATTCTTATTTGGTAATTTGACGTCACATTCTTCAGACAAAATTTTTTCTAGTAAGTGTAAATACAAACCCCCAGAAATAAGGATAAGTTATACTATCGTGAACATCACACATATTTAATAATTTCTTAATTTTTTAGCGACAACATTTTCTGAAGAACAAGCATCTAATTTGCTTGGAAGTGCACCTTTTTTCAACCTTTTTCTTTAAAACTGCCGCTAAAAGCATAAAATATATTTAAAAAGACGTTTTTATATCTATAGGTTATGTTACAAATATTTATGTAAATTTAAAACTTACAGTGTATATAACAATTCCATTTTCAGACTGTGAAGTAAAACTACTTTTTATACTGCTGTAGCAAAAATGTTCTTCACAAACATGTGGCTTTTTATTCAAAACACTTTGTAAACTATCACGTCTGCCTCTCTTCAGTATTTTTTGGCACTAAGAAAAGTGATAATTTTTGGTCTTTACAGTCATAAGCATAAGTACACAAATAGGCACTCCATATTTTCACTTCATGTTTTATGAAAATATAGCTGACTTTTTTATATTTAGCGCCAGCGTATTGAAAGTATTTCTTCTAGATATTTGATGTCAAATGCCACTGATATCTTGTTTCACTACAGGATTTTTCTCTAAACACAACCAAAGGCCGGGAATGTATGCAACACGGTATGCATGCGTGCACAGAACTTGCAAAATTATCTTTCTATGCGTAAATAACGACGGACGCTATTGCTACTGCCATCTATTACATTATATACAAAGTAAGCACTTATGAAGCCACTGTGCGGGCTCTTGTCGCATCACCTAGTCAATACACCCTGTTTATGTATGTGTAGTGACACTGATTTAAACAAATATAAATTATTACAAAACCAGTATACGAGATTCATATTAAAATGTGGTAGTTATAAAAATATAATGTGACTACAATTAACCCTATATTATATTTCAGCTAGAAACCATTTTAAGTCTCAGAACATTGCTATAGATAAGCTAACATATTTACCTAAAATATTCAATTCAGAATGGACATTTGTAGTTACAACATGAGACAGAAAGATCACGCATGGATATATCCCACTTTATTGATGAAAACGAAAGAGAATATAATAGTATATAATAAAGGTACGATAGATTATAATAATTTTATTAAAAAGGTTAAAGAGACATCTGCCAACAGATGAATAAGTATTCTACTTTTAGTTATCTGATATACAGTTGAGAGCATTTATTACGAACCTGATTATAGCAATATTTCGGTTAAAACGAACCAATCTCAAAGGTATGAACTAAAGTTACTTAAGAAATGTGCTATTTTTTCACAAATAACGAACCACCTTATAATGAACTTAAACAAATCTTATTTTATATATATTATATCAAAGACTTCCGATTATAACGAACTTATTAGCTGGGAAACAAAGAATATCTGCCAATGAATTTATTCTTAAAATGTCCGCCTAATTGGTCGGCCAGCATCAGGCATGGTCGTGATCTTACTTTTTTTATACCATGTATGTCTTAAAATTCAGCAATCAATCCCCGTAGCCCCGTAGGGTATTCTCAATGGACTAGGCGAGGTAGAAATGCATATTAGTGATATTAATTTCACCCTAAAAAAGCAGATAAAAAGTTTGATTTTTTTTAAGAAAAATAATAGCGTATTTACCTATATTTTTTTGTATAAAAAAAAATAAAAAGTGTGTTACCGAAATTAATGGTGATATTTTATAACCCATTACTTATAACGGAGTTTGCTTATAATGAATATTTTTGGCTAGCTCTTGAGGTTCGTTATACAGGGACATTCTTTGTTATTGTTTCATTTTACATAGTGTAACTATTACTATTTAACCGTTAATTTGGCAGAGAGACGGACGCACTAATACCTCGCTATTCCAAGAAATACGTCCCAAAAGCCGACTCTCCAGCATTGTATTCTTTCGAATGCTCTTATATTTTGGCCACATCAACTGGAGTGAAGCCAATATAGTTAGTAGAGGTTAATAGTTCAGGGAACCCAGGTGGCGAGAGACGAAGAGGACGCCCTCCAAAGCTTTGGGCTTTTGTCACCAAAGAACTGATGGGGAAAAGCTTCCATGAGGCTGGGCATCCAACAAACAACCTCCACAGATGGCGTAATTCTGCCAAATGGCTATAAAGCAATGGGAGGCTAATAATTCATGGAGTGAAACGCCTGGAATAAGGCGTGAATAAGAAGATCTGAGAAACGAATCCTTACCGGACCTATCTCAATAGAAGCATTTTTTCTCATTTTAATGCAAGGACCCATCTCAATAGGACTAGTTTTTTATTTTAATATAAGTAATATGCTCCTGAATTGAATTGGTGTCATGGCTTTTATAAAGATTATGTTCTTACATGCTAAAATGATTTTATTAACAAAAGCAACATTTTCTTATATTCTATTAAAATTATATTATAAAAATTCATTTTATTTATTCATTTAAATAGAAATAATCCTAATATACATAAAATTTAAATAAAATTAATTGTTGATAAAATTTACAATAAAAATACGTCACAAATGAAATATCATTAATAAACTAATTTGACAATATTGTAACAATAAAGTAAACTGAAACACATAAAATATATAGTAATCAAGCTAAGAATAACTAAATAAAATGAATTAAAAAACATAAAACTAAGAAAACAATATACATATATATCACACAGTTTACATTTACTTGGACCTAATAAAACTAGTTAATTGTTCTTTAAATTGTCTAGTATTATTTGTACTTTTTATTTCATATGTTAGGGCGTTATAATCTATTAACCCCTTGTGGAAAATTAATTTCATTGTACGAATGTAATTTGTTTTAGTCACATGAAAATCGTTGATTGTTCTAGTGGGGTAATTATGAATTTGATTATTAAAAGTAATAAATTGATCAAAATAATTAGGAGCATTTCCTGCTAAAATTTTATATATGAATGTCACAGACAATAAGAATAATCTATCCTTTACTGAAAGCCAATTTAAAGTTGAAAGCATTAGCCTAATGGGTGTATATCTAGTACATTTTAGAATAATTTGCATTCCCCTATTTTGTAATTTTTGTAGAGAATCAATACAATTCGAGTCTAGTAAAGCTAGTAGGCTTGAACAGTAGTCAAACTGAGGTTGTATAATTGTTTTATAGACCGTAAGTGATGTTTTTAAACTAAGCTTGTGGCTAATTCGACTGAAAAAGAATAATTTTTTTTAAATTTTAGTATATGTATACTGAAAATGTTTTTTTTTTAAAACTAGGCTATTATCTACTATAAAACCTAGATACTTTATATCTTCACCTAAAACTATTCTCTCATTATTAATTTGGACATTTTTAATATTTTTGTTAATTTGATTGCATTTATAATTTGTGGTAATTATCATGGCCTTTGATTTTTTTACATTCAGTTTAAGCTTATTTACATTAAAAAATTGCGAAATTTTTTCAAGCGTACAGTTGATTTTAGTAATTGCATTTTCCAAACAGTGATCACTTACAGCAAATTAGTGTGTCGTCAGCAAATACATTTAAAAATTCACAGTCTTCAATATAATTAATATCATTGATATATAATATAAACAGAAGTGGTCCCAACATGCTGCCCTGTGGGAGTACAGGTACTTCCCCAGAAAAAACATCGTTTATTTTAGCTCTTTGACGTCTATTTAAAAGATAGCTTTGAAACTATGAGTATACTGTTTCTGTAATACCATAATATTTAAGTTTTTTTTAGCAGTAGATCAATATCAATTGTTTCGAAGGCATCATATGAATAAAAAGTTTTTTCGAGCAAGATGGCCCTTATTTTTTTCTTGAATGCCAGATATGGTAGTCTTATTCTATTCATTGGCAATTTGTTATAAAATTTGGGTGCTAAAAATTGGATACCCTTTTGACTTTTAGTTAATCTGACATACGGCACTGATAACATATTGTACTATAATGGTAGTCACATTCTCTGTTTACAGATTGAGGATACAAGCTCCTCTAGCATATATAACCAACTCATAAATATATATTGTTGGTAACGTGAGTATCTTTAGTCTACGGAGCTGTTCTCTACAGTTTTCTTTATAATTCAATCCATATATTATACTTGCTCGTCTTTGTGTAGCAAAAATTCTAGGCCAGATTTGATGTTTGGCCCCAAACTAAAACACCATAGGGAAGCAAAGTGTGGCATATTTCAAAATATGCATTTTTCAAAGCTTCTTCGCCTTTCGCCTACTTCATTTACTGGGATTCTGAAGATAACTGTGTTGTTTGCTAACTTTTTTGACAAGTTTTCTATATGTACTTGCCAGGTCAATTTATCATCTAGATAAACCCCCAAGAACTTTGTTGATTTCTGGGGGTCGGGAACATTGTGTCCTATTTTATAACGCAATGGGAAGATAATATGCACCGCTTTTTCTCTACTTAATGTAAGTTTATTTGACCTGAACCACTGTTCTGCCTTTCACCCCGCCTCACACCATTGCAGAAAGTTGTTCAATATTTTTGTTTTGAACCGAAATAGTTTTATCGTTTGCAAACAGTATGTTACTAGACTATTCGCTGGAGTACGGGAAGTCGTTCACATATATTAAAAATAGGAAGGGACCAAGAACTGAGCCCTGGGGTACCCCATGTATTATTTTTATTTTATTAGTATGTGTATTATTTACTTTAATTGTTTGATATCTATATTATCTTAATAATGACATACTGTTGTGGCGGAACTTTAGCTTTTCTACCAGTACTGTGTGTAAGACACAGTCGAATGCTTTACTTAAAAGCAAATATTCTCCCGAACCTCGAAAGCCCTCAAATCCTGTTCTATCAAATCGAGAATTGCAGAGGTGGTATTTTTTGATTTCCTAAAATCAAATTACTTATTATAAAAAATATTGTTGGTCTCAAAGTAGTTTTGCTATTTGCTCTGAAAATCAGTTTTCCACTATTTTTGAAGAAATTGGTAGAAGTGAGACAGGCCTATAGTTATTTGCATCTCCTTTTTTGAATAAAGGAATTACAATAGACAGTCTGGAAAGCACGATTCTTTAATGCACAAGTTTATAAGTTTGCATAATAGTGATATGATCAAATTTTTAATAGTTTTTATTAGAATTATATTTGGGCCATAAATGTTTTTACTGTTTTTGTTTTTTATTGAGTCTATGGCTTCTCTGATATTATTATGAGTTACTGGTTTAAAATCAAATGAGTTTATATTGGATAATTTATTATGATGCATTTTGTCCACAGGATCTATCATCCAACTCCCCCAAAAGATTTGCAGCAACTTCACTGAGAAAAGTGCTAAACTAGTTTGGAAACAAACTAATCTCTTTCTGTGTATTGAAAGGTGTGTTCTTCCTCTTTTTATTTATGATTTGCAACATAGTTTTTATTGGATTTTGAGAATTCCTTATTAACTACTCATTATTAATTTTTTTGCATTTATAATAGCATTTCTCTATATTTGGTTTGTAATTAGATAATTCCTTTTTGAGATAATTACTTTTATGTTGTTTATATAGATCTGACAATAGCATTAATTTTGACCTCATTTCACGCAAGTCTTCATTGAACCAGTTTCAATCGTAAGAAAGATTTGGATCATACAAAACTGACTTTTCAGATAAAGCATTTACCATTGCATTCACTGTTACTTCTGAGACCATTTTAAATTTTTTGTTACAATCCTGATTAACATCATAATTAAATTCCAATCTATATTTTCTACACTATTGATAAATATTTGCTTTCAGTCAGCAGTTATTGATCTACAGATTTTCCTGCTTTTAAAAGCCTCCTGAATTGTATCCAAATGAAAATTTAAAAACTGGCCATACCTAAATCTATACTTAATAGTGGATGTATATATTACTATTAAATTTGATGAAAATATTATCGATACCTTTATCTTGTATTGTGTATTTGAAGTTATCATTTGTTGGAAATTATAACTTGACAGTAAATCTGTTAGGCTTGCACACTCTTTGCTATGAATGAAGTATTAAATTAAAATACAGTGTATTTTGTTCTCTCCGTTGTTACTTCAGGAAAAATCAGATGGTAAGAAATGACGCTTTCCAAAACATTTGGCGGATGCCATCAAGGAGCTTATGGGAAAGGTCTTTGGTGAAGCCATACGCCTAACGGACAGTTGCAGCGGATGACGCGGTGCTGTTAGACGTGCCATACAATAAGGGGAGATCAAGTAAAACAAAGCAAAGATCACAAAACACCTATCAAGACGTTGGGAATAAGAACGCTCTGTTCTTAATACTCGGAGATTTTCATAAAAATCCAAAATTGATTATACAGAAGCAAGGACGACAAGAAATTAAATTCTCCTATTACACGACTCTCAACTCTACAGCGAAAGCAAGATTCTTTATAAAGGTTCTTGTTTAGTTATACTACAGAGTGCTATAAATCTGAGCTCAAGGTGATGATAAAATTACACGAGAATCGTATTAACCCTCCTGCAGAATAATGAGAAAAAAATGGAAAGATATATTTCCATAAAAAACTTATTTATTCAGATGAAACAAAAATAAATGCTTTTAGATTTGCGCCGAGTGCGAGTCTTATAAATACACTCTCGGAAACGCATCTCAAGGTATTTATGGAAATGAGATTCTCAAATGAAGGAAGAAAGCAGCGAGGACGAGAAAGTGTTGCTAGAGGGAGAATTAGAATATCAAAGAGCCGTCTTAACCTGAAAGGCGGATGCTGAAAGCGGATGACGAGGGAAGTCAGACTGCAAACTACCTGTTTAATAATTACTTGGGTTCAGTCTTTATCAGACGTTGAATAATGCAAGCCTTACTCTGCACTTACACTATTTGTGTTCTATGCGGCCTCGCACTAAGAAGCATTACAAATACTTTTATGAGATGCGAATGTGCTTTCCTTTAAAAAATAATACAAGGAAAGGAAAGGAATGGGGAAAGTAAATACAACAATAAATAACATTCGAATGTCTATAATGAAACATATCTATAATTCAAATCTCACTAGTAGTCAGGTTTGAAAATGAAATTGCGAATTTTTTTATTTTTAAATTGCTGAAAGAAAGGGAAATTTCACACTGGGGAGAATTAGAACCTTTAGTGTGGTACTGTCAATTTAGTAGTATCCACAAACAAAACAATTCCACATTACACTCAAATCGTATGCACATTTCACCAATCATGTTCTCATCGTCTGGAGTTGATTCAAATTCAAATTTTAGTCTTCTGTGGATGCTTTCAACATGGTTGACAAATCGCGCGTCGAGTAGTATTCGAAAATACTGTTCAAGTGTTTTTGTTTGGCTCTAGGTCATTGCCCATGCAGCCAGTCACTGAACTTAAACAAAAAAAAACTAATAACTTAAAAACCTAGTTAAACCTAATCCAATAATAAAGAAATCGGCAGCTACTGGAAGCGGTTGGAACCTCCCCACACGGTGGATCTTTATAAGCTGTGCTTTAATATTACATCGGAAATCAGAGCACCGAGCAAACAGATAAATTACGCGTGACTTAGAAGCCATTTATTTCATGAATAAATATCGAACGAACTGAAGTGGACCACAAGCAATCTGTTAAAACATAAACTCTCATGTTTGTTTATGTTACATGTTAATCAATTGCCGGATATTATAAGTGTATTAACAGATAACGTTTCGAAGATTTTGTGGAACATTGGATAGCGAAAAAAAATAACAACACAGAATTTAGCCAAAATGACACTCTAACCTCAACAAGTCAGTAACATTATGGAAAATTCAAGCAGACTACGCATGCGTCGAATTAAAATCTTCCTGCTCAATCAAAAAGGTCCGAACAAGTCGAGCTTCGTTTGAGGGCTTTATTTTGCAATATTCAAACGTTCCAGATTTTGCTCAATTAGCTCTATTTGCATTAAACGAACGATTACGATCTGTCCCATCAATCAGATGTAATATCCGAATAGGCTATAAACAATTATTATCTTTAAAAAAACCAACTAAAATAAGTTTCGACATCTGTCAAAAATATTTGGGTTGATTTGAATGTTGATTTTTAGGTTATGAAATAAATTTAGAGACATAATCTATGGGGCAGCTGCACGTCATAGCCAACTATAAAAATATATATATTTCTTAAAATTTACAAGTATTATTAGTCCAGTCAATATGCATTTTTCTAAAAAATTCACAAGAGTAGAAACATCTTATTTTGGGCAAAAAAAGGTAAATTTATTATTTCTCTTTCATTTTTGACCTAATTCTACAAGTACGAAACCCGTGATAACGGAAGTGTTTTCTACCCCTTCCGATCATTTCCTACTCTGATCTTTTTTCAACTCTTTTATTAACGTTATTACAAACACATTGCACAAGGTTTCATCAAAATCCATTCATTAGCACTTAAATTAGAGATTTTGGTCATTTTAGCGCTCCGATGACTGGACTATATGTAGCTATCATGATGTAAAGATGTACGGTGTGTGCAAACGAAGGTCTCATTTTCGTCCTCTACTGCGCCATCCCAAACGGCGCGATATTCAATATGTCTGTCATTTATTTATGTTGACAAAGTTGTTGAAATGTCAGGTTGTTTAGTAAAAAGTTGGAATAACTGAAACGAGAACACCAAAAATAGTAATATTAATTACTTTTAATTCCTAAATTTTTGTGACCGCGACGTAGTTAACCTCAATGACGCGACGGTAAGTTAAAATGAAACGGCAGTCTGTGATGAAACTAGAAAATAATTCGTAAATATTTTTCAGGCAAGATAGTTTTAACCTCAACGAAGTACAAATTGGGAATACTAAATTACGAGCTGAAGATCTTCAAGTGAACGTTGAAATTTTAAAACTGAAAAGCTGAATTGAAAAAAGCAACTGAAAAGATGGAGAAAGAAGTGCAATAAAGAAGACATGAAATTGTGAAATCTATTTTCACAATTGGACAAATTCAACGACCTAATCAGAAATGTGTGAAGTGATCGTTTGAAGACATTACTTCTCCAATAACACTACAGAGTGTGTGACGCAGGGTTACAGGTTTTTAAGAAAAGAAAATGAGTGCATTATAAGATTATTATATAAAACTACTTAATAGCGTAACAATTTAATACAAATATTAAATATGTAATGTAATAATGGGAAATGCTATTTTATAATGAATATATAAATATAAGTTTTCTCTCTAAACTAATAAACAGACAATAGATGAGAAAATAAACAAATTGGGCGTTATTTTTTTTTAAATAAAAAGACGGCAGCTATCAATATCAAATCTATTTTAAGCGATAACGAGCAAACGAGAGGAACCTGCAAGCAATTATGAACAAATATTTACATTCAAAAATGTTTAAATTTCGGAAATAGAGGACCAACTTTACGAAGGTAACATCTACTAATCTATCTTGATGCATATAGTTAGTTCTTTCATATGAACCTAATATACTTTCTAAAATTGATATTGATCTTGAACTTGACATGGATCATATGAATCTTATGGTTTCGAGAAATTATTGATTCTTCTATATACATATTCTTAAAAATATCGATATTAATGGCCATACGTGCATACTTATTTGATATATTGCCCATTTGATAATCACTCGACAAAAACCGCTTTGCAAAGTACACAGCAAATATAAGCTTTCATTATACCATGGAGTTTCTGTATTCATTAATGTTTCCTAAATATTTTATTAGATTTGTCACGTTCTGTGTGATGCTATTAGGTATTAATAATAACACTTTACTTTTTATAATTTATTAACTTAACCATACAAACTAACTTACTGCTGTCTACTCGATCTCTGGCCATTACCAACTTTATGTAACTGGACTAACTAATGGTATATTATATTACTAGGAGTAGAACGCACTCTTTTTTGTGTTGAGCCCAGGATTTGCGGCTGAGGCGAAGCCGAAGCCGCAAACTGGGCGAAACACAAAAAAGGCGTTCTACTCCGTGTAATATATACTATTTTTTCTTCAAGCGTATTAAAATGCAAAAATTCATTTATTTATCATAAATGTACAAATATTCAAACTACAGTCTTACATGTTGACACAATATGACAAGTGGCTAGTGGATAGCGCGCCACCGGTGGCTTTCGGTATTGACATTATGTTACTAGTAAAACAATACCCACTGCGGAGGTGCTTTCGGAACTAACATTGTTACTAGTAAAACAATGTCCACTACGGTGGCGTTCGGTACTAAAATTTTGTTACTAGTAAAACAATGTCCTACTTCTACTTCTGTTTTTGGTGACATAATTTAAACATTTTAATACGCTTGAAGAAAAAATAACATAATCATGTGACACTATTTATTGCCTCACTCGTTCGTCGAAAATTCAACATGGTCGCGATAGGGATGGGTTACGCTATTGGCTAATCCGAAAAGCTGAGCATAATCAAACTTTATATCCTTACATCATGGTAGCCATTATTAAAATTTCTACCTGGTTCCCGTATTTTCAACCACAATCTAGTTCAATGTAATGTTCCTGAAGTTTTAAATAGTCCCAATAAAATAAAATGCATTTTGCAGGTTAAAAATCTAACCTATAATTAGCAATCTATTTTTATTAATTGACAATATTAGAAATATATTTGCATACATTTTTAAATATCCGCTTGGTCAGTATGGTTCCAAGCTAAAAATGCGGATACAAATATTAACCAAGATTATTAACTTAAAAATCTTAAACTTTGAGGTTACGTTAGTTACATAATGCACATTCCTTATAACCTGTAAATCTACATCCACAAAGGTTACCAACCCAAATATTTTTGGCAGATGACAAAATACATTTTCCCCTAACAGCAATAGCAATAATATATTTTGGATGCTCTCATGTGTCCACATATAACGAATTCTTTTTAATTTTTTTCACGGAAACCAAATCGCCAAATGCTTTTCAATGGTTCGCTTACAAATTGTAAGTAATCATAAAATAAACAATTTGTTGTGCCAAAACGGCACTAAACGTAATACGATCCCAACCAAAACCTTTTCAGATCTTTTGGAGTACTAAAGAAACCCTCTTGCAAAGTTTCATCCAAACCCGTTTAGTAGTTTCGCCATTATCGTGATAATATACATACACACACACACACATACACACACATTTTTCAAAAATCACTTTTTTGGGTTCCTGGGACCTCAAAACGTAAAGATTTGATGTTATCGCAATTTTCGATTTTGGACCAATTTCAGTAACCTCCCACGATTTTTTTTTGTGGGAGGTTAAGATGAGAAGAAGAGCGACAGGAAATGATTGGGACACATATTTGTCATCCAGAGTTCATCAGGTCATTTCTATAACTCAGACAACACAGTATTTATTCTTTTATATGAGTATAATTTATAATAAACTCGTTTCATAACCACTAAAATACTAAAAGCCACTGACGATGTGCACCATTTCACTAATCAAATTTACATCGTCAGAAGACCATTAAGAAAATGTGAGTTTTAACAATGCTGTGGTCATTTTTTACAGCATAGTTGACCAGGGTATTTCCTCGATTTTTTAATTATTATTCATAGAGGAACTTTTGTATTTGCGTTAATATCGAACCGATTTTCGATTTGTAGTCATCAAAGGATTTGTCGTGAATATTAGTATTCAACTACTGGGTATCTAAAAGATATTGCTAACTGAAAAAGTTGACTTTACATTTTTACGTTTACATTTTTTTTCACATTTTTTTTTTTACATTACATTTTTCTCTACAACTTCTACAATTATATCTATTTTATCTAATATTTCAAAGCTGGGATCATTTCCGAAGAAGCTGGAAGTGATGGAAAAATGTCAATTTTGATTCTTAAACTGAAAATTCTGGAAACTGCCTTTTTTGACAAAATCGTATCAGATTTTCATCCTTGGCAGCCACATTCCAGATATTATCCTGTCGTTTTCTCTTTTTTATTAGGAGTTGTCAGGTCTCTTTCTTGGCAATAGCGTAAACTATCTGTCAAATATTATTTTACATTTCGGAAAGTGATTTTTCACAATTATAACTAGCTATAATTTATCCTTCAATATGATGTTACGTTTTTTATTGAGAATGCTACTTGATTTTCGTTCTTATAAATTGTTTCGTTCAATTATATAGGTAACGGAAGATATCTAAGAGATTCTACTTGCCAAAAAATAACAGTTAAAATTTCTCGTTATTCAAAATACTATATTTTATTTGCTCTTAGCTTACTAAATTTAAGTTAGTATTAAATAATATACTTTCCATTTGAAAACAATTTTTAGCAGTATTAGGGAATACTAAAGCACTTTAATTATATAGTAACCAAATATTTAAACAAAATAGTGGTGTGATTTTCATAACATATCCAAAATTTTTGGTTGTTCTCACTTTTAACTTGAGAATTTTTATAGAATAAATAGCAGAACGGATTTATAAGAAAGGATTGGACTTAACAAATTAAAACATTTTCTTAAAAATTAACCTACCCACTCTCGATATTGGTAAAACTAAATTTATTATCGTTTCCATATTATGTGCTACTCTTTTATTAATCAAAATTTTATTAAGATGCATGAATCTAGTTGTTAATGCGTGGACGATTGCACATGCCAGAAGCGTATTGAAAGAACAACTAAAATTAAATATTTAGGAATTATTATAGATCAGTACCTTAAATGGAAGGAACATATCTAGGATCTAACTTCGAGAGTGAGAAAGATTTTTCGTAGATTTTATATCCTAAGAGATGAATGAATAAGAAAATCATTACACTTCTTTATACCGCCTTGGCATAGTCGATTTTGCAATATGGAATCATTGTCTGGAGAGGAACGTATGATAGTCACCTAAGAATATTACGGTTCTCGGCCTAATTTATTTTTGAATAAAAAACACTGATTTTTTTTTATTATAATCTACTATCAATATCGAATCGATTCCACCACAAACGAAACTTTCCCGCACTCACCTTCCCTATTTATACCCCTCCCTAAAATTAAATAATCAGCATTCAGTTGATTTTTTTGCAGGTCACTGAAACATTTTAACATGACTGTTGCTGACTAAGGATATTTTTGATTTTGTACGTGTATTTTTGTTGTTTCGGAAGAGGTGGGGTGACAGGGGATAAAAAGGGAGGGTGGGGGAAAGTTTCGTTTGGGGTGGAATCGATTTAATATTGTTAGTAGATACTAAAAAATGTTTTTCGAGTTTTTTTCTCAAGAAATAAATTAGGCCGAAAACCGGCCTTAGAGACCTTCCTCCTTTTAACTTGAATTTCAGATTTAGAAACCAATTGAAATATATCATTTAAATAATATTTTAAGTATAAGAAATTTATATTGCTTGTTTAAAAGTTGCCCATTATTATTTTTCATGCTTAAGAAAGTGTTCATAATTATCTTACTATATCAAATATGGACAGACAGTTGAAAACACCAACATTTTGTAATGATATTTCTCAAAGATTCACAACATTTTTTAGACCAAAACTGTATGACAATATCCAGCAAAATATAAAAATATTCAATAAGAAAATAAATTAAAAAATATATTTTTGAACACCAAGACATATTTAGCCAAGTTCAGACGCCTCACAGTGGGAAAAATATGCCCTTCTTTGGGCAAAAATCTGCCGAAAGTAGAGATTTCAATCAAATTAAATGAAAAAAATGGTAAATACTCTTAATACATTGTACTTTAGGATAGTGCTGCGACAAATTGGCTTTGGGTTAACCTAACCTAAAAATCGCAGATATTACTTCCACATCCAGTGGAAGTATGGAAACGACAAAAAATTTTTAAAAATTTTTGTTGTTCAGTTAGGCTTAGAATGTCATGAAACGTCGAGATTTTAAGTTTGAGCAAAAGAAATGTCTGTCTGTCGGTCTGTCTGTAACTTTTCTTGTGCGAACGATTACTCTGGAACCGTTTAAGATATTGAGTTGAAATTTGGTACACGTATTATATGTATTTTAACGAGATCTGGAACTGGATTATATTTTCATCTTATTCCGTTGAAGATTAGGGGGGTAAATTGGGGTAAATGAGGGTAAATAGGTAAATCAAGCATTTAAGAGTCCATAAAATTGGTGTTTAGTATATACAAGAGAAGCTAATGTCTCAAAAACATTTTTGGTATTAGCCACCTCCATTACTACCCCCAGCCCATTATAAAAGGGGGTGAAAAAATTGTGATTTAGTATGTGTACAAAAACCAACGGCCTCAATTTTTTTTTTACTTCATCCACCTCCACTACCCCTCCCCTTCCACCACCCCCACCCCCATTACCCATGTGGCATATCGTTTTATGGTTTTTTGTGGTAGACGATTTCAAATATTCGAGAGTCATAAAACGAAGTAGTGTTCATGTAGATTGAATACCAAATTCATTTTTATGGGATCATGAGTTAATTGCTTAAGTTTCTTGAATCGCTCTTAACATATAAACCATAACCCTTTTAAGGAGCTGAAGGTTTAAGGTGCTGAAAATTCGAGATTCAAGTGAAATAAAGTTTAAATGATCAAAAGTCGTTCTTCAGGGTTTTTTGATGCAGATCTCACCTTTAATCTCACTCGCATCCTATCGTTCCCATAAAAATGAATTTAGTATCCAATCTACATGAACACTTCTTCGTTTGTTTGTGACTCTTGACCAAGGAGGCAAACGCGGAATAAAGAGAAAAAAATCGCTGCCCAAAGAATCACTACTTCCACATCCAATTTTTCTATGCTCTCTCAAATCGAAAAAAAATTTGTACGTGGAAATAATTTTTTATGGAATTTTAATAATATAATTGAAATCAAGAACCCATAAAAAGATATGTCTCATCATAGTGGGGAGTGGTTGAAGGGGGGAGGGTAGTGGGGGTGGATGAAGTGAAAAAAAAATTGAGGCCTTTGGTTCTTGTACACATACTAGATCACGTTTTTTTTCCACCATCTGATGGGGGTAGTAAGGGGGGTGGATAATGCCAAAATTTTTTTCGAGATATTAGCTTCTCTTGTATATACCAAATGCCAATTTTATGGACTTTTACCTGCTTGATTTACCTATGTACCCCCATTTGCCCCAATTTACCCATCAACCCTTCAACTGAATAAGATGAAAATATAATTTAGTTCCAGATCTCGTTAAAATACATACATTGACCGAACTTCAAGTCAATATTCCAGAGTAATCGTGCTCACAAAAAAAGTTACAGACAGACAGACATTTTTTTTTGCTCAAACTTAAGATCTCGACGTTTTATGACAATTTAAGCCTTTTTGAACAACACAAATTTTTAAAAAAATTTTGTCGTTTCTATACTTCCGCTAGTTGTGGAAGTAATATCTGAGATTTTTAGGTTAGGTTAACCTAAAGCCAATTTGTCGCAGCACTACTCTAAAGTACAATGTCTTAAGGGTATTTACCATTTTTTTCATTTAATTTGATTGAAATCTCTACTGTCGGCAGATTTTTGTCCAAAGAAGGGCATATTTTTCCCACTGTGCGCCTGCGTGAGTTTCATTTTCCACCTGTTTTGCTTCATTCAATCAATACTATTTTTAACTCTTTATTTTTTTTTAATTACAACAAATTTGTATTAAGTTTTCCCCTGGCAAACACAAGTAGTTCACAAGTCAGCTGCCAGGACCTAAAAAATTGTCATGTTTATGTAACATATATCAAACAAAATAAATTTAAATTTGAATTTGAAATAAAATGGTGATACTTTAAAATCATTTGAGTGTTACTGATTTATTTATTTTTATTTGACATTTTTAAATCTACAATACGTAATGTGCAAGTATGACTTAATGCAGTAAATGTGAAGGAAGTTATTTGGGGAGATATCCATTCATTTCGATTTTAAAATTCGAAACAAAATTTAACTGAGTTCATTGCTAAAAATATTTACCTTGATATGCGAATGTGTAGGAGCTGTAAAGGATAGATAGTTGCGTTGTCTAAGATTATGGTGATAAATCGAAGACGCAGGCGCTACTAGATTGATCATTAATAATTATTCTTATGGTTTGATATTGGATTGAGTCCAAAATTTTCACTGAAGCTATAAACACATATCTTCATATATTAATTACAACATTACTCGAAACCAGGAAGTTATAGTAATTGCCCATAGATAAACCATCGGTCGAATTTATACAGGAAATTACGTTACTTATAGAGAAATTATGACAGTTAAATTGAGTAACGATATCGATTGAATGACCTGAATAAGCGATGACTACTATTAAGTCGGTTTTTTTAAAATTACTACCCGCATGCATTTTAGATCGATTAAAATTAAAATAGAGTAGAATTTTCCAAATCAGAGACAAATTTACCAACAGTATCTCTTTGTACTTTTTTTTATCTACACTTTATTACTAATAAGACAAAATCCTACAGACTTGAAATAAACTAAACAGAAACAGATAAATAGAGTGCTTTAATTATATAAACCTTAAAATTAAATAAAAGGTCAAATGAGCTGAAACCGCATTTATGCTTAAAATTGGGATATTCTTTTTAGCTTTGGATATATTTTTGCCCTTAACTACTTTAATATTGTAAAATAAGATGTTGCATATAAGGATAGGATTTTGCAGAGTGAGAGGGAAACATGAGTTTATTTTCGGTTTGTTATAAATATTTAAAAAATAATAAATGATATAATCTTTAAAATGGTTTCAGATACTTCCCATTGCTCTAAGGAATACAGCCATATACGGTTATTATAATAAATTTTGTATATAGTTAAATGCCATACTCTAATAATAAAATTACTAACGATTTTCATTAACAAACTACAGCATTCAAGTACAACAAAAATTTACAATAAAAAAAAAATAGTTTTATTCCTTATAGCAATAGCAAGTATCTAAAACAGTTTTAAACATTATACTATGTTTGGTTCTTTAAATATTTATAATAAATCGAAAATAAACGCATATTTCCCTCTGCAAAATTCTACCCTTTGAAATCTATTTTGAACTAAAATAATGATAGTTGCCTTATAATTTCACTCGAGTTATGGCCCTTTTAGTGAACCGGTAAAATGAGCGAGTAATTGCAACATATGGACCTGTACATTGGCCTGTCCGCTCACCTGATCTAAGCATTTTACATTTTTTTTTGTGGGGGTTATGTAAAAGAACGAGTTTGTTATACACCCCTCCAAACACTTCAAATTTTACAATATCGCATTCGCGAAGTTTTTGCAAGTATGCGATACTTTTATGCGAAACCATTAGCCGAGCCGGAAAATATCAAGGAGTAGGGAGGATGCACTTTGAACATTTGCTACCATTTCTTTTAAATGCCTTATTTATATTAACGTCCTTACGAAGTTTAGCTAATGCTACTCTACCACTTAACCAAGACGGCGAGATGAGATACTGTCATTCATTCAAGTGACGGACTCGCTCGACGTGCCTTAACTTCGCCGATCGAGCTCTCGTCACCGGTACCGTACCACGTGACTAATCTTTTAATTTTTTCATTGTTAAAATAAATCATTGCGGACAGCACACTTCTTTTATTTACAGCGTTTGTTGTCAAAATGAATGTTTTGAATCTAGTTTTATTCAATTTCCACGGCAAGGTTCATGTTGATACCAGCCCGGGAGGCAGCGTTGCATTTTTGATAGATATTTTATGCCGCTTAATTTTGTGTGTAATCGATAGTCTAGATATGGCTAGCATTAGAAACAAGCGTCAGCTGTCAGGATCATGGTGGACATAGTCGTGAGAGAACGTCAATTATGTCGAAAAAAAAAAATTCAAAAATTATTTCAAGTCGTTTGAAAATTTGTACAACAAATGTTTACATGATAATAATAATTTTAAAAAAGTTAGCTGCGTAGATAATGATGGATTATACGTCAGCTGCTTATATAAATCTGTATAAAAAATAATTTATGTAAAATCATTTCAGGTTCAATGAAACTTATACAGCTAACTCTTTATATTATTAAAATGATAAAATCAATCGTCAGCTATTCTTTCAATGAGGGTAAGACCGTCAGCTGAGGGATTATAAGTGCTGAGCGAGCTTTTAATCTGAGTATGATGTAATCTAATGTATGATCTAATCTTTCCACCTTTATATCAATAGCTGACGTACATTTTCATTTAAAATATTGTTTAAATAATCATTTCTAGAAATTTGAAGTGACTTGAAATCAATTTAAACTAAAATTTATGGTTTTAATCTAGTTTTCATAGCACACATAATGTGTAGGGTGTCTCAAAATAATTTTTTTTTGAAAGTTGTTGCTCCCCGGGATTTTTCTGATTCCCTTTGGCTCCTAATGAAACGATATGGGGTTTGAAACCTGTAGGTTTAGGAGAAAGTTTGCCCCTGGGGGCTACAGTTTTAAATTTCTGTAAAAAAAACGCTGAAATTAAGAAAAGCAATTCTTTTTGAAAAATATATTTTTTCTAATTAAATGAATGTAGTTGGGATTCTTTAGGCTTTTTTTTACTGTCAGATATCTTGTTTGAAAAGAGTGATATCGGTACTGTCTCCTCTTTCAAATACCATAAGTGTCGATTGAAACTTATTAGTGCGGCCTAAACTGCTTTAGGATCAATAGTTTTGTAACTGTTTAAGAAGTGTCACAGCTGTAAATCATTCATGGGGCATCTGCTACTTTAGGAGCGTTCAACTAGCATTTAATGTAAACCACAGCATTGAAAAGACAGATTTGCCGCAATTTATCAACCTTTTCTAGCTCATAATCGAGCTACTCTCTTAATGGGCACATTTTTGCTGCATAGATTATTGTTGCTATCCATCTTGCTTTTTGAAAAACTCCAGGCTTCTGCCAGTGAGTTCCGCCCAATAGTATTAGTAAGACTTCAGCACGTTCTCAGTAGTCTCCACGAGAAAGGAGATCCTTGATCTGGTTTAAAACAAGTTTCAAGAAAGTAACGGCTTCCTCTTTCAAAGATCTTAAGTTTCTATCTTTAATTAGAAATAAATATGAAATGAAGGAAGAAGATATACGTTTTTAAATATAGCAATAATCAAATTTATTTTATATAAACATGGTAAGCTGAAAAAACTGCATACTTACCTACATGTCCTCTTCGCAGGCAACGGCTTGGCAACTGCCACTGAAAATAAAACTCGGCAAGTCTACAAATGTTCCAAAAAATAGCGATTTCACGTGCGCCAACTTGGATGCGCGAACTCTTCCAGCCAATGCGAGTTACACTGCAGGTTGTTCAGTAGCTAGACAAATGGATCCCCCGAATTCTTCTACTTAAATAGATCCTAAAGAGTCCTAACGGTCATAAGTAAGGGTGCAGGAAATTTACGTCACAATTTGTCAAGGTCTGTGCAAATTTAACCTACAGGAAAATACAATGGAAAAATATATTTTTTAAAATTGTTTATTTTCCAGCATTAGTGTATATTACCATTGTAATTGAAACCATAATTTTTTAGTTCAAATTGATTTCAAGTCACTTGAAGTTTCTAGAAATAATTATTTAAACAATACATTAAATGTAAATGTACGTCAGCTATTGATATAAAGGCGGGAAGATCGTCAGTTAGATCATACATTGGATTGCACCATACTCAGATTAAAAGCTCGCTCAGCACTTATAATCCCTCAGCTGACGGCCTTACCCTCATTGAAAGAATAGCTGACGATTGTTTTTATCATTTTAATAATATAATGAGTTAGCTGTACAAGTTTCATTGAACCTTTTAAACAGATTTATATAAGCGACTGACGTATGATCCATCATTATCTACGCAGCTAACTTTTTTAAAGTTATTATTATCATATAAACATTCGTTGAACAAACTTTCAAACGACTTGAAATCATTTTTGAAATTTTTTTTTTCGACATAATAGACGTTCTCTCACGACCAGGTCCACCACGATCCTGACAGCTGACGCTTGTTTCTATTGCTAGCCATATCTAGACTATCGATTACATACAAAATTAAGCGGCGTAAAATCACTATCAAGAATGCAACGCTGCCTCCCGGGCTATAAGCTTATTTTCTCGATATTTTAATTATTATCCACCAGAGAACTTGTGTATTTGGGTTAATATCAAACCGATTATCAACTGGAAGGTATCAATGGATTTGTCGTGAAAATTAGTATTTAATTACTAGGTGTCTGAAAGATGTTGCCATTTGAAAAAGTTGACATTATTACAAATTAGTGACTTCAGAAATTTCGGTTTGTCGTAGCTACTAAACCAATTCGAAAAATCTCACATTTACATTTTTCTCTTATTGTTTTGGTCCATTTGATTGATTTGAGGGCATTCACTGAGCTCTAGATGCAAAAATAAAATAGCCTTAAAAAAATCAAGTACTCTCAAACATTTTTTAAAACTAAGCAGTCGCACGGAATCCAAAAATTTAAAAATATACAGGGTGTTCCAGTTAAAATTTCAAAGTTGGAGTCATTTCCGTGGAAACCGGAAGTGATGGAAAAGTGTCAAATTATGAAAAATTTGTAGTTCTTGGTATGTATTACCCCTGCCAAATTTAAGACTTATCTCCTGGAAACTCTGGAAACTGGCTTGTCTAATGATTCCAACACCCGGTATAAAGGTTAATGACACTGTTTTAATTAATATTTCTTAGTCTTATTTAGTATGGGCTACTTGTTTCCTTTTGCAATATTTGCTTTTACTCGAAAGTGGAAGTACCAAGCACCTAAGTCACTGGGCTATACATATATTTAGTTGTCTACATAAATGATTCCCAAGTATTGTAACCATATTTTTATTTCAACTCACTAATAGTCCACCCGTCAGGTCATATAAAAAGGCCTTACCAGGAATTAAGTCGGGAAGTTTTGAAATTTGGCAAGGTTGTAGATTTAGGTATCTACAACTGAAATTCACATTTTGCACAAAGCAATCAATATCTGCCGTCGGCGTAGCCATATTGCCAAGATGGCCGCCAAAAACAGTTTTTTAAAAATATATACTTTACCTTAAGTTTTAGAGTTAAAAGACTTATTACAAAAATGAAAGAGGAGCAAATGTCCTATAAACTACGTTATATATATGTTCTTTGTAAAATGTAAAAATATGTTCTTTCTAATAGTTTAGACACAGTCGATTAAAAGTAAACATGTTCATTTTACTTTCCCTAACGATATACTTAAATTTATGAGTTTTAAATGAACATGGGGCTATTGAATTCAATTTGGATTATTATTTGCACACCCTTTCAACTGAAATTCTACCTACTTCTTACCTGCGCCGCATCTACCTATGATTAAAGCAAACTTCCGCCGGCCGGGCGCCGTCGTTTTTAAAACGTGCCTCTCTGACTTTATCGCTTTTCAGTATTGCTTCGACCATAGTGCAAGTATAACAACGTTTCAAATCCGCTATTTTTGTTATCATTGCTCTGGGACATATTATTTTGCAGACTGTGTAATTTACAAAAGAACAACGCCTGGCCATGAAAACAGTGACGGATTAAAGTATTTGCCGCTTTATGCAAACCTAAAATTTCCGCCTCTAATAATAATAAGAAAGTAGTTAATTTCATATTAAATAAAAAAAAGTGTAAGTTGTGATTTGCATAATACCTAAATAATAATTTCTGAACATGATAAAAGCAAATAAATAAGAAATAATTAGGTAATTGTAAAAATAATCTGTATTAAAACAGTTTTCGCTGTGATTTTCTTGCGGCAAAGTCATTAATGGTAGACTCAAAGTCAATATTTGCCGCGCCTAAAAATCTGCCACTTTACGTACGTGCGTAATTGGCGTATAGAGTAATCCAGCACTGCATGGAAAACATTCTTTGTAATTTGAACAGATCTACGATCTTCTCAACGGATCATCAAGGTTTGTTTAAAAGGATTACTAAAAAATTTGAAGAAGGATTAGCAAAACTGGAAAGTAATGGACGTACCGCTAAACTGTGGGTGCAATATTTTCGCATGGCGACTTTGGTGAAGCAGTTTATAGAAGCAGAAAGAATGGGTAATTGGCAGCTTCACCTGGAAACTGCCCAGAAAATGCTGCCTTATTTCCACGCATGCGGCCATCATAATTATGCAAAATCGTGTCATTTATATTTGCAAGATATGATATCCTTAAAAGACAAAATGACTCCTGATGAGTACAAAAAATTTACAACAGACGGCTTTTTCACAATCAGGCGCACCAATTAGTTTTAGTCTGTTGGTCAGATATGACCAATGAACAAACGCTAATGAGGACGATGAAAGCTATTGGAGGGCTTAGTCATCGATGATCGATGATCGTGTTAATAATGTGGACATTGGGAATGGTGTATTTGCATAACGTATGTGATGAGATTCAAATATTTTGCAACGTTTCTATTGCAACTACAGAACAACATGTGGATTTGAGAATTTCACGTATTATTCGAGACAATGATGATGTGCAAAAGCTGTTGGCTTGGCTTACGCAACATCCTCCTTTCCCAGAGGTAAACGAAATAATATCTATTTCCTCAGGAGTTATTGGAGATGAAAAAAACGCCTTTAGACGAAACTAAACGAATTTTTTCAAATTCACTCGACTGCTGTAGCCATCTACTAGTAATGTTGTCAAATCAAATAATTATAATTCTACAATCTCATCAGCTAGAGTTGAAAAAGTAAATACACAACAAAAAAATAAAAGTAGATAAGCAGCAAAAACTCTACTCAAATGTAGGTAAAAACGACGTATCGGAAAAAAACACAAACAACGATAAAGTGGTGGCTAGACAAAATACCAGAGGGAATTCCCAACAAAAAAACGTAAACAGATAATAGGCAGTGGAAAAAATAGCACCACTGTGCTGAAAACTGTCCCTAAAATGGGGTATCTCTACGTATACCGTTGCGCCCCAGATGTAACTTGTACGGAACTGGAAAAAGTTTTAACGGAAACTGCACCAAACATAAAATTTAATTGTGAAGAATGGAACAAAATTGAAACAGGACAATCATTTAAAGTATCTTTTCCGATCGAACACTGTAAGGAGGTTTATAGCCCTGACTTGTGGCCGGCCGGAGTTGCAGTTCGCCGATTTACCTTTCCCAAAAAGTCACATTTTCAAGAGGGACGATTGACGGAAGGAATAAATTAGAAACTTTCGACGGTATTGACGAATTACAAAAGTTGAATGGTAATGATGATTATTTTAATATAGGACACGTAAATGTACAAGGAATTTCAAATAAAATTCATAGTATTGACGTTTTTAATGCCAACCGGAAATTAGACGTATTATGTGTTTCAGAATCATGGATGCAGTTTGATCAGCTAAAATTTCTCAAAATCCCGGATTTTGAGTTAATTTCATATTTTTGTAGAGACAAAACATCTGAAGAATATAACGTTAGCATGGGAGTGCCTCAAGGATCGGTCCTTGGAACACTCATCTTCTTGCTTTTTATAAATGATCTTCCCAATAATATATCCCGAACGACAATAACCATGTTCGCAGATGATACATCAATGGTAGTAACAGCTGCTGATGTAGAAACCTTGCAAACCACTGTCAATATAGTTGTAAAACAGTTCTATGAATGGTGTAACAAAAATACATTAATATTAAATTTAGCAAAAACAATGTATATTTTTTTCCAAAAGGGAAACATTATCGGAAAATTTTGCGGTTCATATTTCAGACCTAAATCTAAAACCTACGAAAGAAGTTAAATTTCTAGGAATTTACTTGGATTGTAAGCTATGTTGGGAGAACCATATAAACGAATTAGTCAAGAACCTAAATAAGGCATGTTTTGCAGTAAATCAGCTTAAACCTACAATGGATATCAGACATTTATTAAACGTTTATTTTTCTTTAGCCAACTGCCATCTATCTTACAACATTATATTATGGGGCCAATGTGTTGATATACAAAGAGTGTTTGTCTTGCAAAAAAGAATCATAAGAATTATCTTTAAAGTTGGGCCAAGGGATAGCTGTAAGAATTACTTTATAAATAATAAATTATTGACTATATATGGTTTATTTATATTTTTTCAGTACTGAAATACGTGAAATTAAATCTGAAAGATTTTGAACTGAATGGTGACAATCATTCTCACAACGCAAGGTGTTGAAATTTATTAAGATTTCCTCACCATGCAACAGCTCTTTACGAAAAATCGCCACATTATAATGCAGTTGCTCTCTACAATAAATTGCCGGATGATATTAAAGACGTCAATTCGTATAAATTATATAAAGACAAAGTTAAAACTTTTTTAATTGAAAATTGCTTTTATACTGTAAATCAATTTTTTAATTTGTAATTTTTTTTCTTGTGTATTGGATAGTTACTTATCTTTAAATATATGTATGTGTTTTATGATTCTTTAAACATTTTAAATTTTAAATCTTAATGACTGTATTCTTAAATTGTAAATATTCACCTTCTTTCTACATTATACCTTATAGTTTAGGGTATGAATTAAACATTATCTCTTTTTATTGACGTTCACATCAATTGTAAAATTGCAGTGATTAAATAAATTATTATTATTATTATTATTATAAACTGTTGATTTTAGAGAAAACACACATATGACATGTTTTGTAGAAAATTTCTAATATGGCGGCTCGAGCGGCAGTGCTTGCTTTGTGCAAAATGTGAATCTTAGTACTAGACACCCATCTTTAAAATTATACCAAATATCAAAACTTCCCGAGTTAATTCCACCTAAAACTACCTGACGGATGGACTATAATGTATGTAACAAATTAAAAGTTCTCAATGAGTTTGAATTTATAAGTCAAATTCTGTATGGTAAATAAGTAATTAAGTACAAATAAGTAAGTAAAAATCGTGAACTTGAGCTGTGCGACTGCATCACCGGCTCCTCCGCCATTAATTAAACTATAAAGTAACTACAAATAAAGGCAGGTAAAAGAATTAGTACACCCAAATTAGATTAAGAAACAGTGAATAGAAGAAATAATTTATAAAGTAATAATATTTGAGATACTTTCTCTAGATAGGGTTAGAAATAGATGCCCGAAATGTTTCCCCCTCCCCGTTTAGGGCAAAAAACACCCCTAACGGGAACTTAAAGCTGGTTTTTCACTTTTATCTCGTAAAACTACTAATAAATAATAATAATAAACAAAAAATCATTCCTGAGCATTTTTCTCGTTAAAGTTATTGGTTTTAAAATATTCGCTGTGAAACTTCGAATAGGATTGATTTTTACCTGTGCTCTCCAAACTACCCCTCTGTTGGGAGGCTGTTAGCGTCAAATAGGTGAGGATAAGCTACAAGGTTAATAGTACATTTTTTATGCAGAATTTAACGACAATTTTTTTATTTCCTATACTTTTTTCTCTTCCGACGAATGGTTTACAACATAATAGTGAAAAATCAGCTTTAAGTTCCCTTAAGGGGTGTTTTTTGCAAAAAAAGGGACGTTCTTGGATTCTGAATGGAACGGGGGTGAACTTTTCGGGTATCTATTTCTAACTCTATCGCATCTCAAATATTATTATTTTATAAATTATTTCTTATAAAATGTCTAATTTGCGTGGACTAAATAGTACAGCAGTTGAATTGATTATTTTCAGCGACAACATTCCACTAGAAATTTTATTGTCGATTATGGTGTGTTATGACTTCCTGATTACGAGAAAAATATTTGCGCCCAAAAATTCCTGGTGGGTCAAAAGTTGTATGTACTTTTCGACGCGTTCTCACGGATTTTCTACTTATCTGCTTAATATATTTCGCACTAGTAATCGAATGTGAATTTTAAAGATACTGGCTTATTTGAAACAAAATTCTTAAAAATATAGATCTTTCCGATATGTACCTATAGGTATATCTTGAAGAAAAATAGAAAATATCAAATATGGTCGAAAAAATCAAAATTTAATCTTTTCGATAGGTAAAAGTAATTTCACCAAAGTTGGCAAGAATAAAACTCATATATGGTCAAATATAATGCACTAAACCCAGACGCTGTAAGTCAAATAGAACAGTCAAAGATGACGGACAAAATAAAATTTTTAATTCTTCGTCAAGCATCAAGGAGGCGTTGTAAGTAGGTATATTTAATGTACTTGTAACGGTTTGTTGTCGGGTAGCTGGTTCGGAGATTAATCACTGCCAAATTAGTTAATAAGACAGCCCAATAAAAATATAAACAATTTATTTACTTTTCCAAATAGGTAATGTGTGGCAGTGTTACATAACATACAGGTACAGGTTATATGTCCGTATCTTTTACGGTTCTTAGGACAACATTTTCTATTATCTGAGAGATAGAGTGTAACGATTGCGATGTTTGTTGTTGCTACGATAGTGGCATCGGGCGTCTGGTGAATATCGTCGACTCAAGAAGTTTCCCAGTTCAACACGCTGTAGGAGGTCTCCAGGTCAGGCTCATTCGCTCTGGATTTGGCGGCGAAACGGCGCCGGGGAATGACTAACGACTCGGGGGGTCCCAGTTCAACACGCTGTAGGATACCCAGGGTCAGATTGCATTCGTTCCGTCGTGTTTGCGTCGGGAGATGCACAAAACTGCAATATGTCCAGCTCAGCACGATGTAGAGAGATTGGCAGAATTATCCACTCTGAATTATTTTGATTTGCGGCCGGGCTTTTATTTCCGAGAATCCTCGCTTACTGGTGACGTAGTACTGCGTATAGTTTAGTGTCGTGTGCAAATCCGCGCCTCTAGACGGGAGCTGGTAGATTTGCGGGCCGTGTGCACATTGGTGTCGTGTGTAAATCCGGAATCCGGAATCCGTATTGGAGCAGGAATTTAAAGAATGCTTCATTACAACTTTAGGGGGATAAAGTTAAGTTTTTTTATTTTCGAAAAAAGTGCATTTTTTACAATTTTCAAAAATGCATTTTCTCTGACCCTCCTTTTATTCACCCAGTTTTCATCGATATGAAATATACTACAGAAAGTCTCGTATAACAGGCCTACACCATCAAAAGACTTGTCAGAATAGCGGTTATTCATGATTTCACTCTTTTTGTTGAATGCCACGTCATTCTTTACACCCATTAATGTACCACAGTAAACAGAAAATATAGCATAAATAAACTAGATGTAAACATTATACTTTTCACTGAATTACTGTATTTTCTATATAATTTCTGAACATTCTATATTTATTTATTTAAAGGTACAACTGCCCAAACAGAAAAAATCCAATTAAAGGGCAGGAAGATACAAATGATAAAAACAAAAATATATCTCTATCTAAAGACAGTCTTAAATACAATACTATTATATAACTTAATTATACAAAATGCATTTCCTAATATTACAAATACTATAGTTAAAAAGATCTAAATCCGCCTGATATTGGTTAAACTGTGAGGACATAGAGTAAATAGCTGAGAATTAGTACGAGGAGTCGGTAAATAGAATAAAGAATACGATTGAGTTTGAAAAGAGGGTATATTGAAGTAAATTTCATTTAATAGCTCAGGACAGTCAATTCTGTTGGTTAAAAGTTTATCTAAAAAGAGTACAGCAAAGTATACTCGTCGTAACGCTAATTCATTTAAGTTAAATCTAGCCAACAATTCAGATTGCAGTGTACCAACAGCTGGATAAACACCATCAGATTTATAAGAAAGGTATTTAGCATGCTTCCCCTGAACTTTTTCTATGTTAGAAATAAAAGTTTCATAGTTTAGGCTCCTGACAACTGAAGCATATTCTGGTTTAGACCTGACAAAGTAAAGTAATTGTTGAAACATCTTTAAAGTGCCTTTAGTTTTTCATAATAAAACCCAGATTCTTATTGGAATTAGCTATTATGTAATTAATATGAGGAATAAAAGTGTGGAGTCAAAGATAACACCCAAGTCCTTGAATTCGGAACATCTGGTAATAGCTTCACTACCTATATTATACGAAAAAGTTATTGAATTAGTTTTTCTTGTGAAAGACATGGCATTACATTTCGATATATTTAACGGTAACTTATTAGTATTACACCAATTATTCATTTTGGTGAGATCTTGTTGTAATTTATCACAATCGCTTATTGACTTAATCGAGGTAAATAGCATGAGGTCATCGGCATATAGGAGAGCATTAGATGTCTCAATGTCCTGACTATAGTATGCTCTTCGCAACTTTTTAGAAATAATGTAATTTCTTTAGTTGTAATTGCTACATTTTTCATTTTAATCATCTCCTGATGATGGCATATTGATTAGCGAATCACTTATCAGTATATTATGAAGTATTTCTGTGTTTGTAGAATCTTATCAAATAAATAATTATATAATTATACACGACACTATTCGTGTGTATTCTTTTCTCAAAATGTTTCAAACTTTTATATTTCTTCAAAAATAATAAGTTGCTTCCTCTAGATAATTTATTAATTTACTGTTCAAATTTCAGTCGATTTTTTTTAAGTTATTGTGCTTACAAGAAACGTGACGGGTGGATGGACGGAGAGACAGACACTCATTTCAGAATGTAAACATTTTCAGTTTGCAAAGAAAATGTGATAGAGTCCTAGCAGGTTAAACTATAGAGACAATTGTCGTGAATATTTTAAATATCCTAATATTCTGCCATCTACTATAACATCTACTATACTATGTGTTTTTAATGTAATATAAAACATAAATTTCTTCGACAAAATCTAGAGACGGCACAGGGTATCACAATTTTTAAAATAAATTACTAGACCGAATAAAAACTAAACTAAATAATTTTAAACAAAAATTCAAGCAATATCTTAAAAGGAAAACATTTTATAATTTTGAAGAATATTTTAGCGAATCATTTTTATATATTTAGCTTACATTAAAATAAGCATATTTCTCACAATCCTTAGACACACAATCCTAATTATTTAGGTACATTTTGTTTTTAAGTAAGCGTGTGTATGTGTATTTTGTTGTCTTGTATTTAAATATGTTAATACACTTTTTATTCAATTATTTAATGTTATGACATATCTATCTATAAAACTCTATACTTTTGTTTGAACTTCTGTAACCATTTTGTTTGTATTGACACTAATAAATGATATCTATCTATCTATTTGATGAAAATCGATTTGAAATACATCTCTTTTCAAGCTAAAATCAATCAAGACGCTATAACTTATGGACTATCAATTTATGTGAAAAGTTGCATAGAACCTTTTCTTCTCTTTCAGCCCAATGTTTTTGTTTTTTCAGATGCCACGTCCTAAAAAGAGGTTGCATAATACAGAAACTTTCGTTTGATCCACTTCCTATTAAGTTGCCAAAAATGAACGAAATCTAATTCCTATGACATTATTCCGACGTTAAAATAACTTGTGACTATACAATAAACCACAAAATGCTTAATCCAAATCGGCTTAGCCATTCTCAACTTCTGCGCAGACATATCAGAACATTGACATCAAATACGCGGTAACCTCTTGTAATCATTTTGTAATCCTTGCCCTCATATTGCTTTAAGGCACGTCTGACATCATCACATCATCTATCGCGGTTGCTTGTTAGGCGTACGGTATGGAGATATATCCATACAATAAATGTTTAATTCAAATTTTAAAATATATATTCAAAATAACATTCGATATATATTTATTATAAATAAAATTGTTGTCGTTTTTTCATATATATGGTAACAGAGAACTTAAAAATGTAGGCGAGTACGCCACCTATACCCCTCTTGCAAAATAAAAACTCTACTTACCAAAGTATCAATATTAAAACGGACTTTTTTACAGTTAGAATTGACGGGTAGATCGACAATATCGCTCAATAGGTATGGAGGCTTAACTCTGTCTAAAGCTACAGTAAACATTTTTCCACGTTGAAGGACTGTTATAATTTTGTTATTTCTAGAAATTACCCGAAAAGGTCCTTCGTACCAAGGGTATAGAGTTGGTTTAAGTCTATCTTTTCGAATGGAAACAAATTTACAATTTTTAATGTCAGGATTGACAAAACAACAAGTTCTGCAGATGAACAAAGTAAATCGTCTTTAGGCATTGCTCGTAAACTTAATAAAGTAATTGGTAGTTCATCAAACCAATGAACCGAGTCAGCTCTGACGATTAGTGCAGTTTTAAAGGTTCTATGGAAAGTTCAACCATACGCAAGTTGTGTGAATTCAATGGAAACCTAAAAATTTTGAAAATTCACGGAAAAGATTTGATTTGAACTGAACTCCTTGATCAGTTGTGACACGTAGTGGAATGAAAAAACGACAGATATAATTTTGAAATAAGGTTTTAGCAACAGTTTCGGCAGTAATGTCTGATAAAGGATAAGCTTCTGGACAACGACTGAAATGTTCAATAACTGTTAGTATGTAAGAAAAACCATGTGAAGGTGGCAATGGTCCAACGAGATCAATATGGATATGCTCAAGACGACCTCTTCACAATTACCAGTTTGAGTTTTCGTACGTTTATTTATTTTAGAAGTTTGACAACTTAAGCAAGTCTTGGTCCACAAGGTGCAATCAGTATTCATTTTGGGCCAGAAATAGTTAGAATTGATAAGTTTTTTGGTAGAAAGGATACCAGCATGTGTTAAGTTATGAAAAATATCAAAAATTCTGCGTCGTAAAGATTTGCTGCAGATGGTCGACATTTAGAAGAAGCGACATCGCACCAAATTTCATGATTTGAATTAGCAATATTAATTTTTCGTAAATAGTATTTGACTTTAGAATGGAGATTTATCCATAAAATAAATATTTTATCCAAATTTTAAAATATTTATTAATATTCAAAATAACATTCGATATATATTTGTTATAAATAAAATTGTTATTATTTTTTTATATCTATAGTAACACAGAGCTTAAGAAAGTTTAAGATGGCGGAAGAGTTAAAACTCAGTCTAACTAAACTTAAAAAATGTGAACTAGTGGACATAATTTTAAACAAGAATATACCTTTAGGTGTATGTGCAAGTCATGTAGATAGTGTATTAAGTAAAGTGCATAACAAATACGAAGAATTTCAAGACTCACATGAATATATATCAGCTGATACTCCGTGTGACAATATGGTATGTGAAAACAAATACCAGTGTCAATTCAAACAACAGGAGAATATAAATTTGAAAAACCTAGTGAATCACCTTGAAAAACGTATTCTCGACCAAGAAGTAATCATTGATTTACTTAAACAAAATTATGCAGTTTATAACCAGGTTAGTAATAAACAAAATATTACAAATGAGCCATCTACTAGTGCAGGTAGTAACAACTCACAAGTAGTTAAAAACATAAATGACAAGGTACAGAAATCTGTAGATGTACCCGTTAATAAATTTGACGTTCCTATATTACAAGAAACTTCTGTGAATAAAAGCAAGTGGTCAGAATTAGTAAAAAGTGGTAACAAAAAAAGCTCCACAGATAAGGTAGAAAAACAAACAAATCGTTGCTCTACTAATGAAACACATGTGAAAACGACTACGAGGTCGATGACCTCGTTAAATGTAAACACAAAAAGAAAACCAAGATTGGTCATTGGGACCAATAATAATTTAAATAATATTAAGACGGTACCCAAATTGGGCTACTTGCATGTATTCAGAATTGATCTGGAAACATCTACTCAAGAATTAATTAATGGCCTTGCTGAAACAGTCCCAGGAATCAAATTTGAATTTGAAGAACTTAAAAAGAAAAATGTATCTACTTCCTGGTATAAAGTATCTTTTCCTTTAATCCATGTAGACAAGGTCTACGACGCAAGTATCTGGCCGGAGGGTGCTGCAGTAAGAAGGTTTACCTTTACAAATTTTCGGAAAATAGCCTCGAATCCAGAGGCGACAGTGGCATAGATTTAGTTGTGACAAAAAAAATAATAATTTTTTAGATAGTTTTAATATATTTCATTTGAATGTTCAGTCGATTAAAAACAAAATAGGCGAAATTGAAACTTACTTGTTGGAATTAAATAGTTCCTATCAATTATCTTATGATGTGATCTGTTTTACAGAAACTTGGATAACAAATAATGTTGAAGCATAATTAATAAATATACAGAGCTACAAAATGGCCTCTTATTTTTGCAGACAAAACTTTATACATGGAGGAGTTCTAATAATGGTAAAAAGTAATATGCAAATTGTAGAATTAACTGAGATTAAACTTTTTTCAATTGAAATGGTTTGCGAATTAGCAGCAATTTGTGTTGTTCAGTTGGACCTTGTTATTATGACGGTGTATCGTTCTAATGTGAACGACAATTCTGAAAAATTTAGATTGTTTATAAACACTTTAGAAAATGTATTTAATCATCTCAAGATATTAAAAAAAAGAGTTATAATAAATGGAGATTTTAACATTTACTTTAATACTCAAAATTCTAGAAATTTGGAGTTTGAAGATTTTCTTAATTCCTTTCGGTTATAAAGGAAAACACGCGTATTAAAAATTGCCTAGACAACATAATAACAAATATTGACCAATCAAAAATCAATGCCTATGTTAATGAAACGTATTTATCCGATCATAAAGCGGTGTCAGTTGAAATTTCATTTCCGATGCAAAACAATAATACCACAGACCTATCACACAAAATGGTCTAAATATGTTACTTAATAATCTGCAAAGCATCGACTGGAATTTTGTAGATGAAAACAATATTAATGTAAACATAAAGTTCGAAAGGTTTTTGTCTATACTTGTTGACGAAATAAAGAAAGCTTTTCCTTTAAAATCAAAAACAGTTGAGCAAAACAAATATAAAATTGACTGGTACAATAATGATCCACAATGCATGCGCGAAACTTTAAATCTGATAAGAGCTCTGCATATTCAAAATCCTAACGATGATAATCTGACTAACCAATATAAAACATATCGTAAATTATACAGAGGTAAAATAAAAGAAACTAAAAAGATAGCCAATGATAAATATATTTTAAGTTCAAATAATATATCAAAAGGTATATAGAACGTAATAAATAGCAAACGTGAGGGTAGTCTTACAATGAGAGGACAATTTTCTAACGAATTTCGCTCTGATGACTTAAATTCGTTCTTTGTAAATATCGTAAATGAAATAACTAGTAATATTCCTAAATCTAATATTGACCCAGTTAGTTTACTTCAGGCTTGTAACATAAAAAACAATATAGAGTTTGAGTTTAACGAAATTACTACGACTGAATTGAGTGAAGCAATAAACGCAATAAAAAATAAAGCAAGCAAAGATTATTATGAAATAAATATTAAAATCATAAAATTTGTCATGAGTACACTTATTGACCCTCTCACTAAACTATTTAACGAATGCATAAAGGAAAGAATTTTTCCCAGCTGCTTAAAAATTTCCAAAGTTATCCCTATATTCAAGAAAGGTGAGTTAAATGATATGTCTAACTATCGACCCATATCAATTATACCCATTCTTGGAAAGATATTTGAAAAATTACTACACACAAAATTAATGAATTATTTTTTCAGTGGGCAGTTTGGTTTCAGATCAAAGAAATCAACAACAGATGCTATAAGTTTACTCTTGAATTACATCACAGATGCATATGAAAATAAAAATTACGCAGGCTGCACTTTTTGTGACCTTTCGAAGGCATTCGACTGTGTTCGGCATAATATATTATTAGGAAAATTGATCAAATATCGAGTAAAACCAAGGTCACTAAAACTACTTAGAAGTGACTTTGAAAATAGAAATCAAGTCACTGCTTATAACAGTATGACATCAAAAATAGCGGGCATAGATCATGGATTACCTCAGGGATCCGTTCTTGGGCCCCTGTTATTCTTGATCTATGTCAATGATTTACCACAATATATTTCAAATCCTAAATTTGTGCTGTATGCAGATGATGCTACAAAAGTAAATTATAATGAGAACCTGATTGAGTTGGAAAATATTATGCTGCAAACACAGTCGACTACTTCTGAGTGGTTCCAGGCCAACGTCTTATGTTTAAATGATACCAAAACAGCAAATATGGTATTTTCTATTCGTTCTATTGAAAAGTATGAAAACCCAGATAATGCAAAATTTTTAGGAGTAGTTCTTGATCCAAAACTGTGTTGGGATCAACATGTGGACTATGTTTAAAAAAAACTGGCAAGGTGTGTTTATATGATAAACAATCTCATAGGGGAAGTATCCTTAAATGTTATTAGGACAGCCTATTTTTCATTATTCCAAGTATTCGTATATAATTCTAACTTGGGGGCATGCAGCTCATTTAAATAGAATATTTAGTTTACAGAGACGTATTGTAAGATCGATTTCAAGTCTTGGATATAGAGATGACGTAAGATATAAATTCATTGAACATGGAATATTAACAGTTCCTTCTTTTTATATCTATAGATGCTTGATATATGTTAAAGAAAACATAAATGATTACGTTGTTCATAGGGATATACATGACCATGATACAAGGTTCAATAATAAGTTATCTTTGAGATATCTACGATTAGAAAAAAGTAAAAATGGGGTTAACTACTTTGGTCCCTCTTTTTTTAACAAACTCCCTTTTCATATTACTTCTTTACCATACAAACAGTTTTGTGGCCAGGTTAAAAGTTTACTTATAAACGGAGCTTTCTATAATTTTCAAGAATTTTTTTCGACTGATTTTGCGAATGAAATTGTATGAAATTTTTATTACCAATTTTAAAAATATTTTAAAGTGTAAAACTTAACTGTTATTTTAATTCCTGTTTGTTAAAACTGTGTAGTGATTTATTTGTGTTCATTAATTGAATATCTTCGATTAATTATTATCAATGTTTTTGTATGTTTAGAACCTAACTAATTTGACTTGTGTAAAACTTTTATAAGTTTGTAACATCAATAAACTATTTCTATTTCTATTTCTATTTCTATTTCTGTAGGCGAGTACTCCACATAAGATCTCACCAAAGCTTTTTTCCTCTGAATAGTTGATTATTTGATTAAAATCGCATATTAGATATCGGTGTCCAATAAGTACATTGCTTGTCCTGACCAATACGAAACTTTTAATATTTAATATTGTCAAGGTAATGTCCTAATTAGACCAAAATGCTTCACTTGATAGACACGTTAATACATTATAACAATAGAATTAGTTTTCGGAAAGCCAAACTATATAATCCGTGGAGTAAAATTACATATGTAAAGTTACAAGACCCTAAGGATTTATAGCAAAACATTGAAATTAACTGTCTTTGTATTTAATGTTTTTGTAATTATTTCGGATAAGAGAGGAATAACGTTGTAATGCAACTATGGTTTGGCTGTCACTATGTCTGTTTGTTTTGTGTTTCTGATTAGGGTTAAGCCATTTAGGTCTATATCATGTACTCTAACATCATGACAATTATACCATAAATTCAAGGGAAAATGTCCGAAACATAGTTGGGGTGTTTAATGTCTGTGACGGTTTAAAATATGCGAGCTATACGTAAAGCGCATACCATTTAAACGTTAAAAATATTACCTGAGGTTTAGCTGTGATTTATTTCCATTTTCTAATAAAGCTGATTTAAGCTTTGATATAAAAAATTGAACCGCATTAAATTGGAGATGATCTGGACTTTATAGTACGGGAGCCCGCTACATTTTTTATAAGATTTGTTAAAATTAGTTTCCTATTACTTCCACATCCAGTGGAAGTATAGTAACGCCAACAAATTTTTTAAAAATTTTAAAAAATTTTTATTGTTCAAATAGGCTTAGAATGTCACGAAACGTCGATATTTTAAGTTTAAGAGAAAAAAATTTTCTGTCTGTCGGTCTGTCTGTCTGTAACTTTTTTTGTGCGCACGTTTACTCTGGAACCGTTTGAGATATTGACTTGAAATTTTGTACACGTATGTATGTATATTTGCATCTTGTTCCGTCGAAGGGTTGGGGGGTAAATTTGGGGAAAATAAGTAAATCAAGCAGGTAAGAGTCCATAAAATTGATATTTAGTATATACAAGAGAAGCTGAGGTTTAAAAAAAATTTTGGCATTAGCCACCCCCATTACCACCCCCACCCCATTATTAAAAGGGATGAAAAAAAATTGTGAATTAGGGTGTGTACAAGAACCAGAAACCTCAAAATGTTTTTTACTTCATCCACCCCCACTACCACCCCCTATCACCACCCCCACCCCGCTACCGATGTGGGGTATCATTTTATGGGTTTTTGGGGTAGAGGATTTCAAATATTATATTATTAATGTTCCATAAACAATTATTTCCACATACAAAATTTTTTCGTTGTGAGTGACTTAGATAAAAAATCTGGATGTGGAAGTAGTGATTCCTTGGGCAGCAGTTTTTTTTGTGTTATATTTAGTCTGTGTTTTCACAAAATCGACTATTGCAAAGGCAGCAGCGGGGCAATGCTTGACAGGAACATTTTAGTTATGTTAAAAAGAAGTGTCAATGCTATACTTGTTTAAAGTTGAGACTTTTTATGTTATTCATTGACATTACACTATGATGGAAAAAGATTTCCTGCTACCATGAAGGTGGCATTGTGCTCCTGCCATTAACATAAATAATAATAATAATAATAATAATAATACGTTTATTTTACTCAAAGTAAAATTGTACAATTTGAACTGGAGAGCTGTTCTTCCATTTACCCAAATACAAATAACTTAAATCTAAGATTATGAAAACATTATAAAAAAATATTAGTATATAAATCTAAAATTTCAAGAAAAAAGAAATGATTATTTTGTTTTTAATATTCAGTAATGTATTGTAAACTAACAAATGTTATATTTTATAATAATAACAACAATAATAACAACTGCAGCACTCAGACATGCGAGTAGACAATGGGAACGGACAGACCTCGCGGAGCGAATCAAAAAGGTTGAAAGTAAATAAAATTATATCGGAAACAGAAAGAAATATATGTGCATCTACAACGCAGCATCAAGTCTTCTGTCTTTGATCAGTCAAAATGTAATTTTTGACAACTTTAATAAAAAAAATTTTTGATTTATATTGTTTATATGCATTCGGAAGTTCATTCCAAAGATGAGATGCAAAATATGCAAATGATCTTTTTGAAAAATCGCAGTTTTATGCTGAGGCACCAAAAAATTTTGTATATATCTTGTATTATGCAAGTGAAATTAATTTATTTCTTAAGTACTGAGGTTCTTCATTATGAATTATTCGCCATATAAGTGTGTGTAAACGTCTGCGATTTTCCATGTTTAATATGCTATATTTATTTAGATGTGGTGCTATGTTGTATACATGGGATACTGTAAATATAACGCATACATGAATTTTGAATTTTTTTTTTGCTCTCACCAATAATAATAATTTTCCAAATACAACATCACCATAATCAACTAAAGATATTACGACCGAATCACAAAATTTTGATTTACCCTCTCTAGATATGTCTTTCGCAAAACTATATAATTTTCAATTTGGATAAGATATGTTTTCAAAGCCTAACGTTGAGTCTAACCAAAACCCTAAATTTTTTGTCTCATTTACAACAGGAAGGACTTTATTATTTAAATTAACATCAAATGAAATTTCTGATAATTTTTTCAATGCGACAGATGTACCTATTAGCATTACTTGCGATTTTTCAGGGTTTAGTTTTAAAATGTGGTTAGAAGAATATTCAGAAATTTTTTTTAAGTCCTGGTTTATTAGAGTTAAAGCATCTTGCCACTCTTGGAAATTAAAAGATTTGTATATTTTCGAGTCATCTGCATATTGATGTAGTTGACAACTAGTGACTACATCTGAAATATCGGAAATGTACAAGGTAAATAACAGTCGTCCCAAGATTGAATCTTGTGGAACACCTATATTTAAGTTTTGCAAATGTGACACAATTCGAGTGCCATCATCATCTATAACCACAGCTTGTTTTCTCCCATTTAAGTAATTTCTCATGAAATCTGTCGCAAATTTAGAAAAACCAAGATAATGAAGTTTTGTCAATAGCATAGAATGGTCAAAGGTATCAAAGGCTTTTGAAAAATCTATCAATACCAAACATATACATTTTCCATCAATGTTTCCAAGAAAATCATCTACTAAATGTATTAACGCTGTAGATGTGGAATGATTTTTACGAAATCCCGATTTTATGTTTGAAACTAATTCATTTTTATTTAAGAACTCAATGATTTGGTTATAAATATGTCTCTCTAATATTTTAGATATAACAGATAGTAAGCTAATTGGCCTAAAATCAGAAAAATCAGTGGGATTATTGTTTTTGGCAACAGATTTAACCAGTACCTGTTTCCATAATATAGAATTTTTTTTAAAAATTGTTATTGGTTTATTATATGCAGCATATGCAGAATATAGTACGGTATGCACAATTTATTAGCAACTATTGAGAGACCATCCACTAGCATTAGTTTTATGTAGTTAATTATTCTCAATAATGACACTTCATCTATTAAATTAAATTCTAGTTCACTCTCAATATTCTGATGAATATTATTTTCGTAATAGTTTAGAGTATTGTAGCTTAATGTTGAAGACAAGTTTAAGGTGGAAATGAAATAATCATTAAACAAATTAGGGTTCCTCAAATTTGTAGGCAATTAGAAATTTGGTAACTGAGTTACATTAGGTTTCTTGGCTGCATCCCACAATTTTCTTGAGTACTTTTTGAAGCAGTTAAAATACGCATACTTTTCTCTACGTATAGCACACTTAGTGTAATTTCGTAATTGCTTATAATATTTAAATTTGCTTCTGTTTTATTCTTTTCATATTTTAAGTGAGCTTTATTTCTAAGCTTAATAAGTGTCTTTATAGTGTATGTAATCCACGGAATGTATGATCTCTCGGTGATAGATTTAGTTACTATATATACGTAAACAAAGTCAACTGACAGAAATGTTTAAAGCTAAAAATTTTTGTGCCTGTGGTTTAATACTTGAAATTGTTAGAAAATTTATGCTGCCGGCTATTCGACGGGGCATGGCTTTGGCAGAAGCAAGCAAAGTTGCTGCGTAACAAAAAAATATTTCTCAATGCACTAGGTAGAAACATGTAACTCCATTTCGATTGAGAAACCTAGTCCGTTGTCAGATATAACTACCTATTTTTGGGAAACACACTGATCATTCTTGCTTTTTTTTTCTTTGAATTATCACTGCAGACAATTTTTATTTTCATAATAAACTCGAGATTTTCTCTCGAATATGAGCCATGTTGCATAGTAGCATACCAAAAAGTTTCATGCCGTGATTCTATACTGACGTTGATGTTCAGTTTGCCTGTTGCTGCGTTATGGATAGGTAGAAACGAGTTCATTAGATAGCTACACTCAAACTGATGGAAAATGATTTCCTGCCACTTTCATTGTAGACCAACGCGCTCCTGCCATTAACATAAATATGTAACAAAAAAGTCAACTGACAAAAATGTTAAAATTTTTATGCCAGTAGTTTATTACTTGAAATTGTTAAAAAACTGATGTTGCCGGCTATCCGATGGGGCATGGCTTTGGCAGGAGCAAGAAAATTTGTGGTAAGGTGAGTCACGCAGAACAAGAACTAGTGTCAGTTTATGTGCTTATTATATTGTTACGTGTTTAAACACCCTGTATCGTGGATCCGGAAATTATAACACCAGGGCAACACTTCTGAACCAGGCCCCCATATCAAATCATTGGCCCCGGTACCAAATTCACTGGTGGCCTAATAATTGATGAGCGGTGGGGAGAAATGTGAAAAAAATTTCTTAACAACTGTTGAGCGGGGCGGGGGTGGAGAAATTTGAAAAAAAAATTGTCAAGATCTCTGGCAGGCTCACGCGCTTAAAAACTGATGAGCAGTGCTGGATTACCCTATACGCTAATTACGCACGTGCGTAAAGCGGCAGATTTTTAGGGGCGACAAATATTGACTTTGAGTCTACCATTAATGACTTTGCCAGGAGAAAATCACAGCGAAAACTGTTTTAATACAGATTATTTTTACAATTACCTAATTATTTCTTATTTATTTGCTTTTATCATGTTTGGAAATTATTATATTTAAGTATTAAGCAAATCACAACTTACACTTTTTTTATTCAATATGAAATTAGCTACGTTCTTATTATTATTAGAGGCGTAAATTTTCGGTTTGCGTAAAGCGGCAAATACTTTTGATGAGCGGGGGTAGAAATTTGAAAAAGAAAATTGTGAATATGATGTGAAATTTTTTTTTATCCAGGTGTCATAATTAATGAGCGAATATTGCGTTTACTGGTCTAACCGGGGCCACCGCACAGAGTTAGTTTAGTTCAGCTAAACTAACTCTGTGCGGCCACTCACTCCCCTTTTTATAGTCTTAGGTAAACATTATCCAAGGTTCCAGCAGATATCTGCAATGTTTTAGACTTTTCCAGTGCCTTTCTCGACGTTTCCAAATTGTGACACCGCGCGCGCCATCTCTGGGACGATTGCCGAATCAACCAACTAGCTCAGTTTTCTGCTATGTATACATAGAATTCTTAGAGAAAATTCCTACAGAGAGGGTAGAAACATATAACAATATTCTTCGATAGATTTCTCGACTTATTTTTACTTCCCTTGCTTACCAAAAGGGAGTATTGTAATAATGAAAAAATGACCCTCTGAGATTTCTCCGGATTTTCATGTTTCAGACTATGTTAATTATGAAAATTAAAGTCATTTAATTCCTTCAATTTCTCTATCTGTCTGCCTGGTGTTTATCTGTTTGCTGGCGCTGTGTCTACGAAAAAAATAATATTTGGCAGATAGCTGACGCTATTGGCAAAGAACTGGGATATTCTTTCACTAAAAAATACACCAGGGTGGGCACCTAAATAAATAAGGAGAAACCTGACATACTTTTAGTGAAAAATATACTGGTGATCTCTTCAAAGATAAGAAATGACAGAGGAAAATATTTGAAATTTAGTTGTCACTATTGAAAGGAAAAAATCAAACATAATTTTATTTGAAAATATATACAGCAGAAAAAATAATCCATAATAAAGGATGACAAGCAGACAGGGAAGTTTTGTGTAAATACATTTACAGATTTGTTTAAAAATAAATTTAAAAATGTCTACAGGGTTAAACTAACGGCAAAATTCAACTTAATGATTGAAATGAATAGGAGCAGATGTGATAATAGGCTACTCAATTCTTTTAATTGAATTCGTAGGAAAATATTGATAAAATTATTTTTCGAATTAATATTGCGTTCAGTGTTGAAATTTTATTATTTCTTATTACGATATATACTGAATATATTTTTATTTATTTATTTTAGTTCTACCAATTTGAAATTTAAGCATAGCATACACTACCAACATAACCCAGTCACTTTATACAAAAAAAGACCAAACCTCTAAAAAAATCCAACCAAAGATTTTCCAGGATTATTTTTATTTTGGCGCCATAAATAATTTCTCAAAAGTCCATAAAGCCAATTGGACGGCTAAAAAAGTTGCAGAAGGTCAAATGTCACGAAAATCAGTTTTTCTCAAATATCTCGTAAATTATCGGTTTTACGTTAATTTTGATAATTATAAAATATAGTTTTCGAGATATTCGGCTGAGAAACTTCGGAGCAAAGTGCATGCGCCACTATTCTATACGTATAGTGGTGTATATAGATAACAAGACCTATGTATACATAGGAACATCGTTTATGCACATATACCCGCATAATTTCTGTCTGAGATGTCCTTGAAATGTATCCTTCTTCATAATAACAATAGTAGCAGCATTGCCACATTTTTTTATATGAATCTACTATTTTTTTTTGTTTGAATCGATTAAAAATCTACTAAAACAATTTTTAAGAAGTCGTTATTGAATTTTTTATGTAATTATATGGTCCGATTTTATTTTAAATAGATAACAAAAGCATAAGAAATTAAGGGAAAACAATAAACGGCACAGGAAGGGAAAAGTACACTTCGGTAATTCGGGATAGTCAGAAAATTGATTTATTCCTACATCAGATGAACTTCTCAATTCTATTTTTTGCAATTGCACAAAAGGTTGTGGATGCAGAAAAATAGGATTGCCATGTTCCGTAGTATATGGCTCTTGTCGGGACCAGTCGGTCTCAATACGATGTCCGGGGATACAACCGTTGAACCTGAGTTCAACGATGATGAAGACGACCTCATTTCGCCATGTAAAAAAACGCGCTTTGCATTCTATCTCAAAGGTGGTGCGGAAACGAATGCAGTACAATGCCCGAGTTTTCTCAGCCCTATATTTCAAAAACTATTGGTTCTACGTAAATTTTGTGTAGGACCTTTTTTATGCAGATTTATCTCACGAACAAATTTTATAACAACCAAAAATAAACGTAAGACCGATAATTTACAAGATATTTGAGAAAAACTGATTTTCGTGACCTTTGTCCTTCTGGACTTTTGAGAAATTATTTGTACGCCAAAATAAAGAAAATCCCGTTGGAAAATATTTAGTTGGATTTTTTTAGAGGTTCATGTATAAAGTGACTGGGCTAACATTACTTGTAGTAAAATTCACGTTTAGTTACGACCTTTAGCTTTGTAATCCCTGCAGTTACGATTATACAATTACACGTATTTGAAACATTTGGTTCGCAAGTAACTTGGAGACCACTTATTGAATCAATTTGTATTCAGTCCTACAACCTTACAACATTGGACTAAGTGTAATTAAGTTTTAAGAGATGTGGAACTTGGAACAAGCGAGCTCGTTAAAACTGGTTTTGATAAAGTTAATATTAATTTTTTACTTTTGAAGTGAAATTTAGTATTTCTGTGTGTTTCAATTTCAATAGATTAATGTTTGTTACAGTAGAATTGTCGTATTTTTATTTTAGAATTAGTCATCTAAATTAACTATGGATCTGAAGTAGATACGCTTTTGAGAAAAAACATGGTTATTTGATTTTCGAAGGTGAAGTTCAAAATAATAATAATATGTCTTTATTAAGGTGAAATTAACTTACAGTTATGGTTTCAGAATGAGTTGTATCAATTAAGTTCAGCTTAATCCATATCAAAAGCTAAGGTTACGATTGTTACTACACTGGTAAGCAAGGATTTTGACATTGGATCAAGCTGAACTTGGCTTGAACTCAGTTGGTACAACTCGCCCTAAATCACTGTTAATTGAATTTTTTATTAATTTTATTCCACTCCTCCTCCACCAGACATTACAATTTGGGATTTCAAACGGCATGCATATCTCCTCTTTAAATATATTTGTAATAAATCGAAAACAGGATTACAAGTTTATTAAAAAAAATTGAAATAAGTTAATCCGCTTCTAACACAATAAAAAATGTACCATATTACTAACAATATTACTTAATAGTCCATTACAACGTCGTAAAAATACGAAGTGTAGTACCTCGTTCGGGAGCTCAGAAATTAAAAAAAAAATCCGTAAATGTATTTACACAGAACTTCTCTCTCTGGAGCACAACCTCATTAAAACTGTACAGTTTGCATCCTTTAGTCATTAATTAATTTTTCTGTTGGATGGCGACCCTGTATATTATTAACTAAAAACTATGGTTATTTTCATGCATTCAAGTTTCGATAGTGACCTCTAAGGGCCAGTTGTACGAACTAAGTTGAGCCAAGTTCAGCTTGAACCAAGATCAAGAGCCATGGTTACGATTATTGTAACAATCGTAACCTTGGCTTTTGATCTTGGTTCAAGCTGAACTTGGCTCAATTTAGTTCATACAACTGGCCCTAAAAGTTCTTCGTATATTAATTATTTTCTTTTCTTTTTTAACCTAAAGTATGCCAGGTTTTCTTCGTAGCAAATGACAACTACATTGCAAATATTATTTTCCTCTTCCGTTTAGTTATTTTTTATTGTGACCTCCCTGTATACGTTTCGTTAAAAGTATGCCAGATTTCTTCCTCGATAATTCTCTCAGCTACAGTCGAAACATTATATCTACCATAACGGTTTCGCGGTGACCACCTTGTATATTTTTCAAGTTTTTCTTCCCTGGCAGTTGCGTTAACTACATGCTAAATATTATACATCACATTTTTCATAATTCTTTTTAGGGTGACCAACCTGTATAGTTTTTGTCATATATTTTTTTGGTACTTATGTTACCAGAGTGATGATGTTGTTGAGTTGTTCGAACTATCTAATATTCCTATTGGGACAAAATTGTATTTTGACAATTTATTTATTAATTTTTGTAGCTTTCGTGAAAGAGCTATCTATCTACCATCTACGTAATTTAAGAGGTATGAATACTTTCAGAGAGAATAAAAGTTGGAACGGGAATGAAACTATCTGATAAAAATCGCTTCAAAAGTATGCAATTGAAAAGAGGAAACGGAAACGACGGAATGACAATACGTTTGTAACAGTTTAGTCTAATTGTCAGTAGTAGGAGCCCATGAAGATTGTACAAGAATGCGGCAGAACGAAAGAAGAAGGAGCATTACTGTAAAAATTCCTCAGGCACAATATAATGCCAATATGGGAGGCGTTGTATGGTATCAAAATGAGTATAGAGAAATGGAGGTGGCTTCTAGTTGTTTGAATAAACGATAAATGCTGCATACAAGCTTGGATATTGTATCATTAATTAAGACATGGAATATCAGATCTTCAATTTAGAAAACAAGTTGTGCTGCAACATTTGAGTGCTCATGGTAGACCTACTTTGAAATCAGGCCCATCTTCGTCATTATCAGCATCGATTTCTTTAAATGACAAAGGCTTGATACAACTGATAATATTTTCAGAAAATATAAATCCGTCAATCCATGTACCACAGATGCAAGTTATGCCAAAGTTATACAATTCATATTTGTACCAAATGTAATATTACAATACAGTCAATGAGTTTTGATAGTTGTCATAACGTGTAATACCTTGTTTTTCTATATTTTAATATTTTACAAGTTTTTGTAACAAAATGTAGAAAACAAATGAATACCGGTAAAATTGTTAATTTGTAGAAACGACAGTCCTCAATAGCGCTCACTGTCAATGATATTTTTTCATGTTGTTCAATTGGTACTTACTCTGCTCCCACGTAGTGGAGTTCAAATATAATAACGATAAAAGAATTATGAATATTTTTTTTGTTCAAGTAGGCTTAGAATGTTATGAAATGTCGAGATCTTAAAGAGCAAATAAATTTATGTCTGTTGGTTCTGTCACTTTTCTGTAACCTCTTTTATGCGCACGATTATCTGGTACAATTTATGATATTTAATTGAAATTTTTACACCTATAATGAGATCTGGAACTAGATTATATTTTGATTTTATTTCGTTGAAGGGTTGAAGGGTAAATGGAGGTAATTAGGTGAAGCAAGCAAGTAAGAGCCCAGAAAATTCTTATGTAATATATGTATAGTATAGTATATGTATGAGAATCCAAGTTCTCCAAATTTTCTTGGCATTAACCCCCCCCCTTACCAGCATAATAGCCCGGGAGGCAGCGACCTTTTGGAGCTAGTCATTTCATTAAGATTACCACCCACCCTCCATTATTAATGGGAGTAAAAATATAAAATTGTGATTTAGCGTATATACAAGAATCAGAGGCTCCAAAAATTTTTTGGCATTGGCCGTCCCCTCTACCACCTCCACTCTATTATTAAAAGGAATAAAAAAAAAAATGTGATTTAGAGTGTATAGAAGGACCAAAGGCCTCAGTTGTTTCTTTGGCAACAGCAACCCCCACTACCACCCTCATCCCATTATTAAAGTGGATAAAATCATTAAAATGTGATTAATTGTGTATACAGGAAACAAAGGTCTCAGAAAATATTTTGGCATTACCTCTTTACCACCTACTATAAAAAAATTGTGATTTAGTGTGTTTTCAAGAACCAAAAATGTTTGTAGCAACAACCCCTCTACCACTCCCACTACCGTATGGAATATCGTTTTATAAGTTTTTGGGGTAGATGATTTCAACTATCATATTATTACAGTTCTTTGAGCAATTATTTCCACATGGTGTAAATATAATATCTTAATTTTTCACAATTAGTATCCGACGTACAAGTACCTTTCTCACAAAATACGTACTCAGCTTGTCTATATGTTGATTTAAAAGGTGCATATGATGCAGTTGACTTGGATATATTAAATAATAAGTTATGTAATTTGGGAATCGGAATGAATGTAGCTGCTAGAATTACCGAATTATATAATAATAGAGTATTCTTTATTAAAAACCATGACAATAATTTGCATGGGCCTAGAGTTGTTTCTAAAGGACTTCCACAGGGTTCTGTCTTGAGCCCTTTAATTTAATGTACACCCAGGATTTGCATGATATGTTTAGCCCCCCAATAAAAACAATTCAGTATGCAGATGTCATATGCATATACACGAACCAAAAAACAACGAATGTATACAAGACCTAAAGTACATAATGTACTGCCTAAAACAGTGGTTATTTGATAATGAATTTACCATATCCCCTGAAAAGTCGGCTGTTATGATTTTTACCAGGCATAGACTCAGGACACCAAATATTATTACACTCTGCGATCTTGATATTCCAATAGTAGACCATTATAAATACTCTAGGTATAGTTTTGGACAATAAATTGAAATGGTCTAAACACATCAAACATATCAAGAATAAGTGCGAAAAAGCATAAATATGCCAAAGTGTGTCTCTAAAAGCAGATATGGTGCAGATCCGAAAGTTAGTCTAACCTTCTACAGGTCTTACATTCGATCCATTTTAGATTATGGTTGCGTGCTGTATAGGTCGTCATCTAATACAAATTTACAAATATTAGACCGTATTCAGTATAAAGCTATCCGCATATGTATCGGTGCTATGAAGAGCTCTCCATGCCCTGCTATTCTGGCTGAGGCCCAAGAAGCTCCCTTGAACCTTAGACGCCGATTCTTAGCCTGTAAATTTATTGTTAAACTAAGATCGTATAATAGTAATATAATTCTGAATAATATATACAGTCTTTCAATAGAAAATCTTACTAATAAATTTTGGAACATAAAAAATAGCCCTCCACTGGCAGATGCATTTACAAACAAAAGCAAATATGAAAACTTTATAACAAGTAGTAATAAATACCCGATTTTCATGTTAGAGTATGATGTTTTATTATCCAAGCCAACAGTCACATTTCCTAGCTTCACAACTATTCCCAGAGTCAATAACAACCTTCTATTGAGCAGCCACAACAAAGACATAATCATTTACACTGACGGTTCCAGATGCAGTGAGGGTAAAGAGTGTGCTTTCTTTGTATCTAATAACAAACAATCTTTTAAGGTGCGTATAAGCTTGGCGAACCGAACATATAATGTAACATGCAATGCAACAGATTCGTCAAATTAGAACGGTCTTGCGAACACGATGCGAATGGCTTGTTCGGAGCTCGTTGCGATCCACAGCTTGTCGGTTTTTGCGACGAACGCAAAGGGATTCGCAGTGCGCAGTGGGAGGCATTCGTGGTGTTTTATTAATCGCGACGAACATATAGAGAAGGAAAAGATTTCGTTTCATACAAATAATTTATTCTTTTTAATATAGGTATAAAGTAGTAGGAAACAAAATCTTTTCAAAATGTATGAAACAATAAGTATAGATTATTGAAAGCACAGTTAAGAAATGCTCTCATTATTACAACTTTAATTATTAAGAATTCATATATCATAATTTTCTTTAGTAAAAAACAAATAATAATTTAAATTAGAATGTATGCTGACTGGATCTTTGAAAATTTTCATCTGGCATCTAGGTAATTAGTATAAAATATAAAACTATACACCGGTCTAAATACTGCTTCTGTTGATTTTAATAAAAAAATTAAAACAAGTAACTAATTGTAAATAAAATGCAATTTATCATGTAAAACTAGAAGTCACACTTGTGCCTAGATTTTTTTAACAGTTGTTCACTCCGGCACCATCGTCGAGGCTTTCGTTTTTTCTTAAGAATATTTGCAATAACTAATAAGGCATTAGTACCTAAAACCAAAGCTTCAGGTTTCCCGTCGGACATGTTTTCGATCTGTTGCCGTCGGAAAGACTCACCTCGCTTGCTCGCGGCGTGTTCGTCACACCCACGGTTCGTTGGCTGTTCGTGGCATCATCGCGGAAACTAAATTTCAACGCGCATTGCATTGCATGTTACATTACATGTTTGGTTCGCCAAGTTTATACGCACCTTTAGGTTTGCACTGCCGGATATAAGTTCCATTTATACAGCCGAAGCTTACGCAATACTGCGTAGTCTGAGTTGGATAACGGAAAATAATTTAAGTAAATGTAATTATGTAATTGTATCGGATTCACAATCGGTTCTACAAGCGATTAGTAATGCCTGTTATATGTCATGCAACAATCATGTAATTTTTAAAATTAAAAAGAAGGTAGTGTACTTTTCATATGGACGAATGGACATTCCGGGATTGCAGGAAATGAAACTGCGGACAAACTTTCTAAAGAAGCTACATCTCTTCGGGAAATTAATAACGTAGTTACTAATAAGGATTTAATCAACATATACAAGCATGATATTCGCGTAAAGTGGAAAATATACTGGTCCGATTTTACAAAAATGTCTCATAATCACTACACGCTAATTCACACGAAACATCCAAAGACAATCCCTCACATATTCAACTATTCAGTCTTAAAGTTATATTCATCCACGATTACTAGATTAAAGCTAAACCATGGCTGTTTTCCCTCCCACTTACATAGAAAATTCTCCTCTTTGCACTTGTGATGGTGTTTCCATTGGAGACCTAAATCACATTTTTTTTTATGGCGAATATTTCGGACACCCTAGAACAATCCTTTTAAAGAAATTGATACTTAACAATGTCCAATTACCGGCAAACATCACCCACCTATTATGCCTGAGTTGTAAAAATATTTTCGATATCCTAGTTGAGTTCATTAGAGCAACAAATTTAAAAATATAAACTTAAATTATTTACAAATTATGTGGCTAAGGGACTAAGTCCAATGCCAACCCCCCTCACCTCACCTTCATTTTTTTTTTTTTGGTAAAAATGTTTGGATAGAAAATCTGGATGAGGAAGTAGTGATTCCACACGCAGCGTTATTTTTTTGATATTTAGTACTCATTATAAATACGTTAATGAAATATGATGAGAAGTTACAAAATTTCCATTTTGTTAGTTTTGTGAGTCAATACTAATGTGTTTTAAAACGTAGCAGATTAATTTATGAAACTAAAAGGATTTGCAGGTTAAAATGCGTACTTATATTTGAAATTCAGCTTCTTAATGAAATTTTAAAACCAAACAAGCTAAAAATGTAGGTATTCTTCGTCAATTTACAGAGCTTTTTATATAATTGTTACACATTCTATAGAATACTCTTCGCAGTTTCTTTGTAAATTATGTTAGTTTTTGGACATCCTAAATTTTGTGATACCACCTTTGTTGTAAAAAAAGTATATTAAAAAAAAATTGAAAAAAAAAACACTTAATCTGTCTGGGATTCGAACACAGGATCTTTCGATTACACGAAAAAACTTTAGCCATTGGACCATCACACACTGCCACAAACATTGAATGTCTGTAATATATATAATTCGAGAATCATATTCCAACGCATTATAGATATATCATTATAAAATGTATATTTGGAAAATACATAAACAAAAAAAATATATTATAGAATAACATTTCGCAAGATTTCTATTTAAGTACTAGTGACAAAAATTAAGAAAATATATATTTTTTAAATTAAATGATTAATAACTTTCTAATTTACTGATTGATTTTCTTCAAAAATATGGTTCAATAAATTAGTATTTTATTTTGAACCATTCAATTAAAACTGCATAGAAATTATTTTTTGTGAATTAATATTTAAAGTTATGTAGAAGCTAAAAGTAGGCTATGAGAAAAGCAGTGGGTACACATTTATCATTAATTATATTGACAAATGGGAAGTTTCAAAAAAATAATTTTATAGTCCTGAAATTTGATACAGAGGTATAAAATTGCATTCTAAATAACTTTTCTTAGTGAAATTTTTTCATATTTTGAAAAATAAAGGTACTTTATTAGTGGTGATTATTACAACTTTGCTTATAAAACACCCTGTAGAACAGCAAATCAAGTCATTTTTGGTATACTTTAGTTTTACAACAAGCAGGACTCAATCCCCAAATACCATTCCAAAATTCCAAAATTTTTGGTCCATTACATTTTGTTACATTTGTCCTGGGACACACTGTATATTTAGTTAAATATTCCAATACTATTATCTAATTTTTACTTGTGACAATATGGCAGTCATTTAAAATCATTTGGAATATTTTTCACTTTATTAATTAATGTTTTAGCAGTACTGCGTATATTTTGTGACGATTCATTTTTAACCTCTAGAAATTACTGGTTCAAATTACCAAAATTACTTTTTATCTATTTTCCGTCCTGAAGATATTTTAAGTTCGACCCTGTAGTACTAGAACCTCTACGAAGGAATTTTACTTCAGCGCATAACCAACCGTCTATACGCTTCGCGTCGGAATTAAAGAAAGAGGCCGCATTAAGCGGTCTCAGCTCAAGAGATTTTGAGTTTATAAAAACGTAGAGTCAATTTGACTCTCTAAAATCAATAACTGAATGATTACCATTAGAATTTGTTTACGTAATTATAAAATAGTGAGTGCATTTGAGTTTCAGCACAAGTTTTCGACTACTAAATTCGTTATTTTGGTTACTGTGTTTAGTGGGCCAAATTATTTTGTAATTTGACTTTACATTACGACTGATTTCATACTGTAAAATTTGATTCTGTACACATCGCAAGTGAATACGTCAACTTTCCTACATTTACTGAAAGTAAATAAATAATTATCTTATCACCCGGTGGCCAATGGCGAATTGCAGTTTATAAAGGCTATATTCCCTTGATTATCTTCATACATGGCGTCTTTTATTTTACGTGAAGTGCGGCTTTATTTAATTCCACTTGCTTGTGCAGTTGTGTTAACATTGATTCCTGCCCTCCGTTTGAACGGTAAACAGATTTCTTCTGGAGTTTTATTCCCTAAGAAACTTAGTAGATTTTTCTTGTTTAATATACAGAAAGTGTTATAATGTACACAAACACAGTAATTTTGTGTACGTAACTTTTAGTTAAACATGTTAACATGCATTTAATATCATTTGTAAATATCTTTGCTTAGTTATAAAAATTTGTTTGTTGGTTAGTAATAGTAACCAGTGGCGGCTGGTGAAATTTCAATATTTTTTTTCTCGTCTGTGGCGCATGGGACCCATACGAAACTTGGGAAATAACATCTAGAGAAGCACTTCTCTAATGACCCCTAAAAAATTTTGAAAAAGCAGTTTGCGAAAAAATTTTTGAAAATTCGCTAGCCTCCCCTGGGTCTAGGGACCTCTGTTTACTTTTATTTTTTTTTGTCATATGCATTTGACTTTTCATAAAAATGCATCGACAGATTTTGGAGTTTGTGAAAATATTTTCATTACTAACTGAGATACAACGAATTGAAATATTGTAATTTGTTAAATTGTAAATTACAAAATTTCAGTTCATTGTATTTCAGTTAGTAATGAAAATATTTTCACAAACTCTAAAATCTGTCGATGCATTTTTATGAAAAGTCAAATGCATATGACAAAAAAAAATAAAAGTAAACTAGACCCAGGGGAGGCTAGCAAATTTTCAAAAATTTTTTCGCAAACTGCTTTTTCAAAATTTTTTAGGGGTCATTAGAGAAGTGCTTCTCTAGATGTTATTTCCCAAATTTCGTATGGGTCCCATGCGCCACAGACGAGAAAAAAAATATTGAAATTTCACCAGCCGCCGCTGATAGTAACAGTAATAGTAATATTTTGTTTAATGTTTTCTTGGAGTAATATTCCAGTTGGCCAACTAAAGATCCTTTTTTTTTATTATTATGCCGTGGGTACATACCGTTACTATGTATTGTGGCCTTTTGTCAAATATTATCTCATTATATTTTTAGATTACCTTTGCCCACCCTGAGTCGTCTCATTGCTCTGTCGGTACCTTTATCTTTCTAATAAATTTTGTTATTGTTAAATAGGTTTTTTTTTTATTTGAATAGTGAATAGTTTATTTGCGTATTTTACCTTTTGATATCCCGAACGACATTATAGTTTATCCATAGAACTGGAGAATAAATTCTTTATAAAGTAATGGAATTGGCCGTTCAGTTTTATATATACATAAAATTACTATTGCTTTTAATATAAGCAGATCGATAAATAGTCTAAAAGGATATTCAATTTTAAAAATTAGTTTATATACCAGTTTTCTTGTTGAATGCCAAATTTCAAAAGTTTGTAACTCAGTTTCGCAATAAACATAAAACTACTGGATCATGGTATCCTATTCCAGATGCAGTTACTTTATATTGTGAAAGTAGGAGGTATACGATAAAAGTGGTTCACGTCTTTAATATCGAATAACATAAAAGTAAATTTATGGGGCTTTAAAACGAGTCCTTTTGACGGGTATAAAACACAGATTTTAATGACATCCTGTTTAAGGGTCGGGTAATGTTATTTCTAGTTATATTTTAAATTATGAATGACTAGAAAGTTATATTCCTTTATAATGTATGCACTCAAATTTGAAAAAATAATGCACATTGTCCACTTGTACAGGTTACTTTTACTGATTTGAAAATATTGTAAATCTGATCATAAAATGTTTTTAAAAAATAAAAAATAAGTACCTAAGTATTTCTGCTTACACTATTGTTAAAAAATATTATTTTGGGTATAAAAGGTTGTACTAAATTTGCTACTAAAAGACGTGGATGTGGAAGTAAAACTATGCATGCTAACAATTATTTGCAGTCATATTTATATTAAGCAATATAAAAGAATTTTAGAATCACAAGTTCAAACCGTAGTATATAACAATTTGGGGATGTGTACAGTATGGCTATAAATACGCAGATATTCGTTTAATGTTTATTCATGGTCATCTCTCTCGAAATATATTCACGGATTTCACAAGTACCTATAAAATATCAGGATGCTCGGTAGGATATATGCAAATAATTATATATTAAGGATTTTATATATCAATAGATAGATTGACTTTAAAACCTCTTCAAGAAATTTGATATCGCGCTCTCGATAATTTGACTTAATTATCTCATTAGATCACGCAGTCATGTACTCCGTTAAACTAGTTTTTTTCGATTAAAAATAAATCGACACCGGAAATTAGCGCTTCGCTTCGTGAAACTGAGAACTGTTATTGTCACTGAAGTTAACTTTCAAACCCCGATAAAAGTAATGTGCGCACTGGGACGTATGTGTGCTTTCGAATCTTGGGGTCAGTAGCTCGTTATCGCTTCTTGTGTTTTCTCTATTGCTTTGGTTAAGCAATCTGAGGTATTTATTTTTGATAAAACAGAATTATCTATTCGATCTAATGGGAAATAAGTAAAGGAAAATGTACGGGATGTTGCAGCAAACCTGTTAACATGTATGTACATAGGATCAAAGATTTCGGTTAATGGCTGGAAGAAAATATCGGGATATGTTGTGTATTTCCTCAAATTGTCATAGTTCGATATTTCGTTTTCTGGACGTTTTACAATAACCAAAACGTTTTTTTAAACATTTTCCAAATACCAGGAAGTGAAATCATAGAATAGCTAGTGAGGTGGTTTGTTACGTATAGCAAGTAACTGGAAATAATTCGAGCTCTCGGTGTCATCGATACATCGGTACAAATTTCGTATGCCAAGAATTTTATTTGAAAATAATGTGTTTTCATAGAAGAAGAAGTATAAGTGTTTTAAAACTTTCTAGTTCCGTAATTGATATTAAAATAAAGTTTTCACTTTTGACAGCTATCAAAATTTCTGTCAACTTTATGATAATGTTATTTAGAGCCGCTTGCACCGTATTGTTTAACAGATAATGTTAAACTTCCATTAAATTTAAAATTTGCTTTGCACCATTCTTTAATCCTTGATTAAATTAGCTTAAGCTTGCTTTAACTTAAACCCCCAAAGTTGGCCGCTTAAAGGGCGATTAAATTTAATCTTAATTTCTGCGCAGTCGTCGATGTTGTGCATAACCTCAATTTTTATTATATTTTCATTCTTTTGACGTTTTCTTTTTATTAACAAAAATTTAGGAATCGTGAGATGGATTCCGACTCCGACATTGATATCTTCTAATACATGCTTGCATTTTGTGGCCGTATTTATTAGCAAAAGATTTTCATCTAATGAAAAATTAACGAATCTTGCTCTTTTATTTTTATTATGGTTTTCCATTTTTATAAAGATCTTGTAAACAGATAAAGTAGTAGTAAAAATGTACACAAACAGAACCACTTTTATTCTAAAAAGAACAAATAACAGCCACACAAAAATAATTTTTTTGCAGCTGCTATCGGGACAACTGTATCTCTATGTAATTTTCGACGTTGAATCTGAATCCGAGGTCAAAAATATCGTACCCCCCCAAAATCAACACCTAGCGCTAAAAAACACTCCCTAAACAGGGTAAAAATGACTTAACGCTCCACGAATAGTCTTGAATTTCAATAAATCGAATTAAATATAAACATTCAAGTATATAATGCATAAATACAGAGTTAACACTACTTTCCATTGAAAATCATCCCCATGAGTGGGTGAAAACTACCCCTCACACAACAGAAAATTTAAAAAAACTGCAGTAATTGCAAAAAAAAGGTAACGATGCCCAGTTATTTTATAAACAGTATGTAACTGCATTAGTCTCGATGCGATGCTCAAAAACTACCTCCATAGAGTGGCGGAAACTACTCCTAAATTTAAATTGCAGTTGCTTAGATGACTCCTAAATGATTCAAAATTTCAAATCTTTAGGGTGCAATATGAGCTTGAAACTTCATTTTCTCGATTCCCGTCTTGATTATTTCCCAGAAAATTTAGGCGACTACAGTGAAGAGCAGGGTGAACGCTTTCACCAAGATATATCAGAAATGGAAAAAAGGTACCAAGGAAGATGGGACGAACACATGATGGCAGATTACTGTTGGTCCTTAAAAAAAGAGACGTCTGAAAAGCATAAACGACAGTCGGTCAGAAGATCATTCGAAAACAAATCCAAAAGATATTACAAAAAGAAAGAATAAATTTAATTGAATTAATACTACTGGTAAATTTTTGCTACTTCATAATATGGGTATTTTCAAGTACGTTGTCAAAGATATTCTTCTTAAATAAGAAAATGCAGATGTTTTGAGCTTTTCTAAAAGATACTGCAACTATTTTTTGAATTTCTTGTCATGTGAGGAGTAATTTTCACTCTCTCATGGGGATGTCACTGAATGACTTTGGTGCAATGCAAGTATTCACCCCCAAACTGCATATCTTTAGCCAATTTTAGCATTAATTAAAATAGAAATCACGATGACAACATTTTTTCCCCGGTTTTCCTTGCAATTTTAATCTAGGGGTGGTTTCCGCCACTCTATGGGGGTAGATTTTGAGCATCGCATCGGATCTAATGCAGTTACTCATTCTTTCCAAAAAAACTGGGCATCGTAAGCTTTTTTTGCGATCACTGCATTTTTTTAAGTTTCCTGTTGTATGAGGCGTAGTTACCACCCACTCATGGGGACGATTTTCAATGGAAAGTAGTGTTAACTCTGTGCTTATGCGTGATATACTTGAATGTTTATATTTAACTCGATTCATTGAGATTTAAGACCAATCGTGGAGCGTTAAGTCATTTTTACCCTGTTTAGAGAGTGCTTTTTAGCGCTAGAGGTTGATTTTGGGGGTATACGATTTATTTTGATTCGGATTCAGCGTCGAAAATTACATACAGTTGTTTCAATAGCAGTTCCAAAAATTTTTTTTTGTGGGGCTGTGTAATTGACAATAGTTGACAGAAATAAGGTTATAATTTTGAAAGGGAAGTTAGCTGAACACCAAATTCCCTAAAATCACAAGTTAACTATCAACTTAAGTAAACCACAAACAATAAAGCACGGTGCAATAAGACGCAAGTTAAACCTGGTTTAAAAATTAAACCTCGATTAGTTGTTCATCGCTTAAAATGTAAACGGTGCAAATGGCTGTTAATAACACAAGTCTACAAAAAAAAAGTCTTGTCTTAAGGCTCTTATTATACTCTTCCGTCACGTTTCTTGTAAGCACGATAAGTTAAGAAAGAAAAGTCCGATTGTATTGAAATTTGGAAAGTAAGTTAGCGTTAGCTAGAGGAAGAACCCTATTGTTTTTGATAAAAATCAATCAGTAAATAAAAATGTTATTAATAATTTAAAAAAAAAAAAATTTTGTCCATAATTTCCGTCATTTGTATTTAAATAGAAATCTTGCGAAATGTTATTCCCTATAATTTTTTTTGTTCTTATATTTTACCAATATATATGTTATATGCTAAACAAACCACATCAATGTATTCAAATATCTAAGTATCTTATCTAAATACGTAACTTTATATTCTTATCATGGTACGTGATATAATTTGATACATTTATCACCTAAGCGATAACAGCTTCCTAGACTTCTCATGTGAAACGCTGGCACGGCAACAATTCCCAGAATGCTGTGCCTACGTTGATATCAAACCTTATAAATATGACCAACAGACGCATTTGCGTTCAGTATTCATTTAATCTCTGTACCAATTATATCTACATATTTTCAACCATATAAAATCATATAAATAATTTGTAAAAGTTAAAATAAAGTTTTTTAAAAAGCAAATCAAGTTCTAAGTGATATAAAAGTGGTGCAGTCGGTAGGATTGATAACAACGCCTGGAAGAAAAGCCTAACTGACGAAAACCTCCCGAAGAACAAGGAACACCCCCCCCCAAAAAAAAAAGAGGGCCTAACTTCAGGAAAGGATCGCCGGAACAAGGAGACCTTTGACGACGGGCGGCGGATTCCAATCCCTAAATCAAGAAAGAACCTACGAATGAAGATTTATTACGTGTAAGTACTTATTGAATCATCTCGTTTTTAGTGCAAATTTAATTAAAATAATAATCGCATCATTTCTTGCGTATTGTCCGTGGAAAAGAACAGTTTTGTTGTCCATTGCTATTATAAGTAAAATAAATCTAAGTTTCAAATTCAAATTAGTTTATGCCAGTAACTACTCGAAAAATGGCTCACCAACAACAACAAAACCAACAACAGCACGAGCCACAACCTCAACCTCAACCTCAACCAGACGCTGTTGAACCGTATAAATTGAGCGAAATATTTTCAATTATTCCTGAATATGACGGTAATCAGATAAATTTAAATACATTTTTAAACTCATGTAGAACTGCTTTTGGCATGTCAATTGGTAATCAGGTGGTACTTTTAACTGTTCACATAAAAAACAAATTAAAAGGCCGTGCAGCTGAACTAATGAACTCTAGAAATCCCACTCATTGGGAAGAAATTAAAACTCTTTTAGAGAATCATTTCGGTGATAGTAGAGACCTAACCTCCTTAATACAAGACATGCAAAGAATGCGACAACTTCCCGGTGAATCTCCGCTCACGTTTATTGCGCGCTTACAAACCCACGAAGCAAAAATGCATGCTTCTGTTCATAAACAGCGGTTAACAGCGGCACAAAAACAAGCCCAAACGCAATTAACTGAGGGCATGGTTTTGAACACCCTACTCACGGGACTAGAACCCAAACTTGCGCATGTTGTTAGGGCAAGCGACCCTGAGAATATGCTAAAAGCAACAACGAGAGTTCGAAAAGAACTCCAATTAAATTACTTTGAAACGCAAAAAACCAATCGCAACAATAGTGCAATCACTCCCACGCGTAACCAAAATTTCCCCTTACCTGCAAGACATTGTTCATTTTGCAAACGTACGGGACACGTCGCTAATGAATGTCGTCAGAGACAACAAAGTTCTCGACCCCCAAATTTTGGTACTCCCCAAATCTATCCTAGGCCTAATTACTATAATCAAAATCCTGGAAATTCGCAAAATTTCCAACAACAAAGACCTAACTATTATAACCAAAATCCTGGAAGCTCACAAAACTTCCAGCAACAAAGACCACCCGTCATTGCACCAAACCCAAATTTCAATAATGCAAGACCACCTGCGATTCAACCTAACCCTAATTATTATAGACCAAATTCAAATAGGAAAACGCTTCACCTCAATCAAAATACTGAACCCGAAAATCTAGAGCAACAAAATCAAAGTTATTACGTTCATGATAACCCTTACGAAAATATTAACGAGGGATATTATACTGATAATAACCCCTACACAAGTCCGAACTATTATACAGCTAATACTTCGGAATACGACAACAGCAACGAAGACTATTATACTGCTAATAGTCCCTCCGAAAATTATTACACGGACGAATCGACTTTCGATACAACACCTGTATATAATCGGGATTTTCGATCAGGCCCACATGCCCAGTCGGACCCGCCTTATCACAAAACCGGAGACTCCGAGATGACAGTATTACAAACCCAATTTGGCAAAATGAACTTGGACAATTTCAACCCAAATCTCAACTTCCCGGAACAACAGTTCCTATAAGCCCCTTATTGTCTGTCAAATCCAAAAATTTGTATTATATCTATGACATTACTAACACGCATAGATTATTAATCGACACGGGCGCAGGACTATCCATATTCAAACCCAAAATTTGTGAAAATTATAGTAGGAGATGTCCGGAAAACATTACGATCCAAGGCATAACTGACCAAAAAATAAATATTAACGAAGCCGTCTTTATCCCGTTTGACAACAATAAACCATTTAAAATTTATGTATGCGATCTTGACATAGAATTCGATGGACTCCTAGGGTCTGATTTCTTAGAACATTACAATTGTATAGTGGATATAAAAAACAAAAAACTTGTAACGAATTTCAAAACAATCCCGATCCACAAAGTCACGGACCAGGGTCTGCCAAACATACAAAATTACCCAAATCCAGATAATCGTGATACCACCCGTAATATATCAAATATAATTTCAGTTGAACCACGTATAGAACAAATTACCAAACTTAAATGTCACTTGTCCAATACGGAAGCTATACTGCTAGCTACCGAAGTAGACAAGGTAAGACTTCCTAACGCGATAGTTCAGATAGACGATAAAGGTGAATTTATTACCTCTATATTAAACGCGGTACCCAAAACCGTTAATTTTTCAAATTTAAAGCTAGAGCCGATCCAAAATTTCTCACTGAATTATATAGACGAAGAAACCTCCCAAACTTGCGTAGACAGACATTATGAAATAAAAAACCAACTCCGTCTAGACCACCTAAACATGGAAGAAAACGAATTAATAACTCAACTTTGTCTAGAATACGCGGATATTTTTTATCTTGAAGGTGACCAACTAACCTTCACCAATGAAATTAAACACGCGATAGATACCAATGACGCGAAACCGGTATTTACAAAATCGTATCGATACCCCCAGATACACAAAGAAGAAGTCAAAACGCAGGTATCCAAAATGTTAGAACAAAATATTATTCGTCACTCTAACTCCCCCTGGTCATCTCCAGTGTGGGTTGTCCCTAAGAAACTTGATGCTTCGGGTAAGCCAACATGGCGTGTGGTTGTAGACTACAGAAAACTCAATGAGTTAACTGTAGGAGATAAATACCCTCTACCCAACATCTCAGATCTCCTGGATCAATTAGGCAAGTGCCAGTACTTCACAACATTGGACTTGGCCTCTGGGTTCCACCAGATCGAGATAGACCCGAAAGACATCCCGAAAAGTGCACTTAGCGTAGACAACGGGCACTATGAATTCGTTCGTATGCCCTTCGGCCTTAAAAACGCCCCTTCCACCTTCCAAAGGGTTATGGACAACATCCTCATGGGCATTCAGAACGAGAGATGTCTGGTATATATGGATGATATTATCATATATTCCCCGACAGTTCACGAACACATTTCTCGTCTCACAGAAGTGTTCAAACGCCTTCGAAACGCTAACTTAAAAATCCAACCTGATAAATGCGAGTTTCTTCGTAAAGAAGTCGCACACCTGGGTCACCTCATAACTAAAGAAGGAGTTAAACCAAATCCCGATAAGGTACAGTGCATCCAAAACTTCCCGCAACCCACTAACCAGAAAGAAATTAAATCCTTCCTCGGGTTGGCAGGTTATTATCGCAGATTTATAAGTAATTTCGCGAAACTATCCAAGCCCCTCACCAAATTGTTACAAAAGGATGTCCCTTTTGCTTTCGACTCAGAATGTCACGAATCTTTCGAGGAATTAAAACAAGCCCTCACTTCGACCCCAGTACTTATCTACCCAAACTTCGACGAAACGTTTCTACTTACCACTGATGCAAGCGCGTTCGCCATCGGCGCCGTGCTCTCACAAGGCCCCATTGGCAAAGACTTACCAATAGCTTTCGCCTCAAGGACCCTCTGTAAAGCCGAAACCAAATACTCGACCATAGAGCGTGAACTTTTAGCTATAGTATGGGCCGTGAAACACTTCCGTCCGTACATATTTGGTCGAAAGTTCAAACTAATAACTGACCATAGACCTTTAACGTGGCTCTTTTCGATAAAAGACCCCGGTAGCCGCCTAGCACGTTGGCGGCTGAAGCTTGAAGAATACGAATACGAAATCGAATATAAACCCGGCCGCATTAATAAAAATGCAGACGCTCTTTTCCGCATAAAGATAAATCACATCCAAGATTCCTCTAACTTTCAAGCAGAATCAAAACTAGTAACGTACCCCGTTCAAAGTCCCTCAACTCCAATAGAACCCGATCCTGATAGTCAGGACACGACAAGCGACACGACGGAAACAAACGAACAAGAAGATGTCCTGAACGAATTCGAAACTTTCGTAAAATTGTATAAAACAAAGTCACTTATCGATTATTCTAAAATTGAATTTTCGAACGGGCAACTCCTGGACAAAACCAATAAAAATATAGTGACCTTTTTCCAACAAAACAATCTCAAAGATTTTCATTATAAAATCCTTGAAGATTTGTTCGAAGAAAACGCAGACTTCCGAGATTTAGAATTAAATAAATTATCGAGTAAGTCGGTGCGACATAGAAATTACTTTATCGTGGCTCTACCATACGACCCCGAAACCGTAATCCAAAATCTATTTATCTCCCTATACTAAGGTCGTGAAGAGTTCGACGACTCCAAAACGTATTGTATCGAAAACAATGTCGAACTCCCTATTCTTGAAATTTTGTCATTTCTTTTATCGGAAAAAGACGTGAAACTCAAAATATGTCAAAACGTTACTAGAACACCTAGTGACGACGAAATCCCAATTATTATCGACCAGCATCATACTGGCAAAGCCCATCTCCACCGCGGAATAAATGAGACTATTCGTCGTATTCGAGAGAAATACAATTGGAAAGGATTGACAAAAGACGTCGAAAATTTCATAAAAACCTGCAAAATCTGCCAAGAAACAAAAATCTGTCGCAAAAATTTAGATAACCTCCTCGTAATTACGGAGACGCCTAAATCCCCTTTCGAACGTATAAACATAGACGTCCTAGAAGTCCCAACGAAAAATTACGCACTTACTATACGCGACGAACTTACAAAATTCACTCAAGCGTATCCTATCAAAGATAAATCAGCAAAATCAATCGCAAACACTCTACTCGTTTACTTCCAGTACTTCGGAACACCCCTTCGAATCCATTGCAATTATGGCCGAGAATTCGATAACGCCATCCTAAAAGATTTATGTCTCCTCTATGACATCAAAGTAACGCAGTCTAGTGTCGGACACCCCCAATTTAATGGTTCCTTAGAAAGGTTCCACGCTACCTTGTTGGAAATGATCCGAGCACACGTGGCAGAACACCCTGACGAACACCCCTTCAACATATTACCTTACGCGATAATATGCTATAATACCTCTACTAATAAAACTCACGGATTTACACCCTACGAGTTAGTTTTCGGACACACATCTAGTAGACCACCTGAAACGCTATATAATCAGGAAGAACTAGTCACGAAATACGTCAGAGACCTAAATAATCGCCTCTCTTATTATTATAAAGTCGCGCGCGCCAGAACTGAAACACAAAAACAAAAAGCGAAAGTTCGGTTCGACGCCCACGTTTCAAAGGAAACCCCCGAATATCAGATTGGTCAAAAGGTGTATTTAAAAGAATCCCAAATCACCGATAAGTTACGTAATAAATATAACGGGCCATTTGAGATTTTAGAACTTCACAAAAACTCAGCCCACCCTCCTTAATAAAAAAACAAAACAAAAACTAAAGCTAACTTTGACAGGTTAAAACCATATATTGAAGCCTAAATTGCCTTACAGGTTCACCTTGCTGATCGGAGCAGCCATGTCCCAGTACCAAATAACATCCATCAATAACACCTTCGGAGTCTATTACCACGACGAAACGAGGATAATAATTTCCAATAATAAATGGACTCTGCTAGTCCATAAAAATCTATCAAGCCTCGAAGAAGCCTTTATCAACAACAACAAAATTTTAGAATCAATTGTAAATATATTCACACCCGATACACGCGAAACGAAAGAATTCCTAGTCAAAGTCAAAACACACATAACACTCCTAAACCAAGTATCAAATTCCCTTAAGGTAAAATTTGAAGAAATCTTTGTTAACACCAAACGATTCAAGCGCGGTATATTAAATGGAGCAGGTAGTATATTTAAAGCAATTACCGGCAATCTAGATGCGGAAGATGGACAATTCTTCACAGACAGTATTAACAAATTAAACAAAGATCAACATCAAATAGAAAACCTCCTGAAAAATCAAATATCCGTTACCTCTACCGTCGTAAAAACCTTTAACGAAACGATCCAAAATATGCAAATTAATATCGTAACGTTTAACGAGGATATGAAAAAGATTCAAATCGGACTGCATAAAGTAAATGATAGAGTTGCACTGGTTCAAGCCGAACTAAAATTTATCGAAACATGTGAAAAATTGACTGAAAGTTACTTGTACCTCCAGAGCAACCTTGATGACATTTTGAACGCGATCACATTTGCTCGTCTGAAAATAATACACTCTTCAATTATTTCACCAGAAAGTTTGATTACTGCACTTCAGGAAATCTCTCAAAACTTAGTAAAAAATAATCTACCCCTACCGGTAAAATATTCAGAAATTCCTCAATACCTAGAAATTATCGAACTAGAAGCCTTTCAATCAAAATCAGATCTTGTTTTCGTTCTAAGAATACCACTAGTAGAACAACAACTCTATACCCTGTATCATTTGTATCCTATCCCTATACTAGACAACAGAACTGGCCTTCACCATGTCTTGTCATTCTCACAAAAATTCATTGCGCGTAACGATGATTCACTAATGTACATCCTCGTCAAGGACCTGAGTACATGCAAACAACTAGATTCCCATAAGAAACTATGCTCAGACCTCTACGCCTACCCGATCGACAGCAGTGCAGCATGCGAAGCCCAGCTACTGAAAAACTTCAGAAAAATCCCAGAAAACTGTGTAAGTTCCCTCGTCTATGGACAAGGTTATAACGTTCAGAAACTACAAGGCAATGTGTGGTTAATAATTGTCTCTGAACCCATTCACATCACCATAAACTGTAATAAAATGGACACAAAAATCACCAGTGTTAATAAGAACTCTATATTAAAACTCCACCCGGACTGTTACGCGTTTGTCGGTATAACAAAAGTGCAAGCAGAAAGCCGCAATACCATCAACATTACGGACAATTCACATCCAGTGGTTATACCCTATGACTGTTGTAGTGACATTCCCGAAAAACTCCAGCTACCCAAGTTGGAACCTCTCCAGTTCGATCATCTAAATGTCGAAAATCTAGACATAGCCAACCACAAACTCAAGCAATACTCTAGAGACTTAGACAAACTAATAAACGAGCCATTTATAACTAAACATTTTTCTTTAAGCATGTATACAGTTATTGGCCTGTCCATCTGTCTCCTAGCCGCCTTCATCGCCTGGAAATGCAGGAAAAGATGCTGTGGTTGTAAGGAATCCAAGGACGCCACCCCTAATGAGATGCTGAAAAGAATTGGCACCCTCCTGAGAAGAAGACCTCATCTACCTACAGAAGAGGAAGAAATGACCGATTTTTCCCAAAAAGTCGGTGAATAACACCGACTTTTCAAAAAGAAAGGGAGTTGTTATATGCTAAACAAACCACATCAATGTATTCAAATATCTAAGTATCTTATCTAAATACGTAACTTTATATTCTTATCATGGTACGTGATATAATTTGATACATTTATCACCTAAGCGATAACAACTTCCTAGACTTCTCATGTGAAACGCTGGCACGGCAACAATTCCCAGAATGCTGTGCCTACGTTGATATCAAACCTTATAAATATGACCAACAGACGCATTTGCGTTCAGTATTCATTTAATCTCTGTACCAATTATATCTACATATTTTCAACCATATAAAATCATATAAATAATTTGTAAAAGTTAAAATAAAGTTTTTTAAAAAGCAAATCAAGTTCTAAGTGATATAAAATATATATTTCATAATTATGTATCTAATCCGTTGAAATATAATTCTTGAACGATATTCATTCAAGTTTTGTGGTAAGATGAGATAGCCCAATGACTAAAGCATTTGGCTAAAGCATTTGCCTTTCAATCCCACATATTTAATATACCTCCTCTAGCATCCTAACTTCCCATTACTTTAAGCATCTGCATACTCATTTATTACGCATATAAACGTTTGAAAATATGCATATAATACATAAAATATAAAGTATCTTATCTGAGCATTATCTCCTAACTAACACCAGCCGGATATTTCGGATATTTCACGTATATCGCGTTCAGAATGTCCGATCAATTTACATATTGTTTAATAAACATACTTATCTGAGATAATGAAATTAAGATCCAAATGAATTGTGCATATAATATAAATAAAATGCTTTAATGGTTAATGGTTAATGCCTTTCAATCCAAAGGTCTCGTGTTCGATCCCTAACACGGCGAATTTTTTTTCATAATTTTTTTTTTTCACAACAAAGTTGGTATCACAAAATTTAGAATATCCAAAAACTAACATTATTTACAAGAAAAATGCGAAGAGTATCCTATAGAATGTGTAACAATTATATAAAAAGCTCAGTAAATCGGCGAAGAGTATAATGCTTCTACTAGTTTTCTCTTGTTTAATTTTTCTGAAGTATTTTTCGCGCTGAAGTCAGTTATGAATACAAAATATTTTCTGTCGGTTCAGTTTCAGTTATCTCCTATTTTTTTTGTGTGCAAAGTTGATTTTAGCGCATCAAAATACTTCAGAGAGGTTAGGTCGGAACCTTTGGACAACACCTTTTTTTTGCCATTTTTAGGGGACAAAAGGGATGATCGAGGGAAACTGACATGATAGAAAAAAATTAGCTTCAGCGTCTCAAAACACTTCAGAGAAGTTTGAAAAGAACCTTAGGACGAACAAGACCTCTTTTTGTCTTTTTTTGGGGATAAAAGGGGTTGGTAGAGGGAAATTGTTGCTATAAAAAATTTTTTTTGTTCAAAATTGGCTTCAGGGCATTAAATACTTCAGAAAAGTTAGATGAGAACCTTAGGAGAAAACCTCTTTTTGTAAAACTGTGTTATTAAATGGCATTTTCATTAAGTTGACAGCAATTCTGACAGCTGGCAATAATGAAAATTCTGTTTTAATATCATTTATGGAACTAGAAAGATTTAAAACAATTTATATCTCTTCTTTTATGGAAACTCAAACTATTTTCAAAATTACTCGTAAATTTTTAAATTTGACCGCGATTTTGGCAGCTGTCGGGAATAAAAAAAAGGAAATGAAAAATCTACTTTGGCAGATCATTATATTTTTGTAAAATAAACCAAAATTGTGCAAATTTTTATATATTTGTAAACTGTAGACGGATTTTAATTGAAAAAAAAACGGCGTTTTCCAGTAAAAATTCAATTTTAGATCAGTTATAGAAAATTATATTTAAAAATCAAAAATCCGGCTCGACAAATTGAGAGAGAATTTCAAAACGAATGTTTAAAAAAATATATGATAACTTTAACTTGACGACCTGTAGAGTGATTTGGGTGGCACAGTAGGGTTTCTCCTTGCTGTGCGACGTACTGATGGCTTGTAATCTAACATAGGTTTTCTGCCGTGAGCTCGTTTTCCAGTGACCTCTATGGAAATGACCCATTGTACTCGCTCATGTACCAATCGGTTCTTTCTCTAATATTGCTAATTTTAAGGACCTAATTTTGGGCGTGTAACTACTCTTTCTCATTATACTCCGACGTTCCTGTCTTTTGGATAAGTAGCCGAATGAATCTAAATTTATTTTATTTGAAACAGCGGCCTTGGAAACAATTTCATTTGAGCATATACTTTTTTTCATTTCACCTCTTAATACTTTGCCAACGCAAAAAAATTTGGCGCTTGTTATACTTTTTCCTTAGCCCACTGAATAGCATGTTCCCAATTTCTCCATGTGTCGTGAAACCACTAAAAAAAAAAAAATAATAATAAAATATCTTTCAAAGGTCGACAAACTTTCGGATTTTGCTTCTTGAGCATGATCGTCGTCGAATAACGTAAAAATATTCTTATTACGTTTTATTTAACGATATAAAATTTGGCTTGGCCTCGCCTGTGAGGTAGTTTGCACAAACACCAAAACACTTGAACACTACATGTTGGCATCATCTGCAGATGATTAAAAGTTAATGGCATAACCTCTTATGATAGAAGTTTTAATGAAAATGCCATTCGAAATTTTGGGTTAATGCTACAAAAAAAAAATTTGTATATTTTACTGGATACTAATATGGCATTTAATTATTTTTACTGCATTTTTTTACACCATTTTAATAGTTGCTTTCCTTTGATAAAGAGGCATAAATGTAACAATAACTCAAGTGAAAAATGGGTAAATTAAGAGGTTAAAGTCTCTCAAATTTGAAAAATTTGCATGCTCCAAGTTCTACATTTTCTGAGTTAAAACTAATATACACTTAAGTGCACAGACAACTTTTGGCTAGAACAAAGTAAGTTTATTACCAGAAAAAAATAGTAAACTGTGACAATATAACTGAAACTGCGTGGAATGTTGTTTCTGAACTATCCAACAAATCCAGTAACAAAAATCATAATATCCAAATTAAAATTAACGAAATATTAACTAATTATCCTAAAATCATATCCAACGAATTTAATGATTTTTTTATAAATACGCCTAAATAAATTGTACAACAAATTTTTCCCAAAAATGATGTCGGAGAGAATACAGTAGATAAGCCAGTTGTTCAAGAAAATAAGCTACTTCTTACCCCATTCACTCAAAACGAGTTATTTGAGCTACTAAAAGGAAAATTAAAAAACAAAAGATCATCCGGTCATGATGAAGTAGCAGTTTTTATCATTAAGAAAATTATGTATACAATTGTACAACCTATGATATAGGTATACCTAAATACTCCGGAAATATACCCGTACAAAAGATAAGATTAACTGTATATAACATATATAGTTAATCTTACTTTTCTCGAGTATTTAAAAATGGGGAAAATTTTACCTGTTCCTCAAAATATCGAAAATTATAGACCAATTACTGTACCAACAGCATTTTTTAAAATACTTACTGTTTTGTGGATAGGTTAAAAATATATCTGGACGGTTACAATATACTTTCAATACACCAACATGGCTTTCGCTATGGAAAGTCCACTATTACACCATTACATTCATTTTATAATAACATCACTAAGTATATTAATGCAGGAAAGTGTCTTGTTGGAATTTTCTGTGATCGCAGTAGGACAACCGTCTGCGTTGATCACGACAAATTACTTCTTAAACTCTCAGAGTACGGAATATTTGGAGCTCCATTAAGTTAGATAAGTACATTCCTAAAAGGACGTAGTCAATACGTAAGTACTAGCAATTTTACAAACAACAATAAAACGGTAACTAGATCTGAAAGTAAAAAGTGAACATGTGTGTCCCACAGGGTTCAATATTGGGTCCGGTATTGTTTTTATTTTACATAAATGAACCGGTTAATCTAACATCTGATATTTTACAATTTATGCTGATGATATTTCAGCAATTGTTTCCCATAAATTAGATGATATACTAGAAATAACGCAATCATGTATTAGAAAATCTGAATAACTGGTTAAATGACAATTCTTTGTATTTTAATGTACAAAAAACACAGTTCATACGTTTTCGTAATTGAGAAAAGAAATGCTCAGATCTTTGATTATCCGTCAATAATTCTAAAATACCTAATGAAACCAAAAACGTAAAATTTTTGGGAATATACGTAGACGATTGTTTAAATTGGAAATTTCATTGTGAGCATTTGATTTCTAAATTTAATTCAATACGATATATGTTTAAAAATTTAAGAACAGTTCTTACTGAAGAACAATTAATTATGGTATATTAGTTACAAGTAGAGTCTCTTCTTAGGTATAGGGTCTGTTTTTGGGGAAGGTCCACTCTATCATACAATGTGTTTGTTGCTCGAAAGCAAATTCTAAGATGTATAGTGGGTACACATAGTTGTAAAAATAGTTTTAACAAACTTTTGACATTCCCTTCTCTATATATTATTGAGTTGTGTGTTTACGTATTTATTAATAAGGATAAGTTTAACCGCAATAAAAATGTGCATAATATATACACTACCTAAAACAATGATTTTCACATTCCACATAGTAACTATTTGATTACATATAAAACTCCAAGTGTTTTGGGACTAAAAGCATTCAATCGCTTACCTATAAAAATATAAAAAGGTACACAACGCTTAATTTATTTATCTACGATCGTGTAAAAAGTAACAGTTTTTTACATCATTTCCAGTGTAAAAAGTGGCATTTTATAAGAAACTGTGCAATAAAAATTTTTATTGCACGCTTTTATTGCACGATTTCTAAAAAATGTATCAGTAAGGACAATAGTATTTTATTCATTATTAATTTTTAACAATATTTACTTCTACTTTGCAATTAGCACAATTTTTAATGTGAATTCTAGGCAACTCGTGACTCCTCAATGTAGTAGGCAGTATATCATTAGCGTCAATAGCATCGTTTGAGCTTGCTTCCTCAGATGGTTCTTTTTGCAAAATTTGTTGTGATATCTCAATATTGTTTTTAATTGATTCTTCAACGTAACATTCTGCCACCGTCGATGACTTCCAGCCACCATGCCTCTTCAGCTGTAAAACATCCCCTCCTGCATCTGCAAGCATGGTGGCAGATGACCTTCTGAAACTATGACCAGCATACTCATGTGCATTGGGCACCCCAAGATATCTCGCAATTTCGCTGGGTATTTTCCCAAAGGTATTAATACCTATCGGCTGAACAGAACACTTTCCATTATGGTAGTTCACAAACAGTCGATCATGTTTTGTTCCTGGTGACCTAAGAGTGGAGTATTTTCCATAAATTTCAACCATATTTTCCAAGTCTCTCATTTTACGGTCAATAATAAAAGTTCGAGGTTTATCTGTTTTCGATGTTGGAATTCTCACTATCAGCATATTACCAATATCTTGCACATCACCAACGCTCATTTTATAAAACTCGTCTCTTTCGCATGCACCAGCAGTGCTAAAAATTGCTACAACCTTCATCATTAAATATCTATAATTAGGTGCTTCGTTTACAAATGTATATATTTCATCTTTGCTAAACACTTTAGATTTCTTGGAACGGTATCCTACAGACTGCCGCTTCATAAAAGCGGTTAACTTAGAAAACTGTTTAAGATCGATGCCCTTTTCAGCTATCAGTAAAGCTTTACCATTGAATATTCCGACCAAAGACTTGAAGGTTTTATATGCTTTCCTCTTTCCGAAAAATACGCGAGGAACACATTTTCCGTAAGATTCTTCACTATCTTCAAAACACACCAATCGTTGAATCGTTCATACACCAACTCATATTGTTTTCGTGACTTCTCAGGTATTAAAGTTGATGTTGCCGCTTGTGCCATCTCCATAACTTCTGGGGGAGTATTTTGAAATTCTTCTACATTACTATAATTACCATTAAACATTATCAACTTGATATTTTAATTCAAACATTCAAGAACAACAATGGCGACTTCAACTACGCCAGTTTATTTATAATATCGTTTCCTTAGTTACTATTATCACGACCATGAAGTAACATAATTAGAATGGCGACTTCAACTACAACTCGAATAATACTAACCGTCAAAGTGACATTCACAAAAGGTAGATACAGTTTTACAAATATTTATGAAAAATTGCCCATTTCTTACAATAATTGGCACGATCGAAGGTAAAACGTTGTAAGACACACTTGCAAAAAGCCTTTTCATTGCACTCATGGCTTTTAAAAACACTCGCTTCGCTCGTATTTTTAATTTAGCCATTCGTGCAATAAAGAATGGCTTTTTACACTTGTATCTTAAATAACTATTAAGAAATCTCTAAATGAATTTTTAATAGATAAGTGTTTTTATGATGTCACTGACTATCTGTGTTAAATGTTGAAATTTTATTAGTTTTAAGTTTTTTTATTTAATTGTTTTGTGAATATTTCTGCACAATTGTTATGTAGTTGTCTTAAAAGAAAATAAAATTATCTATCTACCTATCTAGATCATGCCAACATGGTTTGTCAAGTGATAAACATCGAGTGAGTATTCAAGTGTTTTGGTGTTTGCGGATAGTGTTTCAGAGGCACATAAAATGTATCAAAAAGTAAATTTTGGATTGGTTTTAATAGACGCAACTCTGAAATCGAATCGAATCGAAATCTAAACATATTAGAAAATTTTCTCGTAACAAACACGACATAAAATAAATATCAAAATATCTTAAACTCATGCAAAAAGTTGGATAATCGCATTATTAACTAACCTTCAATTAAATATAGCTATTATATAAACAATGATTCTATATGGAAATTTATTTATTTATTTATTTATTTATTTATTTTATTTATTTATATATTCTTACATTCAATTTCGATTTTTATTATTTATTTATTTTCTATTTATTTCTATACATAAATGTGTCAAAAAGTAAATTTTGGATTGGTTTTAATAGACGCAACTCTGAAATCGAACCAAATCGAAATTTAAAAGCATTAGAAAAGCTTCTCATTACAAATATGACACAAAATAAATATCAAAATATCTTGAACTTATGCGAAAATTTGGATAATCGCATTATTAACTAAACTCCAATTAAGTATAGATATTACATAAACAAAGATTCTATATGGAAATTTTTACGTTCAATTTCGATTTTTATTGGTGACAAATAAATATTGTACGAAAATCGTTAAAAGCCCGGTTCTCGTAAAAGTTGATTTAACTGGATTGATGCGAAATCGTTAGAATTGAAACATTGACGAATCATATTAATTATTCGTTTTCTGTGTCCTCTTTGCATCCGATGAAGTCTTACTTGGAGTAAAATAAAACTGACAGCATCCTAGATTAAACGAGTAGAGCTCTGTAAAGATAAAATAAGTACGATAGAACTGTAATAAAGTTTTAGGACCTCTTTGGAACTCGGGCATAGTTCTTATACCAATACATCTCCATAAATGATTAATAGTCCCATTCGTCTCACGAAAGTTTGGTATTTTAGGTACTGATGATTAATTGTCTACATTCGGGTGAAGAATAAATTCTTGAAACCATCAAATCAATATATTACCAGCCATTATAAACAAGTTTATTTTTTTAATAAGTATTAATTAAGTATTATAGCTATTTTGATGGAATACAGTTAGCAAGCAGGAAGTCATAATAATTCATGTCGCGAATTTCACGGCATTGACAATTTAGTTTTCATTCAAATTTTCATTCTCCCGAGTAAAGTCTACAGTAAAACTCTATATTTTCATTGTGCTGATTAATTCTTGTATTAAGACATAGCCAATAAAACCTCATTACCAGATACAGATTGGCCCAAAGCCACTGAGTAGTAGAGATGGGTCGTTATCTCTGTAACGTTATTTTGTCGCGGTATTTTTAGGTAACCGTCGGGTTACTAAATGTTAAAATAACCGGCTACTTGGAACGAACGGCAGGTGTTTGATAGCGCCTACACATGATAATAGAAGTTTTAACGCTGTGTATCAACTTTACCAGCGCCCAACGTTTGTTAAGTTTGACCAGCGACAAGCTGGAAGATGCAATGCCCTACCAGAGTAAAGAACTTAACGTTAAGTTCTTTACTTTGATCCTACTAATATAGGTTACTTATAGTGTTACCAAAGGCTGCGTATAATTTTCTAACCCTAATAAAAATCGTTGAAAATTGCCATCTTATCCGATTTTTGTTTTTCGGAAAAATAATTCCAAATGGTAGTCGAACTTTATCGTTTTTTTTTTGAGCCATATTTCATAATTTAGGTGCCTACCTACCTAGTAAAAAAATAATAAAATATCTAATTCTATATATTTTTTATAAAATAAAAATACAAATCAACGTATACAGGGTGTCCCACTTAAAACTCCCGGCGCCATGTTCTCGATAACAAAAAGTGATATTTCACCTCTGTAGAAGGTGTCCACTAGAATATATAAATGACTTCAGTTTTGAGGTAGAGGTAGAGGTAGAGATAGAGATGGCGTTGCGATGCAAAGAAATTGTTCCATCCTGAGAACGATGAAATGAAGTGCGTGAGATTGAGAATTATATACTAAGCAACTTTTTTAATATGAACAATTTTCGAAAAATCACTGGTTTTCGAGATATTTGAGCTGAAATGTAATTTTTCAAGTAACGTGACGCAAAAATTAGACAATGCACAATATACAGAAATGTCAAAATCTTTAATTTCCAAATAGCAGTTGCAGCCCCACCTTTGTTTCACTTGAAAAAAAAGTTATTTTGTGTTTTGAAATAAATATGCTTCATTAACATCTAAATCAGCCTGATTCACTATGAAAAATGACCCAAACAACTTATCGTCTAAAATGTATTTTGGAAAAGTTATGACGATTTTTATGTTTTAAAAAAATTATAGTGAAGTTCAAATATCTCGAAAACCAGTGACTTTTCGAAAATTGTTCGTATTATAAAAGTTGCTCAGAATGTAATGTTCCATCACTTGTGGCTTCATTTCAACGTTCCTAGGATCAAATAATATACTCAATACACCGCAATTTGTCAAATGTCCGTTTTCACTCAGTACTGATTGAACTATTTACGTACAATTTCATTAGTTTGACATTTTGACAGAACTAAGACGTCACCAAAGCACACTTTTCAATAGATACAATTTTTCCTTTTTCAAATTGGGTTTGTTTTAAAAGAATTTTTGAGATATATACGGCAGTTTCCTCGAAAACGGTTGGAATTATCAAGTTTTTTCAAGTGTACCTTTTTTTTTACGTAGAAATGACTCCTGCATGAGACTTTCTAGTCAAAAGTGCCGTTTCGTACGTTTCGTAATAAAAAAACAGGAAAAATATTCATCATCAGGTATAGCTCATGAGGCACCCTCCAGGGCTGGCGTAATGCAATACACAAATTATTGGTTCTTAGCCTAAAAAAATATTCCCTTACCAAATTGGGAGAAGATCGGTCAAGAGATAGTTGAGATATTGCAAAAAAAAAAGAAAAAAAAATTACAATTTTGACACCCTGGATCTTTTTCCACAGCAACAATTTACTAAAGCATGTTTGGTTATATCCTCATATTGTGGTCCAAAGAATCTACTCTTGAACTATGGCCTATTATTAATGGTCCACCCTATATATTATCACTCCCGAACTCAATCGTCGCAATAAAAAATATATAAAAAATAAAAGCCCTTCAAAAAAATTATTTCATTGAGAACTGTTGAAAAGTATATACACTTCATGATTATTATGGTTTATTAAGTTTATGTAGTAACGAGGATTTAAAAAAATGTGCATCTCAAATCGTTTTAATTTCCTTGCTTGATGATTTTTTTTTGATAAATATATGCATTGGAGGCTGTAACTTGTCGAGAAATTGACCCATTGGAAAAAATAAAATATCACTATTTCGGAAAAAATGTATATTTATTTATATATGTTCAAACACAAAATCGTTTACTTGTATGCATTTTTCCGAAAATATGATCAATCAGATCACGATAAGAAATTGCGATTTTCACGATCTTATCCTTATAATATCTTTGATTGTTTTGAATATAAATTCTGGAACTTTTCCAATACATTAACAAATGTATAAGGAATCCATTGGATATAGCTGAAAATGGATAGGTGTACCTGTAATAAATACAATACAGTAAAGGCACGTAAAAATTCATGCGAGCGATTCAGCGGCTATATGTGGTGTCTGTGTATGCATTAATAATTATATATTTTCCCTCCATACTCACTATTTATCCCCCTATTCACTAAGAAAAATGTTTAAAACGTGTAATCAGAAAGAGAAAAAAGCTTTATTTTACTCGAACAGCTAAGAATTTTTAGAGGTTCCATAGTATGCATATAACTGTGCGCTGGCCGCGCAGAGTGACAAAGTTACTTCAATATTTTTTTCCAGGAATACCGTGGCTTTAGCGATAAATTTTATTAAGATTTCTTTTGTTCAGAAACACGTGGTCTATTCATCTGTATTTTTTATTTTTTCCTACCCTGACTTAATTTCAAAATTTTGAAATAATGGATAAAATGAAATTTTTTTTTCACTTTTTTTTATGTTCTGCATCCGAGCGAAATGTAAACTTTTCAGGATATTATTCTATACCTACACTTTCACGAACTCATTAAAAAAAAATAAGCAGTTTGCAACTTTTTGTGGGTTTCACTATAAAATGTTCTCTGTCGTCTGGGCTACAATAAATATAGTTATTTATGTACCAAAGGTCGCAAGTGTAAGTACTTTTTTTGGTAGAGAATAGAGTTTGCGAGACCAAAAAATCGTACTGTACGACCCGCGGTGCATATTATACTTTTCGTCATTGTCCTCATTAAACCAGAAAAAAACTTAAGAAAACTTGTGGACAACTATAATTATTTGAGTCAGGCTTCATATTTGCTAAGCAAATAGTAAAGGGAGCGATGCTTGGAATATTCATGGCATCCGTCAATGAAATAAATTTAGGACGCGTCTTCTATTCAAATGACACTACTGTCAAAATAAATTAAATCATATTATTATAATAGCTCTGAACATTTTTGAAAACAATGTCTGATATAGAAGATATAGCAAGTAAGACTTATCTGGATTTACTTCCAAAAAAGTTAAAACATTTAATACTTGTTACATAAAAGATACGATGGCGTAGAAAGGCCACTGAAATATTTTTTTTAATTCCGTTCGGAATTCCGACTTTAAATTCGGAATTTCGACATTAATCTCGGAATTCCGACTATAATCTCGTAATTTTGACTTTAATCTCAGAATTCAGAGTTTAATCTCAGATTTCGTAGGTTCGAGTTGGAAACATGAGACTACTGTTTGAAATGCGTCGGTGTAAAGATGAAAATGAAAAAATGGCTTATTATGACTCCAAAAATCCATCCTGTTTTACGTCAATGACTGAAATACATTTTGTTTTACTCAAGAAAGATCCTTGATACCGGTCTATACTTGGTTGAAATTAGATGACTAATAACTTAGCTACGAAAGTGTTACCGTGGAAAGTGGAACACATTGTATATCAATCATTGAAATTTTCCATTTTATTTAAAACAAAGTGAAATTAATTACCAACAAATGTCTTGACAGAACTAACGTATTGTTTACTTTAAATGACATACTTTTGTTTTTCATTTTGCTAATTTGATAGCTTGTAGAGTAAATAGGACAAATAGTGTGTAAGATAAGTAGTAGGTATGTTTTATATATTATTGAAAAGCTTTTTTGATGGCCTTTCAGATGGTGTAAAATATATGAGGTGCTAAATTACATATATCCCAAGTAAAGCTCATCCAAAATCAGATGTTCAGTAGCTTTTCAGACAAGATTTTTGAAAAATACTGTGATTTTCTACTTTAATTTTTATTTTAAAACTTTTTCACTGCAAAAATAATGAAGTTAAATGAAGTTCTAATGTTCGCGAGACCACCCTGTACATTTCCAAACAGTTTTTCGAATAAAATCTGAATAACCGCGTATATACAGACGGATTAGCCAGGCTACAGTGATTCAAGAAATAAATTAACAATAAAGACAAAGTAAATTTCCTTGAATTGTTGAACTAACAGGAACGATAATGTATGCTTCCTTATAGGGATTTTAATATTTTCTCAAAAAAGTTTAAAACTTGAGTTACAAGAAAATTTGATTCTCTGCATCTTTATATTAACTATGTTTTGTCGAGGATTTAATAGAAACTAAATATCGAAAATAAACTTATTTTCAATGCCATTTTGTTAGTATGAAGATGAGAGTAATAGTGTGATCACTAGATATAAATTATATTATTGTTATTGATGTATTAAAGAACCGCTGCCTAAGGAATCACTACGTCCACATCCAGATTTTCTATCCAAGTCTCTTAGAATGGAAAAAATAATTATACTATATTTTTGCATTCCATTATGGGAAAATAATAGTTCATAGAACTTTAATAATATAATATTTGAATCGTCCAAAAACCAATAAAACGAAATGCCACGTTGGTTGTGGAGAAGGGAGTGGTGATAATATTGGGGGTGGCTTCAACGTTTTTTTAAATGAAATCATAATTCGGACTTTAATCTCGGAATTTCGAGTTTAAAGTCGGAATTTCGAATTTGAAGTCGGAATTCCGAGATTAAAGTCGGAATTCCGAGATTAAAGTCGGAATTCCGAGATTAAACTCGGAATTAAAAAAAAATAATTTCAGTGGCCCTTCTACGCCTTCGTAAAAAGACAACATTTTCCCGAATTTACTTTATTTCCCAAGGGACGTTATGAAAAATAACGACCCATTGCCAATGGCAACAAGTATTTGGTACATAAATGAAGCGTCACTTACGACAAAACAATGGAATTAGAGTATACTTACGAGTGATGTATGACGAAAACTATATTAGTGCGTTCAAAGGTTTTCAACTTGGATGCATTGAAGAGTTGTGACTGGTATGATGGGCTGTAGACAGAATTCGTAGCAAATGCCTGCAGACTCATATCCCGAATGCAGAGTGGCTCCAAAGTGACTTCTTCGTTTCAAATCAGTCTGCAGGTCTTAATACTTAGCAATCGGATTTTTTTTTAAATCTTCATTTCTCATTTGCTTATCGATCTGTTAAGCCAAATTTTCGATTTTGTCCCTAATTTTTCAAAATTTTTGGCGAAAATTCAAACTTCTTTGGAAAATTTTGAAAAATTAATGACAAAAATCGAAAATCTGGCTTGACTGATCGATAGGCAATTAAAAAGCGAAAATTTAGAAAAAAAATCCGATTGCTTGAGCATTGAGACTGATTTGAAAAAAAATGTCACTTTTTTGGCCACCGTGCGAAGTCTGCCTGCTTCCCTAATGGACCATGTCTTGTTATGTTAAATGACTCATTTAAAGTATTCACCTGCCTTGGTTAGTTTGTAAAGTTTCATAGAACTATAATTATATTTTAAGTGTTAATACGCTACCTGATTTAATTATTCCTAGATGATCAAAACTAAAGTACAAATAAGAATGTTTCTGTATTGATACCATAGAATTTGAAGGTTGTTTTAGAATTTATAGAAATTACTTTAGATGCGGAATGTTTGATTTGGTATTCTCGTAAATTGATTTAGTATTATATTAACTTGTTTATCCAAACACAATATTATATTTAGGAGAAAATGTATTTTCCTCGACATATTATTTTCCAAATTTCATGCGACCTATTCTAATTTTGGATTTATTAAAATAAGTTAACAGTTATGACGGAGCATAGATCCCAGAATTAAGTCTTGTTTCAAGCCAACGTGTAGTTACTCACGTACCACATGCCTCTGTCATAAATCATAGAACCTTTAAGTGTAAAATTTTACGAGCGTCTTACTAAAGCTTAATGCTCTATGAATTATTAATTTTGTTCCAGTCTGCCACTTACTCCGCACCGGAGTGGCAGCTATATTTGGTCCCCAGTCAGCCCACACGGCCAGTCACGTTCAGTCGATATGTGACACAATGGAAATTCCACACCTGGAAACACGCTGGGACTACAGGCTCCGCAGGGAAAGCTGTCTAGTCAACCTCTATCCTCATCCCACCACACTTTCTAAGGTAGGAATATAGGAAACTTCTCCTTTGCGATTACGCTTGGCAAGCTGTCTTTCTTTAATAAAATATAATGGATTCTGTAAGCATGACAGAATATTCGTCATGGAAATTCTATCAGGACTATTAGAGAGATGAAAGGAATAATAAATTAGTGCTACTTCAATTTAGTGCTAGTTGATGTGTAAATATTGCACATGGTGACTTTAATTTATTGAACAATGTTTACTCGTTCAAATAACTACTGCTAAAAGTTTATTTCGACGATATTATTAAAATTTTAACCCCATGATATATAAAGTTTCTCTCAAAACCCTGACATTATTCAATAAATAAAATATCGCAAATAACACTTCAGAAAGGATAACAAGAAGCTGTATACTTAATTTATTTCTTCAAGAATACCTTCATAAGCACCATATCAAAATCATTCCCCTTGAAAACATTTTGCTGATATATAAAGCTATATAAAAATTATATCTTATCTTCTCAATAATGAATTCTGCAAGGGTTAGTTATAGGATCTTTGTTGCTTAATATTTACATAAATAATGCCATTGCTTCTGATGTTAAGATTATTAAATGCCTATGCAGAGGATATACAAATCTGATTAATTAAAAGTTTTTTTCTAATATACACATTATAGACGCCTACGTCCCTCAAACCTAATGGAAACTCAGCTTAATTTTGGACAAAATTTCCTACATTTTTACTGTACAAGTTCGAATTTGTAATCAATATCCAGATTTTTCATATTCTCCAACATCCGCGATAGCTTTTCTAATTTCAAACAGAAAACTTATATCCAGTGATCCTCGGAATACCCCTGAGCAATATTTCTTAACATTTGATCTAGTAGTTTGTGAAAAATCCAGAAAATATCCCAAGAAAACAAAAATTCGTATCTTCAACTCCAATGTTAAATCAGTTCTGCTATATGGTTGCGCAATGCGCAACCTAGAAAATAGCAAAAACTATTAGAAGAAAATTCAGGTCTTTATAAACAGATGTCTGCGTAGAATACTACGTATTTACTGGCCGGACCATATCACCGATACAGAACTCTGGTGAATAACTGACCAGAAGACGACTGAAAAAGAAATACAGAGAAGAACATGGGCTGGGCCATACTCTCAGAAAATCGGTAAATGACATTGAGTGGAACCCCCAAAGCTCCCGCTAACAGGGAACATGAGCTAGCTTCAGTTGTTTAAAAAGAAGACAATTTAATCTAGTTCACCCGCTTAGCGGGTGAATGTACCCGCTAACAGGAACATGAACTAGCTTCAATTGTTTAAAAAGAAAACAATTGAGGGTAGCTCACGTTCCCGCTTAGCGAACTAAAGGGAATATGAGCTAGCTTCAATTGTTTAAAAAGACGACAATTTAGAACATGAGCTAGCTTCAGTTGTTTAAGAAGAAAACAATTGAGGGTATCACACGTTCCCTAATAGCGGGTGAAAAAAATGAAAAAAAAATAGGACTCACGTTGCCAAACAGCGAGTGAAAAAAATGGCTAAGATCTAATATTTTCTACTTTTAGCATTTTCCAAAATTTTCCGAAGTATATTCATTTTTTTTTTTTCGACACTTCGACCTCGAATTCATCATCAGCGATCACAAAAACGTATGTTTTAACACGTTGGATGTTTAAATGACAGTCTTACTCTACAATATTATCTTTACCGAATATGATGCTTAATGAATATTCCATAGTTTGAAGTTTAGAGTTTGACGACGCTTGTCTATAACTTCCAAATGTATCCAAACAATTAGTACTCACTATTTACCTATAATTAAACTTTAATAATCACATCTACGACACAATATAATCAGTATTTTTTATTATTAAAAATAATAATTGAACCATGGATTATACGATTCAATATAAGTAGGTTTTGCTACAAAATCCTGGCTCATATAATACATATGAGACTGACTTACACATTGCTACTAAGACCTGAGCAAGCGGGTTTTCGGCCCCACAGATCATGTATTGATCAAATAAACATAGTCCGTATTATTATAGAACAGTCAGTTGAGTGGCGATCCCCATTATACCTAGTGTTCATAGACTTCGAACGTGCTTTTGATAGCATACAACACAAAGAACTCTGGAACGCATTACAGAATAAAGGAATTCCAGCAAAGGTAGTAAACCTCATAAAAGAACTGTACAAAAATGTGCAAAGTAGAGTATCTCACCGAGGACTACAAAGCCAACCCATATCAATTAAAAAGGGAGTACGGCAAGGGTCTATATTATCCCCCCTATTCAACATAATGCCTGGACGGGGTCATGAGAAGAGCCACCAGACTACAACATGGCATATGGTGGACGCCATTTACAAGACTGGAGGACCTTGATTATGTGAATGACATTTGCCTGCTCGCACATAACCATGCCGGTATGACAGTTAAACTAAACAACCTCGTAAGAGAAGCTGAAGCTGTAGGTCTTAAAATTAACATTAGAAAAACCAAATCAATGAGAATAGGTACAGAGAACCGAACATCTCTTACGATAAATAATCAGCCAATTGAAGAAGTCAATGAATTCACATACCTAGGCAGCATAGTTACAAAAACAGGCGGTACTGAAGATGATGTAAACAACCGTATCAAAAAAGCTAGACAAGCATTTGGAATGCTAAACAATGTGTGGAAATCCAGAGAATACTCAAATTCAACAAAAATAAAAATTTTCAACTCCAACGTCAAAGGTGCAGAAACATGGAAAATTAGTCGACAAACCATATCCAAATTACAAGTCTTCATAAATCGTAGTTTACGCAGAATTATGCGTGTTTTTTGGCCGGTCCAAATGCGTAATGAAGACCTATGGAATGCAACAAATCAACAACGAATTTAAACTGAAGTTAAAGTAAAAAAGTGGAAAGGATAGGACAGAAGACCACAATATTAGCAAGAGAGCCCTGAAATGGAACCCACAGGGTAGCAGAAGAACAGAAAGACCAAAAACGATATGGCGGAGAACTGTCAGGGTAGAACTTAAGCAAATTGGAAAAACATGGCAGCAGATAAAACAAGTAGCCCAGAACAGAACCAGATGGGAGGCATTTGTTGAGGCCCTATGCTCCTGAGGGGAGTTAAGGACATATATAGGTTTTGCTGAAGCACGTACTAATTAATATCCGTTCATTTTGCTTTTGCTCTGTAACATTTAGAGTATGTGTTATATAGTCCAAGAACATCAGTAAAAAAAAATCACGCAAAGGTCGAGCAAACAATACAGAGCTGAAAATTTGTAGATGTATTACTGTTATATGTAAAATCCCAATTCTCTCGATGACCGCTTCATAATATTTTGAGAGTCATAAATGGTACTGTTTAGCTATGTTGGCATCGCTTTCTTTGTTTTCGGTATTATCAATTAGAAAAACGATGTCACCAACATTACTGAAATGCTTCTTTATGCCCCTTTTTAGAAAAATGTAGAAAATCTAATGCCATACAGTCGATGCTAAATATATCTGTAATTAATTTGATGGTATAGGACATAGTGTCAAGTAAAATACACTTTCTATTTCTTGAAAAGCCACAGATTATATGTATGAGATTCTTATATTTTGACGATGATGAGTGGTATAATTCGCAATCCTGTCTAAGTCCGCGTTCGAAATTTTGTCTACATTTTGAAGTTCAGTTTTATGGAAATGGATCCAACTAAGACATGGAAGATTACACAGCCACACAAAAGAAAAAAAATGCTGTACAAACGACCAAAACATAGTACTCCTGTGAATTTTGGGCCGCTGAATACCTCAAATTCCCCCAGCAAATCATCAGAATTTTCTAGCCTCAAAAAACCGCTTAAAATCGTCAATATTGTGTGAATTTTCTAACTCTAACCTCAAAAAACAGCTTATAATCTATAATATTGTAAAAGAAAAGAAAATAAATACCTACAAGAATGTCTAAAATATTGTATACCCATATAATTTGAGATGCTGAATACGAACTTGATGTCAGATTTCCTCCAGAAAATCACCAGAATTTTCTAACCTCAAAATAATAGCTTTAGATCTACAATATTTTCAAAAAAAAATGAAAGAACTCCTGTGGGTCGCGTGCGCCGACCTCACAGATTTTGAGACCTTAGGAAAAACAAACAGCTGTCATTGAATTATTTGCCTATTAAATGTTTTTCTTTAATTTTGTTGTGTTTGTGCCATTTAGAAGCTTAGTGTTCTTATTTAACATCTGCAACTATTCTTAATACTTTTATATCCTCAATTTTGTTCGACAGGATGACGGTTAGTTCGTATTTTGCAGAATTGTCTCATGATGTAGAGGTTAGGTATACTGCTTCCATCGAATTAAATCCTTATATTTTGAGAAAAAAATGGTTTAGTATAAATATTGATGTATTTCCAAATATTACACATGCAATATACTGCGAATTGCTTGATTTTTGAGAGAAGTGGATAGACAGGAAGATGAATTCAAAGCATTCAAAAGTCTTGAAGCTGTTTGTGGTTAGGTGAAAGAAGTACTCTGCAAGAAATTTGCAGAATAAAAGCTTGTTGCAAAGGTAAGAATTGTTATCAATGATCAACCATTCTTTTCATATATACTAGCCTAATTAAATGTTGCTTTATTATTTACAAATAACTGCTAACGTACAAATTCATTTTTCAGGTTATGAACTCGTAGTATCGTGAAGAAAAGCATTGGACTATTGCATATTCAGATGGTTCCTTAGTACTTACTGTGAATGTGTTGCTAGTCTAGAAAAAACATATTCACTACTTAGTAATAAGAAGTATTTCCTTTCAGATTTTTAGCAGTAAACATGGTCAAGGAATTAGCTGCTGTAAATTTTGTGAAAAAGCCACCATATAAATTAAGCATTGAAGATTGAGTTGCTATAAACTATTTGTGCTATGTAATAAGACGTAAATAATTTCTTCCATTGGTTAACCCTTCGTCTAGTGTATCTATAGATTAGACTATATAATCCATTGTAATTTCTGAATTTTTTTTTCATATACTGTTATGTAATATGTCTTTTAATTTTGTCAGCTATTTGTTCATTATTATTTTATTAAATATTCCCTTTTTATTATTATGTTTTATTTATCACTCCTGCTACTATATATTGTTACAGTAAATTGAAATGGTCAATTACATCGAACTTGTACTTAGGTACATGCGTGCAACTGAAAGTAAAATAAAATATCTTTATTAATTAAATAATTTATTATCCAAGGTCTATAAGTACTTTTAAGAATATTCGAGAACAAAGTTATGTTATAAGTTATAAAGGTTTATATTGTAACAAAAATAAATGATTATAACAACATATATATTTACTTTATATTAATATCTATCTAAGCAATAAAAGTAACATTCATAGTTTATATATAAGGGCTTTTATAGCTACAATTCAACACTTTCATAGCCTGTTCAGACTTTGTTTGTGTTCACTGAACTTAGACCACTTCAAAGTTTTAATATTATACTTCTTCAATGTTCAATAGTCCAACATAAAGGGCACATTGCGTACTTGTTGACAGCGGGTAGGTACTTTGGAATTTCCTATCTTAATTTATGTATACTTCATGAAATATCTTTATGAAGCTTACACATTTTCCTCTTGGAGTGTACCTTATTTAAAACAATTTCTGCCATTGTACTTCTCTCTCTCTCTCGGTATGTACAGCTCAACTAAAATTTAATCAAGAAATAATTATTAAAAATACTGACACACCAATATAAAATGTTAAGTTTCTTTACCATGAATTGTTTATTGCTTATTTGAGCAGCTGTAATTATTATCATAAGCAGTTTCAGTTGGGTTTTAAATTATATCCCTTATTAAGAGAGGAAGCCCAACTGCATGTATCATCATGGTCTTGTAATACGGCTGTTTTTCCTACAACATAAACCCACGTTAAAAATCAAATCCGTATATTAATATACAACAACATACCACTAATAAAATCCTTGAAAGACTCTTGTAAAATCATTTCTTTTAATTGTTTGAAATCAGTTGCAGTCTTTTAACCTCTGACATCTTCTTGTTGTAAATGGAGGTTATTTTATAAAAAATGGCACTGTTTGGGACTGTCATACTTCCACATTTAATAATAAACCAAAGACTTGTCATTTTGTATGTATAATATACATAAAAACAATAATATTACGAATAGTTCAATCAGGTGCCATTTGACAGTTAAAGAACTTCAGTTTGTTTTTCCTAAGGTCTGAGACTGTAACGTCACGCGCACGCGACCCATACAAACGACTGCATCTTAACATTTAAAGTATTAATTAAGGATACCTTTTAAAGTTTTAAAAGCGTTGAGAGAGTTTGGGTGTCAAAGGTTAAAGATCTTATTCCTTTCTGTGGTAATGAACTCTTTTACTATCAAAAGTTCTGTGCAGTGGATTTTACGCTCATTTGACTCCTTTTTTTTTGACGTCTCGTTTTAACGTCCAACAAAAATCTGCCATCATATTTATATCTCATCTTCCTTGATAACGCCGCTCCATTTTCATAATGTCCATTCTTCCTATTCTTAATCCCGAAGGTTTTCAGGAAAGTCATCAATATGAGAATCTAGGAAGTGGAGCTTCAGATTCATATTGCAACCTAGCTTACGATAGTTTTCCACCAGATTAGCGACAATTTCTCTGTAGTTGTGACTTTTTTGTTTCCCATGAAAATTTTTAGTAACTTCTTTAAAACTAAACCAAGCTGATTTTTCTGTATCATACTCCAGTCGCAGTTTATAGATTTAATACTGAAACAGGAAAAGACAGAGCTGAAAATTGGTTACAAGAAGGATGTTCTACTCTTCCTGCACGCGGTTGCCGGCTAAGACATAGCATGTGTGCTATTAGGAAAATAGCGTTTAAAGTTACTTGTAATAGCCTGCAAGATATTTATTGCCTGCAAGATATTTAAGATCCTATCTTCTTATAAGGGGGAGATAACTGCTGCAATTTAATAATACGTATGCGTTTCCGCTATAGACTCAGACGTGATCGACTATGAACATATTTTTGATTAACACTTTGCCTGAATACAGCCCAATTCACTTTTAAGTAGTGTCAGTTATAGCGTTAATGCTATAAATAAAATTAAAATTGATGTAAATATAGGTATATTTATTTTCTTTAATACATCTTATATTTTATTTGATTTTTGTGTATTTCAAAGTATATTGTTATTATTTTTGTTATCGAATCGAATGTTTTTTTTTTGTTTCTTCTCGACTCCATAGGAACTTCTCGACTTCCAGTGAGTGAGTCGCTATAGTCGCTATATACACCCCCTCGTTAAAAAAGAAAAGAGTCAATCAACCAACGTGTCGATTGCGAAATGTACTTTTTTAATCGGGGTAGGCAAAGTGTCACATCTGTCAACTAATACAAAACCTGGTTTAACCCCATCAATATTGACAGTTATGACTTTGATTCCTTTCTTAAAGGTAAATAACTTATCTGTACGAGATAAAACTTGAAACGGTCCTTCATATAAAGGAGTAACTGAACGTTTAAACCGTTCATTGCGAACGAAAATAAAATCGCAAGAGGCAAGATCTGAACTAACAAAAGTTTTGTAATTGCCATGCGAAATTGGAGGAAAAAATTTTAAATTATTAAAATAAATGTGTAATTTGTCAATGAAGTAAGGAATATCTGGGGAATTATACGATTCAACGAAAAATTCACCAGGTAAACGAAGGGTTTGACCATATATAAGTTCAGAAGGTGAACATTGCAGATCTTCCTTGGGAGTTGTCCTAAATGCTAATAAAATGATGGGTAATTCATGTGTCCAATGTGATGTATTGGCCCTAGTTAACAAGGAAGAGTTTTAAGTGAGCGATGAAATCTTTCAATTAAAGAATTCCCTTGTGGGTGATATGCAGTTGTACGTATTCTATGAAAACCTAAGAACTTTGCAAATTCATTAAATAATCTTGACTCGAATTGTACCCCTTGATCAGTTGTCACGGTCAAGGGAACACAGAATCGACAAACAATATTTTGAAATAAAGTGCGCGCAACTGTTTCTGCTGTGATGTCGCGAAGAGGGTACGCTTCCGGCCACCTAGTGAATCGTTCAATCACCGTAAGAATGTAAGAGTTACCTTTGGATGGAGGTAATGGTCCTACCAAATCTATGTGGATGTGGTCGAATCTGCTTTTCGGGATGGTGAAGTTTCCAAGAGGACTTCTCGTATGTCGGCTGACTTTGACAGCTTGACAGTTAATGCACGATTTTGACCATACATTGCAATCTGTGTTCATTTTCGGCCAAAAATAGTTATTTGAAATCAACAGTCTAGTGGCTTTAATACCAGGATGAGATAAGTTGTGAAAAATATCGAATATCGTTCGTCTGTAAACAACTGGAACAAAAGGTCTAACTTTTGTACGAGAAACATCACACCAAATAAATTCATTTGAATCTGGAATTTGTATCTTTTTTAAATGAAATTGGTTTTAGCTAGTGATTATCTGACTATAAATAGTTGAGATTTGAATCTTTCTCCTGAGCTTCACTAAGCAACTTTAGGTCAAAGTTAACATTAAGGAAGGGAGAATTTTTAAGTTGAAGTGGTAAAATAGTAGTTATACAGTACCAATATGAGCGCAATTTAAGGTCAAGCTGGAGCTGCGGCTGTAGCTGTGACGTCAGCACGCCCGCAGCCCCGCGGGGGGCGCGCAGGTGATAGATGATAGATCCTATGATCTAGGTTCTAGTGTGAGGTGAGATCATGCTAGATGATATATCCTATTATCTAGGTTGTAGTGTGAGGTGGGATCTTCTTAGATGATAGGTGATAGGACCTAATGGGAGGGGGGAGATGGGAGATCCAACCCCCGAGCTTAGATAAGAGATTATATCTAAAAGGACGTGGCTAAGAGTATACAGGGTGTGTCTAAAATAAGATGGCTGCCGTTTATTGACTAATAGTATTGTACGTTTACGTTAGTGGGCGTTAAGAAAATGGCTACTGACGTCCATCATTGAGATTAAATAGACAAGTCTTATATTTATGAGATAAATATTCGTTCGCTTCTCTACGTTTAGATTTCAATGTACTAAGAACATAATGCAGAGGCGTTATCAGATTCCAGGAAATTGTTAATGTAAATAAATGCGACTGTCTACGGCTATATGTATATTTAAAACGTGATTAATTACCTTTAGATAACTACAGCGGCTAGATCAAAGGAAACATCGAGAGTCAATATAAACGCTTTTCAGACAAGTCTAGACTTGTTAGCCTGAGTTTTATATAAGATAAATATTCGTTCGCTTCTCTACGTTTAGATTTCAATGTAATAAGAATATAATGCAGAGCTGTTATCGGATTCCGGGAAATTGTTAATGTAAACAAATGAAATCATTTCTGATAGCCTACTAACATAAGATAGGTATACGGTAAAGATGCATGCGAAGAATTTTGTGTCTTACAATACATGGTTTCTTATGGGAATATGTAGCCACCCCGCAGCGATATAGCAATTTAACATTGTTTTATATGTAAAAGACGAACAGATTATGAAAATTCGGGGGCCTTTTAGAAATCGTTCACTGCAAAGTCACGTGACCCTCGACCGCCGAGTATAAAAGCAGCGTCATCTCCCCACCTCGATCATTAGCTGTTTATTTCTCGCGGTGAACGGTTGTCTAATTGAAACAGTATGTCGTCTACCGAGACCGTATCTAAACTCAGTACTGATATAATTAATTTAACTAAAAAATCATTGCTGCTCTTAAAGACCGATGATGAAATCGATCAACATATTTCGATAATTAATAGCAATATTAAACTAGTAGCCAAGGCAATTAAAATCAAAATTCATATCGATAATAAAGGTGAAAATATATTTAAATTGGAAAATAATTTAGCGCTTTTAAAATACTACCGAGAGCAATTGAAAAAATTAAAATTAAAAAATAAAATATTAGGCGGTTCCTTAAAGCCGGCAGCACGAAAATATTTAGTATATCAAGAGGTAGAATCTTGTTTTAAAAATCGTGTTAAGTCCGGTATAATAACTAACGTACAAATTAAAGAACCGGTATTATTTTTTAAAAAAGCGTTTAGGAGCTTCTCTATTCAAATTAAAAAATGTTTGAAAGATGGACTAATTAAAGTAAATGTTATTTTTGAATGTAACTTCGTACAGCCTACTAATGGCACAGTGGAATTAAAAACATTTGCTACAAGGAACACCGTGATAGACTTAAATACGGATTTAAAGGAATGGTATAGAGAAAATGTATCCGAACGGTTATTGAAACATCTAGAAGACTTTCAAGGAAAAGATTCAGGCTGGGCCTTATCGGAAATTATCGGGCTAAGAGTAAATGTTAATAAATATTGTCCTATAACAGTGGGATTATCAACATATGCTGAAATGCCAAGCTTTATAAAAAATAAAATGTGTGTTATTAACGTTAAAAATAATGACGAATATTGCTTCTTATGGTCAGTAGTTTCGGCATTATACCCCGCTAAAAAGGATGGGCAGAGAGTAACTTCATATCCTCATTTTGAGGACGTTTTGAAATATGATGGCATCGAATTTCCGATCGAATTAAGAAATATTAATACATTCGAACGCTTAAATGATATTTCGATAAACGTATACACCGTAATTAAAAGGGAAGTTTTACCAGTATGTTTAAGTAAATACAGTTTTGAACGGGTCGTAAACTTATTAATGATTCCTACGAATTCTGCCGATAATTTTACCGACGCTACGCAATATCATTTTGCTTGGATAAAGAATATGTCCCGATTATTAAATAAACAACTATCTTCAGACGGACATCGAGTATTTATTTGCAACCGATGTCTTAATCATTTTACAACTCAAGAACTTCTAGACCGACATTCAAATGATTGCAATTCGAAAACCAATACATGCAAAATTGAATTACCGGATGAGGATGAAAAGTTTTTAAAATTTAAAAATTACCGATATAAAGAAAGGGTACCGTTCGCTATTTATGCTGATTTCGAATGTATCTTAGAGGACTGTGATGCTAACACGAATCAAAATACTCAAAATTACCAGAAACATACAGCTTTTAGCGTCGCGTATTACTTAAAATGTTCCTATGATGACAGTCTATCACAATTTAAAATGTACCGAGGCGCCGACTGTCAGTACTGGTTTGTTAAAGAACTTGAAAAAATTTCAGACCGAGTTAATGTAATCATGTCCGACATAAAACCTATGGAGTCGTTAAACGAGACACAAAAATTTGAATTCGAGCTCGCGCAGGTCTGTCATATCTGTGAGGAGCCCTTCAAAGAGACTGACATCCAAGTAGCCGATCACAATCATTTAACTGGGTATTATAGGGGACCGGCGCATATGAGATGTAACATTAATTATCAAGACAGTCACGTGATTCCAGTTATATTTCATTGTTTATCAGGTTACGACGGCCACCTGATAATCAAACAGCTAGCAACGGCATTTGACGGACAAATTTCATTATTACCGATTAATAAGGAAAAATACATTTCTTTCACTAAACGGGTTAGAGATACGAAAATTAAACTAAGATTTATTGATTCGTTTAGGTTTATGGCAGACAAAATCGAAAAACTAGCTTCCTATCTCGATGATGACCAGAAACGAATCACTAAATCGTATTGTAATAATGACGAACAATTTCAATTATTAACGCGGAAAGGTGTTTTTCCTTATGATTATTTAAATTCTTGGGAAAAATTAGACGAGACATCACTACCGGCTAAAGAAGAATTTTACAGTAAACTGACTGACGAAAACATAACAGTGGACGATTATAACCACGCTATAAATATCTGGAATAAATTCGATATTAAGACATTAGGGGAATATTCCGATATATATTTAAAAACAGATGTATTACTACTAGCTGATATATTTGAAAATTTCCGTGAGACATGCATACAGACGTACGGACTTGACGCTTTAAATTATTATACTGCTCCGGGACTGGCATTCGACGCGATGTTAAAAATAACTAAAGAAAATTTAGAGCTTCTCACAGACATTGATATGATACTGATGATTGAAAAAGGCGTGAGAGGCGGTGTAGCGCAGGTATCGAATAGATATTCGAAAGCTAACAACAAGTACATGGGGGACGCGTTTAATCCCGACGAAAGAGAGACTCACATCATGTACTTTGACATCAATAACATGTATGGAGCCGGGATGTCTGTTCCGTTACCTACAGGTGCTTTCGAGTGGGTACCCGTCGAACAGTTTTATGCCTTAGATATTCCAAATTTATCGGACGAGTCAGACATCGGTTATATTTTGGAAGTAGATATCGAGTATCCCCTTGATTTACACGAGCTACATAAGGATCTTCCGATGTGTCCAGAACATATGGTGCCGCCCGGTTCCAAACATTCAAAATTAAAGACCACTCTGTTAGATAAAACGCGATATGTAATGCATTATAAGACTTTAAAAAAATGTTTAGAACGCGGATTAAAACTCAAGACGGTACATAGAATTTTAAAATTTAATCAGTCACGGTGGCTAAAGAAATACATTGATTTAAATACAGATTTACGAAAACAGGCAAGTAACGAGTTTCAGAAAAATTTCTATAAGCTAATGAACAATGCAGTGTTCGGGAAGACAATGGAGAATGTCCGCAAACACAAAGATGTTAAATTGGTAACTAAATGGGAGGGGAGATATGGTGCCAAGTCTCTGCTCGCGAAACCGAACTTTCACAGTTCGACTGTCTTCGGCGAGGATATGATTATTATTGAAATGAATCGACTAAAAATTAAATTCGATAAGCCAATATATGTGGGGTTCGCCATTTTAGATCTTTCAAAAATTATTCTTTACGATTTTCATTACGATTATATTAAAAAAGAATTCGGTGAGCAAGCCAAACTACTTTACACGGACACAGACAGTTTAATTTACGAATTTAGCGACGTTGATATATACAAGTACATTAAAAAAGACATCCAGCTGTTCGACACATCGGATTATCCTGTAGACAATGTCTATGGAATACCTCATGCTAATAAGAAGGTACTAGGCGTAATGAAAGACGAATGTCAAGGGCGTGTAATGACAGAATTCGTAGGACTCCGTGCAAAAATGTATAGTTATAAAGTGGAGGGTGTGTCGGTAAATAAAAAAATCAAGGGTCTCTCGCGTTCGGTAATCAGAAAAATTACATTTGAAGACTTTACGAATTGTCTATTTAATAAAGAAATTTTGACCAAAGAGCAGCGATTAATTCGATCAAAGAAACATGAAATATATACTATCAAACAGAATAAGGTGGCACTCAGTCCGTATGATGATAAAAGAATTATAAATTATATAAATACCGATACGAAACCTTGGGGATATAATTTCCAACAAGTCTCAGCTCGTCAGATGACGTCATCGACGCAGTGAAGCGCTTGGCAGTAGCCGTTCGGATTCATTTACTTTATAGACTTTGATCGCGATGGACGGGTTAGAAAAAGAATTGCAGTACAAGCTTGTACTTATCACTCGCGACATATATGAAAGGTACATTCAAAATGCATTGAATCGGGGTAATTATCAATTAGTTCATAAAATTTTAGAAAAGATTGTTATACCAGACAAAGCTTTATACTGGATGGCTTTAAGAGATAGTTCTAATTTCGATTTAATGAAAAAAATATTTACGAAAAAACTTCAAAACGATATTTTTATTCAACAGTTGGAATATATTTTCCAAAGAGAATGTATTACTCACCTTACTGTATATCGATTACGAGAAGTAATTAACAGACATTATCCCGCCGCGAATAATAGTTATTTTAGAATTTTTTTAGAAGAATTATTAACGTGTAATGATGATTATATGTCAATTGATTTTTATTCGAAATCGTACCCGGTTAAAAATATTTCTGATAATTATAAAAGTATTGATTGGTCGATTAATAAAGCATTTTGCGAGGCAGCTTACTTTACACAATACGAATTTCTTGAAATTTTGTTTCGAGTAATTGGTAGGAATAATATACATTTCAAATTAGATATTAATTTCAATGAAGAACATAAGCAGCTAATAAAATGGCTGGAGGATAATATATCCAAAGGTCGCTCTGGGCAGCCGATTGGTTGGAGCTCTGGTCCAGACAGCGGGCACTGGCCATCAACTACCTTAGAAGATTATGTTAAGACGCTTGACATAGTTCGTCTACATTTTTTGTAATTAGTATAAAAGTATTTTAATATAAATATTTTACATTTAATAAATTAAATTATTTATAAAATGTGTGTTTTTATTTCCTAATACCTATCCTGACATGATGATCATGAGAGAGGCAGGTGAGACAGCTTGAACAGCTCCAACAGCTCGAACAGCTCCAACAGGTGTAACAGGTACCGTACCTGTTACACCTGTTGGAGCTGTTCGAGCTGTTGGAGCTGTTGGAGCTGGCCATATACATATACATATACGTGTATTATATATGAGCTGTTTGAACAGCTCGAACAGCTCCAACAGCTCCAACAGCTCCAACAGGTGTAACAGGTACGGTACCTGTTACACCTGTTGGAGCTGTTGGAGCTGTTGGAGCTGTTCGAGCTGTTCAAACAGCCCATATACATATACATATACGTGTATTATATATGACCAACTCCAACAGCTCGAACAGCTCCAACAGCTCCAACAGGTGTAACAGGTACCGTACCTGTTACACCTGTTGGAGCTGTTGGAGCTGTTGGAGCTGTTCAAGCAGCCCATATACATATACCTGTATTATATATGGTCAGCTCCAACAGCTCGAACAGCTCCAACAGCTCCAACAGGTGTAACAGCTACCGTACCTGTTACACCTGTTGGAGCTGTTGGAGCTGTTCGAGCTGTTCAGACACTTAATAAGTATGAGATGCTATCAACTCATTGAAATAAAAAAAGATTATTAATAACATTTTTTATTAATATAAAAAAATTATAATTAAAATTGTGTAGAATTAATAAAATAATAAAATCACTGGTCTGGCTATCTGGCAGGAGGGCAGATCGTATGTTAATTAAAAAAAGAAATTCATTGGTCTCGCCGGCTGACAGATCGACTTCTCCAAATCTCTGAAGAAATTCTGAGTTCAATGGAGTCTGTAACAATTTAAAAAAAATATCTATAAGTATTCAGTTATACGAAACGGAAAAAATATTTTGAATACCTTTCATGATGTCAGCTAAGAGTATCAGCCGGGGCATATCCTGTGGTGGTGGTGGTGGTGGTTGCGTTACGGGGCCCTGGGGCTGAGGCAGCCCCAGGTACCTCCAGCCCTCCGGTGGGACTTGACACATTGAACATTGGCAAATATTGCCTGCTATCAGCTCTCTAAGACCCGTTTGATGGTGCATCTTTGCAGCGTCTAACTGATCACCGCGCTCTGACTCGAGGCGAGAGCTCTCCCCCCACTTCTATCTCTCTCTCTCTCTGCCCCCCACCCCACTCGTCATTCATACACGCACACATGTATATAGAAATAAAAGCCAGTATGGTTAGCATAAATTTGTTTATTCAAAATCCTTATCTTTATTTACAATATGCCACTGATATATCGAGTAGACATTCTGCCTAGAGCAGCGTAAATAATTATTAATATGTTTATGACAATGATATTCTAAATTATTTAACATTAAACTATTCATATTATTACAATTATATAAGTCTATAATATTATTATTATTAGACAGATAATGCTGAAGCCATCGCTTCTTTTCCAGTCCCTTGACAAAAACTTTTGCCTCTCTCTCAAGTACATGGCTGTCGATGAAGTTCTGCAGGTCACCGTACCGGAGATTATCATAAGGCGTGGACCATTGGAGACCATGCACATGATCAGTTATCCAATTAATTTGCTTCTGAATATTGTGTGTAAGAAGCCCGTAACTAACGGACGGTTTAATTATCCGATGTACACACGAGATATCGGTAATATTAAAAATTGAAATTTCTTTACATGTAAAAGCTAACTCCTTTTTATGCTGGAAGCCCTGCACGTCTATTATATACATATTAGTATGGACGAACTATACTGGTTAAAGTATTGTAATAAATCAATCTATCATGAATTATAAGACAATATGCAGCAGCGTCTTTCGGAATATTTTTATTAGTGCTAAATTCCAGCCTAATGTCCACTGCACTCGACTTTACAACCTCATTCTGACACGAACAGTCGATAACTACCAGAGGAGCTTTAGTTTTAAATTTATATTTAGTAAGCAGAGGTTCATTTTTTTTTCATAATAAGATTTCTGAAATTGACAGAACATTTCATACAGAGTAGCACAGAAATTCTTCTCAAAATTAATATTCAAGTTATCATAGGGATATGATTCCGAATTTAAAAAAAGTTTAAAATTAGTCAACTCGCAGTGATCAAATTCACTCATACGTTTAGCGACTACATTTTTACGACCCGTTTGAAGTCCGAAAATAATATATCGCGGTGTCTCTAACTGAGACGAAGTTTTAATATTCCAAGTATGCGTCTGCGATTCCATCAGCATGGGGTATTCATGTAATTCCCAGCTTCTAAACGGTACAGGCAAATCGATATTCCTCTCTAGATATTTCATTAATTTTAATCGCTCAACGTCAGATACAGTCACGTGTGGTACACGCCATTGAACGATTTCCAATTCTACTTTAATATTTTCATCGGCTACAAGATTTATGATTGCGTTTGTATCAATACTACTGCGAACGAGTACCAGCTCTTGACGGACATTTAAAATAATTCTTTCAAAGGTCTCTGCGAACCCCAGACATATTTTTAAAGGTATACATGCGTCAAAGTAACCGTTCTCGTCTGCAAAATTATCATCCACATCCGTCCACCCAGCATTTTCTAAGTGATTCGCCTCATTCGGAGTGAATGATGCATATCCCTTCATAACAGTCGCTAGGCCTGGATTTCTACTGCTGTCCACAATTTTACCGCTCACTTCGTATCGTATCTCGTCAAACAGATACAATAACCCCATTTTATCAAAGACCGCTGTGTTCGAAACCGTACCATCCTCTTTAAGTAACCGGCCCCGCATATACAGCGAACTAGCATACGGCGCAGTATACACATCTTGCTGCTGAATGGGTATACGAATTTCGTCGTTATTATTTAAATTTCTGATTGAATATGGTCCATGACTATGATTTTCAAAATTAGTTATCGCGGTTTCAAACGTAGGCTTCTCAAACACGTTTAAAATATTCGGATTCATATTAGCACTTTGTAGCCGAGAGAGTAAAGAAAACGTCTATTTTTAGATGTTAACGCCTTGAAGGTTACAGGTGAACTGTTTCGAGCGCGAGCAGGTGTTCCTTTTAAACTATTTCGGAAACTAAGACCCATTCTTCTTCAAGTGCAGTCTTACCGTGATGACCTCGCCACAGAAATTAACAAGATCACCGTCTTGATCGACTATCTTAATTGATATGCTATCTATATGCCTCTTATTAATCGGCAGGTAAATTGCATTAGCAGGACACTCTATTATTTTATAGCCGGGAGGCACGCTAGGAAAAAATTCATGAATAATGTGTACAGATCTATCATTCATGTAACTGCCCGTGATGAGATTACACTCCACGCATATAGCGTTTACTTTTTGAATTTTTGCCGGGAAATCGGATATATGTTTCTCGAGCGGTTTTAGACGACGAGATGTAAATCCTAACAAACTGCCAATACCACCGGCCTTTTCAAAATTTATCATCTTATTGGATTTTATTTACACTTTTAACGTATTTTTATTGGATACTATAGAAATATGACCATCGTTACCGTGATTCCGAATAAAATGCTTTCTTACGTAATTATTTATATCTTCTATTTCATACGAGCCCTCCGGAATTTTTATAAACTTATCGTCTGTATCATAATATATATGATTATTTGTAGCGTCTATGTTCGGTATGGAGTTATACGCCTCGAAATTTATTAAAGCAAGCGAATATTCAGCGCCGCCTTCAAGGTCTATGGGTGGGGAAAAGTGCGCAGTTAAATTAGATGATTTGCCGGATAATGTAAACGTACAAGACATGTTGCGGCTTCAAGGTTAGTTCTGAGAATGAACGTGACTTAAAAGCATGACGCATTATATAGAAATTGTAAACACAGATGTCCACAATTTACTGTGTCATAAGACTGATACTGCTTGTGATTGTATTCAATAGAACAATTTAAATATTTTATTAATTCGAGAGGAGGCTGTAAATTACCAAAACTATCATAATAAACGGCTTTCGAACCGTTCTTAAAGTATGCAGTCCAATGAGTACCATTACCGCTATCACTATCCAAGTTCACAATGCCCGTCTCAATTTTATGTACGCGTTTAGGTAGTCGGTCTCGCATAAATATTCCTCGAAAATTAGGTATATTTAACATCTTAACATATTTTTTCAGATCCACGTCGGTGAGCGCTCGATTTGGTAATGGTGTTTTTATTCATGTATAGTCCAAGTCCTGTTCGATAGGGACGAAGATAGAGTCCCTTACCGAGGGCGATACTCTCCATAGCCTGATTGTGACGTTTAGATTCTTTAAGCTGGGAGGCTGCCGCCTGAGAATCTCTTACAGCTTTCGCTATACCTGCAGATCCACCGGCTAGCGCTCCCAGAGCACTATAAGTCCAGCAAATATTGGTATTAGCGGTAGAACGCCACCCGTCTTCGGTATAGGAATAACTCGAGCAGCCATCGGTGATATTTTTTTATCTTTTTTAATACGCTGTACTGCACGAGAGGCCTTTTTAATAGCATCCCCGACAGAGGGAGCTCCACGTACTAGTTTACGAATTTTATTGGATATTTTTTTAAACGTCATCGTACCGCCACATTTTCTTTTTTTACATCCCAAGCCTAATTTAACTTTAGCACTCATGATGCCTGCTACACCGGCTGCTGCCGCTCTTTCTCCGATGGACGAATCCCTAGCAAATACACGCTTCAGAGCACGTTTTGCCAATTCTTTATCGGCAATATGCCGTCCTTTCACATCATTGACTTTAGAATATTGTATGTCGTGGTCACGACACGCCTCATCTAGACCATTAATTCCGCGATCTCCTCGCGCCAGTCTTTTTTCTAATTTAGTACCTGGGCCGCAGAAACGATAGCCAGGGATATGGGCTTCGAAAGGTAATTTATTTATGAGAGTGTTTACAGCCATGTTACCTCTATCGCATGTAATAGCAGACTGAGGTGTTACAGGTGATCGAAAGCTATTTATACTTAAACTCCAGGTGGAAATACCTCAGTGTCAATCATGCGTTTCATCAAGACAGGTAACTGTCTGAAAATCGATAATCTCGATTTCGATAGTCATGTGAAAAAAGATAGTAGACATGGTTCTCTGTTACCCGACAGCATCAGGTGTATCATATGCGGACCTTCAAATTGTGGGAAAACAAACATCGTGATAAGCCTGCTGACTCATCCACACGGCTTGCGTTTCAAGAATGTTTACGTCTACTCAAAATCTCTCTACCAGCCTAAATATGAATATCTTAGAAAAGTACTCGGCTCGATCGTGGGATATCATGAATTCAAGGATAGCGATGTAATAATGACGCCTGCGCAAGCTAAAATTAATTCCATTTTTATATTTGATGACGTAGCTTGCGACAATCAAAGTGTGATGCGTGACTACTTTAGCATGGGGCGACATAAACAGATAGACAGCTTCTATCTCTGTCAGACCTATACCCGCATTCCGAAACATCTGATAAGAGACAATGCAAATTTACTGATATTATTCAAGCAGGATGACATGAATCTTAGACATGTATATTCCGATCACGTTAATACCGCTATGAGCTTTGAGGATTTCAAACATATGTGCTCGTTATGTTGGAAAGATAAATACGGATTCCTAGTGATAGATAAAGATAGCGATATTAAACATGGTCGATACAGAAAGGGGTTTGACGAGTATATATACCTGTGATTTTACTATCTCAATCAGTTGATAATTACACATGTTATCTGACGCACCTGTCGACATGGACATTACTAATAAAATTATCGAAGCTCGGAAAGCCGTAAAGCGCAAATTAGAGGCACTCAAAATGCACGATCTGCAAATCGAAAAGTCTTTTGCCCCAATCACCGCACCTTTACATTCAATAGCTAAACATATCAAGCTTGAGACGGACGAGAATTTAAACATTAAGAAAAAGTCTGAACCTTCAGAGGATGAAAAAAATATTAATATTACACAGTCGATTGTCGACTCTGAAGAAGACGACCAGTCAGATGAGAAGTATCTTGAGAAATTTAGCGATCTGCCTAAAACGTATATATCTGAGATGATGCATGATACTGAAAATACACGTGATTTTCGATATGGTGTACGATATAATCCCGAAGAAGATAAATATTATATTGGAAATTCTGCCATTCAGTTTGACGGTGACAATTTAATAATAAATAATAAAGAGTATCAGGGCACTCGCGGTCTTTATGAATTACTATTTAAAAAACGTTCGCATCACTATAACTATGATGATAAGAAACAGTACATTGATATTGTAAAAAGGACTAGCGCACATAAGAGAAATTATGATTCTGAAAAGCAAAAGTCCGGTAGTAAGAGCTGGAAGTACCTGCATATTATTAAACCGATGCTTTACGCTCGCGAACCTCGGCAACGTGCTCCTGGTAAAGTAAAAGGCGGTGAATTAATGATGCAGGTCACCGATAATGCTATTGATTACGTCTATTGGGACGATCCTAATGAACTTGTCGACCGTCTTAGGCTTTTGATAGCTTCACAGGATTCAAGCAATTCAAGTCATACGAATGTAATAAATAGAATTTTAGAGGAACTATTAGAAAGTAAAATAATCGAACTGCTGGATTAATTTAACAGTACGTAAATTATTGTTGAACTGTAAACATGTCTGCTATAAAAAGAGATATTGTTAATGAAATACATAAGCCGGCTAGAATTAACTTTAAGAGACGAAAAGTCGTAGTTAGAGGTTTAAATGAATTGCTTCAGGCTGACTTAGTCGAAATTATTCCATATGCTAATTACAATAAAAATTATAAATATATTCTCATTGTAATTGATGTTTTTTCAAAGTACGTATGGGCTGAACCAGTTAAATCTAAATCTGGCGTAAATGTTACTCGAGCTATGGAAAAAATATTAGTCACAGATAAACGAATCCCCGTCAATTTACAAACTGATAATGGAACCGAATTTTATAATATTAATTTTCAAAAATTAATGAAAAAATATAAAATTAATCATTATTCTTCGTATAGCACTAAAAAATGTTCAGTAGTCGAACGCGTAAATAGGACTATAAAATCTATGATGTATAAAGAATTTAGTATAAATGGTTCTTTTCGGTGGTATAATTTACTTGCTGATATTATTAAGAAATATAATAATACTAGGCATCGTACCATCAGCATGAAACCTGTAGATGTAAATAAAAAGAATAAAATACTCTTGAAATCCGTTTACAATTATCCTACAATTACATATTCGCAATTACCTAAATTTAAAATTAACGATCATGTGAGAATAAGCAAGTACAGAGGCGTGTTCGATAAAGTTTATACTCCTAATTGGTCTAATGAAATATTTACTATTTCAAAAATTAATTATACCAGCCCCATAACATACTTACTGACTGATGCACAGAAACAGCCAATAGAAAGATGCTTCTATACTGAAGAACTGCAGAAGGTTAAACATTCAGACATGTATCTCGTTGAGAAAGTTTTAAGGAAGAAAGGGAACATGGTTTTCGTTAAATGGCTTGGATTTGACAGTTCCCATAACAGTTGGATTGAAAAAAGTAGCATTGTTTAATTTTCTATGCACTTATATTAATTATTATTATTATTATTATTATTATTGCTATTATTTTCATAGGTTATGTATTCCATGTACATATATAAGCTTTATTACTGTATTATGCGTTCAGATAAATAAAATATATTATAAAAATTAAATTTTTTTTTATTTTTCGTCTGGGGTGGCTTTATTTTTTAAGATTTAATTTTTTTGATTGCATATTTGAATTCAGCATTAAAAAACACATAAAATGTAGCATGAACATTTTCGTTACAATAAACTTGAAAAATCTGAATTTTTTCATTTTTTGTCTGGGGTGGCTTTGTTTTTTAAGATTTAATTTTTTTGATTGCATATTTGAATTCAGCATTAAAAAAGACATAAAATGTAGCATGAACATTTTCGTTACAATAAACTTGAAAAAGAATCTGAATTCTTCATTTAATTAGGAAATGGGTAATAATAGTCAACCATTTTTTAAATCAATTTATTAATACATATAAGAAAGAGGTTACATGTTTTGTGATATAATAACAGAATATTTATGTTCAAGTACTGGATTAATTATTTGAGCGTATCGTAATATTTTAATTTGAAAACGATCTCGATCGCGGGCGTCTTGCATCCAGTTACCACATCTAGCAGTTCTATGGGCATAGCTCCAATGGGAAATGTGATGAATTTTAACGTCCTCGCTGAACTGAACTGTTCTTGGACATCTTCGGCTGGATACTGACATGTTGAAATGTACGTAAAACTTCAACGTACTTAACGTCTTCTCTGAGTAATTTTAAATTGTTCATAAATTGCTGTAACCTCTTCTTATATGTTTCGGGATCCATCTTTAGGACTCGATGAATTCAATGTTAGTGGTCGCGCCTGCTAGCCCTCTATATACTAAGTACACTTCTTTTAGTATAATGGTTTGTTGTAGCGTTACCATATCATCATCAGAAATAATGCGTGAGTATCTGGCTGGTAGACTCACTTTACAATTTTCGAGGATTACTTGGACCTGGATGCCATACGGTGAAAGTGCTTTATATATATCTAGCACTTTATATTTTCTATCGACTTCCAGCTCATAGATTTTCGTGAACGGTGTGACATGAGCTTCAACATTAATTTTTGCGAAAGACATTGCTGCTGCTGCTGCTTGTATATCAACTTTAAGATTGTGAATAAATGCGGCGATCTCAGGTCTTTACTTTTATGCTGTATTCCACCCCCACTTTTCGTATCGAGTAAGCAGAAAAATATGGGAAAAAATATGATGATTTCATTGTTTACATTATTTCTCTCCAAACCCTGAGACGCTCCTTATAATGGATCACGTGACTTATTAGTCATTGTATTATAACCGTCGGATGCTGTTATCTAAAGACAATTAATCACGTTTTAAATATACATATAGCCGTAGACAGTCGCATTTATTTACATTAACAATTTCCTGGAATCCGATAACGTCTCTGCATTTGGTCACAGTTTTAACATTCAAATATAAAATTTACGTATTGAAGTAGATGAGTATTTATTCCATATATAAGACTTGTCTATTTAAACTCAATGATGGACGTCTGTAGCCATTTTTCTTAACCCCTAACGCCCTCTAACGTAAACATGCAATACTATTCGCCAATAACTATAAACAATAAACGGCAGCCATCTTATTTTTATTACTAGATACACCATATCACTAGTACACCTTATATACTTATTTTTATTACTAAATACACCCTGTATACTTATTTTTATTACTAGATACATCCTATATACTCTTAGCCACACCCTCTTAGATATAATCTCTTATCTTTAGCTATAATCTAATATCTAAGCTCGGGGATTGGATCTCCCATCTCCCCCCTCCCATTAGGTCCTATCACCTATCATCTAAGAAGATCCCACCTCACACTACAACCTAGATAATAGGATCTATCATCTAGCATGATCTCACCTCACACTAGAACCTAGATCATAGGATCTATCATCTATCACCTGCGCGGCCCCCCGCGGGGCTGCGGGCGTGCTGACGTCACAGCTACAGCCGCAGCTCCAGCTTGACCTTGAATTGCGCTCATATTGGTACTGTATAACTACTTAAAATATCTTGTTTTAAAGAAGAAGTGTCGTAAATACGTGACAAGCTGTCAGCTATTACGTTATGTTTTCCTTTAACATGTTGTGTTTTACAAGAAAATTGAGCTATATATTCTAAATAACGTATTTGACGAGGAGATCTTTCTGCTTTTGTGAATAAAGCGTTGATTAAAGGTTTGTGATCTGTAAAACAATTAAACTTTCGACCTTCAAGTATAAATTTAAAATGTTTAATTGCAGTATATAATGCTAAAAGTTCTTTGTCGAAAACCGAATAATTGGTTTGTGCTGTGGTTAATTCACGGGAAAAGAATGCTAACGGAGCAAGAAATCCCTTATTATCTTTTTGCTCTAAAACTGCACCCATGGCAAGGTTAGAACAATCGACTGAGAGATTAGATAGTATCGTCATTATTGCAAGGATGAGCTAAAACTACTGCATTACTTATAGCGTCTTTGGCTTTAGAAAATCCATCTAAACATTCATCGGGCCAACTATTTATCTTTGTAATTTTATCATGAGATAAATTGTTACAAAGAGAATATAGGGGAAGTAACATTTCAGCAAAATGAGGTATGAAACGATGATAAAAATTTACCATACCTATGAGACGTCGTAGTTGTTTGAGAGTTGTCGGTAAAGGGAAGTTATTAATGATTTCGACTCTCTCAGTTGATGGTAAAATACCTGATGAAGAGATTTGATGACCTAAAAAGGTTAAATTGTCAACTCCTAGGATACATTTAGATGGTTTAATGTTAATTCCGTATGTGTCTAATCTTTTGAAAACTATTTCCAAATGTTCCAAATGTTGTACATCTGATTGACTTGCGATTAATATATCATCCAAATAGATGAAAATGAGAGGTAAGTTGACAAGTACTTCATTCATAAAACGTTGGAAAGTTTGACCGGCATTGCGTAGGCCAAAAGGCATTGATCAGGTAATTTAGATTCTAAAGAGTTTAGTCGAGAATTAAAAATTTCTTGTCTTTGTAAGACTTGATTAATTGAATCATGGAAAGTGATTGAAAGATTTTTGATAGTGGTAATTAAATCTGATAACGGGGTTGATTCAGAGTCAAGAGGATTTTTGGAGTACGATGCAACCATCGAATTTTGACAAGACTCCCATATCCGATCTTCAATATCGAGAATCTCTTTTGTGTCTGTTTTCCCGGAAGTTGTAATAGCGATATATACAGTTTGAGGCAAACGTCTTTTCCATAATTTTATCAATAAATCTTGACTAACCATGCTGAAACCTCCAACCATATTCAGCATGGATCTATAGAAATCTGACGGCTTCAGATCACTCATTTGGGAACCTGATAACAAATCATTGAGGCGTTTTTCCTCACTCGATGATAAACGTGAAATTAAAATTTTCTTTATATTGATATATAGATCTGTTTCCGGGGGATTAGATATTATATCGCATATATTATCTATCACATCTAATGGCAAATTAGCTATAACCTGATCATACTTTTTCTTGTCATGACAATTTTTGCAACAAAATACTGTGATTCGATTTGGGTAAACCAAATTTCAGGTTTTGATTTCCAAAACGGTGGTAGCTTGACAGATGTGACATGGTGGGTTTGAGGAAAATCCTCGTCTGAAGGTTGTGTTGGCATAATTAATTGATTGTGATTGGTTGATTGACTATTTCTCAGATAAAAAGGAAAATGTACTTTAACTCACTCACCAGCAGATGACAGTACTTGTAATGTTCAACTTCAATTGAGAAATAGGAAATTACCATAAATTAGAGGAACATCTATTCAAAATTTATCAGGAAAATTCTTCTCTTCATTAAACGATAAGCATCATCTGGATCAATTTTTAGTGGTAGTTAGTATATTGAATCTCTTCTTGAAATCATTGATAAAACTGGTTCTAAATCAGGAATGTGTTGATCTTCGGGTAATTATATCTGAACTTTCTTCTATATTCGAGAGTAGAAATAATTTTGTCTCTTCTTCAATTAATCAGATAACTTAGATCTCATCATGAAGGTCATATGATCACGTCGGGCATATATAGATCACGTCGAGGTCACCAAATTTATAGCGTTAATGCTATAAATAAAATTAAAATTGATGTAAATATACGTATATTTGTTTTCTTTAATACATCTTATATTTTATTTGATTTTTGTGTATTTCAAAGTATGTTGTTGTTATTTTTGTTATCGAATCGAATGTTTTTTCTTTTGTTTCTTCTCGACTCCATAGGAACTTCTCGGTTTCCAGTGAGTGAGTCGCTATAGTCGCTATACTAGTATTTGCAGTCAGCGACGACCGATTACAACTTTCCATCGTTTCATTATTAAAAAGTCTTAAAAATGCCTTAATAAGATTTTAAAGCAAAATTGATATTACATAATCTACGTAAAGTTCGATTGAACCTGAGGGACGCACTGTATATTGCAGTTTCGATATACTCATATCCTTGTGTGCTTATTGAAAAACCTTAGTAACATTTTGCTCTAAAATTAAATATCAATGGAAATCACCCTGTATAATAGATATAGCCCAACTTCAAGAGCGTGTTCTACCATTCTATTACATGTTCCAAAGGACCCCGCACAAAATTAATGAGATTTGACTTTTGATTGAAATTTTTTCTAACTCTGGAGATAAGTAGCTTTATGTGTGCTAATCAAAAGTTGTAACAGATGCAATTAAAAGTCATAGTTTTTGCTTCAGGGGACTCCATAGGCGATAGGGTGAAAATAGGCGATATTATATTATATATCATATATTACATTCTCGATACTTTATAGGTTTTTCACATTCTTTATTACTTGAACATTACGACACGATGAATTTCAGCTGCTGCAAAAAAAATTGTTTAAACTAATTCGTCTCATTTATTGACATTCTTTATAAATATAATCGTTTTCGCGTGTCTTCAAAGGTCATAATCTATCGGGGTTAAATCTTGCCATCGTGCTAATTAAGGGTATATTTATCTTCGGTATATGCGGTGATTTTAAGAAGACATTGTATTACCTAACACCTGTATATTCAGTATTACATTACAATATAGAAATCGCACATGATATTCCTGTTCGGCAGCTCTTGCATTACCATTACAAGAACTATAGACGAAATTAGTATTATCATATTTTAAAAACTACAAGTGTTGTGTAATAATTATTTGCCATTTTCTTACTTAAATGAATGGTTAATCCCTTACTGGAGATGATTCTTTCTTAACTCTTATCTGGTACTATTGCGTTAACTGATAAAAGTTTTCATTTTAATCTAAATATTTCCAGTTACATTCGTCAACAGAACTGAATTAATTTTGAGGTGGCACGGCGCTTCAAAAGTCGATATGCAATTAATTTCAATATTTATTAATGGTTGATGGTCTGTGATTTAATGCTGCTGTAGACCAGAAAGGTGTTAGGAAAATAACTTTTTTAAATATTCGACGTTTCGTCACAATTTATTGACAACCTCGGGACTGTTTAAGTGAGTTTTCCTTTGTCACATTGGATTTAAATAATAAAACACAACCCATTGATATAAACAATTACAACAAAATTCCTCAACGTATGAGTGTATGAGTCCTGAAGATGTCAATATATTGTGATGAAACGCCGACTATTTAACAAAGTTATTTTCCTAACACCTTTCTGGTCTATACCCATCAACCTTCATCAGCATTAATGTCAATATCCACATAAAAATTAGGCAATGCTTCTGCTCATAGTTTCCTGCTGAAAGTTCAGTTATAGTCCAATAACGATATCATTTTTCAAAAAAATTTCTCCCGGCAAGCTGATTTTTTCAGGGTCGGTGGAGTATCCGACCAAAAATTCACAGTCCACACCCCTTGTAGGGTGTAGCAATAGGGGTGGTTTCTTATTTTTTGTTTTTTTTTGAAATTTTCTTTTTCCAGCTTGTACATAGTAATATTCTCTACAACATTGCCTAATAAGAATTTTTATAACTTTGATTTTTGACGGTCCAGCGCCCATTATATGGGATAACATTTACCATATTTATTTACTATGGTTCAGGAGACATACAAACAAAAGGCTGAATAGCTGGTTTTTGCAGGGTTGATTGAGAACTGTCTCCTGAGTCTCCAACAAAAAAAAAAAAATTGGTTGGAGATTCAGGAGACAGTTCTCAATCAACCCTGCACAAACCAGCTATTCAGCCTTTTCTTTGTATGTTTCCTGAACCATAGTAAATAAATATGGTGAATGTTTTCCCACATAATGGGCGCTGGACCGTCAAAAATCAAAGTTACAAAAAAAATTTATTAGGCAAAGTTGTAGAGAATATTATTATGTACAAGCTGGAAAATTTCAAAAAAAAATAAAAAATAAGAGACCACCCCCATTGCAACACCCTACAAGGGGACCGTGACTTTTTGGTCGGATACTCCATCGACCCTGAAAAAATCAACTTGCCGGGAATTATTTGTGAGTACCCGCTATAGAGAAGGTCTACTTTTACTATACTATTAACAATGCCGACAAAGTTGCTGAAACGATACAAGTCCAAGTCCTTTTTCATTTTATTATACTCGTATATTTACAGCATCAGAGCCATAATTTTCAGATGTTTGCGATATAGCTTGGAACGGAATACAAACTTTTCATTTAATGTTTGTTTGTAAATGTTTGCTTGTGTGATCGTCGTTCAGGACACTTGAGCAATCCTATCAAATCTACAAGATATTGATGGATTTCAGTATCCAAACTAAACAGACTAACAGTTAAACAACGACGTCTGCAACTTCAGTAATTGCAGGCATATAAACAATTTGGTGAATTTTAATTTTACAAACTTTTGTATACGACTTTGGAAAAGTTGTTAGATGATATTGCGCTTGCTTACAATGTATGTAAACCTTGATACGTAATATTGCCATTTTTAATATTATTAAAGATTGTTGTTATATAGGGTTTTATGTCATAATACAGGAAGCCTTTGGAGGAATGTGGCAAACTTTAAGAATATTTCTAATGTATAATATACAGTAAAAAAAATATGTCAACATCCAGTCCGAAATTAAACATAACTAATTTATGGCTTATTGAAGAAGAAGAAAATAAATTTCACGAATAACACTTTTTTTAAAGCAGTAGATAATTTGAGAAAAGTTATAGCTAAATAAGCTGCAATAGTTGTTCAAAATGACCACCAGCGAATTGAATACTTAATTGAGGAGAGATATTAGGTTTTTCACATTCTTTAGTACTTGAGCATTACGACACGATAAATTTCAGCTGCTGCTGCAAAAAAAAGTTAGTTTAAACTTCGTCTCATTTATTGACATTCTCTATAAATATAATCGTTTTCGTGTGTCTTCTCTTCGGCATATGCGGTGATTTTAAGAAGACATTGTATTACCTAACACCTGTATATTCAGTATTACATTACAATATAGAAATTACAGATGATATTCCTGTTCGACAGCTCTTGCATTACCATTACAAGAACCATAGACGGAATTAGTATTATCATATTTTAAAAACTGCAAATCGAATGTTAAATTAATTTATAAATGAGAGTAGTAAATTATGTCCACGCAATGTTTAGTAATTTCTTCCAAAGGATACTTCGTTACTAATGATATTTTGTAATTTTCTTCAACACGCCAAAACTCGGTTCTGATTTATAATCGGATAACCGGATCGAATATATGTTGATCTAACTTTTACTTCCACATCCATAGAAATGATTTTTCGACGCTGCATTCCATTCAAAAGATATTTAACTTTAACTGGATTTCTTTACGCAAAATTTTATATTTTTTCAAATTAAATTTTCACCACTTTTTTCTGAATAATGACCACATAGAAAAAAATTAGTGAATATTGAACAACTCTCGAAGAATAGAATTTTTGTTTTCATAGCAAAATCTGACAGAAAGTGAAGTACTTATAGTCATTTTTCAAAGACCATTTTTTTTTAAATTGAATCCATCAACAAATAATACAGATATCGATCTGAAATTTTTATCAGATGTTCCCTCCTATATAGCACATACTTTAGTAAAATTTCAAAAATTTTTCTAAAATTTTGCTGAAACAAAATTTTTTTTTCAAAATTTCGTTTTATTTGAATTTACTGACTTAATAAAGCTATCTTAATGTTCGGGAGTTCATTTTATAGGTTTTTTTTAATGCCTATAACTTTCCTATTTGAACTTTCCTCTCAGATTATTAGCCTTCTATTTAAACGCGATAAACCGATTTTTCAACTTTACGACCGCCCACCCCCATTCAGTATGACATCAGTTGGCACGCTAAAAGGGCTTGTTTTGGATGTCCAATCCATCAACTTAAAACAATAAAATTGTGGTTATGTATTTTCCCCATCTCAAATTATAATTCGATGGAACTACTGAAATTCGACTGAACCAGTGAAAGTATAGTAACGACAAAAAAAATTTGAAAATTTTTATTGTTCAAATAGGCTTAGAATTTTTCTGTGTTTCTTATCGGGATGCTTTGTCACATATATTTTCTTCTAAACAATGTCGTAAAATCTACAAATTAATACAATTATCCAGTATTTTACTGAACGCCTGGGACCTTTACGTCAAAGAAGCAGTTAGAGGATGTTTCTTTGACAAATAATGAATAAGAATAAAAATATAAAAATGTCGTATTTTTCTCCTTTCTCAAAGCGTATTATAAGTGTCTGTGTGCTGTGTATATTAAATACACAGCTTTAAGAATATATTCATTTTATTCAGAACACAGAACTGTTGATATCTAGTTGATAGCATAATTTTAAATAATGTTTAGTTTGTTAAGTTTTTCCTTTAACTGCATTTATAGTATTCCGTGTGAGTTGCATTTAAACACTTAAATAGAATAGACAACCTAAAATGTAAATAGTTTAATGCAATTTTATATATAGTTCATTTCTCTGATGATGGTAGAATAAACCGAAATCTAAGAAAATTAGTAATATTTATTATTAAGATCGAAAATCTCAGGATACATTTACAACAAATTAAGTAAATTGAGTTCGTTATTTAGTATCGCGTCTCTTAAAAAATCTTACCTGCTCACAAGATATATGTGCCAAGGTATATGATGTTGTGTTCTGAATCGGAGAATGTATGACATTATTTTATTGGCATGTGATAATAATTCCAGTAATCCGCAGATGTCGGAAACTAATTCTTAAATAAGAATTACTCATTCACTTAGATTTTAGAAAAGAATTATTTTCAAAATATAATTATTATAATTTAAAAAACCGTGAATTTTAGTAATTACAGTTACACACATTTTTTTTATTCACTACGACATGGTTACCTAACATTTTCATGTCTCAAAAGACTATTTATTCAAAACAGAAAACCGTTCGAATACTTTCCCAAATAGCACAATTAATTCCTCAAGATATCCCGGGGATAATTTAGGAATTAGTAAATATCTTCTAGAGGTCTGTAAGAGTTCCCTAAGATGGGCAAACGTCAGCATATCAGTATTAAATAGTACTTCCCATGGTAATCGAAAAAAGCTATTAGTATAGAATCCTGTTAGCAGCCTTTTGCATACCTATAGAATTCCCATAGTAATCTTTAGGATATCTTATCGCTTGCCAATATAAATGGTCCCGAGGACATCTTTATAGGATTTCTGTTAGATGTACCGCATAGATCCTGCAAACAGATTTAATTCCCGTAGTAATCTTTCGGGTATTTTATCGCTTACCAATATAGACGGTACTGAAAACATCTTTATAGGATTTCTATTAGATGTACCAACACACACTTCCTATAGAATTGCCAGCGGCAGCTGGTGAAATGTTGGTTAATCAAAATCTCAGTATGAGACATCAGGCCCAAACCAAACCAAAGATTAGAGATCGTTATAAGATTCATCCAAATAAATCGATGATCCCTGAGAGAATTTGAACGTTGCAGTAATGCTATTAATGTTCAATAAATTTATGAGTATAAGATAATGCATGACTGATTATCGTCAGTGGTTTGTACGTGGCGTCATCTAGGAATAATTTCTGTAACAAACTACGTGGTAAGCAAACAAATTTCATGCATCCAAAGAATTTCTTGAGATTTCTATAGGTGTTCTATTAGCGATAATAATAATATTTACATTTTAATACTTTATTTTGATCTCTGTAATACATAGAAAATTGAGCTGTATGGTAATTCCCTTTTAGAACTTCTAGAAGATGTCTACAAGTATTCTGTTAAGGATAATAATACTATTTCCCTTTTAATACTTTATTTGATTTCTATAATACTTAGAAAATTGAGCTGTATGGTAATTCCCTTTTAGAACTTCTAGTAGATGTCTGTGGGTTAACAAAAGCTGAAATTCCTATATAATGCCCAGTTTACATTTCCCCAGTGCATAAAAGTTGATCACATGTAAAGATTTCTCATTTTGATTTCGGAAGGACTTCTAGAGTACACAAATACAAGATATCCTCGCAGGCAGTAAGATATCTTAAAGATGTCTTAAAGAATTCTGTGCTACTTGGGTTGTATTTAGTTTATTATAAACTTTATCTGCATGTATCACAAAAAGTATACTCATTTCAGATTTTTAAAATTGGGGTGGATTAGTTAACCGTAAAACTTATTCTTACCACATTTTTTCTTTCTGGGGTACAAGAGTATTTCATAATGCTTGCATTTATTATTAGGACTCTTGGAAAGAATAAGGAAACTGTCTATCAAATATACCTTTTTTTTTTTAAACGAGGGGGAAATCCTTCATGGACACCTGGGACTTAGGTTCTATCATCTCAGGTAGTGCCGGACTTCAACCATGTTAAAATCCCCCCGTTCAGTGTTTCCAAGTGTCCCGGAATCGCTTCCGTTTAACTTGAGGACACTGGTCATTCTTGTCGACAGTTTTCTACTTTACACCCCCCGTCCATTTGACCGATTAGTGGTTCAGGTACAGTTCTCTTTCATCCGCCCCCATCGTTCTCATTATTAGCCTCCAGACATCCGCTACGGCCTTCCATTTCCCCTCCGACTCCAGTATTTGTACCGCGAAGTTATCAGGGGGGTGATATGGTGTCCCACTGCCCTTTCGGCCCTCCACCGGCTGCAGTGAAACATGGTATGCTCCGCATTATCATTCTCCCCGCAGTAAACACACTCCCAGGTCTCCACCTTTCCTATGTCGTACGGGTACTCTGCGAAGCTACCATCCCCCGTCAAGGCCTGGGTAAAATGGTAGTCCATCTCCCCGTATTTCCTCTCAGCCCATTCCTTGACGTCTAGAATAAGACGCCTAGTCCATCTTCCCTTGGTCCCAGCGTCCCACCTGCCCTGACATCTCTGATAGAGCCTCTGCCTCGTTTCCTTCCTATCCACCGTTATATATTTCCCCTCTCTCCCTGGCCATCAAGTCCAGAGGGAGGATTCCTGCCACAACCAGCGCTGCCTCGTGCGACACTCTACGGTATGCCCTGCATATCCTCTGCGCGGCAGAGCGCTGTATCCTCTCAGGCCTCCTTTTGGTCCTTTGTACTTCCATCGCACTCTCCCAAACTGGAGCCGCATAAAGCAAGATTGAGTGCACCACGCTGCACATCACCCTTCTTTTGCTGGCCTTCGGCCCTCCTGAGTTGCTCATTACTTGCGTCAATGTGGTTGCAGCCTTCCCCGCTTTTTCCGTCGTTTTCCGCACGTGTTCCCCGTATGTCAGCTTTGGTTCTAGCCATATTCCCATATATTTCAGGCTCCTGCTGGGCCCAACCTCCACCTACTCTCACTACTATCGGCGCCAGGTTCCTCTTCCTAGTTACCACTAGGCACTCCGTTTTTTTCCGGGGCTAGTTAAAGGTGCACCCGACCGAGCCACTGCTCCATTTCTCTGATGGTATCATTTACCTTCCTTTCTATTTATACCATGCATGTTCCTGTGACCATTATGACCAGGTCGTCGGCATACCCCGTGACGATTTTCCCGTTCGCCGTTGGAAGCTGCAGTATGTCGTTGGACATTACATTCCATAGGGTCGGGTCAGCACCGATCTCTGTTGGACTCCACAGGTTACCTTTTTCCACTCCATCTCATATTCTGACTCCAATAAATAAGACGCCTAGTCCACCAGTACTGTTTTTTAGGTAACTCCTGATAATTCTGAGGAGGCACGGTGCAACGTCCAGCCCCCTAAATTTCCTTACTATCTCCCTCCACCCAGCTGTGTTGAAGGCATTTCTCACATCCAATGTTATCACTGCACAGATCTTTTTATATCTTATGGCGTCCATCGCCGTCTCGGTGACTTTCCTTACCGCGTCCACTGTAGACTTACCCTTTCTGAATCCCAATTGATTGTCGGCCTATCAAATATATCTGTATTTTCTTTTCTTTATAAAATTATTACAACTAAAGGTCATCGTATCTAAATATATTTTAATATAGGTAAATATTGTTGTTTGATTTACGTCAAAGTTTAAAGATCTTAGAATAATAAACAGCACCAGCAATCGATGCAAATCTGAATAATTCGCATTTAATAAAGGCTTAGAAACGATGTATACTAAACTAGGAGTGTATTATTATTCTCCACGTGGTCTACCTCTTGATGTTTGGCTATATATTGTAAAATTTTAGAGAGTAACATGTAGAATACTAATAAGGACAGATTGCCTCGTGGGGGTAATAATTTTATCAAGAAATACGTGTGCTGTTTTCCATTTAATTAGTAGTTAGTTGATTAATAATATACGTAGTATACGCACTTCAAATAAAATAGCGACACTGGAAAAAGATATGCTACCAGAAGTTAACAATTTCATATAAAATAATTGTCCAATAGTGAAAATTGTATATTTACAAGTCATAAGAGGGAGAATAAAAGTTTCTTAATTTTAATAAGATCCAATGACTAATACTTTGCGGCTATGATAAATAGTCGATATTGAACTTTCTCGGCGTATCTGTCAATAGATGGATTCGTCTGACTCAGAGGAAGAATTAATTCTGTTAGGTTTATTATACTGTTCCAACTAGTTCTTTTTTTATTCTATCGGAATATTCTGGTATTCTCATGTCCCACAGTACCGGTCTCCCTTGATCGTCTAATATTAATTTCTCTAAATCAAAGCCGCTGTCATCCATTTTCTTGTCTGTTATTTCAAGTATTTCTAAACAGATTTGGCAAGCACGCATCGAATTTACAACTGAAACACACAGCTTCGTCTGTGCGGTTACACGTAATACCAACAGACAAGAGGACGAGCGTCAACGCCACTTAATGAGCGGCCCATGGTCCAGACGATGCGCCAAGACGTGTCGTCTAAGATCAAAATGTGTTCGTTTCTATGATTTGGTATAGAACCATGTGCCTGCCTTTGTTTCGTAGACTACCAGAGCTTTTGAAAATGAGAAATGGGACAAACTCTAGACCATACTATTGAAGATGAAACACGTAGATATTTTCACTATTCTCAGGCTATATGGAGGAAACACTACTTTGGTGAAAATCTATAACAGTATATCCGCCAAATGTGGGGTTGTCAAAGGCATCTTCTCTCACCACTTCACTTTAACATCTCTAACAACTCATGTGTGATGTAAGAGTAACAATATGAGGAACTAAAAATTTCTAACCTAAAATTTGCAGATCGTACCACGTTAGTTGCGGTAACTGAAGATGAGCTCGTACATGTCGACAGACTCCTAGTATTCTTTAAGTATAAATAGCAACAAAACGAAAATTAGGACTGTTACTCTAGCAAATAAATACTATCCAACCATGTTAAGGATTGACAAGTGTAAGGTTGTAAGCAAGACGGAACCTTTATTAATAATACTCAATATGATGCCAGACGGAAAATAGAGACAGCAACATCAGAAACTTATCAGTTGAGCAAAATTTGACGCAACAGAAATATCACCAAACGCACAAAGATCAGACTTCTTGAATTTCTTAGTTTTTCTACTTTTCTTTATCCCCCTGACACATAAACTGCTAGGATAGCAGACATACGGCGCGGAGAATACTGGTACGTTCAGCTAATCTTGCAGAAAAAAAATATTAAAGAGAAAAGTTATAGTTTATATAATAATTTTATTTTTTATATTATTAAATGATCATACCTAAAACGAGCCGAAATATAAAATTAGAGCACCTGAAAAATAGGGACCAAGTAAATTCAGTTGTAACAACAACAATATGTATTCATTAATAACAATATCAAAAAGAAAAGAAGTACAATGTCATACAATGTATACAGCACAACACTGCTCTTAGTGACGCTTCCAATGAGGTGGCATGTTGAGCCGATATTAGGTGTCCGGATAGTTCCCATCTTCATTCACTTCCTTGTTTAAATACCTAAGATAGATAAATGGTACGCCGGCATATTCTAAGGTACACGAGGTCAATGGTCATATTATCCATTAACGCCTACGTTTGCTGTTTATAAATAATATAAAAATGTATTCGAATGATACTGATTCAAAATAATATTTCTAATATTAAAATATTGACAATGCAATTTGAATAATATGAGTATAGTCTTTGACATAACAATAATTACTTATCGCCTACTAGTCTTGCGTTTTTAAGTCTGAAAATAATCTTAATGTCAGATAAAATTAGTTATTTTCTAAATTTCTTTAGGTGTGAAATTTTCTTACCAAATCCTCCACGTGCTTGAATTAAATACCGTAAATTTTTCTCATGCACAATTTTTTAAGACGTTGCAGCAGTCAATAATCCTCTAGAATAATTCATGCTGTGATTATTTCATAAACTTGAAAATTGTCATTAGTGCAAACCTCTACAACTCTACATATACCGGTTAAAACTAGTTTCCTAAAAAAAAAAATCTTAGAATATATTAAAACATACATTGATATATTACTCGCCACAAAAATATAAATAATATGTCGCTAGATGGGAGATGGTTGAGAATTATTACGCCTATATAATGATTCTCAACTATCTCCCATGTACCATCGATGAATTTTTTATGTTAGTTTTAATGCTCAATTATAACTAAAAACTAAAATTTGTTTACTCAATTTTTTTTACATCTTTTGTCTATTTTTTTTTCTCTTTTCTCAAATGCCCTACACACACTACACAGCTTTTAGAATAGTAGATGGTGACAGAAAATCAGAACTGATAGCCTACCGTCTGCAAGTAATTTAGTCAGTATTATCTATACAATAAAGCTCAATTTTTGGTACTTTCAAGGTTTGCCCGCATGCACGGGATGTAGGAAACAATTTCCAGTTTGCATAAAAAAACAATGTTTTCAACTGATACACTACCGTCTGCAAAGTTCATAATTCGAAATTAAAGGAATAAAAATATGTCGGAAGCGCTTTTGCAGACAGTTCTGTCATGCACCAAACCTTATACAGGGTACTCCAAAATGTATCAAATTTTAGTAAAAAAAATAGGATAATTTACCGTCTGCGAACAGTACAAAATGATGATTCTGGTTCATGAAGACGAGTAGGGAAAAGGTTCAGACGTTTACGATATGCACGTCACCATATCGTGCGCATGTCAACTTGTTTTTTTTTTTTACAACTTTGAACTATTGTTTACCGTCTGCAGCTACAAATAAAACATGATTTAAAAATAGAGCTCGATAAAGAATTATTTGCAGATAGATTAAATGTGTACAAAGCACTTGCCGCTTAACGTATTTGTGTAAAAAAATGGGGGTAACTTTTACCAATTATTTACTGTCTGCAACTTGGTAAAAAAAAAGATTTTATTGATTCAAATATGCAATTATTTAGTTTGCAGACAATGCGCACACGTACGAGAGTCACAATAAAGTGTCAAAAATATTGAGCAACGCATCTTTGCCTAAGCATCAAGCTTAAAAGTTGAGGAGTAGGGCTGGTGCAAATCGGAGGACTGTTTGATAGAGATGAAATGCCACAAACCGTCAAAGAAATTTTTGTAGCTGATAACGACAACGGTACGAAAATACCGTAGTTTTCTTGTTAATTCCAATGAATTTCAAATGCTGATTAATTTTTAAAATTACAGTCGCAATTACCAGTAACAGTGTGGTCGAGGAGAATAACGAACAAATAATGCTCACCGACAACAATGCTGATAATGATTCAAATGAAGAAAACTTGTTTTTAGAACATGTCAGTGACAGCGAGGAAGATATGTATCATTTCACTGAGGATTATCGGAAAACGTTCCAGAAGTCAGGGGTTGAGAATGATGATGTTGAAGAAGAAACAGACGGAGAACAAAATTTTTCATAAATAATAATAATTATTATGATAATATGTATAAAATTTTTGTTACAACTTTAATTAAATAATATTTTTTCAATTCAATTTAACTACAACGGGAATTATCGATCAACTTTATCGAATACCAGCACTAATTCTGGTCCGTGTGCATCTGCATGTTGTCTGCCCATCCGAAAAAAATATACTTGCATAAGTTAGCTTACACAATTTTGTGTTGCAGAAGGTAAAGAGTTGTTTTTGGTGCATATCGCACACGAAGAGATATCAAACGGAATTCGCCAAGTTTTGACTCTATTGTGGCTCTCGTGCATGTGGGCATTATCTGCAAATTGAATAATTGCGTATTTAACCCAGTGACTTTCTTTGTACCAAGTTGCAGACGGTATAGATAGTTGTTTTTGGTACATATCTGTGGTTTTAGTGCATGTGCGTATTGTCTGCAAATTAAATAATTGCGTAATCGAATAAATAACCTTTCTTTGTACCAAGTTGCAGACAGTTAATAATCGGTAAAAGTTACCCCCATTTTCTTACAAGTTTATAGAATTCAATGGACAACGGTGCATAATGGATTCGTCTGAAAACATTGTTTACAATAGTTTTGCAACCTAAATTTTCTAATAAAACTATAATTAAACGGTAAACAATTGTTAAAAGTTATAAAAAAAATAACAAGTTGACATGCGCACGACATGGTGATATACATATCGTAAACGTCTGCACCTTTCCCCTACTCGTCTTCATGAACCAGAGTCATCATTTGGTATTGTTTGCAGACGATAAATTATTATTTTTTTTTACTAAAATTTGATACATTTTGGAGTACCCTGTATAAGGTTTGGTGTATGACAGAACTGTCTGGAAAAGCGCTTCCGACATATTTTTATTCCTTTAATTTCGAATTATGAACTTTGCAGACGGTAGTGTATCAGTTGAAAACATTGTTTTTTTATGCAAACCCCAAATCGTTTCCTATATCCCGTGCATGCGAGCAAACCTTGAAAGTACCAAAAATTGTGCTTTATTGTATACATAATACTGACTAAATTACTTGCAGACGGTAGGCTATCAGTTTTGATTTTCTGTCACCATCTACTGGTCTATTTATACAGATACAGATTTTCATTACTATTATCATTGTGCACATGATAAAGTACGTATATGTATTTTTGAGAAATAAATCCTCTTCGATTCTATTATATTCCATTCTAAAGACGTGCCTCGTAAAATTATGGATGACTTTAAAATTATTGCAGGATAGAGCATAATAAAAGATATGTACCTAACCCAGACGACAATTCCGTATGCAAGAAAATCTGCATGAATTATATTGACAATTGATTGTGCTGAAATCAAGATATCTGGCAAACATTTCCCAGCTCTCTCGCATGTAAGCTTAAATACTTGAGCTACACGAACTAGAGCAGATTGAAGAATAGAATTCGTAACAGTTGAGATTTATCTCAGACAAATTTGTCACTAGAAAAGATATTTGTAATTCTCAAATGACAGAAGGTTTGGATGTAGCATTCTTTGTTACTGTTGGATGTTTAAAAATTGGTTAATTATTATTAGTTATATTATTACTTCCACATCCAATGGAAGCATAGTAACGGCAAAAAATTTTTTGAAAATTTTTATTATTCAAATAGGCTTAGAACGTCATTCACGAGACGTCGAGATTTTAAGTTTGAGCTGTCTGTCTGTAACTTTTTTTTGTGCACACGATTGCTCTGAAACCGTTTAAGACGCTGATTTGAAATTTGGTACACATGTATTTTAACGAGATCTAGAACTAGATTATATTTTGATCTTATTTCGTCGAAGGGTTGGGGCAAGTAAGAGTCCGTAAAATTAGAGTTCAGTATATACAAGAGAAGCTAAGGTCTCAAAATTTTTTTGGGCATTTGCTACCCCCATTACCACCCCCACCCTATTAAAGGGGATGAAAAATATAAAATTATGATTTGGTATGTGTACAAGAACCAAAGTCTTCAAATTATCTTTGCTTCATCCACCCCCACTACCACCCCCCTTCCAACTAAAATTAAAATAAAACATTGTTTATACAAATCATGACTGTTTATACGACTCTAACAATCATCCTGTATGACGAATATGGCTCATTTTCAATAAGAACTCTACCACCATGGTACTTTACACATGAAATAAAAAAAATTAGTCGAACAGGAGTTACAATGTTAAATAGGTATGCGCAACCGGCAACACCCGACTGCAACTTTTATTTATTTCGTAGTAATAAAATTAATAATATATTAAAGTAAAATTAATATATCATCTTTTATTTGCAAACTTTCAATGTTTCGTCTCTACTACAACTTAAAATTATTTTCAATTATACAAGGTGTCACAAAAACGAGTCACAAAAGAAAGTATATTTTTTTTAAATAGAACAGCCTGTATTTCCTTAACGCCAGTTAAGCTTCCAAGGGCCCTGTATTACACCCTAAAATATGTTGCCAAGTTATTTTTTTCTGTTTTTTTTTTTTGGGCAGTTTACAAACATTTTTGACTGGCATATCTCCGCGATTTATTAATCGTTATTTCTAAAAATGTGGGATGTTGTTTGATAATGATGTATTTACTGAAAAACATTTTTGAAATAAATCGTTAGTATATCGGGTGTCCAAAATATTTGCGTACATTCTTGATATTTAATTATTATTTTTCTTATTTTTTTTTAAATGGAATGCCCAGATGTACTCTTTTTACATGAATGAATAAAACATACAATTCCTCACATTTTAATATATCTTTATTTCTATTTCAAACGTTTTTTGAGACATGATTATATCAAATAATTTTTGCGTAAATTAAGGTGCTCTTTATTTTAGCATTAAAACCTATATTTTGTTTTACATTTTTTTCAATTTGTTTAAATGGAATGCCTATAATTTTTTGAAATGGATGAGTAACGATTACAATTTCTCACATTTTGATATCGTACACTTTCTTCTATGAACGGTTCTTGAGCAATAATTTTTTTTTTTCACGATATTGAAACTAACCTAACAACTGCTCAAAATGTCCACCATTTTGCTTCAGGTAACACTGAGGTCTCTTGATAAATGAGCGCCCTACATAGTGTAACATATCAACATTTATACGATTGAAACACCTTTCCATCATATCTTCTCGAGTCGTTCTAATTTATAAACGTCTGACTTCACAAATCCCAAAGAAAAAAACCCACTGAAGTCAGGTCGGGTGACTTAGGCGGCCATGTAATGAGACCTAACATAATTTAATAAAATAATAAATTAGATATTATTTAACAGTTCATTAAAATATTGGACCTCCTCTTCCTATCCACCTTTCAGGAAACTGATTACTAATGGCCTGACGAACATTTCTACAAAAATGTGGTGGTGCACCTTCAAGTTGTAATCACATATTATTTGTAATGTTATCAGGAATATGCTCGATTATTTATGGAAACGTATTTTGCGTAAAATCTAAGAAGACTGCTTCATTCACATTTCCCTCAAAAAAGCGAGGATGAATAACATAATCATGTACAATTCCTCCCCTTACATTTAAACTCTGGTTCTGATTTTTCTGTGCAAATGAAGGTTTTCTCTGGCATAATAATGGAAATTGTGCCTATTCACAAATCCGTTGCGATGAAACGTTGATTCATCCGTGAACAATACAAATTTGAAAGATTCTTCATTTTCTCCCATTTTGGTTTTGAGCCCACTGGCAGAAATTTAATCTACGATTTAAATCCACATCCCAAAGCTCTTGATGCAGCTGAGCTCGACTTATTTTTACAAAGACATGAATTCACTAACCCTACTTAAATCCCGAACACTTGCCGTAGGATTTTCGATTACCGCTAAAGTTATAGCCAGCTCATTTTCTTCATTACAATACATTTCGTCGTCTCGCCTTCTTTTCATATGCAAAATTTCCGGTACGTTCAAAACGTTCCTTCAAATTTTCTAGACCTCACATCAGGACATCTTCCATAGGGATATTTTTGACCATACATTGATGCCAATAAATAATTTCCATCACATTCACCAATAACATAACATTTACCATAGATATTAAATCTTATTGACAATAATTATAATTCGTATTTTTTAAATATTAACAATATTAATTCAACTTAATCACGATAATCTTAAACACATTAAAGAAATGTCATAGAGTGAAAAACAAACGCAAAACAAAAGACCAAAGCCATACTAGATTTTATTGCTAAAATAAAAAGCACTTCAATTTACGCAAAACTTATTTGAAATAATCATATCTCAAAAACGGTTTGAAATAAAAATTAAGTGTATAATATTAGAATGTGGGGAATTTTATGCTTTATTCATCCATGTAAAAAAATATAGGCATTCCATTTAAAAAATTTGAGAAAAATAATAATTAAATAACAAGAAATATAAACAAATATTTTGGACACCCGGTATAATAATAATTTATTTCAAAAATGTTTTTCAGTAAATGCATCATTATCGAATAACACCCTACATTTTTAGAAAAAACAATTAATAAATCGCGAAGATATGGTAGTCAAAAAAATGTTTGTAATTTGCCAAAAAAAACAGGAAAAAAAATATAACTTGGCAACGCTGCATCCAATTAGCAAAAAATTTTAGGATGTAATTTTCTGGATCCTTAGAGGCTTAACTGGCGCCAAAAAATTAGAGGGTACCATTAAAAAATTATACATTCTTGGGTAACTCCTTTTTGTGACACCTTGTATAATTGAAAATAATTTTACGTTGTAGCAGAGATGAAACATTGAAAGTTTTGTTAAAAAAGTTTTTTATAAAGTTGCCCGTTTTTGCACAATCTTCCGAGGAAGCACTAACTGGACACCTTGTATATTTCCAAGAACTCAAGTCTTATTTTGTTCAGTTATCTTCTAAGATGTAATAACACTTTCGATTGTACATAAAGAGGGGAAGAGAACAAAAAAAATAAATCTAAAATCGGAGAAATGGTTACTGAGATATGTCCTTCTAAAAAAACTGTTCTGGCGGCCATTTTTTCTAAATGGTGGCTTTAGCTCACATTGGGATTTTTCGGGACATTTATATCCTCATTCTACATGAATAAAGCTATCCATTTCGATAAAGAAATAGCTGTCCCCAGATAGTTCATACTCAAAACTGGATTTGCCTGCACTACTAGTGTCGTATGGAAAATAATAATTTTATATTTTTCCTTGCCTACACACGTACATGACACATATTAAATATAAAGCTGCCGTACGCGAACGTCGCAAGATTCTAATTTACGAGCCGCGTGCCGTACCGATACGTTTCTCGTTAAGATCGAGTGCCGTACTGGTACTGCAAACAAGTTTTCGCGTTTTTTTTTATTGCTTTTATGATAAATAAAACTACAAATACATTTATTTCAGAGATTTATTGCTAAGGAACACAAATTTAACCGAATTAAACTAAAGCTATAATATTATTTTTGTGTTCATATAACATGTATTGGATTTAAAATAATATTTTTTCTTATTTAACCCACGAAATCACCGATGTGTGTAAAAACCTCTGGATATAATTAATATCCAACGTATTAAAACAGGATTTACATTTAAGGGACAAAATCTGCAATATTAATTTTATAAATTTTACCAGCTACCTGCGAAAATGATTAATATTAAATTTCTGTTTTAATTAATGTTAGCCTATTAAATATATAATTTACGAGTTATCCAAAATGGTCAGTTATTTATTTAACAAAACCTTCTCGTGCTTTGTTTAAAGGCTTTAAGCTAATTTGTAGGGTCTTTTGTAATCCCTAAACAAGCTTAACATCGTTTTACCAGCTGAGAACATTGAATTTTTACATTTTACATTTTCGGGGAAAATTAATATTACATTTCTTCTAATTAAATGTTACTCAGAACATCTTTTAAATATTCACTTAGTCAGCAAGTTGTGTACATATAAAATACTTATTTGAATGAAATGTCATTTATGTATTTTGACATAAATTATTATATTTTATTAGAATATTAGTAGAGACGATGACGATGACGATGACCTCGAAACTCGCCGTTCAAGGATGAAATGATCTGAAACTTTTTGAAACATCTTTTACTTCCACATCCAATGGAAGAATAGTAACGACAAAAAAAAAATTGAATGTTTTTCCATTTTTCCATATCCAGTGGAAGTTCAGTAACGACAAAAAAATTGAAAAAAATTTTTATTTTTCAAATAAGCTTAGAATGTCATTAAACGTCGAGATTTTAAGTTTGAGCGGAAAAAATATCGTTGTCTCTCTGTCGGTCTGTAACTTTTTTACATATTGACTTCAAAGAGCAATGTTAAAAAAAGGGCTTTTTTGGCCCATCCGTGGTAAAGTATGGAAGCCATCTTTTTTTACTAATTTTGAGGTGTTGAAAACGAACCCGTCGCCCGTTTTGACGAAAAATTTCCGGAACACATTAAGAAACCACACTTATTTGAGGGTGACATTGGAACTTTGCAGGAAATTCTCTTAAAATACTAAGTTTCTTTAACTAAGTAGAAAAAGAAGTAAAAAAATCAAATTCACCCCTTCAACCAACTATAACTACTATATAGTTATTTACATATTTTTAGAAAACCAGAACACCTCATTGAGTGGTTGCTATCAGAATATAATAATCTGATTACTTCTGAGTACACTCCTACGCCTCCTCACCCCTAAAAGGGGGACACGGGTGGGTCTCACCTTCTCAGGGATCGGTTTTAATTACAAAAAAAAATCCTAATGCACAGTTGGATGTTTTTCATAATATTAAGATGAATTGGCCAACTCATATCACTCCTGAATATTTCTTACCCCTCTAAGGAGGGGGTGTACCCTACATCTACACCTACAGTAGAGATAATTTTTTGAAGTCACTAAGTTACTCTATTAAATTAGAAATTAATGTAACAGGTAATGACAGATTTCTGTTGCAATAAAAACGAATCGAAAGTCCTAAAATAGTTAGTCCCATCCGTTTCGTGGGTAGATTTGGAATTTGAGGGGGCCATAAAATGAAAAAAGATTCCCATGCTAACAAACAAAAACTATTTAAATAACTAAATAGTTTTTTACTATAACAATCAAGCAACGTTTTTTAAAGGAGATAGTGACACCCTACACCTCCTCCTTAGAGGGGTAAGAAATACTCAGGAGTGATCTGAATTAGCTAAGGCACCTTAATATGATAAAAAAGCATCCAACTGTGAATTAGGATTTTTTTTGTAATTAAAACCGATCAATATCCCTAAGAAGGTGAGATCCACCTATGCCTCCACACCTTTTAGGGGTGGTGAGGCATAGGAGTGTACTCAGAAGTATCAGATTATTATATTCTGATAGCAACCACTCAATGATGTGTTCTGGTTTTTTAAAAATATGTAAATAACTATGTAGTAGTTATAGCAGGATGATGAAAGAATGGCGAGGAGGGTTGAATTGATTTTTTTACTTCTTTTTCTACTTAGTTATCGAAACTTAGTATTTTAAGAGAATTTACTGCAAAATGTTACCCCCAAATAAGGGTGGTTTTTTAATGTGTTCCGGAGATTTTTCGCCAAAACGGGTGACAGATTCGTTTTCAGCACCCCAAAATTAGTAAAAAAAGATGGCTTCCACACTTCATCGCGGATGGGCCAAAAAAGCCCTTTTTTAACATTGTTCTTTGGTACACGTATGTATTGTAGCATTTCAATATGCTATTTTTTAAGGCAACAGTGTAATCTCACGTATTTATAAGAATAAGGACACGAGTTTAGTGGCATTGATATATAGCAGAGAATGGTGGCATGAAACTACACACATTACATGAAATTGTATTACTGGTTGCTGAAATAAAACTCGTGATGGGAGTTGTTTATGATGTATAATTTTATTTTTTTTACTATTCCTATACCCAAAAAGATAGCCAAATCATAATTATCATGCATAAAAAGTTACATCACCTTATAGAAAATGTGCTGTATGAATATCACCGAATAATGTATATTGCCAAAGAATATTTAAGCATATTTATGTTATCAGGTGCTGTTAACATTCCATACATGCTAGCACGTCCTGGTTCTGCAAAAACACTAAATACTCTTCACCGCAGTTTAGTACGTCGTATATGATTTAATCTAGCCACTATTTCGGTTCGTAGTGCCCTTATTAACCTGAGAAGTATCTACAAATTAAAGCAAAACAACATCATGATTAGTTGCTGTTGCTGTTGCTGTTGTTTAAGGACGTGAAAAAAAAATGTGATTTAGTGTGTGTACAAGAACCAAAGACCTCAAAATATTTTTTTTTACTTCATTCATCTCCACTACCACTAGCACCCCACTATCTCTACCCCACCCCACTACCGATGTGGGATATGGTTTTATGGGTTTTTGGGGTAGACGATTTCAAATATTACACTATTAAAGTTCCATAAATTATTTCCACATATAAAATTTTTTCATTGTGAGAGATTTGTGTAGCAAATCTGGATGTGGAAGTAGTGGTTCCTTGGGCAGCAGTTATACTAAAAATAGCTAAGTTTAATAGTTTATCTCGTACGCTTGTTAATAACACAGCACCACAAAAAAAAGCGGTCTTATGTATTTGGACCCGCTGAAACCGAATCCGAAGTCAGAATTGTCAGATTGGCTCGTTTTTCACCCCCAACCCAAAAAAACACCCCCCAAAAAATGGTCTGTCCGGCGAACCAGACCAGTGTATCCTTATATATTTGAACCTGCTGAAACCGAAATAGTCAGAATTGTCAGATTGGCTCGTTTTTCACCCCTAACCCCAAAAAACACCTCCAAAACGTGGACTGTCCGGCGGACTATACCAGTGTATCCTTATGTATTTTGACCTACTGAATCCGAGTTCGCAGTTAGAATTGTCAGATTGACCCAAAAACACCCCCAAAACAAAAAAAAGTGGTCCGTCCGACGGACTGTACAAGTGTGTCCTTATTTATTTTAGCCCGCTGAATCCGAATTCGGACTCAATTGTCAGATTGGCTCGTTTTCACACAAAAAAAAAACACCTCCAAACAACAACAAAAATGGTCTGTCCAGCGGACCATACCACTGTATCCTTGTATATTTGGACCCGCTGAAACCAAATCCGAAGTCAGAATTGTCAGATTGGCTCGTTTTTTATCCCCAACCCCCAAGAAACACCGTCCAAAATGATCTGTCCGGCGGATCATACCAGCGTGTCCTGGTATGGCGAAAGAGATGTGAAAAACGAGCCAAAATTACAATTATTCTGACTTTGGATTCGCTTTCAGCGGGTCCAAATAGATAGAGAGAGAAAGATATGGGACTTTTACCTGTATTAACCTTAACGGCACTGAAATCTTATTAATCATAAAATTTACAGAGGAGGTTTTCAATTCGACCTGTATGTATGTTCTGTTTTAATATTTGTGCAATAATTACTCTGAATTAACAGAAACGATTTCTATGAAATCGATCTTAAATTGTAAGTTATGCCTGGGCAGTTGTCCGTCCCCTATTAATTTCGTCAGGGTACGTCTAGTGGAAGATGCGCAGACATTGATTACAAACAAGATTTTAGATTCTTTTAGTTGAAAATATGGCAATATATGGTGAATGCGCCGCGCAAATTTCATCGGAATTACATTGAAATTGGTAGCTAGTGGTATTTTAGGAGTAGCTGATACCGAATGTGATCTCAAGAATTAAGAATTCAATAATGGGAATTCAATACGGTTACTATAATGCAACAATATTGCAGATTAACATGAAATTTAATATACGGGGATTTCAGAATTTCGGACGTTAAAACTTAAACATTCAAATGATGAATGCGTTAGTTTTCCGTGTAGAAGCTAAATAAAGAGGTCACTACGAAGGGTGAAAAAAATAATTAAAAAAATTGCCGTCTTTAAAAAAGATCGCTGAAAATTGTAAAATGTCGATATTGATGCCGATGTAAAAATGAACAAGTAATATTAGATATTAAATAATAAGATTAAATTAATGGTCTACGATGAAATTTTATTTCACAATTTGTGCGATCTTTTTTGAATGCGGTTCAATTTTTAACCTCCCCACAATAAAATTGTGGCAGGTTACTACAATTAGTCCAAAATCGAAAATTGAGAGATAACATCAAATCTTTACGTTTTGAGGTCCCAGGAACCCAAAAAAGTGGTTTTTGAAAAATGTCTGTGTGCGTGTGTATGTATGTATGTTAGCACGATAGCGGCGAAGCTACTATACGGATTTGGATGAAAGCGTCCAAAAAATATCATTGGTATTATTGTTAGGGGAAAATGTATTTTGCCATCTGTCAAAAATATTTGGGTTGGTAACCTTAGTTTGATTTATAGGTTATTAAAATTTCTGCCTGGTTCCAGTACTTTCAACTAAAATCTAGTACAGTGTAAGTTTATGAAATTCTAAATACTTTGTCCTAATAAAATAAGACTCTTTTTGTAGGTTAAAAAGCTAATCTGTAATTAGCAGTCTATTTTTATTAATCAACAGTTAGGCAATCCAAACCATGTGACTTCCAACATGGCGTGGCGGTCAAACATTTGTTGACAGTCATTAAACGTTTGTCAAAACTGTTTGTGTTTTTCCGTTGGCCTGGCTAAGTATCCTGAAATTCTTTATTTAACAATATAGTGTTTCTTGTGGATTGTGGCAAGGCATTTTTTATTGTTTTCAACTAAATTGATGTTGGAAAATTGAGATGGAATGTGTTGGATCATCCCTTTTAATCGCGGCTATCCATCCTAGAGTCGTTTTCGCGATAGATCATTTAGATGAGGGAAATATTTAGAATTCACGACGTCGAGTACACGGTAAAAGCTAAGCTTGTCACGATTTCCACGATGTCCACAACCCATTACTATGCACATATCAGGCATTTTTTCCAATTATAGCCAATAATATTATCATGAAAAATCTAATAAGACACATTAAACAATTCTTTACAAAAAACTCAAATTCAAAATCTTTAAAACGTAAAAACTACATGAAAAATGCTGCACTGGTCACAATGTAAACAATAGAAATAAACCCGTGTTTGACCGCCACGCCATATTGAAAAACAATGTTGACAGGTCGTTGGATTGCCTAATGTAGAAAAATTATTTGCGTGAAATTTTAAATATTTGCTTGGAGCCACTGTGGCTCTAAGCTAGAAATGCGTATACAAACATTAAAAATGAGAATAAACTTGAAAAACTTAAACATGATGCGGATGCCCTATTGTATAGGTTATGTCCCTAAATATATTTCATAACCTAAAAATCAACATTCGTAAAGGTTACCAACCCAAATATTTTTGACAATGTCAAAATTTATTTTAGTTGGTTTTTTAAAGGTAGTAATTCGATGTTTTCACAAATTTTAAAATCCTATTGACTGTGAAGGTAATACTTAATTATAACTGAAAACATTTGAATTTCCACAACCAGTTGAGTAATATACAAGAAAAAGTATTTTTAAATTTGAATTAAAATTTTACCGCCCAAAACACTAAGCTATATTGTTGACGTCATCGGTCGTAAACACCTAACCTCAAAAATACATATCTTTTAAAAATTTCAAAAGTAATATGTCACTATTATGAAAATTTCCGCATAGTTCTCGTATTTTCAACTAAAATCTTGTTCAATGTAATTTTCATAAAGTTTTAAATATCTTTTCCCAATAAAATAAGGCGATTTTTTGTAGGTTGGAAGTCCAACCTATAATTAGCAACCCATTTTTAGTAATCAACAATATTGAGACATCATATGCCTAAATTTTTACATGTTTGCTTGGAGCCATACTGATTTCAAATGAGAAGTGCGGATATAATCATTAAAAATAACAATAAACTTAAAAAACCTAAAAGGTGAGGTTATGTTAATGCAACCGATAAGGTCACAGCCCATTTTGTATAATACCCGTTCAGTTATTCAGATTTGATATTTACTTGCTGAAATTTTAAATTGATAGATGAAAGAACGGTGTTTAAATATTGGTAAGTGCTTTAATGTACGGAGTACTTCATTTTAATAATATCAGAAAAGCAAATTTGCATACAGTGAAAACACCTAATTGTTTATAGCCGTGTTCGAATATTACGTTTGATTGATGGGACGCGTCACAATCGTTCATTTAATGCAAATCGAGCTAAATTTGAAACGTTCGAATATTACAAAATAAAGGCCTCGGATGAAGCTCGACATGCTCGGACCTTTTTGATTGAGCAGAAAGATTTTAATTTGATGCATGCATAGTCTTCTTGAATTAGGAAGTTTCCTATTTTAGAAATATCATGTACATTCAACCTCATTTAGTAGTCTTTCAGATAACTAGTCAAACAAAAAAAAAATTATCTCGATATCTGAAAAACCCACGAACTTATTCAATTTCTTATTTGAATACTTCGCCTCGGCTGAAATCCATCGTGACGTCACAATACACAACGCGCTGACTTGCCATGCCGGCGGCGCGCTGTATGTTCCCTTTATTTAGTGTATGTGCTCGATTTTCTGTCACAATGTCACAAAATATCACTTTTGATTCGTTCGTGCCGAGCCGAATTTTCGAATGTCGCCGTGCAATTTACGATCAGGTTTATCTGGAAGACTTCCTCTTTACGTCGCGACATCATACGGCCGTTCCAATGGCGTTTTTCGAAAAATATGAACCTGCCAAAATTGCATGTTTTAGCAATTTTTTTGGCTCTCAAATGCAAGCTGGCTATAAACTGCCGGTGCCTGCCAGCGAGTATAAAGGTGCCCGCGCCCGCTCGCTGTTGGCGGAATCATGTATTGTGACGTAATCGAGCTCAGCCCAGATTATCGCGGTATTTTAAACTTGGAAGGACCATAACTTTTTTATTTATAGAGATAATTTAAAAAAAAATTACAGATATTTTTTAGATTTCTACGACTATTTATTACGAGAAAATGAGAAAAATGGAAACTTTCTAATTGTCCATAATTTTATTGACTTGTTGAGGTTAGAGTGTCATCTGGGCTAAATTCTCTGTTATTATTTTTTTCCGCTATCCAATGTTCTACAAAATCTTCGAAACGTTATCTGTTAATACCCTCATGATATCCGGCAATTGATTAATATGCAACATAAACAATCATGAGATGTTATGTTTTAACAAATTGCTTGTAGGCCACTTCAGTTCGTTCGATATTTGTTCATAAATAAATGCCTCCAAAGTCACGTGTAATTTATCTGTTTGCTCAGTGCTCTGATTTCCGATATAATATCCAAACACAGCTGATTTGGATCCACCGTGTGGGGAAGTTCCAACCGCTTCCAGTAGCTGCTGATTTTTTCATTACATTTTGCTCTAATTCTGACAAAAGTTATGTGCATTTGAATTTGAGAATTGCGTATTTTTTTATACGTTAAATCATTCCAAAATATTTCATTTCATCATTAATACACACACAGGTTTTTTTTTTAATTTTAATAGAGTAATTATTGGGGATATCAACATATTAAAAATATTTTTTTTGTCAAGGTAACCGCAAATTACGTAAATTTATGTCTATACACACTTAACTATTTTTTCACGATATAGAATTTACTTTTCTTGGTACATCGAGGTGAATCGAAGCTTTGCAACATTAGTCGCATATCGGATATAAAATTTTTAGGACTTTTTACTTGCAATCCGCAACCCTGCAACTAATGTAATCTTATCACTTCCAGTGCGAGGGAGAGGGAGAGAGAGCATTAATTAATAAAAAAATAGCCCTGTGTCTGCTTGTGTGTGTTAATGGTAGGGAAAAATGCCTTGGAAGTGTTTAATACATAAAAAGAATACTCAAATCTCAGAGTCATGGCTTTTGTCAGTACACATAAAAATATCGTAAAACAAGATTCTAGGGTCTTTAAGGTGCTTCAGTAAGATGATTAAGAACCCATATCTTTCCACGCCAGAAGAAATTTCTTGTACATTTTAAGGCTCTGCTTGCTGCACTAGTAATGATTAGGTCCATGAAGTTGGCCGCCTCAAATAAGATTTTTAATTTTCTCCACAGCATCATTTAGTACCTTATTTATAACTACTTGTAACTTATATAAAGAAATTTGTACCTCTCCCCATCAGCAGTTATTAAAAACAATAACTTCTCGAGAGCTACACAACTATTTATTAATGTTAGTAGTTAGTTTTTGCAATTCTTTGTAACTCACAAATTAGAATTTGTAATTATACATTTTTAAAATGAGGCGGCCACAGATCCTATAATTTCCTATTTTTGTCTCATCATTATTTAATATCTAATTAGAATTTCCCTCTTCTTCCCTCTATTAGCGAAGGGTAAATATAGTCACTGTGAAAAAATTACCCCGCAGAAATCTTAGGTAAATTGGCTCTCAGTCAAATTGTCTGAAACTGAGATATGATATAGATTATCAGGTCCTTATCAAAAGTTCTTATGGACCCAACCCAAAGTAATGACTAGATTTTGACTTAAAGACGAGATGTTCACTGATTCGCGATTTTCATATAACATAAATATTCTTTAAATACATATATGAATATTCTATGAGTTATATACTATCATGGTAACACTCTGAGCATGTCAGAAATATACCATGGCATATCTGTATAAAGTTTGTTAACCATTTGTAAAGAAAATCTCAGCGTATATTCATTGCTAGCATAATACTAATTGGTGAAGTATAGGTTCAAGTTGCCCTACAATTATATCTTAAGAATAAAATCCTGATAAAAAAGTTAAACCACAACATAAAGAAAAATTATAAATATTAAAAAATACCTACGTTTTGTGTAATCCCCAAAACAGGCATTACAGATTTTGTTGGGCTATCAAACATGTTTGAGCGTGTCTGTAATGTGTCTGATCATGTTTAGAATATAGAATGTAAATGAAATAAAATGTCACGCATGGGGTGCTTGATTAATGTGTCACTTTTCCACTTACAATTAGTATTTGTGTCTGTCGAATATCTGTATCATTTGAACCATCGTTGTTTAGTAGTAAATCTCTTTCAGCAGCGTGTAATATTTGGTTTAGAAGAGAAGTTGATGGATATCTGATATTTTGTTGGCGCCGAGCAAAACCATAAAATACTGGCAATATGACATGTACCTAATGTCCTTGCTCCTGATATGCAAGTACAGTAATACCCGTCAGATGGATTCTCTTCGTCGTAATTGTGTTCTCGTTCTATATTATAAGCAATCCATTGTTGATAATCGGTCGCATTTCTGAAATGTGAATGCAGTCTAAATCTTACAAAACCCAGCACCAGTGCATGTCATCTTCCCTGTTTAAATTATTTTGAATATATGACGGTGCCAAATATAATTGATATGCACCAACAGTTAGATCTTCCAAGTATTCAAGAGAGAGTTCAGAAAAGCCTGGAAGTTGATTATGCTCAAGATGAATCCACTCAGCTCCCCTTCGACGTAATAAATATTCTGCCTCCACGCGTGCCTGGACAATATTTACCCCTTCAGATCCCTGTAATAAGGTTAATGCTAGCTCTGCATTTGCCCCTTTCATCAGTACAGTACCATGAAATCGATTAATTAATGTATCAGCTATACGGTAAAAATCGCCAATATGAGCTGTGTGCCATTCTTATTACTTGTGCAAAAAAATTGAAAATACTTTTAATATAACCATTTCGACTTTCTACAATCCATCTAGTTTTTGTTACTAACCTGCAGTTATTGGCTTCTCTGATTGATAATTGACGCTGTCCTCTTTGTAGTAAGTGTGGCATGTGGTACCTTATATCTAAGTGATCGAGTAATTCTGTAGCATCGCGATACCCACGGTCTACAATAAGAATATCTCCAGCCTGGAACCATTCCTTCATCCCATTAATGTCTCGGTCAAATTCAGCTCGCAACAGTGCTGCATCATTATTGCGACTATCGGAAAAGTAAGGTCTTTGAATGTCAAGAATTTTGCCATCAGGTCGGTTTCACCAAATGATACACTTTAAATGTACAAAAGGGTTGTCTTAAAACTCTAAAGTTTCTGCTCTTTTCAATTTTTAGAAAGGTACATGTCATATTGCCAGTATTTTATGGTATCTTGGTTTTGCTCGACACCAACAAAATATCAGATATTCACCAACTTCTCTTCTATACCAAATATTAGACGCTGCTGAAAGAGCTTTACTACTAAACAACGATGGTTTAAATGATGTAGATATTCGATAGACACAAATATTAATTGTAAGTGGAAAAGGGGCACATTAATCAAGCACCCTATGCGTGATATTTTTTTTCATTTACGTTCTATATTCTAGACATAATCAGACACATTACAGATACGCTCAAACACGTTTGATAGCCCAACAAAATCTGTAATGCCTGTCTTGGGGATTACACAAAACGTAGGTATTTTTTAATATTTATAATTTTTCTTTATGTTGTGGTTTAACTTTTTTATCAGGATTTTATTCTTAAGATATAATTGTAGGGCAACTTGAACCTATACTTCACCGATTAGTATTACGCTAGCAATAGGTAGAGTGATATTAATAAATTGTACTCTTAATAATTAAGTTTATTTACTTTACAAATGGTTAACAAACTTTACACAGATATGCCATGGTATATTTCTGACATGCTCAGAGTCTTACCAAACATGCTTTAGAAAATATATGATAGTATATAACTCATAAAATATTCATATATGTATTTAAAGAATATTTATAAGTTATATGAAAATCGCGAATCAGTGAACTTTTCTCGTCTCTAAGTCAAAATCTAGTCATTACTTTGGGTTGGGCCCATAAGAATTTTTGATCGGGACCTCATAATCTATAACATATCTCAATTTCAGACAATTTGACTGAGAGCCAATTTACCTAAGGTTTCTGCGGGGTCTTTTCTTCGTATTATCACGTTTCAGATTAAATTTTACCGGGGATTATATTGACATTTAGTTAAGACAATCATCAAGGACGAAAACTGTCATACTATAGTGAAAAACATACAACAATATTTCTCATTTTTCTATCCAAGTTAATAGTTAATTAGAGATGGGACGAATAGCGGTTTTGCCGAATAGCCGAATAACGAATATTCGGCCAAAGCTGAACCGAATATTCGGCTATACCGAATATTTGAATATTCCATATGTCGTGGCGCCCTTGAAATACACTGATCGGAAATAGAGGAAAAATCCATGCCCACATTGAGCAAGTTTGTTTACTACATGTTAGAGATGGTAAAAGCGGTTCCACTCATGTAGTGTTAAGAACGCGATCGCTCCGGAGATATACCGCGACAAAATAATGTTACTTTGAAACGATGCGACAGAAATAAAATGATCCAGCTCGCTATGCCAAACGCACCTACTGAATTGAAGAGATCGCGTTAAACATTCAACTGTTAAGTTAATCATTTTAAGTGAGTAAGTGTAAGTGTACGCTGTTTTATCCCATCCCGTTTTATCCCATCCCGTTTTATCCCATCCATAAATAAAACCGAATATTCGGCCGAATACCGAATAGTGAGAAGTGGGCCGAATAACGAATAATTAATTATTCGGATTCGGTCCCATTTCTAAAGTTAATACAACTGCCAAGGAAAAACTTGCCGCACTAATAATAATATTAACAAAAACCATCTTTATTTAGCACAATTAGTTATTACACAAATGTAGTAGTAGTGGTCAGTAAAATACAGTTACAGTTTCTAACCACACTTTGTTGGATTGATTCAAATTCCCAAGCAAGAGGTGCAGAAACCTAGCTCCTGCTAGCTCAGCACGGGTCAGTAGGTTAATATATATTTTTTTTTAAATACACTGAAACATTTTTTTTTTCTTAAGTTGTACTGGGCCTTTTGGACACCAGCGTATTTCCTTTACCAAGTATTATCAATTTAATATTAAAAATCAATATCTATAAAGATTAGGTAGTCTGTTCTTGAATATCATGAGGGTAGGAATAAGAACACAAAAATAATTAAAAGTTAACAGTATATTACAAGAAAAAAATTCTTTTAAAACGAATATTTACAATTTCTTTAGAAGTTAAGTAAAATGGTTTAAAAACAATGGATAATTGATATATAAATAGAATTTAAGATTAAATGAAAACAAGTGATATTAAAATAAGTATGAACAAAAATTCAACAAGTTGGTGAAATTAAAAAAAATTATGAAAAAAATTGAATAATAAAGACTGAGAAAAATTAACAAAGTTGACTGGTTTTGTACAATGTTTCTTCTGACCAATAAAACTTAGACCGTACAGTTTCCAAAAAAAAATTCTTACGCAACTGCTGCAGCAGGAGAATGGGGCGGGAAGCTTCCAATGGTTGTGATTTCGAGGGACGTAAGTTTAGAGCTGGGATCCCACTATCAGTCTCCTTATCTTGGAGTATCAGCTCTGTCCACTCCAACGATGTTGCTGTCCACGACTACCAAATTCCTTTACTAAGATGGAAGACATGTACTGGGTCTCTCCTCTTCACTTGGTCCAAGTGTTTAAATAAAAAGGAGAAAAATGATTAAAACCAGTCAGGGAAATATTAATAAAAATAACTTAAAGTTGTGAAGCAACTTCGATATTGAGAAAGCTATCCTCGGTAGCAAACTCCCTAAATTAATTACATAAATCCAATAAAAAAACTACTATGTGACTTCAATGAGAAATTGTAAAATTTAAATGGTTCGATAGCAAATATTACCAAAAAATTATATGACCAAAACTTTTGAATAAAAAAATTTCTCTGCAAAAGATTTAATTTGATAATGTATTTTAAACAAAGATAATTAAGAAAAGAAATTTAAGACATTTCGACTAAATGATTAAGATCAAGAAAAAAACAAGAAAGGTATTTAATATTTAATCATACACAAAATTAATCGACCTTACTAGTCTATATCGAGAGAAGAAAAAAATGAATTAAATATTTTACAAACGATGCAAAAGTTTGCATCTAAAAGACTTGGAATAATTTTACGTCTGTGACTCAGACGGCTTCAAAATTTACTTAAAATGGCTTCCTAGAAAGCATTGGTGAATAAAAACTCTAGCAAAAAAACGTTAATCAATGGCACAAAGAGTATGTTTCCACTATAAAATAAATAAATAATTATTCGTGCAAGGAATATGCTCTAAAACATATTACTTGAATGCACCAGCAAAAAGATAAAAATAATTCGGTATTCCTTTGCAAGACAAAAAAATACAAGAATTCTAGAATGCACCAGCAAAAAGATAGTTAGGTAATGTGAAAAGAGAAAAATCACAAGGATTCTAGACTCTACCCGAAATTTTAAGAGGAACCAGGCCTTTACACGAGCTGAGTGGTATTCGTTTGCAAATTTACTTTGCACAATGAAAAATTTAAGAAAAATGAAAACCACTCACCTCGCATATAGCAGGAAAAAAAATCCACAGCCAGGCCCTTCCTTGTAGGTTCCAGAATAGTCGACAACTCAAACAGTAAAGTCTAGATCCGCACTGCTTCTCTTTTCACACCTAGAAAAGCAAAATAGACGGCAGATATTGTTCTATACAAAGATAAATTTTAAACGGAGTCGCCCGTCTGGTATTCCGCGTCAAGATAAAAAACTGCACCGGTGAGTTTCGAACATACCCACGTGCCAGTAAAGAATTTCAATAAAGCAAAGATAAAGAAATTATTTTGTACCGAGAATCACTAGAAATTTGAAACAACTACTATGCCATTAAATTAACAACTAATCATTAGATTAATATCATAAATTATTAAATTATAATTACTAGAGTATTCATACCTAACTTTCTAGGAGAACACAACAAGAAGATGGAAGTAAGTCACGAGATCCGATTTTTAATACCTCCCCACCGAGCTCTTTTGCATTCCTACCACCGGGGCGACACAGTCTCGGCACAGAAGACTAAACAATCAGAATGGAAACTGACGGCATATCCTTTGTACAATTTAACTCCAGAATCGCGTATCTTGTTGGAATAGATATCAGGGGCGTATTTTGTAATGTTGTAGTCAGGGTCGCAATTAGTTTATAATTTAATTTTGCACAAATCTTCAACTTTAATCAAATTTGCAAAATCACTCTTTCTGAATTGTCTAAAAGTTGTTTTGGTTTGACATAATGCTGAACTTGTCATTTTGTTGATTTTTTTAATCTATTTTCAAAATTACAAAGTATGTAACTACTAAATTATTGTACAAATCAGATTTCTTTGTACATCTGGCAACTCTGTATTGAGTACCAGATTATTTGTTGTTCTCAATCTACCAAATGTGGCATCGCTGTATTCTATTCCAGGAATATATGGGGATTCGATGCGCGCTTAGAAATGCGCGAACCTTCCCCCTCCCTGAAAGATTCCATTCTGATTGTTTAGTCTTCTGTGGTCTCGGGTAAGCCGTTTTGCTCAAATTGAATTAGCTAAGTTACCGTCTACAAGATGTTAAGCAGCGGCACTCAGACTAGGTGAGCTATCACGTGACAATTTCGGGCGCAAATTTGGTATTTCAATAAACTGCATTAATAAATTGAACTATGTTATATACAAAGAATGCATAGTATTAATGAGTTAATTATGAATAAAAGGAACTGTAACGGAATTTCGACAAAAATCCCGTTACAAGTTACCACTACTTAATACTAATAATAAGTCTAATGCATAAAGTAAACTAAAAATATTTATTCATGAAATTTATACAAATGTTTTTTAAACAGAAAACATTCTTAGCTTGTTTTTGTAAATTCTGGTAATTTGTTAAATTCCGCTGCTCCCTTGTTGCATATGGAGTATTGGAGTATTTTGTTTTCATTCAATTTGAATAATTATTGTTCGTATGATGTCTTTGCCTTGTGATATAATAATTATGGACATCCCCACGATGTTGAATATTTGCTGAAAAATATGTTGGTAGCAGATTATTGTGGAGTTTGTATAACACACAATCAGTGTCCTGTGCTTTATGTTGTCTTTTACCGAAAACCAGTTTAGTGTACATTGCATTGTTTTTATATTAGTATATATATTACATCTTAAAATGAATTACATGCACCTATTTTGAAGTAGCTGCAGTTTAGATATATGGGTATCATTACACATGTACGGTATACTTGAACAATACTCGACATATGGTTCTCTTATTGTATTATAAATCGTTTTCTTAGTATAGAAGTTAAATGTTTACTAACACGTTAGGGAAGTCCAAGTTTTTTTGATAATTTTTTACATATGTCATTTATATGGCCGCCTAAATATAAATTTACAATCTATGAAAAGCCCCAGATATTTAATAATAATTATTACCTTTTCAAGGTATTCTTCGTTTTATTTTACACACGTATTATCAATGTTTTGATTTAGATATTTGTTGGAAACTAATATCATTTTTTAGCACTTGTAAATATTCATTAGTTTTTTCCAATGTCCTGTTAATTTTTTGAACAACTTGCTTTACATCGGCATCGATTCGGAATATGTTGCTGATAAAAAACGTAAAAAGCGTAGGCCCTAGTACGTTGCCTTGTGGAACTCTATTATTATTTAAAAGTTATTATTTATTTTGGTTTGTTAACTCCGTCCATGTAAACAGGACCTAAACCATTGATGCGTCGTGTCAACAATCCCAAAATACTGGTAAAGTTTATTTAATAAAATCTCTCTGTTGACAACATCAAATGCTTGTTTTAAATCGAAGAAAACAGTTACCATAGCTTCACCATTTTATATGGAATATTTAAAATCATAATTATTTTTTGCAAAGCCGTCTCACGCATGACTGATTTTTTCTAAACCCGGACTGGTTTTCGTGTAACAATTTATTAGTATTTATAAATTCAGTAAGTTGTTCATGAACTACTGCTTCTGAATTTTTCTCCAGAGAAGGTAATCTGTTTATAGATCTATGCTCTTCCGCTAATTTTGTTCCTGAAACTTTCCCTACAGGAATTATCAGTGATGTTTTCAACATTTCTGGGAATTCTGTTATTCAACGATGTGTTAATAATATGTAATAATGCATACCCAATGACTGAAAACGTATTTTTCACTAATTTAAAGTTAATTTCATCTTCAGAATATTTATTTTGTTGTCCAAAAATTTTTACGTAAATTTTACGTAATAAACTAATGAGGAAAAAGATACATAATGGTTACTTTAAGAATAATGATTTAAGAAATTATGGTGAAAATAATATTTGAATTCTAGTTGATACTATTACCAAGGAGGAAAAAATATATAATTACTTCTACATCCAGTGAGCGCATAGTAACTACAAAAATGTTTTTTAAAATTTTTATTGTTCAAGAGAATGTCTTGAAACGTCGAGATTTTAAGTTTGAGCAAAAAGAAATCTGTCTGTCTGTAACTTTTTTGTGCGCACGATTACTCTGGAACCGTTTAAGATATTGACTTGAAATTTGGTACATGTATGTAGATGTAGATTTGGAACTAGATTATATTTTCATCTTATTCCGTTGAAGGGTTGGGGATAAATTGGGGTAAATAGGTAAATCAAGCAGGTAAGAGTCCATAAAATTGATATTTATTATATACAAGAGAAGCTAATGTCTCAAAAAAAATTTTGGCATTAGCCACCCCCATTACTACCCCCTATTATAAAAGGGGGTGAAAAAAATTATGATTTAGTATGTGTACAAGAACCAAAGGCCACAAAATATTTTTTTTACTTCATACATCCCCTCTACCACCCTCCTATCACTACCCCCACTCGACCACCGATGTGGGATATCGTATTATGGTGTTTTGGTGTAGATGATTTCAAATATTATATTACTTAAAGGTCCATAAACAATTATTTCTACATACAAAATTTTTTCGTTGTGAGGGACTTGGTTAGCAAATCTGGATGTGGAAGTAGTGATTCATTGGGCAGCGGTTTTTTTAGATTTGGATTAGAATATTTCAGCATATACGAAATACATTCAAATAACTAAAAACTTCTTTATTTTATCCCTTTTCCAATGGCGTGTGATGGAATGCCAGTACATTCATTAAAGAACATGTATATTCAGGTAAAATTTTATTAGGTGGGAGACTAAGTAAAGCGTTTGGACTAAAGTCCATTATGATGTTTAGAATTAATGAAACAAAGAAACAATTAAGAACAATTTAACATATTTTCATTTCTTCCTAAATAGTTTTATCTGCTTAATTCATTCTCCTGATGAGGTGATCGCGGACAGTTACTTCAACTTCAAGACAAGATTCTGTTTATTGGTAGTCAAGAGGTATTGTATCCGGGGACCCTGCTGGTCGCGTTGTTGATATCTCAAAATCTGTGATACTATGTATAATCATTATACATAGTATCACAGTATACATAATGGAATATATGTTAGGTTGCTTGACTTTTTAAAAACATAGACATTGACAACATTATTCACTTTTTAAAAACAATTATTTTAAGAGGAATTAAGTTTGATTCCTAATGGAAAGGTATAAATTATACGTAATGCATTTAATGCGAAGTGAGTATGATAACTGAATGTGCAAAAGTCAGTTGTTACTATTTATAAGTTTTTAAAAGTTAAACAAAAGAAATGCGATATAGCAAATCAGGACAAGTCATGAGAAGCTAAAATTAAATAGCATATCTAGATAAGCAATTCTCAAAGGAGGCTGTTATCTAATACTGTAATATAACACAAATTGGAAGGTTATTTTATATCTCAAAGATGCAGCATATACATAATTTTATGTAACATATATAATCATATATGTCTAAAAAACTTGGATTCCTCTATCGTGTTAGTAATCATTTAACTTCATGTACTAAGAAAACGACTTATAATACGATAATAAAACCATATGTCGAGTATTGTTCAAGTATACTGTATATGTGTATACCGATATATCTAAGCTGCAATCACTTCAAAATAGGTGCATGCGATTCATTTTAAAATGCAATATACATACTAATATAAAAACAATGCAATATACACCACTAAACTTGTTTTCAGTAAAAGACATCATAAAGCACAGGAAAAACTTTCTATCAATGTACCAAACTGCCTGCTAAATAAATCGAAATATGTTTTTCATCATTTGTTAAATTAAGGTTAAATATTAATTATTTATAAATTTATATTTTCAAATGGTTTTGTTGTGCAATTTCAACAATGTACCTAATTTGCATACAAATCAACGTGTTTATCAATAATATCAATAATAGCATTCAGTTAATACATCGAAGGATACATAATTACTATATTGGCATATGCAAATGTAGAAACAAATGTTTTGTAGATTTACGGTAATGTTTGTTGGTATCATCATCCGCCAGTTGTTCTTAAATTTTTTATTGTTCCATTATGTAGGAACAATATTTTGAATTATATATCCTTAGAATAATTTACTAGGCAAGCAACTATATGGGATATTTTTCAAGCAACCTAAAATATAAAACGGCGTGGTTCCTCAAGTGATTTTATGAGATATAGTATGTATGGAGTTAGTTTCTTAAACGGATCGCTTGTACCAGAGTGTTAATTATTTCAACATCCAGTGGAGGTATAGTAACGCAAACAAAATATGTTTTATTGTTCAAATATGCTTAGAATGTTCTGAAACGTCGAGATTTTAAGTGTGAGCAAAAAAATCAGTCTGCCGGTCTGTCGTTCTTAACTTTTTTGTGTGCACGATTACTCTGGAACCGTTTAAGATATTGACTTAAAATTTGGTGCGCTTATAAATTTTAACGACATCTGCAAAATATTATATTTTGATCTTATTTCGTTGAAGGGTTGAGGGGTGAGTTGGCTATAAATAATTAAATCAAGCAAGTAATGGTTCATGAAATTGGTATTTAGTACATATAAGAAAAGCTAACGTCTCAATAAAAATTTTGAAATAAGCCACCCCAATTACCACCCCCACCCCATTATTAAAGGGGGAGGAAAAAAATATATTGTGATTTAGTATGAACCAGAACCAAGAGCCTCAACAATTTTTCTTACTTCCAAACTACCACCCGCCTTGACTTAAGTCGACGCTAGTGCATTTGTTGTGAGTTTTGAAAAATAATTGCTTACGATGAAACTAAGAAACTAACTTTACACCTCGAGGGCGCTCCGTAATTTCAAATGTGGTTTTCTCGAAAACTGCTAATCCTAGAGAAAAAGTTTCAGATAAAAAGTTTGATTTTTTTTATCTTTATTTCTTCCTGATTAAGTACCTAATTGGAAATATGAAAAGGCTTCCCGTTTGCTATGTTTACCGCTGCAAATTCTCACATTTTATAGACATAGTCTTTGAGGAAAAATCTTATTTTCTACGCTTATTAAAATTCGACCTTCATATTAACACATTTTGTTCAGAAATGAGTACCTATTAGGGGCCGTCTTGAGTATGTATGTATCCAACAGAGCTGGGTAATTCCTTTTGAAAAAGTAATTAGCAATTACAATTCCTTTTTTTTTCGTGTAATTGTAATTGTATTTAAGTAATTGTAATTAAATGAATATAATTCCTTTTTTAAAGACGTTCTTACGTACTTTGTAATTGTAATTAGTTCCTTTTTGAAAAAAGTAATTTGTAATTGTAATTAATTCCTTTTTTTAAAAAGTAATTTGTAATTGTAGGCAGGGATTTAGAAAATTCTTGAGGAGGGTGCGCACATTTAAAGTAAATATATAGCATTTTGAATTTTTTATTAAAAAAACCTAAATCTACAAACCTTGGGCTTATACATTACTGGATCAGGGGGGAGCGCGCACCCCCTGGGTCCCCCCTATAAATATGCGCCTGGTAATTGTAATTATATTTCAATTACAAGTAATTACCCAGCTCTGGTCTCCAAATTTGGTCTGTCACTCAAAAAGTCCAAAAATTTTCAAAAAAACGCATTTAAAAACAGTGCGAATAATTACAGAAGTTAGCTAAAGCTATTGGAAGTGTGCATCATTGGGGGTTAACCTTCGACGTGCAGTTGAAAGCTTTGAAAAAGGTAAGTTTTTGAAAGTGACAGTGGCAATCGCCCACCACTAAATTACAGTTAAATAAGTTTTTCACGAGCAGATACCCCCGAGCGATTGGTTAAAATCGGTCGAGCTTTTTTAAAACAAAAAACGTTAATAGCAAATTTTGCGTGGAATGTTTTTAATCATGCTTCCGATCGGACCTATGCCATCCACCTCTAAAGAAGTAACGGACACTGAAAGTGAGAATGTCCTTATAAATCCAAACAGGGAAAGAAAAATAATTAAGAAAAAGACGAAACAGATAACAAAGAAAAGTGAAACAAAGAATAATTCAGAGATGGAAACTAGCCAAGCCAGTCAAGCAAGTGTCGTTTATAAAATGGCGGAAGATGATGAAAGTGATAACGAGATGACAATGGCATTTGAACTTAAAACAAGGAAACGGAGAATAACTGACGAAGGGGATAGCAGCTTCTCACACCCTATAATAAAAACAAATAAACAAACAAACGCCAACAATGACCACCACCAGTAACAAGTTTGAAAAAGCCAATGAAATTATAACACAAGAGGACATGCATTTGACATCAGAACAACAGGACGAACCAGCAGACAGACAAATACAAAAATTAAACCACCTGCGTCAATAGTCATTCACGGAATATTCAAGGACCACAAAATTTTGAACAATTTCTTGACAACCAAATTAAAAGCAAAATTCTTTTGGAAACGTTCAGCCAACGTACTACAAGTTTCAACATATGAGGACTGGGTGGAGGCTAATAAGAATTTGAATCTGGAAAATTGAAATTTCACACATATACCCCCAAACAAGAAAAGATTCACGCCTTCGTCCTAAGGAGACTATACCATGAGGTAGATTTGCAACAATTAACAGAAGAGCTAACCATTGAATATGATGTACCCGTTAAAGAGATTTACACCATGAAGGGAACAAAGTTCCAGTCTTTCATGCTTATAACTAATAATAACATAACTCTAAAATATCTCGAACCCAATGTTAAATACCTAGACTACACAGTCATCAGGTGGGAGAGGCGCAACAACACTTAAAAGATAATACAGTGCCACAGATGTCAAATGCGGGGGCAGCCACATCTAACTGCCGCGCCTCTCCAAGGGGTTTGAAATGTGGACAACTGCATCTAATGAACCAATGTTTAAAAAGCAGAGAAAATCCAGCGAAATGTGTGAACTGTGGAGAGGCACACACGGCTAATAGCGTATCCTATAAAGTATACCAAGGAAAAATTTGGCAGTTAGAAATGAAAAAGGTGAGAGTGCCCCCACCGTCTGAAATGAGATACGTAACGGCCACGACTCCGCGACAAAATGCCTGGGAAGATAGAGAAAAATAGCAGCAACAGCAACAACAGCAGACCCTAGTACAAGATCCCGTCGACTTCCCCCCGTTACCACAAAAGAGAGTGCAGCAGATGTCCCAAACTACAGCGACGTTGAATAGATCTTCTGGAGGTCCAACGGCGCACAGTGGGGCAAAGAGCTCATTTTTTGGACAAGCGATAATTCCCAAGCCTGGAATTAATGAAATTAAAAAATTTTTTTTTAAACTCTTCGTTATAAAATTGCCTTTAATTCTATCTAGCCCGAATTTTGAAATTTCAAAATTAAAGGACTTAAATTTTGAAAATAAATTAAAATTTTATCAAAAGATTGTTTAAAATTATAAAAAATTGTTACTTGGGGGGTTTTTTTGGTTTCAAATCTCATTTCTGATCCGCGAATTTTGCGATTCAAACAACCAAGATAGCGGATCCAATATGGCGGCCATAATATTTTTTTAAATGAAATGTACATGCACAAACTGTTAAAAATTGTTACTTAGGACTTTTAAGGGTTTCTTATCGAGAATCTGAAATCTAAATTACGTAATATCGTAATCTAAATTGGCGAATCCAATATGGCGGCCATAATATTTTTTTAATTGACATGTAAATGCGCAAATTGTTAAAAATTGTTACTTGGGGGTTTTAGAGATTGCTGATCACGAATCTGAAGTCCAAATTACGTAATATCGAAATCCAAGATGTCAGATCCAATATGGCGGCCATTATATATTTTTAAATGAGATGTACATGCGCAAATTGATAAAAATTGTTACTTGGGGCTTTTAAGAGTTTCTGACCATGAATATGAAGTCTAAATTATGTAATATCGTAATCCAAGATGGCGGATTCAATATGGCGGATCCAATATGGCGGCCATAATATCTTTTTAAATAAAATGTACATACGCAAATTATTGAAAATTAGGTTTAAAGATGTCAACATTTTTTATCTCATTTTTTATAAGATGGCATATTCGAATCTGCCATCTTAGAATTCGAAATTACGAATGCGTAGTCAGCAATCGCAAAAACCTGCAAGTAACAATTTTTAACTATTTTCACATGTACATCATAATTTTTTTAAAATTTATGGCAGCCATATTGAATTTAATTATCTGGTTTGCAAAATATCGAAATTTTAATATCCGAAACGAGATTAGCAAACTGCGAAACCACGAAAAACAAATTTTAACAGTTTCCTTCTTGATTTGTCATTCTTTTTTAACTTACGAACACCATATTGGATCCGCCATCTTGGATTTCGATATTACGTAATTTGGACTTCAGGTTCATGATCAGCAATCTCTAAAACCCCTAACAATTTGCGCATTACATGTCAATTAAAAAAATATTATGGCCGCCATATTGGATTCGCCATTTTGGATTACGATATTACGTAATTTAGATTTCAGATTCTCGATCAGAAACCCTTAAAAGTCCTAAGTAACAATTTTCAACAGTTTGTGCATGTACATTTCATTTAAAAAAATATTATGGCCGCCATATTGGATCCGCTATCTTGGTTTTTTGAATCGCAAAACCTGGGGATCAGAAATGAGATTAGAAACCAAAAAAAAACCCCAAGTAACAATTTTTCATAATTTTAAACAATCTTTTGATAAAATTTTAATTTACTTTCAAAATTTAAGTCCTTTAATTTTGAAATTTCAAAATTCGGACTCGATAGAATTAAAGGCAATTTTATAACGAAGAGTTTAAAAAAAAAAAATTAAAATTTCATTAATTCCAGGCTTGGGAATTATCGCTTGTCCAAAAAATGAGCTATTTGCCCCACTGTGCGGCGATGGATGAACTGCACAAACATCTTGGAAGAGTTGACATCGAAATTATGACAGATAAGGTAAGATTACTAAGCCTATCAACTCGAACTTTGCAATAGTGAGAATGCTAAATTTCAAGTTTTTTTCAAATTCATGATTAACCTAGATAACAATGCCTATTGAATTCAAACTCTTTTGGTGGAACGCTAATGGTATTGATAACAAAATTTATTTTCTTATTAATTATCTTACGAGGCATAAAATTGACACTATGCTCTTAAATGAAATAATATTTGAGGGTCAGATCATATGTATTTTGGTCACCAGGATCCAAATATGCAAGAATATATAGGTTGTCCCATTTAAAAATTTGATTTTCATGTCAATTACATCGAAACCGGAAGTCGGTCATCTTGGTTCTTTGCATCACATAATTGAGAATTTCATCCCATATATCACTACACCAAATTTGAAAAAGATCCTTTCACCCGTTCGACTGAGCCACCCGGTATGTGGACTGGAAATGCGGTCTTGACTGTCTCGCAATGCTCGATGAAAATTATTTTGTCAGTTTAACCTCGCATAACTTGTCTTTACAATAGAGTAAGCAAACGGCAAGCTTTTCTTTTAGTGGGTTATTGAAATTTCTTGAAATGTCTTTATTTATATGAAGCTAATTCTTTGTAATTATTATCGTAATACATAATATACTAAGATTTTTAGTTACTTCTCAAGAGATAAAATTGTACTCCAAAAACAGCATATGTTCGTGATGTCAAAGCCGATTTCCTCGTACATTTAAATGTTTTTTTCTATAATACATGTTTCCAAGTGGGACAGTTGTATCTATGTTAAATTTGGGACCTGTATTCAGGCATTCGAAATTTGTAGCACACAAGTCCATTGAATTGACAAGGGTACGCTGTACTTCATTCTACCCTAGCTGGAAGTGATACATAAAAGTATTTAAAGGAGACGCAAACGGTCATATAATCACGCAGCATGGTAGTCACTTGATATAAACACAATATCCATACCGTCTCAATCATTTGTTCAATTTAACCAAAATCAAGATGTATGTAATATGTGTAATATTTTGTTGATTACTCTTCCGATTGAAATTGATTATTTTAACATATCTGGATTTTGTAAGTCAGGAATTTAAAAGAAAGGGGAGCAACTAACTGTTTATTTCAATAAAAATCTCCTAGGTATATTTTCTTTTTTTCTCCAAAATTATATTTCTATTTTTTATAAAATTAACCCATTAAGACCTGAGTTTTTAGTTTCTTTAATTTATTTAAAAAAGTCGGAAATTTTGTTAAAAAATTTATTAAACTAACATTTTTATCACATTTTGTTGAAAAAATACTTAGCACCATAAAAAAAGTGATGTTACATATATGTAACGCTAGGCTTTTAGATGACCGTATCGAAAAAAAAAAACGTTAATACAATATGATAAAAACAGGTTGACATTACATTTAATGTGTTTTGATATGAAAATAATAATTAGTCAATGCACATACCCACATCGCATTTTGAATACATAATTCTGGTGCTACTAGAACAACCTTCGCCTGCACACCGACGACGTTTTTGTCCGAGATGGATATTAAAAGATGATTGTGTTCATCATATCTTAAATTATCTGATACTCTGTTGAAAGTTACACTAAATTTTGACAAACTAGGCCGTCCGCCTCTTTTAGGTGCATTCCCATTCTTTTGTAAGTAGCACTGAGCGATGTTCCTTCTGAGATTTAGTTGATAAATTTGTAGATCATGGTACTTCTTATATAATATCCACGCATTGCTGATACTGGCATCTATCATCCAGGTAACAATACACCACCACCACTTTTTAGGACGGATCCCAATTCTATAGGTGGAGATGTTTTGATCCATTAGATCGGTACCGCCCATGTTATTATTGTATTTACCTATAATGTTAGGTCTTTTAACTTGATTATACTTTTTGTCAGTCTTGTTATATCTTCGTACATGTCCTATAGATTCAATTCCATACGTTGTTGACGCAGCAGCAACTACACTATTGTCGACCCATTTAACAAAAATAATGCCCTGATCACTGTCAATTGATGATGCGTACTTTCCTCTGTTCCAGTTTTTCATTGCTTTGTTACTAAGTAGTGGACATGTTCTTGGTATTCGGTCATCTCTAAAAGTTCCCGTTACACCATAACCATTTGATTTCAGATGATTAGAGACATTTATATTGGTAAAAAGGTTATCTATATATAATTGGTAAGGATATTCTTTATATGGTATTTAGTTAAGTATATTGATAAGTGGTGGGTTTTCCGACAAGGTGTTCGATTTTGGAATTTGCATTGGGTTGTTTTCCTTGGGAAAACTTAAAATTTATTAAATAACCGTTAGAGGTATTTAGAGCCCACATTTTGAATCAAAATCTAATTGATTTCCCTTTTATAAACTGTTTGCACCCATGTTTACCAAAATTTTTAATCATAGATTCATCATAAGAAAGGTGTTCCTCTGGGATAAAATTTTTAGAAAAATTATGTTTTAACTTGTTGACCGCAGGACGAAGTTTAAAAAGTTTGTCAGCTACATCAATTTTTCAATTATCCGCACAATGAATAAAGCGCAAGATCTGAGTGAATCTGTCTCTTCTCATGGAATGGGCCTTTCCCACGTAATGGAACTTGATGATTATTTTTTCATAAATCATTTATTAACACCTAATAAATACTGTATATACACGTCATATCGTATAATATTTCAATTTTAAATGGATATTTTAAAAATAAAAATGTTGTCTTACTTACTCCATATTTCAAACAAATAAACGCGCTCAAATTACGTCATGAAGGGAATCTCCAATCAAAATAAACAATTTCTTGCTTCAAAGGGCATCTGCAGGTGGCGTCACAGCTAACCTCAAAAATTTGTACTTCTTAAGATTTAAGAGTATTACCCCAGCTATTATTAAAATTTCTGCCTGGTTGCCGTATTTTCAACAAAAATCTGGTTCAGTGTAATGTTTATGAAGTTCTAAATACCTTGTCCTAATAAAATAGGACTCTTTTTGTAGGTTGGAAATCCTAACCTGTAATTAGCAGTCTATTTTTATTAATCAACAATATTCAAAAATTATTTACGTGAATTTTTAAATATTTGTTTGGAGCCAGTACGGCTCCAAGCTAAAAATGCGTATACAAACATTTAAAAATGAGAATAAACTTGAAAAACTTAAAATTTAAGGTTATGATGCAGATGCCGTATACTAAAATTAACCGAACCTCTTGATGTTTCTGAATTTTACATCTAGTCTAGAAACCTGCCGATGAGACTATTTCCATGTTGCCTAATGTATATGAATGTTTAATGTTAGAGGAAATGCTTTAATTATTTCACTAAAGAATGTCTACTTTTTATCTCCGCTTTTGAAAATAATGAATTTCTATTGAATAATACCACTTCCTATAATAAAAATGATAAGAATTAACAGAAGAAACACACTTTCGACATGTTGACTCCCTACAAATAACTGACACTTGGCAACAATGATGGAAATAAAATAAATAGATAGGTTATGTTCTCTTATTTACGATTTACGTTGTGATCGCACGGATTTAGTATTTTGACTTCATAACTGTGTTTCTTAATTATTTAAAAGTGTGTGTGTGTGTGTGTGTACTGTGTAGACATAAAAAAAATGGAGACAGATTTTGAGAAGGCAGCAAGTGATAATCTCCTTGTTATTGACAGTGAAATGGTGAATGACAATCCTGTTTACTTAAATAAAATAACTGTTACTGATAAATCTTTAGATTTAATAATGATTTTAAAAATTATTCAATAAATGTAAAAGAAAATAAAACACTTAAACCTAGTTGTTTATATTTATTAACTGTAATTTGTATACTACAAAAGTGAAATGAATCATATTTTAACGTTTTTATTCAGTTTTTGTACATACCTATTTAGTTTTATAAATTCAGCAGGCATGAAATACCTGGTAACTATAAATGTATTATTATATATTAGTACAGTAACTAGAGGTTTTAACTTTGGAATAATGTCATATGATTTAGATTTCATTCATTTTTGGCAACTTGATAGTAAATACATCAAAGAAAAGTTCTGTAGTTTCACACGTCACTAGACTAGAACTAACAAAGCTTGATGACATGTCTGTTAATTTGATAGAAAGAGACAAACATTTATACGTACAATCTGCTCATATGTAGCTTCTACCAAGGGTGCTAGAGTATACTGATTGGTCATTCCCCCCATTTCGTCATCAGTGCAGAAATATTGCCGCCAATTTTAAATTCATATAACATAATAATTTTTTCTGCAGAAAAGAAGCAAATTTCGTAAAAAAGAAAAAATACGGGTGAGTTTTTTTAAAGAGAACTATTCAAATGTTCAATAAAAAAAAAACGTGGGAAAGGCCCATTGTAAACGGCTTCATTTCTCAAGTCTGGTTGAGAGTCCCAGAAATGTCTTTTGCTAGATTTTGAGTCATATCCGCTTATGATTAAAATACCAATAAAGCACCGAATTTCATCCGCTTTAATGTGAGGATCAGGACAGTTTTTAAAGAGTGCATACTTTTGGTTTCCTGTACTTAATATTGAATAATATCATTATCGACAAACTCTTCAAATATTTCGACGGGATTATTTGCTCGCCTGTCAATAACTGGCTGGCTTCTGAAGTTAATAAATCTCCATTTTTTTTCCAGTTGATTGCAACTTTAGGATCAATTTTTTGCGGCAAATCTGTGCTGTTTATTTTTTCTTGGGATTCATAATTTCTTGACTTTCTTTTTCAACTACAGGAGATCCATCATCAACACCTATGTATCTTTTGAATCTGACTTCTACGTTAGATAAAAGTTGTCGAAAAGTTAGGTTTTTTATAGTTCCTCCGTCTTCGTCACCAGAATCCTCATCGTTAACTTCAGGAGGTTCAATGAAAATTTCATCTGCATCATCTATATATTCCATTTCAATAGCTTTTTGAAGTGTCAAACCATCTCTAAAGACAATAAAATAATATTGTTAGTATTTTCTATAATAGTTAACAAGACGTACCTCTAGAAACCTAGCGTTTACATATATGTAACGCTGGGCTTTACAGACATCTCTATAAAATATATCTAACGTCAGTAATTACATTCTCATACTATATAAAAATTAACTATTTAAGAGTAATTATACAAAATACAATACAATACACTTAAATAAAGTTTTAATTGTACTTACTCAAACCTTATGTTGTAATCCATACCGCCAGAAAAAATGCACACACTTCACGTTGCCAATATTCAGTTATTATTAGAGATGGGATGAATAGCGGTTTTGCCGAATAACGAATATTCGGCCAAAGCTGAACCGAACATTCGGCCATACCGAATATTTGAATATTGCATATGTCGTGGCGCCCTTGAAATACACTGATCGGAAATAGCCGAGCGAGAGGAAACATCTATGCCGAGATCCATGCCCACATTGAGCAAGTTTGTTTACTACGTGTTACAGATGGGAAAAGCGGTTCCACTCATGTAGTGTTACAAATGCGATCGTTCCAGAGAAATACCGCGACAAAATAATGTTACTTTGGAACGATGCGACAGAAATAAAATGATCCGGCTCGCTATGCCAAACTCACCTATTGAGTTGAAGGGATCGCGTTAAACATTCAACTGTTAAGTTAATCATTCTAAGTGAGTAAGTGTAAGTGCACCCTGTTTTATCCTATCCCGTTTTATCCCATCCGTAAATAAAACCCAATATTCGGCCAAGAATACCGAATATTAGGTCGAATACCGAATAGTGAGAAGTGGGCCGAATAGGCCGAATACCGAATAATTATTCGGATTCGGTCCCATCTCTAGTTATTATGACGAGACTGTACTTTTAGCTATAATAAATATGTCGTGTGAGCGTGACGTCACCTTAGGAAAACAAACCGCTGTCATTGCTGTCAAATGACGACTGACTGAACCTAAGAATTGAATTTTTCATAATATTAGAGTTTTTATGGACATTATATCGTACAAAATGGCAAGTTTTTGTTGTATTATTAGTTGTGGAAGTGTGGCAAAACCGAGACAACATCAGTTTTTATAAAATAATGTCGATTTACAGCCAGAAGAGGTTAGGATTAACAGATTCCAAGCAATTAAAAGGAATTATTTTACTGGGGTATTCTAAGCATTTTATTAATAGTAAGTTGTTGCTTAATAATTTAAGAATTTGATTTTTATTGTGGATTTATGTTGTAGGAAAGACAGCCGTAATTCAAGACCACGATATGATCTATCCAGTTAGGTGTTCTCTGTTAATATGGGATATAACTTAAAACTCAAATGTGAAACTAACAGTGCTTGTGATAATAATAACTACTGCTAAACCAAACAAGAAACAATTCATGGTAAAAAAATAACACTTTATATTGATTTGTCAGCATTTTTAATAATCAGTTCTTGTGTTTAAATTTTAGTTGAGTGAGGGTAGAACTGATGCTGAGGGAGATAGAAGTGTAATAGCAGAAATTGTTTTATAACTCAAGAGGAAAATACACAGGCTATATTAAGATATCTGATGAAGTATATAAGTTAAGGAAATTCCAAGTATTGCTGTCATTGATTGATCTGGCAACTAAACGTCCTTTTAAATTATATATTGTGTAGTGCTCAAAAATCCAGTGTTGGATTTTTAACATTCAAAAACTATGAAACTAAGACAAAGTGATCTAAAGTGAGTGAACACATAAATAAAGTCCAAATGGGCATTGAAACTGTCAAATTGTAGCTATAAATGTTCTTTGAATTATGTAATTACAATGTTACTACTTAGATACTTCGTACCTATTAGTGTATAATATAATCATTTATTTTTTATTGCAATATAGATCTTTCTTTGTATCTCCTGTTAAATTTCTTGTTGATTCTTCTTACGAGTACTAATGGAACATATGGAACGTTGGATAATAAAGAATTTGATTTTTAGTAAGTATATTTTGTTTTACTTTCAGTTAGATGCAAAGATGCATGTATATATAAGTTCAACATAATCGACTATCTCAATTCACTGCTAACAACAATAATACGAGTGATAAATAAAAAAGTGAATATACGTGTTTAATAAAATACAATATTTAACAATTGACCTGCCTACATGAAATAATAAAATACAGACATATTATATAACAATAACAATAAGACACGATAAGAAAAAGTTCTTGCACAAATTACCATGGTTTCTATAGTTCAATCTATAGGAAGAAATTGTGTACATCTGTTTACATATTTCAAGTAGTTCACAGTACTTCAGTCCTTCATCTTTAATTTATATGGTATTTTTCATAAAATTCATAACAGTTAACTGCACCGTTTACTGATAAAAATTGAAAGGAAAGACTGGATAGTGAACAAATTTTGTCTAGACTAGTAACACAGTCACAATGAGTACTGAAGGATCATCTGTATCAGTAATAGTCCAAGTAGTCGATGGCTTTTGTTGAAGATGGTAAGTTAAGAGTTCATAACCTGAAAAATGAATTTGTATGTTAGCAATTACTCATTAAGCAACATTTAATTAGGAAAGCATATATTGAAAAAAAGGGTTGATCATCGACAATTAATTCTTAACTTTGCAAAAAGCTTTTATCCTGTAAATTTCTTGGAGAGTACTTCTTTCACCCAACCATAAATAGCTTCAAGATTTTTGAATGCCTTGAACTCATCCTTTTATCTAAGCATTACTCACAAGAACCAAGTAATTCACAATATCCTTATGTGAAATATTATGAAATACACCAATATTTGTACTGAAGTCATCATTTCTCAAAATATAAAGGATTTAATTCGATGACACCAACTTTTTCCATGTACCTAACCTCTACATTATGAGACGATTTTGTAAAATATAAACTTATCTCCATATTAACGAACAAAATTCACCACGCGAAATAATTAAGTTTCAAAATATCACAAAAACGGCAAAACATACTTTTAAACAACACGTTCAATCGGTACGTCACTCGATGACAGCTGTTTGTTTTCCTAAGGTCTCAGAATCTGTGACGTCGGCGCACGCGACCTATACTTTTAACAACGTATACTGAAGGCCTCACGTCTGCCATCTACCGACCAATTTTCGAAAATCAACTGCAGTAGCCCGTAAAAGAGACCTCTGTAAGCGTTACATGTATATAACGGTTTTAGAAAACCAAAGTCTCATTTCTAACTAATACCATAAAACACCAAAAAGTATTTAAATTTAAGCTTTTCTGCACTGTAAAAAAAGTTTAGATACTGATGATATTTTCGGACGTGATGAAATTTTATTTCATAATTTTTAGCCACCTTTTTGGAGGAGGTTCAAATTTTTTCAAACATAATTTTTTGCCCTTTTTAGTCATTAGTGACTTCTGCACAGTAAATCGTTTTGAATTTTTTAACTTTAACATCAGCCTTCTTATTAGAGAATCTTGAAATCTTCATGTATCACATTTTATGTAAATCTGCAAAAATATTGCCATTATGGCAACCATATTGAATTCGCGTTTTGAATTGCTAATTTTTAATACTGTATTTGGTATCAACTACTCCTAAAATAACTACTTACCAATTATTATGCAATTCGAATGAGATTCTACGATGGCGTCTTAGCCAAATTCTCGTTAAATTTTTTTTTCCAATTTTTGCTCATCTTACACCATACGTAGCCTAATGAAATTATTGTGAGACCACCGCCAAATCATACCTTGCAGTTGTTCCTTAAATTCAAATAAACGATTTGACCCGCATCACCCTTCATTTGAACTCTTAGCGTTCAAAATGGCGGCAAATATTGAAAAAAATCAAGTTTTTCTTTCAAGTTTAAATATGCGCATTTGAAATCTGTTTAGTCATTTTTCACTTAATTCGAGGATGATGAATATGATGAAAATTCCACAATTTCAAGCAAATCGGACGCCATCTTGAAATTTGAACTTAAAATGTATATATTTTTTCCATTTCACAGAATTTGGTTGTGTGAGATATCATTTTACTTCCACATCTAGTGGCAGTAGTAACGACAAAAAAATTTTTGAAAATTTTAAGTAAAAAAATATTTTGTTCCACATCCCATTAAAGTACATACGTGTACCAAATTTCAAGTCAATATCTTAAACGGTTCCAGAGTAATCGTGTGCACAAAAAAAGTTACAGACCGACAGAAATTTTCTTTCACTCAAATTTAAAATTTCGATTTCATGACATTCTAAGCCTATTTGAATACTAAAAATTTTCAAAAATTGTTTTGTCGTTACTCTAGTTCCACTGGATGTGGAAGTAATAAACCTGAATTTTCCTCAAAATTGACCGCCATTTTTAACCCTGAGATGAGGTGTGCTGCGGGTCAAATCGTTTATTTGGATCTGGGAAACAACTTTAAAAAATGTCAAGGTTCTTTCCTAAAATGACAGACTTTTCCTTTGTCAGTGGACCGCTACCACTATAACCATTGAACACATAGACAAACAAAAAATACATTTGGATCAAACTGAGAACACCTCCTTTTCGAATTTTTTTAAGTTTAAAAATACCAAAGTATAGTTCTTCTAAAACTGCGAAAATCTTGAGCTGTGCAGTCAAAATATGACATGACTAATAGCAACGTGGTAGGTAGACTTATAGCTTGAGAAAGTTAGTATTTCTATTATCAAGTCATTTTTTATTCACTTTATTAGGTATTTTATACATTACATGGTTAAATGGATAATGTACGTAGTTACCTACTAATATATACTATAATAAGCTTTCTAATAAAGGCTATAGCGGGATAAGATGATGAAAACTGCCCCCGCCTGAATTTTTATTTCGAATTGGCCATTCGAAAGGACATATTTGAAATCCCCTTCAGCCAAATTTTTAGCCCCCTAGGTGCTAATAGGGTGCTCCTATTGTAAAAAACGTGTTTTTTCGAAAAAAAATTCTCCTGCTCGACTAGGTGTTCCAAGAAATCTGAAAAAATTCATGGACGTGAGTTTCTGAGAAAGAAAACACCCTGATTTTTTTCAGATTTTTCCGGATCAAAACTGGGGTCAGGAAAAATATTTGAATTTTTCAATGATTTTTTTAGACATTGAAGGTCATATTTGGCTAACTTCTAAATTTTGTCCTTTTTCCCGTAATTTCGAATGCCGGTGTCAGAATTACCATTTTCAGACCGGATCATGCTCAAAATGTGAAAAAAACGTTTTTTCAGCATTTTAACCTCCCCACAATACAATTTTGGGAGGTTACTAAAATTGGTCCAAAATCAAAAATTGAGATAACGTCAAATCTTTACGTTTTGAGGTCCCAGGAATCCAAAGAGGTGGTTTCTGAAAAATGTCTGTTTATGTATGTGTGTGTGTATGTATGTTAGCACGATAGCGGCGAAACTACTAAAGAGATTTGGATGAAACGTGGCATTAGGGTTCCTTTAGTGCCCCAGAAGATCTGAAAAGGTTTTGGTTGAGATCGGATTACATTTACTAAACAGATTTGGATGAAATTTGGCATGAGGGTTTCTTTAGTGCCCCAGAAGATCTGAAAAGGTTTTGGTTGAGATCGGATAACATTTAGTGCCGTTTTGGAATAATAAGTTGTTTATTTTATGATTACTAACAATTTGTAATTGAACTATTGAAAAGCAGTAAAAATTCCGATTTCAACGATATATCACACTTGCACCTTTACGATTTGGTTTCCGCGAAAAAAAATAAAAAACAAAATAACACGCTTCTTGTGTAAGATATATTTTATAGCCTAACTAAACGTTCAGTAGACTAGTGTGTTAAAGCATACAGACTGCCATACCAACACCAATTAGATATTAAAGCCAGACAACCAGCTGACATGATGTCACGCTTCAACGGCTGTCAAGTGTAGTGTCAAATAAAACAAATCATTGTTGTATTTGCATTTTAGTAGTATTGTATCTTATTGTTTATTCTGTGTTGGAGACTATATATTTTGAAAATATTTTTTTGACAGGTGTCAGTTACTTTCGCGCGCGAAAGATTTTTTGACAGCTGTCAGATAAAATGCGTCTAAAAGTTGTTAGTTACAGAACTGTCACTTTGACACCTGTCAAAAATTATTGTCACTAATTTTATTGGGGGGGATATCACTTTGACTCTGTCAAAATTCTAGTTCTAAAACTTTCCAGGGGATTTTTTTTGACAGTTGTCCAAAAATTTTTAAGTTGGTATTGCACTTTGTTTTTAGGTTATGATTGTTTATATAGTTTTAAGGGTATGATTAACGGAAATGTTTCCGACGATGCATCAGAAATAGGTTCATAGTTTTTGGACTTTTAATGTCAATGTCACTTTTATTATGATTTGATGAAAAACTCACTCTGGACCCAGTTAAGAGCTGTCCGTAATTATACGGGCTTCTTATGGGTTATGTAGGCTCCATGCAGCTACCACCGGCTTTAAACTTTCTCTTCTCTCTCGAAAAAAAAAAACAATTGGCTTGACGTTCTTAAAAAAAACGTGTATGGCAGTCTACACGCTTTAACACACTAGTTTACCGAACGTTAGATTAGACTATAATAGTATTTCAAACAACAAGTTCCAAAAACGAATCTTTTCACACGAGTGAGACAGTTTGGTTTGACATAAGTCGAATGAGTGTGAAAATATGTTTTCAAACGTGTTGTTTACAATACTTTTTCTACGGCTGCAGAATCAACTATTTTTAATAAACTTCTTTAAAAATGGTGTGAAGACTCCAAAACTGATGTTTAGTCGTTAAATAAGTCGGTTGCCATGAAACTGAATAGGCTTGCCTACTTCAAAAAATACAAATAAAAGGTGTCAGTTCTGTTTTTGACAGGACTGTGTGAAAAACATGACAGGACCGTGTTTTTTGGATTTTTGCACAATTCGTGTGAAAAATGACAGTTTCTCACGGAAACCAAATCGAAAGGATGCAAGTGTGATATATCGTTGAAATCGGAATTTTTACTGCTTTTTGAATGGTTCGATTATAAATTGTTAGTAATCATAAAATAAACAACTTATTGTGCCAAAACGGCACTAATCGTAATTCGATCTCAACCAAAACCTTTTCAGATCTTCTGGAGTACTAAAGAAACCTTCATGCAAAGTTTTATCCAAATCCGTTTAGTAGTTTCGCCGCTATCGTACTAACATACATACACATATACACAAATGCACACAGATATTTTTCAAAAATAACTTTTTTGGATTCCTGGGATCTTAAAACGTAAAGATTTGATGCTATCTCAATTTTCGATTTTCAACCAATTTTATTGTGGAAAGGTTAAAATGCGGAAAAAACGGTTTTTTCAAATTTTGAACATGTTCCGGTCTGAAAATAGTAATTCTGACACCTGCATTCGACAGTACGGGAAAAAGGACACGAAAAATTGTTATTTAGAAGTTAGCCAAATATGACCTTCGATGCTTAAAAAAATCATTGAAAAATTCAAATATTTTTCCTGACCCCAGTCATGATCCGAAAAATCTGAAAAAAATCGGGGTGTTTTCTTTCTCAAAAACACAAGTCCATGAATTTTTTCAGATTTTTTGGAACAAATAGTCGAGCAGGAGAAATTTTTTTCGAAAAAACACGTTTTTTACAATAGGAGCACCCTATTAGCACCTAGGGGGCTGAAAATTTGGCTGAAGGGGTTTTCAAATATGTCCTTTCGAATGACCAATAAAAATCCAGGCGGGGTCAATTTTCATCATCTTATCCCGCTATAGCCTTTTCTAGCAGGTAGTATTATTTTATTCTTTCAAAGATTTTAAAATTATATTGTCAGCCTGGGACTCTGTTATTTTCTATTTTAAACTAACGTGGTGGTTGGCAGTAAACTCCCTTTATGTACGTGTACTTTGTGGGACGAATTCATTTTATACGTATATTTAAGAAACATAAATGTGTCAGAAATTAATTATATCTTATCAAGCATTATTCTACTGCCAAAATTGGTATATTTTAATTTCTCATGAATCAGATAAATTTAAGAGACAAATTCCATATGGTGGGAATTGTAATACCATTTCAAACCATATTTCACTGTCAGGAATATTAATAAGTTTTAAATTTTACTTCGGTGAGATAACTTTTAAAGGAATTCAACATGGCAAGAATTAAATTCATGAAAACTTAAACTAATCACCTAACCAACTTGTTTTCAACTAACATTTGGAATTTACAATAAAAATGAAAAAAACTTACATTGATAAAGTACCAGCTTCGACCTGAAATTCGTCATAGTAATAAGTTATTCTAAGGACGAAACCAGATTATTCTTAAATAACTTTTAAAATTTTGAGAAAATTTTCTTGATGAAAATGGAAATTATATTATTTTTTATAAATATATGTTATAATACGAAAATTAGGTTAAACAATAAAATAGTAAACATCATTAGTAGCATTCTTTATCATTATCATTGAAGAAAATAGCTTAATAAATAAAAAAAAATCTTAAAAGTGATCATTTTTTTGGTTTGCAATTACTTACTTACAATTTTGCCAAATTTCAGCCCTTAATATTAAACCGTTTTCGAGTAAAAAAATATCGGAAATGTTCGAAAATAATTTTTGTCAAATTAAATTTCAACCAATTATACAGAGTGGCCCATTTAAAAGCGGGGCACCTCTCTAAAATTGGTATTTATTGTGCGATTTGAATCAAATTTTACTCAAGTATAGAACAAATTATAATCTAATTATGACCAGAAAAACATTCATCTTCTACAAATTCAAAGCCACCTGCGGTACCAAGATATGCGGAAAAAATCAAAATATCATATTAGGCATTTTTTTAACGGAAAATTTTGTTAATGAAACTTGTTCAGAATTATCCAGAAACCGTAAGTCCAAAGTTTAATGAAAATAAAAAAATATTGAAATTTTGATTAAAATAATGTCCAAGTCAGAAAATATCATTTTAATGGGTTTTCTTGTCTAGAAAACTGTACTATGACAATTTTGTTTGAAATCAAACCCAGGGTGCCAGGTAGTTGTAAAGTAATTTGCAGTTTTTTTAAAAGAATTATTTTTAAAAATTTTTAAATTTCAATTTTTCAATTTTTTAATTTTGATTAAATTCTGGACTCAAGGTTTTTGGACAATTCTGAACAAGTTTCATTAACAAAATTTTCCGATAAAAAAATGCCTAATATGATTTTTTAATTTTTTCCGCATATTTTGGTGCCGCAGGTGGCTTTGCATTTGTAGGAGGCGAATGTTCTTCTGGTCATAATTAGATCCTAATATGTTCTATATTTGAGTAAAGTTTGATTCAAATCACACAATAAATGAAAATTTTAGAGAGGTGCCCCGCTTTTAAATGGGTCACTCTGTAGATACTACCAGAACATAAATGTGAAATAAATTGGAACAAAATCTGACAACGGGAACATTGTAAAAAAATTCATGAATTTTTCTGGATTTTTTTAGCCCTTATAAAGTTTCGGCACAGCTACCAAATTTTTTTTGTAGAATCTTGGGATGTTTTTTTACCAAATGTATTTTCTAAAGCGAGTGGACACTTGGTACTTGAAAAAATCAAATATCCTTTTTTATTTTTTTAAATTTTGATATACTGACGATGAAATGATCATATTCTTTTGTAGCATCTTGAAAGAGTGTTCTATAATCCCTAATTTTTTGAAATCAGTATTTTCAGCAGAAGGTCCTTCAAAAAAATAAAATATCCTTTTTTATTTTTCTTCTTTATTTTTGTCCTGTTATCATTTTCTGAAAAAAAAAATCAAATTAACAAAATTATTTACAAAAATCTATGTTTGTACACCTAATCTGTTAAATGAAATAATTGCACAAGGATTAATTTTTCGGATTGTCATTTCTATCATTTTTTAGAATATCCTCTCAAATTTTCAGCGAGTTCAGAGAATTTCTAGAAACAAAAATCTAAATAGATGGGACTAATATGAATAAATTATATCCAGAATCTAAAAGTCGAAATTTTGATAAATAAGTTAAGAATGTTAATTAAGAAGTTTTCTATATTGTCCACGAATGAGAGTCAGTTGTCGCCAAATTTTTTTTATTATGCTAATGTACCCATAAGTCGGCTGCAAAGTTGAAGGAAGTTTTCTAAGAAAGTAAAAGTTTCTTTCTTTGCATTTTAACTTCAAGTTTAACGAAGTTCTATTTTCAGTTGAAATGAAAGTGTCCCATTTTTTATGCATGTAAATAACACAATAAAACAAATTGTTTTAGTTTCCCTCTATGGAATTATACCCTCAAAGGAAATTAAAATACTAGACCCTCAAGTTGTGCTATGTGTATTCTTTTGAACAAATGTAATAAATATGTTAAATGAAAGGAGCAACGCCTACTTCTATAGTTGTAATTTTAGAATTATAAAGACTTCTTAATTTAAATAACAATAAATGTATTTATAGTTTTTTTTTGTTTGGAATGTTAGCTTTCTTGTTGGTTTTAATTTAATTCCTATTAAGTATGCTAGTATATATAGTTAATATTCATGCTTAATACTGATATTTCTCGAAGACAGTGCGACAGCGTAATGCCAAAAATGAATATTCCGTATGCTCCTTACAGCTAGGGAGCTGGTGGCAGTACGGGTATATGATTTCATTGTAGTTAACAATAATATGGAATGAAGTTATTGATATAGCTAATCGATTAGAGCGGCTACCGAGCTTAGTTGCTGCTGATTTTTTAAATAAATGGATTTCAAATTTGCAAAAAAAAACCGCTTCTATATTATTTTATTATTTCAGTCATTGCTATAAAATTGATCATGTCTCAATAATATAAATAAAAGAATGGTTGGCTGAAATCCATGACTCTGATTTTTTTATAAAACTAATTGTTAATTTGCAAAAAAAGCGTCATTAAGTTATTTCATTGACCTTAGTTCTTATAATTATATAAGTAGAGAAAAAGATTGTCTGTTGTGTACGTAGCTGATTTTCACAAATATTCCCAATTTACTACAAAAAATGTCAAAGTAAGAAAATAGTCCAATCAGTTGGGGATTTTGCCCTGCAAAAGGTGGAGTAGTAATGATTTTGATATATGTGGTTTAAGTTTAGGCCCTAATAAAAAAGTTTTCGACCTTGGGAGTGGGGGGAGGCGCGAACCACAATCTTGAAGTAAAGGTGTAAATATAGTTTTGTTCAAAATAATTCGGCAACGCTCGATCCTACGAGAAAAATGTTGAAGACAAAGTTGCAGAGGACAAAATTTCCTAAATTTTTTGTATATAAATTTTTATTGTAAGTCTAATGTTTAAAGAGATACGGCGTCAGAAAGATGGATTTGGAAGAAAAAATTGTTTTTATTATACTGGGTGTTTCATTAATAATTGGACATACGCTAACTGGAGAATCCTTAGTCCAAAATATGAAAATTTAATCTGAAACACTTAGATAAAATGTGCCTCCTTACTGAGATACGAGTATTCTAATTCTAATTTTAAAAATTATTAGGTATTATTATTTGTTTTTCAAATTCTCTCCTTACGAGGAGGTAAGGTGTACCAACCATCAGCTATCAGCAAGATGGCGGTTTCTATTTTAATTTATAGGCAGGTGAAGAAATTTTCTGACAGAATTACATGTATTTAAGAGGACGGATTTTTGTATTTGGGTAATAATATGAGGATGGATAATGAGCTGTTGGAGATTTCGGCAGACAGTTTTGGGAACTACAACACCTGTTGTGGATATGATTATGGGAAGAATGGTAATTTTATCTTGTTGCCACATTTTCTTAATCTCTTCAGCGAGTTCACCATATTTGTTTAATTTTTCACCATAGGACTGCTGTATATTATGTGTATTGGGCACTGTAACGTCTATAAGGAAAGTGTGCCTTTGCTTCTTCAGGGTAAGTACGATGTCTGATCTGTTGGCGAGGATGGTTCGGTTAGTTATATCCGATCGATCCCAATATAGCTTACAGTCCTCATTTTCTAAAACAGGTTGTACTCGTAATATAGTGTGTTGGTGGTCGAGAGCTTGTGCTGAAGTGCTAGTTTGAGATGAACGACCTTTGCTACCTGATTATGTCTGTGGGTGTAATCAGTGGCCGCCATCATCCTACACCCCACTGCTATGCGCTGAATAGTCTGGGATGCGCTAGCGCATTTCCTGCAAGTGTCGCTTCGTATGCCTGGGTCTTTGACAATAAATTTAACGTAGTTTTTTGTTGCAACTATCTGATCCTGGAACGCCATGACAATGCCCTCTGTATTGGGGAATAGCTCCCCATAACTGAGCCAGTAGTTTGACGCTACTTTGTCAACATGTTCTTGGCTCGGGTCGTGAGGGTGCTTCCCGCGGAGTACCTTATGTTTTCAGGAGTTGACGAGATCTTCGTCCGTAGGCCCAGCTATCTGCGGTTCAACTAAAGGTCCATTATGCTGCAGGTCAACAGGGGTGTAATTGTTTTCGGCGTGGATGATGGTTCTGTGAAATGGAGATGTCTCCTGCTTCTGATTGAAGTATTTTCTGAGACTGATGATCTGCTTGCTGTGGAGTTGTTCGAGGTTGATGATACCTCTCCCGCCCTTAGATCTTTGAATTGTTACACGCTCGATGGCTGATTTCGGGTGATGTGCTCGGTATTGAGTTAGTAGTGTCTGAACTTTCCTCTCCAAGTCCTCTAAATCTGTCTTAGTCCATTTTATCACGCCAAAACTAAATGTAAGTGTAGGAATAGTACAGATGTTGCATTGCACACGTTCTTTCCATAGAGTTTAGTCTTCAGGATCTTTTTGACCTGATCTGTGAAATTCTTAGTGGTTTGTTCTTTTATTCGTTTATGCTGAATATTTAGAGCTTGTTGCACTCCAAGGCACTTATATGTTTCTTCTTCACCTAGTGGGTGAATAGTAGTGCCATCACTAAGGTCAAACCCACAGGCTTGTTGCACTCCTTTTTTAACGCTTATGGTCTTGCACTTATCCAATCCGAATGACATACCATACTCCTTATTACCTCTGGTAGTACCGGCAGCCACTCCCCACACCCGTGGGGTAAGTGACTACTGGGTCCGAAAATCGTGTGCCCTGAGCAGACGTAATGAAGCGAGGATGACGGTCTTCTGCATTCTGCCTGCTAAGACCTTTGCCGAATTTCGGCATGCCGGTATGATCTTAAGTTCCTAAAGCAGTGTGTGTCTCGTTACACAGAGGGCTCCTATAATCAGTACCACTATCTTAACAGTATGGTCTGGATAGAGTCTGCGGAGTTCGAAGAGCAAATCTCGATATTTTGTCCGTTTTTCTTCCGTCAAGAGCGTAAGGCAGCACTGGTGTTAAACAACCCTTCCCTCCTACCCTCTTTTTTAGTGGTGCGCCTATGACTTTTTTGGTATATTCTATTTTATAGAAAATTTAATTCTACAACTTTTTTGCATCTTGTGTTTGTTTCATTTCAGTGATCATTTTTAAATGAAACAAAATATTAAAAACATTGTCATGTGTTTTAAAGGGAGAAATGTTGAAAACTGTAGAAAGATAATCACTTTTTTTGTTTTTTTACTAATACTGGATACCTACATGTAGAACTGAAATTAAGAGGTGACTGATAAAATAAATGATTTTTCTAGAGTTTTTAACATTTCAGCCTTTAAAATAGATGACAATGTTTTTAGTATTCTAAGTTTCATTTAGAAATGGTCTTTTAAGGCTAGGATTTTGCAGAGTGAGAGGGATATATGCGTTTATTTTCGGTTTATTATAAATATTTAAAAAATCATAAATGATATAATCTTTAAAATAATTTCAGATACTTCCCATTGCTCTAAGGAATACAACTATATATAGTTTTTATCATTAGTTTTGTATATAGTCAAATGCCATACTTTAATAATGAAATTAGGGACTATTTTCATTGACAAACTACGATATTTAAATATAACAGAAATTTATAATAAAAAATATATATAGTTGTATTCGCTAGAACAATAGCAAATATCTAAAGCAGTTTTAAGATTATACTATGTGTAGTTTTTTAAATATTTACAATAAATCGAAAATAAACGCATACTTCCCTCTCACTTCGCAAAATCCTAGCCTTAAACGAAAAAAAAAAAACACAAGATGCAAAAAGTTTCTAGAATTAAATTTTCTATAAAATAGAATATACTAAGAAAATCATAGGCGTACCACTAAAAAAGGGGGCAGGAGGGAAGGGTTGTTTAACCCTAAATCAGCCATTTATAAAACTTTATCTTAAAATATTTTTATTTCAAACTATTATCCTTTGACATATGTTACAGCGTACCAGTATTGAAAAAAAATATCTCTAGCCATTTGTACAATATTTGAAGGATATGTTTTTTTATTTTCAACTTTCGAGGGCTGTATCTTCATAGGGTTGTGATTTTGGATAGAGGTAAATTAGGTTCAATAAACTTCTTTTGAGGCGCTGAGTCTGTGGTTAAGTGATTGACATATTTTTTAATAACACCCTGTGTACTCATTCATCCTTCTTTACCCTATTCAGTTCCTTATATATTTGATTCTGACTTACCAAAACAGGTTTCTACTATTATAACTAGGTTAGATATTTTGAAATATACAGGACGTGTGCCGCCTCAAATTTTTGTTTTTTAAATGGAACTCCCGGTATATTATTACATATGTTAATTCTCTTTTTAAAGACCATTCAAACAATATACCATTTGATGAATCTGCGATGGGTCAGTACCATAATATTGATGAATTTGTACCAAAAATATCTAAATTTTGCGACCTCATTGTGACGTAACGGAACTGCATTTTGAGTAATGGTTTATGCCAAAAACCACTAGCTTATACTACTATTAATAGATCTAAGTAAATCGTACATTTTATACCGGGTGAGTCAAGAAGGGCGAAATATACATTTTTTCATTTTTTCAAATGGCACACCCTTTCGCAATAATGGGACAGCAAATTGCCGCAACTTGCATTATTGTGAGATCGAAAATCCGGCATAGATAAAGCAACCGGAACAACATTGATGGTCAATTAATGTAAGGGGTGGTAAAATAGGCAATCATATCACTGGACTATAGTTTTTGGGGATATTACATTGAATATCCATTTGAATTTACAGAGGCTGCCTAAACTTACAGATGAAAACTTCAGCACTACGTTGCGCCCCCACATACCTATCGAATAGTAAAAGATTCCTTAACTAATTGGAGAGAATTAATGGATTGGTCATCCTACAGGATGACGCCTACAATCAAGAAGGATATGCAGGATGGAGTTACTGCAGCATTCTACAATGTTAGCGTAACTACACCAGCCGAGCCGCCGATATCAAAGAAGGACTGAAAATTGTTTACGACTGTATATTAGGGAGAACGGGAACATTTTCGAATATATATTTTAATTTCAAGTACTTCCACACAGCAAATAAAGCTTTCGTTTTCTCTTCTTTGATTTTTGTTATCTTCAGAAAAGAACTACCACAGTGCAAGCATAGTAATATTATTGTTTTTGAAATTTTTTCATTGAAAAGAGGCGAAAATTCGTTATTTTCTTTAATAAATTCCGAATTCTGCCTCTTTGTCACTAAATATCTTGGCACGTATGATAGATACCTCTTAAATTATCCGATATCGTTAGATCTGTTAACAGTAACGCAAACTAGAGTTTTTTTTGACAATTTTTTGGCACAGATTAGACCTCAATATGCTGTTCCATTACATCACTTTGAGCTCACAAAGCTGAAATGGCTTGGTAAAAATTCACTCATTTTCTGGTACTAACCCACCGCAGACCCATCATATACTGCTTAAATGATTTTCAAAAGAATAATCCAAATGTGCAATAATATACCGGGTGTTTCATTAAAAATAAAACAAAAGTTTATGGCACCACACGTAAATTGATCATTTTGTATATTTATTATTTTTAAACTATTCACATTTGTGACTACATACACCCCCCGTTTTTGAGAAATTTTCGATATCTCTCATAGGAGAGCCATGTTATTTGGACAACGCGAGACAGAGACACCCTTCATTGTTCATAAGGTTATCAGTCATAACTTCTTAAAACTGTAGTTTTCGATCGATCAGTACCGCCTTCACTTAGTTCTTGAATAACTTGTATCTTTGCTTTTTTAAATTCTCCATAAACTGTTTTCATAAAACTCCCGATGACTAGGCAAAGGGTCTAGCCGTACTTCCATGGCGAAACTGTCCCCGATAGGAACCTATATCGTAACCTATGTTATATTGTAGAGGGCGCTAATAGTAGTTGATCGAGTAGATATTTAATCCAGGGAAATGAGGTTTTGGCCGGGACTGTGACTCATCCAGGCAGAGACCACGATTTTTAGGTAGTATAGGTGTCAATAAATGAAACCTATATAAAATCTGCGGTCGATTTTCTGCATATGTTTATTTACAGCCATTTTAATGCAAAAAAAATGGAAAAAACGTGTTTTTCACACTTTTTCACCTGCCAGTAAAAAGTAAACTATCTTACAGATACATCAAATGAATCACCTTGTAGGAAATTAAAAAAGCTTTAAAATGGCGGTTGTTAAATGTCGATATAGTTAATTGTTGCTAAGATAATTGCAAAATGCGGAATTTTATTCAATAAACAATATCTTGTGTAAAAAACAATCTACTGTTTTGTCCTTGCGTAAATAGTTGACTCTCATAGTGCTTAATATCTGGTAAAATCGATTCGTCAAATAGTTTTTGCAAAATTGCATTAATTTATCCCAGAGACCTTTTTTTTTGCAACCCCACCACGTCCAGAGAAATCAAAATACAATGATTCTACGGCCTCTACCTGAAAGGGAAAGACTTGATTTACCAAAATGCTTTGTTAGATATCGAAAAAATTAATTTTCAGACCTGCAAAATGACGTTGCAAAAGAACTCAGATTTTTACCTTATAAACAAATAGAATAATGTTTTAACAATTGATTGTAGAGCATCGGTTTTTCGATATTTGAAAAGCTGATATTTTTACACGAATTTTGAAAAAAAAAAAAAGAAGGTCCTAGGTCAATTTGGGGCAAAGTTAGCAATTTTTTTTCAAAAATTCATAGCTCCTTTGTTTATAATAATTAAGAAACGTAACAAGCGCCATTTTAAAGGGGAAGAGTTCAACTTTTAGTGTAAAAAATTTGAAAATGATTGCACTTTCTCAAAACTGTTGGCAAAGCTTCTAAAATGAGGCTCGAATTAACTTAGCTCGGAGGTTGTGGAGGGGGAACCCTCAAATCCGCGCATTCAAAAATTGAAACAGCATCTTCAAACTGACCACATAAGTCATAACTTTGGTGTTTGTTAACCGATTTTGATGTTTCTTTTTCAATTTGGGGTACCTTTTTGCGTACGTTAATAATATTCAATCTGTTAAACTATTAACATTAATATTAACAATGTAATTTGTTTAAACATTAAAAAAAAATTATTTTTTTGCAAAATATCAAAATTTTTTGTTTTGTTCTTGTTGAAAGTTGTAGAAAAGGCTTATGTACACGTAAATATATATCTTATTGTTATAAACAATAGAATTTTTCAAATTTATAAAATAAAAACACTCTATTCAATATAATTTACATTTTTACGATATTTTTCAAATGCAAAATTACCATACAATTTATGAAAAGTGCTCTTATTAATTTGCGTATTATTAATTATTAATAAATAATAAAACAAACCATTACTTCCTTCGTAGAAGTATACAACACGCGTGTGAATATACATGTAGTGACAGCGTTTGTCATGTATAATGGTTTGTATGATACAGTAGAAAATTTCTATGGTTCAACGCATCTGCTCCAAAATAATAAGAGAGTAATAATTACCTGTAATTTGTTTAAACATTTTACAAAAAAATATTTTTATACATTATCAAAATTTTTGTATTATTCTTATTGAAAATTATAGGAAAGGTTTGTGTACAATTAAATATATAAATTACTGTTATATTAAGTTATAAACAATAGAATTTGTAAAGTGTGAAAAGAAACACATTGTTCGATATAAATAACGCTGTAATTTATAATAATACAGAATATTTGTCGATTCACATATAAATTTACTTAATAATATACCTATACACATTCTAATAAGGTAAAATCAATCAACTCGTATTTTTTTTAGGATCGGCTCATTATCATCAACATTAGAATGATCAAAGTTATCTAACATTAAATTAATATTCTCAATATCATCATCGTCGTCATTACAATTAATTTCACAATCATTTTCAAATTTTTTACACTAAAAGTTAAACTCTTCCCCTTTAACATGGCGCTTGTTACGTTTTTTAATTATTATAAACAAAGGAGCTATGAATTTTTGAAAAAAAATTGCTAACTTTGCCCCAAATTGACCTAGGACCTTCTTTTTTTTTTCAAAATTCGTGTAAAAATATCAGCTTTTCAAATATCGAAAAACCGATGCTCTACAATCAATTGTTAAAACATTATTCTATTTGTTTATAAGGTAAAAATCTGAGTTCTTTTGCAACGTCATTTTGCAGGTCTGAAAATTAATTTTTTCGATATCTAACAAAGCATTTTGGTAAATCAAGTCTTTCCCTTTCAGGTGGAGGCCGCAGAATCATTGTATTTTGATTTCTCTGGACGTGGTGGGGTTGCAAAAAAAAGGTCTCTGGGATAAATTAATGCAATTTTGCAAAAACTATTTGACGAATCGCTTTGAAATTTTTACCAGATATTAAGCACTATGAGAGTCAACTATTTACGCAAGGACAAAACAGTAGATTGTTTTTTACACAAGATATTGTTTATTGAATAAAATTCCGCATTTTGCAATTATCTTAGCAACAATTAACTATATCGACATTTAACAACCGCCATTTTAAAGCTTTTTTAATTTCCTACAAGGTGATTCATTTGATTTATCTGTAAGATAGTTTACTTTTTACTGGCAGGTGAAGAAGTGTGAAAAAACACGTTTTTTCCATTTTTTTGCATTAAAATGGCTGTAAATAAACATATGCAGAAAATCGACCGCAGATTTTATATAAGTTTCATTTATTGACACCTATACTACCTAAAAATCGTGGTCTCTGCCTGGATGAGTCACAGTCCCGAACATGGTACTTTTTTTACTCATTTCCCTGGACTAATTAGCTCTACATCTTAGTTAATTGAGGAGCTATTTGAAAAAAAGTGTCTGGAGACGACTTTTTTTCAAAGCGATATATCTTAGTTAATTTTAAAGCTAGGAAAATAAAACTAAATGGCAGTGTTATGGTACACTTTACAGTTTATTTTCTAGCATTTCCTATAGGTCAAGCCTAAATAAAAGTATTTAAAAAATGCAAATCTAATTGAATTACCACTTTGAAAAAAATATACAATAATAGGCTATGTCTTACCTAACAGCATGCCAAGGTTCATTAAAATCCAAATCCAATCCGAAAAAAAATTTAAAGTAAGTGGACTACCTTACGACCACTATGTTGACGCTTTTAATTTGCATTACATTTCAATAATCTTTGGAAAAGTTGCGTTTTGACAGCTCATAAAATGTATATCAACGGTTGGTGGTGTCAACTAGCTACAATGTTTTTTTGATCTACTTTTATAGTGACTGTAGTCAGTTAAGAATGCAGTTGTGTTCGTTATGAGCGGAGCACAGTTTACACAGGATATGGGAATTCCCAAGTAAGTGGAATCCCCCCCATGGCCGACTCAAGCCAGTTGGTACATAAAATAAAAATTAACGGTTTAAATTGGCTTGTTTGGCATTTGGCTCTTTTATAAAAACATTGAAATTATTTAATTCATATTGCAGCATGTTTTGTTTAGATTAATGAATGCTCATTATAGATGTAAATCCTCTAAAAATGTCAAGTGTTATAAGAAATAGGTAAACCTACTACTTGCTTGTGCTCGATATCAGGCGAGCTGTTCTTGTCTCTGCCGTTCTGAACTGAATCTTTGATCTCTCTCGCGCAGCGCACATCGAAGTTTATTTTATTGTTTTATGATATTTATGATATTTATGAATATTAATACAAAAGAAATTGTACTAATTGTTCATATATTGTTCGGCTATTTCCTTCCATTTTTATTAAAATTAGACTGCTCTAGTTATATTTATCTCTTTAGTTACAAATAAGGATTCACAAACACGGTAAACGCCCGTGCTAAACGCTGTGCGATGTGCGAAGCTCAAGTTGTTGATTTCATCACTCTCATTTAAGAGCATGGTTCTATTTAATTTTATTGTGCGATGTGCGAGGGGCGTCGATATGGCCACTCTCATTTAAAATAATTGTTTATTTAATTTCAGTGTGCGATGTGCGGTGCTATGTGCGCTGTGCGGTGCACCACCGTGACGACATGGTCATGCACTTACACGGGGTTATGATATTTGTGTACACTTTTTAGGCAGGTATATGAGAGAGATCAAGGTCAGAACGGCAGAGGCAAGAACAGCTTGCCTGATATCGAGCACAAGCAAGTACCTAGTAGGTTTACCCATTTCTTATAACACTTTGACATTTTTAGAGGATTTACGTCTATAATGAGCTTTCATTAATCTAAATAAAATATGTTGCAATATGAATTAAATAACTTGTATTTCAATTTCAATGTATAAAAGAAAAGTGCCAAATAAAAGCCAATTTAAACCGGTAATTTTTATTTTATGTACCAACTGGATTGAGTCAGCCATGGGGGATTCCACTTACTTGGGAATTCCCATATCCTGTGTAAATTGTGCTCCGCTCATAACGTAAACAACTGCATTCTTAACTGAGACCGACTATGGTCACTATAAAAGTAGATCAAAAAAACATTGTAATATTCTAGTTGACACCACCAACCGTTGATATACTTTTTATGAGCTATCAAAACGCAACTTTTCCAAAGATTAATGAAATGTAATGCAAATTAGAAGCGTCAACAAAGTGGTCGTGTAAGGTGGTCCACTTACTTAAAAATTTTTTTCGACATGTTGCACCTCTTGGATTTTAATGAAACTTGGCATGTTGTTAGGCAAGACAATTATTATATATTTTTTTCAAAGTGGTAATTCAATTAGATCTGATAGAAATCGATTGACAAAATTTTTCTTTGCATTTTTTAAATACTTTTATTTAGGCTTGGCCCATAGGAAATGCTATAAAATAAACTGTAAAGTGTACCATAACACTGCCATTTAGTTTTATTTTCCTAGCTTTAAAATTAACTAAGATATATTGCTTTGAAAAATAGTCGTCTCTCACTTTTTTTCAAATAACTCCTCAATTAACTAAGATATAGAGCTAATATCTACTCTATCAACTACTATTAGTGCCCTCTACAATATAACGATATAGGTTCCTATCGGGGGCAGTTTCGCCATGGAAGTACTGCTAGACCCTTTGTTTAAAAGTTAATTATTATCGATAGCAATTGCTCCAAAACAACAGATTCAACAGTTTCATTCATTATTAGTCTTTCTGCTTGATGTATCTTGTTTGCAGCGGAGCCAGTTTTCATGAATTTCTGTATCAATTTGTAATTAACAATCTACATACTAATGGCTAATCAGTTTATCGGTGTGAAATTGATTAAAAGTACTCACTGTGACTCGACTATAATTGTGATTTTTTATATAAAGTCGCTCAGATCCGATTCTCTCGATTATAGTTTGAACCATGTTGAGAATTTAATGATACTGAATGTTGAACAAAAGGTAATCTAGCGTTCTCTACTGCGAGGGGCAGTGATTATTCGTAAAAACGTTTCATAAACTTGAAGATAAAGAAGTGCTATACTATTTCTCATTAGATGATTTCTTTCATACAACATTTACTGTGGAAAAAACTAAATGAATCTTTTCTACATTTTTTATATTTAAACGCTTATATGTTCTTGTAATTGTTCGAATTCATCTTATTAGTTTAAGAAAATAAACGGCGTGTGGCATACAATATAAATACTTTTTTTATATATACATTTTGGAAATATATTGGAAGACTGCCTGACTGTCTGATACAATAGACATCAGTACGACAAAATATAAATTTTTCTTCTCAGGACTTGCCTCTGAAAACTCCCAGTAAACTGCAGCAACCTGATTTTATTGTGCTCTTCCTGTCTGTCCATTTTAGCACTTCTGCGTCTCTAATCAGGTGTCTGGGCTAGTGTTGATGGTTTCCAGATGGTGTTTATTTGCTCATAAATATTATCTTCTGCTGGCCAGTACCTCGTGAATATGCCTTGATCCACCATTTCCGGTTCCTTTCCGCATATTCTGCAGTCCAGGTCTTATTTCTAATCGCCGATCGTGTGCAGATGTTTCTTGACAGGAAAGTGCCCTGTTCGAAATCTTGTTATTACTTTCAGCTGCAGCCTCTTAGAATAGCGTTTCTCTTTGTTTTGTGCATGGCCGTTTACGGTGTGTTTCCCCATGCCGATTTGCTGATGGTGCTCGCTTCTTTTTGACCCAATCTTTGATAACACTTCCAGCCTAGTTTTTGTAATTCCTAGATCTGGTTCTGGACATAGTATGCATTGACTGCTTTCTGCCTGTCAAATTCATCAGCATTTTCATTTCTCAGAATAAAGTGTCTCTCTTCCACTCTCTCACATTTTGGCTAAAGTTAATACCTTAGTACTGCCTGACTGTCTGATACAATAGACATCTACTAGTTAACATATGTTCTGCTAGCATTCTCGAGCACACATTCACGTATAGCCAGAATTTCTATCTGGAATACAATTCAAAAGAGATGCTTATACTCACCCTTGTCCTTCCTCCGTGTATTCCTTTTCCAGCTTCCGTTTCTGTCCTAGATCTGCTAGTGTACCATGCTAGTCCTTTACATAAATGTCAAGATCCCCCATTGGCCATAAGCTTTTCTATGTCCATAATATCATCATATTAAAGGACTTATTGACAGTGAATTTTGTTGTAGTCCGACGTCATGTTCAGTAGAGGGTCTTCTACTATGTTTGATAGACTCATGTGTACCGATTCTGCTCCATAGAGGGGGTTGTTGGAGTATTGTAGCATTCCAGTCTATCCCTGGACTACTTTCTAAGTGGAGGAAGGTTGAGTAGTTTCTCTAGATCTGCAGTGGCGGTGTTTATCAAGCTAGTCCGTCTCTGTATCTGTCTTAGCTTGTTGGTTGCCGTTGTCTCAGTTGCCTTAGTCTAGCAAACTGAGGCAGTGTATGTGCTTTAAATTAAAACTATTTGAGGCATCAACTTTTGACTTTGTCATATTCCAACATTTAGCATTTTGTACCTCACAAATTAATGACGAGTACTTTATTTCACCGAGTTTTGGATCTATTGAATAATATGTAAGTAAATAAATAGATAATTTGTATTTATTATGATAGAAAATACCTTTTGATGAATTGAGAATGTTTTAAAGTTTGAGGTATTGTCACTATTTCCGTACACTTTAACTTTCAGTAGAAACAATAAAACAGAGACTATTTAGAATAACATGAAACTACTAGCATTGAAGAAATGTACACAAACAACTGAGAAACCTTAATTATTTATTTAAATTTAATTCAACATTTCTAGACGTAAATAGCGAACAATTGTGTTAATTCTGGAACAAATTTGAATTTCTAATAATGAATAAATAAACTAGTTTTAACTGAAATATCGCCGAAAACACAGCATGATGAATACTCAATTGTTCAAAACAATGAGGCTTTTTGTTTTTGTATTGTCTCTGGCTTTATCTATTGCTTTGAAATATTTGTTGGTATTTCATTGAATAGGTAGTGTTCAAGCATTTTTTTATATCATCTATACAGACAAGCGATGTACATTATGTTCTGTGAATGGATTATTGTTTCAGAGACACGGTTGTTTGATGTTAATTGCAAAATAATCCTGCATTATGTGACTACTCGCAAATCTCCAATTTTCATCACTTCATACACACTTACATTAGGGTGGCCCATGTTTCTCGAATTCGGAATTTTTTATTTCCCTAATTTTTCATCCCTACAAAATTGTTACTTTTAGTAAAAAAATAATCAATGTGAAGTATTAGGGAAGGTCCCATAGAACACGTCATATTTACAATAATGGCCATAAATGAAAATGTTTATATAATGTTAAAAATTCGTTTAATTCATATTTTTTATAACTAGCAACATTTATCGTTAAAATGACTAATTGCCCACAGAAATTAGTAAAAAAATCGAAGAAACCTAGACAAAATTAGTAATCTGAGTTTTTGCATAGACGTTCTTTGAGGTGTCCCAAACTCAAATCCACAAAAATCACAAAAATCACAACATGGCTACCCAAGATATTGAAGGTCAAAGTCTTTTGCACATATCTGGCGTCCTATGGAACGGATGCCCTTGAGGTCAATGTGAAAGTTGTAGAGAATTAAATTATCTACAAGTTGTCTCTTTTGAAAGCTGTGTATAACTTGTCCCGAACCTATATAGGTTCCACACAGCTTTGGCTTTGAAATTGGGAGTTGTTAACTTATGTGGTGTTTTCAGGTTCTTTTAGATTATTTTTATATTGTTTTATAATACAATACTACAATTTACAATTTACGGTAACAATTAGCAGTAAGCTAGAGAAGATATTTATAGATAAAATTTAAAAGCACGAATGTTCCTATTTGCCGAATACATTTCACGAAACAAAACGTCAAAATATTATCGTTATATAATTTTTTCGTGTTGGTACTGTCATAAGCCGATCTAGGTTAGTTTACCACTAATAATAACATTTGATTGGTGCAATGTTGTCAAAAAACGGACTCTCATTAGCTATCATGTTAATGAGTGATATAATTGCTGTAATTTTATGTAAAATTTTCACTTGGAATTCAATTTTTGCTGAAAGTTTGTTCTTATTGGTCCAAATTTTCAAAATTTTCTAAGAATTTTGTAGGCAAGCTTAATTTGTGAAAAAACTACTGTTCTCGCATATGAAGTCCTGAACTTCGTTTTTAATGTCATTAATCATAAGTTCTTTAACCCATTCACCGCTAACGACGTTTTACGAAAACGAACGCTCAGCGCTAATGAAAATTGATGCTGCGAATATGTACCTCTTGAGCTGTTTAACGGTATTTTCGTGTTTACCAACCTAATAATTTTCAATAATCAAGCATTGCAGATTTTGTTTGAAACATACACAAAGAAATTACTGTTTAAAAAAAAATTAAAGTTAAATTAAGTTACTTATAAATTCACAGTCTTTCGGAAAGGTGCAACTAATGGGACATTGAAAATGATGAACTTAGATTTTTACCGTTACCAGGCAACTTATAGCTTTAGTAACCTTGTCTATGTTATGCTGCAAATGCAACAAGCACTTTTTTCTGAAATCGATCGGCAATGTCTACATTTTCGGCGCAATTTCAGATCGAGAAATGCACAATCAGTATTTTAGTCCGTTGCTAAGTAACTATCAGAAAACAGACCGGAAAAGATCCGTTGCCCGGCAACGACCAACAAAACCGTACGGGAATGTTACTTTCCCGGCCTAGGCCGGGAAAGTAACATTTCCGTACGGTTTTTTATGTATATTTTAGACAGTAAATAAATACACGCAAACAAACCAACTCACAATAAAATTGCATTTATTAGTAAGCAGTTAGATTGTAATGAAGAAATGTTATGCATTAATACAAATTCCTTAATTTATAATAACACTGATTGTGATTTCAGAAAAAATAGTATGTGTACTTCGGTGTGAAAGCACATTCCCAGACTTCGATGCTTGTTGGCCTCGGCTAGCGCCTCGGCCAACAATTTGCATCGTCGTCCGGGAATGTATTGCTTTCACACCTAAATACACAATATACTATTCACGAATTCAGGTCCCATATAGGAAACTAAAAACATTTTCAATGTTAAACTTTAGAAATAAAAACGCACAATAAAAACACTGCGCATCAAAATATTATAATTATTTCTCGGAACAATATTTATTTGCCATGATTGTGGAAACTACTTCCACTACGGTTACCAATCTCACTTTTACCGAATAAACGTGGAAGAATAAGATAAAAATAAGAAATAACCTGTGTGGGTAAAGGGGAGAGGGGATACATTTTTCGAATTGTTTGGGGGTGTGTTTTGCAATGAAATATTCCTTTTTCAATATTTCTATAATTAATAAGTTCCTTATAGTATCAAACTTCCAAATAATAGATCACTCACCCTCACCCCCTTTATTTCAGTTTTACTTTAGTAGTAAGTACTATTTTATGGTCTTTTAGAAACTTTTTACATTTTATAATTTTATTACTGACCTATTAACAAACTGTAAATATGATAAGAGTTACGAATAACCCTTTTCCTAGGTCTATGTGACTGAACTGTTTGTTTTTGTACAATTTTCTATATTATTAGCACAAATAACAACTTATATCCTATTCTATTCTATTCATAAAATTGTAAATCATAAAATGATGCTTTACTAGCATATGGCGGTTTAATCAAAATTTTACAATAGAAAGGTATATATCTCCAACAGCTGTCTTTTATTTGTGAGTTAGTTTAAACTGATCATGAAAAAATTATATTTTAAGATAGTAAATTATTTGCCTTGGACATCCAATGTGCGTGATTAAATGCACCTCGACTATAAAAGGCCATGTTAGTGACTTGTTTTTCAATAAAAAGTTTAGAAAGATTTAAAAATTATTTATAATCATCTCGAGGTTCTTTCTAGTTTTGATGGACAAAGATTGTCTTGAAGAACTCTTCATCTTCATTTTCAGTGGAGTTCGTTGGACTACTGCTTGATAATGAATAGGTGGCTGTTTCCAAAAATCTAGAATCTTCTTGACGACTTCGCTGCAATCGTTTGGATAATTTCTCAGATTTCTCTCGAGAAGCCAATTGAAGATCGTGCATAAAACCAAGGCACCCCCTTTTTTCCATGGTTAATTCAAAATTGTTTATCTTCATCTATTTTCATTAACTCTAAAGCATTTGCAAGTATGTATCAAATTTTTCGACGGAAATTTTTCCTTTCTTTCCCGCCCTAGGCCCTTTAGCTGACTTTTGTAACGCCCTCCGCTTTGCATAAAGCTTCTCAAATTTTTAGACAAAACGAACGTATTAGCGTGAGAATCTTATCCAAAAATAACTAAGACTTCCTTAATAGGTTAACGTGGCACGTCCGCGTGAACTAAGCTTCACTTCGCGCATGTTATAAAAGAGTACTCGTAATACTTGCCTATTAGAAGGCAATTTATTACCAATTATTTGTGACGTATAGTGTCTAATTAAATAAGCGAAAGTATCTTTCCGTAAGGATCTGACATCACACGTCGTTAAATGTTTCTTTTACAAAAGAACGCACGCTGGAATTTAATGCCACCCCTGGAAAATGCAGTTGCAGCTGAAATGAAAACTTACCGTTCGAACTTCATTATTTCACCTCTATAGAGATGGGCCACCCTAACCTAAATATGTATCTGTAAAAATATTTTCTTCAAACTTTCATAATGAAAAATTTTAGGACATTTTAGTCCAAGAAAAAAGTTTCTAATTTGACAGATTCACTAAGTACTAAAAATAAAAGACGTTAAAAGATGCACTGTACGCTTTAATCAAAAGCCGAGAGAACCATAACATATGCATTAAGGCTTTATACAACCAAAGTTGTAGAGAATAACATTCTCTAACAAAAGTTTGCAACTGCCTGTTTTTTATAGTTGAGCCGTGAACCTCGATCAAAGTTGCGCAACCAAGCTCCGTGACTCAAGGAAGCGGCCGTTTTATCGTTCTTAGTTGTTTAATTGATCAAGATTTTATAACTGTTGAATTACTCTTCTATATTTTTCTCAATTTCAGCGGAATTTCAGCAAAATTAAAATTGAATTATTTTGGAGATTATTTATTGTAAAAAAGACTATAGTGTGTAAAATGAAGATCTTTTAATAATTGAGAAACTCGTTATTCTGAAATTTTATTGTTACACTTTTGCAGCTAGAAAAATTATAGACAGACAATATTTTTATCAATCCTTCGCGTAAAAAATGTTTAAAGATATTCATTTATAAATATTCCTGTATAATTGTTTAAGAAGTTGATGACAAAGACTATTTGTCGGACATTTGCCATGACAATTTGCTTTTATATTTTTTAAATTAAAACAATATTGGTAAGCAAGACACTAATATTTTTCCTAATTTTCAATAATTTAAAATCAAAATTTACAACTACTATTAGTGCTTTGTTTATATATTTGCATGCAGGATAGGCATAAATAGTCAAAACAAATTGTAAACAATAAAGGACAAAAATAATTAGTCAAAAAACAGAAAAAATTAAATAAACATGAATAGGGCACGTATTAATTTGCATGCTAAAAGTGTAAAATATATAATTAAAAAAATTAAAACAATACATCTACGGTTTTCAACATCGTCATATTAAAAGTACTTAAGTTATAACACCACTAGAATATATCGTTAATAAATGCATGGCATTAGGAATGTGGCCAGAGGTACTCAAGGGTCAGTAATCACAGCTATATATAAAAAGATAAACAAAACTGTCATAACAAACTATAGACCAATATCACTTATAACTCATATATCAAAATTTTTTTAGAAAGTCATAGAGAAAGATTAACATTTTATATAAACAAATACAACTCTAGAAACCAGTTTGGATTTAGAAAAAAGTATCCACGCAGGACGCAATATTGACACTAACTACAAAGATCTATTCTGCTCTGGATGAAAGTAAACTGTATATGTATATTTTTAGATTTATGAAAGGCCTTTGATACTATTAACTATAGGTTGTTAGAAACATTGGCCTTAGGGGCATTACACTTTTATTCGAAAACTATATCGTGTGAGATTAAGTTAATGAAATACTGAGTATTATAGGTCCCATTTTATTTTCCACTTTCATTAGGTACATAGCAGAGGTGAAATCGTAGGTTTTGCTGATGATACAGCCATCTTTTACATGGCAAATTACATGACAAGAACTAAGGATGATGGGCTGAGCATACTCTGACTAATCAAGAACTGGCTTGACTACAAACTATTAAAAATTGACTTCAATAAAACGCACTACTTGCTACTCAGTTGCAATTAGTCCAATAACCACCATTCAGTCACTTTGAGTTAAATATCCTAGAAACAATATTCATTATTTTTTCCTGAAAAAAATATAAAATATTTTGGAGTTTTTATAGACTCCCATTTCAAATGGGATAAACATTTAATAAGGAAACTAAAAGATATTTATTTCAGATACTGAAAGAAGTTACTGGATATTAATCAATTAAAAATACTTTTCCAGTTTCTTGTAGAAAGTCACTTGAATTACTGTGTAATTGGATATTGTTGTTAAAACTAACTTAAGTCCCTTAGAAAAATTATAAAAATATTTTAAAAAGCGACAGTGTCTAGGATATCAACGTACCCAACAGATCCATTGTACGCACAAATAGAGGTAATCGATATTACTATTATCCAAATAAAAATTTGGAAACCTTACTTGTACACCGACGCAATATCAAATTAAAAAAATCTCGACGTCTCATGACGTTCTAAGCCTATTTGAACAATAAAATTCCACTGGATGTGGAATACTACTATACGGTAGCCCACCTCAAGTGTTCGTGTACCCTCCCCCCCCCCGATCCTTGGGGATAATGTTTCTCATAAAGATTAAAGCCTAAGGAACAATTTTAGCAACAATTCCTAATAATTAATTAATTACACAGCCCCACAAAAAAAAAGAAAGTTCAGACCAGCGAACCACACCCATGTATCCCTTTGTATTTTAGGTAGCTGAATCCGTATCCGCCGTCAAAAAAATTCGTACACCCCTAAGCTAGAGCCAAAAAACACCCCTGGACTGGGGTAAAAAGAATATTAAGCTACGAGAATAGTTGTTACATCCTAATCGATCGAATTATACAAATTAAGGTTAAACAGCAGCGTACATACAATAGATATGAAACACACCCCCAGTGAGGGGCGAAAACTAGCCCCCATTTTTTAAAAATCGATCCAAAACAGTAATGACTGCTGAAAAAGCTCAGACATTTCGAGCTTTTTCAGCAGTCATTACTGTTTTGGATCGTTTTTTTATAAATGGGGGCTAGTTTTCGCCTCTCACTGGGTGTGTGTTTCATATCTATTGTATGTACGCTGGGTGGTGATGCACGTACAGCTAGGGAGGACTCCCCGACTAGAAGTAAAACAAAAACATTTTACTATTCATAACTATGACAATTGGATAAAGATCATACTCGTTCCTAGCCCCAAGAATCTTTACCTAATGGTCTACAAATTATAACCAAAATACACTTATTGAAGAAACTTCTGAAAAAATATGTGGTGAAATACCCAAGTAAATTTGTTAATGACATCATAGATCTAAAAAATAAATAAATACTAACATAATAATATCAAGTTATAAAAACATATTTTTCTAATTTTGACATATAAAGTGGCACTTTTAAAAACTGACTGACTGATTGAAAAGTAAGTGTCAAAACGTCCTACTTTATGTAACCAGTTATAAAACGTAAAATTTTACGTAACTGGCGAGGAAAAGTTCGTTATGTCATCAATTATGAAAAATAAGCAACTCTCAAAAAGAAAAAGAAACAATATTTTTTCAACACAAAATTGAATACTGTGTCCATAAAGTGGAAGCTTTTGCTTTTTCCTTCAAAATATGCTAACAAAATTTTTTCATTAACACGATTTACCTTGCTTAGAGAATATTATTTAGGTATTATGCAAATCACAACTTACACACTTTTTATTTATTATGAAAATACCTACTTTCTGCTATTAAATTACGATTTCAAACAATATATAACTTGGCCAAATGACGTTTGTCAATTTTGACATTAAATTTATAATATGTAATAATGGCAGTAAAGGTGACTATAATTATTAAGACCTGTTTCATTTATGTTTAAAGGATTTTTAGACTTTTAAAATTAGAAAAAATCATGTATGTAACACGTTTCGAAAGACAATCTTGTGTAACTCGTGTTATTTTGCGGAATCTCGCTTCGCTCGTCCCGCAAATTCCACTCGTTACACAAAATAACGTCTTTCGTAACTGGTTACTTAAATAGCTGTTTTCTATGACTATTTAATAACTCATTAATTATTGATACGTTCTTGAACAAATTATAGGGCTCATACTCACGGCCGTGGGTTTTCTCGGAGGTATGTAGGTTTAAAAATGGCGTCGAACCTTCTTAAGTCAAAATACTACTTTAAAAGTTAAATATCTCAGAAATTATAGCACCTGCGGCAAAATTATTATGAAACCAAAGTAAATATTATTGATTAACCTAATAGTTGTTTCTTTTATTGTTTCTCCTGCTTAAAGAATAAATAACTTATGACCAATACAATGTACGCCTTCGCATTTTTCCCCATAAACCTCGCCATTTGTCACAATTATTATTTTCGGCAAATTTATCCAAAAGTGCAACTTATTGTTGAGTAGTCGTAGAAAAAGTATAGTATTATACTTGCGTGTAATAGCTATTAGACGCAAGTTGAATAATATACTATTTTCTACGACTATTGAATAATTCATTTATTATAGATACATTTTTGAACATGTAATAGGTCTCATTACTAGCGGCCGCGGGTAATAATTCATTACTCAATAGGCTAGGACCAATCACAAGAGTTCATATTCATTATTCAACAGCCTTGAACAAATCACAAGAGATCATATTCATTATTCAATAGTTTTCGTGGAGCAATCGCAAGAGACGATTTAAAGTTTAACACATTGACTACCATATGAGTCACATGTGATACACAGCCTCACACTTACTACATAGCATTAATAAAGAACTGCAGACATCTGTAACGTACCACGCAGTTTATTCAACATAAAATGTATCTTCTCATTACTAGATGTCGCCGTTATATCATTTTGTTTTAGTACAGAACCGTTTGATGGCTAATTTGCAATGATCACCGGTGATTCACTTGGTACATGTCTAAACTATTCAACCACCTGTTTGAGGCATTATCCACAGTTTATTTCTTTTTGTTTGTTTTATAATTTTATTTGCAGTGCGTGAATATTTAATGAAAAGTGATGGATCCCGAGGAAGAAGCGAGGCTTATGAGATGGTATAATAAGGTAGAATCAGGTAAGTTTGAGGTTATCATTTGGATTTGTGTTCCTATGTTTTCATTATTTATCAGGTGAGCAACAAAACAATGAATCAGTTGAGGGTGAGGATCTAAATTCTGATAGAACTTCGACACCAGAAGATCCGTTTTCTCCCTCAGAATCTGAGTATGAACCATCTTCTGATGAATCAGAATCTTCCGAAGGACAATCAGAGGATGAGGAGGACTCCAGCAATGACCAACAGCAAGTTCTAACAGATGAATGGCAGCCAGTAACAGGTTTATCCCTAAAAACATTTAACTTCATTGGAAAACCTGTAATAAATATCCAAGAAGGTCTTACTCCAATTGAAATTTACAGAAAAATTATTAATGACGACATATTAAACCTCACAATTAATGAAACTAATAAGAATGCTAATGGACATAATCGTAAATGGAAAAATGTAGATTCACAAGAAATGCTGAAATTTTTTGCCATAATAATGTACATGGGATTGATGAAATATCCTAATATCAAATACTGGTCAAAAAAATTTATTTTTCGACATTGTTTTGTACGACATATAATGTCTCGAAATAGATTTCAATCCCTTCTGAAATATTTGCATTTTGCTGATAATTTAACAGCCGATTCTGAAGATCGTCTATACAAAGTAAAACCATTAGTAGATGCGCTGACTGTGCAATATAAGAACTTAAAATGCCCTGCAGAAATAGTATCTATTGATGAGTCAATGGTGCCCTTTTGAGGTAGATTGTCATTTAGACAATATATCCCTAGTAAAGCTTCAAAATATGGGGTCAAATTATTTAAATTATGTGATGATTCAGGATACACCTATGAATCACAAATATACAAGGGGAAAAGTGATACTGAAACAGCAGGAAGAAAAAGTAATACCATAGTTATGAATTTACTAAATGAATATCTTGACCAGGGCCGCACTTTAGTAGCTGACAACTATTATAACAATATGGAATTGACAAGAACTCTTCTAAACAGAAATACGCACATATTAGGCACTTTGCAAAAGAACACAAAAAATGTTCCAAAAGAAATACTCAACGAAAAAGGTATGAAAAAAGGCGACATAAAGGGTCAAGAGAATGACGGTATAGTTGTAGCTAACTGGAAAGACAAAAGGGCTGTACGTTTCATCACTACACGTCATTCTCTGAATATAAGCGATACCTCAAAAAAAAACCGCAAAGGGGAACCTATTCGCAAACCAGAAGCCATAATTTTTTATAATAAATACAAGGCGGGTATTGATATATCGGACCAAATGTCGTCCTACTTTACAGTTTTACGTCGATCCATTCGTTGGTATCATAAAGTTGCATTTAATACCTATTTGGTACTTCAGTTGTGAATGCTCTGATTCTCTACAAGACGACAAATAACTGTAAAATTCAAATTTCCGAATTCAGAGAAAAATTAGTCATTGGTTTATTGGATGGAGTGGTACAGGGCCTTGATTCAGCAAACAAAAATAAGCCAAAGCACATACTGCAAATATGTGAAGAGAGGACTAAGGACAATAGAAAAAAAAGAAAACGTTGTGTGGGATGTTATGAAAAGGAGTATGCTACACATAAAAATTCTAAAATGGCAGCAAAACATGCCAAATTGGTTGCCACATTTTGTGCAAACTGCCCCGACAATCCTTCATTTTGTTTGGAGTGTTTTCAAAGAAAGCATTAGTTTCTTCAGTAAATTATCTCATTTTATATATAATGTTCACATGAAATAGAATAAGTATTTGTTTTTCATTTTTATAATAAACTTACATAAGTAATAACAGTCTATCACTGTGTGTATACTTCATCAAAAATTTGCGATGAATTTTCCACGTTTATGTGTATCAATGGTGATGCCCACTTCATGTCGGTATTATTTAGTTCATTCTTGTACTAAGCTGAAAGCTCAAACTCCTCTATCGTGGGATCGCAAACTTTTATAGACAATTGAAATATGTAGTGATCAATATCACTGGTGATCCACATAGTACAGAGAACTATATATAGTGTAGAGAACTATATATAGTGTATCACCGGTGATACCTATGGTACCCCATAGCAGAATGTCAAATTTGGGCTTGGTAGTCAATGTGTTAAAAATATCGCGTGTGCCATAACTCAATTCAATATGTCATAATAAGTAGGTCATCGATTTCGTCGAAAGTCAAAAAATGTCACTTTTCGTACGCTCCTGCTCGAATTATCGATTTCGCTGATGCAATTCACCATGTGCATCACTTGCAATTCTTCCTCTTTCCATAATGACATAGTATGGCCCTTCAACTCATATATTAAAAAAGATCTGAACGTTCGAAGATTTCGTGTTTCGCCTTCTTTGCAGATTACGAAAACGGACGCCTCAACACGGTTTCAGTCGAATAAATCGAAAAGTATCACTTTCAGCAAAAAAATAAAAATCTCCAAGGTAAAGATCATAAACCGAGGAACAATTTACTGTTTTTTAAATTTCCGTAACTTATTTTTTCGGAGATATGAAGGTTTAAAAATGGCGTCAAACGTTTTTAAGTCAAAATACCTCTTTAAAAATTAAATATCTCAGAAACTAAGGCACTTGCGCCAAAAATGTTAAGAAACCAAATTAAAGATTATCGATTAAGTTAAAAGTCTTTTTTGTTTAATTTTCTCTCCTGCTTAAAAAATAAAGAACCGATACAATGTGCGTCTTCGCATTTTGCTTAAAAATCGCAAATTTACCTTAAAGTGCAACTTCCTGTTGAGTAGTCGTAGAAAAAGTATAGTATTCTACTTGCGTGTGATAGCTATTACACGCTCGATGAATAATATACTATTATCCACGACTATCCTTGTAATACATGTAACAATTCCAACCTAGCATGTAATGACCACAATCTCATTATAACACACCTATGACCAATCTGGAACTGGCAATTTTCATAACCAACAAAACATGCTATTATAATTAATAACAAAGGTTGATAGTGTATTATTTTGATTAAACTATAATGTTTGCTATGTATGTATGTGTACATAAATAACGTGCACGTATGTGTTTATGTATGGGTGTGTATTCATGTTAATTCTAAAATGTTTATATTAGTATATTTTAATATGAAAAGGTAATTAAGGTTCAACCTTAATAATAATTAATATAGCAGTATATAAAATACCCAGCAATATGTTTAAACTGAATTTAAATACTGTGCAACTAAATCACTTACAAAAATATACAGCAAAATGTAAAAAGTAATTTAATTCTTGTGCAAATATATTATTCACGAATCACAATGCAGTGGTTCATTCCATTACATGGATTGGTCTACAATACCGCCACACAGTCGTTTATCAAATTGAGAAATAAAACCACTCCTTACTTAATGTAATCCCTGACGAGTTGCATCTTCAGCCAAAATGCATTTCTATGTACACTGTAATGAATGCATTGCACATGTATCTTGCATAAAAGAGTAGCTCTCGTATTTCAGTTGTTTTATTCCCATTTTCTGTTTGCGAATTGCCGTGTTCTTCACAATAGGAAATTTAATTAAACATATGAGTAAATTCGAAAAGGTGCAAGAGTCGGATTTATACAGACAAGGGACCCCGCACTCGTCTTGATTGATTGATTTACCAGCGTGCGGTAGGCATTTCTGACACTCCCAAGGATTAACAGCTGGGCCTGCTACGTCCACGCTGGGTTGGACTAAGGTCATGCTTGTTGCCAGCAGCGAGTGCCACATGGCACATGGCAAAGGAATGTGGGATGGGAGGTGTAGGTATTTGTGAGATGTGTTACCGCCTTGTGTCGTGAGGGAGCGTTGAAGCTCCCTTTTTTGTGTTTTTGGTTCGCCTTCTTCTTCTGAGTCTTCTGATTCCTCGATTTCCAATGCTGGGTTAGATTTGGGTTATGCTTGTTGTCAGCAGCGAGAGCCGCATGACGCATGTTACAGGAGTGTGGGGTGGGCAGTGTAGTTGTTTTTGAAATGCGTTGCCGCGTTGTGTTCGTGATATTTAATGTTTATGCTCCTTTTTTTTGTGTTTCTGCTTCTACAGATTTTCTTCTTTTTCTGAGTATTCTGATTCTTTCGTTTCTGCTTCTGGTAGAGTATATGTCTGTAGGTATATGTGAAATGCGTAGCCACATTGTGTCATGATGTGGCATGTTTGTGCTCCTCTTTTTGTATTTCTGCTTCTACAAATCTTCTTCTTCTTCTAAGTCTTCTGATTCCTCGGATTCTGGTTCTGGTACATATTACTGCGATTTTTTTTTTCGTGGAATTTATTTTATATTCCTATGTTTGGTAGTTTGTTCATGATCTTCTCGGTTGTTGTTTTCCGCGTGTAACCTGATCTCCCTGTTTTTAGTGAAGAATTTAATGTAAAATTTTTCACTTAGCAACGAGCACAATTTTGGCCTGAAAAACATCACTTGATACTTTACCTAAGAAAAAATTTGAAATTAGATTTTCAACACTGTATTTCAACACCTACAGCGCAAAGAACATGCAGTATCATAAAACACACTCCTGTTAAACCAGACACCAACAAAAGTCAAAGATCAACAATCCCTATCTGTGATGCTTCTCTTCCCTTCCATTTTCTTCTCTTTTTGACTTGTTCTATTGCATTACACAAAAAATGCTGTACCTAGGTCTGGATTATGTCACCACTCACAAAATTGTCAATCGCACGTCCCGAGGTATGTATAACCCGTCAAACACCCATCACCCACCTGACAGCTCAAAATTTGTTATCACTGTTGTTTCCCTGCTTCCTGTACACAGTCTCAATTGGTGTGTTGTCGTCTTCTTGTTGGTTGTTGGTGAAAAGTTATGATTTCTCCCTCCTCCTGGTGTATTATTTTTATCCTCCTCTTCAAGTTTGCTGTTGCTGCTATCGTCTCCTGCCCACCCCAGAAACCGTCTTTTCTCAGGTCTCCGATGAACGTCTCTGTCTTTTCCTTGTTGATGCTGTGTTGATTTTAACAGGGTTCCGGTTCGTTGATAGATGCTAGCATGAACGGGGTGGAATAATCTATGTTGTGTGTATATAGTCCGGTACTTGTTTTCGTTCCTTTTTTGCTTTCTCTTCTTCCTCCATTTTATCTCCATTGTTGCTGTGGTATGCCTCTTCTCGTGTATGTGTTATCATTTCTTCTGTATCCTCCCCCCGCTTTGACGCCCCTGGCTCGTTCCCCCGTTTCTGTGCCTACCATGTGAGCTTTCGTTCCTACGTTCTGTCTTCGATCCATCATTCTTTTGTATAGATACCATTTCCTAAGAAAATCTGTGCATTTTCATTGAACTGCAAGAGGTGCAACGCCCCAGCATATTTTACCAATAGTACGCCTCTGCTATGGTTCTCCGGTTGTTCATTTATTACCCAAGTCACGGCTTGTTTATCTAAGAAACCCTGTTTATCTTAAGGAATAATACACTTCAATAATGCCATAAATTATAGTGACAGCTGTAGATATTTTCAATCACTTCTCAGATTTTCTAAGAAAGTCGTTTGAATCAGCCCCACAGCATTTATAATGCAGAATATGCACCACCAAAACACACTCTTTTTAATGCAAATACAAATTATGTCACTCACTTAACACTTTAAAATTATGTCTTTTACACTTTGTATATAGCTAGAATTTGGACCTAAAAAATACTGCGATGGTTTTGTGGCAGACACTTAAGTCATTAAGACATAAATAAACTTGGTGGCGGGTAGGTACTTTAAAAATGAAAATGGGTATACTTAGCTTATATTCCCGTTATTTACTGCCTGGTCCTTTAAGCTTGTTTCTTTATGCATAACACTGCACTGGTCGGTTCTGCCACTAAATAACTCTGTATTAGTTATTTTCAAATATTAATTCTATTTCAACTTTGTTCTTTTGTTATCACATATCAATTTACGCGGAATGTTTTGGGCTATAAATTCACCTAAGTTTTATCAAATTTAGCGGTCTTTTATCTGATGTATTCGCGTTTAAATGGAAGCGTGTTTCGGACGCGTCCGCTCGCTCGAGAAGCACAATTCGACCTCCAAGGGACCCCGCACTCGTCTTATGGTAAAATTGGTTTCCGTTAAATTGACTGAATTTTTGATATGTTGTGTCGGCGTCCTAATCAAATGTCTCAATAAGCATAACGTCCCAAACCTTGAGAATTTCGAAGTTGCTGAAGTTAGCATTATCATGTATTTGAAATATATCGGACTTAATTCAAATTGTGGTTTTTTTTGCCCCTAGTGATATAACTACTTAGGATTCCTTATTATGAGCCAGGACGATGAAACCTTTGATTCTCGTACACACACTTAATCTCAATTTTGATTTTGTTCACCCCCTTTGACAATGGGGGGAGTTACGCGGGTGGTAGTGGAGGTGGTTAATGCCAAAACAATTTTTGAGGCCCTTTGCTCTTGTACATACACTATAACTCCCAATTTTAGGGCCTGCTTTGCCTTATTACCCCCATTTACCCCTCAATCCATCTAGTTCCACATCTTGCTATAATACATATGTATACCAAAAAGTTAATATTGAAAATGGGAAATTTTAATTAAACAAATCGATTTTTCTCTATTTTCTCGGGATATATGACATTTACAAAAAAAAAAATAGTTCAAATAAGAGTTGTTTCTGGCAAAATTATCTTTAATTCGGTATTTTTAAATTAATTTTATAGCAATAATTAACCGAAATACAGCAATTTTTCGATGGGGGGTGGCGGATGGAATTTTTTTCTAAAACAAGTATTTTAAAGGGACAAAATAAATTGAGCATCTAGGTGATGCTATACAGGGTGAGTCACGGTGGGTGGAGTATTAAAAGTATATGGAGAACGGATCAACCGATTGCTTTGAAATTTTGGTAACCAAGATAATCGAGTATGATCTGTCCAACTAAAATATTTTAGAAAGTGCGGTGTTGCCACTTATACGTAAAACTGGCAACATCTTCGTTATTTTAAATGAAATACCCTGTATATTTTTGCATTCTTTAGATTATCGTCTCTTTCTGAGTAACTTTTGTTAATATTTTCCTATACCTATCTCAAGCCGTTTTCGAGATAATAATTTTTTTCCGAATTTATTGCCAAAAATTTGACTTTCACTAAATCGTGTTTTCTCCTACCTACGCAGCAATTAAAAGATAATTTTTTAGTTGAGGCTAGGCAAGGCCTGGGGACATCTCCTCCATTAATCAAATGTTTCGAATATAATACAGTGTGAGTTAGAGAACGCTTTCTATAAGTGACTTAGAAAAATGCACGAAAGTCAATTTCTTTTAAATGGAATACCCTGTATATTATTACTTATTCGGAAAGGTGATACATTTACCTATTTAAGAAGGTATATACCCTATATCTAATGTACACCGTTTTCGATTTATGGGCACTTTTCTGTAACCTTACCAAGAATATTAGTCTTTTGGTATATCATAACGGGTGGGCCATGGAATTTTTATTTTGTCATTTTGTAATGACAACAGACATGCTATTTTTCTAAATAAATTTGACATTAGTGATATTTGCAATTAATTTGAATAGATGTAGCACAAATATGGCAGAAAATAATTATACAAACACAGTTTTAATGGATTTTTTTATTATCCATGGAAAGTGCAATAAGATTATCAGCAGAACTTGTACAAGATTTAATGAGAAATATCCGAATTTGCTGCAAATAAACAACAGAAAGTTTCTACGAATTCAGAATTCTGCCATATTTGCACTACAACTATTCAAATTAAGTGCAAATATCACTATCGTCTTTATTTAGAAAAATAGCATATCTGTTGTCATTACAAAATGACAACATAAAAATTTCATGGCCCACCCGTTATGATATACCAAAAGACTATGTATACTATTATTCAGGGAGACCAGATAGTGCCGGTAAACAAACATAAGAGCGTGATCAGCACGTGAACAGTTACTTCCCGGTTTCCTATTGGCTATTATTAAGGTTGCCCGTCGCATATTACAACCCTGCGCGCTTTACTGTTCACACATGGATCACGTGTACTTGTTTACCCGCACTATTTACTCTCCCTGAATATACTTCAATATTCTTGGCAATAGGTAAATGTATCACCAATTACAGAAAGTACAAACTGGGAATTAATTATATTTTTTGTTTATTGATGTAGGATTAATAATTTCGGAGATATTTAAGTTTACATTTGGCATCCAAGTGTTTTTTTTATCTATTTATTTAATGTCGGCCTATTTCCGCTACCAGGGCCTATCACCGACGCCAGGAGACCTGGCAATTTTGCCGAACTTCTTCCCTTAAGAAGAGTAGGGATCTTTTACTTGCCTAACATTTAATAGACAAGGGACCGCCTGCTTTACATCCCCTCCGAAGGATGGTATATCCACTACGTAATCCTCGTCTGAAATTACGTAACTTCCGCGTATACACTGATATACAAGCCGCTAGAAGATGGGCCGAGAACGCTGTATTTCCCAAGATGGGTCACCCATCCAAGTACTAACCGCGCTCGACGTTGCTTCAACGGAATATCGACTGATATTCACATTGAAGCTCCAAGTATTCATAAGATAATTATTTAGAGTGAGAGTTAAATATCTCAGAAACTGCGACACCTACGTCAAGGTAGAATAATAGGTTATTAATTAAGCTTTCAACTGTTTTTTTATTTGTTTCTGTAGCATAAAAAACAAAGAAGTTATGACCGAAGCAATGTGCGTCTACACATTTTTTTAATAACAACGTCGCCATTCGTTACTGTAATTAGCCAGTAATTAAGAAAAACGAATTTCAAACACTGTTTCTCATTAATACATACATACATGTATACATCACTTGCTTTAGAAGAAAATACAGTTTAAACTATAAAGGTATTTTCGATAAAACGTAAACGAGACCAAAAATGAAGCTCAAGATATGAAAGTTTATAAATGGCGTCCGAACGTTTATAAGACGAAAAATGCAGTTTAAATGTTAAATATCTCAGAAATTGTGACACCTACGCCACGCATGATAAGAAATGATATTAAAGACAATTAATTGCTTTCAAATTATTTTTTACTCGTTCCTGTAGCATAAGAAATAAAGAAGTTATGACGGAAAAAGCGTGAGTATTTATATTTCATTATATAAAAAGGTCGCCATTTTGTTACTCTAATTAGCCAGTAATTTAAAAAAATTATCTCAAATACAGTTTTTCATTAAGGTGTAGCATTACCTAGATGCTCAAATTTTTTTGCTCATTTAAAGCACTTGCTTTAGAAAAAGATGCATTTTAAACTTTAAAGGTAATTTCGAAACACTTGGATACCAAATATAAACTTAAATATCTCCAAAATTATTAATCCTACATCAATAAACGAAAAATATAACTAATTTCCAGTTTGTACTTTTTGTAATTGGTCTGTAACATTTTTTCGATAAAGTAATACTTTTCGAGATACTTGACGAAAGCTGTTTGGAAATACATTTTTTTTTAAACTAACATCGCAATTTTGAAGTCGTTATAACTTAAAAACTATCAGTTTATGTGAAAAATTGCATAGAACCTTTTCTTCTTATAATTTGATTCTATTTTAGCTCCAATAAATATATATATTTTTTTTAAGTGCTAACCCTTGAGAGGGGGTGGCATCCACCTCCTATAAATTAGCAAGCCCCCGCACAATATAAAAACTTTTCTGTGAAGCATTTACTGTTATACTGCCAAAAATGAACAACATCCGTTCAATATGACATTATTCCGAAGTTAAAACCTCTAGTTACTGTACTAGTAGTGAAATTACGTATATTATCGACGGATGATTTCTTCTCCATCGTGTTCTTTGGCAAGAAGACTCAACTTTTTGTGTTATTGATCAGTACATTAATTATTTTCTGAATCATTATGGAACTAATGTAGTCGATGGCTATACTGACAATAGTAAAAATATTAAAGCAATGGAGCAACTTCGACGTATGAAAATAACTTAATGCTTTTCGAAGAGACAACGCCAATAGCTTCTTATCAAAAAAAAATCTTGTCCAATAAATTGAATAAAAATAGATTATTTATTTCTTTACTAATGACCAAATTAGAAATGTTTAAAATTAATAGCATACAGGCCCCAGATGACGCTGATATTTTAATCATAGAAACAGCTTTGAAGCAGTCAATTGAGCGCACTCCTGTTGTTGGAAAATATATTAATCTCTTCATAATTTTAATAGGACGCACTCCGATTACTCACAATATCTATTTTCTTAAACCCGGAAAAGGAAACGTCCAATCGAAGATCTACAATCCCTGGACAATCCAGAAGTATGCAGACTGTAGAGAATATATTCTATTTTTACATGCCGTTAGTGGTTGCGATACCACTAGTGCTTTATTTCGAAAAGAAAAAATAAACGCATTTAAAATATTACAAAAAAGACCAGATTTACAGGAAGCATTGGCGGCATTCAAAATATAAAACTATTCGAAAAATTTACTAACAAATAGTGGCGGTGTTTATTTTAGCTATGTACGGAGCTACAAAAAAAGAGACTTCAATTGATAATTATAGAATTTTAGTTTTGCAAAATGCACTAGACCAAATAATCCTGGGCAATTGTCGTCACTTCCACCCACAGCAGCAGCTACTTAAGAACATCTATTCAGAGTATATTACCAGGTGCAAACTTGGCTTAGACCCTCAGCAATGGGGTTGGACTTTAAACAATAATTTATTAGAGCCAACAACTACTCTGACTTCTCCTGCACCAGATGAACTTCTCAATTCAATTTTCTGCAGTTGCCCAAAAGGTTGTGCCATCAATTCTGGATGCAGAAAAATAGGATTGCCATGTTTCGTAGTGTGTGGCTCTTGTCGGGGCCAGTCGTGTCTCAATACGATGTCCGAGGATACAACCATTAAATTTGAGTTCAACGATGATGAAGCCGTCCTAATTTCGTTATTTTACGCTAAGATGATTGTTGATGAAGATGAAAATATTGAAGAAGAGGAAATAGAAGAGGTAGAGGGAGACGAAGAATAAAAAGTCAGCAAAGACGAACATTAATCAACAAAATTATAATATAACTTGTAACCCATGAATTAAGCTTTCAGGAGGCACCATGTAAAAAAAACTATATCTCAAAAACTATTGGTTCTACGTAAATTTTGTATAGAATCCTTTTTATGTAGATTTATCTCACAAACAAATATTATAATAGACAAAATTAACGTAAAACCGATAATTTACGAGATATTTGAAAAAAACTGATTTTAGTGACCTTTGACCTTCTGTAACTTTTGTAGCCGTCCAGTTGGCTCTATGGACTTTTGAGAAATTATTTGCTATGCCAAAATAAAGAGAATGCCGTTGGAAAATCTTCGGTTGGATTTTTTTAGTATAAAGTGACTGGGCTAAGAGTAACAGTTACATAAATAAGTTTGGATGTTATTCAAAATCCTTACTTCACGTGTTCCACTGTGATTCGAGACAATATACTTTAGGCATTCTAGGCAAATAAGTTGCAAAGTACACCTGCGTTACGAATATTCCCCATGGAGACGTTGTCAATTCTTTTATCTTCTTCTGCATTTTGATCATTTTCATACATTAAAGCCCATTATTTTTTACGATTTACTTCCCTGCTTCTTTACATTTTTGGCTTTGCCAATAAATTAATTCCACTGGACGCCTTTTTTTCATTTAAAATAAAATGAGAAACTGAAACAAAATATTATGTATGGCGAGTGTAATATGTCTGGATTTAATTTATTAAAATGTCAATCACGTTTCCACGAAATCGCTCGAATATATTAAGAGATTTATAGGACAATACATTTTTAATCCTATTTTCTGACAAATTTAAATAGTTATTAATTATATAAGGGGATTAACAAGCCTTTAATCTATGAAAAAAAAAATGTGTACTCGAGGCGCAACCATGAGTCACATTTTTTGAGTAGATTGAAACGCTGTTAATCCCCGAATGTAATTTAACGTTTTATCCACGACCACGGTCAAATTAGGAGCGTGAAAGCCATATGAGAGCAGGTGAAAAAATTTGATTTTGAAAAACGTCAGATTTGACAAGTTTATTTTGACTAAGAATCTTTTGATTTTGAGCAAAAAAATAGGGTCTTTGAATTGTTTCTATAACATGAGTTTGTTTATTAGTTGACAAAAGCGAAAAAATTTGCAATATCGACAGAAAAAATGAGTGAGAATGCTGAGAATTTCTTCATTCCGGTTGAAATCATGTTAATTTGATTAATACCGGTCAAAAGATCATTCTTGATATAAATGTTAATGTCAATATTAATAATAATTCTAAATAAAGCGTGGTATTACGAATTCTAATCCACTAGTGTATTAAAGGGCCTTTAATCCACGGAAAATAGACGTATTATACCTTCCTAATATAGTGGTCGCGGAAAATAGTATATTATTATATGAGCGATTATGATAACCATTATTGACGAAGATGACGTTTGAGCCCACGAGCCGTAGGCGAGTGGCGCAAATCATCTGAGTGAATATTGGCCATAATCGCGAATGTAATACTATGCTTTTTCTACACCTATTAAACAAATAAATTAGACTGAAAATTGATAGCATTAATCGGTACCTATTCGTAATAAGTCGAAAACATAAACAAACAATATGGCGGTATGGCGGTACACTTGTTACTGTCACGCGAGTTGATTGTCAGCCGCAGCAGCAAGAGTTGATCGCGGTTGGTTTCAAATATCATTGAATCAGCGAAACAATGATTTTTGAATTTGTATTTGTGATTGGCCGGATGCAGTGAATTATGAATCGATAATTCACTACAGTGAATTATGAGTACGATTTTTCACCAAAAAAAATGCTAATAATTGTCATATAATTAAATAGGTGTAGAAAAAAATATAAGACATTGTAGATATTTTTTAAATAACATATGTTGTAGGTACACAAGGTGTAATTAGTTTCGTGTCATAAAAAAAAACTGGTAATGGAGACCGACTAGATAAACAAAAAACCTATATATCTTTTTCCTTTGGGGCACTTTGAAAAAATTGACCTAGGTCAAAAATTTAAATGTAAATGTAGAAGACATTTGAGAACCACTATTTTCTGGGTCCGCCATATCCATCAATACACATTTTGGCAGGTCGAACTAAGAACATACGCAAATACGCACTCCGTTCAACACACTTGGTAAATTAAGATCATTTTTTAGAAACACATTAAAGTACGTTGCTGCAATTGTTCTAAAGTGTCAATTGGATCACGGCAAACCAAAGTTTTGAGATGCCCCAAAAATAAAAATCCATCGGATTTAAGTGATCGGGTGACCTAGGAGGCCAGTACTGGTCCGCTACATCCAATCCATCGTCGAGGAAACTCTCTGTTTACAAAATTTCGAACAGCCAGACTAAAATGGACTGACCCGCCATGGTGCATATACCATATTCTTCTCCGCATTGCCAAAGGTACATCTTCCTGCAAAGGCAATATTTGTTGTAAAAAATTTAAGTATTTATCACCATTTAGTCTAGCGGGTAATTATTTCATTACCGCAAATTTCCACCCACAAACGAAAGCCGTCGTTGAAAATGCGCCCTTCTTATTACACGTGGGTTTTCGTCTGCCCAATGGTACATGTTTTTAAAATTAAACATTCCTGGTAAAATACGACTTATTGGAGAAACACAGAACGTGTAAAGAATCCTCATTTGCCATGTAAGGACATACATTAAAATATTGCTTGATAATATCACAAGAGAGAGAGAGTACCTATGTCAGAGTACCATGCGCGACCAGACGCGACGATATTAAAGCCTACCCCAATATTCCAGCAATTCTCAAACAGTGTTATTGAAAATTTTTTTTGTTTATTTTTTTCTCCAATACTATGGACTTTAGACACCATGTCATATAAGGTTTTTTTGCTTGTCTAGTCGTTCCCCACCACCTGTTTTTTTTTTAATGATATAGAACTAATTACACCCTGTATATTATTATTTTTTTTGTACAACTTCTAATTTTTTTTGAGACTTAATTAATGGCAGAACTTTTAGACTTCCTGATGTTAAAACTTAAGTACATAATGATGGATATGACCCCTTACACTGTAGTAGCTAAATAAAGAGGTCATTAAAAAGGGCGTAATTTTTTTTTTTAAATTAACCGAAAAAATAAAATAAAGTAAAAGATCGCTGAAAATTATAAAATAAATATGAGTTAATTGGCAATATTGATATTAAGGTCGGTGTAAAAATGAATAAAGGAAAAATTTAAACGTATTTTTAACCACCTTCAAAATCGATATTAAGTAATTAGTCCAAAGAAATTAGCATTTGACCTGGGCAAAATTAGTAAAAATCTGAATTTTTCCACAGACGTTCTTTGAGGTGTTCCAAACCCAAACCCAAATCCACAAAAATCACAAAAATCCCAACATGGCTACGCAGGATATTGAAGGTCAAAGTTTTTTGCAAATATCTCGCGTCCTATACATCGGATGCCCATGAGATCATTTGATAGTTGTAGAAAATTAAATTATCTACAAGTTGGCGTTTTAAAATTTTTCCCAACCCTCCCTTTTTTGAGATATTCAATGTCAAAGTTTCAAAAATATGTTTTTTCGCGAATATCTCGCGTCAAATAATTGAACAACAATAAAGTTAACATGAAAGTTGTAGAGAATTCAATTATTATCTACAAGACTGGTATTTTGCATTTTTTTCCCAAAACCGCGCCCTTTTCGAAATATTCGAATTCTAAAAAAAAAAACGGTTTTCCGCGAATATTTTGCTCCCTGTAGACGAAGTCTACAACAAGCAGTAGATAACTTGAATATCTGCAAGATTGGTAAATTTACAGCTTCTGAAAAATATTTTTTAAATTGCATTTGTTTCCGTACCCCCCACGAGGTAGTAGAATGCATAGTATCAATCTCTTCTCCTTAATTTGTAGTTTTAGGGAGTGGCTGTGGGTATTTTACCTTACTTTTTGTGTTTTTCATATTTCTAAATATTCTTATAGCATTTTCATAAACCATTCTCAAGTAATTTTTGTTTACACATCAATGTGCATTTACAACCTTTTATTAATAATAGTTAATTTGAAATATAAATTTTTTGTCTACACGAACGCTATTATAATGAGAGGACCATACCGCCACAAGTTTAGTTAGAGAAAGGTTCTTCTTTATTATTTTAATATTGCACACAAAACGAATTGCCATTTATTTGTTTTATACTTATACACAGTAAATTATCTACAATGAAATAAATGGTATGTTGATATAACAATTTTCTGAATATTCTGATATTTTTGTGAATAAATGCCGGCCTTCATTTATGCAAAATCTTTAATGATCGACTCCGTGTCGGTCAATAACAGGACGAGAAGCTTGAGGTATAAGTAGTGAGGAATCTCATAGCTAAACAACATTACAATTTTGAATTATATAGGAAGTTTTAATGTTATTCAACTAATCGGCTTTATTACCATTTTAGCTGATATAGTTACTGATATTATCTGATATTATTCTAATGAAAAGTAATAAAAATTGTAATTACATTAAAAAAACAATTAAAGAATTTTTGCCCTCAGTTTGGCGCTCCGGGTAGTCGCCCGTGTTGTCCGACCTTTAAGCCGCCCCTGATTGTCTCTTATTACTTTCACCGCCACCTCGCTTCGGAGAATATTGTCGATAATAATAATAATGCTTCATTATATGCATAGGAAGCGAGGTATTTGCAAAAAAACGTTTTTTTAAACTTCGACCTTGAATATCCCGAATATCTTGTAGATAATTGAATTCTCTACAACTTTCATGTTAACTTTATTTCTGTCCGATTTTTTTAGAGCGAGATATTCGCGAAAAACCACGTTTTTGAAACTTTGACCTCGAATATCTCGAAAAAGGGGGATTTGGGAAAAAATAAAAACGGCAACTTGTAGATAATTTAATTCTCTACAACAATCATAGAACGCGAGATATTGTAACATTAATTCCTCGCTGTTTAATAAATTATTAATTTTTTTGTACTGTGTTCGAGATTTAGACTGAACTTTATGTTATTTAGAGAAAAAAAAGATACTACACCAGCAGCTTAGAGACTCGGCAGATGAGTCATGGGTCAGAAAATAATTTACAAATGGTTTTACGTGTTTGGTAGATTGAAGTTAATAAATGACAGATGTTTTTATAATTTATCTTAAAGAGATGTTAGTTTGACTTATATAATTATAATTTTTCTAGAGAGGCGGGGCGCCAATCTTTCTATATTCGTAATTTACACTAAGAGTGAAGTTTGATTACAAGAAAGATAAACTAATCAAATTATAAAGAAAGTATACATTGTTGACTAAGAAAAGTGTAAATTAATATTCCAAATTTAGCAAAAATCAAGATTAGATTAATACTTGTAAATATTTCTAAAAGATATTCAACTTTTCTTTTACAAAAAGATTAATTAATTAATTCAGTAGGTATTATCTAAATGATTTGTATAGTTTGCATGGTTTGCATAGTTTGGTTTGTATCAAAATACCTGAAATAAGTGGACAATGTGATGTGTTTTTGTTAGAAAACAACTAAACTGAGGCCTTAAAATTAAACAAATGTATGTACAAAAGAGAAAACGAATGGACGATAATATGTTATGTAGATATTATTTAAAATATTGTCTTAAACATGAACCGACAATATGGTGTTTAAAGATCATTATTAATTATTTAAATATAAGCGTTTCGTAGAAATTGTGACCACAAAGTCTTTACAGAGCTTTTTATATAGATGTTACGCCGATAATTTATACCTAAGTAGTAATTGAAAATAATAATTGTTCGTTGAAAACGTATTAGAGATAAAATTGAAAGTTGAAATAATTTCAAAAAAAAAAACATTTGCAATTTGATTCTTTAAAGAACTCTAAAAATGTTAAAGCATAAAAATATGAGATATATATATATATAAAAAAACATTAGATAAAAATTTTATTTGCGACACTTATCTGGAATTCTCAGTGAACTAAAGTAGTGACTCCAAGTGAGGGATGATGATGGTGAAATCCAACTCACAGTGACGTAATCGCTGATTTCTAGATGAGCCCAATATTAAGTCAAGAAGTTCCCAGTACCATATTCGACGCTTCCAGAACTTCCATAAGGACAATTTACATCTATCCTACCATATTACCGTCGCTATCACCGAAAAAAGTTGTCCTAGACTAATATATACATTCCTTCTTCTAATTACGTAGAGGAGAAAAGAGACAACCGCATTAGATGATTAAAAAAATAAAGTTTCCAACCCAAACTTTAATGTGACTTTAAAAAACTTATCTAGAATGCATATCTACAACGTGCATCCAGAATTAGAAGATTTGCATTTAATATTAGAAGACTTGCATCTAAATTGAAAAGATTTGCATTTAAATTGAAAAGATTTGCATCTACATGGAAAACCCTGGAAAGAAATGAAGTGTAAGCGTGACTTGCTGCAAAATGGCCGTTGCCAAATTTAAGTTACAAAAAAAATTATTTCTTTATAAATTACTTACGGATTAAACCGGTGAAAAACAATTAGGCCTGCTTCATGTTCATGGAGAGGGACTATCAACCCTTTCGATGTTGAAGTCGTAAAAAGAAACATAATGAAGACACATCAGTATTCAAAAATTTTGCAGACAATTACGAAGTACCAAGCTTCATGTAACGGAGAAATATTAGTTCTGTTCGCTTACTCATAGTATGTAAAATGTGTCGTCTCTTTACCCTCTCCATTCTTAAAGTTAAGTTAGACGTGACTCTGGTTGCATACCGTTGTGTTTGTTTATGAAGAAATTTTAAGAAACAATATTTGAAATTTTTGCGGTCTTTCATGCTTGAGTTAATTTATGTTTTAATTTATGAAGCAGCAATATGCATGCTACAATATTTGTAAAAAACTTTGACCTTCAATATCTTGGGTAGCCATGTTGGGATTTTTGTGGATTTGGTCAAAGAATGTCTGTGCAAAAATTTAGATTTTTACTAATTTTTTCCAGGTTCCTTCATTTTTTGGCTAATTTCCCTGCATTAAATAAGGTTCAGATAACTGAACTAAAACTAAAGATCAATAGATCGGTGAAGAATATAATGTGCACTCTAGTTTTAATTTTTTATTTAGTTAGGCATGTGCTCCTGAAATGATCGACGAAGTTATATGTCACAGTAAAATGTTCAGTCAGATATTCAGGCAACGAACGTTCGAACGTAGTTGTTAAAATTATTTTATGTGTGCCTGCCTAAGGGCATCACATTACTCAAGTTACAGTGTTTTATGAGTCTGTACTAAAAACTAACTGATTGTACTTGTTTCAGGCATACGTGGATTTGGTTAAGGCCTGGGGTTGGAAATCCTTCACTATAATCTACGAGAATAACGAGGGTCTAGTGCGGTTACAAGAGTTGTTAAAGGCCCACGGTCCCTACGAGTTCCCCATAACTGTTCGTCAACTTGGAGAGAGTTCTGATTACAGGTATTTGGTGCTTGGATTGTATTTTTATAACAGTGTTGCGATAAAAATAATATTTTATGGCTAGTAAGATACTAGTTTTATGTTTACGAGTTTAGATATTATGTTTCCTCTTCAGAATTTCGAACATAAAGGAAACGTTAGAGAGTACGAGCTAGGAAAAATAAAGTAACTTAGATTTACTGCTCAAATTTTACCAAAAGATGTTATTTACTTCTGAGCATTTTATCGCAAAGAAATTATTTAAAAAAATTTAGAAAGCGTTCAATTAAATATGTTACTTAACACGTGTTTTATAAATATATTTTCTAAAAGGAAAAAAATATTTTCAAAATTTTTTCCTGATCGAAAAATTAACGAATAAATACCCTATTGATTTGATCCACTTTAGTAATATTAAGTGGAGAACTTCCACAAAGAAGTAATGTCAAGGATAAAGTTTAATGTAAACGACTAGTTGAAAACGGGCGTGCCTAACTGCAACTCTTTTATTATACCTATTTGATTTAATCAAATAAGTACATTATAAACGAACACAATTTTTGATAATCATCGTAGAAAAGATTTTTTTCTGTAGAAATCTATTTCATAACATGCTGAACTCAAATATCAAATTAGAAAATCTGTATGTGCGTGTAAAGCGTTTCTTATAAACACGATGACTTCTCTTAGGCGTAATATTTTTACTTAAAATTTGGAATATGTATACTATGTGTCTCACTTAGCCACCCCCATAAAATTTTTATTTATGAACCGATTTTTATGTTTTTTTTTTAATATGTAGATCTCGCAAAAAGGCATGTTTTATTAATTCCGAAACTCAGAGCCACGGCCAACTACGACCATTGTTGAAGTGCGAAATATTGAGAAGTACCATTAGGGACTTTTTTTCAAAATATTAGAACGGATTCTTACTCAGGACCACCTATATTATGCCCATTGTACCAATTATTGTTATGATAGTAATACAGGGTGTCCCAAAACATTGAAAATAACTTTTTAAAATAACGAAATTTAAAGTAAAAAACACATTACTTTTGTGTTATTTAAATTATTTATTTTTAAATTATTATTATTATTATTTAAATTTTCATTTATTTTGAAATTTTATAAACAATTACCATAAACCTGTAAAAATTGTTTAGATTTTTAGATCTGTAAGAACCTGAGCGGTTTGTGTTATTAAAATTTAGCACAATTAATTCATTAATTAATTAGTTAATTAATTAATATTAATTAATTAACTAACTAATTAATATTAATTAATTAACTAATCGCCCAATTTCCACTTTTTTTTGTAAAGAATAATGAGCCATTATTATAATAATACGTAATAACTAAGTTGTTTTAGTCGCTTATCAGAGAACTAAAATGCTAGTTAAACAGTGTCAGCGACAGCCATTTTCTAACTAATATTTTTTGTTTTCCACGCCTGCTAAGTTTTAATAACATAAACTGCTCAGGTTCTTACAAATCTAAAAATCTAAAAAAATTGTACAGGTTTATGGTAATTGTTTATAAAATTTCAAAATAAATGAAAATTTTAAAAATAATAATAACAATTTTATCAATAAATAATTTAAATAATACAAAAGTAATGTGTTTTTTAATTTAAATTTCGCTATTTTAAAAACTTATTTTTAATGTTTTGGGTCACCCTGTATTACTATCACGACAAAAATTAGTACAATAGGGATATACTACAGTAAGTGAAGCTTTCAAATCCCAGCTCTAAAACGATGTAATGAATTTCCAATTTTTTTTCTTCAACATGCTTCATAAAGTATGTACATAAGAATCTATATTGTCATTTTTCCTCCCTTTTAGTTGGGGGTGGTTCCCACCCCCTTATTAGAGGTTGTCGCAAAAAAAACAAAAAATACACATAATCTGATAGAGAATCAAATTAGGTATACACTTTTTTGCTAAAATGCATATTTTTCGAGATATTACGAACTGAAAATTACAGTATTCCTAGACGTTTTTTTTAAATTATACGAAAAATGTGGACTTTAATAAAGAAATGCAAGTGTACAAAATTAAAGCTTTTACTAAAACAAATCGTACGGTTTTTTCTTTTTTTTTTCCTGCTATGTTTAGTTTTGGAAATATGGAATTTTCAAAATGGCGCCGAAACGTTCAGAAAAAATATGAGAAAAAATTGTACTGTAGAAATTAACGGTTTTAAAATTTCTTTAGATTGGGACGTATTACGATCTTTTATAATGAAAATTAAAAAATTTACAAACAAAAAAGTAGCGCATTTAAAAATTTAGGCACCATTTTTAGTTTTATTGCTCTAATTTCTTATCAATTCATTTTTTTTAAATCCTTCTAGATATTGTTAATACATATCATTACTTGCATGCTCAAATTTTTTAGATTTTTAAAAAAAATTATTTTTCATTCTGTACCCATTTTCAATAATGAAAAATTGAAAAAAATCGGGTTTTTGGAAATTGCTCTGAAAATATTTTTTCGAGTATTTTTTTATAAAAAATTATAAGAGTACAAAATTGAAGCTTATAAAAAAAACGAAGAGTTTTTTTAATTTTCCTACGACAAACTATTCCAGAGATATAAATGTTTAAAGATGGAGCTTGAGCGCATACGCAAAGAGAATTATGTATTTAAAATTGACATATCTCAAAAACTAGAAGATTGATAAAAACACGATATAAGAATGAAATTAAGCTTATAAAAAAACGAAGAGTTTGGGTTCTTATTTTTTTTCCTACGACAAACTGTTTCAGAGATATGACAGTTTGAAATAATGTTGAAACTTTTCAGTTTCTACTCACATTTTAAATGCCTATAGTAGGTAGAGAAACTAGCAATAACCGTCTATTTTTCAAAGAATATGCAGAAAAAGTGGGTTGCATTGCATTTTAGCATGTTTTGGAGTGCAGATTAAAAATGTTATTTAATTAATTTACTTAATTTACAATCTGTATTTTCAATAAAATTAGACATATTACTATTTATACTCTTTTGTAACCATTTTTAATCCATTAATTTTTAAAATAAATTTAGACCTCATAATCATATTCAGCGACCGAAAAAACATAAGTATATGGATTTTCATGAATTTATTTTTAACATTAGAAAAATTATTAATATTTCAGTATCTAAGGGTGGTTTCATCCCTTAATATTTTCGTCTTTCCTATGTTCTGACCACATAATCATATTCAGCGACCTCAAAAACATAAGTATGTGGGTCTTCGTGATTTTATTCGTAAAATTAGAAAACATTAATTTTTCAGTATTTAAGGGTGATTTCAACCCCCAATATTTTCGTCTCTACAGTCATACTCAGCCATGATACAAAGAAAACAAGATATGCTAGATCGGCGCTCTAAATCCGTCCGGCTGGCGCAATGACGTCACGTGGAGCTTAACGTTTGAATTTAATGCGGGTAGCAAAGCATATTTCTTTATTGTATTTCAGTAATTGAAATATAACTACATAATTATTATATATTAGTTAGTAAATATGATTTTACTCTGGTTGAAGGTAAGGTAAATAGCATTTGAATAATAAATATGTTTATATTAAATACTTAAATATAGTGGAGACAAGGAGTCGGAATGTCAACCTAAAAATGTAAAATAGTGCTAGAATTTTAAAACCTATTTCCCCTCGTTTTCAAGGGTGCTGAAAACGAAAAAAAGTAGTAGAAAAGGTTTTTAATTTGCGGAACACTCTCAAAACGACAAAAAATCACCCTATTTTCGGCATCCCTACACCAGACACCCAACGGCTAGAGTTTTGGTGGGAATTCCTATATATTTCGTCGGGTTAGGGCGAAATTTTATATCATGGAGAAGACCGTAATCACCTCCGGGGGTTGGTTTTACCCTCCCGGGGAACTGAAAATACAATTTCTTTTTCTTCCGTCAAAAGTTATACACCCTCTTGTTTTCGAGGATGCTGATGGCGAAAGAAAAAATACTCAGCTTTCTTGAACCCTTTCTATCCCTCAAACGGACCAAAAACTACCCCTTATGCTCATCTCCTTTCATTTGCGTTCGGCAATATTTGCTTAAACTGGAATGGCTGGTTGGATGAAAGTATACTCAGGATAGATGGGTCATGGTCAGGGAGCTTCGGACAAACGCTGGGGGTTAATTGTACCCTCCCAAGGGGTAATACTGAGAGTATTGTTTTTCAGCCTCCTAAAAATAATGTAAAAACGAAAATGTCAAATTTTTCAGAAGTTTTTATTGTCAAAATGTTTAGGAATGTTAGAAAAAAATAGAACAGATTACACTAAATTGAAATAAAAATACACATCTACCGACATTTCTAACAATTTTTCCTATAAGATCTTGATACTACCCAGCTCTGTTAGGAAGTAATTTTACACATTTTACGTTTTTTAGATAAAGCTTTATCTTTTAAAGCCTTGTTCAATTTTTTTATGCGAAAAAACATCCTACACCTAAAGAATAACTCTTTAATCTTTGTACTGCAGTTGACATCTGAGGCCTGTTTTAGTAAATTGCTCAAATAGCCTTCGCAAATTAATAGGTCTTCTGAGTTAGTAGAAGTAAAAATAGCCTCTAATTGCTCCATATTCTGCATCATTTCTTCAGACGGTTTACTTAATCCACCTTCCGACTTCGTTAGTGTGCGCCTTTTGGGCTAAGGCTTTCCATCGGCTGGGATGCTTGCCTCGGGTTGTGAACAATTTTGTTGTAGCTGTGCTCTAGGGCTGGGCTGATTTGGTTTATTTATTATATTAGTGTTTAAAGAATATTATTTAGGTATTATGCAAATCACAACTTACACACTTTTTTATTTATTATAAGAATACCTACTTTCTGTATATTGTTGCCCTAATCTGGGCACGCTAATATACTAGTTAGGGCAACAATATACAGAAAGTAGGTATTCTTATAATAAATAAAAAAGTGTGTAAGTTGTGATTTGCATAATACCTAAATAATATTCTTTAATCATGATAAAAGCAAATAAATAAAAATAATTGATTGTATAAAAATATATTAGTGTTTGTTAGTAATTGGTTGTTCTGATATGTAAGGTTGATTTTTGTTTTGGTTGTTTTTTTTTTTTGTGGACACAGTGTTTGGTGTTGTTTTGTGGTGCAAATGTGTATTTGTTTGATTATTTTGTTGGCTCTTTTGTTCATTATCTGATTTAACTTTTTTTTTTTTTTTAAGTTTATTTTGTAGTGATAGTATTTTGGTAGTAGTTTTTTTTTTTTTTTTCGACAAGTGATCACAACGTAAACAAACGGGTTTTGGTTATTTAAGTGGTGTCCGTACGCTCCGCGTGACGTAGAGCCTTGGGCTATTGGCTCCGCCTACATGCGCAATAGCATATCTTGTTTTCTTTGTATCATGATACTCAGCGACCTCAAAAACATAAGTGTATGGATTTTCGTTTTTACCACCCTTAGTAACAAAAAGCAGGTAATGCGACAATATAGATTTTATAAAGGATATTGCAAAACAAGTTAAGGAAATTCCTTTCATCGTTTTCGGGCAGGGAATTTTACCATTTTTATTGCTTCGCTGACTGTACTAATATAGGTAGTCCTGAATAAGAATCCGTTCCAATATTTTGAAAAAAAATCCCTAATAGTACTTCTCAATATTTCGCACTTAAACAATAGTCGTAGTTGGCCGTGGTTTTGAGTTCCGGAATTAACGGAACATGTTTCTAATGTCTTTTTGCGAGATCTACATATTAAAAAAAACATAAAAATCGGTTCATAAATAAAAATTTCACGGCTAGTCCTTAAGTAGGACACACTGTATATAATAACATGATAGAATACTCCCTATTGAAATTGGACCATATTCATCATACAGGGTGAGGTTGCACACCTCGCCCTGTATTCCAGTGGATATTGTTTAATTTTTAGGAAATAATGATTCTATTTTGTGGCCAGCTAGATCTCCCGATATAACCCCTGCCGACTTTGAACTTTGGGGTTATTTAAAAAATATTATATAGAGAGAACGTTCTAATAACATAGAAGAATTGGAAAACAAGACATTAGCTGCGTTTCGGACAATAACTTCTGTCTTGATTGGAAATGCAACAAATGCTGTAAGGAGAAAGTATCAAAAATGCATGATGTCAATGGAAGACAATTCCAACGTTTACTGTAGTTTAGTTTTCCTACTTTTGGCAAAATTATTTTATATTATAGGAAGTGTTGTTGTTGTTAATAGTTTTCCATGAGATATGTATGACATATGATATATCACTGGATAGCTAATTTAAGTTGTGATCGAATAATGAAATAATTTACAGGATGTTCCATTTAAAACAACAGAAGTCATGTCTATATTTCGAAAACTGAGGCATGCGTAATTTTCTTCTTATCAGCAGCGGATTCTACTCAAAAATGTGCCTTAAGAATGTATTACTCGATTTTCGATTCGACACTTGGTAATTGAGATATAAAGGTCATCCTAGGCGAAAAAGATTGAAAAAGATTGATAATCACTAGTACAGTACCTACTTAGGCAAAACTTCGGAATAATGTTATATTGAACGGATTTCGTACATTTTTGGCAGTATAATAGTAGATACTTTACAGAAAAGTTTCTATATTGTGTGGGGCTTGCTAATTTATAGGGGGTGGATGCCACCCCTTCTTAGGGGGTGGCACTTAAAAAATATATATATTTATTAGAGCTGAAAAATAATCAAATTTTAAGAAGAAAAGGTTCTATGCAATTTTTTACATAAATTGATAGTTTTTAAGTTATAACGACTTCGAAATTGCGATTTTAGCTTAAAAAAAAGGTATTTCCAATCGGCTTTCGTCAAGTATCTCGAAAAGTATTACTTTATCGAAAAAACGTTACAGATGAATTAAAGAAAGTATAAACTGGGAATCAATTCTATTTTTCTTTTATTGATGTAGGATTAATAATTTCGGAGATATTTAAGTTTATATTTGGCATACAGTGTTCACAAGATATTTTTTTTTTATATGTATATTTAAAATTGGGGCATCGACTACTAAGGTCATTAGCCCTTCATTTCATAATAAGAGATATCTATACATCTATACATGTACTTTAAGGGTGTTGGTAAACCGATCATTATTGGATATCAGATTGGATTGCTAGGATTATTTAAAGTAAGGTAGGAGGTTAGTCTCAATAATTATTTAGAGTTAAAGTAAAATATCTCAGAAACTGTGACACCTACGTCAAGAATGCTTAGGTAGAATAATAGGTTATTAATTAAGCTTTCAACTATTTTTTAATTTGTTTCTGTAGCATAAAAAACAAAGAAGTTATGACCGAAGCAATGTGCGTCATCACATTTTTTAATAACAAAGTCGCCATTTTGTTACTGTAATTAGCCAGTAAATTAAAAAAAAGGAATTTCAAACACTGTTTCTCATTAATATGTAGGATGACGGAGATGATCAAATTTTTTCGTTTGTATACAGCACTTGCTTTAGAAAAAACGACAGTTTAAACTATAAAGGTATTTTCGACAAAACGCATTTTTTTTTCCTTTTCCAAATATCTCAATAAATATTAGTTTTATTGAAAAATGAGAGACCAAAAATAAAGCTCATAAACTAGTAATGAATTTTTGTTTTATTTATTTACATAGTTTCGGAGATATGAAAGTTTACAAATGGCGTCCAAACCTTTATGAGACGAAAAATGGAGTTTAAATGTTAAATATCTCAGAAATTGTGACACCTATGTCACGCATGCTAGGAAATGAAATTAAATACAATTAATTTTGCTTTCAAATTATTTTTTACTCGTTTCTGTAGCATAAGAGATAAAGAAGTTATGATGAAAAAATATGCGTGTTTATATGTTTTTATATAAAAAGGTCACCATTTTGTTACTATAATTAGCTAGTAATTTAAAAAAATAATCTCAAATACAGTTTTTCGTTAAAATGTAGCATTACCTAGCTCAAATTGTTTTGCTTATTTAAAGCACTTGCTTTAAAAAAATGCATTTTAAACTTTAAAGGTAATTTCGAAACACTTGGATGCAAAATATGAACTTAAATATTTCCGAAATTATTAATCCAACATCAATAAACATAATTAATTTCCAGTTTGTACTTTCTGTAATTGGTCTGTAACATTTTTTCGAGAAAGTAATACTTTTCGAGATACTTGACGAAAGTCGTTTGGAAATACCTTTTTTTAAAGCTAAAGTCGCAATTTTGAAGTCGATATAACTTAAAAACTATCAATTTATGTGAAAAATTGCATAGAATCTTTTCTTCTTAAAATTTAGTTCTTTTTCAGTTCCAATAAATATGTATATTTTTTAAGAGCCACCCCTTGAGAAGGGCATCCATCCCTTAAAAATTAGCAAGCCCCCGTAAAATATAGAAACTTTTCTGTGAAGCATTTACTATAATACTGCCAAGAATGAACGAAATCCGTTCAATATGACGTTATTCCGAAAGCTTCTAGTACTACTGTACTACACGGTTGGCGCCATTATTGGTTTCTCGAAAATCGAGCTCATGACACCTATATCGGTGCAGCAAACAAAAGTCCAAACGTTTTGAATCATCGTTAATGTCTAAGGTGTGATTGAATATCGATTTAAATAAACGAATCTTATTAATTAAACAAAATAGTTATAACAATTTTATTTGGTAAGTATGGAAATATCAGATTTTTCTCATGATCAATATTTACTGATCGAAAATCATGAAAAATGATAATCTTACGGAAATGAATCACAATAGAAAAATGCATTGTTTTTCCCTAATATCATGTAATAGAGCGGGAGCCAGGTGGCTTTTTCGGCACATCATCGTTTTATGAACTTTGAGATATTTTTATGGTTTAATGGTGATAACGATTCATAAAATCGACTTCTGGCGGGGCACCTCCTATCAGGTGCGTCATGAACACTGTCTAAAAGTCTGTAACGTTAAATTAGGTTCCGATCTTATAGTTGTATATGCGATACGATAAACAAAACACAAGTTAGTAATAGCTACCAGGGAGAGTTTATATTGTATGACTTACTATTGAATTGAGCTAATCCTATTATTTCTCCTTGTTATTTTCTCGGGAATTCGGTTCCAACAAAGTGTGCAAACATCTTTGGGAATGTCTGTAAGTGTAGGCAAATATACACGTTTCAGGGCGCATAGGCTATTAGTTAGAACAAAACCACACTCTCTTACCTGTAGTTAACAAGTTCTTATTTATTTATTTAAATAAATAAGCCTGGTAGACCTTTTTATTATTCCTTTTTGTCAGCTGTCATATTTCAGTTTGAGGAAAAGTGTTACCAACATTGGTTATGGAGGAAAAATTATGGCATTTAAATTATTAATCCTAGTTTTATTTATTTTTATTGTAAATATGGTTCGATCATGGGTTTTATGCTTATTAATCTCTATTTTAAGAAATGCTTTAATCATTCTATGGTTAGGACTATTTTCTGTGTATTTATAAATTAGTACGCGAAGAGGAATTTGGGTAGGTTCCTAATGAAATGGCAAGCTGTGATTGGTGCTCGAGAACATGTGATTGACCGGAAAGAAAACGCCGTTTTCTTGTTCATTTGGGTAGCCGTCGTTCCGCCATTCAGACAAGATTTTTCTGACTGTTTTTTTTTTCAAAAAAAAAAAAAATCCCGATATTCACTTTTGGGGATTATACTGGAAAGTCTTAAAGTTTAGAAGTGCCTGATTGTTTGTTAAGCTCTTTGAAGCCGATTATGGTTATTGTGGAACTTCTAAATAGGTAGGAAACGAAGCTATCGGATCCTTGTTTTTTGTGTGAGCCCATTCCGGTTTTGTTGGGTAAGAGTACTTTTGCGATTTTCTTAGAATACCAAATTCTAAACGTTTTATCCTGTTATATAGGCAAGACATTGTATATGGTTATTTAATCTATTGGAGAATTAAGTCTTTACCTTCAAGTTTGGGAGACAGATTTTTCTTATTATGGAAGTTTTGTTGGAGGCCTACGTACCGAATTTTGGATTGGAATTTGCTGTTATAGTTACGAATTTACGAGTTTGTGGTTGTGAGGACGCTACTAGGACAGACTTTAATTACGTAGGCTGCAGTCCCGCATCAAGTTACGTGACGGGAATTCACCTAGAGAGCCTGGAGTTTCTGATATCATTCATCACCTTTAAGAACTTTTGAGGTCGGTGACTTATTTTTAATTTGCATTACAGTGATGTCTAAAATAAAGGACCCCCTGTTGCGTTTCTATTTTTTTGTAACGATGGCCTTTTGAGTGCGTAAATATTTGATATGTTACTCATGTAGTATACTTATTTTTTTTTAAATTAATGTGAGTAACTTCGCAGTTATATACGTATATTAAATTGTCTTGTACATGCACATATCTTAGGATACCAGAAAGATGTTGGATGATAGTAACGTCCGTACAGTATACTGAATTTATTTAAATTAGTAGTTATTTAATATCGAGTAAGAATTTTTGGTACGAATTTTTTTAGAGTAAATCAGAGAGTGTCACCTTTATGACTGAACCTTCCACCATTTTGTTATAATTTTTTTTTCTATTTGGATATACTTGTCCTATTTTCTGTAATAAAATTTTACCTTAAAATTGACTCTACTGTTAATTGATTATGTTGTCAAAGGATACTTCAAGTATTAGAATAAACACTGAGTTTGGTAATTTTAAATCGGTGTGTCGGACGGGTGCTTAAGGTTGGTGAAATTTTATTGGAAATTACCTGGCGGTCAAACCTTTTTTTGGTAAAATATAAAATCGTTAAAAATAAACGAATCTCACCACTGAAGTCTCTTGCTGGAGTTAGCGAACCTTGAGTTAAATGAGCATTTTAGTACTTTTAGTTTTTTGAAGGCTTAATTTCATTTGAACACGTAACAAATCAGTGAAATTATATCATCGTTACAAGGGTAATTTTTTTCGTGTGTACACATTTTATGTTTAGAATGAATAAAATAAGATCGCCAAAAAGTGTGGGCCATCAGGAGGTGCAGCCAGAAAGATAATAATGATACAATACATCTGAGGCACGGTACGAAGTCAAGTTAGCCGAAAGTGTTAAATTCCTGTATATTTAAGAGCCTATGGTACTTTTGTTGACACTGAGAACTTTTTGGGGAGGCTATTTTATTGTTGAAGGAGCTTATATTTACATTTTAAAAAGGAGCCAGAATTGTAATGATGAGTTTAGAGTTCTGCGAAAAAAATCCAATTTTCTTCAAAAATCCTAAACATTTTCTTTCTGGCTAGCCTTACTGACGGGAGTTTTTTTCTGGGAATTTTTTTCTGTGTTCAACACATTTAAATAAACATACTCAGCCTAAAAAAGCTTGTAACGATCATGTTATATAATTCCGTTTTTTTACACCTTTGACCTTTCTGGTTGCGCCCCTGATGGCCCACACTTTCTGGCGATCTTATTTTATTCATTCTAAACATAAAATGTGTACACAAAAAAAAGTTAGCCTTATAACGATGATATAATTTCACTGATTTTTATGTCTTGAACCATGGCCAACTCGACGGGCTGACATATGCCAAAAGTCTATTTTGTCGTCATTTAAGTTCGATAGAATTAATCAACGCATAGAAAATGCTTGTAACGATGAGTTTCCGAAAAAGCCACCGCACCATAAATACGTCATTAAAAAATCTTTCAGAAAATATTTTCAAAATATTTGGAAGTCATCCATAATCAAATCAAGTTTTTTTGCTAACCCTGTAGAGCTGGCAAGGATTTGTTAGCCGAAGCAGACTTTTTCATCAAGAATTACTTTTTTTCGTAAAATTGAGAATTAAAAAGTTTTTCCTCTTCCAGACTCCATCCGTGGTCACTATGTAAATTTATTATTATTACGTTTTTGGGAAACATGTATTAACTTACTATTGTATCCACTTTGTATTGTCTTCTAGACAAATAAATGCTATTCATTCATTCGTTCATACTGCTTTTATACTTTATATATAACTTCCTAGATCTTTAATTTATTGGGACATGCAGCCACCAAGTTTTATTTTCCATCGGCTCTGTACTATGGGAACTTCACGGAATGAAGATTCTATTATCCCAAAGTAATAACTCAGTTACTTTCAGGATGTGAGAAAGCTCAGCGTAAAAGGTAAATTCATTAACCAGGATAAAGACCGTAATTTTCCTAGTTTTTAGGAGTCATTACGACTATTATGCAGGCGACAGTCTTGTCAGATAAAAGTTAATAATGGCAACATAAACGACCTGTGAAGGAATAGTGCAGCCATGTAATACCTGTAATCAGCGCCACAGTTTCGCGTTGCCTACATTTAAGGCGAAAATTTACTAAAGTTTCAGCTTCGCATATTATCCTTATCTACTGTCAGAAGCTGGAACTTCTGTAAAGATAAGGCGTTCTTATGTTATCAAGATCAATTACTTATACCTAGTTGTTATTATATTTTGTTTACCAAGTTGTGTAGATCTAACTTAACTTTTAATTGTTCAAATTATAAAATGTTTCCGTAAAATAAACTAAAACTATTCTGGTCGCTGAGTACAATAATTTTTTGCAATAATATAACAATACAATACGTTTGTTTACAAAAATATCAAATATGAATATCAGTTTACAAAAGTTTAAAGTAGACATATTATTAGCATTTTTTGCTTTTAGCCAAAAATATAGCTTATTAAAAAACCACTTTTTAGACTGGAAAAATAATACTGTTTCTCAATAATGTACACCGAGGTCGAGAAAAACTGAACGTGCCGCTCCCTAAAGATTGTTTTTGTGCCGCCTATATACTGCATACATATATACTATTTTCTGGTACTTTCAATATTTTCACGTTGGCGACAGTAACCTTAAATATAGTCAATTACAGTATTTACACAAAATGCGAGTTTCTTTATTAACTTGCCACACAAGTGACAGTGAACTGATTGCGTTGAAAAACACTGATTTATTAGTCAAAAGGAGAGATAAATGATAAATCAAACACAAGCCAATAATAATAACATTCACGAAAATGACAGACTGGTAACAGTGACTAGAAAACCAGTCGTTACTTCTAGCAACATAGGAAATTAGTTTTAATAATGTATGTAGAATAGAAATCAATTTTGATAATTTTAGTGACTTTTCCATGTGACCTTACGTTCAGTCTTTCTCGATCTCTCGGTATTAATAATTGGATTAAGGTAGACTTACATAAGTAATTTGACATTAGCAGTAATTATTTTGATAACATTAAATCAAAATTATTTTATCTTTACTATAATAATCGACTTTATGCAAGTTTCAGGACGAACCGTATATACCTAAAAGGTACCTTGATTATTCACAAACGGCTATAGAAAATTTTGGTTTAACTTTTGTACTAAGATAAATAATTAACTGATTCTGGTCAACATTGGTTTTGGTCAAACTTCCTTCTGTCACAAATTGTTTAAATTTTGTATTTTGAATATACTTATAAATTTCCATTATTATTATTTTAAACTTCCACTCATGGACTTTTTTAATTTGATTTTTCTATCGCCCCGTATATATTTTTTCTTCCAATAAAAAATTATAAAAATCCATATACCAGTGAACCAAACTATGTGAATAAATTTTATGTCAAATATTTATTGATTTTTATTACAAATCATTGATTTAGGCAAATGGGCAAATAGAAAACAACAACCTGTGCCTAAGGAATCACTACTTCAACATCCAGGTATCCCATCCAAGTCTTTTACAACGAAAAAATTTGATACTATATTTGCACTTTATAATGATTGATTGATTGATTTACCAGCGTGCGGTAGGCATTGCTGCCACTTTCAAGTTATACAACTGGGCCTGCTACGTCCACGCTGGGTTGGACTAAGGTCATGCTTGTTGCCAGCAGCGAGAGCCACATGGCGCATGGTAAAGGAATATGGGATGGGTGGTGTAGGTATTTGTGAGATGCGTTACCGCATTGTGTCCTGAGGGAGCATTTAAGCTCCCTTTTTGTGTTTTTGGTTCTGGACTTCTGCCTCTTCTGAGTCTTCTAGTGGAGTATGTGTTGTGTCGTGATATGGAGTGTTTATGTCTCTCTTTTTGTATTTTTGCTTCTACCAACCTTCTTCTTCTGATTCCTCCATTTCTGATTCTGGTAGAGCATATATCGCTGCGATTTCTTGTGGCATTCATTTTTCTCCTCGCTTTTCTTTCCCAGTTACCTCTGCCCCCCTCGCATTTTAACGCTGCTGGCCCGCTTCCCCACTTCTCTGCCTACTAGGATGTGATCTGATCTTTCGTTCCTATATTCAGTATTTTTTTCCTTGGGAAAAACCATATGAACATTTCCAGCCTTGCTCAGGTGATCAATTCTGATGGTTGCTTCTTTGTCCTTTTGGCTCCATAGTGCATTAACTCATTGTTTATTTTGCCTGTTCCAGGTGCAGTATTCCTTCCTGCTCTGCCGTGATCTCTAGCACTTATTCTTTGCCGATTTACTGGACTTTTTTCTATAATTGTCACGCAAAATTTTTTTGTCTACGAGCGATATTTCCAAGAGTATAATAATATCATATTTGAAATCGTCTACTCCAAAAACACATAAATTGATATGCCACATTTGGGAGCAGTGGTGGAGGTAGTGGAGATGGCTGATGCCAAAAAAAAATTGAGGCCTTTGTTTCTCGTACATACAATGTTATGTTTTTACCCCTTTTAATAATGGGTTGGGAGTGATAGCGGAGATATAATGCCAACATATTTTCAGTCTTTGCATGGCTTCTCGTAAATATACTAAATACCAATTTTTATGTACCCATACTTACTTGTTTTATCTGTCTACCCTCGTTTACCCTCAACTCTTCAACGGCATGAGAACAAAATATAATTTAGTTCCAGATCTCGTTATAATATACTTGTAGGTGTACCAAATTTCAAGTCAATATCATAAACGGTTTCAGAATAACCATGCGCACAAACACATATTTTTTTTCTCAAACTTAAAATCCCAGCGTTTCATGACACTCTAAACCTACTTGAACAAAAAAAAAATCAATTTTACTTCCCTCGCTTACTGAAGGGAAGTATTGTAATCGTATTGTAATCATTTATAACTGTAAAAGAGGAAAAATATGGAAAAAATTATATACAGGGTGGTCACCCAAGAAAAAAATTAAAAATGTGATGGGGGACAATAATATCTCGCAAGCAGTTAATACAACTGTCAAAGAAGAAAAATATGAACAAAAATATACAGGGTGGTTACAAATAAAATGAGAAAAATGTGGCCGAGCACAATAATATTTAGCATGCAGTTAACACAACTGTTGAAGAAGAAAAATATGAAAAAAATATATACAGGGTTGTGAAGGTTGTGAAAATGTGAAGGACGATATTTCCCATGTAGTTAACACAACTGTCGGAGAAGAAAAATATAAAAATATATATCCAGATTGGTTACCAAAATAATATATCCACACCCAAAGAAAAAAAAAGAAAGTTAAAAGATGCGACAGAGGACGATAATATTTCGTAACGGTTTGTTGTCGGGTAGCTGGTTTGGAGATTAATTAGGGTCCAGATTAGTTAATAAGACAGCCGAATAAAAATATAAACAATTTATTTTCTTCTTCAAACAGGTAATGTGTGGCAGTGTTACATAACATACAGGTACAGGTTATACAGGTCCGTATCTTTTACGGTTCTTAGGATAACATTTTCTATTATCTGAGAGAGAGAGAGAGAGAGAGAGAGAGAGAGAGAGAGCTAGTGTAACGATGCGATGCGACGTTAGTTGCTGCTACTGAAGTGGCATCGGGCGTCGGGCGAATATCGACGACACAAGAAGTTTCCCAGCTCAACACGCTATAGGAGGTCTCCAGGTCAAGCTCATCCGGTCTGGTTCTGGCGGCGAAACGGCGTCGGGGAATGACTATCGACTCAAGGGGCCCAGCTCACTACGCTGAAGGATTCCCTAGGACAGATTGCATTCGTTCCGTCGTGTTTGCGTCGAAAGATGCACAAAACTGGAATATGTCCAGCTCATCACGCTGAAGTCAGATTTCCAGAATTGTCCACACTGAATTAGTTGATTTGGGGCCGGGCTTTTATATCCGAGAATCCTCGCTTACTGGTGACGTAGAACTGCGCACAATTTAGTGTCGTGTGCAAATCCGTGCCTCTAGACGGGAGCTGGGTAGATTTGCGTGCCGTGTGCATATTGGTGTCGTGTGTAAATCCGGAAACTTTAGTAGTGGAACATGAATTTATGAATGCTTCATTACAATTTTGCATGCAATTAATGCAACTGTCGAAGAAAAAATATATGAAAAAAAAATATATATGGTGGTCACCCCAAGAAAAATAAAAAAATGTGGCAGAGCACGATAATATTTAGCATGCAGTTGACACAACTAGCGGAGAAGAAAAATATGAAAAATATAAAAAATATATACTCAAAAATTAAAAAAAAAAATGTGTAGGACAATAACATTTTGCATGCAGTTGATACAACTATCAAAGACGAGAAATAAAAAATAAAGGAAAATATAAAAAAATATACAGGGTGATCACTAAAAAAATATATCCAGGTATAATATTTCACTGCTGTCAAAGAAAAATATGAAAAACAAAATATGCAGCTTAGTCACCCAAAAGAAAAAAAATATGTGACGGAAGACGATAATATTTCGCACGCAGTTAACACAACTGTCAAAGAAGAAAAATATGTAGAATATACAATTAAAGAAATAATATGATGGATGGCAACAATATTTCGCGTCCAGTTAATACAACTGTCTAGGAAAAAAATATGAATGATATACAATATTAAAATACAGAATAATTTATGAATCATAAAACGTCCGGCAAATAAGAAGAATATATAAAGTACGATAAATAGGGAGAAAAGTCTTGGGTAAATACCTTTACCGATTTATTTTTTTACCGTTACTATAAATGCACTCCACTACATGAATGTGGGAGTAATTGAATAATTTCTTATAGAAAATAATTGCCTTGAATCAAATATTTCACTAATTTTGGATAAATTGTCCGAGAGATAGTTATGGTTCTTATTATAAATTGTTTTTAATATTCAGTTTTTTAAGATAGCCAGACAAATGGAGGAGGACTGGACGGACCGACGAACAGACATTTTGGAAATGAGGTTATTGATGATATTAAACGAAAGATATTTACAATTTTAGAAAAAAATATAATAAAGTAAAATCATACTAAGCATGTGAAATTTTAAAATGCATCAACCTATTACTAAACACATTGTTCTTAGGAACTTTTAGATATCAATATAATGTTTGACAAGTTGGAGCTGTTTTACTTAATTGGTTTACAAAGTATAACTGTAGTTTAGAATAATCAAAAAACGATATATTAAATTCTGTACAAATTGAACAATCACTAAGTATTAAAAGTGTAAAAAAGTGTAAAATTTTATCGTTCTCCTCTAGATACGATGTTGTCGAGTACCCCGAATTTATTCGTTTTTCAGTAATAGATTATTACTATCTGTCTGCTACAGATAATATTACACAGCAATAAAGACATCGTTTTAAAGTATCAGCCGCTATCTTTCTGGTCCTCTTGTGTTCTAAACCTTTGTAACTCACATTATAAACCGCCCCTAAGGGCGTACTCGCAATATTTACACTTTCATTCAAACAAGTCTAAAAGTTTTCCCTTGTCCATGAAAGAGAAGAGATTGCCTTATTTTAAATGTTAATGTATTTCATAGCAAATACATAATTTCTCCTAAAATTATTTTTTGAAATGCCTTTTTTATTTGAAAAATAATAAATATAGTCCTTCTCATTTGGAGCACACACTGAAGCAAAAATGAATATAATTAAAAAGTACATTAAAATGATGAATTTATTTCTTAAAATTGAGCTGACGAACGATTTTATTGCAATCGCCAATTATGCTGAAGCTGCCGGAAGCGAATATCCCACCGGTTCTTTCTAAAATCGTACGTGATTGGTATAATTTATTACATCAATCACGTATGATTTAAAAAAATTGGTGGAATTTATCTGCGTTCGCCGGCTTCATCATAATTGGCGATTGCAGTACAAGGTGGACCAAATTAGATGGGATTTGGGGTTTTTCTCTAAAGCTATGACAGATAGACAAAAACCAATATAGATGTCCTGAGCTCGATTTTCAAGAAGCAAACAATGACGTAAACTGCGATCGTCTATCTTTTTCGACTACCGAGCGTTTTTGTAAAATTGGCATTCTTGTATGACCTCTGTATCTCAATTTTTTTTTTACCTTCGAATGGTGTATGTTGTTGTGAGCTCGTGTGTGATAAAAGTGTATAAAACCTTATCAAAACCAGCTTAAAAATTGTGCCATTTTCACAGACAATAGTTAAAGTATTAATAATTCGAATGTGTTAATTATAAAGGAAAACAATTAATATTTGATATCACAATTATTAAAAACAAAGACAATCAAATCATCAATTCTTTCTTATCTCTCGGTTTATTTTGAATAATTATTGATAAGACTTTTTGTGTATTTTCCTTAAGCTGTGTATAAATTGCACTGACTAGACTGGATTTAGTCCTGCGAGCATGAAAATTTTAATATCATGACAGACTGCACAGTTTGTTTAGCTAAAATAAAACCAAATAAGTCATCAATTGAATGTTCTGGAATATGTAAGAAGATTTTTCATGGCAGATGTGTTGATATGAAAGCTTCTCATTGTAAATTAGTTGAATAATGTAACAGTTTGAAATGGTTTTGTGCGAGTTGTTTGTCGTTTGTGGATATTATCAATAAGATGAGTGCTGAATTGGCTGATTTTAAGAAAGGCATCAAAAACGAATTAAGTATTCTACATGAAGCTATTAGAAATAAACCACTTGTGGAAGAATGTGAAACTAGTTCAAAAAGCTATGCAGGTGTTACCAAAGAAGTAGTTGTTATTAAACCAAAAGCAAAACAAGAAAGTAACAAAACTAAGGAATCCATTAAAGAAAATTTAAATCCTGCCCAACTGAAAGTTGTAATTTCAGAAATTAAAAACATCCAAGAAGGTGGTATTTTAATAAAATGTGATACCAAGCAAGAAGCTGAAAAAATAAAAATTGCAGCAAGTGAAAAATTAAGTGACAATTATGTTATAAATACTCCAAAATTAAAATATCCATGTGTGAAGATTTTAGATATTGACGTGGAACTAAGTAATGACGAATTGATAGAAAACATGAAAAGCCAGAATGACTATTTAAGCGACGTGAATGTAAAGTTAAGAGTAATTACTATGAAAAAAATGAAGAAAAACTATATGGCGATTATTGAATGTGACCCCAAAACGTATTTCAAAATAATGGACGAAGGAAAAATTTATATGAATTGGTCAAGATGTCGTGTTTTTGAATATATTAATGTTTTTAGATGTTATCGATGTGGAGGGTATAATCATGGTGCAAATAAATGTAGTGTATAGTGAGAAAGTTGATCGGTGTCCAAAATGTGCAGGAAGAGGTCATAAAAAAGAAGACTGTACTAGTGAGTCAGTAAAATGTGTAAATTGTCTTGATGTTAATGTTAAATCACAATCAAACTTAGATGTTAACCATTCACGTTTTGATTTATCGTGTACCATATTGCAGAAAAAAATTGAAAATGAGAAACAAAAAATATGTTACAACTTCATCGAAAAATAGCAATTAGGTTTTAAAAATATTGAAAATACAGGTAGTAAATTTAGTATATTGCATTTAAATGTCCAGTGTATAAGAAATAAGATAGAACAACTTGAAATATGTTTATTTGAAAATAAAGTAGATATTGTCTGTATTACGGGACGTTGGTTAAATGCGTCTGAAGTTAATTCTTTTAAACTGAATGGATATAAGTTAACATCAATATTTTGTAGACAACAGTTTAAAAATGGAGGTGCTGCAGTTTTTGTACAAGAAAATTTAACAATAGATGTAAAAGAAATAAGTTTTATCAAAGCATTTTGTAAAGAAAAAATATTAGAGATTGCTGGCATTGAAATTAAATTAAATAATGAAACATTTAATATTTTAACCTTGTAATAGATCACCGGGTGAAAATGACTATAATATATTTTTAAAAGATCTAGATATCATTTTAAGTCGCATATGTTTGAAACATGATACGAAAGTAATTTTATGTGGTGATTTAAACATTGATTATTCTGTGGAATCTGTACAAAAAAATGATGTTGTTAATATTATGTCGTCATACAATATATCTAACTTAGTAAGAGAACCTACTAGATTAACTGTAAATTCTGCAAAAAGTATTGATTACATGTGTGTAAATTTTGGCAAGAATATTTTTTGTTCCGTTCTTCATGAGACTATTTCAGATCATTCTGCACAAATATTAGTACTTGATAATATTTCACAAAAATTGCCTACTTATACCAATAAAAGGGTATTTAATAACAGTAATTATCAAACGTTTTTATCTTATGTCAGTAGAGAAGATTGGAGTGACGTTTATATGTCTGATGATGTAAATGGTGCATTTGAAGTATTTTCATATATTTGGTCCTATTATATTAATTTAAGTTTCCCATATAAAAAGGTAAAAATAAATACTGGAAAAAAGTCTAAACCTTGGCTAACTCAAGGCCTAAAAAATTCATCCCAGCAGTTAAAAATTTTACGCAAAAAAATGCTAACAACAAATTAGAAACTGATATCCAGAATTTCAAAAATTATAAGAAAGTTTACAAAAAAGTACTCGAAAAGGCAAAAATTTTATATAATGACAAATTTTACAACAAATCTAGCAATAAATCTCAGGCGGCTTGAAAAATCATAAATAACAATATTAGTACATACAGGGATAATGTACATTCTGTCAATGAAATAATAATAGAAAATAATAGTGAATCTGATCCTTTTAAAATAGCAAATACGTTTAATGGTTATTTTATAAATATTTCAAAGCAGTTAAATGATCAACTAACTGGCAACGACAATAAATCTAAACCAACAACAAACATTTACTGTCCAACAATATATTTAGAAGAAGCATCTGAAACGGAAATTTTCAATATTATTAGTTCAATGAAGGGATCTAACTCGACAGGTCTTGATAATGTTTCATCGAATTTACTAAAGAAGTATATTCATTTTTTTGTAACGCCAATAACGTATTTAGTTAACCTATCAATTAATGAAGGTGTTTTTCCTGAAGTTTTAAAAACAGCAAAAGTTATTCCCCTCCATAAAAAAAAAGCCAGAGATGAAGTGGATAATTATAGGCCTATTTCATCTAAAATTTTAGAAAAAGTTATTTTTAATAGACTTACTAACTTTCTTTCAAAGTTTAACATACGTTCACCTTGTCAATTTGGTTTTCAAAAAGGTAAATCTACAAAATCAGCAATAGTAAATTTTTTAATGTGTCTTCATGAAAATTTGAATAGTAAAAATAAATGTATTGGTATGTTCTTAGACCTAAGTAAAGCGTTTGATCTGGTTAACAATGAACTCCTACTTGATAAGTTGGATATGTATGGTTTAAGGGGTAAAATAAAGGACTGGATTAGTTCGCACCTTTCTCAAAGGAGCCACGTAGTTGAAATTCATGGATGCAGGTCAAATAAGCTCAATACTGAATGCGGCGTACCCCAAGGTTCAGACCTTGGACCTTGGACCATTATTATTTATTATTTTTATAAATGATTTATCAGATATCGTAAATCAAAACAACTTGACATTGTTCGCTGACGATACTTCTCTTGTTTGTTCAAATCCATCTCAAAATGATGTTATTTTACAGAGTCAAAATATTTTAAATGTATTTGTTGAGTGGTTTAATAAAAACAAACTATTTTTGAATATTTCAAAGACAGAATTTATATTATTTAAGCCAAGATATGCTCCAGTGACTGAGAGCCAACTGTTTAAAATTATTGGAACATCTATAAAACAAGCAGAAACTGTAAAATTTTTAGGTATATATATTAATCAGTTTTTAAACTGGGATGATCATGTAAGAAATCTGTGTTTACAATTGTCATCAGCTTGTTATGTATTATATAGACTAAAATTTTTAACTAGTAACCAAATATTATTAGCCTCATACTATGCACATTTTTATTCAAGAATAACTTACATCATTTTATTTTGGGGATCTTCAAATCTATGTATAAAAGTCTTTAGAATGCAGAAGAGGGCTCTACGTAATATAACAGGTGTAAACAAATTTCATTCTTGCAAAAATTTGTTCAAAAAATATAAATTATTAACCGTACCATGTATATACATTTAAGAAATACTAAATTTTGTTAAATATAACTACTCTTCATTTTTGACTAACAATTTTAATCATCAATATGACACTAGAAATTCCAATGCCTTAGTTATTCCGCAACATAATTTATCTCTATATGAAAGAAATCCTGTTTATGTAGGTATTAAATTCTTTAATGAACTTCCTAATCAAATTAAAAGCATTAGAAGCATAAAACAATTCAAAGATAGTGTATTTAATTTCTTAATCCATCACTCATTTTATGATGTTAAAGAATACATGAACTTTTAAATATTTTGTAGTTATGTCTTAGTTATATTTATTTTTTATGTCGCTTTTGTATGTTATCTATTTGACTAGTCCTACATCACATGTACATTGTATTGGTATACTTTTGGGACAATAAATATTATTATTATTATTTTTTTTTTTTCCCAATCCAGTCGCCCTTCTCTCTGCCTCCGATACCAGAGAGGGTACGCTGGTAATACCAGTGACCACTCCCTACGCCGTAGAGTTAGTGATCACTGGGTCCGCGAATCGTGTGCTCTGAGCAGGCGTAACGAACCAAGGATAACGGCCTTCTGCATTCTTCCGGCTAAGATTTCTGCCGACTCTCGGCATGCCGGTATCGTCTTCAATTCCGAAAGCAGTGTACGCCTCACCCCACCTAGGCATCCTATGATAAGAACCACTAGTTTAACAGTGTGGTCCGGATAGAGTCTACGGAGTTCGAAGAGAAGATCTCGATATTTAGTCCGTTTTTCCTCCTCTTTTAGAACAATGTTTGTTTCCCCTGGGGCGGAGAATTCAATAACAAACATTGTCCTGAGTTGGTGGTCGAGGAGGACTACATCAGGTTTATTGGCCTGTATTTGCCTAAGGGTGGGAAACGAGTAGTTCCAATAAATTAGACACCGCTCATTCCCCACTACGGACTCAATATCTCCCGGAGCGTAAGGCAGCACTGGTGTCTCGTCTATCCCATATGTGTGCCGCAGATGATAGTACAGCACACGTAATGCTCCATCATGTCTGTGAATATAGGCCGAGACAGCGTATGTCGGACATGCCGACAACAGGTGCATAAGTGTCTCCGGCGCTCTTCGGCAGGCCCTGCAGTTTACGTCAGGGACCTCTATACCCAAGACATGACTTCGATAGACGAGTGTGTTAAAGACACCATCCTGGCAAGCCATAATGAACCCTTCGGTCTCAGACTTCAGCCCAGCTGACCTTAGGAAAGCAAAGGTCAGCTTCTCAGATAAGCCCCTCTCTTCAATGTTCTTGTAGAAGACTCCATGCAAGGGCTTATCTTTATGCAGTTGCAGAAATTTCCTTTGCTCTGCTGCTTTTGTATGGGCTTTCAGCTGGGCGGGTTCCAGCTCGGTGACAGAGCTCGGGTTTACCCGCCCAGTATCGAAGTCGAGACCAAGTTCACCGGCTGCTCTTTGTGCTGCCTTAAATAAGAACGCTCCTATCCCTGCATTTTCATGGTCGCGAACCATGCAGAGAAGGGGATCCGAACTCTTGATGATCTTGCAAGCTCCATCCAGAGCCGACCTGCTATGTAGATACTCCAAACTCAAGAGTCCGCGGCCTCCCTGTTGTCGTGAGAGGTATAATCGCGGAACGGACGATTTTGGATGCAAGCTTCTGTTGAGATGCATCATCTTTCGGGTTCCTACATCGAGTTGGCGCAGCTCGCCTTGTGTCCACTTCACTACCCCAAAGGAGTGTAGGAGGATTGGAACGGCAAGCATGTTATTCTTCCCCGACAGCTCTGAAGACCAGATCTACCGGAGGAGGTGCTGATACTTGCCGCGGAGAGCGTTTTTCACTGTTGACACTTCTTGGGTGGAGCGTTGCTCAACACCCAAGTAGGTGTACGACTCTCCGGCATCTAGGTGGTGCAAGATGCTTCCATCTACAAGCTGCGCGTCATCTCCGTAGTCACCGCATCGCCCTCTCTTGAGATGAACCAGTGCACATTTGTCCAAGCCGAACTCCATTCCGACAGCCTGAGTGTACTCATGTACCACCCTGAGAGATTGACGTAAATCCCTCTCGCTGGAGGCATAAAGTTTAAGGTCATCCATGTAAAATAGATGGGTGACCTTATGCCTCCTATCTCCGGGGGTACCGCAATTGTAACCACGGGTTTTGCGAAGTTCAACGGATAACGGCAGTAGCGAAATGCAAAATAGAAGGGGACTAAGGGAGTCTCCCTGAAACACACCCCTCTTAAACATAACCGGCTCTGTTTGGACTCTGACATTACCAGATGTTATAGCAAAGCGAGTCCTCCAGAGCGGCATGAGTTGTTCTATGCATCTCACTACGGGACCGGGCACCGCAAGACATTGGAGCAAGTGAACAATTAGCTCGTGAGATGTCATGTCAAATGTCTTGCGGTAATCGATCCAGGCCATGGAAAGGTTCCGCTTATACTGCACGGAGTCCTGCGTGACACATCTGTCAATAAGCAGGTTCTCCTTGCAGCCAGCGACACCTTTCTTAGACCCACGTTGCTCGTATATCCGTTCGTAAACCGGGCCGCTTGCTTGGAGTATCCGCATGTACAAGATACGGGTGAATATCTTGTAACATGCGTTTAAACAGGTTATCGGTCTGTAGTTCGCTGGATCTGCCAAATCTCCGTTCTTAGGGAGTAGCACGGTTCGCCCCTCGATAATCCAGGAAGGAATTTGCTGCTCTCCATTTAGCCACGAGGTGAAGATTCTGGCTAAATGGCGGTGGGTGCTCGGAAGTTTTTTCCACCAAAAGTTGTTGATTCCATCTGGTCCAGGAGCAGCAAAGTTCTTGGAGCCTTCAAGGGCTCTTCGAACCTCTTCCGTCGTTATCGGTTGGCACACTGCTTGAGGCTGCTAAAGCCCTTGGCAAAAGGCTTCAAAGTGTGCCAGGGCTGGAGTATCTCGGTTCAGTGGACGCTTTTGTTCGTAAAGCGTCTTCCAGAAGTCTTCCACCTGATCTACAGTCGGCGGATTCTCAACAATACGCTCAGGCGGTTGGAACAGGCGAGATGGCTTCTTGCGGAAAAGGTTATTTTCCGCTACTGCCCTCGCCCGCCTTGCTAGCGACTTTTTGCAAGCCACTAGCATCCGTATTCTGTCGAGACAATGTTGCTTGGTGGTAAGCAGCACTGCCACGTTAAGCGTGTGATGGACTCGCCTTATGTTGGCGGCGATTCGCCGCACTTTTGGCGTGAAAGGCCTGTTCTCCGCCATGTAATCCATCACACACTGAATACGGGAAGCATATTGTCTCGCCGACCGGATCTTGGCTTCCATCTTTCTTATACGCCGCTCAGCTCTCTCTTGCGGGGAAGCAGTATTATCCTGCCTCACCACCGGGGAGAGCCGCATCGCGGCGTCGTAGACGGCACAATTAATGTGCCAGATATCAGCCCCTTCCGGAATAGCTTCACTGAGTTCTGCGTCCACTCTGACCAGATCTTGTGGTCGAGGGGGCTTTTGATGGTGCAGCCCCCTTCTGGTTCTGATGCCCTCTGGTATGGGTGGAACATCTAAAACCATCTCCTCGACCGGTTGATCGGGCGGTCTGTCGACTACCTCTTCAACGGGCCTCAAAGCGGTTCTGATGTAGCCTCTGCTTCGGAGATGAGATACATAGTCACGAAGGTTTTGTTTCGTGAAAGCGCGATGTTCTGGGTGGATATCACACCACAGAACATGCATCCGCGCCATGTATCCCCTCCGTGCAGGCTCACTGCTTTCGTAGCACTGCATCAGGTCGTCCCTCAGCTCGTCCGTCCACTCAAAGCGTCCATATGCGTCGCGGTTATCGTCATCGGGCAGTCCGTCCTGTTGGGCCCCACCACCTTGCCCATGACCCCTATCCGCTTGGGGTCGATCGTGGGGGCCCTGTCTTTGGTCAGCTAGAACCAGAGATTTGGGCTTGTGGGTGGTTAGCCCAGCAAGCCCACGACCGACACCAGAGGGGAATGAGCTTTCCCCTCCCGGGTGCACTAGGGCTGCCGGTTCGATTTTGCACCCCCAGCTGGAGTAAGTGGTGGCGCTACTCACCAAAGGCTTGATAGATGAAAGTCAGCCCCTCCTGCTATTATTATTATTATTATTAATATTATTATTATTATATATCTCAATTAACAAGTGTCGAATCGAAAATTGAGTAACACATTCTAAGACACTTTTTTGAGTAAAATCCGTTTCTGATAAGAGGCAAATTATGCATTCCTCAGTTTTCGAGATATAGACATAAATTGTATTTTTTTTTTAATTGGAACACCCTGTAAATTATTACATTATTCATTCACAACATAAATTACCTATCCAACTCTATGTTATATTGTTATATTTATCTCTAGAAAAAGTGGTTCATTTTCGAAAAATTTAATATATTTGTGAGGAGGTCATGGAAAACTATTAACGACAACATTTCTTATAATATAACAAAATTTTGCCAAAAATAGGAAAACTAAGCTACAATAAATATTGTTGTACTTCCAATCTTGACAGGAGTTATTGTCCAAAACGCAGCTAATGTTTTCTTTTCCAATTCTTCTATGTTATTAGAACGTTCTCTATATATAATATTTTAAAATGACCCTAAAACCAAAAGTCGGCAGGGGTTATATCGGGAGATCTAGCTAGCCACAAAATAGGACCATTATTTCCTAAAAATTAAACAATAACTAAATTACTTTGTTGTTATTAATGTCCAGTTAGCTAAATTAATTGTTAGTTATCAATTTAATTAGCTTAGCTAACTAGACATACTTATCCAATCCTCTCCAAACTGAGCATTTAAATAATTTCGTGTTTCATTTGCGTATGATCTGGGGCGTCATCGTGTTGGTAAATTAATCTTTGAAATTGTCTTACAGGCATATTGTCTACAAAGGGCTATTTCTTGTCGTAGAATATTAATAAAATTTTCGGTATTGAAATTACCGTGAGGACTTATTATTTGGTATTCAATAAAACCACACCATACACCAAATCCAGATTATCTTTAACGATTAACTGTAGCGGATACGTGCAGATTTTCATGAGCCCAATGTGGTTATTATGCCCATTAATAATTCCGACACTGCTTATATGGGCCTCGCCTGTCCATATAATTATTCCTTCAAATCCTGGCACTTTATTGCACTGACCCAAAAACCACTGGCAAAAATCGAGACGCCTTTAAAAGTCGTTTATTTACAGATGGTGACTAATCCTAATTTTGTAGGGTTTGAGTTTATTTTTTTTTAAGCAACGCGGATGAAGTAAAAAAATATTTCGGTTTCTGATTCTTGTACACACACTAAATCACATTTTTTTTATCCCCTTTAATAACGGGGTGGGGGTGGTAATGGGGGTGGCAAATGACAAATATTTATTTGAAACCTTAGCTTCTCTTGTATATACTAAATACCAAGTCTATGGACTCTTACCTGCTTGATTTACCTATTTACCCCAATTTACCTCCTTCGACGGAACAAGATGAAAATATAATCTAGTTCCAGATCTCGTTAAAGTACATATGTGTATTTCAAGTCATTATCTTAAACGGTTCCAGAGTAAACGTGTGCACAAAAAAAAAGTTACAGACAGAGAGAACATTTTTTTTCGCTCAAACTTAAAATCTCGACCATTCATGACATTCTAAGCCTATTTGAGCAATAATAATTTTTTTGTCGTTACTATACTTCCACTGGATGTGGAAGTAAAAATGAGTGACAAATTAACGTATATTTAGTAGTGAGAAACAATGTGGCATTGTCAGCGGCTCTTTTAATTAAATACAAAACGTTGTTAATTATAATTATACAATAATTGTTTCATTGCACCTAAGCTCACTAGCGAACTTTTATGTTCATACTGCACCCTAATTAATGTTAAAAAAAATTATTTTACATCGATAATAATCACAGATATAAAAAAAATTATATAAATAAATAAAATATGAAACATAAGTTGTTTAACGATACAAATTCTACACACTCATAAATAAAATTAACTGTAAGAAAAACTTTTTTAAAAATAAGCTTTTATTATTTGGGTGTACTAAAACGAAAAAAATAAAAGTAAACAAAAATTAATTGTCTTAAAAGCTTGTCGCGCGCAAGAAGTTCATACAGGCATTAATTTTTTTTGACAAAGATTGTAAGTACCTAAGTAAGTTTTTTTTATTTTTATTCACGCGACAAGCTTTTAAGACAATTAATTTTTTTTATTTTTATTTTTTTCGTTTTAGTATACCTAAATAATAAAGGCTTGTTTTTAAAAAAGTTTTTTTTTACATTTAATTTTATTTTTAAATTTTTAGCTACGCCTTAATTAGTTTTATATATTTATTGCGTAGTTTCTGTCCGATATAAAACTTATAGTTTAAATCGGATCCTTCACAATTTCTTAGAATGCAACGTATGAGCGAATACACTATACGATTAAATTATAGTGTTAAAACTAAAAAAATTTGTCCGCCATCTTGGGGCATCCGCCATATTGAATTTAGTGTGACGTCATTTTATTTTCGTATTCTTCTCAGCAAACCCTTTCATTTGATACCCGTATCATGGGGATGCATAAAAAATAACTGGTCCGCCATCTTTGGGAGTCCGCCATATTTGATTTAGAATGACGTTACTTAGCTGCATTGTCATTCAAACTAAACGTGTATGCAAAGTTTCAGCTCAATCAGTTGGGCATAACTGTTTTAAAATTGACTTGCAAGATTTGAACTAAACAAACAAGCTAACATACCTACATACAAAGCAAGTTAAATAAAAGCTTGTAAAAATGAAATGATATTTAGCTTCAGACCTATACACTAGCCAAAACTATTATCAATATAACAATAAATACTACATTCAAAATAAGGTGTTACCGATTGAGTCCTCTTTTGGCAGATATTTTTATGTCTAAATTAGAAGAAGAAATAATTCATTCAGAATTAGGTAAAAAACATTGAATTCTGGTATAGATACTAAGACGATGTGTTAAGCGGACAATTCATTAGACCAACCAGGACCCGACTCGCGACTGCGACCAGACGTGACCGATTTTTCATTTGCCACACACTACACAGACACTAGACGGTCCGAGTAATATCATTTGATTATAGCAACTGCGCTCAACAGCGTATTGACCGATTTTGTAAATCATCTTCGAATTGATTATATTACATTTGAGGAATTGTTAGATTTAGCAAAACTTCTCATCGAAAAGCAAAATACCTTCATTAGGGATGCAGAGCAACACATCTAGTGACAGCATTAAAATTTTTGGCATTTGGCAAAAGTTGTGAAGATTTAAAATATAGTTGCGTTTTATATCCTACCAATTACCTGGAAGAATATCTTCAAAAGACACTTTTAATAGGCCACGAGGCATTTAGAAATGATGCAATCGTCAGAAGCAAGCATACACTTGCCCTCACACAAGTAAAATATCTCGAATTGGTCCGGGTCGTGTCGTAGATCCGGTTGTTCGGCAAGCGGACCCGCGACCGCATCGCGATTTGTCCGTCTACCACAACTCGGTCAGCGGGACTCGTCCGACGGACTGGTCCGCCTATGAATGGGGGCCTTTAGACTGTTTCACAGGTACACAGAGGCACCAGGTGCATTTTTAAATCATATCATTCATTCATCCTGATATTAAATTTACAGTTGAGAGAGAAAAACATAAGAAAACAAATTTTTTGGACTTATCCTAACACAAAAAATAAAATTCTCTTTAATATCTATAAAAAACCAACTTTCACGGACACAACAATTTCAAATTATTTACTCAGCCCCACATCACATAAATTAGCAGCATACAACTCTATGATACACAGAACTTTAATCGTTATTCATCTTAAAAGAATTAAACAACGTTAACGCAATAGCCCAGAATAATGGTTTTCAAGAAAAAAATAGAAAACTAATCGTCAGAAAACAACTTAGATTAGCCTGCTTCAGTGTATAAGTAATATTTTGTCATCACATAATCGGAAGGTAGGCTTTAAGTCAGCCTCTAAATTGTCAAATATATGATATAATGCTAGAGATAAAACTAACCAGTTTAAAAATCAGAAGTTTATATACTATCTTGTCCGGATTGTGATGCCCTCTATATAGATCAAACTGGTCGCTATTTCGAAACTAGGTACAAAGAACACTAAAGTTCATTTAATAATGAAAAAACAAACTAAAATTTTGCAAATCATTTCTTAGAAACTAAACACAATTTTCCAAATTTAAATGATCTCTATATACACGTGGCGGAAAAAGTTTTAAATAAAAATTAGAATCAATAGAAATCACCAATTCGAATAAAAAACCACTGCCCAAGGAATCACTACTTCCACACTCAGACTTTCTATCCAAGTCTCTCACAACGAAAAAAAATTCTAAGTGGAAATCATTGTTTATGGAACTTTAATAATGTCGTATTTGAAATCGTCTACTTCACAAACCCATAATACGATATGCTACATCGGTAGTGGGGGTGGGGGTGGTGGTGGTGGAAGGAGGGTGGCAATGGGAGTGATAAAGTAAAAAAAAATTGTTGAGGCGTTTGGTTTTTGTACACAAACTAAATGACAATTTTGTTTTTTTCACCCCCTTTAATAATGATGTGGGCGTGGTAATGGGGGTGGCTAATGCCAAAAACATTTTTGACACCTTAGCTTCTCTTATATATTCTAAATATTAATTTTATGGACTCTTTCTTGCTTGATTTACTTATTTACCCCCATTTACCCCAATTTACCCTAATTTACTCCCCAACCCAACAGAATAAGATCAAAATACAATCTAGTTCCAAATCTCATTAAAATACATGTGTACTAAATTTCAAGTTAATATCTTAAACGGTTGCAGAGTAATCGTGCGCACAAAAAAGTTACAGGCAGACAGACCGACAGAAATTTTTTTTGCTCAAACTTAAAATTTCTCGTTTTATGACATTGTAAGCCTACCTGAACAATACAAATTTTCAAAATTTTTTTGTCGATACTATACTTCCACATCCAACGGAATTACCGACAATAGTTTTCTAAATGACCAGTTAGATATATATATATATATATATATATATATATATATATATATATATATATATATATATATATATATATATATATATATATATATATATATATATATATATATATATATATATATATATATATATATATATATATATATATATATATATATATATATATATATATATATATATATATATATATATATATATATATATATATATATATATATATATATATATATATATATATATATATATATATATATATATATATATATATATATATATATATATATATATATATATATATATATATATATATATATATATATATATATATATATATATCAATAAATCTTTAAGTATTCGATTTCTGAAAACTCATTTGCATAAAAATTCTCCAAGAATAGATCAAACTACATTCTATAATTATAAATACCCATTTTCTTTTGTAAATTCATTAATTTGAATTAAAAGTTTGAGAATGGGCACGTTAATGTGCCGAAAGTGCAGTAACGTTTGAGTCATAATAAATTTAGTGATAAAAACAAAGTGAAAGTGTTTTCCTAAGACTATCGAATAACTCATTCATTATAGATAAGTTTTATTACAAGTAATGGGGCTCATTATTCACAGCCGAGGGTAATAATTCATTACTCAATGGATTAGATCCAATCACAAGAGTTCATTTTCATTATTCAACAGTTGTGGAGCAACCACAAAAGACGATTCAAAGTTCAAAAATATCGCGTCTACCATGACTCAATTCAATATATCATGCAAATATCAATATGTCATGGACATCTTGATTTTTTAAATTTTAAAATTACTATGGTGCTTTTCTTACTAATTTGCACAAGTTTGTTGTGAAAAAATGATTCAAGCGATGAGTAGTCACAGAAAAAGTAGAGTACTCTACTCGAGTGTAATAGCTATTAAGTACACGCCTACGGCTCGTGTCGTAAACATCACCCTCGCGAATAATAGCTATCATCACAATCTCCTTCAATAATATACTATTATCGTATAATCCTTACATAATACATGTAACAACTGACGAATAATGATAGTCATTATGCCAACCTAACGTATAATGAATATAATCTCATTATAACGCACCTTTGACCAATTGGTGGAGTCAAATTAGGATTTTAATGTGAATTGTCTGGTCAGGGCAGTTTTTCTGTTTTAACATGTTCAGGGGGTCAACTTAAGTTCACAGCTCAGTTTTGCGTTTCTGCGAGGTCGGCGTATTGTTTATTTACAGCTAGTTGCACCAACACTATTTAATGGAGGTTTAATACTAAACTTGGATTAAATGGGAAATTTACGTTGCACCAACTTTTAAACGTGGGTTAATTCTTTTTAATCTCAGATCAAGTAAATCCACCAATTTTGAAGATTTAGCTCACGTTTAGCTGGAAGTGTAGTAAGTAAATATATTTGCGCAAGTACAGAACAAGGTTATTCTTGTTTACTAATTCAGTTTTGACGTTTGATTTTCTAATCAGAAGTTACTGCGTTCGTTTTTTTAATCTCTACAATATGTTTATACCTGGACACAACAGAGATTTGTCGTTATTAGTGGAATTTGCCGACATTTTCCTTTTATTAGCAGATTCCATCTTACAATAAATCTTATAATGGTAAACCAAAAATCGTTCGGAAAAATCAAAAATTTTCTGAAATAAAATGCACTTTAAATACAGAACAACAACTTTTAAGGTTATGTATTGATATGAAATTAGTCACAGATGAAAAATCCCTAGAACTTACCCGCTTAGCTAATCGAATTCACCTTCCATACGGTGCAATGTAGAATCATTTAACCCAAGTTTGCCTATAAAACGTGATTTTATTAAACGTTCGTTAACACGAAGTTGATGCAACTAGCTGTAAAACAATTTAATTTTTTAAACCGTGTTTTCCATCGGTTTTCTTTGAATATCACGAAATCTTTAAGTCCTACGGAAAACAATAAAAAAAAAGGAAAATGTTCGTTTTGATATGTACAATAAAAGTACATAAATTATAATTCATTCCAATTATTATTATCATTATTTTAAAAAATTTGAACATTGCAAAATGATGCGTTTTTAAACAAGTCACTGTTCTTTAAAAAATAACAGATAATATTTAATGAAATTTTGGAGAAATATAGCTCTTATAAAATACAATCACCACTTAAAATTTGAAATCAAAATGATTATTAAAACGGCTCAAATATACAATTGTTGCTAAAAGTTTGCACTCTTGTGAAATCCTTAAACAATTAAGTCGAGGATAAAGTATAATGGTTATTACACGCTCGGATGATTTACGATACAAGCCTTCGGCTCGTACCGTAAACATCACCATCGCGAATAATAGTTATCATTATACGCTAGCTGAATAATATTCTATTCCCTTATATCAACATTGTAGCATTTTAAAGTGCTACAACTCTAATTTCTAATAATTTGGTATTTAAAATAGATTTAGTGCCACCTAAGCATTTATTATTTACTTTCAGGGACTAAGTTACAGGTTACAGGTTACAGGTAGACAACCAACTTGCAGTACGGTGTGTTGCATACTGTGGAACTCTTGGTACGGTAATTTGATGATATCATTTCAAAGGTGTATAACTGGATTAGGTTTATTTATTCATTTATTAGGGTTTAATAATAATAATAATAATAATAATAATAATGTGTCGTTTTAGCCGATAATAACAGTACTCCGCTCGATTTACAACACAATATACCTATAATTGGGCCTCTAACAGCCGAGCCGAGAGACACCGATTTACTGGAAGCTTGGAAGAGGAAAGCTCTCCATGGTCGACACCCGCATGATCTTAGTCAGGAAAATGTAGACAGAAAAGCGTCGAACTACTGGCTGACTCATGGGGAGCTGTTCCCAGAAACGGAGGGTTTTCTCATAGCCATCCAGGACCAAGTAATACGAACGAAAAATTATAGAAAGTATATACTGAAGGAGAACATCCTAAACGACACTTGCAGGCAATGCGCAGCTGCTTCAGAAACAATTCAACATATCACTTCTGGTTGTCGCATACTAGCAGCGACTGACTATACGCACAGGCATAATCAGGTAGCCAAAATACTCCACTCCCAATTGGCCCTAAATCACCAATTGACTAACACAAAGCTACCATACTACGAATATTCACCTAGTGCAGTCCTCGAGAACAACAACTATCGGCTTTATTGGGACCGCTCTGTCATTACAGATAGGACTATCTTAGCAAATAGACCAGACATTATTTTAACGGACAAGTCAAAGAAATACACCTACATAATTGACATAGCAATACCAAACACGCATCGGCTACAACAAACCTATGCGGAAAAACTCAATAAATACAGTGAGCTCGCAGAAGAGGTAAAAAAAGTGTGGCAACAAGATAAGGTGTTTATCGCTCCCATCATTCTGTCATCAACTGGTGTTATCCCGACAACTGTGAAGAAGAGTCTGGACACAATCGGCATTAACCAACACATTATTGGTCTGATCCAGAAAGCTACAATACTCAGCACCTGTAATATAGTCCGAAAGTTCTTAAATATACCAGTTACATAAATATGCAATAGAAGCTTATTATCTTGCCTCATGGGGGGCCGATTATAAGCTAATTCCACTCTAAGCGTGAGAAAACTTAAAATGAAATAATAATAATATTAATCTTTATTAAACCCTTGTTTGCCAAATACAAAGAAATGGATAAGGTACGTCAAAAGAGGCCAGTGCCTAAGTTATTTTGTAAAAAAAAACACATAGAACATTTACACAAAAAATAGAACATTAACATAACAATTAAAATAAATAAATAAACAATAAAAATCCAATGTGCTGTAAAAAAATATGGTAATATACAATTAGGTATTGATTAAATGGGGGACATTTAGTGAAAATTCAAAAAAGTTATACAAACATGAAACAAAAATAAATCACACCTAAAATATAATTAGGCAAGGTACGTATTACTTTGAGTAAGATACAATTCAAATTCATTTAAATTGTAGAAGCAGTTTTCTAATAATAAGAATTTTAACTGGTTTTTAAATCTAAACAAAGGGCACAAATTTCTAACTTTTCCAGGTAACATATTGAAATAATTGGGTCCCGCGTAATCCGCAGATTTCTTATAAAATGTGTGCTTAAAACTATCAACATGTATGTTGTTCTTTTTACGCGTTGGATAGGAATGGAGGTTACAATTTTTGAAATAGTTATCAATATTTTTATAAGTATGCTGTAATAATTTAAAAATGTATATTCCCGTAAGAGTTAAGATTTTTTTACTTTTAAATGTATTCCGACATGTCTCATTATAGGATAATCCAAATATGAGACGAATTATCTTTTTTTGTAGGATAAAGACCCGAAGCACGTCCGTAGCTTGTCCCCATGATACAATATTATAGGAGATAGACGAATACACCGTAGCATAATAGAAATTCATAAGAGATTTCTCGTCAAGAGACTTTTTTAAAGTAGCTAAAGCAAAATAAGCGCTGTTAAGTTTAGCACAGACGGAGTCAATTTGGTTACCCCAGCCTAGTGAACTGTCTAATGGGATACCTAGAAATTTTGTAGTTGTACTAGAAGTTAAATTAATGTTAATTATATTAAAATTTAGATTCAAATCTTGCTTTCTGTAGGGATTCGTAAATTCAATGCATACAGTCTTACTCAGGTAGATATAAGATATAAGTATCCTAGTTGTTAGAATGTTAACCTCGTCTCTGGTTTTTGCAGATATTATTATTGTTGTGTCATCAGCGTACATAAACAACCTCCCCTCCTTTATATAGGATGGCAGATCATTTATGTACAGAAGAAACAACAATGGTCCTAATACGCCTCCCTGGGGCGTACCAAGCTCAACATCAAATTGGTCAGAGTAGAAATCTTCCATTTTTACTACTAATTTTCTATGTGTTACGTAGGAGATAATTGGTCCACGGATTCCCATACAATTCAGTTTTTGGACAGAAAAACAGGATTAATAGTGTCGAATGTGCGGGATAAGTCGAGAAAGACTCCCACTACCATATTTTCAGTATCTAGCTTGTTTAATTTTATGTTGCGTAAGTTCAGTTGTGGCTGTCTCAGTTGATAATCCCTCACGGAACCCATGTTGACAGCTAGTTAATAAATTATTTTTATTAAGGTAATCGATTAGCCGAATATAGTTTCAGTCTATGGAGTTTACTCTTCTTATGTTCTTAAAATTGGGTATAACACGTTTTGTGGCTCAAGGTAGTAGAGCAATTTTTGTTTGTAACTAGTTTCATGTTGGTAACGCTGGGGGAATGGTCGAAAGAGGACCTTCTTTCGAAAACCGCGAAGCCTTGCGGACACGTTCTTCTTTCGGGAGGAATTTTGGTGGCATCGTAGCTAAAGTGATATTTTCATGGATTTGTGGATGATGTCCTAGCGTGTCCTCTCGTACTGCTCTTGCCGCGAATGTTCAGAGTGTTCAGAAAGCTGTGTTTAGCTGAACCTTCAAGTTGGCGGTTTTTTTTTTGTTGAATAATGCTCTCTTCTATGGAGGTAAGCTTTTTACTTTGAATTTGTATAATGGAATTCTTATTTGAGTTGTGCATTGCAGAGTGTTTGGAATGTTTGGATCCAATGATTTGTTCTGGTAAAGTTCTGGAAAAAAAACACGTGGTTTTATATTGGTTATGTTGATCCTCTTGGAAGCGCCTCGTGCTGGCTTGTTCAATTGGTCTTGGTCCACGTCATCCTGTCACTCGCTGTGATGAAATTTTATTCGTGTTAATCCAGGAGCACTTCTGCTGGAGTAACAGCTGTTCACTGGAATGTTGTGGGGAGAAGTCGCATGAAGACACTGAAGCGCTGGGAGATGTGCTCTAGGTATCAAGAAGGACTCAAAATCTCGCCGGATTGCTGGAGTTTATAAGGTTTTTTCTTTCTTAATTTTCAATGGCTTTAAGCCACCAAATTAGTAAATTTTTTTGTGACAATAATTAAATTAAATTATCTTATGATATCAGATCATCTATCGATTCATAAGTTGTGAACCTTCAGTTCGATTTCAAGTGTATTTAATTAAATGAATTTTTATGAGCATGTCGCTCTAAAAGTAAATTTGGTACCATGAATTGCTTAGACACTGCGTAATAATTTAGTAGGACAGGATCATTTAGTTCTGTTATCAACTTTTAACCTCACATAGTAAAGATTTTTTTTATAGGAAACTTGTTAGTGAGAAGAGTATATGTTGCCCAGTCACCTACTTAAATTCATATGCGAACAATATAATTTAGAATTCTTCAAATTGAAATTTTAATTCAAGTCACCAGTGTAATTAATCTCAAACGTTATTTTTGTACATACAATTTGGGTAATTTTAATAAATGTTGTCCATGTCTAAGTGCTCTCATTTCTTGATACTCATCCAAACTTTGTTTAGACTTCACAATAAATAACTAAGTACTATAGTTAAAACGATACTAGTTAAAATTTCAGTATTTTCCATCGCATGTTATGTGCCAGCTAAAATTTTGTTTCTTGGCTGACAGAATTTCATTTCTAAATTAACTATTGGCCAAGTGGCGCCCTCTATTGTTGTCTGTGTTTACTCTATTACTCACTCCTCTTTTTGCTCTCTGAAAAAAACTGACTGTCGTACGCATGTGAATGTTTTTTTTATGCATTAGGCATAAAAAGCGTTGCAACATGAATAATTATCGCAAATTAACGGCCTCCACAATACAATATTTTATAGAACTTCGTTCGTAAAAATTGGTAAATGTTTTCATGTATTCAATGAAAAGTTTCATGGCATTAATAAATAATTCCTTGTTTTAATAAATAATTTACATTGACGAATGTTAAAGTATTTATTAATATTTGAATATTGCAAACGTTTTTTTTAGTGTAGTGTGTTAGTATTATGTAAGGATCAATAAATTCAATTTGCTGAAGCTTAGTTACGCGTAAAACATAATTGGAACACTAACTTCTAAACGTTTAAAATTACTGCTGAGTATAATTACTGAAGTGAAAACATTTCGACGGTAATTATTTAGGACAGTGTTAACTCATGAATACAGGTATTTAAAGCCCTTAGCAAACTGCGTCGTCTGAAATTCTGCCTCTCCTTAGTTGTTTACATCTTTGGCTCCTGAATCATTATTTACTGTCGTACATCATGCTCACTAAATACGTACTAACTAAAAACACGATCCCTACTGATAGAATGGGAAGACGTCAGTTTTTGCCCTCAAGGGGACTCTTTCCGTGTCGTTCTTTCTTGTAAGATTTGTTAAATGCGAGAGGAGTAATCTCTAATTAATTTATTTACTTTATGAAGTTTAGAGACACAAACAATGTAAATTTATCATCTTTTGTATTTACTGTTGCGATAAGCGATAGTTTAGATAACATTAAAAAGATTCGCATTCGTAAGGAACAAAAAATAAAATTCCGCAGAAAAATAGATATATCCAAATTTTTTTGGTTAGTTTGTTAAGTTGCAATAAATAGAAATAGCCCAGTCATTTTAGTTGAAACCATTAAACTAATTGTAAAGGAAATAAACTAAGGTTTTTTAGACTTAGAATAATATCTCCAACAACATAGGTATCAAAAGTCTAGAAAAATCTAAATATTTGCCGACATCTTGAATTTACTATCGAAATCTATATAATGCATATCGTCGTTGTCGTTTTAATACATCCTATGTGACAATATGGCCAAAATTAAGATTTTAATGAAATGAAATTAGTCTATTTATGCTCCACAAGTATACGAAACCTCCTATGTGTGGTGGGCTTCATAGCTTTACAATAGCCCATTTTAATTTATCCTATGTGTTTCGTTGTTTTTAATTTCTCCTATATGTAGCAATAATTTATCCTATATAACTAAAATAAGCAATTAATACATCCTATGTACTTAGAGAAGCATTGAAATCAATTTTTTTTCCAAAGTAACATGAAAATTTGAGGTAATTTTGTAATACAGATATTTAGAAAAAATATGAATAACATAAAATACAAGAAATTATAATATCTACAATGTAAAACTAAAAACGGTTTTTCTCGTTTTTCTCAAAACTATATATCATGCGCATAGGATGTATTAAAACGACAACGACTATATATTGCTCCGATTAACTTCAAATATATATCAAATAGTAAGATTTTTGAACCATGAACGTTATTTAAAGCAATTTAAAAATATTTGTACCAGTAATAAACTTGAGAAAGGCGTTTCATATGTTTGTTGGGGACCTTACAAGTGATGCGCGCTGCACGTAGTCCGAGTCGTCTCTCTGGTGGGCGCTCGGGCTTTTTCGGGGCTCGCCGTTTCGTTTTCGGTCTTTTTGCGCACCAAATATGGTCCTTCCTTTAAGGATGCAACTCACGTTAGAAGAAGTGAAGGTAAAAGCTCCCCTAACGTTTTATTTTCTATGGACATGAAGCTGACAATGAAGAAGAATATTTTTCTGTCAAATAAAACGAATCAGCAGCGTTTTTTTTGATGACGCTTAGTGAAAGTTTTGAAACTGTTGGATGTCAGATAATACATGCACGTGGAGATGCAGACCTTCTGATCACCCAGACAGCAGTTGGTGCGTTTGAACAAAGAGATGTTGTACTTTGGATGAACTACGATACAGATGTTTCAGTACAAAGGTGGCTAACAGAAATATGGTTCAAGCTGTTCAAGCCCTGTCACTTCCACTGACTTCAGCTGCTGCTAAATTCTATAATTTACGGGTCTACTACCAAGTTCAGGATTGGAAAAGAAATACATCTCTTTTATCTGAGGATTGGGGTTGAAAATTACATGGTGGTCAACTCCTACCAGTACTCACTGACCTTCAACCAGCACCACCAGTTCCGCTCGATAAGATGTAAATGCAAGACGGATTGTAGTACAATTCAATAGTATTATCCGTATCTAAGTTTTTAATTTAGAATTAGTCGGTGTATCGGATAAGAAAATAAACGAGGTTATTTACATTTGTCGACGTTTCGAATAAAATTTTATTCTTCCTCAGGACCAAAATACAACAAACAAATAATATAATTTTCATTATTACAAATATGGAATGAATAAAAAACATTTTTTTTTTGAGTATAAATAAAAATAAAACACAATTACTTTAACACAACGAAATTTAAAATTTATGTAAAAAATTTTTTTAATAATAATAATTTCGTTGTGTTAAAGTAATTGTGATTTATATTTTACATTTACTCAGAAATGTTTTTATTCATTCCATATTTGTAATAATGAAAGTTATATTATTTGTATGTTGTATTTTAGTCCTGAGGAAGAATACAATTTTATTCGAAACGTCGACAAGTGGAAATAACCTCGTCTATTTTCCTATCCGATATACTGATCCCAAATTGATTAACCACTATTTCTAGAGATAAATATATATTTATATCTAGAAAACTGAGGGATGCATAATTTTCTTCTTATCAGCAACGGATTCTACTCGAAAAAGTACCTTAAGAATGCGTTACTCGATTTTCGATTCGACACTTAGTAATTGAGATATAGAGGTCCACCCTGCACTATTTGGGATAATACAATATGAAGAAAAGTGGAGATTAGACGAATTCATCTAACAATGAAATAAACAAATAGCTATTTTTTGTTTAACCTGTGTCTATTAAAACATTTTATGAAAGTAGTAATTATCTAAAAGCTTGACAGTGATATAACAGCAAATACGTAACAAAAACACCACCAATAGAAAAGATGGAAGTGATACGATAAGTTTAGTTTCACAATTTATTTTCAATTAAAAAAAAACATACCACCTTTATTATTATTTTTCCAGATAAGTTTTGAAATTACTGATCTATAGCCTGCAATAGATGAGTAATTTCAAAACTTATCTGGAAAAATAAAGCAACGTAGGTTCATGAAAATATTATTAAGAATAAAATTAAAAATGTGTATTGGGTCGTATCCTTAATCCAGGTAATTTGAATTGATTAAAGTTTAAACACCAATGAAATTTGCTATCCACATGTGCAAAACTGTTATGTTAAAGACGATGATGCACTTCAATTACTGAGTAGCTTATATTTTTAATTCCAGCTAACTTTACAAAAAAGGGTTTTAAAATTTTCTAATGAGAAAATAAATTTTTATTTTCTAAATTATATTTAAACTGAATGATATTACTACATGAACGTAAGAAGTACTTACAATAAGGCACTCTATTTAATAAACGCTATAAATAGAGCGTGAAAATGGAAATATTAAGTGCTCTCATGGCGAGTAAAAATTTGTGTTCCCGAGGCAGCAATGTTGACGTAAGAGCAAGTAATGCAAATAGAAGCCCTGGATTTATTATATTTTACCATTTTGTGCATTTATCATGATAAATCTACTTTATGGGCGGAAAATGTAGAATAAATTGTTTTTATAACCCTCCTATTAAAAATATACATGCAATTCATGTTCTTGAAGCGTATATGATAGCTGCAATACTGGTAAACAGTATATCGGTTCACCGGCAAATGAGATAAAAACTCCTGGTGCTAACTTCTAATAATTAATCGCTTTGCCGGTAATTTCTGTAAATGAATTCTTACCGTTTCTAATAAATAGTAACATGTACCAACTATATCTAATGCAACTACGGTAAAGCTATATTGTAGGTGTAAATACTAATAAAGGACACCTCACGTTTTATAGGTAAATTGGTGGCCTGTCAAATTTGATGAATTTTTGATATGTTATAACTCAACTGATTCTGAACAATAAGTTCCTTTGGCAAAACGTCAAATTATGAACGGTTTCTCCGATAGATGAACTTCTGATTTTGTCGGAAGTGGCGTCAAGTCACGTTTTTCGAATGCACAACACCCGTTTACTTCAATTTATTGCATCATGTATATAAGTAGCTTTTTAAAATTTACTATCTTAGTAAATAAGTAAGTACGTGCATTGACCAATAGAATATTGATGCTAGCTTGATACCAGGTACATCATAATCTTGGTACAAGACAAAGTTGATTTTATTTCTCAAGATATAAAATTGCAGTTGTGTCTAGTCAGTGAAAACTAATTATTTGTGAAACCTTTAAGTAGAATAGGCAAATTTTATTAATTTATAATACATTAAACTTTATTATTTTTAGCAAAATTTGCATAATTATTTTTTTTTAATATTTCTATTTTAATCATTCATTAGTAGAAATCAAACCAAAAAAACTTTATTTCAATTTAATTAAACCTTATTCGTGCAGAAAATAAATAATACGTGCGGCATTTTAGGTTTTATAATAAGAATGACTTACTTTGAAACTTAGAAAAGCAATAAGAACGCATATACAGATAGCGGCCGGGTTTTAGCATTCAGCTCCCACCGTTTAAATACCTTTGTATCGTTGCGCATTCTTTCTGCTACGTGTACTTGCTTGGCTGCCGTTATCTGTTTATGTAATTCCTGTACTACTTGTCATTTGTTTTAATTTTGTGACAAGTGTCTATTTTTTCTTATTATTGATTTGCTTGCTGGTTTTGATTGAACTGATTGATTGTTATATCCAGTGACAGCATTTAGGAATAGAATAATATGTTTTATTTGTAAACTTTAGAATAATTGTGTAATGATGATTATTAGTAATTTTTGAACAGTATAACAATTTAAACAAAAAAATATATACAATTTCGCATCGCTCGCAATTTTTCGTTCACAGTCAATGATACTTTTTATAATAATAATAATAATAATAATAATAAAAATAATAATAACTTTAGTTACCTCTCGTTGCCACAATAAAGTGGATAGGGCAAGTCAAAAATTCACATAAAATTTGTAAAATACAAACAGATAAAAAGTGACAATACATATAATACTACAGAATGTAAACAAAAAAAAAATCCTTTCGAGATACATTTTTAGATTTTAGAATCTTAATTTATTTATTTATTTTATTTTTTTTTTTATTTGTTGATTTACTTATCGACGTTCTATTCATAAAAATGGATTAAGCAAAAATTAATCTTTTGTATATATTGAGCGTTCAGCTATTATTGAGGAAGTTTTAAAACTCTCCTAAATTATAGAAACAGTTTTCTATGAGGAACTTCTTTATTTTAATTTTAAATCTTATGATCGTTAGATGTTTGTAGTTTGCTGGTAATAAGTTGTAGTATGTGCACCCAGTATATATGGGTGATTTTTTTAAGTAGCTGTGGTTAAAGCGATTGATATGTATGTGATTTCTAGTCCTAGTGAGGTGTGTATGTATGTTATTATTAGTTACAAATCGATTTTTATGTTGGTGCATGTAACACATTAGCTTTAACAAGTAAATTCACATTACTGTTAATATCTTTTTGTCTTTGAAGCTATGTTTGCACGATTCTTTATAAGTCAAATTAAACATAAGTCTAATTATTCTTTTTTGAATGATGAAGACGCGATCGATCTCAGTTGCTTGTCCCCATGATATTATATTGTAGGCGATAGCAGAGTGTACATTAGCATAATAGACACTTAAAAGTTCCTCCGTTTAATGTTTGTGGCAATGGAAAAATACGACTTACTTAACTTAGTGCAAACATTATTTATGTGATTGTTCCAACTAATCCTGTAGTCTAAATAAGTACCAAGAAATTTGGTATTGAGTGATATTTCAAGAGCTGTGCTGTTTAGGTTAAATCTCCACTCTTTATTAGGATATTTATATTTTCCTGTAAATTCCACACATACCGTTTTGCTAATGTTAATAATTAAATGATTTGAAACACAGCAGTTAAGAAACTGTTCCATCACTCTGTTCACAGTAGAATTTAAAGTTTCTTTACATTTATCTGAAATGATTATTGTTGTATCATCCGCGTACATAAGAACTTTTGCATCTTGTATGTAATTTGGCAAATCAGTTATATACAACAAAAAGAGTAGAGGCCTTAGAACACTTCCTTGTGTAGTACCTAGCTCCACTTCAATTTCTTCCGAAAACATATTTTCAATATTTACGACTAGTTGACGGTTAGTAATGAATGAAATGATCCACTGGTTTACATTTCCCCTAATGCATAGTTTCTCTAACTTTTTAGATAGGTAGCTCGGATCAAGAGTATCAAACGCCCTTGATAAATCAAAAAATACTCCAACAACATAATCACCCTTGTCTAATTTGTCAGTAATGTATTGGGTAATTTCTGTTGTTGCTGTTTCTGTGGAGTACCCTTCCCGGAAACCGTGTTGACTGTTCGTTATTAAGTTATTTTGATTTAAAAAAGAAATTGGTCTATTATAAACAGCCTTTTCTATTATTTTAGATTTAGGGCTTAGGATGACAATTGCTCGATAATTTTCAATTTGGGTTGGGTCTCCTTTTTTTTAATATGGGCATGGTCTTCGAGATTTTTAGTTGCTTCGGAAAGTTTCCCTCTATTACAGATGTGTTAATAATTGTTGATAAATAGTGGCTTATTTCTATATAACACTTTTTGATAGGCCTAACAGGAATTTCATCTAATCCAACAGATTTTTTATTTTTTAGTTGTAGAATTATATTTTGCACCTCAATTTCTGTGCACGGCTTAAAAAACATTGTGACAGGTGTAGACTCCGATACACTACAAATTCTATTATTATGGCAGAATAATAAATCTGCTTGTTGTTTTACAGAGCATGCGAAATATTCTGCAAAAGTATTTGAAATCACGTATGGGTCAGTTTCCATCTTGTTGTTAATAAATAATGATTCTGTTTTAGAGGATATTTTTTTACATCCTAATTTGTTGTTAACAATTTAGTTTTATTTTCAGCTCTTTCAATTACATTATAATAAAATGTTTTCTTTTCAATTTCCATACGTTTATTTAACTCTTTCTTTTCTTTCGTTTTTTTATACCAATTAAGATGTTTTAAATATTGTGCTTGGATAAGGAGTTCATTAGAAAATGTACACTTTTGAGATCTACCCGTGTCGTAATTTATTACTTTTTTATATGAGTGAGATACATGAAAGCTCCATAGAAAATGAGACCAGAACTTTCCAAATGAATGTTCTGTACTGAAAGTATTATCTAATTCTAAATATTCTTTGTTAAATAAGTATTTAAATTCTGATATGGTGTTATTGTTAAGTTTCATACGATATATTACTTTTTTATTATCATAATTTTTTGTACTACTTCTCCATTTCTCCAAGTAAATAATTGGGCAAAGTGATCCGAAAAACCAGGATCAAACACTTTACATGAGTCATTTTCTTATACTTTGTACTTATTTTCGTATACTTATTTTACTTACATTAGAGCCTTTTGAATACATTAATTATTATTTTAAGTTACTTTTTCTATATACCTTCTTCATTTTATACATATTTTAGTTCTCTTTGCTGCGACTGGAGCTTGTGTCAATTTTTTTAACTGTTTTTAATCTAATTTGACCTCGTTTCGTACAGCCTTTCATTGCGCCTGTCATCGTGTATGTTTGGGTGGCTTCGACACGTGCTAGGAGGGGAATGCTGTTCTTTGTTAATTAATTCGAAATAAAGTTTTTTTGGTCTGATTTGATTTGATTAATGAATGATTAAAATAAGTAAATATTTAAAAAAATGAAAGTAAACAACTATGCAATTTTTGCTAAATATAGTAAATTTTAATTCAATATAAATAAACAAAAACCACATATTCTACTTAAAGGTCTCACATCTAATTAGTTTTCATGGACTAGACACAACTGCAACTTTTATATCTTGAAAAATAAAATCAACTTTTTCTGTACCAAGATTATGATGTACCCGGTATCAAGCTATATCAATATTCTATCAATCAATACACGTTCTTCCTTATTTATTAAGATAGTGAATTTTAACGTATATATATGATGTATTTAATGGAAGTAAACGGGTGTTGTGCATTCGAGAAACGTAATTAGACGTCACTGACAAAACCGGAAGTTCAGGCACATTAATCTAAGACCAAATAATGGTAAATAGTCTGGTTATTCATTTCCAGCAGTTATCATTTCAATACCTGCAGTACGTATTAGACGAGGCAAAGAAGTCTAAAAATTAGGTGCAAACGGCAAATCGTGTAACAATTGATTAACAGGTGAATCCTCAAGTTTTTGGGGTCGCTGTACACGCCTAGGGGTGTTAACGGTCCAAATTGTTAGTCCTTATACCTCAAATTCAAGATGGCGTCCAAATTGTTTACCCTTAATTATAAAATAAATATTCCTTGGGCGATTTTGACAAGAACGGTGTCGATGTATATGTTTTTGGGTATGCCAAACACGCCTATGCCTGTTGAAATCTCAAATTCCCAATCCTTGTATGTTAAATCCAAGATAGCGGCTCGTTATAATTTTAAAATAACTAAAAACAAGCGCATGCATATCAAATGCTTTAAAAGATGTTTGTTTTAATATGTTTCCAAGTAAGCTAATACACAGTAAGCTAATACACAGAAATAATTTAAAAATTTCACAAAATATCAAGAATTTTGTTTATTAATCAACTCATTCTGCTTTGTTTAAACATAATTGGCTACCTTTACATAGCCCATTGCAGCTGCACATTTTTTTGTGGCATTTGGATAAACACCCGCAATATGCTAATGAAATTGCCTCCTCTGGAACTGGTCCTAGTGTTGTTCAAACTGGCATTAAATTTGTTTCAAAAATTTTCCAACCACAGTCCGTGAGATCAGGTAACTAAAACGTAACAACATTCAAAATCAAAGATAGTTAGAATAAAACAGGACACAAAATACAACTTACCTCAAGTTTTGCAAGGGAGGGAGAAGTAATAAAGCGAGAAAAAGTTTATTCCGGGGTAGTATTTTCATTTATATTCACGTCATGTCGGGAATTTTTATAACTTAATTTTTATAATTTAAATACCTACTTAAATCATCTTTATTCGTACATGATAAATAGAACTTTTTACTTTATTACCGAGTTCTACTTGAGACGTTTGCACGTAGAGACCTGGCAGCCATTTTGGATGTGGACAGAGAGCTTAGGAATTTATGATTGATTTACTTACCCAAAAACATATAAAACCATACCAATCTAGCCAAAATCGATAGGGTATACTAATTTTTTAATTAATCCACACACGTATTTAGCTTACTCGGAAACATATTAAAACAAACATCTTTTAAAGCATGTGATATGCATGCGCTTGTTTTTAGTTATTTTAAAATTGTAACGAGCCGCCATCTTGGATTTAACACACAAGGATTGGAAATTTGAGGTTATAATAGGCATAGGTGTGTTCAGCATACCCAAAAACACATATATCGACACCGATCTTGTCAAAATCGCCCAAGAAATATTTATTTTATAATTAAGGGCCAAAAATTTGGCCGCCGCGCCATCTTGAATTTGAGGCAGAAGGACTAAAAATTCGGACTTTTTGGCACCATATTATTGTATTCTCACTAGAACAACACGTGTATGCAAAATCTCAGCTCAATTGAACGAAGTTAGTGATCCAAAATTATTATTTATCAGATCACAATTCAGAACTCAATGAAAACTCAAAGCAAACATAACCAAACAAGTGCGTTTTACTCGAAAACGGTATGTCCTATCGCATTTTAACAGGAGACCCATTTTAACACCCTATTATGTGCCCTGTCCACGTGTATAATGCTTTCTGCCCTACTATGAACCATAAGGCCGCAAAAAAAAATTGTGAAAAAGGAGACTGAAGAACACATGACATAAATCGTTATTACACAATAAGTGTTGATCCTACTTAAATACAAAAACACATTTTCTATGCGCAATGAATTGGACTTTTAGGATAAACAAAAACATTTACCAGAATTATATTGGTTTTGGTTTTTTTAATGCAATAATACCAAAATAGCCATTTTTGGCATATTTTGCTGTCTAGCTCCTAAACCAACGAATGTATTAAAATGAAACCAACGTAAATTTTCTTATATCAGGGTCGTACATGCATGAAAAAAAAAAATGAGCGAAAAAAAGTAGGTTCACTTTTTTTAAAAAAAATTTCAACATCCTGTATCATGAAAACCGCGCGGTATTCGATGAAAGTTTTTTCACAAATCATCACCCCTCTTAAGGGCATTAGTATGTGTAGTATTGTAGATTGGAAATACTAGCCGTTTGTCCTGTACAGAAGATCCCCAAATTCGGACAGCGCGACCTTTCCGGCCTCGTACAGCCAAAACCGTTTGTCCTACGGCAAATGTGTAATATATATATTACGTAGAGGAGGGATGAATCTTCAAAAAGTGTAACTTGGTAAAGAGCCCTACGGGCAATAGGGAAACAGATATGAACACATTAGTAAAATTTCAAAGCTTCAACCCTTAAAAATAGGGGACGCACATGGTGTAGCAGGGTGTAGTTTTCTGTGCTTGCTTATTATGCCCTCTTAAACAACTTCCATAAAAAAAAGTCCGCAGTACGCAAAATTTTTTAATATGTCAAATTCGACTGGAGTACCTACTATTAAACAAATAAATTAGACTGAAATTTGATAACATTATTCGTAAGAAGTCGAAAACGTAAACAAACAATATGGCGGTACACTTGTCACTGTCACGCGAGTTGATTGTCAGCCGCAGCAGCAAGAGTTGATCGCGGTCGATTTAAAATATCATTGAATCAGCGAAACAGTGATTTTTTGAATTTGTATTTGTGATTAGGCGAATGCAGTGAATTATGAATCGATAATTCACTACAGTGAATTATAGGTACGAAATTTTAAAAAATTTTTATTGTTCAAATAGGCTTAGAATGTCATGAAACGTCGAGATTTTAAGTTTGAACGAAAAAATTTTCTGTCTGTCTGTAACTTTTTTTTGTGCGCACGTTTACTCTGGAACCGTTTGAGATATTGACTTGAAATTTGGTACACATATGTACTTTAACGAGATCTAGAACAAGATTATATTTTTATCTTGTTGCGTTGAAGGGTTGGGGGGTAAATGGGGGTAAATTTGGGGTAAATGTAAATCAAGCAGGTAAAAGTCCATAAAATTGGTATTGAGTATATACAAGAGAAGCTAAGGTCTCAACAAAAATTTTGGCACTAGCCACCATAATACCACCCCCACCCCATTATTAAAGGGGATGAAAAAAAAAATGTGGTTTAGTGTGTGTACAAGAACCAGAAACCTCAAAATATTTTTTTACTTCATCCACCCCCACTACCACCACCTATCACCGCCCCCACCCCACTACCGATATGGGGTATCGTTTTAGGGGTTTTTGGGGTAGAGGATTTCAAATATTATATTATCAAAGTTCCATAAACAATGATTTCCACATGCAAAATTTTGTCGTTGTGAGTGACTTGGATAGAAAATCTGGTTATGGAAGTAGTGATTCCTTGGGCAGCGGTTTTTTAAAGGAAATATATTGAGGTGTTCATTTTAAAATAAGGGATAGTGTTGAAACAACAAAACTAGGATTTTTCATTTTAAATAAATTAAATGGTCAATTTAATACTATATACTTATCTAATTAAGGATAATCTTAAATAAATTGTATTCATTTGAAATATTGATCTTATTCATTATATACAAACTTATCGTTAATTTGGATTGAAGCATATTTATTCAAATCAAATATACTTTTTTTTGTGTGAACAAATTTCTTGAGAAACCAAACTGTTGAAATTTTGAACACAAAATACTGTGGCCAAATGTGTCAAATGCTTTAGTGAAGTCTATGTTTACGTCGACTTGCGAGTTGGCGTCGATAGCATCAGATATATATTGGGTTATACAAAAAAGATTGGTTGAGGTAGATATTACCTTGAAGAAGGGAGTGCTGGTATGCAGTAACGCGATTCTTTGCATAAGAAAATGTTGGTTCATATAGCAAAATTTCGAAAGCTTTGGAGAAATGTTTGATAATAATTGTTGTAGGTCTGTAATTCTCAATACTATTCTTTTCACTTTTTTTTATCTATACTAATTATCTTAGAATTAATCAGTACATCGGGGAATAAATTAGATTTAATGTCCAAGTTAAATAAAAATGTGAGAGGAATTGTAAATACGCTAGCACAATCACGTAACAGGAAGGCCGGAATTTTGTCAGGGCCCATGTGCATTTAGGCCTGATTTTTTTAGAGAATTTAAAACTTCTTGCTCTGTAAACTATTGTTAAAAAATCAATATCTGCGTCACGATTTTCCTCAATTGGATCAATTGAGGTGATATAAAAACTACAATAATATTCAGCAAAACCATTTACTAACTCTTTGTTGCCAACAAAATGTTTATCCTTGTAATACATCTGTCGGTGTCGGTAAATTATTACTACCTTCCTTACTGTCGATAAACTGCCAAAATTTATTGAGATTGGTTTTAATATTTTTTTCAATGTCATTACAATATTTTTTATATATATTTCATATATTTTTTAATATCAACTTGATCTTTGATATAAGTTCTTAACATTTAACTCCTCGAATGCAAAAGGATCGTCAAGGTTTTTGTAATCACACCATGATCTATGCTTCAGTTTAATACTTTTAATTATATTGGAATTATACCAATGTCGGTAACTCTTCCCTTTGATTATAGTTTTTATATATTTTTTAATAAAATTGTTCAGTGGCATAATTTACATCCAGAATATTGAACAGAAAATGCCAATCAATGTTTGCTAAATTTTGATAAAGGTCAACCAGATTAGCTTTGCGGTAGTTATAGTAAGTCAGATTAACGGTTTTCTTATTATTTTTGTTTTTTGTGCATATCGAATAGTATCAAGAGCGCAGGGCGATGAATATCCTCATTAACTAATATGTCGGGAGCTTTGTCTACTATACAATTCCTACCTGATAAAACTAAGTCTAAAATGTTATCGTTTCTATTACTTCCACATCCAGTAGAAGTATAGTACCGACAAAAAAATTTTGAAAATTTTTATTGTTCAAATAGGCTTAGAATGTCATGAAACGTCGAGATTTTAAATTTGAGCGAAAAAAAATTTCAGTCTGTCGGTCTGTAACTTTTTCTGTGCGCACGTTTACTCTGGAACCGTCTAAGATATAGACTTGAAATTTGGTACACGTATGTACTTTAACGGGCTCTGGAACTACATTATATTTTCATCTCATTCCGTCGAAGGGTTGGGGGGGGGGGGGGGGTAAAATGAGATAAATGGGAGGTAAATAGGTAAATCAAGCAAGTAAGAGTCCATAAAATTGGTATTTAGTATATACCAGAGAAGCTAAGGTTTCAAAAAATTTTTTTGGCATTATCCACCCCCATTACCCATTACCACCCCTAGCCCATTATTAAAGGGGATGAAAAAAAATTGTGATTTAGTGTGTGTACAAGAACGAAAAGCCACAAAATATTTTTTTACTTCATCCTACTACCACCCCCTATCACCACCCCCACCTCACTACCGTGTGGGATATCGCTTATGGGTTTTTGGGGTAGACGATTTCAAATATTATATTATTAAAGTTCTATAAACAATTATTTCCACATACAAAATTTTTCGTTATGAGAGACTTGGATAGAAAATCCAGATGTGGAAGTAGTGATTCCTTGGGCAGCGGTTTTTTTTTTGCATTGGGTTTATGAAGATAGCGGGATTAACGTTTAAGAGCTATGGTGCCATAGGGTGCTTGTTTCCAAGATTCTAATGTCACAATGGCACGAATCACCCTACTTAGAACCTCCAATTTTTTTTTTGGATCGTCAGAGTTGAGAGGTTACGAGGTTATAGGATGCTAAGGTTATGGGATCATGATGCTGTAGATGTATGATAGTCAAGCACGAGGATCCAAGATCACAATGTCATTAACTCCCCAATCAATATTAACCACGGTTTTCATCGGATTCGAAGGGTAATGGGGTTGAGGGATTATGGGGTTAAGAAGTTATGGGATTTTATGGTTTTCTTTTAGTTAAGTGGTCAATACTGAAGTACCACAATATTATTTGGTTAAAGTTTTAAAGTTGAATCACTTTTGGAGTCTGATTTAAATGAGTTGGGTAAGCAATATTTCGATGCAACAGACTTTTTTGGTGTTAAAAAAAATCTAACGTTCTGAGAAAAAACTAAGGTCAGATTCGTGTATTCATCGGCTCAAAATACAAGGGATAGATATGGTCAGTACCACAGTACAGACCATTTTTTTTTGTGGGCCTGTATTATTTTTTTAAGTTGCCTACTCTGTATTTCTTAGTTTGTTGGGTATTTTGCCACTGTAAAAATATTTAAAAATGTACAGTGGCAAAATACCCAACAAACTAAGAAATCATGAATATGTCACAAATAATAAATTATAAACAATACCTACTCTGTATATTCTTCACTAAAAGAATGACAGGTTGCTTCCTTGATAATTGTGTTAATTACATACCAAATATGATTACCCTCTTTCACAGCTTTTTCTTTAAATGATCTGTTTTAAAGCGTACACCCTATATATTTTTCGCTGAGGATATATCCCATTTCTTCGTTACAATAGCATCAACTACAAATATAATTCTTTTCCGTCAAGTAGTTTTATAGATATAGCGCCAACAGACAGGCAGTCAAATGAAATTAAAGGACTTTAATTATCGTAATCTACATAGTTTGTAACGTGAAAATGTAAGGAAGTGTCGGAGGGTGATTTTTCACGATTACAATACTTCCCTTTGATATGCGAGAAACGAAAAAAGTTAGATATTTTTTTGAATAAATACTAATGACTGGTGTACCTCTCAATCGTTCTGGACCAAATTATTATCAATGACCAATTAAGATCTATCATTTAGCAAATGTTCACCTAAATGCTCTATTACCTGATTAAACGAATGTTACAGAGCATATATTAAATATTTAATTATCTTCATATATATTATTATACGATTTTATGTTCAACATAGCCTCAGAATCAAAACGAGCTTAAAGTTTATGGATACAGTTATGTTAGGTTTTACGTTCATTCAGAACAAGTTTTAGTGTTATTATACTGTACGTATTAAAATGGTTTCAAATAAAACGAATATATTCCCAGTTAGTAGCGAACCAGCTCAGCTCCTTTATTGTTAGACGTACAATAATACTCTCCTGAGTTCGCTACTTGATTCGAGCAGAAATGTCTTCTTTTATTGAAATAAAATAAGAAATTCATCTCTCCCAAGATACGACAATGGGTGCGAATAACTTTATAATCTGATAAAGCCAAGTTTTCCTTTAAATATGCTCTACAAGGTATGCGTCACGAGGGGGTTGTTAAAAACTGACGGAAAACAACAGGGCGCAAGCAGATAATACTGTTATGCTTCGAGCTGACTTCTTAATAATGTTAAAGACGAAACTTTCGGCTGTCGACTGAAAAGAGTATAATAATATTCACCTTATTGTAATTTTTGGTTGTAGGTAGCAATATTCTAAATTTACACCACTTACGATATATAATTTCCTGATTAGTGTGGTAAAATATAAAAATTATTCTTTGAAGAAAATGAAAATGTGAGTTCCTAACTCGAAAGGGTGCAGAAGGGTATTTTTTTTGAGGTGTAAAGGGGTGAAAAATTGGTTTATTTTTGTCTCGGAATATATTGTTTTTTCTTTTAAATACATCTCTTATTTTGCTGATAGTTGAGTTAAATAACTTCAATTTGTTTTTATATTGACGTCTGTACGATGAAAATCGACAGAAATACAGAGGGCTGAATTAGGGAATTTCATATCCGTATTAAAAATTATATATTTTTTTAACGAGTTGAGAGTGGGGTAAGTGTGCATACATGTTCGTGCATAATTGTATGTATGTGTGTACGTGCGTACGTGTGTGTGGGTCATCTCGGTTTCGAATGCTTCAATGCCTGCCAGACACTGAAAAGATATGCTGAATGTAATAAACGAACCACTGTTTCTACACAGAAAAATTGTTAGTATATTTATATTATAAATAACGGCGGAAAATCGAGCGGGCCAATCCACAACGGATAACTACCCTAACAATAGTCCTCCAAAAACGGACTCAAAGGAACAGAGAAACACACATTGCTCTCATCGATCTTGAAAAAGCATATAATAGCGTTCCCGTAACACAACTTTGGAAAGCTATGGAACAACTTAGCATAAGACTTACTCTAATAAATGCCACTAGAGAGTACTGCAAAAATAATTCCGCTAAAATAAAAATCGACAACACACTAACAGAAACATTTATCACAACTAAAGGCCCAAGGCAAGGATGCTGCTTGTCACCCACTCTGTTTAAAATTTATCTAGACAGAGCCCTACAAGAGTGAATGAAAAAGTGTAAGAATATGGGAGATGAGATACTATATAGCCTATGTTTCGCGGACGACCAAGTTGTAATAGCGGACGACGAAGACGATTTAGATTACATGATTAGAAAACTCCAGGAAGAATATGAAAAAGCTGGACTGACCATGAATATGAGTAAGTGGCGTAATAAAAGGAGTAGACCAGCGTAAATACCTAGGAGTTATCCTAAGCAAACAGGCCAATGGTAATGACGAAATCAGGGAACGGATTACCAAAGGTAGGAAAACCATTGGAGCATTAAACTCACTCCTTTGTGAGGAATAGATCAGAATGGAAACAAAAAAGAGAATATACAAAGGCATAGTGGAGAGCGTGATGATTTATGGGGCAGAAGTGTGGGATGTGACTAAAAATAATAAACAAAAATTACTAGCAACTGTATTGGATTTCTTAAGAAGGAGTTGTCGAACATCCAGACTGGAGAGGGTACGAAACACGGAAATAAGGGAAATAATGTGCAAGGAACAGACTATACCGGACGAAATCGAAAGAAGACCATTAGTATGGTTTGGACATACGAAACGAATGGAGAATAGATGGCCCAAGAAAGTTCTGGAATGGATACCGTCAGAACGAAGGAAAAGAGGACGGCCGAGAAGAAGCCTACGAGACGACATAAAAGAAGCAATGGACGTTATAAATTTAGACGAAGAAACTTGCTAGGATAGACGAAATTGGAAACTGGGGACAGAGAGGCGGCGACAGCGGTAGAAATCTGTTGTATAAAAAAAAAATCAGGGAAAATCTGATTTATATTTTATTTGTAAAGAGATAATTTTAAGTGACAAAGTTGTGCCTGGAGAAGATGCTATTGAAATAATAAAAAAAACAATAAAAAACTTTGTCATAAGAAGCACTTACAGCTAAAAGAAGGCTCTGTAATTGCTATGCATCGAAGCTGTCGAAGTAAGTATACGAAACCCTTGGAATGTCCGAAAGGAGAATGCATAAGAATACTTATTAATTCTGATGCCAGTGCCCACGAAATTCAAAATTTTTGTATTTATACAGATTAAAGGACGAAAAATATCAGCTTGACGATTATAGATTTATTACATTTCAAAAAATTTTATTGAAAAGAACTGCAAAATTGGAAATATTTCCTCCTATTTCTGCAGCCACTGCGTAACATTCTTACAGACCCTATTATCAAATGCAGCAATAGCTTGGTAATAATATGGCGCCAGAACAGTTGGTCAGGACTAGAATAAATGGGTCTTTGCAGCCTATAAGAACAACTTCAGAAACCGCACCTGAATTCATATTAAATTTATTATCGTGCGCTTCTTTAAGATGCCGTTGTGTGAAAGCGAGAGAGAATTTATCGCTGTATGTGAAGTCTACCAAAGGTGTAACTGCTTAAATGGCGAGCAGGATCAAGCACTCACTCAATTTGACTGAAGTTAATGAATTCGATAATTCTGACGTAAGTGATGATGAAAAGCAAAATGAAAATGAAGACGGACGTAACACTGACGCTGAGACTACCGATGCGACGCTGATGGTGAAGAATACAATTTATTATATTTTTTAATTACCTATATATTAAATCTAAATATTTTTACATAAATAAATATTTTTAAAATAATTATGATAATATTTCATAAATACAAACACGTCCTGCTTTTCTAATATATCATGCATTATTAACATTTTATAATAGACAGATACACAGACGCGTGTGAGCTCACACACAATCACCGCACTCTCGACTCGCTAAAAAACGTGGTTTTTAACGTAGATGTAAAAGTACCACTCCTTCAACTCTATATCTCGGTCAATTTTCATCGTATAGTTGTCTACAAATGTATAGGGTACATAAAAAAGGCCATAAAAACCTGCCATAAGAATACATAAATAATACTAGAGATTAAAAAGTCGTGTTTTCCGCAGAAACTTAATGATGTCTCTGATAAAAGAAAAGAATCTTACGTCTTGCGTCAAGATAGGAATATCTTATGTATTGATGGACGCATTGTCCGTTCTTCGCAACATTGATAGATAAATTTAAAGTACTGCTCTGTTTATCTATTATCTTGATATTAACGCCGACAAGTTAGAGGTGATTCTCGTAACTATATCACAAGAATTAGAAATCTTAATTAAAAGAGGCGTGTTTCCGTTTATTTCTTATCTTAATCATGCCAAAAAACACTTTACATAAAAGTAATGATGTTTTGTCTATTAAGTAATCTATATATAAAAGAATACCCTGACTCACTCACTGGTCTATCAACGCACAGCTCAAATGATGTCTATAATTAAGTCATTTTGACACGTCAGAAGAAAAAAATATTATTATTATGTTTCATATATGGTGTTATCATTTCCAATGTCTCCAGTGGTTGCAAGAATTGGGAAATCTGTGAATTTTTAAGAAAATCTAAGTATTAATGGGGAAGTTGTACAACATACTGTTGTCCCAATTGTAGGTGACGGAGCCTGTTTATTTCGTTCCTTTCATTCTTAATGTACGGCTCATAAGAAAGAGCATTGGAGGTTCATAAACAAATAGTCAGCTTTGTGTTAGACAAGTGGAACGAATTTTTAATTATGTCCCATAACAGTGAAGCCGACAATTACTCCACATGAGCTGAGGTATCCATAAGTCAATCGCGTAAGTCAGAAACATGATATTGCATTAACGGGATCTTCTGAGGAAATAAGGAGACATGTATTCGACGGTTTTCAAAAAGAGACCCCCCCGAACGGGTGAACAGGATGTTTTTAAGCATAAAATTTGACACATACTCACCCATATGCTCTATTGTCGATTAAAATAATTATTATTTTTTCGATGGAAAGACGGCTTCCTTAAATGCAATGAATGTGCAGTGGGTTAGTATCTCAATGTTCTTAATTCCACGCAGTTGAAGTTCCATGCGGACGAAGTCGCGGACATCAACTAGTACATTATATTTATTATTTAATATAGTGTAGAAAAATAAAGCATGCCCCTGTCTCCCCTATATTATCTCGGTCGGCAGCTTTGAGTTTTTACGTACAGTATAAAAATGGAGTGAACTATGCACTGCTCGCCTCTTAAAGTTAACGTTATAATTTTGGCTTAAAACCAGTATTGATCCTTTAAATAAAGTGATACCATAAAGAACATCGTTAGGAATAAATTTAAATAGACTTTTATTAAACGATGTAATGGCATATTAAGATGAATGAATTTTGACACCTTTATTAATATTAATTGTTAAAAATTTTGATGAATTTGCTATTTTTTGTTTAAACTCTTTATTCTATTCAGGTAAAGGATATTGTAACGTTAACCTGAATTAATCATGTCTAATTTAGTTTGTATTCTTTTTAAAATTCGGTCCGGGTGAGAAGCATGAATGAGCATTTACACAGCCTTGAGCCCTTGTTAAAATGTACACCAGAATAAATAAATAAAGAACAAAATAGCAGTTATGTATTGTATTATTCCTTTTTATTATTAACATGCTATTTTTTATTTTTTTTTATGCTAGGTCTGAGTAAGTCAACAGATTTTTTTGTAAATAAATATTAATAAACTACCGTAGTCAGTGTTTTATCATAGTATATTTTAAAACGTTAACAAAACTTTGTTTCAACTCTTTCTAATAATGTTCCAATAGAAAATATATGAATATCTCACTAAGAATAATGTTATAAATTTATGCGCATTACCTATTTATCTCATTAAAATATGAAGCAAAGCGGCATCGAATTCCAGCTTACCAGATAAGAATGTTTTAAGTCTAGTAAGAAACCACTCAATATCAAAGATTCCAGAAGTAAGTAAGTGAAAATTAATTTCAAGAATATATTGCCAACTAACTTAAACAGATTTTGAAACCAATCAAATATAAAAAAATCCAAGGCATAAGTATGTCCTCTACGAAATGGGAGAGAAGCGATGAAGAAAAGGAGGTGATGTTTGCATTATATCTTTCAAATGTATTCTCGTCAAATCATATTGTTCTAGATGATAAAATAGACAGGTCTATTTGAGATTTAATCAAATACATCACTAATCAAACCATTTTATTCAAAAGAAATCCAAAAGTAAATAATACTTTTAATGAAAATGAAAGACATCTACTGAAAAAAAAAATACAATATAATCCTCGCATCGAAGAAATAATACGCTTTGCAAGTATGAATACCGAGAACATCATTCTACTTTCAGTAAACCCACCAAATAGGTCACGAAATAAATAGAGCACTAGAATACAAAAAAATGTTATACATTAGTATTTCAGGATGTCAGCCAAGCCTTTGACAAGGTAACTAGAACCTGTTATCATACAAGATTACACATTTACGCGATAAGAAATCAGAGCCAAGGTAACCGAAAATGTGTCTGAAAACACATTTCGCTTGTTCTAAAAACACCGCACAGCTGCAGGCCTCCCGCATCAAATCATGGGGCCCGGTACCAAATTCACTTTCGGGCCCCCGTGTCTAATAACTGATGAGCGGGAAAAATTTTTTTTGAAATTTTGTTGCCAAAATCTCTGGCGGGGGCCCCTCAAAAGCCAGCAGACCCTCGTGTTTAATAATTGATGAGCGGGAGGGAGAAATCTGAAAAAAAAAAATTGCCAAAATCTCTCGCGGGCCCGCGCGCTTAATAATTGATGAGTGGGAGGGGGAGAAATTTGAAAAGAAATTCTTTTCCAAAATCTCTGGCGCCCCCCCGCTACGGGCCCCTCGGAATCCCGGGCCCCTAAACTCAGTACCCAATAGACCCTTCATAGGGGGGGCCTGCACAGCAGACCTACTAACATTTGGAAATTACCAGGGGCACATTTGCTGATGTTATTGTCATTCTTTAATCCCACATAGATGCTTCTTATTCTCTATAAAATCATTTAAACTGAATACAAATTTTAATATAGAATTGAAACATTAAAATCGATACAACCAAATTTGTGCAAGTGTATCTCTAAGAAGAGATCAGTGTCCTTCAGTGTAAGTAACATTAAAATACCATTGGTTTTGAACATGAGATACTTATTAATTAACATACACTTATCTAGAAATAAGATATTGTCAAAAAACACAGAAAAACATACTGAACAATTGGACGAAAGTCTAGTTATAGCAATATAAGCTATAAAATATATATAAAAATCATAAGATCAAACGAACTTACCTTAAGTGATGTTCGATCTTGATTATATGTAGCGCTCCGCCCGAAATGATCGAATACCTGTAGTACGTCTCATGTGCTACTAACGCCACAATATTAAAGCAGAACTCCTGTATATCTAGCCTGCTCTGCGTACGCCGGTCATACTTCATTCACTTCAAAGGTATATTCGCCGTAACAGTGATGATCAGGGTTAGGTTGTTATCACCAAGTCAGGGTTGGTTGGGACTGATCATTTCGGGCGGAGCGCTACATATAATCAAGATCGAACATCACTTAAGGTAAGTTCGTTTGATCTTATGATTATATTTGCGCTCCGCCCTCTATGATCGAATACCTGTAGATGCTTAAAGTTGTTACGGCGATAAAAATTAAGCTCCCTCATGATCTCAATATTTTAATAAGTAAAACATATAACATCGCGTGTTATGATCTAATCCATTCTTTGGTTAAAGAATTGAGGAATTAATCATTAACGATTGTAACAATGGTATACTCCATTTTAGAATGGCTTAAACAACAAACTCGTTTTGACTGGTCTGTTATAGAACCCAGCGAATATTTCTGAAGTTTCCGAACAGCCCGCTGTCTTTCGTATGACATCCAAGCTCACCCCCTTTCGGCTTGCTGCTGAAGTAATTGCGTGCCTCGTGGAGTGCGCTGAGAAAACATTCGTATCTATTCCGCTCTCTCAGAATACACCTAATCCATCTGCTTAGCGTCTGAGGACAAGCCTCATGGTGTGGTTTCTTAAATGCTAATAGCAGTTTCTGACATGTAGGTGACCTAAAATCTTTTGTCCGATCTAAATATGTTTTTAGGGTGCGAGCCACACATATTTCTATTTTTTTTTTCAGGAATCTTTATTTCAATGACTTTATTATTACATACAATATTTCTGATGTCAATGAGGGAAAGCGTCTGTACTCTGTGAGCAGTGGTAAGTGCAAGAAGTGTCACTAACTTCTTAGATAAGAACTCGAGACTAATTTTCTTGTTATCCAGTCCCTCCAGGTGATCTAGGACGAGCTTGGGGTCCCGTGTACGGTCATAACGTGGTTTACTCGGTTTTAAATTTTGTAGTCCTCTGAAAAACCTCTTCACCCTCGAGTCATTACCTAATTCCGACGAAATTAGAAAAGACAATGCCGATCGAAGGCTATTCGAAGTGCCATAGGCTGCTCCTTGGAATTCCTTGGTAAAAAATTCTAACACAATTTTAACGTTGTAATCAAAAAAATCCAAGTTTTGCTATCGACAATAGATCCACCAACGTTTGAGGCCTGTATTGTACTGCATAAAAGTTGAAGCGGTGATAGAAGTAACCATTGTATTTATTGTCGAGATGGGCATGCTTTTTCGTGCAAGTGCCTACTCGATAAAGTGACCTTCCACCAGGATAAGTTGACTTCAAAGTGGGTTCTGTCAAGAGAAATTAATAGGTTAGGATCTGGTTTGAAATAGAGCGGTTCTTTCGACAATAGGGAAGTAAATACTAGGTACCAAGCCTGTGTTGGGCAAAACGGCACGACCAGAATCCCCTTCGTCCTTGTCATTAATGATTTACGTAAAATAATAGCGAATGGGGGAAAAGTAGTATGCTTCGCAAGACATTGAAAAAGAGTCTATGCCTACTGCTTCCGGGTCTCGTCCCCAGGATACAAAAAAAAATCTTAACATTTGTATTATTTCTATCAGCAAATAAGTCGATATCTGGACTTCTGAACTTATAAGTGATTTTCCTGAATACTTAGTCTGCTAACTGCCACTCTTTTCTGGCTTTAGACTGCGTGATTCTGTATCAGCTTCCTTATTAACAGCTGACTCTATGTATGATGCAAATAAGACGATCTTGCGAGCCTCGCACCATTACCAGACTTCTTTAGCCAGATTGGTCAAGGTTGGATAGCGAATTCCATCCATCCGATTTATATAAGCTATTGCTGTGGTGTTGTCAATTCTTAGGAGAATATCGCAATCGCGTGACGTCCTTGCACAACATTTAATACCGAAAAGAGCTGCTAAGAGTTCTAACTGGTTAATATGGTATGATTGTTCTAAATTAATCCAGTGTCCGTGAGCTTTCTGAGTCTGACAAACCACGCGCCATCCGGATTTTGATACATTACTGAAGATTTCGAGTTTGAATTGTTTTAGACTATTTTTCTTCCTGGTGTCAATTACGTTGAGATTCCACCAGTGTAGATCAGCGCTAATAGCGTCCGGTAACTACATAACTTTATTGTAGTTATCGTTATTACTCTGAAGAGCCAAATACTTGGCTCGTTTAAGGTTTTTGGTGTAAACCTACCTATACGTCGCGCGTCGTTGCGGGACAAGCTGACGTTAATACCTCCAACAAGTGGACAAACAGCCTGATTTTTCAAAATCTTAGGTTTTGGAACTTACGAACAAGTTTTTGTATTCTGTGTTGTTTGTCCTGTGGAAACCTAGATTCTGTAAAACCGCAGTTGTTTTCTGAATGTTTCTTTTACACTCCTCATAAATGCTGCCTAGAAGGAGAAAGCCATCTAAATACACGACGGATAAGTGCTGTTTATTTGCTCTTAGAGAGGTCACTACTGGTTTCATGATCTAGTGAAAACAAAAGGGGTTGTGCTAAGTTCAAAAGGCAAGCAAGTGAATTGATATAATTTTGTATCAAATCTAAATCTTAAATATTTCCTATGTGACTTGGCAATAGGAACGAAAAATAGGCCTCCTTAAGATCCACCGATCCCATAAAACACCCTGGAGTGACAAGTTTTATTGCTGTGCTGTTGTCCTCTATTTTGAAATGTTCAGTCAACAGAAACTTATTTAAATTTTTAAGATTCAATATAAACCTCTTTTTACTATCAGATATTTTTACCAAAATAAATACTGGAAATAACTTTTCCTTTGCTAGGCATGCACGTTTGGACCGCGCATATATTCTCTAAGTGAGATATACCTAGTAATAGGAATTTCTTTCACATTTAAGGAAGACAAAGTCGTCTCCGAGGGAATATAATGCTGAGTAACTTGTCGAGTGAATGGGTCCAATGTGATTTCATTCCAAGCACTATAGAAATGCTGAAGTCTATCCGCATGATTACTTCCATTTGTCTCCTCCTTATTTAGTATCGTCTCTTTGACGTAGGCTGTTGTCTTCTCGGACAGGCCTGTTGATTGTTTTGATGAGGATGCTCCCATTGACTCTGGTGCGAGTATTTTGGGTGATTGCCGTCCCTCATGTATGTATGGGTTTGTCCTTCTAGACGAGTCGCTTTTGAGGAACTTTGTAGTTGAACGGACGCTTGAAGTTTAAATTCTTCTTCGGTATTGTGGACTGTCGAGTCGGCAACTTCTCCCCCTTCAATTCCAGAGATCTTTCTAGAGATGTTGCGGTCTTCAGCCGCTCCCCCAAGTCGCTTCCAAAAAGCCACTCATCTGGAGGAACATCTCCCATAGCCCCTTGAATTTTTTATTCAAGCTGGCGTCAATCAAAATTCTTCTGGACTTGGACTCTGATGAGTAGTGCATGTCTGCTAGTAATCGCCCTGTATCTCCTGTAAGTTTAATGAGATGACGATCTTCTACTCCCTGACTAGGCTTTTCCAAACACTGTGTTAGAATTTTTCCCTCTGCAGACAGGCACGCAGCAATTTGATTTTGCTTATTGACTAGCCGGTCATCCCTTCTTAGAGCAGCTTCAGTGGCGGCACCTTTCACATCGGGGTTAATTTTAGGTGCTTGCATACTCGAGCAGTTGGCCACTAGTGGGTGCTTAATGACCAAGGCACTTTTGGTCTCTGCATTCAGGCCCTGTTTGAGAATTCCTTCCCATTTAGCCGCAATGTCGACGTGCACTGGGTCGCCCAGCTTAGGCCTCCATTTTTTTTTTTTTTTTGGCTCACCTAAAAAGGCTTAAAATGTCCTTCTTAGGACATTATCGCTCTCTAAATCGTGCTCCTCATCACTTACTGTGAATAAAATAAAAAAGATAGTTATAATACGTAATTTGCTCTGCAAATAGGCAAATACTTGAAATGTCTGAGAGCCTCTTAGGTAGGCAACCAGATCAGCGTAAGTAAGTGACAATTTTATATTTGAGAACCTCTTATATAGGCAACCAAATAAATTTAGTAAGGAATGCTGCCATCTAGTGGCAGTTTTAAGAAAATACTATGTCATATCCTTGTACTTGATATGTGTCGCCATCTAGTAGCAAGTAACGTCCTACATCTAGTGTAGGACTGTCGGTGTCTACAGGTTACTTTGTAACTAACTTGAAGTATACATAGTATACACCATCTTAAAACTAGTTCAAGATACCCGCAGGGGTCGAGACACGATTTCCATAGGAAGAATAAACTAACCTCTACTTTCAGAGCGGTTTCCTCCTAACTGTTGATTAGTCGTAGTGCCTTCAGTGTCAGTATCTAGTACTGAGTACTTATCAGTATCTAGTACTGAGCACTTATCAGTATCTAGTACTGAGAAGAACGACTTCAGCTTCTCCTTCGCTTTTTTGCCATGACTGCGTCCGCGGCTTCAACTACGATGACGGCGATGGCGCTTGCGGTCATGACGTTTGCGTTCCTTAAATTTTCCTTCCTGTTTTTTTAACTTTACCATTAGTGTCCGAGGGTCCTAAGTCTCCTTTTTCGACTCAGAATAATCTGATGAGCCAGAGCCTGATTGTTTTTCCATCGTAAATGAACACTGTAAACTCTAATTACGTAAAAATTCTCCGGCTGTGACGTTACACTACACAATGAAAACAGAATGAAATATGACCGGCGTACGCAGAGCAGGCTAGATATACAGGAGTTCTGCTTTAATATTGTGGCGTTAGTAGCACATGAGACGTACTACAGGTATTCGATCATAGAGGGCGGAGCGCAAATATAATAAGGTTCCAAAAGATTTATATTGAAATTCAAAATATAATGTTATGTTAATAATTTTGTTATCATTTTATAATCATAGCGATGTTATTTGTAAATGAATACGCACATATACTCCGCCCCTGCAAAACAGAAACCAACTTATCAAAGTATCGATATAATATTAAAACGGACTTACAGTCAGAATTGACGGGTAGATCGAGAACATCGTTCAATAAGTATGCAGGCTTAACTCTGTCCAAAACTACAGTAAAGTCCTTTCCACACTTAAGAACTGTTATAATTTTGTTAGTTCGAGAAAGTACTCGAAAAAGTCCTTCGTACCAAGGGGATAAAGTTGGTTTAAGTCTATCTTTTCGAATGAAAATAAATTTACAAGATTTAATGTTAGGATTGACAAAAGTATTTTGTTTAGGATTTGTGAATTGTAGTTATTGAAATAGTTTTATAATTTGTTAATAAATAAAAGTACTTTACTATCAGAATGTGATTTAATAAAATATTCACCGGGGAGATGTAAAGTTTGGCCATAAACAAGTTCTGCAAATTAACAATGTAAATCGTCTTTAGACATTGCTCGTAAACGTAATAAAGTAATTTGTAGTTCATCAAACCAATGAACGGAGCTATCTCTGGCAATTAATGCAGTTTTAAAGGTTCTATGGAATATTTCAACCATACTATTACTTTACGGATGATATGAAGTTATGTGAGTTCGATGGAAATCTAAAAATTTTGAAAATTCACGAAAAAGATTTGATTCGAATTGAACTCCTTGATCAATAGTGGCACGTAGTGGAATGCCAAAACGACAGACAAAATTTTGAAATAAGATTTTAGCAACAGTTTCGGCAGTAATGTCTGATAAAGGATACGCTTCTGATCAACGAGTGAAACGTTCAATAACCATCAGTATATAAGAAAAAACATGTGAAGGTGGCAACAAGGAAGGTCCAACGAGATTAATATGGTTATGCTCAATACGACCTCTGGGGATTTCAAAATTACCAATTTGAGTTAGAAAAGAAAATCCTTCTATTAGTCCAGCCGGGTGGTAAATAATCGTGCACTTCAAGCAAAAAAATGAAACTTGGCACACTTGTAGATAATAGCGTACACTTCAATTTTAAAATTAGAGCCCACTCAAAAATCCGAAATGGCGGCCGTGGGGGCGGTTTTTCAAAATGGCCGCCGTAATTGCAAAAAGTTTAATATTTTCGTAAGTTTTAGCTCTGTTCATGGAGAATTTTCTTTAAGGAAGTATCACTTAGTCAGTATGTTGACTATTTATGGGGATAACTGCATTTTTAAATCAAGTCACAATTCAGGTGTAAAATCAAGCTATATTTCAAATACTGCATTGCAATTTTATACTTAGTCTAATCAATTTATGAACTGTTCGACTCGCATCCACACAAAAGCAAAGTTCACTACAGGCCAAATTAGCTTTTCTACATCTGCAGCTTCTTGATGAGCAGCCTTTCTTACACCCACACTTCAACATTTCTCTGCATGCCTCTGATGCTGGAGGCAGTGTCATCCATTTGATCTGATAAAAGACGAGATACATAAGGTAAATCAAATGTCAAGGGAATAAATTTTAAAATTGCAATGTACATTAAATTAAAATTGGATGCGCCTACATGAATAACGTATACTCAATTCCAAGGTTCCGTCCGATGACTTTTCCCATACAAAGTCCGCAGGTGAGGGTAAAACTGGACTTTGCAGTAATGCTTGCCCCCATATATGCCCAGCCTCATATGCCACATGTAGGGTATGTTGGCGCAATGCGTCCTGAGCAGGTGGTATGTTTTCAATCTGCCGGTTTTCTGTCATACATGAGTACCACAAATCGTTCTATAGTTGAGAAACAGGAACTTACTGTTGTCACTTCTGGGGTCTGGGAAAGTGCCTTCAAAGCCGTTGTTACTGCGGGAAAGCTAGACCACGTCGTCCAAGCTGTTTGTTTTCCTTTGCCCAGAAAAAAGGACGTTCCGTCCCCCTTCTTCTTCCGCGTACCTGCCTTTAAACTGTCCGTGTAATGATAGACTGTAGAGCGGAACAGCTTGAGGATGTGTTCTGAAAATTTTTTTACGTAATTTTGGAATGTGTCGTCTCCGATAGGACTGATCATGTTCACAATGGCTGCTCCATCTAGCAAAACAAAATCATAGCCATGGACAAAATCATCATCATTTTGCATTTCCTTCTCTTCTTTGGTGCGTTGTATTTTGCAAAACAATCCAATATATCTGATTTTTGGCCTAATCTGATTCGACCGTAATCCGAAAGTGACACTGGATATGAATGATTCTCATGCCTAAAGAAGTCTTCAAGATCTCCTCCAGGGACTTGACATCCAATGTATGTACAGTCGTAAGAAAAGGCTTCGAAAAGGTTTCTGTCTTATTTAAGAGAGTTGATTTCCAGTTCCTCCCATTTCTTTGGTTTGTTTTCTAAATTTGCCATCTTACCGTACTTATACCGTGTATTTAAGACATTTTTACCTAAACTACAGCACAAACATCATTGCTTAAAACGCATTAAAAATTTCTCTCACGGCGAAAACTGCCAGAGATATAGTTTTTTTGCATTTTCGACGGCCATTTTGAAAAATCGCCGCCATTTTAGATTTTCGAGTGAGCTCTAATCTTAAAATGGAAGTATACACTATTATCCACAAATGTACCAAGTTTCATGATTTTTGCTTGAAGTGCACGATTACCTCTGATTTTGCAATAATCGGCTGGATTATATACAGGATCATTACCAAACCCATTTGGATATATGGGATAGTATTTTCCAGATGTGCCACTAAATCGAGTGTAGGCATTATAAAAAAGATTCAATTAAAAATGCCTACTGCGCATGATTAGCAAAGCACCTTAGCACATATCAAGTCAAGCCTTTCACAAAAATTCACAGGTGGAAAAAAGCATGAAGCATAAAGCATCATGATAAATTAGCAAATCGCTCTAACAACGTTGCGACCGATACTGGAACTACACAACGATAGAAGACTTGAAACCAACTGATCGACAGACCTGAAAGAAGACTAAAGTAATCTTGTCATTGATGGAAGTTTCATCATGTTAATAAAGAAACATGAAGCTCTTAAATCATCATATTAGCCCAGAGAACATTGTGTACTCTGATTGCTAATACATGTAACTTATGAAATGAAAACGCATCAGTTTCTGAAAAAAGAGATGGACAAAAATAGATTCCCTTTGATCGATTATACTCCATACACTTGTTATTACGACTTCAAACTTCTTCTAATGTTCCGGTCCTGATATAAAAGAAAGTAGACATCTTTTTTTACAATTCGACAAAAATAATAGTGCATGGATTCCATTTTTGGAAGACCTTCCAAATGAAGTGTCACTCGCCATATAGCAGCCAACGTCATTACTCTCATATTAATAACATCATCGATATATATATATGTTAGATCACTTGTTAGAAACTTTTTATTTAGTTACATGAGGAATCAACGTTGATTTCTGAATAAAAGATACAATTTATGTGTGATATATTTAATATGAAGTAAGTATGATAACTGAGCCCACAAAAGTCTGCTAGTAATATTTTTAACATTTTACTTCATAGCCCAGACGACAGAGAACATTTTATAGTGAAACCTATAAAAAGTTGCAAAATGAATAATTTTTTTTTAATTAGTTCGTGAAAGTGTAAAGAATAATATCCCGAAAAGTTTACATTCCGCTTGGATGCAGAACATAAAAAAACGGAAAAAAAAATTTTTTTCACCCATTTTTTCAAAATTTTGAAATTAAATCAGGGTAGGAAAAATAAAAATACACGTGGTCTACGTGTTTCTGAACAAAAAATATCTTAATAAAATTTATCCCTACAGCCACGGTTTTCCTGGAAAAAAACAGTGAAGTAAATTTATCACTCTGCGCGGCCAAGCGAACGGTTAAATGCATACTATGGAACTTCTAAAAATTCTTAGCTATTCTGACGAGAAAAATAAAGCTATTTTCTCTTTCTGGTTACACATTTTTAATATTTTTCTTAGTCAATAGGAGGATAAATAGTGAGTATGGAGGGAAAATATATAATTATGAACGCATACACAGACACTATATCGTTGGCATGAATTTTTAAGTGCCTTTACTGGTACACCTATCTACGTTTCAGCTATATCCATTGGATTTCTTATACATTTGTTTTGAATATAAATTCTGGAACTTTTCCAATACATTAACAGTCAAAGATATTTTCATAGTTACAAGGATAAGATCGTGAAAATCGCAATTTCTTATCATGATCTGATTGATCATATTTTCGAAAAAATGCATACAAGTAAACGAATTTGTGTTTGAACATTCGAAAAGTATACATTTTTTCCGAAATAGTGATAGTTTATTTTTTCTAATAGGTCAAGTTCTCGGCAAGTTACAGCCTCTAATATGTATTTATCGAGAAAATCATCAAGCAGGAAGGTTAAAATTATTTGGGATGTACTTTTTTGTGAATCCACCTTACTACACCTTAATAAACCATAATAATCATGAAGTGTACATGCTTTCAACAGTTCTCAATGAAAAAAGAATTTTTTCGGAAGGCTTTTTTTTTTCTATATTACTTCCACATCCAGTGGAAGTATAATAGTAAGGATAAAAAAATTGTTTTAAATTTTTATTGTTCAAATAGGTTTAGAATGTCATGAAACGTCGAGATTTTAAGTTTGAGCGAAAAAAAAAGTTCTGCCTGCCTGCCTGTCTGTCTGTCTGCCTGCCTGCCTGCCTGCCTGCCTGTCTATCTGTAGCTTTTTTGTGCCTGCGCACGTTTATTCTGGAACCGTTTAATATATTGACTTGAAATTTTGTACACATATGTACTTTAACGAAATCTGGAACTAGATCATATTGTAATATGTTGCAACACAGAATTTAATTTAGTTCGGATGTTATCTGAATGTAGATTTGCACCTACTAGAAAGAGTGATCTGGAGAATGGTGACGTCATCACAGAAACATCGAGATCTGTCATCTTTAGGTATATAAAGCATGGAGTAAAGCAGAGTGAACAAGTTCAGTTAAGTTAGCACAGTTCTAATGGTCAGTTGGGATGGTCAGAGAGTAAGGAATAAACACAGTGATAAACTGACTGAATAATTGAATTGTAAACACAGTGTATTATTAGTCAAGTTATTAATTGTTGTTGTAATTAGTAAGTTAATAAATTAGTGTTTAGTGTTACCCTGGTGTTATAATTTCCGAACCCACGGCGCAGGGTGTTTACAAAAAGGGTGTAAGCACGCCACAATTGGTGTCAGAAGCGGAATTATAACAGAAGATTTCTGGACTGTTCGAGAAGGTTTCTACAGTGTTCTTCTCGGGAATTAGTGGTGACACTGAGAATTGACCTACGGGACATTATTTAAGGACTATTTTTGGACCCAAAACGGTGAAAAAGTGCGTTTTCGGGAAAGTGACAGAGACACTGAAAAAGACTCATTTGTGTTAGTGCGTGAAAATTTCTAGAACTTTTCTATTTGGTCATTAGTGGAGATTATTAAATTCTCTGAACTGGATAGTGACAAAAGACTCTGGATAAGACTTTTTCGAGCTGTTTCGAGAGTCCATTACCGATATTGACGTGACAGTTAAATTTATTTTATTTTAACATAATCGTGTGTCTAGAACCACAAGAAGTATGGCAGGAGAGAAACAAATGAAGGACCTACTTGTGGAGTTTAAGAAGATGATGGACCAGCAGCGCCAAGAGGATGAAGAAGGAAGACGTCAAAAGGAGGAAAAGCGACGTTAAGAATAGAAAGAATAGCAAGAAAGAAGACGTCAAGAAGAAAGAGACGAATTGAGAAAAAGTATGGAAGACCAAGAAAGAAGACGTCAAGAGGAAGAAAATCGGCGTCAAGAAGAAAAAGAATAGCAAGATAGAAAACATCAAGAAGAGAGAGATGATTTAAAGAAAATGATGGAAGACCTGGAAGTAAGACGCCAAGAAGAAAAAAGAGAGCAAGAAATAAGACATCGAGAGCAATAGAAGAGAGGACACGTCCAGCGTGGAAGGCTGTTTCAGACAATGGAGTGGGGCTGAAGGCTTTATGGTCACAATGGGATTCACTTCACGCCGTAGATGGGCTGTTGAGGAGAGCATGGGAAAGCCCGGATGGAAAGCAGGTTGCCATGCGTCTGGTGATTCCCAGGTGTCCTGTACCAGAAGTACTCGAGGAAGCGCATAATGAAACATCCGGCGGACACCTTGGCAAAAACAAGACGTTGAGTAAAGTACGAGAATGATTCTATTGGGTCAATAGTCGCCAGGATGTGGAGGCCTGGTGTCGCAAGTGTAAGAATTGTGCTGCCAATGTGAAACCACTTTCCGGGAGCAACTATGTGAATGAAAGTCGAGAACAACCGAAGAATGACCGAGAGCAGATTACCAAAGCTAGTAACAGAATGAAGGCTCGTTATGATCGGAATGCCAGTACGGGAGGATTCAAGGTGGGGGATCTGGTTTGGCTCTATCACCAGCAGCGGAAGAAGGGAAGGTCCCCGAAGCTTCAGCCTCCTTGGGAAGGGCCATATTCCGTTATCACCAGAATCAATGACGTTGTGTATTGAATTCAAAGGAGTAAAAAGGCGAAGATGAAAATCGTACACTTGGATAGACTGGCGAAGTATGTGAAAGAGGCTGAATTGCCTGACCGGGACGTTCAGACTTAAGGAGGGGGCAGTGTAATATGTTGCAGACCCTAAAATATAGGCAACACAGAATTCACAGATTTGCACCTACTAGAAACAGTGATCTGGAGAATGGTGACGTCATCACAGAAACATCGAGATCTGTCATCTTTAGGTATATAAAGCATGGAGTAAAGTAGAGTGAACAAGTTAAGCTAAGTTAGCACAGGTCTAATGGTCAGTTGAGATGGTCAGAGAGTAAGGAGTAAACCCAGTGATAAAGTGACTGAATAATTGAATTGTAGTACACAGTGTATTATTAGTCAAGTAATTAATTGGTTGTAATTAGTAAGTTAATAAATCAGTGTTTAGTGTTACCCTGGTGTTATAATTTCCGAACCCACGATGCAGGCTGTTTACAAAAAGGGTGTAAGCACGCCACAATATTTTCATCTTGTTCCGTCGAAGGGGGTAAATTGGGGTAAATTTGGGGTAAATAGGCAAACCCAGCAGGTAAGAGTCCATAAAATTGGCATTTAGTATATACAAGAGAAGCTAAGGCCTCAAAAAAAAATTTGGAATTAGCCACCCCCACTACCACCCCACTATTATTGAAGGGGATGAAAAAAATGTGATTTAGTGTATGTACAAGAACCAGAAACCTCAAAATATTTTTTTAGTTCATCCACCCCCACTACCACCCCACTACCGATGTGGGGTATCGTTTTATAGGTTTTTGGAGTAGAGGATTTCAAATATATTATTAGAGTTCCATAAACAATTATTTCCATATACAAAATGTTTTCGTTGTGGGTGACTTGGGCAGCGGTTATTTTATTGCGACGACTGAGTTCGGGCGTGATAATATATAAGAGTATATTTTTCCCTTCCAACCTTTGCTTGTATTGTTTAAAAAAAAAAATTCACAGATCTCGCAATCCTTGCAACCATCGGAGGGTAATGAAAACAAACATGATATACAACGTGATCTACCATGACATGCGGGAAATTTAACAGTAGGTTGTCCCCACCGAAAGGAGTTTAAAAAATGAAAAATTAAAAAAATTACCAAAAAAATGACCTTATTGTTTTGTATAAATGCTCCGCCAATGACTTTAACAAATCTGATGTAACGCGGTACAACCATACCACTTTATCAGACTTGGGATTGACACTATTGACAGCAAAGCTGGTTATGATAGAAGTGACTTTTTGGTTTTAATCAAATCACACTACTAAAATCGAAAAGACATTAACCCTACGGTAATGAACTCTGAAACAACAAGCAGATACATATAAGAGATATTTATTTAAACCCGACAATAACCCGGCGGTGTCCTGATTGTTCGACCGAAACCAAAAAACGCGGGTACTTTGATCTGTGCTTGCCGGCACATGCCGGCTGCAGTTTTTATGCCAATTAAGGGTGCTGGTGCCGTGCTTAAGAAAATGATTTCGTAGTTCGAGAATTTCTCTTACATCCCTGAACCGATTCAAAAAGTTTTTTGATAGGCCTTTATAGAATGGTACCAGACTATTGAGAAATCAAAATTTTTTTTTTTTTGATTTTCGCACAAGTAAAATTTTTTTCTTTTTTAGTTTTAAATAGCCTAGTACCATTCTATATAGCTGTCTCTAAAAGAATCTCAAAAAATTGTTTCAATCGGTTCAGGGATGCAGGAGAAATTTTCGAATTACGTTCACGAAACCGCCCACCTTAAGGAAATGAAAACAACTCCAATACGCTCTTTCACCGTCGACCTATTACTGACCTACTCAAAATCAGTAGTGTATATTCGCAAATTTACTAATAATTTAATATACTAAATTACCTCAGAACACTCTAAAATTTTGCAGGGGCTTTCCCACATTGAAGACTAGTACATCATTTTATTTTCCGCATATCATGGTAGATTAGGCTGTATAATGAACACGGTTTATTACAAATACCAAACAGAATCAATTAAAATTAATATATAAATTTTTGTTTCCTTGGCTAAACTAATAAACTAAGTGAATATACAGATTCGGCAATTGCAGTTCGTGATATGTAAACGTGTATCAGCGCAGATAAACATCGCCTTGCCGTAGATCAACGCAAGGCATTGGTATCGTTCATGCCACCACCGCTTGACCGCGTCGACGACCCCACGCATTTTGCTTTCAATAGCCTATCCGTAAAGAATTTTATTCCTTATATTACCAACTATATTTGCCGTATCTGTATAATGTGTACAAACTCGTTTCTGCGCATATTTTTAGCTGGGCTCTTCTCATAGTAATACCACAGAAGAAGAAACAATCAGAATATAATGTCGGCAAAAATCCTTTGATCTCGTGTTGTAAATTTCCGCCATACTTTTGTTGGGAGAGTTCAGGACAGTACTCAATATTTTTTACCCCTTTTAGGAACGGCCCGGTAGAGAGTCAGAAAACCTGTGAAACATTAGATGAAGACAAATAATATTTGTTTTAGATTTTCAATATTTCTTACCTAGTTAGGCGGCATCATGATACAAACTGTATCACGAGGCGAGATCACGCCATTTGTCGCAGACGATCCGGTTACAGAAGAAATCCGTGATCCGGGCCCGGCACGATTTTTTACATTTCCGTCCGAGATTGACAGTGCGCGATGTAGATGCGCGAACTTTTCCCGCCAATGAGAGATTGTATTCTGATTGTTTCTTCTTCTGTGGTAATACCACAAAGTACAGTAACTACACAGAGGCGAAAGCTTTAGCAGCACCTTTGAGTTTTGACGGCTCGATTTTTGTGACCTTGTGTACCAATTGCATCTGCACTGAGGGAAATATGTTGTTAATTTATTTCTATTTTTCTTTATTTCTAAGGATACACTGAGAAAACAGTGTATTTCGAGTTGGATTGAAAAATATTACCATTTGAATTGTTTATAATCGGCGCCTATTCTCAGTTGAGGTGGGCACTAGGTTTTATTTATGAAAATTTTAATTCTCGGCAAATGTTGTCAAAATGAGTGGAAACAAAACTCACAAATCCAAACTTAAAACGATAAACGTCAACAGTGTCAATGCAAAAGCGAGGTTGATTAAAAAATGACGACGCATATATAAATTTGGTTTTGGCGGGAAGGCTTGCTTTCGCCTCTGTGTAGTTACTGTACTCTGTGGTAATACTACTTAAATACAATAGAGGATGTTAATTTAGAGGGCGCTATCGTCGGCTGTATGTATATAACACACTTTTGACCAATCACGAACTAGCTATTTTCGTAAACAACCAGCGAGTCCATTATTTCCAAGGGAGAGTTTATGTTTTCATAAAACGTCAAAGTTTTATTGTGAACTAACTTTATTTTTTCAACTTCAATTTAAACAATTTAAGTCGTAGATAACGTATAGTATTCTGCTTTGCATGTAATGGGTATTATGTTATGTTATGTCATATAACAATCTCATTGACACAGAGCTGGCACAAATATATATATTCTAATACATAAAGCCGACGGTGATACCCCTGGCGGCCGCTACGAAACTAAAAGTCCTTATCATTCCCTATTGTCAACCGTGTTCTGTTTACTGGCTCCATAGACATCATATATATTGTAAATAGAGGAGCAATGCTGTGTTAATAAGTTAACTCTCCAAATGAATCTGCGCCGGACATTCGTAAGCACGCGCATTGAGCAACGACAAGATCGACTCTTGAAAATTTGCTCTAAGAACAGAACTGGTCTTACAGATTTGAGCCCCAATGGAAAGAAAATAAGCGAAAATGTGCAAATATTTATATTTTGTAGCAAAGGAAAGAAATAAATATTCTTATTTTCATAAATTTTTTTCCTGCAAAGAACAGCGCCAATTTTATTTACATTCTGTCACATTTTCCCGAAATTTTTATTGTTATAGTCTAATTTATTCTGAATAAATTTTTTGACAAAATTTCCAATAATGGACGGATAGAGGGGCATGAGGAAATCGATACTTTGAAGTTTATATTAACAAAACTGCCTTAGGCCCACATTAAACTACAAAAGTTCTTTGGCAAAGATCTTTTATAAAAGATATTTTATGAGAAATGTGATGGCGTAGTGGACCAAATTTTACAAAATATCGACCATGTTTTATAAAATATTATACACTTCTCATAAAAAATATCTTTTATAATAGATCCTTGTCAAATAAATTGTATAGTCTAATGCGGGCCTAAGAGCTGTGCGACGTTTATTCAATATTCAGTCTAATTTTTATACAAATTGAGACCATTAGACTATAAAAGTTCTTTGATAAAGACCTTCTATAAAATAGCTATTTGTACTAATTAGGAAAAGTTGTCCTACGTGTTGCACTTACGATTTTTTCTACTGACTTTTGGAAGAGTTTTTTGAATTTTACAGTTGACATTTATATACTTACTACTTTTTTTGAATTCTAATTTCGTAACTAGGGAATGAACGTATTTGGTGCGGAAACATCTTTTCCGCCTAGTTTGCAAATTAGTACTGAAACGTCAGTAAAAAAATATTTTATGTAAATATGATAGTGTAATAAATGTATTAGGTATGGCACCCGTTGATACCGGGCTTCGCCCCCGGAATAGGGCCCCGTCGAGGCCCCCTGTCACTATAACCTCACTTTTCATAACCTCACTCAAAATCATCATTAAAGTGTTAGAAATAGTCAGTAAAGTAATCCAATATTGTACAATTTCTTATAGTTGGCGGAGGTGACGGAGATAGACGTCAACATAAATTTTTCGACACTAAAAAACCTCAAAATCGCCATTAAAGTGCTAGAAACAGTCAGTAAAGTAATCCAATATTGTAAGATTTTTTGTAGTTGGGGGAGGTGGCAGATAAACGTCGACATAAATTTTCCATTGCTTGTGACATAAGAGGACTGATTACCTTTAACACTGTAAGCAAATCTTACAACTCACTTTTCGTCCACTTCTAATTATTGTCATATCGATTTGAAACTTTGCAAACTTATGCAATTCTGGAAGCAATACAATATATGGTAGGATACCAAAAACCGTATTTTTTATTTTTTAAACTATATATTTTTTTTTAATTCAAAATTGTACTTCACTATTAATATTGTTAAAAATAATGGTTTTCTTACAAAAAATTATTCATTGACATTAAAATAATTATAACATTTCTTAATGCCCACTTAAAATTATTTAATAACAAATAAAATTGAAAATACTCTTTCAAATGAAAAAAACTGCATCAAAATCGGATCACCCGTTGAAGAGATATGAAGCCACATACAGACAGACAGACAGACAGACAGACAGACAGACAGGCAGGCAGGCAGGCAGACAGACAGACAGACAAACATAGAAACATACAAACAAACTTATAACACCCCTCTTTTGGGGTCGGGGGTTAAAAAGTAGAGTAGATTAATCCTAATTTCACAATTTCTGGATTAAAAAAAAACTTAATATGCACCTTGGCACTAAGGTTTCTTTTTATCACTTATTTTTTTTATTTGTCGAGGTCCATAAAAAATTTAACTTTAGTGCCTAGACACATAAATAATAATTAATGAAAAAAATTCAGCGGTTGATAGGATTCTATCCTCCGATATTTGGTTTACAATTTCCAATTAAAATATTTTTGTTTTATTTAGCTAATTTTTAACACGTCATTTTGGTACATTTTTATGGAACAGGTGCACGTCGAGGATCAGACCCATCAAACTTCATAGCAGTTTGCTTGCAATTTTAAAAGAAATTGAAAGATATACAGAAGGTCTCATCTAACCAAAGATACCTTTGTATTACTACTATTACAGCTATTTTTAAATTGTAGTCCTTTTGATGCCGAATCACGGTTTATATTTGTTTTTTCGATTAAGTCATAAAGTTTAAAAATAAAAAGTGAATTTTACAACACTGTTGATTCCAACCCTGTATATAAATATCCTATTAGGTCGCTTCCTCTGCCTTTCGTCGCGTTCAACTTAACGTACACTGTACAAAATGAGGGTAAATTTACCATCGTTGCGTGTAAAATTTTAATGTAACTTTACCCGCAAAGAGAGTGTAAAATTCCATTTATCAGGAGGATTACCCAAAATATAAGTTAAATAGAAATTTTACACTCTTTTTGCGGGTAAAATTACATTACGGTTGGGTGTAATTTTACACGCAACGACGGTAAATTTACTATGAAAAGGAAATCCTGTCTGGATAAGGGGCAATCTTGTTACACCACGAAGGTGGTTTCGGTTCGGTTACGGTCCCTGATTTTTATACCTTTGGATCATTTTGCTCTAAAATTATAATAACACGTCTACGTAAAATATGATAATTTCCACGCATTTGACGATCACCCTGTTTGGCGAATATGATCCAAATTTGCGAGGAGGTATTCTACCAAGCTATTTAACATATGTAAAAATTTTGAAATACAAATTTTAAGTTCAACCGAAGTTATCGTGTTTAATAGATATCAGTCAACAAAAAATATGTCAGAAGTCATCGTCTCTATTAGATATTCGATAACGTCCGACTGTAAATTCCTTTTGTTTCGCAATAATATCTCAACGTTTTAAGGTAAAATTGATATTGTCATCTATCCTAGGTAGAGTTCGCTCAAATATGAAAGGCACACTGTATATTACAGTTTAGATATCTTGTACAATTTTGCATTTTTTATGTTCTTGTATAATAAAAACCTTCTATAATAAAAAAAAAATGAATAAAATCGGATTGAGCCCGTAATGAAACGGATTTCAATACATTTTTCTTCTACGATGTTAAAAAATTTTATCCCTACTTGACTAAATTAAATAGGTACAATAACGTCTCATCTACACAATTGCGATGTATGCATTCCTATACATATAGCATTCACATGTACATATTTTCACCCCCATATTAATAAAAAACAATTCTGAAAATCGCCCAACCAACCGCACACCTCATGTTAACAACATTCGCTATCATCATCAAGTGATTTTTTCATAGTTTTCCTTTTTCATATCGCCTTTGAAAACCCACATACACCTTCACACGAAATTACCTTACCCTAAGTATTTCGGAAAAATAAGTTTTCACTTTGGATATTCGACATCGTCCGACTACAATTTTTTTTCGCTTCGCAACTGTCTTATTAAAAATATCTTAATAACATTTTAAGGTAAAATTGATGTCATCTAACCTACATAAAGTTCGCTCAAACCTGAAAGACGTACTGTAATTGTAGTTTAGATATCTTGTTTGTATTTTTTATGTACTTAATAAAAACCTTTTTTTAAATTTTGATATAAAATCATAAACCATAGTTTATATGAAACATGGTATTTTACGCGCCTCTGATGATCACCCTACATGGCTAATATGATCCATTTTCAATAGGAAGTATTCTACCATGCTAGTTTATATGTTCCAAATTCGAAAAAACATTTTTAAGTCTAACAGAAATTAACATATTTAATAAATATTCAGTCGATAACGCCTGACTGCAACTTTAATAATTCCATAATAGACTTAATAAAAATATTTTAATATTTCAAGGTAAAATTGATATATCATCGAATCTACACAAAGTTGGATTCAACCTTAGAGACATCCTGTATATTACGGCTTAGATATCTCGTACGTATTAATATTTTTGTGCACTTAATCAAAAACCTAAGTAACAGTTGGCTCTAAAATTGTAATAAAACATAGTTGATATAAAACATGAAAGTGTACTCGCCTTTGACGATCGCCCTGTAAGACAGATATGATTAATAAGAAGTTTCGGCCATATATTATACATGCTTCAAATTCGAAATTAAACAGCAGAGGTTATCGCTTCTAACAGATATTGGCCGTCGGCAACGCCTGATTTTATTTACTTCATAACAGTCTTATTAAAGATACCTTAGTGATGGTTTAAGGTAAAGTTATATATTATTATATATATATATATATCATCTAATCTATACAAAGTTGGTTCCAACCTTAAATACACCCTATATATTACGGTTTGGATATCTTGTACATCTTCATATTTTTGTGTTCTTAATCAAAAATCTTAACGACATTTTGCTCTCAAATTGTAAAACATAGTTTATATACAAATAAAAATTCACACGATGATCGCCCTGTAGGACGGATATCGCCCAATTTCAATAGCGAATATTCTTCCATGCTATTTTATGTATGATCCAAGTTTGAAATAAAAACACTATGTCTAACAGGAGTTATCGTGTTTACAAGAGATTAATATAGTCAAAATGTAGGGGTCCATTTCCCTTCCCCATTGCCACCCCCGTAATCGTGGAACTTCCGGATCACTTTTACGCGACTCAAGAAGGTCCAAGCCTACACAACGATACCAAAATCAGCCCGATCAAACCACCCCTGCGTCCAGCGGTCGCGACTGAATATTTGTCACACTTTTTAACTTTGTACCTCCTTATACACAGGTCTCATATACCATATAGCTTATATAGCTTCTACGATTCCCCTATTAGATTCTACATATTTTCCTAGCATCACACTGTCGATTCCTTAAATATTTCCAACGAAGAAAAACATTAGCTTGCGTTACCACTCAATACATGCTTGCCTTGTGTATTACCAAATATTTTAAAATTATAGACCTTTTGATGCTGAATCACCCTGTATATTTGACTTTCGATTAACCAACCCCACGTCGACAACGCCTGTTTGCAACTTTTATTTACTTCATACTAGTCTTAGTAAAAATGCTTTAGTTATATTTTAAGGTAAAATTGATATGTCATCCTAATCTTCACAAAGTTGGTTCCAACCTTAGTGACGCCTTGTATATTACGGTGTAAATATCTTGTACACATATATTTCTGTGTGCTTAATCAAAAGCCTTAGTGACATTTTGCTCTAAAATTGTAATAAAACATATGTAGTTTAATATAAAAACTAGCAGATTCCCGCGATTTCGTTTGCATGGAAGACTTCGTCCGCGTAGAATTAAGAACATTGACATACTAACTTATGCCTATAAAGAAATACTACATATTCACGGAGTACTCCTATAGTACTCAGAAAGTACACTGGAGGCAACCCACTGTGCATCGATATTACTCGGGGAAACCCACTGCGCATCCATGATATTCGGGGAAACCTACTGCGCATTCATTGCATTCAAGAAATACTTCTGCGCATCCATAGTACTCGGGGAAACCCACTGCATATCCATTGTACTCGAGGAATTCTACTGTGCATTAATTGTACTGGCGGAAACCCACTGCGCATCCATTGTACTCGGGGAAACCCACTGCGCACCCATTGTACTCGAGGAAACCCACTGCGCATCCACAGTACTCGGGGAGACCCACTGCGCATCCATTGTACTCGGGGAAAACCACTGCGCATCCATATTACTCGAAGAAACCCACTGCGAATCCATAGTACTCGGGGAAATCCTCTGCGCATCCATATTACTCGGAGAAACCCACTGCGCATCCATGGTACTCGGGGAAACCCACTGCGCATCCATGGTACTCGGAGAAATCTATTGCGCATCCATTGCACTCGAGAAACCCACTGCGCACCCATAGTACTTGGAGAAACCCACTGCTCATTCATAATACTCATGGAAATCCACTGCGCATCGCAAGAGATACGGGTACCCTTTAGACCATCTATCACCTTCAAAAAGTGAAAATCGAAATTTCGTCTTACACTAATAGATTTCAACATAAAATATTTCTGCCAAACTTCACGCATCTAGATCCAACCGTTTCCGAAAAAGCCTATTCGTCATTCGAGGAACCTCTATGCAAAATTTGAAATTTCTGGATCCATCGGCTTGAGCTGTGCGTTGATAGATCGGTCAGTCAGTCAGGGTATTCTTTTATATATTTAGATAGATAAAAGTTCAAACGCCTCTGACGATCGCCCTGTATGCCGGATATGACCCAAATTCAATAGGAGTATTTTACCACGTTATAGGTATAATAACGTCTCCTATCATAACATACCTATTATAATACCAAATTACCTAAACTCTAGAAACTGCTCAACCACACTTCGGCAACTTTTATTTACTTTTATTAAAAATAACTTAATGATGTTTTAAGGTAAAATTGATATATCATCTAATCTACACAAAGTTGATTCCAACCTTAGAGACACCCTGTATATTGCGGTTAAAATAACATGTACATCTTTTTTGTGGGCTTAATTAAAAACCTTAAAACATTTTACTCTAAAATATTAATAAAACATAGATTATATAAAAATAAAAGTTCACACGCCTCTGACGATCACCCTGTATGACGGGTATAGCACAATTTCAACAGGGAGTATTCTATCACGCTATTTTATTTATGACACAAATTTGAAATAAAAATATTATGTCTAACACAAGTTATCGCGTTTACCAGAAACACCTTGGAACCCCTGGCGGAAAAGTGGAATCATTGTCCCTAGACGCTGACAACATCATCACTCTTAAAGATTTCTAATATTTGACTCTGCCTTCTCCTCCGCTCCGTTTGAATTCTGTGACGGTAAAACCTCGAATTGGCTCCCTATAAGTGTTTTCAACACTAAAAGCATCAGAAAGCTACAACTTCCATCTTTTAAATGAACCAGCACTCATATAGATTGAAGAAATTCTGATTTAGTGACTTGTAATTCAGTGCGTCGGTGTCACAGTCATGCGTATTCAAGCGCGCGCACACATGGAACTCGCTTCGAGTTAAAACGTTACATTTGACTATTTTTTTCGGGAAAACTGTGGCTTTAGCGATAAATTTTGTTAGGACATTTTTTTTTTTCATAAATACGTGATCTATTTATCTGTATTTTTTATTCTTTCCTAGCTTGACTTACTTTCAAAATTTTGAAAAAATGGATGAAAATTAATTTTTTTCACTTTTTTTTATGTTCTACATACGTGCGAAATGTAAACTTTTCAGGATATCATTCTATACACTTTCACGGACTCATTAAAAAAATATATTCATTTTGCATGTTTTTGTAAGTAAATACCTTCATCGACTGGGCTATCAATGTCAGCTAAACGTGAGCAAAGGGAAATGCAAGATAGCAGTTCTCCATATATCACGAGAAACATGATACCCAAATAAGCAATTCTCAAAGTAAGCTGTTATCTAATACTGTAATATGATACTATCTGTAATGTTATTTTATATCTCGATGATACAGCATATAATTTTATGTAACAACTTCCACCTTATTAAAAAGTTGGGCAATGCATCCACTAATGCATGATATATTCCTATCTTGACACAAAACAGAGTGAGTCATTTTTATTTACCAGAAACATTATTAAGTTCTACCGAAAACCCGATTTTTAAATTTCTAGTATTATTTTGTTCATTCTAATATGCAAAAATTTGAAGTACGGCTCTATAGTACTCTTCTCAGCATGTAGTAACACCGACTTCGATATTTTTATGGATTTTTTTATATACCCAATACGTTTGTAGACATCTAGAAATAATCCCAGAAGGAAAAACAGAAAAAATCTTTATAATCCCAGCACAAAATTTGTGCATATAAAAAATAAAATCAACCACTTCCTTCGTTTGAGAATTATGAATTTTATTCCTTGTTTTTTGAATAGTTCAACATTTAATCAACACTATTTTATTTACATTCACATTTAGCTTAGTATATATTTTACGTGCAAAACAAAAAATATGTTGGTTTAACTTCAATATTATTTTCTAGTAAATTATAGCTACTTTATATCAGTTAGTTACACGAGCCACATAAATTTGATTTATAATTAGTTCGGAAATTATCAACAAAAACAATTCACCTATTAAACCGTTATTCAATTTAGAGATAATTGAATATTTGCCTACATTGAATTAGTAGAATATTTCATTTGGCTAGGAATTAGTATTTTTGTATTAAATTTCATTGTATAGTTTATTTAAATTATAAATGTTTATTTAATAGAAAAATTATTCCATTTGTGTTTAACCAGATAGCTGTGTTTACTAGACTAATCCTAATAATGTTCACATCGAATAGCTTGTTGATAAAATAATATTGATATTTTTACAATTAATCATTTTCTATTTATTTGCTTTGATCATGATTGAAAAATATTACTTAGGTTTTAAGCAAATCACAACTTACCTACTTTCTGTATATTGGTACCAGATTGAGGCACCAATATAGTCGAGAATCTGAGATTCAATTTAAGGCTTAGTTTTTGAAGCCTAAGTACAATTCTGTGCAATGAAATCCCGTACACATATTTTTCGCTATACTAAATCATTCCTTATTTAGTTGTCAGTGTTAGTGTCATATTTTCTCTCTAAAATTCAGAGCAGTTGTTAACCATTATCAACTGAATAAAAGTACTGTTATGAATGTGAAGAAAAGGTGGGAGGAGGAAGGTAGCGTAAAGAGAAAAGACGTTTCAGACCGATGGAGAAGTTCAAATCTCGTTCAAGATGAAGCGCTCCTTGGCTATTTGAGGGAAAATTCGTTTCAAACAACAGGAGACGCTGTGTTCATGACAAATTTTACAGCATCGAGGTCAACAGCTAGCCGAAGGATAGGAAAATTGGATTTAAAAAACTGTACAAGTACCAAGAAGACCATATTAACAGAAGAACAGAAGCAAGCCCGCATTCTATTTTGTTTAAATTATGTCTATCGCCCGTTGGAGTTTTGGAACAATGTTGTGTTTACCGATGGAAAAGTTATTCAGTCTTGTAACGATGGACATATTCCGGTGTACCGTCCTGCAAATACCAGTTTTCACGTACGTTACGTGTCCGTGGACGATTTTCTGTTAACGTTTGGGCATGGATAAGCATGCATGACCCTGGTCTAGCGTGGCGTATTATAAGTAATGGTAGATTTAATGGACAGGTTTATAGGGATCTTTTGGAAAACGTTATGCTTTCTTCGGTGGAGCAATTATATCCAAATAACGCCTTCATTTATTAACAAGGCAACTGCCCTATTCATACTGCCAGGTTAATTACTCAGTGGTTTGGGAACAATAATATTGAATTATTACCGTAGCCTTCGCATAGTCCCGATATAAACCCAATTGAGAACGTCTGGGGTTTGCTATTAAAAAAAAATGATGAGCGAAACTTTGGACCAAGAAATGAAGAAGAATTGTGGTCGGCAATTGAAGATTGCTAAGAAGAGTTAAGAGAAAAAGAAAACTGTTGTCGTAGATTAATTGCTTATATACCGACAAGATAATCACCTCTTGGAAGGAAACGGAGCCTTGACAAAATATTAGGTTACATTATTTACACAATAAATACAATCGCAGTTATGTGCAGTCGTATCTGTGAATTTTTCGTCAATTTTTGCATTTGTTACAAATCGAAATCATTCCCATCGAATGGTGTAAAAAAGTAAAAAAAACAAAAATTCGCTTGTTTTTTTCTGGATTAACATTATTCAAATACCTTACTTGAGTCGTCCAGAATCAAAACTCACATTATCCAAAATCTGACTTTTTGGCTAGCACAGAAAAACTAGTTTGAAAGCAACCTTTTATCTGGGAAATATTCTATTGGTATATGCTTAAATGAATTTACAATAAAATAAGTCGATATTGTGAAAAACAACAATAAATGATTCCATAAACTTAGAATAAAATACTAAAGTTTGGATAATGAGTTTTGACCCTTATTTATGGATAATGTGAGTTTTGACAATTTAATAAGTGGATTTTGTGAGTTTTGATACTGTGGTATGGCTCATCAGAGATTAAGACTATCATCTATTCTATAGGAGATTAAGACAGAAGCAAGGTTACCTTACCCCATTTCGGTAACTGAAAAATGTTGAAATAAGTTTTAAGCTGTAAAAGGTAATAAAACAATCAGTGCAAATAAGTGGATTTATTTTGAAGTATTGTTTACAAACAATAATTGTTTGTAAAACTGATTAAAGTTAAATTTGTTTCAAAACTAACATTCTCCAAAGGATAATGTGAGTTTTGACTCCAACATCAATCTTTGTAAATTTTTTACGCAGGGATAATGGCAGTTTTGACCTTAATAAATATATGGCGTTATAAAGTTCAGGCAGCGTTGATAGATGGCACTTTTACGTAAAAATTCGCGATTTTGGAGAATGTGAGTTTTGATTCTAGATGACTCACTTATGACGTTTCACAATCAATGTCAGTTTTTTATAATGATAATAAAAAATCTAAATTCCAAAAAGACTGATTCGCATCACTCAATATCAGTAACAACTGGATTACTTCATCTTTCAAGAGTATGGGATTTCATTACACAGGAGTGTACCTGTCAGACATACAGCTGAAAAGTGTCGTATTCGATATAAAATTTTGTGCTCTATTCGAATCCTGTGGGCGCACTAAAATCAGGGATTACCTTCAACGGTTAATCCTCGAATTTTCCCTTATTCCGGAAATCATCAAAAAATGCATTTTTAAAATATAACTTGCGTTTTCTCCCTCAACACATCGATGGGTTTTTGACAAAAAATCGTAAGCGACAGATCATAAATTTTACAGGAACCGACCTTTTTAAAATAATTGTATTTCTTAGTTCCAACTGTACCAAAATTTGTATTACGACTTTGTTCGTCATTACAAATTGATACCGACATTGTTATTGATGATAATACAAATTTTTAATTTAATTTTGCTGCTTAAGATGTTATGTCGGGAATATTTTATTTGAAATTTGTCTCTTAAGATGTACATATATGCACGAAATACTATGGCTAGTAGGGTGGTCCAAAATGCTTTGAAAAATATAAAAGTAAAAAATGTTTATCTCCACATTGTTGCCCTCGTTCCACTACGCAAAATTAATTACCTTACCAAAATTGGGACCAATCGGAGCGTAGCAGCACCTCCTATTGTTAGCAGAATAAATAGTTCAACAGTTTTTTGCTAGGTGGCAGCAGCAGTTTTGTTATGAGGTCATAGCGGAAAATGACAAGTCAACTTTCTCTTTTAAGGAAACTTTATTTCTTCACTGGGATGGCAAGCTACTTACAGATATTGCAGGAGGCACTGAAAAAGTTGACAGAGTGGCGATACTTGTTACTGGTAGTGGGGAGGAAAAATTACTAGGAGTTCCAAAGATTACTCGTGGAACTGGTCAAGAACAAGCTATTGCTTGTCTAAACACTCTGGATAACTGGAACCTGAGAGAAAACGTGCGTGCTTTAGTATTTGACATAACAGCTTCTAATACAGGTTTAAAAAATGGAGCATGCGCTATTCTCGAAAAAAGTTTACAGACTAGTCTTGTATGGATTCCATGTAGGCACCATGTACTTGAAATTGTGCTCTTATCTGTTTTCAATACAGCTTTTGGTGATAGTAACGGTCCAGATGTGGCTATATTTAAGCGTTTTAGGAAACAATGGTCTCAGATTGACGAAGAAGTTTATTATCCAAGCAGCAATGATCTGTATCATTCTAATGAAGCAAAAAGGCTTAGGGAAGAAATGATGAGCTACTATACTACAATTTTAAAAGACCCTCACCAGTCAAAGCAGCCTCGAGATGACTACTTAGAGCTTTTGCAGTTGTGTAATATATTTCTTGGAGGTACCATCCCCGGGTCAAAAGTAAAGTTTCGAGCACCAGGTGGTTTACACAATGCACGTTGGATGGCAAAGGCCATTTATTCTCTTAAAATCTATTTATTTAAAGATCTCGAGGAAAGGGAGGAATTACTGCAGTATGCTTGTTTGTAGCTCTCATTTACGGCCGGCATTGGAACGAGGCATCCAAGGCTGAGAAAGCTGTTATGAATGATGCTATTGTTTTAAAATAAATTGAAGCATACCCTAATTCTAATATTAAAAAAGCTGCTTCTGTAGCATTTCGACGTCATTTGTGGTTTTTTTCTGAACATTTGGTTGGACTTGCTCTTTTTGATTCTCGTGTTAGTGATGCCAATAAAATTGAGATGATTAAAAACCTACAGCGCCCACCAAAGGCTAAAGCCCTTAAGAGAATAGAGACTAAATTCTTTAACCATGATAGTCCTCTAGAGACATACTTTACGCAGCGAACCACTGAAGTCCTTAACATCCTCCATACAAACGGAAAAGAAAAAGCTGCTTCTTTTCTTTGTAAGGATCCTAAGTTGTGGTCTTCTGATCCCAACTACGTTGAACTAAAAGGGAGAGTACACAAAATGAAAGTAGTAAATGATTGTGCCGAAAGGGGTATTGCTTTAATCCAAACATATAACACAAACATCACAAAGAATGAAGAACAGCTTCAATATCTTCTTCGGCTTGTTCAATTGCACAGGTCACAGTTTCCTACTTGCAAGAAAGTAACGCTGATGGCTGATGGTGTTTAATAACAAACAAGAACAAACTTCTTATAAATAAAAAAAAATTCTCAAAATATCGTCTTTTTTGGTAAAAACGTAGGTCTGACCTTAGAAGTGTTCATTTTTCAGAACCTCTAAATATTGACCAATTCACCTAATTTTTTTTTCTCAGCTTTTTATTACCATATGGAATAAGGGCGAGCATGTGGAGAATGTTTTCAAAAAAAAATTTTTTTGGACCACCCTAATGGCTAGCCTTTAGTTTTATGGGACAAGAAAAATTACCTTAAGCGCCTAAAAGTGTATCGTAACCGACACAACTCTATGGTGCTTACGATTTTCTGCCAGTATATGATATAGGCTTACGATATTTTATGGCTATTTTTTAAAAAAGTGGGTGCTTACGATGTTTTGAAATATTTAATATTAGCAGAATATGAAATAATTCACTTACAAGATTTTCCGAACCTATGGTTTAACGTAAGCTACCGCAAAAACCAAAAAAGCTAAAAATGAAGATAATGTCGCTTACGATGTTTTGTCAAAAACCCATCGACATAAGCTAAAAATTTATTCTTTTTTTAAATTGTAGCTTACAGTGTATTCAATGTAACAGTTTAGTCAAAACACATCTAATATTTACAAAAATCTCAGAAAAGAAATCGTGTGAACTTCTACGCCGTCGGCATATTGGAAATTGCAGCCTGCAAGGTTTTTTTGAGATCTTTATTTTGGGAAATTGACGAAAATTAGATCGAACAAAGTTACAAAAAATGACCAAAATTATTTTTAGTGATTAACTCATATTGATATCCTGCGTGAAACGGTAGATATGATTTATTTAATTTAGCTGTCCTGCGAGAAAGCACGCCACGCAATAAGAAACCGAGGAGTGCGGGCAGTCGTTTGTTTCTTACTACTGTATTAGTAGGTATAATATTCCTGTTAGGTTCTTTGTTTAAAAAGATATAGTTATTATATTATAATTGTTTTAGTTCCTTACGTTTAATTACTTCCTGGTGGAAGTAGTAACGGTAAATATGCTTCGAATGTCATGAAACGTCGAGATTTTAAATTTAAGCAAAGAAAAAAATCTGTCTGTAATTTTTTTTGTGCCCACGATTACTCTGGAACGGTTTATAATATTGACTTGAAATTTGGTACCTCTACATATTATAATGAGATCTGAGACTAGATTATATTTTGATCTTATTCCGCTGAAGGGTTGGAGGGGGCGGGAAATGGGGGTAATAAGTAAAGCAAGCGTGAGTTCATAAAATGGATTTAGTGTTTCTACGAGAAGCCAAGATCTCAAATTTTGTTGTCATCAGCCAACCCCATATCACCCCATTACCATTCCCACTCCATTATTAAGTGGGGTTAAAAAATAAAACAGTGATTTAGTATGTATACATCATCAGCCACCCTTACTACCCCCCCGTTAATAATGGGATGGGGATGCTAGTGACGAACTTGGAAAGGGAATCTGGATGTGGAAGTAGTAATTTCTTAGGCAGCGGTTTTTTACTTCATCATAACTTTAGAAATACTTAAAAATACTATAAATGAAATGGACTTTAAATATGAATGTAATTATATCAGCTAAGCGAAATATATTACAATTAATAATTTCGTTTTCGTCAGTACATTTACCTAAACACATACAACCACTAATGCAAGACATATCTCTTGTTGCAAATGTTATCCTTACACTTCCAAATAAAAAGTGTATATATACATATTTTGGTATGTTCATAAAATGCTTCTTCAGTAGGTGGTAAAACTCTAATATCGCTCTTGCAGTTTAAAAATAAATGTGCCGTTAGTTAGTTAAGGCCTGCTTGAAAATTCGAGTGACCATACAGATATTTGAGGAATATGGAGGCAGGATTAATAAATTCCATCATGTTGTAATCTTCCACGTCACTTATGTTGTACCAAAGCATTGAGTGTTTCCAAATTTTCTATTGCTGTCTTAAATGCTGTCTTTTTTTTCCTTCTTAAATTGATAGCTTTTGCTATCGCACCCACAAAGTACAAAAAGCGCCTTAATGTAAGGAGCAGAGGTATGAATGTCTGCGTCTTCAATTATTTTATTGCAGAACAAATACGAATAGGGACGAGCGTACAGGCGACTTCAATGTGAATATCAGTCGATATTCCGTTGAAGCAACGTCGAGCGCGGTTAGTACTTGGATGGGCTCCCATCTTGGGAAATACAGCGTTCTCGTCCCACCTTCTAGAGGCTTGTATATCAGTGTATACTCGGAAGTTACGTAATTTCAGACGAGGATTACGTAGTGGATATACCATCCTTCGGAGGGGATGTAAAGCAGGCGGTCCCTTGTCTACTAAATGTTAGGCAAGTAAAAGATCCCTACTCTTCTTAAGGGAAGAGGTTCGGCAAAATTTCCAGGTTGGGGGTAGCTCGTCTCCTGGCGTCGGTGATAGGCCCTGGTAGCGGAAATAGGCCGACGTTAAACAGTTGAAAAAAAAAAAAAAAAACAAATACGAATCGAACTTTGAAGCCACAATTTTGCTTTCATTTTGGTGCAAAAAAACAGTGAAACAAAAATATATCTGTGTCACTTACCACTATCACTGCCCTTTCAAAACACGACTAGTACTACTAATACAGTACTGAGCAACACAAACGACTGCCCGCATTCCTCGATTTCTCACTTGGTAGCGTGCTCTCTCTCAGAACAGCAAAATTTAAAAAATCATATCTACCGTTTCACGCAAGGTATTAATATAAATCATTCACTCAAAATAATTTTGGTCTTTTTTTGTAATTTCGTGCGATATAGTTTTTGTAAATTTTCTAAAATAAAAAAAAAATTCTCGCAGGCTACATTATTCAATGCGCCGACGACGCGAGATTTTTTTCTATTTCTGTAATTATTAGATGCATTTTGATTATACTGCCGCATTAAATAAACTGTGAGCTACAGTTTAAAAAAATAATGGATTTTAGCTTATCTATTGTGGGAGAAAACGCAAGTTATATTTTAAAAATTTAATTTTTCACGATTTCCGAAATAAGGGGAAATTAGCGGATTAAGGATAGAACCTTGCAGTATGAAAGGGAAATATGCGTTTATTTTCGGTTGATTATAAATATTAAAAAAAAATTAGGAACTATTTTGAAAAACTACAATATTCAAGTGCAAAAAAAAATGACAATAAAAATATATATTGTTGTGTTCGTTAGAACAATATCAGGTAACTAAAATAGTTTTAAAAATTATACTATGTTTGGTTTCTTAAATATTTCTAATGAATTGAAAATAAACGCATATTTCTCTCTCACTCTGCAAAATCTTATCCTTAAGGGTTGAAAGCAATCCCCGATTTTTATGCGGTCTCCGGATTCGGATTGAGCAGAAAATTTTACATCGAAAACGACACTTTCCAGCTGAATGTCTGACAGGTACTTAGGACTGAAAGATAAATGTCTCTAGAATCTGGACTAATATCTACTCCAGATATGCACTCCAGACCTACCAACCACTGAATATATAACAAGGTATTAATAAAATTATAGTTTGATTTTTCATACCAATAATTTTATAATAGCTTGAAATCATTTCATCTATGTGTGCATGACAGATCGGCATTTGCATGACAAATTGAATTGAATTATAGCATATGTGATGTTTTTGAACTTTAAACTGTCTTTTGTGATTGCTTCACAGATATTGTTGAATAATAATAATAATAATAAAGCATTTATTATTTACCCAAATTCACAATATTAACAAAAATAAATTATTACATTTACACTAGAGGTAAATAAAAGGCGAGTAGTTCAGTTTACTGTCGAAGCCAGTAAACTGTTCTTCCACTACCGCTTATAAATAATGTCAGAAGTAGAAAAATATAAATACATGTAATGTGGCTTTATATTCATACCTAGACAAAACATAATACATAAGAAAATTAAAAAAGAAATACATCAAAGCAGAGCGAAAAAGAGGCAGACTGGAGCAGAAGGAGAGAGGAGACTAGGAAATGAGAGGGAAAAAAAAAAAATATATATATATATATAAAGGAAGGAACAAAAAATAAAAAAAGATAGAGAAGTTACAGGAAAAGTTAAGATTTCACTTTACTGATTTCGCATTAAATATTTTTTAAATGTTTTTTTAAAACTTACATTAAAGGGTAGCTTATTTATACAGGCAGCAATGTTATAAGAGAATGACCTTTTGAATATTTCTTTACGGTGTTGTGGTATGGTGAGAATATCTCTTCGTCTAATATTAATGTTATGAATATCATTTCTAAAATAGAGCTTGTTGAGGAGGTAAGGTGGTGACCTAAACTTTAAAATTTTATGAAAAAAAACAATCCATGTGAAGTTTGCAGCGATTGTACATATTCAACCATCCTGCAGTTTTCAATTTGTGAGATATTCTTTGACGGCGTTGAATTCCAAAAATTAAGCGAAGACAACAATTTTGTACTTTTTGTATACGCCGGGTCTCGATGCTGTCAATACAAGGGCCATAAACCACATCACTGATTAAAATGAGACAAAACTAGAGAATCACAACATTTTTTTTACTTCCATGCTTAAAAAAACGTCTCTGAGTATATATCATGTTTAGAGCAGCATATTCTGTTCTTAATTTACTCGTAATATGCTGTTTAATACTTAATTTATTATATCAATAATAAGACCAAGACTTTTCGAGCTATTATTAAAGGCGATTGTATCATTTCCAATCTATATAATCATTTCTCTCGACACAGATTCGCGTGCATTGTCATTGCAAAATATAGCAGATGGTTTACTAGAGTTAATTTTCAGTAGAGACTGACACCAAATTCTTTATATTGTTGTTAATTAAATTCCTATATTCCTGTAGATCTTCAACATGAAATTAACAATAAATCTGTGTATCATCAGCATATAAATGATAATTGCAGTATTGCAAGGAATTGTGAAAATTTGATGTAAAAATTGTAAACAACGGTCCAAGTATGCTTCCTTGCGGGACACCCGAAACTACCGCCAGTGGTTGTGAAATATTATTATTAAGTACTGTTTTTTGAATTCTATCCGACAAGAATGACAAAATTAGATTGGAGGAATTTCGTTCAAAGCCACAGAAGTGTAAAATTCAAAAAAGTAATTGGTGATTTATCATATCAAAAGCTTTCGTATAATCTAATAATACTAATACACTGATTTTATTATTATCGGTAGCTCCAATGGTGTCATTAGTTACGTCAGTAAGGGCCGTAGCACAACTGAAACCAGATCTAAATCCCGACTGTTTAAATGGTAGAATATTATTGAGATTCACAAATTCTCTAATTTGCAATTCTAAGATTCTTTCAAACATTTTTGATAAGACAGGTAAAACACTAATGGATCTCAGGTGGTTCAAATGGCTAGGTTGATTGATTTTAGGTAGAGGAAATATTAAAGCTATTTGTAGTTTGTAAGTAGTGTGAATTTATACACTGATTATATGTGTGTTAAGAATGGAACTATATAAGGACAGCATAAAATCATTAAAGTTATATTTAATTTATGATATCCATAAGCTTTGGATTTTATGTTTTGAATGATTTTAATTAAAAATCAGTTGAAAAGAAATAAACCATCTATGCCTTCTTTAACATTGGTATTATAAAAATTTATTAACTCATCTTTAGGTACATCATTATTATTAGAGGAATTGATAAAAAAATCGTTAATAGCATCCACATTACTTAACTGTTCAGGTATATTAATATTTCGGTTTCTGGCAATATTTAATTTTTTTAACTCACCCCATTTCTTTTTAATATTACAATTATTAAATTTATGTCTTAAATAAGCCTTCTTTTCAGCCTTAATAGCTGCATTAGTTAAATTCCTGAGTTGTCTGTAGTAGACCCAGTGGCCGTTTTGTCCTGTTTGTTTGAATTTTGCCAAAGCTTTATGACGTAGTTTCTGCATAAATTTAATATTATCCGTTATCCACGGAGCATAGCTTCTTTTGGAAAATTTCATAGATTTGTTAGGTGCATGCGAATTGAATAACTGCAAAATATTTTCAGTAACAAATTCAATCTTATCGTCAATATTATTCATATAGAAAATATTATTCCAAGGTATGTTTTCTAAATCCATTTGAAATTGTTCAAAATTTATATGCTTTAAAGCTCTACAATTAAATATTCTCTCCGGTTCTACCATAATATTAAACGTTATAGTACAGTGAACTAAGAAGTGATCAGATATTTGTGCATCGTTTACCCCAACGTCACAAACATTTTCAAAATTTACCAGAATTAAATCTAACAATAACCTGATAGTATCTGTAATTCGAGTGGGTTCGTTTATTACTTGTACAAAATTGAAAGTTTGATATATATTTTTAAATTGCGTAGAATAATTAGTATCTAAGTTTGGCACATTAATGTTAAAGTCATCTAAACACACTATATTATCATAACTTGCAAAAACATTGAAAAACCTGTCCTCAAAGTAGTTTAGAAAGGAATCATAATCGGAATTTGACGGCCTATATACATTAGCGATGACAAGATTTTCTATTAATATTTTGATCATAATAATCTCTATATAATCGTGGGTTTCACTTAATAAAATGGTGTAATTTAAAGTGTTCTTTAAATACAAGCCCACACCACCTCCTCGAACAAGCCGGTCTCGCCTGACAAGAACGTAGTTATTCATACTTACAAAATTGCTGCCAATACCTGGATGTAACCGACCCCGATGACATGATAGTTTGAATTTAAAATGCAGTCTTGAAACTGATTAAAATTTGCAGTAAGAGATCTTACATTTATGTGTGCAACGTTCAGGTTCATATAAGTCGTATGAAAAGTATGTGAGCTAACAAAAACAGTTTAGGTAAATAGTGCAGCTAACAATAAAACCTTTATAAATAACAAGTTTTTAATCGACAGATAAAGATAGATAAAGAAACACGCAAATATCAGTATAGATCAGTGAAATAAACGAGAGGAGAAAAAGAAGAAGAAAGAGTAAGAGAAAGAGAGACAGAACTAAACTGTTGTAAACTATAGAAATATAAAATAAAAGAGTAACGTGTACAATACGCACAAGTAGAATATACCCACTGCTAATAAACATAAAAAAAACCGCTGCCCAAGGAATCTACTTCCACATCCATATTCTCTATCCAAGTCACTCACAACGAAAAAATTTTGTATGTGAAAAATAATTGTTTATGGAACTTTAATAATATAATATTTGAAATCCTCTACCCCAAAAACCCATAAAACGATACCCTACATCGGTAATGGGGTGGGGGGTGGTGATAGGGGGGTGATAGTGGGGGTGGATGAAGTAAAAAAATATTTTGAGGTTTCTGGTTCCTGTACATACACTAAATCACAATTTTTTTTCGTCTCCTTTAATAAGGGGGTGGGTGTGGTAATGGGGGTGGCTAATGCCAAAAATTTTTTTGAGACCTTAGCTTCTCTTGCATATACTAAATACCAATTTTATGGATTCTTACCTGCTTGATTGACCTATTTACCCCAAATTTACCCCAATTTACCCCCAACCCTTCGACGGAACAAGTTGAAAATATAATTTATTTCTAGATCTCGTTAAGGTACATATGTGTACCAAATTTCAAGTCAATATCTTAAACGGTTCCAGAGTAAGCGTGCGCACAAAAAAAAAGTTACAGACAGACAGACCGACAGACAGACCGACAGACAGACCGACAGACAGACCGACAGACAGACCGACAGACAGACCGACAGACAGACAGAAAATTTTTTTTCGCTCAAACTTAAAATCTCGACGTTTCATTACATTTTAAGCCTATTTGGACAATAAAAATTTTTAAAAATTTTTTTGTCGTTACTATACTTCCACTGGACGTGGAAGTAATATGTATAAATTTATATTTTTATATATTAAACTCTATTAACCAAATCGTAAACTGTATAGCAAAATTACTTGTAAAAATATGTATTGGCAAAAATGCACATTATGCATGTAGCAAAAAAGCTAGAATGGTAATAAACAAGGTGTATTTATCGTTATACACTACAGAATTACTTGTATGAATAGGACATAAATAGACAAGAAGCACGTTATACAAGTAGCAAACAAGCTAGAATGGTGGTAAACAAAGAATACTTAACTTTAAGACACATTAAAGTTTTCCAGATCATCTATACGATGCACTACCCCATTATGTTTCACGTATATGTTTTCATAGAGACACCACACATCTTTATTACCGAACTTGTGCATAGCAATTACCATGAGTGGGAGTCTCATTTTCGTAAGGTCCTCCTTAATTACAATACCTGACGACTTTAGGTGCTTGCCAGTGGCGGCTGGTGAAATTTCAATATTTTCTTTCTCGTTTGTGGCGCATGGGACCCATACGAAATATGGGAAATAACATCTAGAGAAGCACTTCTCTAATGACCCCTAAAAAATTTCGAAAAAGCAAAAAATTTTTGAAAATTCGTTAGCCTTCCCTGGGTCTAGGGACTCCTGTTAATTTTTATTTTTTTTTGTCATATGCATTTGACTTTTTATAAAAATACAACAATCGATTTTGGAGTTTGTGAAATTATTTTCATTACTAACTGAAATACAATGAACTGAAATTTTGTAATTTACAATTTAACAAATTACAATGTTTCAGTTCGTTGAATCTCAGTTAGTAATGAAAATATTTTCATAAACTCCAAAATCTATTGTATTTTTATGAAAAGTCAAATGCATATGACAAAAAAAAAATAAAAATAAACAGGAGTCCGTAGACCCAGGGGAGGCTAACGAATTTTCAAAAATTTTTTCGCAAACTGTTTTTTCAAAATTTTTTAGGGGTCATTAGAGAAGTGCTTCTCTAGATGTTATTTCCCATATTTCGTATAGGTCCCATGCGCCACAGACGAGAAAAGAAATATTGAAATTTCACCAGACGCCACTGGTGCTTGCGATTCTTCAACACCGCTAAACGGAATCTATCGTTGCAAAAACGTACTAGGACTGCCGGCGGCTTACCATTATCGCCTCTGTGGTTTTTTGCATAAACACAATGACATTTTTTGATATCGCTTTCTTTTATATTAACTTTCGTTTTAGTTTTGAATATGTCGAGAACAATAATATGCAAGTTTTCACCATCCTGATATGATACCCAAAAAATTCTCACATTGAGGGTTCTAGAAGATTGCTCGTAATTATCAATAAGTTTTTCCATTCCAATAACAGTGGAGTAACTAAGAGTCTAAATCGCTTTGTAGGAAATTGTCATACAATAGCAATTTGTTTGCTGGAACAAGGAGTGTAGCAACAAATTTTGGATTAAATCTTTGTCCCACAAGTCATTTGTTTCGACAAAAAATGTTTGAAAATTGTTTTTTGCAGTTTTTCTTAAATATCTTTGGTTGTATAGCTCGTATCGCAGTGAATAAAAAAATAAATTGCTATAATAAAATTCCGAACAAAACTACATTTATCCGCCCCTTTTTGGTTAATTTGTTAAGTTGCAATAAATAAGAAAAATAAGAACAGCCATATTTTGGAGCTAAATAGTCATACCAAATTTCAAGTTGATATGACAACGCCTAAAAAACAAAATAAAATTCGAAAATGGAATCGTCGATTGTTTAAGTGTATCAAGTCGCACAGAAAAATTTTGTCAAATGTAGCTTCCTTTTTTCTTTTCAGGATAACGACAAAAAAATTGTTTTAATTTTTATACCAATTTTCATTAATTTGTTTAAATTTTTTTATAAACAAATTCACTTTTCTCATCAATATTTTGACCAAAAATAAAATTTATTAGCATGTGTTAAAAGCACATAAAGAAAGAAACAATTTAAAACAAAAAAGTATTTTCCAAGCCAATTGGCAGCCGCCATAAGGAAAACAAAATAAGCAAACAACAATTTGTTTCCCCGGATGGGGAACCGCACTTTTGTAAACTTTCTTATTTTTGAATTGGCTAGAAAATTTTTGAGTAATTATTGAAAAAACTTGATACACTGTATATTAATTATAAATTAGATGATATTATTAATGAAAAATATATTAATTAGTTAATATAAAAAACAAAATATAATAATATAAATGGTATGTAGGTAGAAATAAAGTACCAATCATTTTCTTCTATACCTATATACCTCACTTACATTTGACCTTCCTCCCCTTGCAGCGCTAAAAAACTTTTAAAAATGATCAAAATATAAAAAAGTATTAGATCAAATTAATTGTTACAAGATTCTCTATAAAAAAGCCCTGATGCATTTTTTTCATAAAATTAATAGAAAAAAAGTTATTAACAATAATAGTTTAAATTTTAATTAATTTCTGCTTATAACTTCTTAATTATCAAAATTACAACAAAATGTTTTTAATAAAAGTTGCATATTGGCTAAAAAAAATCTTTACATTTTTTTGTAGGTGTTATGATTTGAAAGATATATTAAAAAAAAACATTTATACCCTTACTTTCAACATGATGGCCAAATGGAAACCCTTAAAACTCAAATTTAAACTTATGTTGGACCTCTTAGATAATAAAAAAATAAAATTGCATCCTACCCTCAATTGATACGATTTTTCCTCTTTTAAATTTTACATTTTTTATTTTATAGATAGACATGCTGACCTTATAATACAATTAACTTTTGTTCATATTTGTATAAATAGCGTAAATGAAACTAGGTATATACAAGAATAACAGTTCAGTTTTCAATTTTTCTTCTAGATTTGTCCAGAATATTATGCTTATGTATTGGCTTTCGATTATGTATTTTATTTTACTAGTTCTTATTTCTGAATATGATTAAACTGGGATTGGGAATAAAAGAGATGGGGCGAAGTAGGTATTTTTATTAAAAAACATACATATATTTTTTGCATGCATCATTAACGCTGAATGACAACTAAAAATTGTTCATTTAAAAAAATAAACATTTTCTCCTACACAACTGGATCGTAAAGGGTATACGAATTTAAGAATCTAGGACTCTGAACAATATAACTATGTTTTTTATCATGAATGTCTGTTGTTTTTTTGCAACACATACAACGATAATGCCAATTACCGTGTTCCATGTGTTCATGTTCATGATTTATCGCAATGTAAGATGGTGCAATACTAGCTGTCACTTCCTGTATGTAGCAGCAGTAAACATGTTTATTTCTTAGTTCATGTACCACATGAAAGTACATATTGCATTGTGGGAAAGCAAACGAACATTTTAATAACTAATATTTTCTTCTCTGTATCTTCATAATCAGACGAGTACTTCTCACCATTGTAATCCATTTTTTTCAAAATCTGAATCGTGTTGTTTCTCTGTCTCAAAAATCATCTTATGTTGATCTAGAAATAAATAAATAAATTGGAATTGTGATTGAGCTGAAATTTTATAGTCATTTATTAATAATAGTCAATATAAGTAAATTAAATTACGAGGTCATTTTAATTTCCATAAAGTGTACATTAGAATGAAATGCGTCGTTTTTAGAATCAGAGTAGAATTTAGTTCGAATTAATTCTTTTGTATTAGCTGAGCGCAACATTAGAATGAAATACATATTTTTTAGGAATAAAATTGAATTTAGTTCGAATTAATTCTTTTGTATTACAATGGAAAAAAGTCCACAATTGAACTTTATATTATATTTAATTATACATCACGATTAATGAAACCCTAACAATTTCAAATTAAGTTTTATAGTGGAGTCAAATTAGCACCAAAAACTTCACAATGTGAATTGTCTGGTCAATGCAGTTTTTTTTCTTTTAACGTGTTCAGGGGGTCAAGTAGAGTTCACAGCTCGGTTTTGCAGTTTCGGCCTATTGTTTATTTAAACAATTTAATTTTTTAGACCGTGTTTTCCATCGGTTTTCTTTGAATATCTCGAAATCTATAAGTCCTATGGAAAAAAACAAAAAGAAGGAAAGCGTTCGTTATGAGCTGTATAATTAAAGTATATAAACTATAATTTATTCCAATTATTATTATTTAAAAAAAAATTGAATATTGTAAAATTATGCGAAATCACTGTTCTTTCAAAAATAATGGATAATATTCAATGAAATTTTGGAGAAATATGGTTCTTAAGAAGTACAATCACCACTTACAATTTCAAGTCAAAATGATAATTACAATAACAGACATTGGAGAATAAACAGCCCAAATTTCAAAAAGAAATATAGATTTGTTTGTTTGTAATAGGGATTGCATTACCGGTTAACTGGTTAACCGGTAAACAGGACAAAAAACACATGACGATAATTACCGGTTATTTTAATTTTTTACCGGTTATTTCGGTAAATTCTGAACTTACGATAAGTCACGTATTCAACGTTTCTATTTTTGTCAGTGACTAGTATTCACTAAATATAGACTGACTGTCCCAACACTGAGCTCTTTTAGCAATAAATAAATAATATTATAAAAAGTAAAACCCAAACACCAAGCCCTAAGAAATACAAGTAAGAGAGACATTGACAATATCTTGCGACAGGAAATTGAATATTTCACTGCCTCAAATATCTGTGGAAAACATTTAGAAGAATGTTATTACCAATTTTTATTAACTTATCGACCTACCAATATCGATAGAGGAAGGGCATTTTCAGTTGGTGGTATTCTATGTACAAATATCAGACGACTAACAGATACAGCCTTTTAACGGGCTATTTTTAAAAAATATTGTATTTTTAGATTAGGTATTCAGTAAATGCCCTATTTGAGTTTATGTTTGTAATTTTTGTTATTTACGGAATAATTATTTATTTAAATTTATTTCAATTTTTTCCTTTTGATAAAAAAACCTTTTGTTTGTTCATTATAATAATAATAATAATACATTTATTTTACTCAAAGTAAAAATAGTACAAATTGAACTGTAGAGCTCTTCTTCCATTTGCCCAAATACAAATAACCTAAATCTAAAATTATAAAAAAATATTAATAGGTACATATAAATCTAAAATATCAAGAAAAAAATAATAATTATTTTATTTGTTAATATTCAGTAATAAATTGTAATAATATAACAAATGTTATATTTTATAATAATAATAACAACAATAACAACAGCAGCACTCAGACATGCGAGCAGAGAAGGGGAACGGGCAGATCCCGCGAAGCGAAGCAAAAAGGTTAAAAGTAAATAAAATTATATCGGAAAAAGAAAAAGAAATATACGCGCATTTACAACGCTGCATCAAGTCTCCTGCTTCTGATCAGCAAAAATGTAATTTTTGACAACTTTAATAAAAAATTTTTTTGATTTATATTGTTTATATTCATTTGGAAGTTCATTCCAAAGATGAGATGCAAAATACGTAAATGATCTTTGAAAAATCGCAGTTTAATGCTGAGGCACCAAAAAATTTTGTATGTATCCTGTATGCAAGTGGTCTCGTGAAATTAACTTATTTCTTAAGTACTGAAGTTCGTCATTATGAATTATTCGCCAAATAAGTGTGAGCATGTGTAAACGTCTGCGGTTTTCCATGTTTAATATGCTATGTTTATTTAGATGTGGTGATATATGATCCCGCGAAGCGAAGCAAAAAGGTTAAAAGTAAATAAAATTATATTGGAAAAAGAAAAAGAAATATACGCGCATTTACAACGCTGCATCAAGTCTCCTGCTTCTGATCAGCAAAAATGTAATTTTTGACAACTTTAATAAAAAAATTTTTTGATTTATATTGTTTATATTCATTTGGAAGTTCATTCCAAAGATGAGATGTAAAATACGTAAATGATCTTTGAAAAATCGCAGTTTAATGCTGAGGCACCAAAAAATTTTGTATGTATCCTGTATGCAAGTGGTCTCGTGAAATTAACTTATTTCTTAAGTACTGAAGTTCGTCATTATGAATTATTCGCCAAATAAGTGTGAGCATGTGTAAACGTCTGCGGTTTTCCATGTTTAATATGCTATGTTTATTTAGATGTGGTGATATATGATCCCGCGAAGCGAAGCAAAAAGGTTAAAAGTAAATAAAATTATATTGGAAAAAGAAAAAGAAATATACGCGCATTTACAACGCTGCATCAAGTCTCCTGCTTCTGATCAGCAAAAATGTAATTTTTGACAACTTTAATAAAAAAATTTTTTGATTTATATTGTTTATATTCATTTGGAAGTTCATTCCAAAGATGAGATGCAAAATACGTAAATGATCTTTGAAAAATCGCAGTTTAATGCTGAGGCACCAAAAAATTTTGTATGTATCCTGTATGCAAGTGGTCTCGTGAAATTAACTTATTTCTTAAGTACTGAAGTTCGTCATTATGAATTATTCGCCAAATAAGTGTGAGCATTTGTAAACGTCTGCGGTTTTCCATGTTTAATATGCTATGTTTATTTAGATGTGGTGATATATGTTGTCTATATGGGATACTGTAAATATAACACTTACACGAATTTTGAAGTTTTTGAATTTTCTTTTTTGCTGTCGCCGATAATAACTTTCCATATACAACATCACCATAATCAACTAAAGATAATATGAGTGAATCTCAAAATTTTGATTTACACTCTCTAGATATGTCTTTCGCAAAACTGAATAATTTTTTCAATCGGCTGTAAGCGAATTTCAATTTGGAAAAAATGTGTTTCTCAAAGCCTAATTATATTAATTATACGTATATAAAAATGTTTTTTGTTAAATTTGGATAATTTTGTACATGGAAAAAGACAATTGCCATTTTCGCCACCGTAATCATTCATTCTAAAAATTACCGGTAAATACCGGTTAACCGGTTATTTACATTTTTATTTACCGATTTACCGGTTATTAAAACTTCCGGTAAATTGCAATCCCTAGTTTGTAAGTGACCTAAACGTAAAAACTAACGTATCTCAGCTCCAAATGCAAGTAGAGCATTGATTTTTTTTTTAAATTGGCTTTTTAAATCTACTTTCATTACTCGTTTACCGTTATTGATTTCATAAAAAACCAGAGAGTTACTTTAATTTGTTTATAACTATAATTTTGAAAATTATAAACAACTGCTAAAACGGGTTTAAATTTTGAAAAAAAAAATGTTTCTCTCTGTGATCTTAAAGTACTTATAGAATGCTACAATTTGAGCCAGCGTACACATTTCTTGGTCTTGATGACAGGATTTCACAAAGCAGCAAATTTTAGTAACAATTGTATTGAGCCGTTTCAGTAATCATTTTGATTTGAAATTTTAAGTGGTGATTGTACTTTATAAGAGCTATATTTCTCCAAAATTTCATTGAATATTATCCATTACTTTTGAAAGAACAGTGATTTGTTCAAAAGCTTTAAATAATAATAAAAATTTGAATGAATTATAGTTTATGTGCTTTTATTGTACAGCTCAAAATGAACATTTCTTTCTTTTTATTGTTTTCCATAGTACTTATAGATTTCTAGGTCTTAAAAATTAAATTGTTTAAATAAACAATACGCCGACCTCGCAGGAACTGTAAAACTGAGCAGTGAACTTAAGTTGACCCCCTGAATAGGTTAAAACAGAAAAACTGCCCTGATCAGACATTTCACATTAAAGTCCTAATTTGACTCCACGATTAAGAAAAGGTCTAGGCCTGAGAATCATTTCTCTTATTAGCATTATTTTACAGCCATCTCATCTTAAAGAACAGTCTATAAATTCATAATGATATGAATTAAATAGTATGACAACAATATAATCTGGAAACGTTGACACCGAATTATAATAATTACAGTTTATATCAGTGAGGGTAAATATGCGACTGTGTGTGTGAGGATGTGTGTTTAAAGTGTATATTATTCTATATCCAAATACTTATATATTTTAAAATATTATTACGATGGTTATATTTGTATATATGGTTATGCATCTATTATTGGCTTACAAAAAAATTGTATATATTTTTTCATGATTAAAAGCAATATTACCGTTCTAAAGAAACAAATGTTTTAAGGCATCTAAACAATACTGCACTTTGTTAACTACTGGCTATTGGGGATGTTCGATACATATCGATACTTTAGAGTATCGATACTTTTGGTGTCGATATTCGATATTTTGTATCGATATTCGAGCCGGTATTGATACGGTGTATCGATACGACTAATGCAATATCGTATCGAAAATATTTATCCAATAGTTATGCAACACTTTTAGTTTTGCTACAATTTGTAAATTAATTTCAAATGTTACAGTCCCTGACGGTAAGTAAAAGTACTAAAAGATGAGTGAAACGGATCAGTTAACGTATGAATTAAAATTATATTTGCATGAACCATTACCACAGAAGACCTATACGGTCTTCTGTGCCATTACTGCAACTGAGTGCCCGTTTCAATATTGGCTGACTTGTAATACCAATAGCAATATTGATAAGTTACCTGTAAAATATTTATCGGTCGTGGTTACATCTGTGTGCCTTGTGAACGAATATTTTGCAAGGCTTGAAATATTATAACTGAAACTAGAACCCGACTAGAGAGTAAGAGGTTATTAAAATTATAATTCCTTAATTCACTTGAAATGGCAGATTGGCACCTGTAAAATACATAGTATATTTCAATAGAATACATGTGTATCATTTATTTTTATTTGTTATTTATTATTATTATAATTATTACTAATAATTAATAAATGTTTTGATTTACACAAATTGTTTCTAACCAGTGAACACGCTCCTCATTTTGTACTTTTGCAGTTTTCTTGGGTTTCAGATATTTTGTATCGATACATTAAGTATCGATACTTTGGGTAACGATATTTTGACGTATCGATACTAAACTTTTCGATCCGCATCGATACGTAGTATCGATACTTTACCAAGTATCGAACATCCCTACTGGCTATTCATTGGTATGAAAACGAAAGTTGTAGCGAAGAATGCGGTCATCAACATGATCCACAATCACTCGAACGCAGGCGCGTATCATACTCGCGATATGCACGCGGAGTCTGCAGACCCTTGCTCTCTATTCGAAGCCGCGAATCGCTTTCAGTAAAAGCAAATGAATTTGTAGACCTAGCCTCGCAACCTTCTGATTGAAAACTTATAGATTCCCCCTTTGACATACTTCCATGTTTAATTCTCTGCAGGAACTTGATATAATGTCTATAATTTGTGTCTTGTTCTTGCTATTTGCCAAAAACGCTGTCTGTCTTGTAGTTATGGGAAAGTTCTCATTCATTTTTATGTTATGAGAAGTTCTCTTAGCTTCTCTTCTTTTCTATTCACAATTCTTATGGTGGTTTGTTCAGATATCCACCAGATGCGATAATACATTTTTCTCCATAATGTGATTGCACATATTATATATGCACTCTGGAGTGCACATAGTCATTGCGTTATATATAACAATTTAACACATCTTATACAGGGCGTCCCGAATTGCATAGGGCAAATTTCACTAAGCAATACAACTTTTCAAAATAAGAAAAAGAGTTACTATAAACATGGGTCGGGAAGTGCTTAGCTTCCGAGATACAGGGTGTTCAAGTAATTCTCCTGAAAATGTTTTTTTATGAATATTTTCAAAACGTCTACAGATAAACAAATGAAAATTTACAAAGGAATTTATCTTTTTATGCTTTTTAAGACAAAATGACAACTAAGTATGAAAATCATTCAGGAGCGGGTGAAACTGGGGAGCTAGGTATAATTTAGCCCCAACTTTATTGTGTGACACTTTACATTAATTTATGAGCAGAAATTAAAAATTTAAAGTTTTCTACACAAAAAAAGTCTCTTGTGTTTTTTCTCTAAAATTATCAGTTTTTGAGTAAATCTTATCTGAACTTTATTAATTAGTAACCATTATTACCAGCATTCGTGGTATGCAGGAGTGTGCCATGATTATAATGTTTGTAACAAATGAAAAATAATCTAGCATGCAATGCCAGAATGACAATAATGACATTGTTGTTTTTTGTGTTTTCTGTAATTCATTGTTCTGTAGTTTTATTATTTCCTTTTGGAAAAAGTGTTCTATTGAAAAGTAAAAAATGGTCATGTTTAGTAATGTGGAGTACGCGGATATTCATTTTATTTATGGTTATTGTAATGGAAACGCGAATGCCGCGGTACGCGAATATCGCAGAAGATTATAATAGAAGGAAACCATCTAAAGATGTTTTTATTCGAACCCACCTAGAATCAGAGCTGGAGTACTTCAAATAAAAGTAATTGAAAAAAGTATTTCAAATACTTTCAGTATTTGAAGTACTTTGCTTCAAATCCTTTCGATTCTTAGTATTTGGTACTTGGTATTTGAAATACTTTGCTTCGAGTATTTGGATTTGGTATTTGGTTTTCAGAAATACTGGTATTTGAATTACTTTGCTTGGTATTTCAAATACTCTCCGGTATTTCAAGTACTGTCCCGGTATTTGAAGTACTAGACTTAACAATTTATAGTATTTGAAATATGTTTTTTGATATTTCAATTAGTTAAAAGTATTTGAAGTCCTTGTAGTTCCATGTTTTAGATATTTTAAAAAACAAATTTCACTAAAAAATTGTTACTACATAGCTGTTTTTATTCAGTAATCAGTGTTAACATTATGTGGGCAGTGGGGGATCCAGGGGGTTGGCTATAGATGCTATAGCCCAGGGCGGCAAAACCCAGGGACGGCAAACTTTTTGAAAAATAGCAAAGGCACATAAAAACAAAAAAATATTATTATTAGTATGTACTAAGTATCAGAACATTAATTTATTTAAGAATGTGTTTTTTTTATTTTAACTAGACTAAAGTTCCTTATTATAGTCAACTGTACAGGGTGGTCACGCGAACGTTAGAACCTCATTTAACTTCGTTATTTTTGGAGTTACGTAAAAACGTTTAAAAATAAAAGTTATGAGAAATCACGTTTATTTTCCAAAAATCATTTCAGAAAAACAATTAAAAGTCAAATTTCTGAGATACGAGTTTTACTTTGGTTTTTTTTTAAATGGAATACCCCATATATTTTTACACCATTAGAAAGGCCATAGAAAAACCTTTTTCAATGATGTATGACGTATGGAATTTTTCTTAAAAACTATAGTAGATATTATAAGTTTTATATTTTCTTACAATAAGTCATGGTAGTCCGAAATAGTAGTTTGTGCAAAAAGAGTGGATTTGATATCCATATCGCGCGATAAAGAAGTTTGAGCACGACGCCGTAGGCGGAGTGATCAAATCTTTTGAGTGCGATATGGATAATCCACTCGAGTTGTATGTACAGCATACTTTTTCTACGACCAGCTTAAAAAACTACAATATTTATTAAACATTAATATATTACACAAATACACACTGACAGTTACTTTGACAGCTTACGCACTAATTTGATTTTAAAATGAATAGTTGCATATGTACTTAATACACGAACTGTGATTGGTCCGTTTCATTTCATATCCATCCTAGAACTGATATGAAATATATTCGTTCAGTTACCTGGAATTGCATACTTATCCATTCTACAGACTGTACAGAAAACAGTAAATTTATATAAGGGAGTAGAAAAAATATATATCAATTATTGAAATTCTCCATTTTATTTAAAATAAAGTGAAATTAAATACTAACATGTATCTAACATATTGTTTATTTTAATTTACATACTTTTGTTTTCCATGGATAATTTGATAAATTGTAAATTTATAGTAAATTAGACAAATTTTTTTTAAGATAAATACCATGTATATAATTAAGAAGCTTTTTTTTATGGCTTTTCAAATGGTGTAATTATATATTGGACATTATTTTAATCAAATGCATTTTTTATTTTGATTATATTTTGGACTTATGGTTTTTGGACAATTCTGAATAAGTTTCATTAACAAAATTTTCCGATAAAAATATGCCTAATATGATTTTTTTTATTTTCCCCGCATATATTGGTACTGCAGGTGGCTTTGCATTTGTAGGAGGCGAATGCTTTTCTGGTCATAAGTAGATCCTAATTGGTTCCATACTTAAGTAAAATTTGATTCAAATCGGAAAAAAATAAAAAGTTATTGGGCTGTTACCATTTCAAGTGAAACACACTGTATAAAAGCTAGTGATAAAAAAGAATTGAATTAAAAAATTTTCAATACTTAAATGACTTTGACACCCAACTTGCTTCTCAGTAAAAACAGTTTTTATCGGTTTAATACATGCCTTGCATCATCAGCTGTAGAAAGACCACCCTTTTCATTTACTGAAATTATAAATGCTCCTAGAAGAAATGCATTAACTAATGGAAATTTCGAAAATTTGGTGCTATTGAAAGCTAATGGAAATAGATAGATCTCAATTTTATTATTTGTACTTGTACTTACCTAAAATTATTACTATGTTTTATATACAGTATCGGCCAGGACTTAAGTGTTGCATAGTTTCAACGACTTAACCGATCGCCCACAATAAAGGGGTCTACCAGAGCTCTAGCATAGGGGCAAATAGTGACACGAATCATCAAGCATCAAGGCGGAAACAAATTGAAATTCCACAGACAGGCTGCCCACGCACATGTGGTGGGGAAAGCAGGTGGCACGATTGTAGGATGTGTTATATGATAAAAAAGAATAGAATAGTTGCTTTACTCTCGCTTGCTCTTATTGCCCATATCCAAGCGAACATTTTCCGATAGTGTATAAGTTGATTTTCTTTATTACTTTCCTGACATTTGAAGGGAAATCGACCACAGCAATATTTTTTTTTATTGGTTTTTATATTTATATAATAATAAATAATTTTTTCTATTGTTTTTGAATGATGCTGAGTTAAAGAAAGCTGTTAATAAATATTAATAATAACAAATTATTAAGAGAAAAACTTAATAAATAAAATTTTTTATGGGTATTGGAAGAACTGTGGAGCATTTGAAATATGTTAAAGTACTTGAAATACTTGAGTATTTGAAATACTTTAGAGTAATTGAACTACTTTGAGATTTGAAGTACCTAGTGAAGTACTTCAAATAATCTGAAATATTTGAAATACGGTACTTGCGATTTACTTGAAGTACTTTCGACAAGTATTTGGTATTTGAATTACTTTGCTTCAGGTCATAGTACTTGGGAATTGGAGCAGCAAGTACTTCGTCAGGTACTTGGTATTTGGTACTTCAAATACTTTCATTGGGTACTTTCAACAGCTCTGCCTAGAATTTAGAAATGTTGGACTTAAAAGAGGTCCAAGAAATGAAGAACACCGAAATGGGTGATTTAAAAACATAATTTTGGCTAAATTTAACAATAATAATAAATTAAGTATCAGAAGAGCGGTCCAACAGCTGCGTGCGCAAGCTGTGCGTGTTTCCAAAAACAAAGTTTTTCGGATTCTGAAAAAAGACCACAGAAAAGCTTTTCGAATGCAACCAGTCCAAAGTCTTCAACCAGGTGATCCCTAAAGGCGTATCAATTTTTGTAATTGGTTTATAAATGCCATGGAGCAAGATCCCGATCTCGGAAGTAAAATTATTTGGACTGATGAAGCTACCTTTAACCATAATGGATCCGTTAATTTTAATAATTTAAGAATCTAGGCTCATCGGAATCCTCATATAATTCGCCCTAGGACATTTCAACAGGAGTTTAGCGTTAATGCATGGTGTGGTGTTATAAACGGGACTTTTTGTGGGTGGGGCTCACAAAAAGCCCCGTTTATAACCTTCCTCCCCGTTTAAATGGACCATTATTTAATGATTTTTTAAATAACCATTTTTTTCAATATCTCGAGAATATTCCTCTTAATTTAAGAAATGAATGCTGGTTTCAAATGGACGGAGCTCCTGCACATTTTGCTGTTGAGAACCGTTTGTGGGTAAACAATAATTACCCTGAACGGTGGATCAGTCGATTAGGTGCAAGGGCCTGGCCACCCCGTTCACCGGATTTAACTCCAGTTGATTTTTTTGTCTGTGGATATTTAAAGGACAAAGTCTATGCACACCCTGTAAACACGAGAGAAGAGTTAATAGAAACAATTCTCGAAGAATGTGAAAATTTGCGGGCTAATCCTGATTTCATTCGTAAAGCTATACACTCTGTACGGCGCAGATGTCAGAAATGTGTTGATGCTGGCGGAATGCACTTTGAACAACTCTAGTAATTTGTAATTTACGTTACTTTAATCTAATTCATTGTTGTCTAATAAAAAATAATGTAATCAAATTTTGTTTTACTGTCACTGTTTTTTCTGTTCTGCTAAAATATTCATAAAAAACTATTCCCGAATAAAGAAATGAAGAACAGTGAAATGGGCGATTTAAAAACATAATTTTGGCCAAATTTAACAATAATAATAAATTAAGTATCAGAAGAGCGGTCCAACAGCTGGGTGCGCAAGCTGTGCGTGTTTCCAAAAACAAAGTTTTTCGGATTCTGAAAAAAGACCACAGAAAAGCTTTTCGACTGCAGCCAGTCCAAGGCCTTCAACCAGGTGATCCCGAAAGGCGTATCAATTTTTGTAATTGGTTTATAAATGCCATGGAACAAGATCCCGACTTCGGAAGTAAAATTATTTGGACTGATGAAGCTACCTTTAACCGTAATGGATCGGTTACTTTTAATAATTTAAGAATCTGGGCTCATAGGAATCCATCCTCATATAATTCGCCCTAGGATATTTCAACAGGAGTTTAGCGTTAATGTATGGTGTGGTGTTATAAACGGGACTTTTTGTAGGTGGGGCCCACAAAAGGTCCCGTTTATAACCTTCCTCCCCGTTTAAATGGACCATTATTTAATGATTTTTTAAATAACCATTTTTTTCAATATCTCGAGGATATTTCCCTTAATTTAAGAAATGAATGCTGGTTTCAAATGGACGGAGCTCCTGCACATTTTGCTGTTGAGAACCGTTTGTGGGTAAACAATAATTACCCTGAACGGTGGATCAGTCGATTAGGTGCAAGGGCCTGGCCACCCCGTTCACCGGATTTAACTCCAGTTGATTTTTTTGTCTGTGGATATTTAAAGGACAAAGTCTATGCACACCCTGTAAACACAAGAGAAGAGTTAATAGAAACAATTCTCGAAGAATGTGAAAATTTGCGGGCTAATCCTGATTTCATTCGTAAAGCTATACACTCTGTACGGCGCAGATGTCAGAAATGTGTTGATGCTGGCGGAATGCACTTTGAACAACTCTAGTAATTTGTAATTTACGTTACTTTAATCTAATTCATTGTTGTCTAATAAAAAATAATGTAATCAAATTTTGTTTTACTGTCACTGTTTTTTCTGTTCTGCTAAAATATTCATAAAAAACTATTCCCGAATAAAGTTCAGATATGATTTACTCAAAAACTGATAATTTTAGAAAAAAAACACAAGAGACTTTTTTTGTGTAGAAAACTTCAAATTTTTAAGTTCTGCTCTAATGTAAAAGTGTCACACAATAAAGTTGGGGCTAAATTATACCTAGGCCTCCCAGTTTCACCCGCTCATGAATGATTTTCGTACATAGTTGTCATTTTGTCTTAAAAAGCATAAAAAGTTAAATTTCTGTGTAAATGATCATTTGTTTATTTTTCGACGTTTCGAAAATACTCATAAAAAAACATTTTCAGGAGAATTACTTGAACACCCTATATCTCGGAAACTAAGTACTTCCCGACCCATGTTTATAGGAACTTTTTTTCTTATTTTGAAAAGTTGTATTGCTTAGTGAAGTTTGGCCTATGCAATTCTGGACACCCTGTATATACACTTAAAAAAGTACTTGTGTAATTTTACGTGTTTCTTCATGTAGATCTGTGACCAGTGATAATTACTAAAATTTCACAGACTGGATGTAAAAAACCGCTGCCCAAGGAATCACTACCTCTACATCCAGATTTTCTATCCAACTCACTCACAACGAAAAAACTTTGTATGTGAAAATAATTGTTTATGGAACTTTAATAATATAATATGTGAAATCCTCTACCCCAAAAACCCATAAAACGATACCCCACATCGGTAGAGGGGGTGGGGGGTAGTGATAGGGGGGTGATAGTGGGGGGTGGATGAAGTAAAAAAATATTTTGGGGTTTCTGGTTTCTGTACAAACATTAAATCACGTTTTTTTTTCATCCCCTTTAATAAGGGGGTGGGGGTGATAATAGGGATGGCTAATGCCAAAAATTTTTTTGAGACCTTAGCTTCTCTTGTATATACTAAATACCAATTTTATGGACTCTTACCTGCTTGATTGACCTATTTACCCCAAATTTACCCCAATTTACCCCCAACTCTTCGACGAAACTAGATGAAAATATAATCTAGTTCTAGATCTCGTTAAAGTACATATGTGTACCAAATTTCAAGTCAATATCTTAAACGGTTTTAGAGTAAACGTGCGCACAAAAAAAAAGTTACAGACAGACTGACAGACAGACAGACCGACAGACAGACAGACCGACAGACAGACAGACCGACAGACAGAATTTTTTTTTCGCTGAAACTTAAAATCTCGACGTTTCATAACATTTTAAGCCTATTTGGACAATAAAAATTTTTAAAAAATTTTTTGTCGTTACTATACTTCCACTGGACGTGGAAGTAATTACACCACTGTTGTCTATGATTTACACAAGCAGGGCCGCGTCTAACGGGAGGCCGTTTCGTGCGCCGTACGAAGGCGCACTATGTCATGGGGCGCCAAAAAGTTAATTTTAAAAAAAATTTGGGAAGGAAAAATTTTTTTGGATTTCTCCCTGTGCTTATAGAAAAATATTTTGGGACTAAAAAAATTTTTTCGGATTAGCTCATCAACTCATCAAAAAACTGTTGGGGTGAAACATTTTTTTTTCAGATTTCAGCCCCTACTTATTTTGGGACGAAAAAATTTTTTTTGGATTTCTGCCCCTCGTTGATCAAAAAAATTTTGGGACGAAAAAAGTTTTTTCGGATTTCTCCACCCCTCGCTCTTCAAAAAAATTTTGGGACGAAAAATACGGCCCTCAAGCTCATGGTCCAGATCTGCCCTTGTTTCGACTGAGTGGTGCCCACCAAAAAAAGGGCGCCAAAAATGCTCTCGCACGAAGGCGTCTCATGACCTAGAAGCGGCACTGCACACAAGGGCTAGTAGGTTGCCGTAAAATCACATTAGGACAGGAATAAATTCGCAAGTTATGTATATTTCCATGTGGCATGTATTTTCACATGTATTTGTCTGTAGGGATTTCTACATTATTCTAACAGTAAAATTCTATGAATTCTAATGTATGAGGCTGTAATTTTACATGCACTTTTTTCAGTGTAGGTAGAAGATCGTGGCTATGTCACTGACGTAAGCACAGTTACTGGGAGCTAAAGAGAAGACTTCACATTTGAAAACTTTGGCAACCGATGACTTTTTATTTTTCCTTAAACATGTTAGATAATGTTGTGTGGGAGAAGCGGTCAACTCCGTTTTGTACCTTCAGGGTTAGCCCATCAAAAATATGGTAGTAACAAAAGTTGTAGATAATTACTAAAAAATTTTTATTTGAACTTTTTTGTAAATGTGTAAAAGTCGAAAACCATATTCTGCCGGCCCTTTTCTAAAATGGCGGCTTGAACAATGTTCTTTTGTTGGGAAATTTATAGGATTTCAATCACAAGGCTGCAGGGACTATGTCTACACATTCCCAGAACACACGAAGGACCATTGAAAAATGTATTCAGAACCAGAATTGTCAGATATTTAATATTATATTATAATCAGTGATCGAAATTTTGGGTTTAATTTCAGGTGCGTCATTACAAGGATTTATTAAAATATGCATACCTACATTATTAGTTGTAAATATGTATACATGTATCATATTATGCCAAAATAAATGAGAAACTCTTAAGGTAGGTTTGTATTTAATTTCGATTTAATTTTGTAAGAAAGAACAAACTTTAAGTTTTTGATGCAAAATTTTATATACCTACCTATATGCGCCACTGGAATTAAACCCAAATTCCGATCATTGATTATAATATTAAGGCCCGGTAGTCCCGGTACTTTCATCTCCTGTTAAATTTATCCTCCAGATAATTTCCTTGGATATAATTGTGTCAATAATTGTTTTCATGGGAGCTACCTATAGAATAGAATTGACGGGAGATGAAAATACTGGACCTAAATGGAATTGACGAGACTTAATAACTGAAGTTTGCAATTCATCAAGTGAGTTATTACCATTACCGCAAGTTGAATACTATACTTTATCTACGATTATAACAATAAAAAATTAATTGAGAAAATTTTGTTTAAGTTACTCAGTTTGTTTATTAATAAAATTAACTGTAAAATTTAATTTTTGTACACACTTTTATATTTGTTCTGCGATTTTTCGGGTAATAAATTATGTTTTGTATCATTAGCTACTTGTCTTCATTCTGGTGGTGTACATATTAGTTCATCTTCACTAACCGAATTCATCATTTTTGGCACAATTATCACTTAACTTGATTTGAAAACGTCATAACTATTCAAACATGATAAATCACTTTTCTTCCCTCAATAATATCACACACCTACAAATTTTAACTTTTATTTTGTATCGTTAACCAAAACCACTTATTTTGCATTGTTTTGTTCCCAGCTACGTCTAACATAGTCATAAAAAAATTTGTTGGCTCTAAAAATTGTAATAACTGACCTAACTCACATATTATGGTATAATTTTAATAAAAAAAGCAATTAATTACATCATGCGAAAGAATATTTGCCATTTTGATATATATTTCAAATACATGTTATATACTATATATTTAATTAGAATATAAGCCCTTTAATCAGAAAATTAATTATTCTTCTTGCGCTTCTTAGCCCGTCTCTTATAAGTTACTTCTGGAGCATCTCTTATACATGTCCAACAGTAGAAGTCCATTTGCCCTTTTTTCCATATTTTGAATATCCTGGTGGAATCTCTCTCCATGCTCATCACTTACTGCACCACAGTTTTCTGGGAAGTTATCTAGGTGTGAATGTAGAAAGTGGACTTTTAATGACATTGCATCCTAATTTCTGGTAGCAAGAAAGAAGATTCCCAACAAGGTCTCTATAGTTTTCTGCTCTTTTGTTACCGAGAAAGTGTGTTGCTACCATTTTAAAGGAATTCCAAGCAGCTTTTTCATTATCTTCTAGAATAATGTCAAGTTCAGCATCTTTGAAAAGGTTCTTGATTTGAGGACCCACAAAAATTCCCTCTTTAATTTTCGCATTACTAAGTCTGGTAAATTTTTGTTTTAAATAACTGAAAGCACGTCCTTCTTTGTCCATAGCTTTTACCAAGTTTTTCATAAGCCCCAGTTTTATGTGGAGTGGTGGCAGTATTACCTTTTGTGAATCAACTAATGGAATGTTAGCAACATTTTTTTCTCCTGGTTCAAAACCCAGTCTTGGCGGCCAAATTTTTCTTTTGTAATGTTCTAATCGCACTCGACTGTCCCACTCACAAAGAAAACAGCAATATTTGGTATACCCTGCTGCATACCAAGTAAGATAGCTATCACTTTTAAGTCTGCACAAATCTGCCACTTATACTTGTTATATTCTATAGTTTATAGCAATACATTCATGTTGCTGTAATTTTCCTTCATGTGGACAGCATGGGCGATTGGAATTGATGGCAATTTATTTCCATTGTGGAGTAACACAGCTTTTAGACTAAGTTTCGAGGCGTTAATAAAAAGTCTCCAGTCACTAGAATCATGGGGAATGTGTAAAGCACTCATTAAACCGTCAATGTCTTTGCAGGCAACCAAGTTATTTTACACTCTGAAAAAAGGTATATAAGATCTTTTTGACGGATGCATGGAAACTTTAACATTTTCTTGTAGTAAATTCCATTTTTGTAATCGAGATGCCAAAAGCTCCGCTTTTGCCTTGAACAGATCAAAGTCTCTTATAATATCACTTAATTCGCGTTGACTAATTTTGTGTGGTTCACCACCGGACACTTGGTGGAGAAGGTCATCCTGGTCAGACTAGACGCTGCCCAGGATGAACTCCACATCGACGACGAATGTCAGTTCAGCTTCAGGAAAGGCAGGGGCACTGTACGCCAGGTCGTCGTTATCGTGAATGACGTCAAAGTGCAGTGCAACCGCGGGAAAAGCACCGTCATGGTGCTGCTTGATATCGAGAAGGCTTTCGATACAGTGTGGATCCTGGGCTTACTCTACAAACTGAATTCGCTTAACTTCCCAACGCATATCACGAAACTTATTCACTCTTTCCTGACGGGCAGATCACTGCAGGTTAGGGTGAATAACAAACTTTCAACTCGGCGGGACATTCGCGCGGGCGTCCCCCAGGGGCCTGTCACCAAAGTTATACAACTTGTACGTCTCTGACTTCCCGGAGTTCCCGAATACGAACCTTGCCAAGTACGCCGACGACACGGCCATATACGCGCATTCGCACAACGCACAAGCAGCAAACATGCTGCTGAAGGCGCACATAGCCCGTGCCACGGCGTATTACGACAAGTGGAAGATTCGGATCAACGCCGAGAAGTCGGTATCAATTCTCTTCACACGCCGCTTCATCGAAAATCGTATTCTTATACCACTTTCGATAGGGGGCCGCCAAATTCCAATAAAGCGGTGCGTGAAGTATTTGCAGGTGAACTTGGACAGGAGACTGACGTTCAATACGCACGTAAACGAGACAATACGAAAGGTCTACTCCATGTCCAGGAGTCTGTATCCGCTCCTGGAGCGGGGTAGCGGACTAAACAGGACCAAGAAGAAATTGCTGTATACGATGGTGATCAGGCCAGCTATCACATACGCGGCGCCGGTGTGGTGCAGCATCCCGGCTACGACAATGCGAAAACTAAAAGTACTAGAACACAAATTTATGCGCCTCATTTCAGTCTCTGATAGGTACACCTCCCTCAGAGACCTCTATGCACGTTGCCACGACATAACCCCACTAGCGGACGTCGTCCAAAATACATCGCAAAAATTCTATCAATTCAAATTGGGCGACAGTTCGCTTATCCGAGACATTACACGAATCAGACAGCATAATGCCATACTTTTCAACATAAAACACCCATTACCATACCAGGCGTTGCCTATTTTTCGGCAACCTCCCTAGCCAAATCTTTCCTATACCCAAATTTCCATTTCACCGCCTTTTTACCTTCACCACCTTTTACTCTCTATTAGTCTCATTTTTGTTGATTTTGTTAATTTTTGTTCTTTTGTCCTTTTTTTGCCTCTTTTCAAAATTCCCTCTCGACCAATAACTTCTTGTAAATCAAAACTTTCTCAACCATAACTTCCCCTTCACCCTACCTTTCCGAAGGCAGGCAGATCATCGGAAGAACGTTGCCATTGGCTCGAATCGTTTTTTTTTTCGTTGAGCCTTTCCCGTATCAGCAATCAGATCTCCTAAAACAGTGCGCGTGTGCAACTGTTCTAGTTATAGTAATAAAATTGTTAGGTTTAAGTCCCTTCCCCTGGACAGGAGTCCTAACTCCACATTCCACCTCTTGTTCCAACCTGAATCGAACCCGCTTCATCCGACCGTACATTCATCACGACACTGCGCGACGTGGTTGTGCGGTCGGCTCTGAACCGGGACCCGACTCGGGTGCATATTTGTATGTTAAATATTTAATAAATCTGTTTTGATTGATTGATTGGTAAAAATAACACTTTTTACATATTATTTTGAGCTAAGTTCACTCCATTATTATCGAGTAGATATAAATTAATCTCTCTCGGTGGAATTTATCGATGTTGGTTCTGTAATTGACTTTTAGGACAAACTCGATAAAAAAAATTATCTACATTAAAGTTATCGATGGTCGATATTTTTAGCGATGGAGACTGGTAATAGCACTGAAGAGTAGATAAACTGAATTTATTAGTATTTTTTTTGCATTATAACTTTTCATTTTTACCTCCGATTAATGAACTTATATCTAGATACATAATGGCATGAATTTTATGATCCCGAAAGACTCCCATTCTAAGGCACTTCTTCCCATAAGTTGCTGATTGGCCCATCGGCGTATTCGCGGCCGCTCGTACACGATCGGCTTCAGTTCGATAATTCATAATCTCAGTTGACAGTTCGGCCATTAATGTCAATAAATGTTTTTCGTGTTCTCCGACCAAAAACTGGTGAAAAAGTAATTTTATTTTAAGTTGTGATTTGCTTAATACCTAAATAATATTCTCTATTCATATTTACACAGTTTAGTGACAATATATTTTGTGCAAATAAATAGTGAAGTGCTGTGCCGTTTGCAGAAAGCAGATTAGAAAAGAAGAAAATCGATCGTTCCATAGTCGTAACATGATGAAGTTCAGTTTACAGTTATAAAGTAAATAGCAATTAAATTTTAATATCCTTTCAATACATATTTATCTTACTGTTTTATCTTACTGTAATATCGTATGCCTACATCACGTTATATAAAGAGCCGGTAATGCAGGAATTGCAATAATTCATTTTAATGAAAATATTTACCATTCTACACATTTTCTACACACACAACGCCACTATTGCCTATGGGATGTGATGTTCATCTATCCATTTTAATGGACATATAATGTGACTATGTTAGGAGCAAACAAGGTATATAGTGAAAAGATAGCCTGTTATGTATCTAGATATAAGTTCTTTAATCGGAGATTTTTACCGATATTACATTTCTGATTGTACCCCATGAATACGCTTTAAAAATTAAAAACATACATTCCTTGTTATATGTTTTGTCAAAAAGTTCGCTACGATTTTTTCTCTCTTTGTGCTTGTACTGATATCATTATCGATCATCTTTTTTTTATGATATGGCATCACAATTAAGCAACTAACTATTTCAAACCAATTGAAAAGTTCCTGTCTTTACATCGATCAGCATCTTATTTTTTGAAATATCCTGCAATTTTATATGAAAATTCTGAACCTAATTCTAAACTGAAAGCTAAGTTGTTAAAAGCCAAGATTTATTTTATACTTTTCAATTTGAATTCACATAAATAATGTCTTTGAAAATTTTATCAGTACGACGATTCCTTAACTCTTAAAAACACGTTAAGAAAACACATCTTGTTTATCTAAGAATTATTTTGCCCTAGTTTGCTTCCCAAATAAATCACAAAGATCTAAAACATATTTCAAATGATATTAATCTGTGGGACGTGTTTGGGTAGTAACTTGAAATGGGTCATTTAGAGATAAATAAACTTAATTATTATTTTCATACCAAAATCACATAATGAAATGATAATATTATGGGAAAACACAACATAAATAAATCATATTTTGATACTATAACGTGGTTTACAAGGTAAATTCTCCATATATTTGAGTAGTTAATAATTAATACTTGGTTAGTTAATAGTCAATCGTTAGTTTATTGTATTTATTATCTTATAGTTTTCATTATATTTTTGTATATTTATTTTTTCTTCAAGCGTATTAAAATGTTTAAATTATGTCACCAAAAACAGAAGTAGAAGTAGGACATTGTTTTACAAAATGTTAGTACCGAACGCCACCGTAGTGGACATTGTTTTACTAATAACATAATGTTAGTTCCGAAAGCGCCGCCGTAGTAGGTATTGTTTTACTAGTAACATAATGTTAATACCGAAAGCCACCGGTGGCGCGCTATCCACTAGCCACTTGTCATATTGTGTCAACATGTAAGACTGTAGTTTGAATATTTGTACATTTATGATAAATAAATGAATTTTTGCATTTTAATACGCTTGAAGAAAAAATAGTATATATTACACGGAGTAGAACGCCTTTTTTTGTGTTTCGCCCAGTTTGCGGCTTCGGCTTCGCCTCAGCCGCAAATCCTGGGCTCAACACAAAAAAAGAGTGCGTTCTACTCCTAGTAATATAATATACTATTATTTCTTTTATATATTATTTTGAAATATTTTGCATATATTCTTTTTTATATTTTGTTTTGTATTTATAATGAGCATATGTTAGTTTGTGAAATTTATTATGAACTTTGATTTGAGATCTATCTGGTTCCACTTATCAGAGTTCACTTATCTCTCTGTACATAAAACGGTTACAACATGCAGCAACCAACCATCCATTGGAGGAAGATGACCATCTCCTTGAACTCTGGATACAGCCGTACCTTCAGTGTGGCAATAGGGTGGTCTAAAAATGACTTAGTTTTTTATAGAAGTTCTCGATCCCCCATTTTTTTTCAAAATCCGAAAAAAGTACGTATTTTTTGGTTTTTCAAAATTTTGATTTTAAATGAAATTTTCCATTTAAATTATTGGGATTTTTTGAATAATAGTTTAGGGTTATGGAAAATCTTGCTTTAAACTTATAGGACTTGGAGAGGACTATCCAATGAAGAATTTGATTTATATACGTATGGGTTTGTGGGTTTGTCGCACACACATCCACAGTGCTCCGAAAACTACCCTGAAATCAAAAAATGTAAATTCTTCAGGGAATTGACCCTTTTATCTTCAAAAATTATTACTATTGGTCTAGTGGAATATTTATCAACATTCAATTCTCATTTATTTAAACAAATGGAATTTTTCTTTTTCAGGAATTCTTAAAAAATAATATTTTCTGAGATTGGACTGGCAATCTATTATTTTTAAGTGACATCAATTTATTTTCCAATATTTTCCAATTATTTAAACAATCAATTATTATTTAATTTCAACTTTTTTTCTAAATTATGTTAGAAAGTCAGCTTTCATATAATAGACCATAGCATTTTATGTTTTAGATATCCTACCTATATTATCTAATAAACCCTCATCTGTGTTTAAACAAATTTACTTTGTTTGAATACATTATGGTTTGTTAAATTATTGACCCAAGATACGAAAATCATAAAATTAGTTAATATACTAATTTCATTGTGACTCTATTACGAAAAAGTTGATATTTCTACCATAATTTGATGAAAAGTTGAAAATAAATATTAATTAATTATTTAAACAATGGAAAATATTTTAAAATAAATTGATGTCACTTAAAAATAACAGACTGCCAGTCCGATTTCAGAGAACAGAATTTTTGACGAATTTTCAAAAAAAAATTATTTAAACAAATAGAATTTGTTTAAATAAATGCAGGTTTATTAAATAATAATCTAAAACATAAAATGTTGTGGGTCTATTACAAAGAAAGCTGACTTTTTTAGAATAATTTGAAAAAAGTAAAACACTCGCACTTTGTTTTATTAAAAAGATTAAGTTTATTTATGCCAAAATTTGGTACAAATAAAATTAATCAAGTAAATCGCAGTACGGCGGCTAACGACTAATTGATCTCATGCGTGGCTGGGTCATGGATCCTATTTTTAGCTTTACCAGAGAGAGAACTTTTCGCTTTCTCAACGAAGGTTGTTTCGTAACAAGAAGAAGTTATTAAGAGGTATTATATAACGGGGCACCATCAACAGAATTAGTAAGGTTATAGGCTAACTTCTTAGATTACAAAACTAACTACTGTGGAAAGTCTGATTTAAAGCCAGACAACACAACATATATATAATAAAAAATTATAGTTGAGATAAAATAATGTTATTTATGGACAATAAAATTGATTAGCAAAATGACAATAAAATAAATAAATATCAAGTTGAAATTGACCACAAGGTCTAAATAATTAATAATGATGTTCGTGAAAATATAAAGTGTAACTGATATTATCCTGGTAATAAAAGTAAATGAATAAATGGCACAGATATAGTTCAAAAAAGTATGTGGCACAGATAACGTAGAAAAATAAATACACTTTCTCACCACCTAATGATGACAGCTGTAGTGATGATAGCCTGGTGAGTATAGTAATAGGGCGGTCCTTATTTTTCGACTTTTATGTTTTTTTGCGGGCCACCCCCTAGATTTGTTTCAATACTTAAAAAAATGTTCTGTGCAAAATCTGAACACAATCGGATAACGAGAAAACGTGCCACCCAACCCTCGATTCTGGGAGATTCAAATAAATTCTAATAAATTTCGATATTTATTTTTTCAAAGCTTGCAACTGACAATCGAGTTAGTAGTGACTGAAAATAAATAATATACATACTTAAAATCACTTTATTTATGAAAAGTCGTTAATTTGATTATAATTTTTGGGATAAGGTCTCCTTTTCAAAATCGGATAATGGTGTTCTATAATCTTTTACAACTTGCAAGACGAATTGTTTTTGTTCCTCATCTTCTGTTATTACATTATTGTAATCTGTCATTAACTTAACACCCCGCTCTGCTGTATCATCAACAACTTTGATTTTTTTAACAATATCCAACCCTTTGTTAAAACTATCGTTTTTAGATCAAGTTGAAGGGTGCGTTTCAAGAAAGTCATCATTTATGTGAAATCGTTTGAAAAACTTTCGGGTTTCGATAGTAACAAAATTTTCAATAAATGTGTTCTCCACAAACTTTGGAATTTCATTTTCGCCTATCTCTATTCGCTTGATACTTTTACTATATGATGATTCTTCTTCTATATCTAATGGCTTTTCTTCCACATCCGATGATTCTTCTTCCACATCCAATGTTTCTTCTTCCAGATCCTCTTTCTTACCTAGGGCTTCAACCATTTTCACTTTGGATTCCTCTGACAATTTTGAATCGAAGAATGCGAAGGCAGCTGCTTCTGGACAACTCCAAAAATTCTCTATAATCTTCCCGAGGCTGCTTTTGCGGATTTTCCAGAACAGATATCACAAATTTGACTACCTCTTTTGTATCATCTAAAAATGGAAGAACATATCCGTCTTCAAATCCGAACTTAAAATAATGTTTGTTAATCTTAGCCCAATATTGTTGAAAGCGTTTAAAGAAAATTCTCGGCCTTAAAAATTTGACTGACTGACTGAAATAAGTTTTGTTTTACTCAAAAAAAGAAATATTAAAGATCTTTGATACCGATCCAAATTTGGTTGAAATTGGAAGACCAATAATTGAGTTACGAAGGTGTTTCCACTTGAGATGGGTCACACTGTATACTATTAATTTTGGTACTTACTTGCATCTTCAAGTTCTCGTATCTTGCGTTCTCTTCTTGCTAAAGCTTCGCGTGGTCGTTTTCAGCTCTTCTTTCTCTGCCTATCTTCTCTCGTCTCAAGCGCGTTTTCGTGGGCTATGTCGAAGAAGTAAGTCATCAAACTTTGCTACAAAATTTGCCTCTTTCTGTTTTTGAAAGTTCGTCTGCTTCTATTGAAGCGTCCTTCATTCTTCATACAAAGATACTAGCTTATCAATACAGTGGTTTTGTTTTCTAGTGGGAATTCTTGCCTTTTCTCAGAAAATAACAACTTCTTGTATTACAAGTCTGGCTTCAGCTTCACGTCTCTTAAGTTAAAAAAAGTACACTCAAAACTTGTTTATTAGAAGGCAGTTTACTTCCAGTAATCTCGTTTGAAAAATTACCGAGCAAATAAACACTATCACGACCACGCAAATTAATTTGGCGGGATATTGTGCTGCGTGCTGCTCTTTTCACTGATAATGAGGTACTGAAATGCTTTGACGCACTTATTGCCATACAGGTCGGCTAAAATTACAGTGAGGATTAAGGTTTATGCCGTTCAGGTAGAAACTCAACCCTACTGCAGAGACAAAATTCGAGGAAATAGATCTTAAAACTAGGGCCTTGCGGGCGACCACCTATTAAAATTCCTTAATCCTAAAAGGATTAGGGAATTTTAATGTCAATATTTTCATGGGTAGTGTTTAGAATTCGCTTTCCTCTTCCCAAACTACTATAAATTATCTTCAGGATGTCAATTATACCTATTGTTTACTTAGAAAAACCAAATATAATAATGTGGGGAATTTCAATAAATATTAAATTTAGGGGTGGTGGGTGGCACGTTTTCCCCGTATCCAATTTCGCTCAAATTTCACCAACATTATTTTTTTAGCAATTGAAACCGTTGTGGGGGGTGGCCCAAACTAAATTCGAAAATATTTTTTGCCTCAAGTATAAATAAGGACCGCCCTAGTATAGTAATCTACGCCATGATACCATTCCCTGCGCTTACCACGATATTCTGGGATTTATCTGCTACGCCTATATTGTCGGAAGTTATGTATTAGTGGAGTGCTCGCGTTGACAAAAGTCGCTTCGTTTTTGTTCCCGTTGGCACTTTTAGAGAAAAATGTATGACCTTGCCAGATATGTAGCTGATACCCTGTAGATTAGGAATCCACTTGTCGTAAAAAAATCGTATTGAATATAAGGTCACAAATCAAAATTTTCTAACTAATCATACCACGTGATAGAGCCAATCATGAAGCATATTTTATCCAAAAATCATTAAATTCTCTGTAGAATTTCTATTTTTAAAATAAATAAATAAATGATCTTTTACGTTGGCTTATATGGCAGTAAAAAACAAAAATCCTCATTTTCTCCGTTCGATTACAGCAGAAAATTAATTATTTTTCGAACACTTTTTCTTTCCCACGACGATATCTCCCAAACTATTATATTTATCAAAAAAAAATATTCTTTATAAAATATTCGCTATATTTTTCAGATTACTAAGGTTCTTAAATAAGATTTTTTTAGGATCTAATAACCGAGATATTTAATAATATGTAGTGTGATGTCAATTTTCGAAGCACATCGGCAGCGTCACGTTCGCTGGAGATATTCGCTGTCCCACTACTTTAAAGCCGTTTCAACAACCCGCGCTGCTTCCCGCAAAGGCCTGACTTTAAATAGACACGCGCATTGTAACTTGTGGGTTGTGATATTTTTAAATTTTTTGTCTTGAAAATGATTAATATGGAATAAATATAAGTATTTGTTGATTATATTAATTCAGTGTTATATTGACCTACATAAAATTTGCATGGAATAGATTAACACGTTATAAGTAACTCCTTAGTTCACTGTTTGCAAGATATTTTCAGCTGGTATGTATTTTTTCAGTAAAATTTTTGACCTTATGATGTATGTGCTTTTCAGAAGAAATTAAAATAGAAAGTACTACTGACCTTTTCTAAAAGTGAGGTAGAGACAAAAATAAAGTTTAGTATAGTAAGAAATTTTGTAGGAAACCGGCCCCTGTAATCAAAGGTTCTGAGAAATCATTTGCAACATTTATTGATTGTTTAAAGTTCCAAAAAAAAAATAAGCAACCAAAGAGATGACGAGATATATTCTCGAAAAACAAACAGTTTTGACGGTTTGGTTTGGCACCGAAATTGCTATTCTAGTTTTACTAGCAAAAAAATATAGAACATTTAAGGAAAAAAAAATAGTAAAAGAGAAAGAAATTGAAAACAGTTCAGATGGATCCAGTGCCTGTCCATCAACTTCTTCAGGTGTGCCCTTGCGTAAAACTAATTTTTTTTATAGAGAAATGTATTTTGTGTCAGAAGGCATCAACAGTAAATAAGGTCTCTCAAGTAATAACCACGAATACAGAAAGAAAAATAAGACTAATAACAGCTCAATAAAATCCAATAATTTTTGAAAGAATTGGTGCTAACGATTTAATAGCTATGGAAACTAAATATCATGTTTCATGTTTCTTAAGTCGTAGAAAATACTATCTAACAATAAAAATAAAAGTGGAAAACGTAAAATCAGAAGAGATCTGGCATTTACCAAAATATGTAAAATTCTTGAGAAAGGTTTTTTAAAACATAAAGGGTATGGTATGAGAAGTATGAGAGGTATTTAGAATTGGACCGATGTAAGTCCAAGAGACAGATCAGTAGACTACTTAAAAATACATTTACTGACAAAGGAAAGGAAAGGAGAGGAAAGGAAAGGAAAATATACATATAGGTACATAAAAGAATGCTACTCGCACACTTAATTCAGTATTAACTTATACAAGTCGTTAGATATTTGATGTTTTAAAAATTCTATTCTTTTAGAATGAGACCGTAAGGTTTGTTCTTGTAAAAAAAAGAACATGTCATGCATCTACCGGTAGCTCAATCGGTTAAGGCGTATTGAGTGGCGAATACGCTGATCGACTGCCTACCGCGCTCTGGGTTCGACCTCCAGCCCCAGTATTGACAACACCGATGGGTGTGGATGTATGTCTGCGTTTTTCCAAATGTGTAACCCCCTTCCGCACAGCCTTGGCTATGGATTTGGGGGTTGTCTACTATCTGTGGTGTGTTTTTTATGTTTATCTATTTATGCTCCTGCATGGAGAAAAAGTCCTGCAAGAACTCCTCGTTCAGAAGAAATAAAAAACTACTTAAAGTTGACTACACAATTATTCCTATACGTGTAAAAAATGTCTGTTTCTCTGGCGGTGTGGTAAAGATCAAAGATGCCGACATTTTTTACACGCATAAGAATTGTGTAGTCAACTATTTCAATAAAAATATATTTGAATTAGATGAAGAAAGTGTATAGTGTATATCTTTAATTGTGGTTTAAATTTTGTTATATTATTTTTCATTTTTCATAACTGTTTTATTTTGAAATGGATTCTGTTATCTGCCATCATTGTATTTTAAAATTAATAAAATTTGAAAATAAATTGAAATATGTGTACATTTATGTTATTAAACACATTATTATATAAATTAATAATTGGTATAAGATAAGTACAAATCAGGTTCGGTTAGATTCACCTCGACATTATTTCCTCATCACATACGACTATAAATTCCGAGTGCACTAAGATACGCTTTTAAGTGATTCTTCTCATTCTAAACAATTTTTATTTGAAATATTTTTAGATCCGACAATTGTTTTTAGGCTCTCCCTTGAGCCGCTCTGGTGCACCGACTGCAATAATATTCGACAACGTTTTACCTTAAACCTCCCAGATCTTATGTAAAAAATTTCAGAAAGTCCATTTCGTCGTAATCTGAAATTTGGATTTGTACACGTCAATTTACCTATAGATGAAAAAGTAAAATAAATTAACTGAAAAGTTCAGTCCTGTGTAGGTATTCATTCACCCAAGTGGAACTTGGGTGCTCCCGGAGTTAGAGGGGTTGTTGAAACAGAATAACAATGAGTGGGGGCTCGAAGCCGTAAACAATTTCAATCCGCCGATAAGCTTCGAAAATTGACATCACGCTACACATTATTAAATATCTTGGTTATTAGATACTCAAAAAATCTGATTTAAGAACCATTGTAATCTGAAAAATATAACAAACATTTTGTAAAGAATTATTTTTTTAAATAAATATAATAGTTTGGGAGATATCGTCGTGGGAAAGAAAAATTGTTCGAAAAATAATTAATTTTCAGCTGTAGTCGAACGGAGAAAATGAGAATTTTTGTTTTGTACTGCCATATAAGCCAATGTAAAAGTTCGTTTCTTTATTTATTTTAAAAATATAAATTGTATTGATTTGTGCCCTTATATTCATTACGATTTTTTTACAAGTGGATTCCTAATCTACAGGGTGTCAGGTACATATCTGGCAAGGTCATACATTTTTCTCTAAAAGTGCCAATGGGCTGAAAGATCGAAATTAAATTGCACTCCACTATATTTCCGCGAAGTGACTATGATGACTCGTACTACTAATTATATAAAATGGAAGATACTTCTTCCTAAATTAATGACTGGACTACCATAGAAGAATTATTTAAAGTTGATTGATATTACATTACCTTCTCTGCACCGAATTTACTATCCAATTTGAATGTCCAATAATTGTTGTAATATTTGATCATACGTAATTAAGTGATTTACGTAATGAATATCCAAATATAATAGTAAGAATCGTAGTAACAATGTTGGTAAATGTTACTAAATGCTTGTAAATATTTAAATATTTCCCAATGTTTTAAACGTATATAATTGATTTCTAATGTTTCCACAATTTTATTAATAGTTTTCAAATGTTTATACAAATTATTTTCGACATTAACTTCTGACAATAAAAAGAAAGAGAGAACATTTATTAGACACGTGGTTTTCATAAATAAGGTTATCAATTAATTAAAAAGTAAATTAAATTAAATCAAATTAGCAATCAACAAAATACAGCTTAAGGCTGAAAAATATGAATGACAGGAACATAACGTATTACTAATTGACTTCCTTATTTACTGTTGAATCGAATTTAATTAACCCGCGTTAAGAAAGAAATACCGCGTGCATTGGAATGGTATATTAGCGTAAACTGTAACAAAATAAAATAGATATATAAATACAAGTATATAATGATAACAATATCATATCATTAAATGAACAAAATAATATTAGTCTGGGTGTTATACCTGAAAAGATGGTACAATATTGTACAGTATTATTAATTTATTGAAGGTATTCAAGGGGTTTTTATTAAAAGTCTATAAAAGCTCAAGGTGTATGCTACGAAAGTTGAAAGTAGATAACTAGAAGAAGCATTATACTCTTCGCCGATTTGCTGAGCTTTTTATATAATTGTTACACATTCTATAGGATACTCTTCGCATTTTTCTTGTAAATAATGTTAGTTTTTGGACATTCTAAATTTTGTGATACCAACAAAAAAATATATGAAAAAAAAAATCACCATGTGAGGGATCGAACACGAGACCTTTGGATTGCAAGGCAACAACAACAACAATAACAATTTATTAAACATTTGTATATACATGTATGCGCCTTGCCGGAACCTGTCCCGGAGCCAGCCAGACAACCACGGCGCTGAGTGCCGTGGTGATTGCAGAGCTGGGCGAGGCAGGTCCGGTTTGGCTTGACGATGGATGTCTTAGTTAGTACTCCTGTCTGTCACAGGCAGACTTAAAAACTAAAATAAAATTAAAAATGTGTCCACACGGACCTAAAGCTAATTAAAAGAAAACTGTAAAAAATTATCACTCACTAGGCAAAGCACTTATTTAATTTTGGTTGGTGGCACGGGAAAACAGAACTCAACGAAAAAACCCGTTTGAAGTAATTCCACCCTGGTGGTCTTCCTGTCGCCAGGAAAATGCCGTAGAACTTTAAAAAATATATTGTAAGAAATATTTTGGTTTTTACGAATTTATAGGTCAAGGTGGAATTTAGAAACAGAAATGACAAAAGAACAAAAAGAATAAAACAAATAGAACATATAAAGGGGATAGAGAAGGTTGGTTATAGGTTTTAGTAAAGATTAAAGGTGGGGAAATAAGAAGTTGTCGTATAGAAAAGTTTGGCTAGAGAGGTTGCCGGAAAATAGGCAACGCCTGGTAGGGGGTGTCGGATATCGAAAGGGATTGCATTATTCTGTCTGATTCGGGTTATGTTGCGAGTTAGCGGACTATCGATTGCAAGGCAAATGCTTTAGCCATTGGGCTATTTCATCTTACCAGAAAACTTGAATAAATGTCATTCAAGAAATGTATTTCAACGGATTAAATACATTATTATGAAATATATATATATTGGTAAAATGTAAAAACAAAAAAAAATTATAGAGAATAACATTTCGAAAGATTTCTGTTTAAGTACAAATGATAGAAATTTTGAAAAATTTTTTTTTTTATTTAAATGATTAATAGTAGTAGTAGTAGTAGTACTGTTGTTTTACTAGGCAATCAGGCCGGGATGGCCCATTTTGCTCTAGGGATCTACAGTTTAGCGTGGACTCCAAACCACGGTCCTCGACCACCAACTTTAACCCACCCTGGTCCCGTTACACCACCCTTCAAGGCGGCGCATTAGCCCGAGGTTCCCAGGTCTCCTGGACCAGCCACCGCCTTTCAAGGTGGTTCACTAGCCCTAGGATTGCCTCTGTTGGCAGCCTACCGACTATTAGATGAGATCGTGGGTCTCCCATCCAAGTGCCGGACGCGCACAGCGTTGCTGCACCTCGCTGATCGAGCGACGGAACTTGAACCGGTGATCGTACCTCATCCCCTAAATGATTAATAACTTTTTTATTTATTGATTGATTTTTTTCAAAAACAATAGAGTTCTTCCTCTAGCTAACGTTAACTTACTTTCCAAATTTCAATACAATCGGACAGACGGACAGACGGACAGACGGACAGACGGACATTTTGAAAGCTGTTCAAAATTCGTTCACTAACACAATGATATGAAAATTTTTTCTCTACGAGCGATATTTCCGGTTTTAGAAATGTGCCGATCAAATGCAATATACTCCTCGTTTTTGCGAAGAGTATAATAACACAGGCCTGCGACCAAAAACCTTATTTGAAACTAATAGCTGAATCCGGGAAAAACAAGCTAAAAACGTACTCTTCGCCGGTTTACTAAACTTTTTATATAATTGTTACACATTCTATAGGATACTCTTCGCAGTTTTTTGTAAATAATGTTAGTTTTAAAAATTTTTAATTTTATAGAACAAACTTAGTTGGTGAAAGACTCGGTGCAAAATAAAGTAAAAATTAAAAAAAAAACATGCCGTACCCCATGTGGGTTTCGAACCTAGGATCCTTGAATTCCGAGTCAAAAACGTAAGAAGCACCTAACACGTAAAAAAATGTAAAAAATGTAAATTTTTATAAAAACATAAAAATCAAAAAAAAATTTCTCAAATTTAAACCATTAATAACATTTTTATTTACTGATAGATTTTGTTCAAAAACAATAGAGTTCTTCCCCTAGCTAACACTAACTTAGTGTCCAAATTTCAGTACAATCGGACGTTTCTTTCTTAAGTTATCGTGCTTACAAGAAACGTGACGGACGGACAGACGGACAGACGGACAGACGGACAGACGGACAGACGGACAGACGGACAGACGGACAGACGGACAGACGGACAGACGGACAGACGGACAGACGGACAGACGGACAGACGGACAGACGGACAGACGGACAGACGGACAGACGGACAGACGGATATTTTGAAAGTTGTTCAGAATTCGTTCACTAACACAATGATATGAAAATTTTTTCTCTACGAGCGATATTTACGATTTTAGAAATGTGCCGACCAAATACAATATACTCTTCGTTTTTGCGAAGAGTATAATAATGAAAAAATTCCATCACCCTCAGTTTTTTTGTAAATTTCATTTTTTCTGGGTGTTGGTATGAATTAAGGTCATGGAAAGAGATATCAGATGAAACGTCAGTATGATGGGAGACTACTGCTAGTCACGGCATCGAGAGAAGCCAGGTGTTACTCACAAGAGGAAAAGTAACAATCGGAGCTTTTCCATGAAGAGGGAAAGGAAGTACAGGGCCATCAATGTCGATTAAATTAATTGAAAATACATTAACAGTGTCTTTCGTTGTAAATAAACTTAATTAGGAATAATAAAACCTTTTTTAAATTTTTTAAAACATCTCTACATTCCAAAATAGCCATATTCATACCTATAAGGTTCAAAATATTGGGTCGAGTTGCGGAATAACGGTGGGTGATGGAGAAAAACTGATGTCATTTTCGGATTCAGCACCCTCCAAAACTGTTAGATTACCCTAAATAATAAAAAAAATTTTCATTTTTTTTGCAGGTCTATGTAATTGATACGGGCCTTTCCCACGTAATTGAAGTTGATGTTTATTATGTCATAAATCATGTATTAACACTTTTTTTTTCCGGGATGGAAATCCTTTATGGACACCTGAACGGTAGTGTGGGACTCACCTCTAGGCATACCCACTAAAACCACCCCTCTTCTGTGTATGATGTATCCTGGAACCGCTCTCGCTTCTCTTCAGGATACACGTCAATTGTTATTCAATGTATAGATGTTTTTTTTTCCGTGTCTTTGTTCCCTGTATTCCCTCTAGTTGTGCAAAGGGTATAGGTCGGTATTCCTCTCATCTTCTCCTTTATGCACGACGATCCGTGTAATAGCTGTTTCGGCCTTTGCCCAATTGTCTTCAGATTGCAGCATGAATTCCACAAGCTCATCCGGCCCTAGACGATTTATGCCTCATCTCTCCACCCATCTGTTGCAGTGGACGACTGTGTGCTCTACATTGTCTATTTCGCCACAATATGCGCACTCTCGAGAGTCCAGCTTTCCTATTCTCAACAGGTAGTCGGCAAAACAGCCGTGGCCTGTCAGGGCCTGCGTGAGATGATACCCTACTTCTCCGTGTTTCCTTTCCACCCACTCTTTGACTGTAGGGATCAATCGGTGAGTCCATCTTCCTTTATGGGCGTTCTCCCATCTGTTCTGCCATCTTTCGAACAGTCTTTCCCTGGCGGTTCCTCTCTCGACTCCTTCGTACACTTCTACCCTTTCCTTGACCAGTAAGTCCACTAGAGGGATCCCTGCTACCACCAGCACTGCCTCGTACGAGACTGTCCGATAGGCGCTACATACCCTCAGTGCCATCTGCCGTTAAATCCTTGCCAGGCTTACTTTGGCATTAGCCCTTTCTTCTAAGGCATATCCCCAGACCGGGGCGGCATATAATATGACTGAATGTACCACGCCACAAAGCATCTTCTTTTGCTGGCCTTTGGCCCCTTCGTGTTGCACATCACTCTTCCCAGAGCGGTTGCCGATTTCCCCGCTTTTTCCGCCGTTTTTGTTATGTGACACCTGAATGTTAGTTTTGGGTCCAGCCATATTCCGAGGTATTTAAGTCCATTCCCCGGTCTAATTTCCATCTGTCCAACCCTGATGGTGACAGGCCGGACAGTTCTTTTCCTTGTGATCATCACTGCTTCGGTTTTTTCCGGAGCAAGTTTTAATTTTACGCTCCGCAGCCATTCCTCTATTCTCTCAATAGTGGCATTCGCCTTCTCCTCGATTAGCCCTGTCCAGTTTTCAGTCACAGTTAGGGCAAGATCGTCGGCGTAGCCCGTAAGGGTGACCCCATTTGCGAGGGGAACTCGTAGGACGTCGTCGAACATAATGTTCCACAGTGTTGGCCCGAGTACCGAACCCTGTGGGACACCGCAGGTCACGTTTCTCCATTCAAAGGTGTTATTTGCGTCCATCCCTATTTGCCTATCCCTGAAGTAACTCTTAATGATATTAATGATATAAGGTGCCACTTCCAATCTCTCTAGTTTGCTTATAGTCGCTCCCCATCCTGCAGTGTTAAATGCGTTCCTGATATCAAGGGTGACGATTAAGCACATTCTTTTTGCCTCCATGGCTTCTCTTGCCTTGCTCGTGATGCGGGTCACAGCATCTACCGTCGACATTCCTCTGCGGAATCCGAACTGGTACTTCGACAAGCCATCCCTCCGGTCAATTTCTAGCTCTAGCCTTCCCAGGATTTATTATTCCAGCACCTTTCCCAAGGCATCCAACAAGCAGATGGGCCTGTAGGAGGATGGTTCTTCAGGTTTTCCGTTCCCTTTAATAATGAGGACGAGCCTTGCTTTCCTCCATCTGGATGGAAAGTCTCCTCTCTCCAACGCTCGATTCATGACCCCTAAAACCGCTTCGGGGGATTCTTCGACGACTATTTTGATCACCTCCGGGGGGAAGTTATCCGGACCCGGGGATCGGCCGCTCTTTAGTCTTTCGATTGCTCCCTTCAGTTCACTTTCTGTGAATGGGGGGACATCCGGTACATCCATGTCATCCCACCTTTCTTCCTGCCTGTGGGGAAAGAGTGCGTCAGCTATCTCCCTGATCTTCTCCAGTGGAATCGCTGGAGGGGGTGCTCTAAATCGGCGCATGGCTATTTTGTAGCCATCACCCCATACATCTTCATCTATGCTTGCACATAGCTCCTGCCATTTCTTTCTTTTTGCATCGGATATCGCATCTCTAAGCACCTTCTTTGCTTCTTTGTAGGCTCGGGAGGCTTCATCATCATCCTGTCTGCCCTGTCTCCGGATTCTCCTGGAATACTGTCTCCTGGCTGCGATGCATACATCTCTTAGTCTTGCTAGATCTTTGTTCCACCAGTAAATGCCTCTATGTACCCTTGCTGCCCTTTTCTTCGGCATGGCCTCGTCACAAGCTCTGGTGATGGCCTGTGACAGGGTTGCGTCAGTATGGTTGGGGTTGTTTCCTACCTGCTCCCTTATAGCTCTTTGGAGTCTTGGTCTGTCTAGTTGGCTGAGTTTCCATCCCGTCGGCCTAGAAGTCGCTGGGGGGTGGTTGTTACCCTACCTCGAAGCAGATACACCTGTGGTCACTTAATGACTCCTCGTCGCCTGCCACCTTCCACCCTGTGATTTTCCCCGCGATCCCCGCAGAGGTAACCGTGATAACGGGTATGGAGCCGCTGTCCCCTCTAACGAAGGTGTGTTCGTCTCCTTCGTTCATCACGAGGAGATCAAGCTGAGAGATCCATTGGGTCACAAGCCTACCTCTTGCGTTCGTTTCCCTCATTCCCCATTCTGGGGCCCTGGCGTTGAAGTCTCCTGCCACGATGACTTCCTTCCGGGTGTTCCTCATTTCTCTAACTACTTCTTCCAGATTCGATAATGATTCCTCGAATTCTTCCATCGTGCTATTTGGGGAGAAGTAACAGCTAACTACATACACCTCCTTCAGCTCTAACCATACAAACCCTCGGCCCTTCCCGCTTCTGTAGACGCTGATCTTGTTATTAATCAGCCCGATGACTGCGTCCAGGTTCTCATCCGTAAACCAGTTGGGTCGTGATCTGCTCGACATCATTTTGTTCGGTTCACTGATAATGAGTACGTCCTCCCCTTTCCTCCTTCCTACCGCCCATACAAGATCTTGGGCGGCCCGACATCTATTAAGGTTTATCTGCCTTACTTTGAAGATGCCCCACTACCATCTTCCATTCGCCTTGCCCCCCTTGACTCTTCTCGCTGAAACGGCCCGATGCCCTTCCTTGTTACTGATGGGGCAGAATGCCGTGTTTCTATATTTCTTCGCTTGGTACCCTTCCTCTCCTGAGACAGGCCTTTGATCTGTCTGGGCCTTTGCAATTCTCCCTTGTGTGCCCGTGTCTCCAACATCTGTAGCAAATTTGGATCTCAGCCCGCTCGCGCACCCTGCATCTAAGCCATCCAACTCTCAGGCTTCGTTTCAGTATGAGCTCTCTTGCAGCGTTGTCTGGTACCCTTACCGTAGCTACCTGGTTCTCTCCGAATGCCAACCTCAGGCTTTCCACTACTAAATCCTCCTCCTTTGTTTTAGTCTCCTCTGCTATCGCCTTTACGATCTCTTCCTTGGTTACGGTCGCATCCAGATCCTTTATAGTTATTACCGTTCCCGCCTTTTTCATCCTTACCGCCACCCCTTCCACTTTCTCAATCGCGTTCTTTAGCGGCTCTGCGACCCCTCTCCCTCCGTTGACTTCTATAAGCATTTCGCCCCTCTTCGTCCTCCTCGGGGCTGTGATGTCTGCTCGCAGCGCCTTTACATCTACTCTTTTAATTTTGTTCAGGAGATCCTTGTAAGTCGCTCCTTCCTCGCTGACGAACAGGACGCCCTTATCTCCCCTTGCTCCTCTACCACTTGTAGTTTCAGAGGACAGTACCTGCCTTTCCTTATTCCGCCTAATATGCTCTCTTCCTTTCACCTTCTCGGTCACAGTGGCTTCCTTGTGCTCAGTGTCTCCGTCTTGCTTCTCTCCCTTTTTCCCTGGTGGATAGTAGCCAACTACTTTGATGTCAGTGTCGGACATTATAAACTCCATCATTTTCTTTACCCTACTCCAGTTACACTCCGTACGAGGTAAAGCTACCCTTGTCCTTGTCCGTTGTCTACCAGCCATTCTTTCCATTTTATTATATTGCCGTAGGTGTTTTCCTCACTGCTGTCCATCATTATCCTATAAAGGAAGCGTTCCTTAACCTCCCTCTTCTTGGTGGTCACTGTTGAGCTGGTCTCATACTTAATATGCATGACGCCTTTCTTCTCTGGCGAGTCATTGTCCAATTCAGCTAACTCGGGGAACCTCATCTTAAATTGCCTCCCTATTCCCTTATTCAGCTCTTCACTTCCTTGGATGCAGAGCGCAAGATCATTTTCCTTTGGCTCCCATACTGGGTTACCTTCTACCTCCTCAACCCTCTCGAATACCTGCGGAGGCCAGATCTTTTCCACCAGCTCCATGTAGTCATCAAAGCTCTTCCCTTCTTTGATGGCCTTACTTACTTCCTCGGCTAGTTTAGCACTTCTTACTCTCGGAATGGGTATATCCGTCTGCATAGGGTCAGTCTGTGTTCCTATTTCTTTCATTTCTGGTGTTATATCTACCACCATGTCTGATTTAGAGTCCTCGCGGGATTCGGTCTGGGTATCTATGTCGAAAATTTATTTTTCGACGGTCTCCCATTTATTGTCCTCCAACCATTGTGTGGTGGAATCTCTGTTGACAGTATCAACGCTCTTTTTCAGCTTGATCGCGAGCTCCTTTATTTCCCGTTTTGTGTTCGGGTTCTCATCTATTATTTTTTCCAGCCTCTTTACCTGTCCGGTTATAACATTTAGAGCCTCTCTTAGTGTAAATGACAGAGCACTCTCCTTCCTCTTGTACGGCTCGATGTCGTATTTGCCGATAGAGGTATCATGCGCCTTACGCTTTCTGCTCTCCTCACAACTACCCGTTACTTCCACAGGTCTTCGATCGGCCACTGCTGGGGACCTTGTTGGGGACCTGGCTATGCTGTCCCGCCTCTTGAAGGGATTGCTCTCCTTGTCTCCTGGGCTTGCTTTCACATGTATTAACACCTAATAAATATTGTATATACACGTCATAACGTATAATATTTTAATTTTAAACGGATATTTTAAAAATAAAAATATTTTCTACTTTACCTCATATTTCAAACAAGTAATCGCGCTCAAATTACGCCATCCAATCAAAATTAAACAATTTTCGGCTTCATACGAAGATTAACCGGACCTGTTGATATTTCTGAATTTTACATCCCATCTGGAAACCTGCCGATGAGACTATTTCCATGTTGCCTAATGTATATGAATGTTTAACGTTAGAGGAAATGCTTTAATTAGTTTACCAAAGAATGCCTACTTTTTAATCTCGGTTTTTGAAAATAATGAATTTGCATTGAATAATACCACCTACTATAATAAAAATGATAATAATTAACAGAAGAAACACACTTCATATGTCGGTTCTCAACAAATGATTGACCCTTGGCAACACTGATGGAAATAAAATAGGTATTAAATAATAATTAAAAGATAGGTTATGTTCTCTTATTTACGTTGTGATCGTACGTATCTAGTACTTTGACTTTATAACTTTGTTTCTTATTAATTATTTAAAAGTGTGTGTGTGTACTGTGTAGACATTAAAATGGAGAAAGGTTTTGAGAAGGCAGCAAGTGATAATCTTCCTATTATTGACAGTGAAATAGGTGAATGACTTATGTCTTAAACTTTTTGACTGTGAATGTCCTGTCATGTCTGTCAATTCGGTAAAGCTAGAAAGAGACAAACACGTACAATCTGCTCATATGTAGCCTCTACTAAGGGTGCTAGAGTATACTGATTGGTCCGTCCGCCGAATGCGTCATTAGTGGAGGAATAACGTCGCCAATTTTAAATTCATATAACGTAATAATTTTTTCTGTGGAAAGGATTTCGCAAAAAAGAAAAAATACGGGTGAGTTTTTTTAAAGAGAACTTCTCAAATATTCAATAAAAAAAACGTGGGAAAGACCCATTGGAAAATATTTGAAAATAAACTGATATCATTTAAAAATAATAGACTGCTAGTCCGATTTCAGCAACAGGATTTTAGACAAATTTTCGAGAATAAAAATTATTTAAACGAATAGAATTTGTTTAACTAAATGAAAATTTACTAAAAAATGTTAATACATATTCCACTAGACCAATAGTAATAATTTTTGAAGAAAAAACGAGAATAAAGTGCTCAAGAGGGTTAATTCCCTGAAAAATTTACATTTTTTGATTTAAGAGTAGTTTTCGGGGCACCGTGGAGGTGTGTTAGGGGCGACAAACCCATATGTATGTATCAAATTCTTCGTTGGATAGCCCTCTCCAGGCCCTATAAGTTTAATGCAAGATTTTCCCTAACCCTGAACAATTATTCCAAAAAGTCATTTTTTCTCATGCAATGTAAATAGGAAACTTCAGGTCACCATAGGCACCATTTAAAATTAAAATTTTGAAAAACCAAAAAATAAAGTACTTACTTTTTTCGGATTTGGAAACAAATTGGGGAAATCGAGACCCTCTATAAAAAAATTAAGTCATTTTTGGACCACCCTAGTGTAGCAATCTGTGCCTCTATTATTCTATTAATAAAGAAGGTGGTATTTCTAACCTTTAGAAATTGGCACTGAAACCAGTTAAGCCTAGAAAGGTGCAAACTTGTAAGTGCTGTAAAGTGAGTGTTACAATCCAAATGAATTTGTCAGTCGTCTCTCTGTCTCTGCCTCCCTGATTATTTCTCTAAGACAGAAACTTTTTCCTCATCAAATATGTAGTTGCATTTAAAATGTTTAATTTTTCAACGTTATTTTTATTTATTCTTTTTATTTCCAAACTTTTACTTTTTATCGTTCTCCTGACATTTCATGCAGTTTTATTATTTAAGAGTCACCTTTCAACAGGCATTTGTTCTTAATATTTTCATTTTCGCACTGTAAGAGCTATTACGAAATATGGTAAACGAGAAAATTCTTAATCTACCGTTTTTTATTTTCTCTAGAAACTTTTCACAAGTTAGAAGTAAGATGCATAGCAGCTTTAAAATGAATACTGGTGTAAAAGCTCTCTCGCATACTTCAGAACTTTCATAATGGAAATTCTCTGCCACTTCTACACAAGACATAACAACCAGAAGTAATAACGTAAGCAAAATAAAGTTAAATTGGGCATTGGAATAGAAAATACGTAAAAGAAAAATAGAATTGAAATATAATATCTTCGATTGAAGTAGAAAAAAGCACACCAGAGAATATATAAATAAATTTTAATTGTCATACAAGGTATTTTCAAATTAAATATTCAAAATTTAAGAGTATGCAATACAAGTCAAATAGGCTTGTTGCATGTGCCATATATTTTAAAGTAATTTATATATATTAATATATAGTGTTACTAAACATCAGCAATTATCGAATCCGTTTTCATAATTTCTAACTGGAAAGTATTTAAATCACCGATTAATATTCGGGAGAAAGGGCAAATCTCAGAAAACACGCATATTGGACTTGACGTCATATAACAGAAAACAGTGACAACAGGTATCTCCGCGGGTGCAGTAGTTCGGACATATAGTGGAGCGAAATCGAAATAGGAATGTGTCGTTTATTTTTTTTGCGTAGAACCAGAGGAGACCTTGTAGATCTTGTAGAGTAGGTCATTTGGGACCTGTAATGGACAATTACGATATTTTTCTGTGATACAGGACTTTTTTATTTCGAATTAACAAAAGTAATTAACAGAACCAATAGGTCAGTGTGTGTCACCTATTACTATCACCTGAAAAATTTCGAATAAATAATTTTATCACAGAACTCTCTGTGACATAAATGAACGACAAAAAAATTCAATACGTATTTTTCTTCAATTATTTATAAATATTAGAACAATTTCTGGGGTCATGGCGCACTAGATTGAAAATGAAAATTGGCTGCAAAAAATTGAAAATGAAGTAGAGGTCACTTCCAGTGAAACCAAAGTCGTAAAAAATTGACAGATGGATAAAAAATGTCATTTTGGTAACCAGTGACACGTGCCTACTTCCATCTTGATCAGTTAAAAGATAAAGGAATGGGGGCCCGAAATTAATCTCGTTAACACTGAATTATTGAGAGCAGCACCAAATGTATTACACCATTTTTGTAGGAAATTTAACGTACATTTATTTTGTATATATTATAGTAATGTTTGATTTACGTTGCATGGTTTTTCAGATATTTATGAAAAACTGAGAAAACATACAGTTCCGACTTCTTTCCCCCTCCCCCTCTCCCAAAGCCGACAGTCTGGCTGCGGAAACTTTTTACCACATTTAGAGCAAATGTAATAAACAATTTGGGATACTCAAACCTTTGTTCTTTTGTATTTTCCGGTTTGGGTGTTTTTTGTCTAATTTTATTGTACTAATATAAATACATAGAATAATTGGAAATGCATTCGTTATTCCTAATCAAAACTACATGCATCAATAAGAAGTTCAATGGCAGACCGACAAAGTCAGAGGTTTAGTTGCATGGCAAGTTGTTGTATTATGTCTCATAAAAATTGCTGAATCCCCCACTTGTCAATTTAAGAAAAACGTACTTATAATTATACGCTTTAAAATTAGTCCAATAAAGATATCATTTTTCAAAAAAATTTCTCCCGGCAAGCTGATTTTTTCAGGATCGATGGAGGGGTGTCTCCCGAGTATCCGACCAAAAAGTCACAGTCCACACTCCTTGTAGGATGTTGCAATAGGGGTGGTTTCTTATTTTTTTTTTTTAATTTTCTTTTTCCAGCTTGTACATAGTAATATTCTCTACAACTTTGCCTAATAAATTTTTTTTGTAACTTTTGACGGTCCAGCGCCCATTGTATGGGAAAACATTCACCATATTTATTTATTATGGTTCAGGAAATATACAAACAAAAGGCTGAATAGCTGATTTTTGCAGGGTTGATTGAGAACTGTCTCCGTCCTGAGTCTCCAACCAATTTTTTTTTGAGACTCAGGAGACAGTTCTCAATCAACCCTGCAAAAACCAGCTATTCGGCCTTTTGTTTGTATATTTCCTGAACCATAATAAATAAATATGGTTTTCAAAAAGAAAATAAGAAACCACCCCTATTGCAACAGCCTACAAGGACTGTGACTTTTTGGTTGGATACTCTGGAGACACCCCTCCATCGACCCCGAAAAAATCAGCTTGCCGGGAATTATTTGTGAGTTTTACTGTACTAAATGCTTGGTTTTCGAATTTAACTGAAAGGGGGATAATATGAAATAGTTAATAGTTCTCGTCATCAGTTCGTCATCTGATTCAAGAAATATCAGATGGTAATCGATGAAAGGAACGCCCTGCAAAACTTAAGGGTGATACTACCAAGCAGTTGATGGACAAGAACTTCGAAGAGGTCGTATGACTAACAGCCAACCATTTTGGACGGCGTAACGCTCTCAGATACGCCACGCAGCATGGGGGGCATTTATAAAGTGTTTCACAGAACCTTTGTAAAGATGTTATATAACGGTAATCGGATACATTATCAACTTAATCTTTCAAATTCACTGTTAGTACAGTAATTAGAGATTTTAGTCTAGGAATAATGTCATAAGAATTAAATTTCGTTTTTTTTTGACAATCAAATAGTAAATGCATCAAAGAAAAGTTTCATGCGAGGGCTTGCTAGTTTATAGAGGGTGGATGCCACCCCTTTTCAGAGGGTGGTATATAAAAGAAAAATAGAAAAAGAAAAATAGAGCTGTAAGCGAATCAAATTTTAAGAAGAAACGTTTCTAACTTTTCATATAAATTCATAAATGCTATTTTAGCTTGAAAAAAGAAAGTATTTCAAAACGAGTTTCGTCAAATAACTCGAAAGGTATTACATTTAGAGAAAAATGTAAAATAAGAAAACTACTAAACTGAGGATGAATTCAGTTTTATTCTAATTTCTATAGAATTAATGGTTTCGGACATTTAAGTTTTTAGTATAAATGTCAAATATCTCAGAAACTATGGCAATTGCATCAAAAGTGTTAAGGATCAAAACAAAAGACTAATAATTAAGCTTTCAATTGATTTTTGACTGTATCTATAGGTCGCGTGCGCGTGACGTCACAGGCCCCAGATCACGACCATCTTTAATGTGAACAGGCCGGAGTGTACGATGTGGCAACGTTGCAATCACAAACTCTGTCAGTCCTACTAATAGTCTATGTAATGAAGGAAAAATAGCGTAAACATTTCGTGAAAAGACGAGATTACCTTCCTCGCCGTTTTCGAGGGTGCTGAACACGATAGAAGAAGTTTTTGACCGCCCCAACCCCCTGAAGCGGCCAAAAATCATCCCTTTTAACCACCCCTTTTATGTATCTCTTTATGTTTTCATATATAAACTGGTCTGGGAAGTGATTTATCGACGGGTTATACTTGAAATTATATGGAAGAGGGTTATAGGGTAAGTGGAATCCAGATAGCATGAAAATATTTTTATGACAAAATAAATTATTTGCTTACAATTAATTTAAAAAACCTAGGTCGTTAACAAACAGCATAACAATCCTCATATTTTTCAAAAGGCACATCGCACGCGATCTCTTCTCCATCATCATCGCCCCAGCGATAACTGGTGGATGAGGGTAAGTTTCCGTTACCCGGGGCACTGCACCAGACACTAACATAAACTTTTTCATTTCTCCTTCCACACACCATAAACATCTTTGGATCGTTCAGATTTGGATATTGTACTGTCATAAAAATGTTTTATGCACACCACTGAATATTTTGTAGGCTGCCAATTTTTCCTAGCAATTCTCTTTAGCCACTGTTTCCTCAGTTCTGGTTCTTTGGGAAATCTAAAGGCTCGGACATAACCTTTAGATGAAGAACTGTAATTGGGTGTACAGCCAGGTACACAATATTTATCTGGCATGTTGTTATTGTTTTCAGACCCCAGACCTAGAATTAATTAAAATTACTTTATTGGTTTTGGTAGTAAAAGTGAATTGAATTAAAAATATAGCTTGCATAAAAAGTAAGGTTATAACGTAATTTGACGCACAAAAAGTGATTTCAGGTGCGATAGATACCCACATAATTAATTAAAATAATAACTACTTACTTTATAAGACACAATTTGTGAAATTACACCAACAGAGAGGCACTTTTTATGTATTATAATGCCAATTTATTCATAATAGATACTGCCCAACTGTTTGAAAGGACTGAACCACATGTTGCCACATTTCCATAGTCCGGCCTGTTCACATTAAAGCCGGTCGTGCCCAGACCTTAGAAAAAACAAATCGCTGTCATTAGCTGTCAAATGGCGACTGACTGAACCTCAGAATAAAATTTTTCGTAAGTTGAGTTTTTATCGATATTATATCATACAAAATGGCTAGTTTTTATTGTATTATTAATTGTGGAAGTGTGGCAATCCGAGACAACATCAGTTTTTATAAAATAACGTCGATTTACAGCCAGAAGAGGTTAGGTTAAACAATTCCAGGCAATTAAAAGAAATGCTTTAAGTTGTTGCATGTTAATGCAAGAATGATTGTGAGAGTAATAACTGCTGCTCAAACAAGCAATAAACAATCCATGTTAAAGAAAATTAACGTTTTATATTGGTTTGTCTCTATTTTTAATAACTATTTCTTATTAAAATTTTAGTTGAGCGAAGCATGAACTGCACGGAGGGAGAGCATATTTAAGAGAATACAAGTCATAATTAACAATTGACCTACATAAAATAGTAAAATACATGTTAGACATTTTATATAATATATTATAATAAAAAATTTACAAAAATTACAACGGTTTGCGTAGTCCAATCTATAGGTATATAAGGTTTAGACAAGGGGTTAACCGCTGGAAGAAATTGAGTACATCTTATTACATACTTCAAATAGTTTACAGTCTTTCATTGTTTATTTTATAAACTGTCTTTTTCACAAAATTTACAGCGGTTAATCTGCAACCATAGCCATGTTCATTGCTAAAAAACTAAAAGGAAAGATTTCCTGTTAAGTGGTGAATATGTTTTGTCTAGACTGGCAACACAATCCCAGTGAGCATTAAGGAACCATCTGAATCTGCAATAGTCCAAGGAGTCAGTGGCTTTTATTCATGATGCTAAGAGTTCATATCCTGAAAAATTAATTTCTGCATTAGTAATTATTTATAAAACATTTAATTAGGCAAGCATATTTGAAAGAAATGGTTGATAACTAATTCTTACCGTTGTAACAAGCTTTTATCCTGCAAATTTCTTGCAGAGTACTTCTTTCACCTAACCACAAACAGCTTCAAGACTTTTCAATGCCTTGAATTCGTCCTTCTGTCTACGTAATTCTTTCAAAAATTAAGTAATTCGCAACATCCCTATGTGTAACATTTGGAAATACAAAATATAAGGATTTAGTCCGATGGCAGCCGTATACCTAACCTCTACATCAGGAGACAATTCTGCAAAATACGAACTAACCGTTATCCTGACGAACAAAATTGTTTATATAACAGTATTAAGAATAGTTGTAGATGTTAAATAATCCAACAACAAGTTTTTAAATGGCACAAACATTGGAAAATTCACTTTAAAGAAACACGTTTAATCGGCGGATTTCTCAATGACAGCTGTTTGTTTTTCCTAAGGTCTCAAAATTTGTGACGTCGGCGCACGCGACCCATAGCATAAAGAACACAAAATGTATAACAGAAACAATGTGCTTCTTCACATTTTTTATTAAAAACGTCGCCATTTTGTTACTGTAAGTAGTTAGCAATTAAAATAATATTATTCTTAAATACTGATTTTCGTTAGCAGTATGATCTAGACGTATAAATTATTTTTTCCGTTTACAGCACTCGCTTTAGAAAATAATTGCATTTTAAACTACCTATAAAGAAATTTTTGAAAATGTGAGAGATCAAAAATAAACTTTATAAACTGAGAATAAATTTCTGTTTTTTTATATTTATGTAGAATTAATAGTGTCGGAAATATTTAAATTTAAAAATGGCGTCCGCATGTACGTTTATAGGATGACGTAATTAGTTTAAATATTATATATCTTAGAAACTACGACACTTGCTTGAAAAATAAAAAGAAGCAGAATTAAAGATAATTAATCTAACTTTAAAATGGTTCCTTGTTTGTTTCCGCATCAGAAAAAACAAAGAAGTTTTGGTCAAAGAAATGTGCGTCGTCATACTTTTTACCAAAAATATCGGCATCTTGCTAATGTAATTCTCCAGTAATTTAAAACATATTCTCAAATACTGTTTTTGTTAATATATAGCATCATCTCATCAGATTTTTTTCCGTTTAAAACACTTGCTTTAGAAAAAATTCCATCCGCCATATTGTTCAAAAATAAATCATCAGCAATACTGTTTCAAATATTAAATATCTAAAGAGGGTGGTTTTCACCATTTGAGGGTAATAGTTAATATCCGGACCATATAAAAACTCTAGATGACATTTTACTACAATAGTTATCCATAAAAAAATTATCATTATAATATATGTATAAGATTATTTCTGAGACATATTTTTTACCTTTAGATAATCTTTATTATCTTTAATGACTTTCATGGATATTCAACGGACAGACAGACAGATATACGAACAAACGGACGTGTGGAGACACGTATAGAAAAACAATCGTTACAATACATTTCGTATTGGTTAAAATCTCCAAATTTACACTAGTTTCAGATTTCCTTGCAGTTATGCTAGAGTAAGTAGAAATGAGAGCGGAAATAGAGTATAATAAAATCAGTTATCATGTAGGCATAAAACTTTCCGAATTTCAGAAGTCCCATGTTCCTGCCAGTCCAATCACGCGGTGCTATAGAGTAACAAACTTTTATCATTCACACAGGTAGTTTTATCTTTTACTGATACAAACCGAACGCAAGAGCGAGAGGTTGGAACGAAATCATTTTCTAGGGAATATTTCTTACCAGCATGGCGCAACTGTGGCGTCCCACCGAAAGCTCATGAAAGACGATTTATATAAAGGTATATAAGTACCTATACCTTTACAGCGGGTTTCTAAGACCGTTTACTTACAGTATCAGAACGTATTTCAATTTCGCTACATTAAAATATTCTTTGACAAATAATTTCGCGAAATCTTCTATGTGAGTTCTCTGTAGTACACGTTGGTTGGTCTGTCTGCGTTTTTTGTACTACCTGTTGTTCTGTGCCTACTTATTGATCAGTTTTCAATAGATAGTTAAGTTATATATTCATTAACGTTTTATTTTTTGTAACTTTCTGTTAATAGGATTAAAGTCTAATCTACTTATTCATGACCCTAGAAGATCTCTCTGTACCTTTTGAAATGAAATTTACAAGTAACATTTTTAGTACATCATAAATTCAAATGCGATTAAAAGCAACAAGCTTTATTTATAAGCATTAAATTTAATTAATTCAACACTGTGGTGGTCCCTTACATCTCGCCGACAGAGCATTTGCTCGTAATTTACATATGTGGACCATCACCTCAACTTCTTGGATTTCGGCTCGTTTTGGGTTGTTCGGAAGCATGCCGGACTACTATCGATGGTCTGCTGAGTGTCGACTGTGACCACCACTGGATTATCCGATGGCAACCCGGAATGCTCCCGAACAACCCAAAAGGAGCCGAAATCTTAAGTAATAAATCCGCTCGCCAAAAACTACAGATGCCTGAACGACAGCGATTCGATCAAGCTAAGTCGGGTCCATCTAGGCAGGAAGTTTTATCTCAGCCGAAGAGAAATTACGACAGCGACAGAGAAATAATCAACAATAATCCCGTAGTGGTCACAGTCTTATTGTATTATTCGCTGAAATAAGGAGTATACAGGGTGTTTCGAAAAGATTGGGACAACGCTTAGCCGTAGATACTTGACATCAAAACAAGTCGATTTAACTCAAAAAGTAGTAGTCTAACTCTTTTCGTTTTCAAGATACAGGGTGGCAAAATAAAAAAATTGTATTCATAATTTGTCTCTATCTTGGAGACTATTATACGTATCTACTTCAAAATTGGTAACGACATGTTTTTCAGGTTGCTAATTACAATGGTTGGATATTGCTGATGCCATATTTTATAGATGGCGCTAGTTACAGAACTTTTACGTGACACCTTAAGCCATAACTTTTTTGAGGTTAGGTTTTGGACATCCTCTTCAACTGTAATCGAAACGCAATTTGGTTTCCTGATTTAACCCAAAAAGTAGCGGTCTAACTCTTTTCGTTTTCGAGATACAGAGTGGTATTTTAAAAAAATTTGTTTTCATATTTTGTCTCTATCTTGAAGAATATTATACGTATCTACAACAAGCACTATTGACGACTTCAAGACATCATACTTGATGTACACCTACTAGATAAGAAAACCGCTTTTAAGTATAATTGAATTTCCTCGAACTGGTGTGTGATAAAGTTGTAAATCGCGTATTTCTCTGAAAGGGTGCATTTTATCGCGTTTAAACAAGTACAACTTTTCTTTAGGAAACCAAATTGCGTTTTGATTATAGTAGAAGACGATGTCCAAAACCTAACCTCAAAAAAGTTATGGCTTAAAGTGTCACGTAAAAGTCCTGTAACTAGCGCCATCTATAAAATATGGCATCGGTAATAACACCATTATAATTAGCGACCTGAAAAACATGTTGTCACCAACTTTGAAGTAGATACGTATAATAGTCTCTAAGATAGAGACAAATTACGAATACAATTTTTTTACTTTGCCATCCTATATCTTGAAAACGAAAAGAGTTAGACCACTACTTTTTGAGTTAAATCGACTTGTTTTGATGTCAATAATCTACGGCTAAGCGTTGTCCAAATCTTTTCCAAACACCCTGTATAGAGCAGGAATTTTAGTCAAAATATCGCTTGTACAAGGAATTAATTATTATAAAGCTGAAAATATCCAGGATTGTAGTTTTGGTCTAGAACAACATGTACCAAAAAGTCCCCTACTCTGCCCCGTCGGCTTCCCTGTTTTTTCGGAGCAACAAGGGCCTAAGTCGCAAAAATTGCAGAGCTGGCTATAAAGTGCAACAGAAATGTTGTTACTGGTCCAATTTGGGTCGAAATGATAACAAAAGATTAGGAGAAGCATACCCGTTCATATTTCAGATGTTCCATGCATATTTTCGTTCATAATTTTCCGTTCTAGTTCTGTCAACATTTCAAAAGTTTACAAAATTTTAAAAAAATTTAAAAAAACTCCGAATGCGGACAAATTAAGACTCTCTTCAAACTTTGGGCTTTCCATTGGTATGTCTACCTTCTCTGTAGTGTCACCCGTTACGGAGTTGCGCCACACTGAGTGTCGCAGCGGCGGCACTCGGATATTTAAGTGCTTTCATTTTTGCGCCTATCACGTCTAGTCTAAACCATCAAGAAGGCGCAAGACGAGCTATACCCTTAGTTCATTAACTTTGACAGTTCTCTAAGTCTATGCATTGGTTCATTGGTGCGGCAGAATTGAGTGATCTTAGTTAAGCCATGTAGCACAGGAATTTTAGTTTTTGACTTTGAATTAATTATTGTAAAGCTGAAAATTTGCAGGATTGTAGTTTTGGTCCAGGACAACATGTACCAAAAAGTCCCCTACTCTCCCCCGTCGGCTTCCCTGCTTTTGCGGAGCAACAAAGGCCTAGATCGCACAAATTGCAGAGCTGGCTATAAAGTGCAGCAAAAAGGTTGTTACTAGTAGTGTGGCAGCGTAAGGTTAAAAATAAATATTCCGTATGCTCCTTAGTGTTACAAGCAAATGAAAAACGGTGTTGGATTTAATAAGGTTTTCTTAACACGAATCTACTTGATGGACACTTGAGAAATGTTGCAGAGTGATTCTACGTCATAATTAGGGGTGGGGCGTATTGACACTGTATTCGCGCGCTATACTGTAAGTGATTTCAATAGTTTTCCCTATGTAGATCTGTGTTTGAGTAAATTGCACAATTTTAAGAACTAGTGTATGGTGTATTGATCGAGGTATTGATGTTTATAGTGAAAAATATATATAGTGTGTGCTATTTAATACCGCAACAAAAAAATCCGTTGTTTTGGAATGTGCTAACCGGTTTTAATGTTTTTTTTTTTTAGATATAGTGCTGGATAAGCATTATTTGACTGTTTTGAAATATTTGTAATTTTCGCAATTTCAAGGCCTACTAAGCTCCTCTAAATAGGTCGAAATTTCGAGATCGACTATTAGGCAATTTTTTGTCGGCAAATTGGATAGCGTATTCGATTCGCAGTTATCTCAAATACCTCTATTCAAAATTTTGGCTCGATACCTCTTATAGGGTGTTTGTTATTCAATAGCCAAATTTAAAATTTCTCACTTTTTGACTGGCCCTGTATAAAAGTCGTTTAGGTTTACTAAAAAGGTAAAGTAGTCATTCGACTTAAGGAATATCAGACACTAAATGAGGAAAAAGAACGGGGTATTGCAGTATTAAATTGCACACACTGTATATTTAAATTCGATTTGCTCGACCAATAAACTTACAGGCGTACTAAAAACCAACCGCAATACCTATGAGAAATTATTGTTTTGTGTTTTATAGATTAGTAGTGATAAAAATTATTTGTTTTGACACGTGAATACCGTGGATTAATGGAAACGGCTTCTTTATTTCAGATTAAAACTATTTCAAAGATTGTAAGTTGTGACAACAACAGGAGAATATTATAAATTAACAAAATATATATTTTTGTTTTAGTTATTAGTGAAAAGAAATGGATTCAGTAGTACATTTACATATTCCTAAAAAATGTAAGAGAGAAGAGCTCAACCCTAAAAAATGTTTAATTTGCGGCATCAAGACGAATCAAAATTTTGTACATGCACCAAAGGCTAATTAATAGCTTTTGTTTAATTTTAAGATGTATTTCTGATAGAGCACTAAGGGGAGAAGAGGACTTCATGGCACAGATCGTGTTATCTAAGGACAACACACAAAAAAGTTTCCACATTTTGAGAAAAAAATTTGAAGAGAAGCCATTTAATGTTGAAGATGAAGATCGCAAGGCCCTTGTACTCCTTTTACTTTAATCAGATAAAAAATTTGAATAAAAATAAATGTTTTTTGTTTGCGACAAAGAAGGTGGAAGAGATAATAAGCTACGCAAAGTCGTTACTGATATAGCTGGAATGTACTCTTCCTGGATTTCATGGTGTAACCGGAAGAGATATAACAGGCAGCTTTTCAAAGAAAGGAAAAGTGTCTTGCTGGAAAACATTCTGTCAAGTTCAAGATGACGTATTGTTAGCCCTTGAGACACTAGAAGTAATACATACCACAAACTATTATTGATAATTTAGGTGATGTTCGTTGGATCCTACTTAAAAAGAAACAAGTTGAAGGAGAAAATTTGCCTCCAACCAAAGGAACACTGGAGCCTGCAATTCTTTGAGCGCACTGTCAAGCCGTGGAATGGCATAGGGACAAACTGCCCCATCCTATGCTCCCATAGCCAATCAATTACGTTTGGAAAATTGATAAAAATGGAGGTTATTCTCCAATTATGTGCTTACTACCTTGTGCTCCAACTAGTCTTTTAGAACTGACAAATTGTTCATGTGAGCGAGGAAAATGTCGTACACCTTGCAAATGTTTATTAAATAGCCTTTACTGCACAGAAATGTGCAAATGTGAAGCGGATAAAGAAAGTTGTGAAAATATCCCTACTGGATGATGATTCAGAATAAATAACAGACGATATTGATGTGGTGTTTGATTAACATTATATATTTAAACTGTTTAGCCAATGTATTTCTATTAAAATTTCTCTGTATTAAAAACATTTTCAGCCAGTTTTATTTCTTCATATTTTTTACGTTATATACCAGTTACTTTATATACTGCAATATGTGTTAACTTTCCCAGAGGAGAGGGGGTGGGGAGTATGTGTCGATTATATGGGTCACTAACTAGAATTGTGCTCATTATCTGTCGTATTGTTGTCGAAATGCAAATTTTTGTGCGGTCAAATAAACTTACCAACTCCCCCTCGCCCCCCACCTTCATCACTTGCATCCTCTTTGACGACTATTTTATTATTTCTATTATATGTAAAGTAATGTGGGAAATTGTGAGACCTTCTAATGCTCATTTTATCGACTATGATTATGAGATAACCTCCCTTCCTCGAGTGAATATGATGGTGGGGCATTCCACCAATCAGACACGATTTCCAGATGTCCATCAACTGGTTTCGAGTTCCAGAAGGACCATAAAATAAAACAAAATTCACCATTTGCTTGTAACACTAAGCAGCATACGGGATTACATATGCTGCTGGACTATAGTCTGGTTTGGGTCGAAATGATCACGAAAGCATCAGAGAAGCATATCCGTTCGTATTTCACACGTTCTATATATATTTCGTTCATAATTTTCCGTTCTAGTGAAACTTGAAAAAATTTCGAAATGGCTCCATTGCGGATAAATGAAGACCCGGAGGGGAAAACGTACCCGAATAAACATTTCTCTTCATACTTTGGGTTTTCCATTGGTGTGTCTACCTTCTCTGTAGCGTCACCCGTTACGGAGCTACGCCACTTTGAGTGTCACCGCGTGGCGGCCGCGCCCAACATGTGCCAGGTAGAACTACCCTGGCTGCGTTGATGAGACCCAGTGTGAATTCCTGTTTATATATTATTGGTGTTTTATAAGATTTATTGAATGAAATTTAACATGTCAGACTCAGAAAATGACTTTATTCGGCTAGGCGATTGACATTATTGATCTACTGGGAAGTGGGTTTGTCTGGATCATCATCCATATCCACGACTTTTTGTTTGTGCAGCTGAATCCTCTACAGCTTCGGCACATGATGCTGCAGACCAGAATTCCTGCACTCGCACCAGGCACCGCAGTCCGCCTTGCAGGCACAGGAAATTAGTCGTAGCTGGCTATCAGGAGCTGGCTGCCTTGTGGTAGGAACATGCACATTAGTTGAGTGCTGCAAGCTTTTCGAGAGATTAAATCCTAACAATAATCTTCATAACTCCTGTCCTCTCCTCATTTAGAGGACTGGGGGTGGAAATCAGGATTTCAGGGCTTGGTTTCCATTCCTGTTCCTACGACAAGGCAGCCAGCTATAGCTAATTTCCTGTGCCTGCAAGGCGGACTGCGGTGCCCGGTGCGAGTGCAGGAACTATGGTCTGAATTGCAGCAACATGTGCAGAAGCTGTAGAGGATCTAGTTACAGAAACAGTCAGTCGTGGATATGGATGATGCTCCAGATAACCCTACTTCCCAGTAGATCAATAATGTCAATTGTCTAGCCGAATAAAGTCATTTTCTGAGTCTAAGAAGTTAAATTTCATTCAATAAATCTTATAAAACACCAATAATACATAAACAGGAATTCGCAACTGGTCTCATCAGAGCAGCCAGGGCAGTTCCACCGGACACACGATGGGCGCGGCCACCACGCGGTGACAGTCAAAGTGGTGTAGCTTCGTAACGGGTGATGCTACAGAGAAGCTAGACCCTCCAATCGAAAGCCCAAAGTATGAAGAGAAATGTTTATTTGGGTACGTTTTCCCCTCCGAGTCTTCATTTATCCACAATGGAGCCATTTCGAAATCGTGACAGCACTAGACCGGAAAATTATGACCGAAAAATGCATGGAACATGTGAAATACGAACGGATATGCTTCTCCGAAGCTTTTATGATCATTTCGACCCAAATCGGACCAGTAACAACCTTTTTGCAGCACTTTATAGCCAGCTCTGCAATTCATGCGACTTAGGCCGTTGTTGCTCCGCAAAAGCAGGGAATTCGACGGGGGAGAGTAGAGGACTTTCTGGTACGTGTTGTCCTAGACCAAAACTACAATTCTGCAAATTTTCAGCTTTACAATAATTAATTCAAAGTCAAAAACTAAAATTCCTGTGCTATATGGCTTAACTAAGATCACTCAATTTTGGCGCACCAGTGAACCAATGCATGCACTTGAGAACTGTCAAAGTTAACAAACTAAGGTTATAACTCGTCTTGCGCCTTCTTGATGGTTTAGACTAGACGTGATAGACGCAACAATGAAAGCACTTAAATGTCCGAATGCCGCCGCTGCGACACTCAGTATGGCGTAACTCCGTAACGGATGACGCTACAAAGAAGGTAGACATACCAATGGAAAGCCCAAAGTATGAAGAGAAATGTTTATTGGGATAGGTTTTGCCCCCCGAGTCTTCATTTATCAGCAATGGCGCCATTTCGGAATTTTTTAAAATTTTTTTAAAATTTCTTAAATTTTTGAAATGTTGACAGAACTAGTACGGAAAATTATGAACGAAAATATGCCTGGAACATCTGAAATATGAACGGATATACTTCTCCTAATCTTTTATGATCATTTCGACGTAAATCTGTTGCACTTTATAGCCAGCTCTGCAATTTTTGCGACTTAGGCCCTTGTTGCTCCGAAGAAACATGGAAGCCGACGGGGGAGAATAGGGGACTTTTTGGTACGTATTGTCCTGGACCAAAGCTACAATCCTGCAAATTTTCAGCTTTACAATAATTAATTCCGGGTCAAACGCTAAAATTCCTTGGCTAATACTGTATTTTCTACGACAGCTTTCAAATGTGTTTAAAAACGCACTGCAAACTACTCTTGAAAATTGTTGATTCTACACAGCGTGACAAATCTTTTACGCACGTTAATATGGTGTGAAATAGAATATTTCATTAGGAGTCTGGAAATAAAGAATTTTTCGTGCACGTGAGAGGCGAAGCCGAACGGGCATGACGGGAAGTCATGCAAAAGTCCTTTTGGAGTTTCATTTTGTGAAATTGCAATTATTGAAGCAGACTCTTAGCAAATGTTTTGATTTTCTTGAACGAATGATACACTTGTTGTATTTTGCGAGTGAGAAGGGTTAAACAGTTTTCGTGATACCTCAATTTTTCTTTGTATGGATTCTTCTATATATCCTTCTGCTACATTGGAAGAATGCCATCCTCCGTACCTTTTCAAAGTGAGTAAATTACCGCCGCTTTCCACCAACATGCTTGCCAAAGAACGCCCTTTTAGGTATTCTGCAACAATTTTCACAACACCACTGATGATATGGCATCCAACATGTTGAGCGTAACACCTGCCGTTTCGATATGCAACAAATAATATTAAATGTACTGGCTTAAGTGTAATGCCTTAAGTGTAATGGTGAAACTTCTTGGTGCATGAGTTTTTCCGTGTCGTAAAAACACGACTAGAAAGGTGGTAGGTAATGACCTACTACATCGTCTAAATTTAAACGTATTAAATCATCTCTTCGACATGCACCAAAGATCTCAAACACTAAAATTGCTTTTGCTAGAAGATATTGTTCATCTAGAGTTTCACACAAAAATTTGGTTACTTGTTCTGCTGTTAAAATTCTGGACTTTTTCGGTATATATCCTACAGCTTGACGCTTCAAGAAAGCAATAGTTTTTGGATATTTGTTGATATCAGCATTTTCTTTTACAGCCAAACAACTTTTTAGCATTGAGAATCGACTCCATAACGTGGAAGATTTCATAGACTTTGCTTTTTCGACAAAGTAAACTAGAAGAATATCGTCACTTACACTCAATTTATAAACTTTGACGTTACCGTTCGATGTTCCCGTTCCCGTTCGACGTTCGACAATACGTTGCCGTTCACAAAAATGGTCCATTTATAAACTTTGACGTTCGTCGTTTGCACGTTTGGATTTTTTGCATAAAATGTCAAACTGAAAGATTATATTATTATGCATTTTTTGCATAAATTTACTTTATTTTTGAATCTCTGTGTGTTTAATTTAAACTGAATATTCTGCTGACGAAGTATACGATGTTTTATGATCATGAACTTGATAATGATAATTTGTAAAAAAATCCTTACAAAGACGTGATTTAAAACAAACAAAAGCATATCTAAAGAGTAGAACGAGTATGGTCGCTCGATTTTGGAATCGCTGAGGCTCTTCTATGAAAAGAATAAAATTAGAACAATTGAAGGATATCTAATTGCTCCATCTTACTTTCTTAACATGGAATAGTTTGCATAAAACGGCATTTTATTAAAATATTTCCACCGAGTTTCAGGGACTTCTACTTGAAGGCTTCTATTTTCGCTCCCTCCCTCACAAATCTGTCTCTTAATTTTTTCCACAGACTAATCCTTCACTAAAGAGTCCTCTATTAGTATAGGAAAATACACAAAATCCCGGGGCACCTGGTAGGTTGCATGAATTATATCTGCGATTTCTTGTTCCCTAATTTATTCGTTTGGTGAGCACGCGATGTTTTTAGACGACTCACCAGTTGCATCGTCCATTTCTTAATATTTATCGACGTTTACTATCAAAATGCTCGTGTGGAACCCGGGTTCACTAAGGTAACTAAAAATAATGAATGAATAATGAATAACACCTCCCTTCCTATTTTTATTAACCAAAAACCAAACTATTCAAATAATGACCATCTATGAATTATACAAATTTGGAAGTTCCGAAAAAAGTTGACTCAACGTTAGGTAGCCATAATGGGACAGGCACTTTAAATTTCACAATTTTATTAATTTTCTTGAGGATTTCGAATTAGTTCCTCTACTTGCAAAATTTCAAGTTCTAAGCAAGTCTGAAAGCGCCCAAACAAATCATGCGGATAAATATGTTTGTATTTATCCGCCCGGTAAATTGTTTGGGTACTTCCCGATGAATTGGGAACTTTGGCATGGAGGTGGGGCGACTACATTCTCGATAAGCCGAAAATTCCAAAACTTGCAAAATTCGAAATGGCAACTTTAATATGCTGGCTAATGTTTATATAGAAGGTAATACCCACATTAAAATGAAGACTTTGCCAAAATGGTAAAAGCTGTAAAAAACTATAAGAACAAAGTTGTGGGGAATAAAATTTCACATAAAAAACTGAGTAGCGATGTATATGTTATTCTAGTGTTTTGACAATGTATGCGTTTAAACGCGATAAATCAGCACGACACCGCACTTTGCACACTTCCTGTGCATAGAGCATAAAAGTTGAAAACTGAATTTTTTGTAGAAAATTTAATTCTCTACAATAACTTTCTTCTCTACAATGTTCTTATATCTCTTACCACTTTGGTATCTACTTCATTTTAATGTGGGTTTAGCCTTCCATACATATAGATTGGTCGCCATATTGGAGTTGCCATTTTGAGTTTAGCAAAATTTGGAATTTTTGTGGATCGGAAAGGTATTACCTCTATGCCAAATGTCAAATTCCAACTCAGGGTAAGTACCCAAACAATTCACCGGGCATACAAATATAGATTAAAACAAACAATGATACACTTTCCTTTATAATATATTGATATATGTAGATATATTCGGATTTACTCTAAAGCACTTACGACAACATAGTTGACATGGAACTGAATGAAACTTTGACAATCATTCACGTGACAAAACGTTTCACTTTCACTGGAGATCCCGCAACGGTAACGTTAAAAACATAATATTTGAACGGACGGCTACTTTTGATCCTGTGGGAAACATGAACGCCAACTTAGGATATAAACAATCAGCGTTTTATATGTTTCATCTTTGAACGGCGAACGGAAACGTCGAACGGGAACGGAAAATGTTGAACATCTCAAACGGACAGCAACTTTTGATCCAGTGGAAAACTATGACGTCAACGTCAATATAAATGACAATATGTATACCTCGAGTGAAAAGTATTGACAGTGGAGAAATGCGAGTTGAGGATCTTAAAAGGGTAACGGCATGCCCGTTCCCCCTGGCCGTGCGCAGTGCCATACGCATCCTAAAGCACGTGTCACTCCAATTTTAAGGTCACCAGCTTGCATTCCTCCACTGTCAATACTTTTTGCTCGAGGTATAGAAGTGTTTTGTATATTTCATCTTTGAGCGGGAACGGTAACGTCGAATGGGAATGGCAACGTCAAGTTTGTAAATTGAGTGTTACAGTTTTGATTTTGTTCAGATTTCGCCATTCAGTAAAAAGTTGATATTCGTGTACATATCATGACCTGGATTTTACTGGTAATAAATTCGCGCTCGCTTGTGCCGCTTGCTCTAGGATGTTATCGGGAATTTCGGAATTCTCTTCTACATTTGATCGCCATAAATTTAATTGACAGAAAATAAACAATGCTGACAATGCCGTGTTTGGTATATATTATGCGTTTCCATATTATTCCAAATTATTTCAAAGGTGATTTGTTTTAAATTAGTCTATGTCAAAAAATATTACAGAAGTTCATGCAAATATTCAAACATTGATGAATTAAAATACAAAATAGGTACATGTTAAATATCAGATAGCATATAGACTTCTTAAATTTAGTTTACTGTGATGTATATTTCTATTTTAAAGCCATATATTCGGTATTTTTATTCAGCGCACGGAAAAATCCGAGATCGGGAAAACTTTTCCCGGGCGCTGTTTCCGTGCGCTAGTCCGAAAAAGCCCATCTTAGATGAAAATAAGGTGTTTTCAAAGAAGTACAATAAAAACTAATTTTTCTCATGCTCCCTATATGCTTGTATTATAAGAGTGCATTGAAAACAAATGCAGATGCTTAGCGATCTTCGCTTTAGAAACGTCAAATTATAGATATATTTTGACGTTCAAATTAATTCTGAAATTTATTAATTGCCTCAATATTTTGGCCCGAATTTTGTTACTCGGAGGTTTTTGGGGTCGCTGATCACGAATCTGAAGTCAGAATTTGATCATTTCTAAATCCACGATGGCGAATCCAATATAGAGGACGCTAAAATCCAGAAATTCATCAAAATTTGAAGATTGTGCCCTAAAACTTATTGCTCGGGAGTTTTTGAGGTCGCTGATTACGATGCTGATATATTTATTATCAAATCCAAGATGGTTGATTCAATATGGCGAATGCTAAAGTCCAGAAATTTATCAAATGTTGAAGATTATGGCCCAAAAATTGTTACTCGGAGTTTGTGGGGTCACTGGTCACGAATCTGAAGTTAAAATTTGAGAATTTTCAAATCCAAGATCTTGCCTCTCACCATCGGCGTGCTTTGTTTTGGTGAATCCCTAGCCGTTTACTCTCGAAGTGCTTTATTTTGGTGAGTCCCTAGCCTCTCATTCTCGGGGTGTTTATTTTGTTAAGTCCCCTTGTCCCTCACTATCGGAATGCCTTGTTTTGGTGAGTCCCCTTGCTCTCTCTATTGCGATCGGGGTGCAAGGGGATTCACCAAAATAAAGCACCCCGATGGTGAGAGGCAAGGTGACACCAAAATAGAGCACTCCGAGAGTGAGAGGCTAGGGACTCATCAATGCAAAGCACCTCGATGGTGAGAGGTAAGATCTTGAATTTGAAAATTCTCAAATTCTGATTTCAGATTCGTGATCAGCGACCCAAAAAAAAATCCACAGTAAAAAGTTTGATATAATAAATACTGGTATAAAAAGTGTAGGCCTCAGAAAGGCCATATTGGATCCGTCATTTTGGATTCAGAAATTTGAAATTCTAACTTCAAATTCGTGAACAGCGACCCCAAAAACTGCCGAGTAACAATTTTCGGGCCATAATTTCCAACATTTGATAAATTTCTGGATTTTAGCATCCGCCATCTTGGATTTGATAGTAGATATATTTGGATATCAGCATCGTAATCAGCCACCCCAAGAACCCCCGAGTAATAGGTTTTGGGCCACAATCTTCAAATTTTGATGAATTTCTGGATTTTAGCATCCGTTATATTGGATCCGCCATCGTGGATTTAGAAATTATCAAATTCTGACTTCAGATTCATGATCAGCAACCCCAAAAACTCCCGAGTAATAAAATCAGGCCAAAATATTGATGAATTAATTTGTGCATGAACGAAGGCGAAAAAGTATGTTTAGCACTCTTGGGTTAAGTGTTCTGGAAATCCTGACGTGATGGCGCAAAACGGACTACGGCATCGTGTTCAGCATGTCAAAAACCTTCGGTAATGGAATACCATTGGTCGGACATTTTTTTTTTATTTTGTAAACCTGTGTTATTATTAATTTTTTTTAATATATATTTTTTAATAGATCCATGACGATAGTAATATATACCTAGGTAAATACGCTACAGTCAGTGGGCTTGTCCAATTTAATATAGTCATATCTTGCATAGTTACAACATAGAGCTGTGACGATATGACATTTTTAATAGCAACAACTATCGTTTTGAGTTAATTTTGATGTGTAGAATACAAAAATGGTTGCCAATTTTTTCCATCACGTATAATGTAAAGTCATTTTCAAAATATAAGAAACATTTGCAGCACTACAAAGGCAGTGAGAGGTAACCTTGTGGGCCCAATGGGCCTCAATCTGTGGTTAACTGCAGTGAACAGTGTAGAGTGTAACCAGACAAAATTTTCTAGTACGCTAGTTGTGCTGTGTGTACAAATATTACCCTGAATTGTCTTAAGGGATTTCTATTAAATCTTTGTCAAACTGTAAGCTATGGCTCGGCGGTGGTTCCATATTAATTTAATCTAGCTAGATATAATATAAGGTAAGCAAAAATCGGAAATAAGATTAGTTTGTTAGTCGAGAATTTGGCGAAGTCGCCTATGATAATTTAATTTTTTTAAATTTAATTTTGTGATAAAAAATTCAAATTTCGTCGAAACTGCATTAAAATTGTAGTTAGGTATTTAGAAGTAGCCATTAACTAATCCCATGTGAAAATTTACGAAATTTTGCAGAACTTAGTTTGCAACAATCCATTATTTGGATTCAGTGAATTACGTTGGTACACCATAGAATAGAATAGAATAGAATATTTATTTATTTATATAGGTTAACAAAAGATACAATGATTAATTTTAATATAAAGGTATAGGCATAGGTATAAATAAATAAATGAGTGATTGCTTAGACTCGTTAGAGTCTGTGAGCAATGGGTAGTTTCATAAGAGTGTGCGTACATATGCGAAATACCCAACTAAGTTCTATTTATTTTGCGAAGGGTCCTAAGAACCTGAATGCAAAGGCAATAGACCCGTGTTGGGTATTATCAATATAAGTTTTCATGGATTTTATAAAACATGTATTTTCATTTAATTGCAATAGAATTTGCTGTTAGTGAATTTTCAGGTATTAATATTAAGAAAATATTAAAATTAAAATATTAGAAGTTAACTTAAAAACGAAAATTTACAAAAAGTAAAAAACATAAATTTGAGGAATTACAAAACTTAAAGACTAAAAGAAAGCTTAAAGACTTCCAGTATTAATAAATGTATCTATTTCTGTGTAATTTTTTGTTCAGCAGCCATTTTTTTATTTCTTTTTTATATTTTGTTACAGATCTGATTTGTTTAATATCTTCTGGGAGCTTATTATATAATCTAGGACCTAAGTAGACAAAACATTTTGTTCCTATAGTCTTTTGTGCAACGACTACCTTTATTTGTTTTTTAGTTTTACCTCTTGTGTAGTAGTTATGATCAACGAGTGTTGTTTCTGAGTATATTTTGTATTGGTACATTAATAAACATTGCGAATATAGCTTACGGACATTTAATAATTCTGACTCTTTGTATAATAATTCAGTAGGATAAAGGTTGGGTTTTCCATATAAGATCTTTAAATATATTTTTTGGATTAATATTAATGGTGTAATGTTAGTTTTGTTTGCACCTCCCCATGCTACAATACCATATTTTAAAATCGATTCAATCATGCCATAATAAATGATTTTAATGTGTTTCTTGCTTAATATATCTTTTAATATTTTAAATCTGTAAATTAAAGATCTTAGTTTTTTTACGGTGTTGGTGATATGATGATTCCATTTTAAATGAGGGTCTAAAGTTATTCCCAGATAGTTAATTTTTTCACAGGTAGTTATGACCAAATTAGTGTTAACAATATTTATTTCATTAAATAAAGGTAAATTGCTTCTATAGGAGCAAAGTGGCAAATATTTTGTTTTTGAGATACTAAGGGTCAAGATATTTTCATCAAACCAATCCTTAATCACCTTTAAGTCCAATTCCGAAATTCTTTTCACTTCTTCCCATTAATTTCCTTTAAAAAATATGGCGGTGTCATCTGCAAATGATACTATATCTCCTCTAATATTTAGGCTAAATATGTCATTTAGGTACATAATAAATAAAATTGGGGCAAGAACCGTACCTTGTGGAAGACCATAGAGCACGGTTCTTACTTTGCTTGTTTGGTTTCCTATTTTTACAACTTGTGTCCTTTTATCTAAATAACTTTTCAATAGATCGTGGCAAAGACCTCTTACACCAAAATTTTCTAATTTTTAATATCTTATTGTGACTAATTGTGTCAAAGGCCTTTTCCAGATCTATAAAAACACAGAGGGATGGTGTACTACTATCCAAACAATCATAAACCTTTTTAGTCAGGCAGGCTATAGCATCACTTGTTGATGTATTTTCTCGGAACCCAAACTGGTTTTTTGATAATAAATTAAATTTGTTGAGGTATTGCACTAATCTTTTTTTTAACGCTTTTTCGAAAATTTTTGCAATATTAGAAGTCAAGGATATAGGTCGGTAATTTTCCATCAAATTTTTATCCCCCTTCTTATATAAAGGTTTAATTATAGCAACTTTAAAATTGGATGGACATATTCCGGATTGAAAAATTTTATTTATGAGATTGACTAATAATGGTGTTATTATGTTTATTGTTTCTTTTAACATTTCTGATGTGATGCCATCAAATCCAGGAGCATTATTATTTTTTAGTTCTTTTATGTATCCGTTTATTTCCTTGTCGTCTACTGGTGTAAGAAAAAAAGAATGATTGGTAATTGCAATAGGGAAAGTTGTATTAGGTAACACTATTTTATTTGCTAATTTTTCTCCTATTTCTGTGTAATGCTTGTTAAACTCGTTTGCAATTTGTTTTTCGTCATTTACTACATAATTGTTATCTAGTTTAATTTGTGTTATTTTTAATCAGTGAATTTACTTTATTTCTATATATTTTATATTTTTGTTTTAAGTCTACGTTTAAAGGTTGTTTTAGTAAATCTTGGTACATTTTATCACGAGTTTCGATCGATGTTATTAAACCTCTTGTAATCCATTTTTTCCTCTTTTTTAAGTTTTTTAATCTTATTTTTTTGGTTGCATTTTGTATAGCAGTTTTAAAGTTATTTATTAGAGTATTACTCATCTCTTCAGGGTCTCCTGTTTCGTAAAAATGTGTCCAATTTATTTTGGACAGTTCATGATTATGAAAATTGAAAAGCGGTGGCAAAATTTATTTTTTTTGCAGGCCAGTGTAATTATTACATGAATAATTATTTTGAACATCCACTACCAGAGAAGCAGTTTTTTTATTTTGCAACAACAAATTTTAACAAAGTGGTGAGTTTTTTTCAGAACAATCCAATATAGAAAAGTTTATTCTCTGAAAACCCTGTATTTTTCTATCTCTGTGAATTATATTCATACGGAAATATAAAAATAATAAAAGCAAGCTGATAAATTTTCAACTTTATAACAGGTAATTTACACTTGTAAGTAGATTTAGGATATTCGCGCGCTAAAGTCGAAGTGCTTTGATAAAACTACCTTTTCTGCTTATATTTTGCTAGGAACTCATATTACATGTATATTATCATAAATAGAAGATTCAACATAATAATGTTAAGCCGTTTTCAGATTGATAGAAATTTATATTGTTTCAGAACAGTGTAGTACAGTATCTAGAGGTTTCAACTTCGGAATAATATCATATGAAACGGATTTCCTTCATTTTTGGCAAATTAATAGTAAATGTATCAAAGAAGTTTCTATATTCCGCGGCGGCTTGCTAATTTATAGGGAGTAGATGTCAGGGGGTGGCAACTAAGAGAAAATGAAAAACACTGGCGTTCAAAGAAAATGAAATTTTAAGAAGAAAAGATTCTATGCAATTTTTCATAATAATTGATATTCCTTGAGTTATAATGACTTGAAAATTGGGATTTCAGCTTAAAAAAAAGTTATTTCAAAACAATATTCGTCAAATAACTCGAAAAGTATTACATTGAGCGAAAACCTGCTAGAGGCGTCCGAACGTCTATAAGACGAAGTCCTTAGTTTAAATGTTAAATATCTCAGAAACTATGGCACCTACGTCAAAAGCGGTAGGAACCAAAATAAAAGTTTATTAACCAGGTTTTCAAATGACTTTTTTATTTCCATATCATAAAAAACAAAGAAATTATGACAGAAACAATGTACTTTTTCAATTTATTTTTAATAAAAACGGTACCATTTTGTTAACATAATAGTCAGCAATTGAAAAAATATATTCCCATTCAGTGTTTTTCGTTAATATACAAAAATGCATTTGAAACTGTAAAGGAATTATAGAAAAAACGTAACATTCTTGTTTCTCTGCAAATATCTCAATAAATATTAGTTTTAGAGTAAATACAGTGGACATCAATAATCTAGCTTATAAACTGAGAATTAATTTGGTTTTACTATATACTTGTGTAGGATTGATAGTTTCGGAAATATTTTTTTTTTTATAAATGGCATTCGACCGTTTTTAGGATGAAGTATTTAGTTTAAAATGTTAAATATCCTAGAAACTATGACACTTCCTTAAAAATATATATGGAATAAAATTAAAGATAACACAGGCCCACAAAAAAAGTTATTTGAACTGGACATCTGAATATACTTTTCTTTAGTATTTTTCCCGCTGATTACGAATCTGAAGTCAGAATGCGCATATTACAAGGAAAAACCCGAAAAACTGTCAAAAAATTAGTTTTAATGGTTTTTTGGGTGGTAAAATATGCATGTGGCGTGTTCGGCTAGGCTGCATGTATTTTTCTTATGTTTTTTTACCCCACAGACCTTGAATCTATCGTTAGAATTCAGGGCCTATTGTCAAAATCGAGGTCAAAATGTTGAGGAAAAAAAAAACTGTCAAAAATCGCGTTTTTCACGGATACAATCTTTTTTTGCATGAATACATAGCGTTTTACGATGACCTGCGTACACCTTTTTTGAGTAATTAATTATTCCCGCTGATCACAAATGTTGAGTCAAATTTGAAAAGTGATGAAAATACTGAGAAAAATCAAAAAACGTCAAAAATCGTCTTTTTTCATGGATGTCGCGTTTTTTCATGAACGCATAGCGTGTTCCAATGGTCTGCATATAAATGACCCAAATATTTATTTAAGTCATTGACTCAAATATATATTTGAGTCATATATATTTTGAGTCATTGACTCAAATATATGTTTGAGTCATTCGATGAGTCACAAATCTGATGCTAAATTGAAGGAAGGTATTTTCGTTGGGCCTGAGATTCGAACTTTATTTAGAGACCAAGAATTTGTTGATTCTACGAATGAAGTAGAAAACGCGGTATGGTTAAGTTTTACAGACGGGTCCACAAAATTTCTCGGTAATACCAAAGATCCAGACTACAGAAACATTGTATCAAAAATGATAAAGAATTACGAAAAGTTAGGTTGTATGATGAGTTTGAAATTGCACTTTCTCGATTCACATCTGGATGAGTTTCCAGAAAATAACGGCGACTTCAGCGAAGAGCAAGGAGAAAGATTCCACCAAGATTTAAAAGACTTTGAACGTCGATTTCAGGGTAAATGGGATGTCAACATGTTAACAGATTACTGCTGGATGCTACAAAAAGAAGTGAAACCAAAAGGAACGAAACAGATCGTTTGAAGATAAGCGCGTTCGAAAACGAAAACCCTTATAAAATTGAAATACTATATATCACGCACAATGATTGGGTATCCTGAAAAAAAAAAAACAGATTTTTTACAGTTTTTTTTACTTTTCTCAGTGTTTTCATCACTGATCCCAAAATTTGAATCCATATTCGTGATCAGCGGAAAAAATTACCCGATAAAGGTATATGAAGACCATTGGAACACGCTATGCGTTCATGAAAAACCATAAAACACGCATTTTTTGACAGTTTCTTGGGTTTTTCTCTGCAATATGCGCATTAACGCCCATTCTGACTTCAGATTCGTAATCAACGGGAAAAAATACTAAAGAAAAGTATATTCAGAAGTCCAGTTCAAATAACTTTTTTTTGTGGGCCTGTGAATTAATCAATCTTTAAAATGATTTTTTCTTGTTTATTTCTACATCACAAAAAATAAAGTAGTTGTGGCCGATTCAATATGTGTTTTTATATTTTTTTAACAAAATGTGGCCATTTTGTTATTGTAATTGCTCAGTAATTAATTTTAAAAATGCTGTTTTTCGTTAATATATAGCGTCACCTAGTTGCTCAATTTATTTTGTCCCTTTAAAATACTCGCTTTAGAAAAAGAAAATGCATCCGCCATATTAGAGAGGCTATTTTGATTTTTTTAATTTTGACTACAGATTTAATCATCAGCGATCCCAAAAAAATAACTATCCTACGTTTCAAAAATAAATTAATAACACTTTTTCAAATAGTCAATATTCAAATTAAAGTGTGATTTTTATCCCTTGAGGATAAGGGCAAGTATCTGGACCATATAGAAACTGAAGACGATACGTTTTACTACAATAATAACCCATAAAGAAAAATTATCATTACATATGAAGTTATTTCGAAATTCTACGTATTTTTTACCTCTAGGTACTGTACTAGAGCCTGATATTCGCCATCCGATATGATCCACTTATCTGTACAGTGTTACATACACTGTTGGGTGTATACGGAAACACTAGTACCCTCAATTTATGACTCCAGATTTTTTTTATTCTCTTTGTTTATTATCATAACAGGATTCTACTTTAATTCATTATTGTTAGTTAGCCTTCTAGTTTAATTTTTATAAGCAATTATTTCCTCGATAGAAAAATAAATTTAAAAAAAAATCGTTAAACTTCATTTTCCCACCGCTGTATCTCGTTACATATTAGACTTACAATAACAAATTTTCCCCCTCAAGGTTGAAAACTTGTATTTTTCATCAAGGCCTCGACTTGAACAATATATGTATATCAAAATCATTACTATTCCATCTTTTGCAAAGCAAAAGGTGGTTTGTCCCTCTTGATTGGATTAGTCGTGGACTGGAGGTAGGTACCAGTAATTATTGTAAAAAATAAATTCTTTTTTTGTTCAAATAGAATTAGAATGTTATGAAAAATCGAGATTTTAAGTTTGAGATAAGAAAATGTCTGTCTGTCTGTAACTTTTTTTTGTGCGCACGATTACTCTGTTTATGATATTTACTTGAAATTTGGTACATGAGACCTGGAACCAGATTATTTTCATTTTAGTATGTTGAAGGGTTGAAGATAAATATGCGAAAATGGGTACGTAAATGGTAAATAGGTAAATTAGGTAAACCAAGCATAATTTCTCATTATTGAAGGGGGTAAAAATAAAATTGTTATTAGGTAATTATAGAGAAACCAAAGACCTTTAATTTTTTTTAGGTCGATGTCGAATATCTTGGAAAAATTGGTAATGTTGACCGCAGATTCAACAGGCACACAAGAAATGTCGGCGCCTTTGACCCATCAAACACGCCGCATCGCAAAGTCAAAAATGCCGACATTTCTTGAGTACCTGTTAAATCTATTAAATTATATCAGTTTGGGAATGATCTTTAATGGTTTTCGAAATATATTGCCTAACATAAAGCAGATTGGTGGCTTTAGAGCAGCTTTTAATAATAACGTTTTGTTGAGTAATTTTATTACTGATTTGATAAAAAATAACATCGTGTGATTAGAAATTTAAATAATTTAGAAAAATATTATTGAGATATCACGAAAGTTTAAAACATATCCGCATATCCGGAAAATGATAATTCTTTAAAGCTAAATTATATATTATGTCTGAAAGTGGAGCAAAAATACATCCACGATCTTTTATTAAAATTTATTGCTCTCACAATAGCATGTTTATCGCAATAATTACACAGCCCCAAAAAAAAAAAGTTCAAAGCAGCGAACCAGACCCATGTATTCCTATGTATTTTCGGTCGCTGAATCCGAATCCGGGGTCAAAAAAAATCATCAGTTAGAGCCAAAAATGGGGTAAAGAGAATGTTAAGCTACGAGAATAGTTGTTACATCTTAATCAATCGAATTATACGAATTAAGGTTAAACTGCAGCGTACATACAATAGATATGAAACACACCCCCAGAGAGGGGCGAAAACTAGCCCCCATATATAAAAAAATCGATCCAAAACAGCAATGACTGCTGAAAAAGCTCAAAATGTCTAAGTTTTGTTTAAGTGATAAGAAACTGTATCAGGTCCGACGTAATCTCCATAAGCTGCCCCTATAGAGTTGAGAACCACCACACCCAAGTTTAAAGGACACAAGAAAAACAAGAAAAAACGTAAAATGCAACAGGATTTCTATTTTCATGGATGCTATGATTGGCTGAAATTGCGTAGTACTCTAAAATAGAACTAGAAACTTACGTACCATCAACATTCTACAGTGTTAACCCTCAGAGGGTGTGAAAACTACCCCCTATGTAAGGTTGACTATAAAAAGTTACAGTCACTTCTATAAAAATTCGAAACACCTGCGTTGTGTGGAAGAGAGAAGAAACTAGATTATGTTCGACGCTGTGCTTGAAAACCACCCCCACGGGGTTGAGAGACGCCACCCCTATATGAAAAAGAAAAAAACTATGGAAATGAAACGAATAAGCAACAGTATAGCTTTTTCGTTACATCTTGAAATACGGTAGTTTACATCCTTTCTGGGGGTGTTACTTAATAACGTTTATAGGACATGAGTTTCAAACTCTAACTGTGCAACACGATTTTTGCCAATCATAGCATTCATAAAAATGTAAATCCGGTTAGTTTCTCTCTGTTCTCTCAGCATCCTACAGATATAGGGATAGTATCTCGCAACCCCGTGGGGGGCGGTTTTCAAGCACATCGTCGAACATAGTCTAGTTTCTTCTCTGTTCCACACAACGCGGGTGTTTCGAATTTTTATAGAAGTCACTGAAATTTTTTATAGTTAAATCTTACATAGGGGTAGTTTTCACACCCTCTGAGGGTTGACAGTGTAGGATGTTGATGGTACGTAAGTTTCTGGTTCTATTTTAGAGTACTACGCAATTTCAGCCAATCATAGCATCCATGAAAATAGAAATCCTGTTGGATTTGACGCTTTTTCTTGTTTTTCTCGTGTCCTTTGAACTATAGGGGCAGTTTATAAAGATTATGTCAGACCTGATGTAGTTTCTTAACACTTTAACAAAACTTAGACATTTCGAGGTTTTTCAGCAGTCATTGCTGTTTTGGATCGATTTTTTTATATATGCGGGCTAGTTTTCGCCTCTCCCTGGGGGTGTGTTTCATATTTATTGTACGTACGTTGTTGTTTAAACTTAATTTGTATAGTTCAATTGATTAAGAAGTAACAACTATTCTCGTAGCTTAATCTTCTTTTTATCCCATTGGCTCTAGCTAATGATTCTGGGGGTGTACGATTTTTTTTGACCCTGGATACGGATTCAGCGACCGAAAATACATGGGGATACATGGGTCTGGTTCGCTGCTTTGAACTTTTTTCTTGTGGGGCTGTGTTATTTTAGTTTTAGGTTAATTGCTGTGGCATTGAGGGAGTCTATTCTTGCACTTGATTCTATGTCGATGTCCTCTGATTAAATTGAATCTTCGATGTCAGCGTGAAGTAACGTTTCGAGATATGAATCGAAATTTTCGCCCTACGTCGTGTATCTTCTGTACATTTTCACAGATTGTCCATTGCAGAAACCGCAAATAATTGAAACTTTCAAACTTGTTTTCCTACAACCTTCCTAAAACCGCATCCTTTTCCGCATTTGCATAAATATAAATCTAAGCAATGTTTCGGGGGTAGGATTCTCGTACTCTATAATGTGTCGGCTTTTTTATAATGCAATTTTTTTTTAATCCGCCATGGAAAAATACCTCTAAAATGCAAGAAATTTTGCACCAACTTCAAACTGACATTTCGTAATAAGTTACAGTGCCCTGCTACTTCATTTGTAAAGCTGAGTGAAATGTTATTTCCTACTTTTTACAAATATTTTTTGAAGGCGGGTTCGATTTTTTTTAAATTTTTTTTCAATCTCTTTAGTAGCTTCACATATTTCAAGGTCCATGCCTAGAGGATAAACAAATAATACAGCATGACCTCACTTTAGTTCCTTATAATAATATACTTTTAGTACACAGTACATAATATTAAATAGTCGTGTACTTTTTGGTTTCCGCCATTGTACCAGGTTCCACATAAATCTAGAAAAAATTTGCCGGCATTATCGCATCTCAATTAAAAACCATCATTCAATGAAATCGTCATCATTACATCATTGAAAACAGCGACATGAGCGAGAGCATGCTGTATAAAACTGTTTGTAAAACAAATTGTTCAACGGGCGTGTTTCTCAATAAAAGTCTCAGTGCGTACTGTTGTCGTAAAAAACATTCTTCGGCTGATTCATGTCACCGGCGACTCCGCCAAATCATCGAATATGCTGCTAGTGTAAAAAATTGTTTTCAATTTTTGTTCACCTTACACTAGATGTAGCTTAATAAATTCAGTGTGGAACCACCGCTGGACCATAGCCTACAGTTTGCAGTAGCTTTGACAAATATATATGGGACATTCCACGTCAACCGGATCACTGCTGCGGCCAAAATTTGAAGTGACGAAAAAATACGTATGAGGGCTCAATTTGGCGGCCATAAACTCAAAAATTGATGATAAATGACCAAGAAGTTCAATTTTAGAGTCGTCAAAATGAACTATCTAGTTTGAAACTACTCAAAAGTAGTAACCGGAGTTAATGATAAAAAGTTTGGTATAATAATTGGCAGGACCTAAAAATACACGCAGAGGAGGATTTAAAAAAAAATTAAAAACTGGTTTGACTCTAAATTGCTTACCATAAACTTTACTAAAACGAAATACGTACAATTCAGCTGCTATGAGAGAAATATGGATCATTTTAGATCTCTTGAAATTGACACTGACACCGAAATAGAAGTAGTCGATTCAGTAAAGTACCTAGGTATTACTATAGAATAAACATATGAAATGGGACCAACACCTTTACAAAGTATGCAATACTCTAAGAAGTATACTATACAAATTTAAATATCTAAAAACTATTCTTGACATTCCCGAGTTAAGAGCAATATATTACTCTCTAGTAGAATCAAGACTCTCCTATGGGATTGTCGGCTGAGGAGGTGCTGTACAGGTTCATATAAAAAAACTTGAAATAATCCAAAAGAGGTTCCTAAAAATTATGCTCAATAAACCTAACACCTATCCTTCCGATAATCTTTACAAGGACGCTAATCTACTTGATATAAGACAGTTATTTTATTACAGTGTGATTATGAATACATATAAGAGGAAACATTTATTAAGACCTGTTGATCACACTTATCAGACAAGAAGTAAAGCAACATCCTACAGAACTCCATTCTCTATAAAATCAATCGGACAAAGAAATTTTGCGTATTTCTCTCCCAGATTTTACAATCTTCTTCCAGACGAGGTAAAAAACATAAATTCTATTAATTTATTCAAAAAAAAGGTCAAACAATTTATTTTAAAAACCAATAGAATAGAATTGCACAAGCTCATCGACATGAATGAACATTAGTAAATCTTGTTTTAGGTATAATTGCTATATTTAATTTTAACTTATTAGGATATAGTTGTTAAAAATATTACAAAATATGTAGTTGGGTGTATGTGTATGCATGTGTGTGTATGTCTATTTTATGTGTATGTATCAGAATACCCATATAGATAATTAATTGTTTTCTTGAAATTAATTGGAATAAGTTCTCATACTCTGATGATTACTTAATTCCATGAGGCTACTTTATATAATGTAAATAAATAAAACTTATTAACTATTTCACCCACAGACAGTCTAGACTTTGTGAGTTATTTTGTTTATTTGAGTTTATTTGACATAAATTATATAAATTATATTTGTTATTTTTCTATTATATTTTTTATTATAAATGCTCTACATATATACTATGTAATTATGAATTATTCTGCAAATAAACATATATTATTATTATTATTATTATTATAATTTTGAAATCACAAAGTGGCGGATCCAAGGTTGCGGACTTTTTGCCAAAACCTAATGAAAATGCCTTTAAAACCATCAGATTTGTTTAAAAATGGATTGACAGGGATTTTTAAGGTCACTTATCTCAAATCTGGTGTGACAGATTCCAAATCACAAAATGGCGGAAACAAAGATGGCGGACGTATGGCAGAAACTCCCATCATTTGCCTTTAGAAACACTGAATCCCATTGAAAATGGATTTACGAAGGTTTTTAAGATTGCTCATTATAAATCTGACATCAGTAAGCCCAAATCACAAAATGGCGGATCCAAAATTGTCTACCTTTTGCCAAAAACTGATGTAAATGCCTATAAAAACACCAGATTTGTTTGAAAATAATAAATCTGGTGTGATAGATTCCAAGTCCCAAAATGGCGGACCAAAGATGGCAGACGTATGGCCTAAACAACCATCAATTGCCTTTAGGAACACTGAATTTCATTGAAAATGGATTTACGGAGGTTTTTAATAGCGCTCAGTATAAATCTGACATGAATAATCCGAAATTACAAAATGGCGGATCCAATATTGCGGACTTTTTGCCAAAACCTGATTAAAAACACATTTGTTTGAAAATGGATTGGCAAGTATCTTTAAGATCACTTATTTGAAATCTGGTGTGATAGATTTCAAATCACAAAATGGCGGACGTATGACCGAAACTCCCATCAATTGCCTTTAGGAAACCTGAATTCCGTTGAAAACGGATTTACGGAGGTTTTTAAGATCGCTCATTATAAATCTGACATGAATAATCCCAAGTTACAAAATGGCGGATCCAAAATGGCGGATCCAAAATGGCGGTCTTATGACACAAATCAAATTGCAGATGTTTCAACAATTTCGTTTAGATTTGAGAATTCTCGTTTTCAGAAGTGTCTGATTGTAAATGTAGTATTACGAAATCAAAATCAAACAATGGCGAATTCATGATAGCAATTCATTTTTTTAGATTATAAATACTTCAAATAATAAATGTTGCGCTGCGTATGATCTGCTTTTCCACATTGCTTTTTAGATCAGTTGCATTGCGTGATCCCAATGCTTTAGGTAAAACTCAGCAACGGTCTTTCTCGAGATAGTTGTTGACTCTTTCATTTGTTGCTAGGAGAGCAGCTTTGATTAATCGCTCGTCCAACGGTTCTTTTCAGAATAGTTGGCGAGTTTTTCAATAGTGTGTTGCAGGAGAACGGTGATAAGTTTTCAACAGTCTTTCTCAGGATAGTTGGGGACTTTTTCTTCAATATTGGTTTTCTTCTGAAAATTCTTTATAAAAACACAGGTCAACAAGAAAAAATGTCTGCTTCAAGAACTAAACCGATAACACCTTAAGTATTTTTTGCGCGCTGAAACCGAATTTTCAATTTAAAAAATTTTCCGCCGCGTAGATTTCGAGTAAATCCCGGTTTTTATTATCAAAATCCTGTTTTTTTGACAACAAAGACTGGAACTTACTCAAAATCTACGATGTGGAAAATTTTTTAAATTGAAAATTCGTTTCCAGCACACAAAAACACTTTTTTTTGTTGACCTGTGTAATTGAATGAAACATGTAGAGCAATGTTATAAAGAATTTTCAGAAGAAAACCAATATTAAAGAAAAAGTCACCAACTATTCTGAGAAAGACTGTTGAGACTTATCACCGTTCTCCTGCAAGACACCATTGAAAAACTCGCCAACTATTCTGAGAAGAACCGTTGGACAAACGATTAATCAAGGCTACTCTTCTAGCAACAAATGAAAGTGTCAACAACTATCTTGAAAAGGATCGTTGCTGAGTTTCACCTAAAGCATTGGGATCACGCAATGCAACTGATCTAAAAAGTAATGTCGAAAAGTAGATCATAGCTCTCATCATTACGTAGCGCAACATTTATTGTTTGAAGTATTTCTAATCTAAATAAATGAATTGCTCTATCATGAATTCGCCATTGTTTGATTTTGATTTCGTAATACTACATTTACAGATACTTCTGAAAACGAGCATTCTCATATCTAATCAAAATTGTTGAAACAACTGCAATTTGATTTGTGTCATAAGTCCGCCATTTTGGATCCACCATTTTGTAATTTGGGGTTATTCATGTCAGATTTATAAGAAGCGATATTAAAAACCTCTGGAAATCCGTTTTTAACGGGATTCAGTGTTCCCAAAGGCGATTTGATAGGACTCTCGGCCATACGTCCGCCATCTTGGATCCGCCATTTTGTGATTTGGAATCTCACACCAGAGAGATAAGTGACCTTAAGAATCCCTGCCAATCCATGTTTAAACAAATTTGGTGTTTGTAACGGCATTTACATCAGGTTTTGGCAAAAAGTCCGCAATCCTGAATCCGCCATTTTCAAATTTGGAATTAATCATGTCAGATTTATAATGAGCGATCTTAAAAACCTTCGTAAATCCGTTTTCAATGGGATTCAGTGTTCCTAAAGGCAATTGATGGGAGTTTCGACCATACGTCCGCCATATTGAGTCTGCCATTTTGTGATTTGGAATCTCACACCAGATTTGAGATAAGTGACCTTAAGAATCCCTGCAAATCCATTTTCAAACAAATCTGATGGTTTTAAAGGCATTTTCATTAGGTTTTGGCAAAAAGTCCGCAATCTTGGATTCGCCATTTTGTGATTTCAAAATTACTGTACCAAATTTTTGATCATTAACTCCGGATACTACTTTTCAGTAGTTTCAAACCGGATGGTTCATTTTGACGACTCTGAAATTGAACTTCTTGGTCATATATCATCAATTTTTAAGTTTATGGTCGCCATATTGATGCTGCCTTCTTGATTTTTGCAAAGGCGCTTACGGCTTTTTGTAATTCTGAGTTCAGGCTCCAAATTGAGCCCTCGAAGGTATTTTTTCGTAGCTTCAAATTTTGGCCGCAGCAGTGATCCGGTTGACGTGGAATGTTCCCTTATATATTTTTTTAATGCCTTATTTATATTAACATCCTGACGAAATTTAGCTAATGCTACTCTACCACTTAACCAGGACGGCGAGATGAGATACGGTCACCAATCCAAGTGACTCCGCCCGGCCGTGCTTAACTTCGCCGATCTAGGTCCAATACAATACAATACAATTAAACTTTATTATTATTACATATTACAATATATCCCAGACACCTGTGTCCGAATACTGTCAGACATTCACGGGGCGCAGCTCTGTGACAGTTGAATGACAGGACGGAGCGGACTCTGGTCAACTTCAAAAAATAAAACTTTGACCTGAATTCCTTTCACCATAGGGCAAATTAAAAAAGGTATTAACAGATAAATTTCCAGAAATGGATAGTAAAACTTAATATTAACTGGAAGTAAAGCGCACTGTTTAAATTATGATATGCTAATACGGGAAAAGAACCAAACCAAAAAACCCGCTTCAGAAAATGGTGGTTACTGAACGTAGCGGATGCCAAGCCGCTTAATGTATAGTTTAAAATGTTAACAAATCTGGAGGTTAAAATAAAATAAAGATTATAATTAGGAAGAATAATTTAGAACAATGGTAAAGAAACGAAAAGAGGACAGAACAGAAAATAAGGAATGAATGTTATCGTTAATGAAGGATTAAAAAGAGAATATAGGGCTAGATAGGTTGCCTAAAAATAGGCAACGCCTGGTATGGCAAGGTGTGTTTTATTCTAAAGGGGACATTATGTTCTCTGATCGGGTAATGTTGTTTGTTAGCAGACTATCACCCAGTTTAAAAGTATAGAATTTTTGAGAGATTTGTTGGATGTAATCCGCTAGTGGTGTTATGTCGTGGCAACGTGCATATAATTCTCTGAAGGAGGTATATCTTGAAGAATTTGAAATGAGCCGCATAAACTTGTGCTCCAACACTTTTAGTTTCTTTAGAGTCGTGACCGATGCACTGCACCACACCGGTGCCGCGTATGTTAGGGCCGGCCTCACTACAACAGTGTAAACCAATTTTTTATTTTGTCGACTTAGTCTGCTATTTTTGGCCAGGAGCGGGTACAGACTCCTGGACATAGAATAGACTTTTCGTATAGTTTCGTTCATATGTTTGTTGAATGCCAGTCGTTGGTCCAGATGTACTCCCAAATACTTCACGCAGTTTCTAGTTGGAATTTGGTTTCTCCTGACCGAAATAGGTGTTAAAATTTTATTTTCAGTGAACCTGCGCGTGAAGATTATCGCTTCCGACTTTTCAACGTTTAACCGAATCTTCCACCGGTCGTAGAACACCGCGGCATGGACCATGTGGGCTTTCAGTAACATATTGGCCACTTGAGCATTGTGACTATGTGCATACATGGCAGTGTCATCACCGTATTTGGCCAGTTTAGTATTAGGGAAAACTAGAAAGTCAGAAACTTACAGGTTATATAATTTAGACGCGAGGACCGACCCTTGCGGGACGCCCGCCCGAATGTCCCGCAGTGTTGACAGTTTGTTGTTCACTCGCACTTGTAGCGATCTGCCCGTCAGATACGAATGAATCAGTTTCGTTATATATCGCGGAAAATTATATGTGTTCATTTTATATAGTAGACCCGGAATCCAGACCGTATCGAAAGCCTTCTCAAAATCTAAGAGCACCATGGTGGTGTTTTTTTCCAAGATTGTATTGCACTTTCACATCGTTAACGATTCGTACGACATGTTGCACTGTGCTCCGACCCCTCCTCAGCCAAACTGGTGTTCATCGTCAATATGAAGTTCCTCCTGGGCAGAGTTAAATCTGTTCAGGATGACCTTTTCTACCAATTTTGAGACTGCCGACAACAGCGATATAGGTCGATAACTGCCTGCGGACTTGGTATTTTTGCCTGATTTCAGGATGGGTACGACCACAGCACACTTCCACTGGCTAGGCCAGTGTTGCAGTCGTAAGATCGGGTTAACAATGTACATGAGTTGAAAAACACCTTTCCTTGGAAGATATTTAAGAAGTTTGTTTTCAATACAGTCCTTCCCAGGTGCTTTATTGTTTGATAAGGTCCTGATAAGCTTTGCCAGTTCAAAGGGTTTTACCATGACTTTTAAAAATTCACGTCTGGTCAATTGGATGTCATGGCCAATAACATCGTTAATGTCGTTTTCTATGCGGTCGTGGTCTTGATCGTTAGGTGCGTTTTCGTTATGTATCCATTCAAAGTGGTCGGCTAGGTCATTGGCTTTCTGCGCGTCAGTCAGAGACGTACGTCCGTTTTGATTTGTCAATGTGGGTATGGCTTCCCGCGTATTTTTAAGCGCTCTAGTCAGCTTCCACAGCGAGTTGTCCCGAGGATTTAGAGCTTCTAGCTTATCACCCTATTTCCGGTTTATCCAGGTGATTATGGCGGCTCTAATCCTCCTTTGCAGTATGCCCATATCGATCTTAGCGTCGACATCGCGATTTTGCTGCCAAAGCCTTCTAAGTCTATTTTTTTCTCTGATGTCTCGTTTGACCGCCTCGTCGAGTCGGTCTTTGTATGGATTTATTGTTATGGTGGTTGCAACACCTCGTTTGGCATCCTGCAGCACTCTCTCGAACTCCATCACCGCATTTTCCAGATCGGCGATGGTATCAATAGTGTTTGTGAGTGTTAAATTTGTATTTATGTGGTTCTTATATTGACGCCAATCAGCGTCTCTATAGGATGTGAATTTATGTGTATTATCTTCCCTCGACATATTTTTTAATTCTAAGAGAATTGGGTTGTGGTCAGATGTTAGCTCCTCTAGTACCACTGGTGGAGTAGAATTGCCAACACCCTTATTGACCACTATGTCGATGGTTGAAGGTGTGCCGCCATTATCTGGAAAATGAGTAGGTTCATCCGAATGCTGCAGAACGACATTATGATTGTTGATATAATCAAACAGTGTGTTGCCGTTAGCGTTGTTGTGACGGCAGTTCCATGCACGATACAAAGCGTTAAGATCGCCTATGAGTAAACAGCGCGGACTAGCATACAATAAGTTCTCCAAACAACCCGCTGTGAAGCCATTTGCAGGGCTATTATACGCGGCGACGATACTCACGCCGCCTTCCAGCGTCACACATACATTCTCTACGGACGTGTTCCGAAAAGAGCGATATGTGTGTGCTATATCTGACTTGATGAGTATGGCCACTCCTCCACCTCCGTTATTGTCTACTCTATCTCGTCTAACAGTTGTGTACCCTCGAACGCGCAGCTTGTCACGTTGAGTCAGTTTATGTCAATTTTATGCATCGTTAGATAGTTAATTAAAAAAAGAATTTTGTTGTCAATACCATTTGCGTTCCAGTCACTGAAACTGGTACCGTATCTCACCTCACATCGCTTAAGATCCTTTTTTAAATTTTATGAAGTCGGATAATAGAAAAGGTATCTGTTCATTCTTATCTGTGACAAGCTTTTTTTAAAAAAGATGAAATAAGAATTTTCCGGTAAAATATTTCTTTTATTCTATTTTGTAGAGCTTTCCATTCTAACGAAGTTGCATTTACATTTAATTATATTGAAATTATTGTTATCTGCTTCACCGCTGAAAACAAATGCAAAAACAAATATCGGATTTATTTATCAAATATAGTAAAAAAGATAACATATTTGGAAAAACTACTTAAACGTAAAAGCGATATTTTGGATATTAAATTTCCTTCTCATTTTCATCTCTTTAATACTAATATTTACAAACTCTATAACACTGAATGGTACATTTGAGGAGTACATTCGACGAGCTTCTAGCCAACTAAACCGGCATTATCTTAGGATAATGAACAGATTATGTTATTCCAGTGCTAATAGTCAGGAGACCATGTTAACTTGTTTGCAAAAACGCCGCGAGTGTAATGTTCGCTGTTTTGGTTTTTGTGAAAATTACAGAGTAAGTGTTATATTAATTTACAACCTCCCTTCAAAAAGAATGATCCAAATAACAATGAATTAAGTAATTTCACCAAATACATCTTATAAATAGGTCATCAATCTTCTGATAATTATAAAACAAATATTCCTAATTGGAATATGGCTGAACGAATGATTAATGATTATTAGAATTAATTAATCACCCCGTTACTTGCTATCGATTGTCTACGTTAGTTTTTGCATATAGTAAAGATTTCACTTTAATATTGGTAATTAAAATAGAAAATTTATAGTTTGTATGACATAAATGAATCTAGCCTTACAGCTAGTAACATCATTAAATCCAAACAAAACTACTAAGAAAGTCCGGTCTAGCACTTAATAATATAGAATCAGATTTATTACTTTTTGCTGCTAGGAAACCAGATTACAGCTGTTAGTTAAAATTTATCATTGCTCTTTAAAACGAAATAATAATGTTTCTCCTTGGAGATTATATCGATTCTCTTCTAAATTTGGAGAACTTACATACACTTTGTGAGTGATAAGTTACCTTCTTATTGCTACATCATATAGCAACTACGCTCTTTTATTAACGTATACATTTTAATAGTATATTACGTAATAAGTGTTGTAAGAAGCATATTACGCACGAATGGAAAAATTACGCACGATGCTGGGTAGCGGCGAGTGCGTATTTCCATGAGTGCGTAATTGCTTTACAACTCAAATTATGTACTAACTTTACCTACGATCATATTTATTTATTTATTTAGTAAAATCTGAATTTAGTTTACTAGTGAGCAATATTATTCAACAGATATTATGTTAGTTTTGACAGCGTTTGAAAATTACGTAGACGCATTTGTTTTTTTTAACCCCACGTCAGCGAATTAAGACACCTATATTTGCGTGTCCCGTGCGTTTTGTTTACCGTGCGATTTGTTTACTGTGCGTTTTGTTTACAATATGTAAAATTCAACCTACATAGATGGAAGGTAGTGTGTTTTTTACTATTTACAGTAGTGATCGTAGGTAAAATCGTATTATTTTGCTCATGTCTAGTCATGTTTAAATTATTGTATCATACGCTGGTGCAACTGTTCCTAGTTTAAAAAAATAGTTATACGTACGTCCTTTACACCTCCTCGTCATTCGTGCAGATCGTTTTTCAGAAAATTAGGAATTTTAACTACTCCGTATCTGTACGTTTTAAACTATTTAACGTAAGTAAAAGCAAAAAATTGTGATCAAATCATTAGCAGAAATGACACTAGTCACTATCTGTCACATAATTTGATCATACCAGTTCACACCTCATTCATCGTTGGATCTCAAATTAATATCTATAAAATTATTCAACAAATTGCCCATTGATATTAAAAATAATAATGTCATTTATATTTTTTAAAAACAAGTAAAATTATGTGCACCTAAATATTCGTTTTATTCGGTTGGTGAGTATTTCGGCACTGGTCTTATCGATGTCAGCTAATAAGAGAAAGAATATTTCGCTGATTTGAGTGTTTTCTCTTATTTGAAATTTTATGTTTTATTAGTCTCTGCTTTGTTCGTCTTTTACGTAATTTTCTAATTAATTATATATTTAAATTTGCAACGATAAATTAATATTTATCAATGCAAAAATTTGTGATTTTGTCAATTTGACGATAATCTTATGCTTCTAAAAGTCTATGGAAATGAAGTCTTATTATTATTATTATTAGTCCTAATATTGACACTTTAAATTTTTTTCTATAAAATGGCAAACCATGGCAATCAATATTGCCATAAAAAAAATATAAACAATTTTTCACAAATTTTCAGTTTAAAAAACTTAAACAAAAAATTATATTTTAGCTGATTGGCTAAGATAACAAAATTTCTTATACAGTTATTTAACCACCACATTGTTACATGACAATTCAAAATATTTTTATTATTGCCAATCTCTCCGAAATCTGTTGTATTAAATTCTTTACTAGGAAAAACCTGCAATTTAGAACCTCATTCGGCATACATATTTTTTTCGAACTTGGTTACTTTTCATCTCTTTCAGCAGCACATTGTTGTTCGAATTTAAAAATAAGAAGGTTCTGAAAACAAATCCATCTTTTCCGTATGCACGCGTGTAAGTATGCGTCTTCATAACTCCAAACTACCAGTCCGATTAAATGCTGTTTTGACAGATGTGAGGGATTGTAGGTTATATGATCACGACTACAACGTAGAAGGAAAGATAAATAAAATGAGAGCCAACAGCTCGAAACTGCAGTTTGCAAGTGGTGTGGAGTGGCTGGCACTTTTGAGTAGGAATAAGTCTTCCGGCTGGTGGTTGTTGCAATCGAAGCTTTAGAATTTTGTGGCACTACATAGTTATCGTAATTAACGTGGCCAGGCTTGTAATTTGTAAATAAGCGCTCGGCGGGGCATTAGTCCGAAGAATAGCTGTTGGTTGCAGTCTGGCTTTTTATTCCTTATATATTTAAGGAAATGTACAGAGGAGTTTGACAAAATGTTACGTTAATAAATATTCTGCCCTCCAAAAGCATACCTATTGAGGTAAATAAAAATTTTACTAGAATATTTAAAAATCACCTTCACCATTTTATATAAAGTGGTTTTTGAAGTCGACGGTTCTTCGCCATTTTTAATAATACAGGGTGATTCATAACCTATAATGTTAGTTTAAAATGTATAGTGATTAATAACAAAAAAAAGTTTAGTAACATTTTATTTACGGAGATAATCTAGTAAATATTTAAAAAATAAAAAATGGAAAATCCACATCAATTGTTCAAAGTTATTTCCGCCATTTCCAATGCACTTTTCAACTCGTCGAAGCCATTGTCCCCCCATACGCATGGTCTAAACCTGAATGTTGTCGGATTGTTGCAGCTGCAGCATGCATACGATTTACCAACTCTTCCTTAGTGTTAATCTCCTTAACGTACACAATATTTGTTGTGTCTACAAAAATAAAAATCAAGCGGGTTGAGGTCGGGCGAACGAGTGAGTCAGGCAGCTGGACCACCTCGGCCTTTCCATATTCTGGGAAACACATTATCCAAATGTTGTCGCACTTGTTGCTGAAAATATATTGGAGCACCGTCTTGAAGAAACCAAATATGCTTATACTTATAACTTTTTCGAGGAGAACCGGTAAAGTATCACGCAAAAATTGTAAATAGAGAGCACCAGTTAAAGGATTATGCAGAATGAAAGTACTCCATTTACAATTCCAGCCCACACATTTACTGAAAATCGTTGTTGGACGTTTGTTTCCCGAGTGGCATGGGAATTTTTCAATGCCCAAAAATGCGTGTTCCGGAAATTATGAATACCGTTTCTTATGATAATTGCCTCATCCGTAACTAAAATGTTCGTGGTAAAGTTTGGGTTTAATTGATGCTCACTCGAAGCGGAAGATTACTTTGTAGTAGAACTTGCACCCGCTGCACTTGAAATGGGTAGAGTAATGCGTGCCTTAATGTTCGCCAAACTGTGAACTGTGATATACAAAATTGTGCTGCAATAGTCCTGGTGCTTATGCTAGGCTGCTCCTCCACGATATTCAAAATGTTTTCCTCCATATTCAAAATATGCCTAGGTTTAACGGCTCCTCCATTTTGCCCAGTCCTCGGCCGCAAATTACCAATTTCGCTACCACGCTGAAGAACACGTAAAAAGGCTTTACATACCAGATGATACCTACGGGGAAACCTTAGTGCATAAATGCTAGCAGTCGTCGCTGAATTTTGTATAACAAAATAAATACAAATTACTATCCTTTATTACTCGAATGCAAAAAATCGACTTTGATGAAATGTCCACCGCTTTGTTATTCAGAGGATCGTTTGAGATATACCCAGTAAAAGGTAGATTTTTTTAAATGAACTTTCATCAAACAAAAGTTCAAAGATTATGAAATAAAACAAAATGGTGATGTAACAAAACATATTTTTTTAATATCAGTAGGGTACTAATTACGTAATGAAGGCAAATTAATGGGGTAATATGGTAATATTTCATAATTTATAGCGACTCTTTTATTTAAAGCAGTTCATGTTTTACTTCCCTCGCTTATCGAAGGAAAGTACTGTAATCATGAAAGAATTTCTCTCCGAGATTTCTTCACATTTTCACGTTCCAGACTATGTGGATCGCGAAAATTATGGTCTTTCAGTTTTATGAGACTGTGGCTATCTGTCTGTCGTTTTGGTGCCTCTCTTCTTGCACTATATCATAAAACTGTTTGATGGAAAAAAGATGATGATTTGGTAGATAGTTGACGCTGTTACCAACGAAGATCACATGTACATCCCATGCTTCTAGTGAAAAACATACATGGTGGAACCCTAACGAAAATAATTAATAAAGCAAAGCACGTACAAGAAAAGACGTTTAAAAATATAGGATTGTATCATCTTGATGATACAAATCGAAATGTTAGCAACATGGAGCTTGTAAAGATGCCCAGGATATCAGACACAAATATTTTGTGAGGTCTAAGGCGATAAACTGTGTGAGCATTCTTGCATTATAATTAGTGGAGACCATTCACCTACCCGGAAAAACTGCTAAAATGGAATAACGGATGCGGAAGCCGAACTTAATTGATTGATTGATCAGCGCATGGTAGGATTTGCTATCATTACCGGAAAACATACGACCGGGCAAGCTGCGTCTACGGTGGGTTGAATTTAAGTTATGCTTCTTGTCAGCAGCGAGAACCACATGGCGCATGGTACAGGAATGTGAGAGAGGAAGTGTAGGTTTTTGTGAATTGCGTTGCTGCATTGTGTCGTGATATATCGTTTATACTTCTCTTTGAGTTTTTGCTTTTATGGTTTTTCTTCTTTTAGTCTTCTGTTTCCTTGTTTCTAATTCCGGCAGAGCAAATACCCAGTACTTCATTGCATACGTTTCTATTTTTTTTTGTAATTATTTCCCCTCTTATTTATGTTGTCTTTATTAATCCAGTCAGTAGGGACAAGAAATGCCCTTTGCCTTACAAAAGGTGGAGTAGTAATGATTTTGATATACCTATGTTGTTTAAGTCGCGCTTCCTCCCCCAAGGTGGAGAACTTGTATTTTTCATCAGGGTTTCGACTTAAATAACATATATCAAAATCATTACTACTCCACCTTTTGCTGGGCAAAATCCCCACTGATTGGACTATATGTAGTTGCTTTACTCTTGCTGTTTTTGCTAGTAGCTTTTCTCAAATTTCTTCTGTTGGATTTTGTTACCTCTTTATTAATTCCATATGTCATCGTTGGCACTATGATGGCTATATCCCCTTAATCAGGCTTCATGGTGGTTTAATTTTCTCGATGAAAGTAGAATAGTTCTTGTAATTATCTAAGCCGTTTTAATTCCCCCCTCCACAGTTATTCTCCTGTTCAGTTAGTTTGGCAGATAAGCTCAGGTACTTCAAAATGTTTCTCGTTCTTAGGGAGCAGTTGTGAAATCTCCCTACATTGTTGGTATACCCGAAAAGTTATTGTATCCTTGTATTCTGAAAATGCACAACGAGTTTGAAGCTGGGTTTGGATGCAGAAAAGCAGGAGTGAAATGCACAATGGCTTGCAATAACCACCATGAAAATTTGAAATTAAACAATTTTTATACATGTACTGCTCCTTGGTAACGTTGGCGCACTGGATTATATCAATTAATTACAAGGGAAGATTGGAAAGTATCTGCAGTGTATGTCGGTGAGGGCTCTATATTAAATAAGGAAGCACTGCATCGATAGAAGTCTGGTCATTTATCCATAGATCGATTTCGGGATTCTTGATCCTATTTAGCATTTAATAAGCTGACCAAACTCAGCAATACGGCCTCCCTAACTAGGATAGTTCTAAGACAGAAACTTGAAAATCAATTCATTAGCTGCCTTTGCCGTCATTCACTGTAAATAATTTTTAAGTCCCTATTAGGTGTAAATGCAAATGGGAAATAAGTTAGAGATGAAGATTTTAAACTCACAATTTTTATCAACTTCCATGCTCGTCAAATTGATTTTCAAGAGCTTCAGTTATAAACTGATATATTTCCTTACCTTAACACCTCAAACTTCACCAAAAGAAAAGATACTTTTTAATAAATGATGCCACCATAAACATCCTCAGTGGGTAAAATGTCAGACAATCCTTTTGAAAAACCTTTATCGGTCATTTTGAAACAATATTTACACTTCTAAATTCTTAATAATTAATAAATTAGCACACAATATTTGTAAATATACGAATATTGAGTAAGTTCTAATAATCTGACAGTTAATGGCAGCGCATAACAAGAACAGCTTAAATTATGCCGACTTTAATAGCTTATAGTCAATATTCGAGAATATTATTTAGGTATAATAATAATAATAATAATAATAATAATAATAATAATAATAATAATAATAATAATAATAATAATAATAATAATAATAATAATAATAAATAGCAGGAGGGGCTGACTTTCATCTATCAAGCCTTTGGTGAGTAGCGCCACCACTTACTCCAGCTGGGGGTGCAAAATCGAACCGGCAGCCCTAGTGCACCCGGGAGGGGAAAGCTCATTCCCCTCTGGTGTCGGTCGTGGGCTTGCTGGGCTAACCACCCACAAGCCCAAACCTCTGGTTCTAGCTGACCAAAGACAGGGCCCCCACGATCGACCCCAAGCGGATAGGGGTCATGGGCAAGGTGGTGGGGCCCAACAGGACGGACTGCCCGATGACGACAACCGCGACGCATATGGACGCTTTGAGTGGACGGACGAGCTGAGGGACGACCTGATGCAGTGCTACGAAAGCAGTGAGCCTGCACGGAGGGGATACATGGCGCGGATGCATGTTCTGTGGTGTGATATCCACCCAGAACATCGCGCTTTCACGAAACAAAACCTTCGTGACTATGTATCTCATCTCCGAAGCAGAGGCTACATCAGAACCGCTTTGAGACCCGTTGAAGAGGTAGTCGACAGACCGCCCGATCAACCGGCCGAGGAGATGGTTTTAGATGTTCCACCCATACCAGAGGGCATCAGAACCAGAAGGGGGCTGCACCATCAAAAGCCCCCTCGACCACAAGATCTGGTCAGAGTGGACGCAGAACTCAGTGAAGCTATTCCGGAAGGGGCTGATATCTGGCACATTAATTGTGCCGTCTACGACGCCGCGATGCGGCTCTCCCCGGTGGTGAGGCAGGATAATACTGCTTCCCCGCAGGAGAGAGCTGAGCGGCGTATAAGAAAGATGGAAGCCAAGATCCGGTCGGCGAGACAATATGCTTCCCGTATTCAGTGTGTGATGGATTACATGGCGGAGAACAGGCCTTTCACGCCAAAAGTGCGGCGAATCGCCGCCAACATAAGGCGAGTCCATCACACGCTTAACGTGGCAGTGCTGCTTACCACCAAGCAACATTGTCTCGACAGAATACGGATGCTAGTGGCTTGCAAAAAGTCGCTAGCAAGGCGGGCGAGGGCAGTAGCGGAAAATAACCTTTTCCGCAAGAAGCCATCTCGCCTGTTCCAACCGCCTGAGCGTATTGTTGAGAATCCGCCGACTGTAGATCAGGTGGAAGACTTCTGGAAGACGCTTTACGAACAAAAGCGTCCACTGAACCGAGATACTCCAGCCCTGGCACACTTTGAAGCCTTTTGCCAAGGGCTTCAGCAGCCTCAAGCAGTGTGCCAACCGATAACGACGGAAGAGGTTCGAAGAGCCCTTGAAGGCTCCAAGAACTTTGCTGCTCCTGGACCAGATGGAACCAACAACTTTTGGTGGAAAAAACTTCCGAGCACCCACCACCATTTAGCCAGAATCTTCACCTCGTGGCTAAATGGAGAGCAGCAAATTCCTTCCTGGATTATCGAGGGGCGAACCGTGCTACTTCCTAAGAACGGAGATTTGGCAGATCCAGCGAACTACAGACCGATAACCTGTTTAAACGCATGTTACAAGATATTCACCCGTATCTTGTACATGCGGGTACTCCAAGCAAGCGGCCCGGTTTACGAACGGATATACGAGCAACGTGGGTCTAAGAAAGGTGTCGCTGGCTGCAAGGAGAACCTGCTTATTGACAGATGTGTCACGCAGGACTCCGTGCAGTATAAGCGGAACCTTTCCATGGCCTGGATCGATTACCGCAAGGCATTTGACATGACATCTCACGAGCTAATTGTTCACTTGCTCCAATGTCTTGCGGTGCCCGGTCCCGTAGTGAGATGCATAGAACAACTCATGCCGCTCTGGAGGACTCGCTTTGCTATAACATCTGGTAATGTCAGAGTCCAAACAGAGCCGGTTATGTTTAAGAGGGGTGTGTTTCAGGGAGACTCCCTTAGCCCCCTTCTATTTTGCATTTCGCTACTGCCGTTATCCGTTGAACTTCGCAAAACCCGTGGTTACAATTGCGGTACCCCCGGAGATAGGAGGCATAAGGTCACCCATCTATTTTACATGGATGACCTTAAACTTTATGCCTCCAGCGAGAGGGATTTACGTCAATCTCTCAGGGTGGTACATGAGTACACTCAGGCTGTCGGAATGGAGTTCGGCTTGGACAAATGTGCACTGGTTCATCTCAAGAGAGGGCGATGCGGTGACTACGGAGATGACGCGCAGCTTGTAGATGGAAGCATCTTGCACCACCTAGATGCCGGAGAGTCGTACACCTACTTGGGTGTTGAGCAACGCTCCACCCAAGAAGTGTCAACAGTGAAAAACGCTCTCCGCGGCAAGTATCAGCACCTCCTCCGGCAGATCTGGTCTTCAGAGCTGTCGGGGAAGAATAAGGTGTCTGCAACTAACATGCTTGCCGTTCCAATCCTCCTACACTCCTTTGGGGTAGTGAAGTGGACACAAGGCGAGCTGCGCCAACTCGATGTAGGAACCCGAAAGATGATGCATCTCAACAGAAGCTTGCATCCAAAATCGTCCGTTCCGCGATTATACCTCTCACGACAACAGGGAGGCCGCGGACTCTTGAGTTTGGAGTATCTACATAGCAGGTCGGCTCTGGATGGAGCTTGCAAGATCATCAAGAGTTCGGATCCCCTTCTCTGCATGGTTCGCGACCATGAAAATGCAGGGATAGGAGCGTTCTTATTTAAGGCAGCACAAAGAGCAGCCGGTGAACTTGGTCTCGACTTCGATACTGGGCGGGTAAACCCGAGCTCTGTCACCGAGCTGGAACCCGCCCAGCTGAAAGCCCATACAAAAGCAGCAGAGCAAAGGAAATTTCTGCAACTGCATAAAGATAAGCCCTTGCATGGAGTCTTCTACAAGAACATTGAAGAGAGGGGCTTATCTGAGAAGCTGACCTTTGCTTTCCTAAGGTCAGCTGGGCTGAAGTCTGAGACCGAAGGGTTCATTATGGCTTGCCAGGATGGTGTCTTTAACACACTCGTCTATCGAAGTCATGTCTTGGGTATAGAGGTCCCTGACGTAAACTGCAGGGCCTGCCGAAGAGCGCCGGAGACACTTATGCACCTGTTGTCGGCATGTCCGACATACGCTGTCTCGGCCTATATTCACAGACATGATGGAGCATTACGTGTGCTGTACTATCATCTGCGGCACACATATGGGATAGACGAGACACCAGTGCTGCCTTACGCTCCGGGAGATATTGAGTCCGTAGTGGGGAATGAGCGGTGTCTAATTTATTGGAACTACTCGTTTCCCACCCTTAGGCAAATACAGGCCAATAAACCTGATGTAGTCCTCCTCGACCACCAACTCAGGACAATGTTTGTTATTGAATTCTCCGCCCCAGGGGAAACAAACATTGTTCTAAAAGAGGAGGAAAAACGGACTAAATATCGAGATCTTCTCTTCGAACTCCGTAGACTCTATCCGGACCACACTGTTAAACTAGTGGTTCTTATCATAGGATGCCTAGGTGGGGTGAGGCGTACACTGCTTTCGGAATTGAAGACGATACCGGCATGCCGAGAGTCGGCAGAAATCTTAGCCGGAAGAATGCAGAAGGCCGTTATCCTTGGTTCGTTACGCCTGCTCAGAGCACACGATTCGCGGACCCAGTGATCACTAACTCTACGGCGTAGGGAGTGGTCACTGGTATTACCAGCGTACCCTCTCTGGTATCGGAGGCAGAGAGAAGGGCGACTGGATTGGAAAAAAAAAAAAAAAAAAAAAAAAAAAAAAAAAAAAAAAAAAAAATAATAATAATAATAATAATAATAAATTCGGCAGAGGTCTTAGCCGGCAGAATGCAGAAGGCCGTCATCCTCGGTTCATTACGTCTGCTCAGGGCACACGATTCACGGACCCAGTAGTCACTCACCCCGCGGGCGTGGGGAGTGGCTACCGGTACTACCAGCTCCCCTCTGTGAGTGTCGGAGCCACAGAGTTTAAAGGGTGACTGGCTTTTACAAAAAAAAAAAAAAAAAAAAAAAAAAAAAAAAAAAAAAAAAAAAAAAAAATAATAATAATAATAAGTTTATTCATCCTGTTATTTTGGTTACACATGTGCGTTTACAATTTCTAAAGTTAAGAATAAACTAGAGAGTAGTAGAACTATAACCACAACTTACACACTTTTTATTTATTATGAAAATACCTACTTTCTGTATATTGTTGCCCTAATCTGGGCACGCTAATATACCAGTTAGGTAAATACTTTAAAACCCTCATGATAAAAGCAAATAAATAAAAAATGATTAATTGTAAAAATAGTCAATATAATTATAATGAATTGAAAAATGTTTTTTTGGACTACGGATTTTTCAATGATACGTTTGCGTATGTCATTTTTCAAATTTAATTTTTATTTATGGTTCACTTACAAAAAACAACGTCAAGTAAATATTATATACTAACTCCAACAGAATGGATATAAATAATTATCAGTATCACGACGATTTCTCCAATTTCTACTGTAGGGTTAAGAATAAAAAACCGCTGCCTAAGGAATCACAACTTCCATATCCAGACTTTCTATCCAAGTTTCTTACAATGAAAATACTATATTTGCACTCCACTATGTGGAAATAATTGTTTATGGAACTTTAATAGTATAATATTTGAAATCGTGTACCCCAAAAACGCACAAAATTATATGCCCATCAAGAGCAGGAGTGGCGGTGAAGGTGAATGAAGTGAAAAAAATTCTTGATGACTGGTTCTTGTACACACACTAAATCACAATATTTTTTCACCCCCTTTAATAATGGAGTTGGGGTGGTAATATGGGTGGCTAATGCCAAAATTTTTTTGAATCCTTAGCTCCTCTTACATTTACTAAATACCAATTTCATGCACTTTGAATTGCTTGATTTGCCTATTTATCCCCATTTACCCCAATTTACCTCTCAACTCTTCCACGGAATAAGATTAAAACATAATCTAGTTCCAGATCTCGTTAAAATACATACGTGTGCCAGATTTTATTAAGTCAATATCTTAAACAGTTCCAGAATAATCGTGGGCACCAAAAAGTTACAAGACCAACAGACAGACTGACGCGACAGAAACATTATTTTTGTTCAAACTTAAAATATTGTCATTTAATGACATTCTAAGCCTATTTGAACAATGAAAATTTTCAAACATTTTTCTTGCGTTAGTATATTTCAACTGGATGTGAAAGTAATACGCAGAAAATGGCATGACAAAGATATAAAAAATTCTTTGCCGTGGACTACACGATAGAAGTAAAACCTCTACTTCAAGCATTTTCTTCGGGGAAACCTACTACGCATTCATACTACTCGAGGTAACCCACTGCGCATCCGATCTACGAAAGGAATTCATACTCCTTGAAGAAACCCACTGCGCATCCATACCACTTGAGGTAACCTACTGCTCATCCATAATAATCGGGGAAACCTACCTCGCATCCATACTACTTGAAGTAACCCACTGCGCATGCATTTGATTCGAGGAAACCCACTGCGCATCCATACTACCGGGGATAACCTACTGCGCTATATTCGAGGATAGCCACTGCGCATCCACAATACTCGGGGAAACCTACTGCGCATCCATACTACTCGAGGTAACTTTAATAACATGATATTTGAAATTGCTTACCTCAAAAACCTATAAAACGATATGCCACATCGGTAGGGGGGGCGGGGTTAGAGTAGAGGGGTGGGGATGGGGGTGGATTAAGTAGAAAAAAAATTTTTGAGGCCTTAGGTTCTTGTATACACGCTAAATTACAATTTTATTTTTTTCACCCCCTTTAACAATGGGGTGGGGATAGTAATGGGGATGGCTAATGCCAAAAATTTTTTGAGGACTCTTACCTGCTTGATTTATCTATTTACCCCCAATTTACCCCCCAACCCTTCAACGGAATAAGATGAAAATATAATCTAGTTCCAGATCCCGTTAAAGTACATACGTGTACTAAATTTCAAGTCAATAACTTAAACGATTCCAGTAGATTAGATTAGCTAACCTATTGTGCACTTTTTGATAAAAGCACCAAATTTAGCACAGAGGTAGACCGATGTAATATGAACAATTTTGGATGTGGAGCCATCGGCCAACTGCCCCCTGGCGGCCGTGGCTGCCATTTTCCAAAATGGCCGCCAGTGGACACCCGAAAAACAACAGAAGTTAGATAAAGTTTGCTGCTGAAGTTTTACTGAATGTTTATTGAATGTTTTGAATGAAAACATGCCAGATAGTTTGTAAGTTATACAGTGTGTCCAACTAAGTCAGCACCATATGGGAAACTTTTTTATCATCGGTTTTATGAAAAAAAGTTATTCTTGATAAAAAGTTTTCCATGGCCTAAAACCCAAAATGGAATAATCAGATATCAATTTTTTTCAGTCATATACGAGGTTTGTCGAAAAATGTAAATTTTGCTCAAGAGTAAAGTACCTTTATTTATTACAATATCGACAATTGTTATTAAGAAAAGTTGATCCTAATTGAAAACTAGGGTCAGATATCCAATATTATCCGTCCACCATGAAAAAACGATCTTTAATAATTTTTGGGTATATCTATTTTTTCATGGTAGATGGATAATACTGGATATCTGACCGTAGTTTTCAATTAGGATCAACTTTTCTTAATATTGACAATCGTTATTTTTTATCAAAAAGTGCACAATATGTTGAAATATCCTAGCCAAACTGCCGCACTACAGAGTAAACGTGCGCACAAAAAAAGTTACAGACCGACAGACAGAAAGACAGAAATTTTTTTTTCTCTCAAATTTAAAATCTCGACGTTTCATGACATTCTAAACTTATTTGAAAAATAAAAATTTTCAAAATTTTTTTGTCGTTACTATACTTCCTCTGGATGTGGAAGTAATTAATCGATAAAAGATTTAACCGTAACCGATAAATACTGACTATTTTATTCAATTATTATGTTTACGTACTTAAAATGGATTTAGGGCTAAAACTGAATTAAGAAAATTATGAGACATAAACCACGGGCTAACTATCCACAGTTCTCTACAGAGTCAAATTTCTTTTGTAGCCCATATCTGCATTTTAATTAGACAAAGAGGAAATCACCTCCATTCATTGAAAATATTACCTCATAAACTATGCCGCACATAATAGTAAAAGCATATGTATATTCATATTTTAACATTATGGGGAATATTACTATCATATATCTCTTTAATGGGCTTCACACATTATTTAAACAAGTAGTAGTAAACTAGGTACCTATATTCTAATGTAGAACGTGCTTATCAAATGCTGTCGTACAAATAGATTATTTATATTCTCTTTTTATACGCTTTATTTTATCAGGTATCCAATTTTTGGTATTAACTGTTTAAATTAACATTATTCTGAATTATTATTAACAATTCCTGTTTATGAAGCACTTTAAAATTTTGACGATATAAGCAACTTGCTCTACCGGGTGACAACGAATTCGTTTTACAAGGCGTTATTTAGGTAATTGTCTTTTAAGCTAGAAGTTTGAAATTTGGTTTGAAGATATTGCTCATTGGTGCTCATATTTTCCATGAAAAAATAATTGAATGCCACTTCCGGTTTTTCCGGAAGTTGGTCTAATCCAAGAATTTTAAATGTAACCTCGTATATTTTATATAGCTGGATAGAGATTAGAATTCCATTTACAAAGATATATCATATGTTGCCATTTTTTTTCAAAATGGCGGATTAGGAGCCATTTTTTCTAAATGTAATATGGTGGCAGCCAGGCGTTATTAATGAAACTGACGACAAACAAATTGTTAAGATAACTAACAAAATGTGTTTTTTCAACCCCCGACCCTAAAGTGTTATAAGTTTGATGCGTATGTTTGTATGTCTGTCTGTCTGTGGCTTCATATGTCTTCAACGGGTGATCCGATTTTGATGCACTTCTTTTTATTTGAAAGAGTATTTTGTCGAGAAGGTTTTTGCCATATTAGATTATGATGTTTGGTCGCCATCTTGATTACAAGCTTTCATTTAACTTGCCTTGTTCTTGTGGGTCGAATCTTGCAACTGAATTTTAAAATAGTTATCCCCAACCGATTGATTGATTGATTTACCAGCATGCGGTAGGCATTTCTGCCACTCCCAAGTATTATACAGCTGGGCCTGCTACGTCCACGCTGGGTTGGACTAAGGTCATGCTTGTTGCCAGCAGTGAGTGCCACATGGCGCATGGTGAAGGAATGTGGGATGGGAGGTGTAGGTATTTGTGACATGCGTTACCGCATTGCGTCGTGAGGGAGCGTTTAAGCTCCCTTTTTTTTGTATTTTTGGTTCTGGACTTCTGCCTCTTCTGGGTCTTCTTGTGATATATGTTGCCGCATTGTGTCGCTGCTGTTTGTGCTCCTATTTTTGTTTTTCTGCTTCTATAAATCTTTTTCTTCTTCTGAATCTTCTGATTCCTCCGTTTCTGATTCTGGTACTTCAATTTGTTCATTGTTCTTAGGGAGTATTCATCTATGTTGTGTTCCATTCCGCTGGTCCAACTCTCTTTTGTTGACGGATCTCACTCCATTATTAGGCTTTTCTTGAAGTTTGTTTTCAGTCCAGATGTGTCCTGCGCAGGCGCGTACGCAGAAATGTGTTCGGGGGGGGGGGCAACCAGGGGGAACCAAATAAACACATAACACAGCACAGTGGAACTTAAAACCTCACTTTTTTGGCATATGTTTAAAAGCTAAGTTGATTGATTGATTTACCAGCGTGCGGTAGGCATTGCTGTCACTCCCAGGGTTATACAGCTGGGCCTGCTACGTCCACGACCCGATTGAGCTGAAAAGGGTTTGCTGAGAAAAATACGAAAATAAAATGACGTCACACTAAATTCAATATAGCGGACGCAACTGAATTTTAAAACAGTTATCCCCAACCGATTGAGCTGAAATTTTGCATACACGTTTAGTTTAGATGACAATGCATGGTTAGCTAAGTGACGTCATTCCAGATCCAATTTGGCGGACTCCCAAAGATGGCGGACCAGTTATTTTTTATGCTCCCCCATGATAATAATATGGGTATCAAATGAAAGGGTTTGCTGAGAAGAATACGAAAATAATATGACGTCACACTAAATTCAATATGGCGGACGCAACTGTGTTTTAAAACAGTTATCCCCAACCGATTGATCTGAAATTTTGCATACACGTTTAGTTTTGTTGACAATGCATGGTTAGCTAGGTGACGCCATTCCAAATCAAATATGGCGGACTAGTTATTTTTTATGCACTCCCATGATATGGGTATCAAATGAAAGGGTTTTCTGAGAAGAATACGAAAATAAAATGACATCACACTAAATTCAATATGGCGGACGTCCCAAGATGGCGGACAAAATTTTTTAATTTTAACACTATAATTTGATCGTATAGTGTATTCGATCATACGTTGCATTCTAAGAAATGGTGAAGGATTCGGTTTAAACTATAAGTTGTATATCGGATAGGAACGACCCAATGAATATACACTTCTCCAAGAAATTAACGCACCACCAAAAAATAACCAAAAGTTTGAAGTTAGTTAATTTTTTTACCTCCGACCCAAAAAGACGGGTGTTATAAGTTTGACGCGTATGTTTGTATGTTTGTCTGTCCGTCTGTCTGTGGCTTCATATCTCTTCAACGGGTGATCCGATTTTGATGCACTTTTTTTTATTTGAAAGAGTATTTTGTCGAGAAGGTTTTAGGCCATATTAGATTTTAATATTTGGTCGCCAATTTGAATTCGCCATGTTGAACTTTTCTATAAATTGTCCGATTGAAGTAAAATTGAAAATGTGCGGACAATTATGGTAGCCGAATATGATTTCGGCCTCATTTTGATTCGGTCGTATGAAACTGGTACGATTAGATACATTGATCGGGGGTTTTTAAAAATTTTCAATTTTTTAACCCCCGACCCAGAAAAAAAAGGTGTTATAAGTTTGACTCGTATGGTTGTATGTTTGTCTGTCTGTTTGTCTGTCTGTCTGTCTGTCTGTCTGTCTGTGGATTTAAATCTCTTCAACGGGAGATCCGATTTTGATGCAGTTTTTATTAAAATTAAATATAACACATAAATATATTTATAATAGAACCGGTCTTGTAGACTGTGTGCGACTAGTAGAATACAAAATTGGACCGCGTCGGCTTAAAAGTTAAAGAGTTCTGTGTGGGACTCGTGATATAATAATACGCTATGTATATGTTTAGTTTAAAAAGTATAAAATTAAATTAAATTACAAATTTAAAAAAAAAACCGACACAAAAATATCGACTAAATAACTAATACTCGAACTAATATAAAAAAAATAAATTAACACAACTTTAAAAATTATGAAATAATTTTGATTGCATATACGAACTCTTATGATTTATTTAAATCCAGCTTACATTTTCTTTTTGTCCTCGAGATTTGCTTTGTTATACGCATGAATAAGTCGGGGGCTGCTGTAAAGTCGAACTACTAAATAGTTATATTCAAAACAGACAGCAGCTCCCGATATATTCATGCGTATAAGAAAGCAAATCTCGAGAACATAAAGAAAATGTAAGCTGGATTTAAATAAATCAGAAGAGTTCGTATTTGGAATCAAAATTATTTCATAATTTTTAAAGTTGTGTTAATTTATTTTTTTATATTAGTTATTTAGTCGAAATTTTTGTGTCGAGGTTTTTTTTAAATTTGTAATTTAATTTTATTATTGAATTTAATTAAATTTGACAAACTTTCAATTTGTCACAAAATGGAATACATTTTAGATATTGTTTAAACCGTCAATATTTTTCATAACTTTTCTTGAAAATTTTAAATGGGAACCACTAGAGAAAAACTTGAGCAAATTATACTTATTTGAGTAAGATTTCATATTTGCTAAGCAAGTAGTAAAGGTAGTATCCATGGCAACCGCCAATAAAATAAATTTAGGACGCGGCTTCTATTCAAATGACAACTACTGTCAAGATAAATTAGATCATATTATTATACTTAATAGCTCTGAATATAGATATAGAAGATATAGCAAATAAGGCTTGTCTGGATTTACTTCCAAAAAAATTAAAACATTTAATTTAATACTGGTTATATAAAAGAGAAAATTTTCCCAAATTTACTTTATTTCCCCAAAGACGTTGTGAAAAATAATGACCACATAAAGCGTCACTTACGATCGACACTGAAAATAATAGTGTCCGGCAACTCCTTCGGTTGGTGGTTGGTTTAATTTTGGTAACTAATATTGTAAAACAGTTAAATCTTCAGATATATTCATGCAGAGTGTGCACTACATAACACGAAGAAGAAACACTCTTCAGCTCAAGTGACTGCTTCGTGTGAAGAATAATGGTTATTGAAGATATCATGCTGCCTTTATTTTTTTTTTTTGAAATTATTAACGGAGTGAATTTTATTTGTTATAAAGTGTTGTGTTTTAGTTTAAAAATATACCAATGAAGTATTTAAACAACTCGAGTTTTGCAAATAAATTATATAATAGTTATTTATGTATCAAGGGAATTAAGTAAATGTTTATGCCTTGAGGGCGACGATCTTACAAACCCGAGGACCTCTGGCCCGAGAGTTTGTAAGTCGCCCGAGGGCATGAACATCTAATAATTCCCGCGGTGCATACCAACTTTTATGTCATACTAGTTCGTTATTGCGTCCACAATATTATTTTAAAAAATCCAAAAATTCAATTTGATTATAACAACATTTTCATTTTATCATATTGTTGCTAGGGAAATGCTTTATTTATTTGCTGAATAAACAAATTTTACTAGCTGTCAAACTTAAAAAGTCAAAATGCAGGAACGTTTTAAAATTCCTGACAAAATTGCAGAAAAAGCAGAAAAAGCAACACAAAACTTGCTGCCGAATAAATCGAGAAACGCCTACACACAGAGAATATGACAAATTACTAAACTGGATGGCAGAAAAGTGTGTAGAACATATTGATGAAACTGTACTGCTTGCATACTTCGGCCATCTCGCTGAAACATTTTCTTCGACTTCCTTATGGTCCAAATATTCAATGGTAAAGAAGAGTTTAATGGTAAATGAGAATATTAACATCGCTAATTACCATACGTTAAGGGAATACTTGAAGCAACAGTCAACAGGAAACCAGCCAAAAAAGTCTAAAGTTCTGTCTAGAGAAAATGTTTTAAAATTTATTCATGAGGCACCGAATGAGATGTTTTTAATGAACAAAATTGCATTAATATTTGGTATATTTGGTGGATATCGACGACAAGAACTTGTGAATATGCTAGTTACTCACGTAGTAGATAGAAAATCAGTTTTCGTGGTAAATGTACCAGAGACAAAAACCGATAAAAAGCGCGTTTTTACCATTGTTGACGAAGACGAAATAAAGAGTTTGAAGCTGATAAGAGACTACATGTCTTTACGACCACGTGGTTGTTCAAAAAAAGACTTTTTCTGACCTATAGACAAGGTTGGTGTACTGTACAGCCAGTTGAAAAAAACGCAAGTGGAAAAATCCCATTCATCATTGCGATATATCTGGGCTTGAGCGATCCTGATAAGTATACAGGACACTGTCTGCGTCGAACATCGGCAACTCTTCTGACAGAGGCTGGAGCCAGTATGACCACTTTGAAGCGCCATGATGGATGGAAGAGTGCGTCGGTTGCTAAAGGATATTTAGAGGAGAGTATATCTTCAAAAAATGCGGTTTCAAGGATGCTGGCAGGCATACCTTCTGGATCTGGCTTTTCCAGAAACTTGATACCCAGACAATGAAATATGAATCAACATTTGCTGCAGGCAATCTAACTATCATAGAATCCTTCCAGAATTGTCAGTTTAAAGTGAATTCGATTAAATAAAATTAAGTAAATTATTTACATAATACTTTAATTTCATATTTTTTAATTAATAAAGTTTATTAATAAGTTAATCAAAAAATCTTTTTTTCGTCTTTGTACCCGCACGGGCCTTAAAATGCACTTTATGTCCGCAAGAGTATAAAGTACACTATTATATAGTTGGTAACTAAGCAATAAAAACACAATAATAAAATAGTATGACATAAATTATATTAACAATGACAATCACTACTCAACTAATTATCAGTAAATAATATATAATAAAACATAAATATTAACACTCATCGCCAAAATAATGGATTTAATACCAATACCTTTTATTGCTTCTAAGCTCTAAAAAAACATCGCTGTCACTTTTGAAAACTTTTTATTTTTTTTTTTTTATTTTGTTGAAACAGATCACCATTGGCTGGATTATATTTTTTGCACCTTTTTTAAGAAACAGTGAAAATGATATACTATAATACTTAATTTCTTAACTGTATTATGGTTTTCTTTTATTTTCTAACTATTTATAGTAAATAATATTAAGTTAATCTAGGTAATGGAGTTATTTCATAACTTGTATTTACATTGAATTTGCATTCTAGGACTAATAATAACTAAGTATATGTAACGACAATGTTTTTTATGGACGTTAAATAATTCTAAATTCAATTTATAATTTGAAAATGGTTGTTCCCGCTAGCCGTGACGTAAATGGTTACGCATGCGCAGTATAGTTCAAGCAGTAAATTTGTATGGCAGCCATGAAATACAAACTTCACCATTACCGTATTGACATGCCACTTTTGATTCGTTCGTGCCGAGCCGAATTTTCGATTTGCCTTGTGCAATTTACGATGCGGATCAACTAGAGCTCTTCCTCTTTGCGTCGCGGCATCGTACGGCCCTCCCGCAGGTGTTTTTCGAAAAATATGAACATTTTAAGATTCCATGTTTTTGCGCTATTTTCGGTTACGAAATGCATGCTTTTCTTTAACTATTTTTCGCCGATATCTCTGAAACGGGCTGAAGAGCTAGCCCAAAATAAAAAATATCATAAAATGAGTTCGTTTCATTACGAATCTTTTGGTTCCATCAGAATATTGATGTTTTTTTTCGTTTCGGAGATATTTACTGCAATATGTGGCAAAAATCGCACATTTCTTGTTTAATAAGTTCGTAACTCCTTAACCTTGGCTCCTAGGTCAAAAAACTACTCTATGAATTTAAATAGAAATAAACTTGCTAAAACTCCTTTTTTCATTTTTTATCTTGCGACAAATATGAGGGAAATGGAAGGGGCGGAAGTGAGAACATTTTTTTTTCGGTAAAATTTCGCCATTTTGTCACCGTAATTAATCGGTAATTAACTGAAATTAACCTAATTACGATTTTCTCTTAATATCATATATTACCTAGAAGCTCCATTAATTTCGGCCCTTTAAAGCAAACGTTTCTGGAAAAAAATAATTTTTTTAAGATTAACATGCATTTTCCAGGAAAACGTGAAGTTTCTTCCATTTTCCCAAGAATCTCGCCAATTATCAGTTTTTTCAAAATATTTGTAGACACCAATTCTAAAGAAAATTGATCGAGCTTTCCGACGCTTCTTTTGTTTTTTCCCTAACATAAAAAACACAAAAGTTGTGGCCGAAAATATGCGCCTCTTCGCACTTCCTAAAATTCATACAATATTTACTTGCAAACTGGAAAACAACAGAAGTCAAAACATTAGTATTACATTTGTATTACATTAGTTGTATTACATTATATTAACATTAGTATTACATTACATTGACAGGCCAGCAATCTAACAGCAATAAAATTACCTCTAATCATTGACTTCACGCGTTAATAAAATATAAAATGAGTAATACAGTTTGTGTGGATTTATGAATAATTAACAAATATCAGAGTGATTTTAATTGCTCTTACGTTATCCTCGTATATTTTACTGTTCATATTAGTAGGTATTTTTAAGTTTTTTTACCAACATGAAATGACTCCATTCAATATCGGTAGTAATAAATTACGAAATCCAATCCAGAAAACTATTTTCATGAGAACGTCATTGTATTATGTAATAATAATATAGGTAAAAATAAAATACAATGGACTACATGCTTTGAAATTCAATCAGCTAAAGGCCTCATTCAATCCAGTAGCCTGTTTACAGCATCGACTATCGTGAAAGTGTTTTTTCTTGATAAAGTATCATAAAATTCGCTTGGGTTATACCTTTCTCAAGTAAGGCAGACACTTGAGGAATCGCTACGGATTTCAAAGATATGTTGAAATATGAGGGTACCACGGAAATAATTTTAAAAATAGCTTTTTATATCACGCGTTTTTGTTTCTTGTATACACAATCAAGAGAAACGTAAGAAACAAAGTGTCTTAATATTTGTGATTTAATACAACTCATATTAATTTAAATTTTCCATTAGTATCTTTTATAATAGCGTAATACTAATTACCTAAGTCAAGTAAAAAATTTATTGAATTATATTGCAATGCAACTAGCAAATATTACACGAAGAATAACAAAAAGTTTCTGAACAAATTCAAGTCCCGAAAGGAGTTTGTTTAAACAAAATGATGTTCAAACTTGTGTTTTGTCTCCGCTTTCTCCCCTTTAGCTACTGGAATATATTTACAAATGTGCCTGGTTAAACGCAAAACAAATTAAAAAAGAAAAGTTGTATAAATGACTACTATTGAAAAAAAAATAAATCCGAGTGAATCAAAAATAAACCTACGTCACAAAAATGAAAAATTGTTACAACATACGAATGGGTACAGATACTGACTTCATATTTGAAACTTAGGTGGCACTATTGAAAAAAAAAAGAACTCCGAGTGAATCAAAAATAAACCTACGTCACAAAAATGAAAAATTGTTACAACATACGACTGGGTACAGATACTGACTTCATATTTGAAACTTAGGTGGCACTATTGAAAAAAAAAAAAAAAGAAATCTGAGTGAATCAAAAATAAACCTACGTCACAAAAATGAAAAATTGTTACAACATACGACTGGGTATAGATACTGACTTCATATTCGAAGTTTAGGTGGCGCTATTGAAAAAAAAAGAAATCTGAGTGAATCAAAAATAAACCTATGTCACAAAAATTTTAATTCCGAATCGATGTCTCTTGGATGGGATATATTGTTTGAAGTTCAGCCTGCCTTTGAACAATATTAGGGATTCATCGATGACCAGCTTTTGAAAAGGATGGAAAAATGTTGAACATTTTCTATTCCATTCGTCAAATATGGCTCGTATTTTCCACAATTTATCATTGTTGTCCCGGGGCGGAGGATTGTTATTATCGGCGAAATGTATATAACGCAACAGTTGTGTGAATCTGTCCCTTGTCATGTACTTGCTGATAAAACTACTGGCAATAATGGGATCTGTTGACCAATAATCCGAAATTTTATGTTTTTTTTTATATGTGGCATCGTCAAAATTATTGCTAATAGGCTATACATTTCATTCACATTAGTGGGTACCCATGGTTTTCTTTTTGGAGCAGGATCGTCTTCGGCTTCGGCACTGTACTCGTGGTATCTATTAGTTTCATCCACAATTATCGTCATCATATGCTCATCAAAATATTCTAAAAAGTACTCGTACTCGTTATCTTCATTTTCTATTTCAAACGCTTCCGAGATGTCAAAATTTTCATCGTCAAAGTGGTATATTGTGGGATTGAAAATATCGCAATTTTGCCAACGTAAATCTCCTACAACAGCTTCTTCATCACTCTCACTATGTGAGTCATTGTCTATTTCACTACCATCGCTTGCACTATCCAGGTCACTAAGTGAAAGAATTTCTTCTTCATCACTGTATATATCATTGTCACTCATTTCTGTTCTTGGACGCTTTGAACCGCGAGTACCACGAGATGTTGACGGTAAATCCATTTTCAATCAGCACAAACACAAAAGATCGGCCCATCAGCGGGCCATCACTGGTCCAGAAATGAAACTTCTGGCCCTGTGATGGCCCAATGGAGGGCCGACCTTTTGTGTTTGTAGGGATATTATAATGCGACAAATAAAAAATATCTTTTTTAGATAATAAAATATAAAATGAAGCTAGACACACCAAATATTACTACTAAACTGACATTTCATTCAAAAAACTGTCTTTGCAAATACCTCGCTCCCTATGCTTAGTCCCGGGACTAAGCATAGGAAGCGAGGTATTTGCAAAAACCGTTTTTACTTTGACCTTGATTATCTCGAAAAGGGTGAGGTTTTGGGAAAAAATGCAAAATACCAATCTTGTAGATAATTGAATTCTCTACAACTTTCATGTTAACTTTATTGCTCTCCGATTTTTTATGCGTGAGATATTCGCGAAAAAACATGTTTTTGAAACTTTGACCTTGAATATCTCGAAAAGGAGGGGTTAAAAAATAAAAAAGACAACTTGTAGATAATTTAATTCTCCACAACTTTCATATTGACCTCATAGACATCCGATGCATAGGGCGCGCGATATTTGCAAAAAACTTTGACCTTCAATATCTTGGGTAGCCATGCTGAGATTTTTGTTATTTTTGTGGATTTGGGTTTGGGACACCTCAAAGAACGTCTGTGCAAAAATTCAGATTTTTACTAATTTTGTCTAGGTCAAATGCTCATTTCCCTGGACTATTATGCGTCTCCGTCGGCTAGTGCATAAAAGCGTTCATATAGAACATGTGTTTAAAAAACGCCACCGCATTTGCTGTCGCGTTACGGGCGACACAAAACGTCCGCATAAAAGCGCTCTAAACATTCGAGAAGAAGGAAATGTAAAGTAAACAAATGCATGAGTCATACAAAGCGGCGTTTATACGTCTATGCGCACCGAACGAAACATAACATTTTACACACTTCTTTCATCAACTCGGTCTTCATAAAATAAATAAAAGTCGATAAGCGACGTCCGTTCCTGGCGTAATTCGTCAAATCGCTTATTGACAAAAACCTGATCGAGCGATATGAAATGAAAACTTTTCTCGTCAATTTGTTAAATTTCAAAAAATGAAATCAATTAAGATGGACCATTTTTAAAGAATTCTCGATAACGTAAATAAATCGGCATGTCAAATTTCAAATAAAAACATGGTTTTAAACAGTCTGATGAAAAAGTTGCTCTTTTTGTATTTCCCTACTGCCGAATTTTCTGACTCAACCGTGGATTTCGCGATGACCCGTTTCAATATCGATATTAATATCGTATGTCTTTCCAGCTTCAATAAAAACTATTCAAAACCTAGGTACCAAGTCCTCTTCAATTTATTGAACTATGCGAGGCTCCCGAAAATCGGGAAAGTACATTGACAGGGACTTCAGACTTTTCCACTCGCCAAATCTGGCTACCAATGAATCTCATTACATCGACTTTTCGCAGATATATAATAAAAAAAATATAATATAATAAACATGATGAAAAGCAATGGAGAATAAATTGATTCGATCAAACCACAATGGACTTAATCTGCATGCTGATGTCAAAAAATTATCAACAAAAATCATACAAGGTAAAGGAACACAAACAAACTATTCCAATGTGACCCCAGTAGACTTATTTTCATCGGCTCATATCTGATATAGTCATAATTTTAGAAAATATTGATAAATTAATATGTAAGGCAATAGAATATAAATTGACTCGACTGGAATATAAACTGGCCCGATTTGATCCAAACTGATCAATTCTCATCGATCTATATATAAAATTGCCATAATTAAAGAAACTATCGATAAAATAAACTTATTTTTTTTAGTGAAGCCAACTTGTATATTGTATACTATTAATACAGTAACTTTATACATCCTACCTGACGTTAAATCAGGTATCTATGCTTTTTTAATATGTTGTATAGGATTAAAAATTAATGTTAAATCCAAGTTTACGACCTCGGCAAACCTCCGGATCTTGGTCAAAAATCAAAAAAACTGCGAGATTTTTTTTTTTGCAGTTTTAGTCGATTTTGGCCCCAAATGGTATCTGAGATATAGCTGTTCAAAGTTTTGCAAAGTTTTCATATTTCGACGTTTTTAACAGTTTTTAACTTAAAAATCCGTGAGATACGTACTACTACTAGGTATAACTAGGTTCAGAAAATTCATTTTACCCAAAGCCTAAGCCCCAAATGAGGTCAGAGAGGGTCGAAAAAATGTCCCCCCCCCCCCCCCAATATATAGCACTATTATATTGAATGGATCGGAGAAGAGAAAGGAATATTATTAAAAAAAAATCAGTTATAAACAGATCTTAACTTTAGCTCTTTTGGACTGCCCAGAAGTGTCGTCTGTGTCGCTGTTCTCTCTTATCTCCTTTTCTTCTTCTTCTTGAGCCCAGAAAAGATTATCCGACGCCTCGTCGTCTGATTCTTCTTCAAGGTCTGGGGAGTGTATATTTATACTTAAATCAGAAACATTGTTGCATGACTGTCCACTGCAATGCGTCCAAACTGTCGAACATTTTAATCTAATTTTTTTGCAACTACACGCATTGCTACAGCTCTTCTTACAGCTGCATGATATCAACTGCAATAGTTGCTGCGGTGCTGCATCCCTGGACATTATTTTGGGAGTTATGCCTTGGGACGTGCGCACCCAGCCCCAATCAACAGGATTCTTTTCCACACCCAGCCACTTCTGCACCTGACAGGTATAGTAAAAATTGTAATATTGAAGAAGTAATATTTACAAGTGTTATTTTTACCTGGTGGTATGTTCGCAGGGAGTGAAATCGTGAGTTGGAGGCAATCTAGCAAGATTGAAATTAATTCTTTCTGCAGCCCTCGCAAACAGGTGGAAGCGTAAATCATTTAGATTTTGGCTTGAATGTTTGCCTCCATAGAGCGCAACTATGATAACCTCGCCTGCTTCAGCAATTTAATCATATAATATAATACAGCAATCTTCTCCTGAAGGTCTGGATGCTTTTTGACTATAGCAAGTAATTTCATTTTTCCTTTCTCGAACAGTGCCGATGTAGAGTAACATCCACTGAAGGCATACAGAAATAGAAAGAGTTCAGGAGATTTGTATTTCGAGGAGGCGTTTGAATTAGTGCTTCGGTCTCGGCGAGACGAGACCGAGACTGGGCCGGTCTCGTATCGGGCTCGGGACCGTGCATAAATTATCGGCACAGCCTACCAAACAATCAGCTCGCAGACTTCTTTGGCGGGAAGTTTCTGCGCCGATCTTCGCGCAACCATCCATTCCGGGTTAGAACCTGTCAAGTCAGTAGCGTAGAAGGTATCAGTTGCGAGTTAAGGTTAATACTTTCTGTGCTGATTCCAGTGGTGTGGAGTGCTAATTTGTTTATATCTCCTAAATAAATGTGGGGAAATCCACAGTTGCGAAATTTGCTTGCAATATTCTAAAGGCGGCTACAGACGTAACTGCATACTTGAACGATATGCATGCGCAAGTTTATTGTACAAGTATACTGGAACGTGTGTTTTATAACACTTGCACAAGTATTGTCATTGTACAAGTGACATGAGACTTGATGAAATTCTATATTGTATACTTGTACATGTTGGGTTTGCGCAAGTATACTTGAGCGTGTGTACGGCAGGTCGGCAGACTTGTGTAAACATGTGCCGTTATTGCTGGTCTCATTATTGTATTTCTTCTTTGAATCAACGAGGTGACAAGTGATAGAAGGTTCAAGTAAGTTTCTTCATCAATTCGTAAGTAATTATGCCAATCACACACTAAAAAAAATTGTTTGTAGCGAACAAAAATTCTGTTGCGTATATACAAAGCAATTTCTTGGTTGATGTTAATACATTTTTGCGAGCATTTTTGTTGCTCCAAACAATTTTTTTTTAGTGTGCACGAGGATATAAAATCTCACCTCATTTAAGAGATTAATGTGAGAATACTCCTTCCTTTATTTTAACCACTCCTTACACCATATACTATGTTTTTTTCGTTGTTTTTTGAGAATTAAAACAAACGTAGTTAAAGCAAGCGTGTCGTCTTCATCCGTTGATGACATTTTTATTCTTTATTCGCGCTTAACTGGTTCTGCACAACTGTTCAAGTATACTTTTGCGTGTGGCGGCGACGCAAATTTCAGTATACTTGTACAATAAACTTGGGCATGTATACCGTTCAAGTATGCAGTTACATCTGTAGCCGCCTTAAAGCACATCAAGATTTAGATGACACCTCTCTATATATATTTTTTCGTGCGTATGAAAATGGTAGCAATGATATATATGGGAACTTAAAGAACTCTCACGATGACTTTGTTGCCTTCATCTCAAAAATTAAGATGATTTTTCAAGGCAATTTTCAAAAATTCATTGTTTTTAAGTATTTCCCAAACCATTCCATTTTGTCATCCTTGTCCCTTGTTTCCCATAAATTATGTTATTAAATTATATATACGAGTTAGAATTTATTATACTTTTAAAGGAACTTTAAAAATATTAGGAAAAATAAACTAATAATATGGCGAAATCATGATTTATATTTTCCACTTAAGTTTTATTATTATTATTGTTTAGATTAATTCATTAGCAATAGTTTTTTTATGCACTGTAAATAAAGGAACCCAGGTAGCAGGGTGACGTCATTATGACGTCTTTTAAAGGTGATTTTTGGTCGCCGACGTCATTGTCCCAATAAATGACGTACCAGAGACGTGATATTTAAAACGTACTACTGACGTCATCATGAAGACGTCAAATACACGTTTCTTTTAGGTCATTATTTTGACGTCATTAAAATGACGTCATTCTGACGTCAAAATTGGTCATTTGGTATATTCATATATTCACTATATCTAGAGAGAGATCTTTGACCAATCATAATAGCAATATATTATTACAATAAAAACGTACATATAGAAACATCAATATGTTTTGACATAGTTGCCGAATATATTTTGCAACCTGAAATTTTAATTTAAATAAATCATTATAAAATAAAAACTAGTGGAAGCATTACACTCTTCGCCGATTTACTGAGTTTTTTATATAATTGTTACACATTCTATAGGATACTCTTCGCATTTTTTTTGGAAATAATGTCAGTTTTTGTACATTCTAAATTTTGTGATACGAACTTTGTTGTGAAAAAAAAATATATGAAAAAAAAACGACCTTGTAAAGGATCGAACCCAGACCCTTGGATTGCGAGACAACAACAACAACAAGCATTTATTAATATTCACATACAATAATGCGTCATTCCAGAGTCCGGCCCGGAGCCAGCCAGACAACCACGGCGAACATCGCCGAGGTGGGTGTGAGGTTGGGCGGGGAGGGTCCGGTTTGGCGGTGACGAAAATTGATTGTGAGTTAAAACTCCTGCCTAATAGGGAAAGGCTTAAATTTAACAATATCGTGCAACGTAGTACACAAGGGTACATAAAAATAATTAAAATTAAAACTGTAAAACTATCGATTTCGCGCACACGCGAACACTTCAAAATTTTGATTGCTGGCACGGGAAAACAAAACTCAACGAAAAAAACCGTTTGAGACAATTCCACTCTGGTAGTCTTCTTGACGCCAGGAAAGTGTCGTGGATAGTTAAAAGTGTGTAATGTTATGTGAAATTGTTGTTTGTTAAGAATTTATTGGTCGAGACTGAATTTAGAGGCAGAAAATGGGCAAGGAACAAAAAAAGGTAAAAACAAATAGATTGAACAGAGAGAGGTTGGTTGTAGGTTTTGGTGAGGATTAAGGGTGGGGAAAGGAGAAGTTGTCGTAGAGGAAAGTGTGGTTAGAGAGGTTGCCGAAAGATAGGCAACGCCTGGTATGGTAGGGGGTGTCGGATATCGAAAAGGATAGCATTATGCTGTCTGATTCGTGTTATGTTGCGAGACGAAATTCTTGCCGCTACACCACTATTTCTTATTACTAAAATTGTTAATGAGTGTAATATATACTATTGATAAATTTATTGTGATTATTAGGAAACACACATTAATAAAATGTATAAAAAAAATAGTGATAGAAATAACATTTCGCAAGATTTCTATTTATTACAAACCATAAAAAAAATGTAAAAAATATTTTTTTAAATTTTAAATTATTAATAACTTTTTTATTTACCAATTTATTTTGTTAAAAAACAATAGGGTTCTTCCTCTAGCTAACACTATAACTTACTGTCCAAATTTCAATAAAATCGGATTTTTCTTTCTTGAGTTATCGTGCTTACAAGCAACGTGACGGACGGACAGACGAATATTTTGAAAGTTATTCAGAATTCGTTCACTAACATAACGATATAAAAAAATTTTCTCTACGAGCGATATTTACTGATTTAGAAATGTGCCTATCAAATACAATATACTCTTCGTTTTTGAGAAGAGAATAATAAATAGAAGTATTTAGTGACTAGTTCCACATAGTAATAATAATTTTGTTTTACTATTTCTAACTAGGTATACAGCTTTTCAACGTATTTAAATAAAGATGTTCAATAGTTCAGTGAGTTAAGTATTACCTTACGAGTAATACGAGTTTTTAGTGTTGTGTTTATCTTTAATTTACTTTTAGGTCCATGTGGACAATAAAATATTTTAACCTAGTTTTTAAGTCCACCTGCGGTGGACAGGAGCTTCTAGCCCCCCACTCGAACTATCTCTAAGCTGAGTCGGGCCCACCCCGCCCAGCCCCACACCCACCTCGACGTCAACTGTCCTGGTCGTGTGGTTGGCTCCGGGTTGGGCTCCGAGGAGGCACATACTGTACTATCAATACTGAATAAATACTATTGATTGATTGATTGACCTTACGAGTCGAGAGGTCCGCGGTTCGATCCCTTCACATTTCGGTTTTTTTTTTCGTCAAAAACTTTATTAATAATTGTGGAAAAATATTATAATGAGAGGTTTGCATTCCTTATCGCAAAATTGAAATTGATTACCAATACGTCATATTGGCTTCATATGTATGACGTCATATTGACGTCATATTGACGTCATATATATGACGTCATTGGGCTGTGATATTACGCCGTCTTTTTCACGTCATTTTTACATCATGCTGAAGGTGAAATTGACGTAATTAATGCCGAAAAAACGACGTCATAATGACGTCACCTTGCTGCCCGGGAATGTGCTTTTTGCATTTTGTCATTCTTGACATGTGTATTGTAAACATTGTTTTTCTACTCCCTTATGTACATTTGCTGTTTTCTGTACAGTCTGTAGAATGGATAAGTAGGCAGTTCCAGTTAACTGAACGAATATATTTCTTATCAGTTCTAGGATGGATATGAAATGAAACCGACCAATCACAGTTCATGTATTAAGTACATAGGCAACTATTCGTTTTAAAATCAAATTAGTGCGTAAGCTGTCAAAGTAACTGTCAGTGTGAACTGTCAGTGTGTATTTGTGTAATATATTAATGTTTAAAAAATTTTGTAGTTTTTTTAAGCTAGTCGTAGAAAAAGCATACTGTATACATGTACAACTCTAGTGGATTATCCATATCGCACTCAAAAGCGATATGGATATAATATCCACTCTTGTTGCACAAACTACTATTGTAATATATATGTAAATAAAGATGTCTATAAAAAATTCATTCCGTTAAAAATTCATTTATTTAATAATGGACACAAAAATGTAGATAATTTTTTTATTAAAAATGAATTAAAACACAATATAAAAAAGTCCGATCCTGTCTATCAATATTCTATATTCTTTTATTCCGGTCCTGTATTCTAACCCGGAATGGCGTTGATGACGTCAGAATTCCAATTCGAGTCGGCTCCTTTGTAGTGACAGAAGTGTGTGAGCTGATTGTTTGGTAGGCTGTGGTATCGGGCTCGTTATCGGTCTCGTACCCGAGACTCTCAGGTCTCGGTGCCCGTAACCTTAAACATCGCATATACTCGGCAACAGTGCAACGGTGTCGCAGTAAAAAACCGCAAATCAAAACAAAAAATTTGTGCAATAATTTAGAGTGTCTTTTTTAATTGATAAAATCAAGAATACTAAGATGCCGAAACGCAAACGGAACTGGACCTAGAGCTGAGAAAGAAAATGGTGGAAAATGCAGATATTTTCAGCGTGACAGCTACGTCAGTACCTTCAAAGAGATTATTCTCCAAAGCAGCCTCAGTAATACGCAGGATGTATTAAATTAATACGGAAACATCGAAACTGTTTAAACAAAGATTCTGCCAGAAGTCTTCTCTGTTTGAATTCAGGGGCAACTTGTGGACTTACAGAAAAACTTTAATTTTTTTTATATATTTTGTTATTACGTACTAAAATTATTTACGTATTAGATAAATTATTTATTGTTTTTATTTTATAAGTGCGAGTATTAATAAATTCTTTTATTTATTTTAAGTTCTCACCTATTATCCCTTAAAGATATGTCCTTATAATGCAATGTGAAAAACACTGTAAGCATCTTCCTGTATATATTTATTTTAATTTAACACTATATTTTTAGGAAAATATATTTTAAAAAAATGCACCGAGACCGATATTGAACGAGACTCTCGGGGGACCGGTGTCGGTCTCGCTCTCTGTCTCGGCCGCAAGGTCTCGGTCTTGCTCTCGGGCTCGGAGCTCGTTACGAGCCCGAGAGCGAGACCGCAAAAATCTCGGTATCGTCAGAAGCACTAGTTTGAATAAGTCGCTTCCGGTTTTTTCCTCTTCCACATTTTTGGAAAAAGATTTTGTGTTTCTTTGCAATGCCAGTGAGAATGACTAGAAGATCTGTCTTCGCCAGCGATCACCACAGTATCGTTTGTTGAAGCCATAAAAATGGCTGTGGTGACAATCAGCCGGTCCGCATCTTCTTCTGCCTGGATTACAATAATTTCCTCTTTTTCAAATGCGTTTTTTACTAAGTTGATAAAACGAATTTTATTGTTTTCATTAGACAAAAAACTTTTCTTGTGAAATTTGTGTTATAGTTGTTTCGTCAAATATGACGTCGGGTGATATATTTGCCTTAACTCGAAGAACACGCTCCGAGCTCTTCGCACACTTTTGTGAAGCGTCTGTTGGGTAGCCGTCGAAAACTACAGCTACTTTTGGACCGTAATGTGAAACGAAAACTATTTGATGTCCTGGCAGCTATCGATCCAAATGAGGAGCTTGGAGGCCACACAACTTTGTGAAGTAGATGACCACATCTACTACAAGTTTAGTTTTTCCTTACATTCCATCCATCTTTAATGGTTGGAATGCTGCATAGAAAGAAGGTTTCGTGCCCTTCTGTATTCCCTCTTCAATAAATATTGACAATGGAAAATGTGACAGTTCGTACCTAAAAAATCTTTTCAAATCTTCATCTGACCGTTTTAAAAAGCATAACCTGTTTATAACTGATTTTTTTGTCCTGTTTTCCGATCCATTCAATATAATGGGGGTCATTTTTTGACCCCCTTCGGACTCCGTTTGGGGTTTGGGCTCAGGTAAAATAAATTTTCTTAACCCCAGTATAGTAGTAGTAGGTATTTCACAGATTTTTAAGTTAAAATTTGCTAAAAATGGTAAAATATGAAAACTTTGCAAAACTTTCAACAGCTGTATCTCGAACACTATTTGATCTGCAGAGTTTGCTCTGGTAGAAATTTGTAGCAAATTTAGTCTACTTTTGAAAAATACTAAATTGTTTTTACCAGAAAAGTAGGCCTTAGGTGCCAAAATCAAGAAAAACAACAAAAATCTCGCAGTTGTTTGGATTTTTGACCAAGATCGCAGGTCTGCCGAGGTCGTAAACTTGGATTTAACATTAATTTTTAATCCTATACAACATATTAAAAAAGCATAGATACCTGATTTGACGTCAGGTATACCCCTTTTTGATGACAAGGTTATTGTATTATATTTCTAAATGAAAGTTTCATTTTTTATGGTATTTTTCACTAAGACACAATTATCAAATTTCGTGATGATATACCGGGTGCCACAGGCAAGTATCTCCCCCCTACATTTCCTTTATTTTTTAACTTATCCATTTGCAATTTGGGGTGCATAAACTACCTGCAAAAATGGATTTTTAGACATAAGAAACGGTATGAGACCATTTCCGGTTTACCCGGAAATAACCGCAATCTTCGATTTTTAAATGGAACACCCTGTATATTTTTACATATTTGGATTCAAGACAACATTCTAAGTATACCATGAGACTTTCGCGAATTTTTGAGTCGATATTCAGTTTTTAAAGCATTTTAAGGCATTTGTCCAGAATGCTTTGAAATACCAAAATTTGTTCTACGGCAGATAAAATCCAAGGAAAAAATATAATTTTTCGTTTAATCTCATTCATAATTATTTACGAAGCCTCCAAAATTGAACAAACCACTTTTTTATCGAAAACTTTTTTTTTTCAAATGGGAAGGTGGTGGCTCATACTCTTCAATAAATTATAGATTTTTTTCTGAATTCATTGATATCCTTTCAAATCAATGCTATTTGTTTTTCTATTTTACTGAATTTATTTAAAAATAAAAAATCATTTCCAATATAATTTTTCTTGAACTACAACGTAGTTGCCTTTGCAAAAATCATACGTCTAATAATGAAATGTGAATAAGTTCCTTTTTGTGAATAATAGCCTTTTGGATTTCTCGTTTGTTTCTTAATAGGTGTAAGTACTAGTGCAAACTATAAGGAACAATAATAGTAGATTGTAATACAAATGTGGCAAGGGCTTCATAAAACGATGTATGAAAGTAGGAACACGAGCGCACGAGTGTTCCTGTCATACGAGTTTTGCAATGAAGCTTGTCACATGCATGTTACATACTATTTTTTCTACGGTTGTGAAGTTATTTCCCTTTTTTAAAGTCTTTAAAAAATTTTAAATTTGCTGCCTGTTAGATTTTATTTAAAGTGACATTTTCCGCAGTCATTCTGAAGTTAGAAAATTTGACTGCGTAATTGCAATTCATTTGTAATTAATATACATTTATAGAATTTAATTGTTATTACCAGTAAGTAATATAAAATTCTTTAAGGTAAACATACTATTTTATTCCGGTGTGTGAAGATATAATCAAGGCGTGCGGCAAAGTGATATTTTCTGCAGTCAATTTGACTTTCAGCACAAACGTAGAAAAAAATTATTTTGAAAGTGATTTTTTATTTTTAAATAAATTTATTAAAATAGAAAAACAAGTAGCGTAGATTTGAAATGGATATCAATGAATTCAGACAAAACTCTATAATTTATTCAACAGTATGAGCCACCACCTTCTCATTTGAAAAAAAAGTTTTCGATAAAAAAGTGATTTGTTCAATTTTGGAGTCTTCGTAAATACTTATTAATGAAATTAAACGAAAAATTGAATTTTTCTCTTGGACTTTACCTGCCGTAGAACAAATTTTGGTATTCCAAAGCACCCTAGACGAATGTCTTAAAATGCTTAAAAAACTGAACATCGACTCAAAAATTTGCGAAAATCTCACGGCATACTCAGAATGTTGTCTTGAATTCAAATATGTAAAAATATATAGGGTATTTCATTCAAAAATCGAAAGTTGCGGTCATTTCCGGGTGAACCGGAAATGGTCTCATACTGTTTTTATGTCCAAAAATCCATTTTTACAGGTAGTCTATGCACCCTAAATTTCAAATGGATAAGTTAAAAAATAAAGGAAATATAGGGGGGAGCCACTAGCCTGTGGTACCCGGTATGTCATTTTGAACCATTGCCATCACTTTGCCTCTAAAACTTGACTATAGTCAAAATAATAAACCAATGGCATTTCAAAATTATATTTTTTCCGAGAATTATTTTTTTGATCCAAGGTTTTTTAATTTGTAGAATATTTAGAATATTCCCTCCTGAAATCATGTATGTCAGTATTAGATATCCGGTAACCTACCTAATTCTTAACAGATTTCTTACGTAAAAAGAATATATACGTCCTATTATAAAAGTAGGTAAAAAATCTTCATTACTAATCATTATTGTACCACAACTTTTTGATGGAACTTTATAAAGACTCTCGTGTTTTTTCGGTATAGGCTAAATAATAATAATAATAATAATTTATTATTATGATTATTGGAAACATAAGTAGATCTGAAGTACGCAGTACTCAAGCCTATCGGCCTATTGTACATTCACGACATTTAGGATCCCCTAAAAAAGACCAGTGCTCCCCACGAAGGAGAGCAGTCCTTTCCAGGGTAGATCCCGTAGTTCCTCTGGCTGCAGAAAAAAATATATTGCTTGAGAATAACACAAGGGCGAGTACCTATATGCACAAATGTCAGTATCATGCTCGACCAGAAGCCTACCTCAATATTGCAGCAGTTCTCAAACAATATTATTAAATATTTTGGAGGTTTTTGTTTATTTTTTTTTCTCCAAAGCTATGGAGTTTAAACCCCATGTTATATAAGATTTTTTTGTTTGTCTAGGCGTTCCCCACCACCAGTTTTTTTAATGACATGAAACTAATTGCACCCCGTATATCTCAATAACTTTGTTTTTGTAATAAAAGTATGCTATTTGGTAGCTGCTGATTATTAATATAATATAGAAAATGATATGCCATATGATAAATGGGCCTTTATTAGTGCAAAATAGGCTAGCTATTCCGTAGAATGCAGTTCATTAGATCTTGTGCGATATGAGAGTCTACTTGTAAATTTAAATTCGGGAGAATTTATTCCAGAAATAATTATAATAAATTCTTCCAATATCTCCATGAGATAAATTGGAAATGCTCGTTAAACTTTCCATTCAACTTGTTTCATAAAACTCTAATCGATGCCTTCAACGCATTCCAATTCAGAAAATAAGACTTAAAAATAAAAGCGCCATGCATTATTCACGGAATTGAAGCATCTGGTAAAAATTTACATGAATTATAACGCACAGCGTCGCACCTCCATGTAAATATGAGTCAAAAATCAAAATTCATTGATGGGTGGTTTTTAATGAGTTAAACTCATGTGGTGTAAATAAAAATTGCATATATTTATAAAAAAAAATTAAAAGGAAATTCATGTACTTACTAATATTTATCGCATTTAAAAAATTGAAAAAAATTCAAAAATAAAAAAAACATTAAACATTAAATTAAATCAAAATAACTTAAATAACCTAAATATAGAAACACTCACTGACATTGACTAAGCATAAAAACTAGCATATTAACATTGTTTAATACATTGAACTGAATTTGTTGTGGTTGGTTCCTTGTGAGACATGTTGTAAATAATTCTAATTACAAGAAAAAACTGTTTTTTAATGTTTCAAAATAAGTATATTAATGTGAAATCAATTTTTATAAAATTCCAAAAATTTTTAGAAACCTTCAGTAAACAAGAGGGGCTCTTAAAATTCGTCAAAAACACATGGCATAATTCACAGTAAAATTTCCTTTACATTATAAATTGCAGGCTGTAAGAGTTAACTCGTCTCTAAAATAATTATTAAGTAAATTCTTACCCACTATCCAGTAAAATCACTGACAATTTGCTATATATAGGTTAGGTTATATAGTGTGCATCATATTTTCGTTTTGAGGGAATGTATTGACTTCGAAAACAAGTTTGATTAAGTATTTTTTTCACTTTAAAAACACAAAAACACACTAGTGTAATGAAGCAAATTCCGAGGCCCAAACAAGTACCCCATTTTTACATATTATAAATATTGTTATTTTTTTTGTATTGCTTATTTAAACCGGCTACGAACAATTTATTACCGCGTGAAACTAAATTCCCGCATTAAACCCCCACCTGCACAGCGCCAAGAAACCGTCCGCGCTCACGGTGGCATCAGGCAGTCGATCCAAATCAGTAGCAGCGAGCAGAGGTGCCCATCCGTGACCAGCCTCCAACTTTTCGGACTCTGTCAATATTTCTTAAAATATACCATTTTTCGAAGCTGTACTAAGTCCGTAAAATCCATTGTAATGAAAAGTAAGTTCCGTCTACACCGCTCATTGCCTACGCGCATTCACTTCTCCCACTACCGGGCGAGAGAAGGGATACGAGCCTACTAGCTATTGAAAGCGACACCGACAGCTAAGTTCCTCACGAGCTTCCGAAGCAGGTAGACGTGCCAGTCCAGAAGTCAGTCGGTGTACCGCCCCGTATTCAACTAGACGCGCCAGGAGCAACTAGAGGATATAAGTAAGAATAATAGTAATAATTATAATAGGTAGCGGTTTGGCTGATACTGTGAACTTTTATTTGTCTTTGTATTTATTTTACTCTTGTGTCCTCAAGGTATCCGTAATATCTGCTAGTGCGGGTACCCTGTGGTCATAAAGTAGAGGTTCCTGGAGTCTTCGTAGTATCTGCTAATGCGGAGAAATCAGGGCTTTTAATTCTAATTGCCGTCTGGCAACTCTTGTGTGTCGAGGGTGCATGTAGTGCACGCAAACTGTGTCCATAGAGAGAGCGTTTTGGAGTATTCGTAGTATCTGCTAATGCGGAGAAAGCAAGACGCTCACCCAATTTCAGGTCCAGGGAACGAGCTCACATCCAGGTGCCAACAGTCATGCTAGCGTGGCTGACTCCGGTGTACCCAGGGTATTCGTAATATATGCTAGTGCGCTTACCCTGTGGGCACAGAGAAAGCGTCTCCGAGGTCTTCGTAGTATCTGCTAATGCGGAGAAATCGGGACGTCGCCATATTATTATTTTTAACTGTTTTCAGGTTAGGAGCTGCAGAACGCCGTCTTGTCTTAACTAATCATACATCTCTTGTCAGCTCTAGGCTTCCTGGTATTAGCCAAGCCTGACACCAATAGTAGCCATTTTTCTTATTGTTGCATTAGTTATTGTTTGCTTGCTCCATCCGACGACTGTTTATAACCTAACCGCTTTTTCGTCACCTGCACGGTAGTCATATCATAGCCTGGGTACTGTCTGGTATATATTAGTAGATTTAGACTAATTTAGAGTTGATATTGTAGCTTATAGGAAATAAATAGATATTGTTTACCGAATTATGCGTTTTACTGTGTGTGTGTGTGAAAATCTGATACATCCCAATTGACCCACTGGAATTTTCTATTTTTCTCCACTGTAGCTGCTCCAGCCCTACTGCAACAGGCTGTGCTAAGAGGCTAGTGTGGAACCTTTGCCCCACGTAAAAATTGTAAAGGTGGCGCCCGAGCAACCCAACCGTTGCTAAGGTGTCAAAAGTGACCACTTTCCGGCCTCACCGGAAAGTATACGTCACACTGGCAGTATATAATATAAGTCTAAACCAATCTTAAAGACCACATTCGAATTGTAATTTGCATTTTAATTAATAATTATTGTGTTGTCCTGTAGGTGCAATTCAATTAATATGTTCGCCTTCAGGAAGGTTACTGAGAATGTGATAAATGAACGATGAGGAAGCGAGGTTTATAAAAACTGAACGTTCTGACGAAAAATTTTTATTTGGAAAATAGCTACATTTAGCATTTTAATTTCTTTCTCTCATAGCAAATTAATCAACAGAGTATTTTGTAAAGAAGTGTAATGGGGGCGGGGACTTTGCAAGCGATCGTTCATTTAAGGATATTTTGCATAAATGTTACAAGATGTTATAACGGAGAAGTTAAAAATTGCTCATTTTGGGCAGAGCATAAAATAACTTATAAAGTAGTGACGAGTTTGTGCCGCCCAGTCCCACTTGGTTGTGTCAGCGGCACAAAAGCTGAAAATTAAAAATTGTTCATATTTATTATTTCTGTATGAGAATTAGATGTGCCTGTTGAGGGTAAATTTGCGTTTCTAAATTTTTTGTAATTTATTTTTCTTTCTCTATAGTTTACGTTTTCTTACTTGCAATTATATAACACGCAATAAACTTGATCCAAATGAATTATATATATATACCTTCCTGCGATATATCAACAAAGACGAAAATTGTTTAAACAGTTGTGAAATAGTACATTGTGTACATAGTAGTAAAAGCAATACATTCCCGGACGACGCTCAGTGGTGGTTTTATTGAAAACTTGCGTCAAAAATCGGTAACCTAACCAATTTTCGATAAAAATTTACGAAACTTGGTAGAATCAAGTACTTGGGTATGCTAAATATGGTTTCGCTGCAGAAATTTTTTTTTTCAATATGACAGCTTCAAAATTGGGGTGAGAAGAAGTAAGAAATATGAAAAATATTCAATAAAATAACCCATGAAAAATAAGTCCTAATCCTGGAACTTGACCCAAATAGTTCAATGTATTTTTTGACGCTGAATTCGAATTCGACCTCAGAAAAACCCAAACACCCTCAAAATTTTGAGCTGGAACGAAAAACACACTTAGAATCAGGTAAAATCGCTCCTCATATATGGTGACAATAAGTACATGCAAGAAGTACTCCTAATGTACAATCCTAGGGTTTTTGAGGTTGCTGATTTCAAATTTCATTCTCAGGGTGAAAATCGAGGAAAATGAGGGTTGAAAGAGGTGTAAAAATGACAAAATGCGTGATATTCATTCTAAAAGTTTATTTCTAGGGATTTTTGAGGTTGTTGATTTCAAATTTTATTTTTAGGGTGTAAATCAAGTAAAATAAAGGTTGAAAATTGAAAAGACAAAATGCGTGATTTTCATTCTAAAAGTTTATTTCAATTAATTTTTGAGGTTGCTGATATCAAATGTCATTCTCAGGGTGAAAATAGAGTAAAACAGATGTTGAAAGGGGTGAAAAATGAAAATTTGACAAAATGCGTGATTTTAATTTTAAAAGTTTGTTTCGATTGATTTTTGAGGTTGCTGATTTCAAATGTCATTCTTATTTTTTCAGTCATAAGGTTTTTTAAGCATATTCTTTTTAGTATCTACTTCCGTATACCGGGTGATTTTTTTTAGTTGGTACAGCACCTTTTCCTCGCTTATTATTAAAGTGTTTTGAAATTTTGCAGGCATACTTAGTGACATTTTTTGCATCTAATGCACTTTTTTAAATTTTTCTGCTGCTTCCCGTCTAACTGGAAGTGATGTCAGCTTTCAATTTTCAAATGAAACACTATAGTTTTTCTTTTGAATTTCAAAACTAGATATTTTTCTGAGTTAGAATATGTAAAAAAAGTATTAGGTTAGAGAGGAAAGTTTTTAAGATATTGCGATTTTAAGGTTTCAGGTGTTGAGAAGCACTAAAAATCGAGTTAGCTATGGAATGATTTTGTGGCAGATTAAAATTGCCATCAAAACGCGTAGTAGGCGCATGTCAAGTCAATAGAAGTTTGCGTTGTCGTCTTTGAATTTAGCATTTCAAAGTTCTCTGCCGTCAGTGCTCAAAAAATTAGTGAAAACAATGGAAAATGATTATACAAACGAAAATTTCTTTAACATCCTTATTATTTTTAACCAAAATGGTCAAAGATATTTACCAACTTGTCGTAGTTTCAATGCAGAATATCCCGAGAAAAGAAGACTTGATCGTCTATTTAAAAAAAAAAATAATTACAAATTTAAGAACTTCAGAACAATTTAAAGTGAAACGAAACAGAACTTGCTATGTGACGAAGCAAGAGGATAATGAATTAAATATTCTATTGGCCGTTACGGAAAATTCGGGTATTTAAATTCGTCAACTAGAAGTGAAATTTGATATATCATATTCCTCCATCCAGAAAATATTGAAACAATACGGCACATAAAAAGTTACTTCCGGGAGATTTTCCCAGACGAACCGCGTTCTGCGAATGGTTCATGATAAAAAATCAAGAAGATCCGGGGTTTTGGCGCAAAGTAATTTGGAGTGACGAGGCTAGTTTTACCAATAACGGCATTTTCAATCGACATATAGTTCATCTCAAACTTATAGCAACATGAGGCCCAATGTTTCAATGCAAATTTAAGCACTTTATCCTACAAATAAATTAGCTAGAAGTTTAGAATATGAAGTTGCAATATTAAAATGTTTAATAAAAGCATATTCTAAACTTCTAGCTAATTTATTTGTAGGATAAAGTGCTTAACTTTGCATTGAAACACTGGGCCTCATGTTGCTATAAGTTTGAGATGAACTGTAACGCACATTACAGGTCCAAGGTTTACTTACACTTAACTAAATCCAGCAACTTTCAGATAGTTTGGAAGTTCAATGTTTGGGTTGGGCTTATTAACAACCAACTGATTGGACCTGTTGTTTATGATCAAAATCTCAATGCAGCGTTTTATTTCCAAAACATATTGCCTTTCTTGGAAGAAAATTATCTAGATAATTTACCTTTGGCAGCACTTGGAGAAATTTATTTTATGCAAGACGGGGCCCCATCTCACAATTCAAGGGTGGTGGAGGGTCTTCTAACAGTTATTTTTGAGGACAGGTGGATCGGAACCTCCGGGCTGATTAGATGGCCAGCGAGGTTCCCGGATCTCAATCTATTGGATTTTTTTATGGGGTCATATTAAAGATAATGTTTATGAATTCGAACGCGAAACAAGAGCGGCTTTGGAAGTACGTGTTCGTGAAATCTGCCAAGAGATGAACCCCCAGTTTATTGAAAACACAGCAGAAAGTGTCAAGAGAAGAGTTGAAAAGTGTTTAGATAAGAATGGTGGCTTATTTGAAAATTATTTTTGATAATTTCCTTGTTATTGCAGCTTCATGTTTAAATTTTTGTCACTGTTTGAAATAAAAATGTTTATTGTTTTGTTTGTTTTTATTGTTTGAAATGCTAAAGACGACAACGCAAACTTTCATTGCGCCTACTACGCGTTTTGACGGCAATTTTAATCTGCCACAAAATCATTCCATAGCTAACTCGATTTTTAGTGCTTCTCAACACCTGAAACCTTAAAATCGCATTATCTCAAAAACTTTCCTCTCTAACCTAATACTTTTTTTACATATTGTGACTCAGAAAAAAATCTATTTTTGAAATCCAAAAGAAAAACTATAGTGTTTCATTTGAAAATCGAGTTGACGTCACTTCCGGTTAGACGGGGAACAGCAGAAAAATTTTAAAAAGTGCATTAGATGCAAAGAATGTCACTAAGTATGCCTGTAAAATTTCAAAAGTCTATCTTTAATAATAAGCGAGGAAAAGGTGCTGTACCAACTAAAAAAATCACCCGGTATATCTAACTGAGATTGCTAAAATAAATCTGTCGACAGTAATTTTTCCAAACGCACGTAACTAGTAATAACCGATTTCTATTACGGGTCTTAGTATAGTACCAACAGAAAAGTTGGGTTTGCCATTATATTAAAACCCTATTATTTTACTCGATTTTCACCCTAAGAATGAAATTTGAAATCATCAATATATAAAAATAAAAAATATATACATATAAACCAGTCCGGGAAAGCCACTTTCTCAGACTAGGCCAGGCAAGTAACTTTCATATATAAAAGTTAACTTTCAGGCTGTTAACGTAACTTTCCCGGACTGTTTTCTGATAGTTGCTTGGCAACGGATTAAAATACTAGAATAGCGTATTTTGGGATCCGAAATTGCGTCGAAAATGTAGACTTTAAATTCAAAATTTAATCAAAATAAAAAGATATCCAAATTTTGATTAAAACAATGTCCAAATCCGAAAATATCATTTTAATGGGATTTTTTGTGTAGAAAACTGTACTATGACAATTTCGTTTGACATTAAACCCAAGCTACCAGTTGTCAAGCAAGTTGCAGTTTTTTTAATTATTAATTTAAGCATTCCTTAAATTTTAAATTTTTTATTTTTTAATTTTGATTAAATTTTGGATTACAGTTTTTGGATAATTCTGAACATGTTTCATTAACAGAATTTTCCAGTAAAAAAATGCCTAATATGATTTTTTGATTTTTTCCATATATTTTAGTACCGCAGGTGATTTTACATTTGTAGGAGGCGAATGTTTTTCCGGTCAAAGAATCACCCTATCGATTTTTTCATACCATCAAAGTTTGACGTTAATCAAGCATCAATTATTTGGTATACAGGGGTGTTGTGATCTTAAGTGGGTCACACTGTAGGTCGAATTGGTAACTTGAAAAAATCAAAATTTTCGCCTCGGCGCATTTCCGATTTTACTTGTGCTACAGTTATGTATGGGTCGGCAAAAATCACTTTCCAAAAGAAATCCTGACTATGAGCATCAGTAGACATATTTTTCGAACTCTAGTGCCGCTCAGTGAAAATTACTTAAAATATACTCTGCTTTTGGGGACGTGTGTATTGAATACCCCTGCACGGTTTACGGTTAGTACAAAAGGGAAACTATGTATTGTCAGCGGATGTTCAAGCATATCGAAAATCAAGGACATCCTGTATAGATTTCCGAAAAATACTGTACAGTTGGTTAAAAAATGCGATTTCTTAATATAATATAATTCCGTTTGTTTATTAAGCATAAATAATGACTTGCTATTGTCAGGATTTAGCTGACAAAGACCCAAATCATCTGTAAAATAACATCAGAATATGTGCACTCCAGTTGACATATTCTTTTAAAAACAGAATTATTTATTGGAAGTACTTACAAAAAGATGATTGAAGTCACTTTACTTACAAATGAAGCGTCTAAGTTTTAAAATTTAAGTGTAATGTAACAATAGGGTATTTAAATATCACTTTCAAAGTTCCATCAAAACGATAGCTGAAGGTTACTCCAATTTACTAACGAAACATCAAACGTCCCGCCGAGAGTGCCTCTTCTTAAATAGGTTTTCTGGCATGAAGACATACTGCTCAAGCTTCAAACACATATGACGAATGAGATTTTGTGACTAGGACATGTGGAGGTCTATTCTCGAATGCATGCACTTTTGCGTGAGAGAATTTTCTCATTATATCAGATCATATCTCTCTGTTTTGATCTCTCTAAATGATCGACTGCTCTGTAAATTCCGGCATTCCTCTTGCAGGAATATTGTATAAAAAATTATTTTTTTAAATAATAAAATTTTTGTAAACTAAAATGTCAAAATATCGTCCCGAAAATTAAAAATGTTAGACGACCACATCATCCTAATAATAGTAATCATATTATTCCACTGCGAGATGTTTTAACCTTGCCAGAATCCATTGTCTTTTCCCTATAATTTTTTACTGTCCACTTGTTCGTCTGATGCTAGGAAATATTATGTTCATCACATTACTTAATTTTTGTAAATAATGATAATTGAACACCTAATTCTCCCTTGATTTTCGCATTGAGAGCAGGCGTTATTTGATCTGTTAATAATTCGCCAAGATCATACATAATATAATATAATACCAATTTAATTTCAAGGAAGACTCACATAACAAGAAATAAAATTTAAAAATATGGTATTCCATCACACAGTAATTTCATTTGGTCAATAGAACCCGTAAAAATTTTTGTTGCAGTATGACTTAAGTCATTTTTTTGATCCTGCTAGAAAGAGAATCATTAATAATTAGTAATTGATCATATAACTTATATACTAACATTAAATGAGTAGAATTGTCGTGTAAATCTGATATATAGTTTTCTCGAACACAAATTTCTTACACATAAATATTCAGGGAACTGAGGTATACTCTTTACGAACTCAATCTCCTTGCGCCATTGATGTAGTAGCAGGCTTTACGCCTATGTAAATGTTGTTCACTCCAATACCCAGTAAATTCTCTGTGGCATGGTGATAATCTCATCCCACTATTTTTATTGAAGTTATTTGTCTGCCTCAAAAGGATTAGGCAGATAAAGCACAATTTTCCGGAACAACCAGAGGATCTAGCTTTTATCGCTGAACTGATGGTTTTCCTTAGACATTTTCGTTTTTGTTTTATGAGAAAGATTGATGTGAGTTGAATTTTATTTAGATTTATGTAATTACATATTAAAAAATTTTAATTATTTAATGTCATTGTGGTTTTAGTCATAGAATGAAAACGAGAGGAAATTAATATTTTCTAAGGAAGAAAAAATTATAAATATCTTGTAATTTACGTTTAGATTATTGTTAAAAAATATTATTTTGGGTATTCAGCAAATAACTTTCAATAAAACCATTCGTTCCTTTCATATGGTGTATGATAATGTGACGTGCTTACACCCTTTTTGTAAACACCCTGTATCGTGGGTTCGGAAATTATAACAACCAGGGTAACACTAAACACTAATTTATTAACTTACTTAATTACAACAATAACTACTTGGCTAATAACACACTGTGTACTACTTGTGTACTACTCTCTTCTGATCTTACTACTCTTGCTATCTAAACTGAACTTTATCACTGCGTTTACTCTCTGACCATTTCAACTGACAATTAGTACTGCACTAACTTCTTCCCTTTTGGTCTACTCCATGCCTTATATACCTACAGATGACAGATCTCGAAGTTTCTGTGATGGTTCCAGAACAGATATGCCATCACCTTCTAGTATGTTCTTTCTCTGGTAGGTGCAAATCTCTATATTTAGGCAGACATCCAATCAATTAATCGAATTCTGTGTTGCCTACATTCTAGGGGTTGAAATACATTACACTGCCCCCTCCTTAAGCCTGAACGTCCCGGTCAGGCAATTCAGCCTCTTTCGCCAGTCTATCCAAATGTACGATCTCCATCTTGGACTTTTTGGTTCGTTGAATCCGATAGACGACATCATTAATTCGGGTAATGACTGAATACGGTCCTTCCCAAGGTGGTTGAAGCTTCGGGGACTTCCATTCTTTCCGCTGTGGGTTGTATAGCCAGAACCTATCTCCCACATTGAATCCTCCTGTACTGGCATTCCGATCATAACGAGCCTTCATTCGGTTACCAGTTTTGGTAATCTGTTCTCGGTCATTCTTTGGCTGTTTTCGACTTTCATTCACATAGTTGCTCTCGGATAGTGGTTCCTTATTGGCAGTACAACTCTTGCATTTGCGACACCAAGCCTCCACATCTTGGCGACTATTGACCCAATAGAATCGTTCTCGTACTTTACTCAACGTCTTGTTTACTCCAAGGTGTCCGCCGAATGTTTCATTGTGCGCTTTCTGGAGTACTTCTGGTACACGACACCTGGGAATCACTAAACGCATGGCAACCTGCTTCCCATCCGGGCTTTCCCATGCTCTCCTCAACAGCCCGTCTACAACCGTAAGTGAACCCCATTGTGACCATAAAGCCTTCACTCCTACTCCTTTGTCTGAAACATCCTTCCACTCTGGGCGTGTTCCTCTTTCTACTGCTTTCAACATAGGTCCAATTTCTGTATCGTCCAGTTGCTCTTGTCTTAAAGCTTCCTTTGTCCAATTCTCTGGAATCTCTTTCGTTTCGCTTACACAACCTTGTGATGGTAAACTACTTGGGATTCTTCGAAGCTGGCAAACCTTTATTTCCCTGGGGGCATCGCTTTCACCAGCCAGCACTTCTCCAGTGGCATGTACAACCTCAATGTTCCACTGTTGACAATCTCGTCTTACATGCCCTAATTTTCCACAGCTATAACATCGAATACCCCCACTTGGCTCCCCACTGCTTGGTTGCTTGCTTTGCTTCCCTGAAAAACTCTCCAGCAATTGCTTTACCATTCTGTGCAAGTCTCTCAGTAAAGTCTCCAGATTCTTTTTGTCCCAATGCGACTCTTCGACAACTGCGGCATTTACCTTCTCCGGGCTTTGTTGTCGACAATCTCTCTTAATATGCCCTAACTTGCCGCACTGATAGCACTGGATACGTCCGTTTGGTTCTGCTCCACCTTGTTGCTTGTCCTGTCTCATTTGAGAATCCGACTTGGCCAGTAATTGACTCATAATTTTCTGCATGTTCTTCAGTATAGTGCTCATGTTCTCTTGATCCGCATGTGCCTTTTCAACAGTCACAACACGCACTTCTGACCGTGGGGTGTCTTTAAAGGCAGCTTCTACTTCGAGAGCACGCACCAGAGCCTCGCTAATACTTTGGTATCGCGTTAGCCTCAGAACTCGCCTGACCTCTTCGTCCCTTATGCCATCTAAAAAGGCCCCGACGGCTAATTGTTCTTGGAATTCTCTTGGAGCACACGGATATGCCAGGTGTGCCAGTCTCTCTATCGCAGCTTCGAATTCTTGTAAGCTTTCCCCAGCCTTTTGTGTCCGTGATTTCAGTTGAGCCTGGTATACTTGGGCGAGGTGTTGGTCGCCATATCTCAGGTCCAATGCAGCTTCCAAAACTTTGAAATCTCTTTGTTTTTCCACTGGGATAGTCTGAAGTAACTCCGATGCCTGGCCCCTTAGTGCTAAAACTAATGCCATGGCTTTTTCCTCATTATCCCAGTTGCTCGCACATGCTGCTGCCTCAAACTGCCTCTTGTACGTTGTCCAGGAACTTTGGCCGTCAAAAGAAGGAGGTTTTAGTCGCTGACCCGATGATACCACCTGCTGGCTTCCTCTATCTCTCAACTGTCGTTTAAGCCGGGCTATTTCTCCTTTGACTTCTTCTTCGAACTTGTTTACTTTCTCTTTAACTTCGGTTACTTCTCCTTTTACTTGACTGACTTCTGTCTCAACTACTCCTACTTTACCTTCGACCTTGTTTATCTCTTCTTTGACTTCACATTTTAGTACTTCATTGGCAGAAATTATAGCGTCCTGTTGTATTTTGATTTGTTCATTTAGAATTTTCCTTAATTCTTCCTGGCGTCTTTCTTGCTCCTGTTTTTCCTCTTGATGTCGTCTTTCTTGTTCTTCTTTCTCCTCTTGCTGTCGTATCTTCAGGTCTTCCATAATTTATCTCAATTCGTCTTTCTCTTCTTGACGTCTTCTTTCTTCATCCTCTTTTTCTTTCTGACGTCTTGTTTCTTCATCCTCTTTTTCTTTCTGACGTCTTCTTTCTTCATCATTTTTTTCTTTCTGACGTCTTGTTTCTTCATCCTCTTTCTCTTTCTGACGTCTTCTTTCTTCATCCTCTTTTTCTTTCTGACGTCTGATTTCTTCATCCTCTTTTTCTTTCTGACGTCTTATTTCCTGATCGTCCATCATTTTCTTTAATTTGTCCCTTTCTTCTTGACGTCTTCTTTCTTCCTCTTGACGTCTTTTCTCCTGTTCTACTTTGTCTTCCTGTCGTTGCTGCGCCATCATTTTTTGGAATTGTTCGAATAAGTCCTGTATTTGTTTATCGGATGCCATACTTCTTGTTGTTACGGGCATACGACGAAATTAAAATAAAATAAATTTAACTGTCACGTCAATATCGGCAATGGAACTTCCCAGACAAATCTCGAAATAGCACAAAAAAGTCTTATCCAGAGCCTTTTGTCACTATCCAGTTCAGAGAATTTACTAATCTCCACTAATGTCCAAATAGAAAAGTTCTAGTAATTTTCACGCACTAGCACAAATGAGTCTTTTTCAGTGTCTCTGTCACTTTCCCGAAAACGCACTTGTTCACAGTTTTGAGTCCAAAAATAGTCCTTAAACAATGTCCCGTAAGTTAATCCTCCGTGTCACCACTAATTCCCGAGAAGAACACTGTAGAAACCTCTTCTTGAACAGTCCAGAACTCTTCTGTTATAATTCCGCTTCTGACACCAATTGTGACGTGCTTACACCCTTTTTTTAAACACCCTGTATCGTGGGTTCGAAAATTATAACAGCCAGGGTAACACTAAACACTTATTTATTAACTTACTTAATTACAACAATAACTACTTGGCTAATAACACACTGTGTACTACTTGATCACTTTACTCTCTGCTGATCTTACTTCTCTTGCTATCTAAACTGAACTTTATCACTGTGTTTACTCTCTGACCATTTCAACTGACAATTAGTACTGCACTAACTTCTTCCCTTTTGGTCTACTCCATGCCTTATATACCTACAGATGACAGATCTCGAAGTTTCTGTGATGATGTCACATTCTCCAGATGGTTCCAGAACAGATATGCCATCACCTTCTAGTATGTTCTTTCTCTGGTAGGTGCAAATCTCTATATTTAGGCAGACATCAAACAATTAATCGAATTCTGTGTTGCCTACATTCTAGGGGTTGAAATACATTACAATAAGAACGAATGGTTTCATTGAAAGTCATCAGCTGAATATCCAAAATAATATATTTTCTAAAATTATACTCTTTACTAAAAACTAATTTGGAAAAGTTAAAAATATCATAAGTTAGAAACACAACGTACTTATAATGAAGGCAAATTTACACGTTTTATTTTGTATTTGTAATCTGTAGGTAGTCCTTAATCTTTAATATAATTTTATAGTGAGAGGCTATAATTATTATATACAACCTGATCTGCCATGATATGCGGAAAATTTAACAGAAGGTTGTCCCCACCGAAAGGAATTAGAAAAATGAAAAATCAAAAAAATATGACCAAAAAAATTACCTTATTTTTTTGTAGGAATGCGCCGCCTATGACTTTATCCAATCTGATGTAACGCGGTCCAACCATATCACTTCCCCTCCGCTTTTATCAGACTTGGGACTGACAGCAAAGCTGGATAGGATATAAGTGACTTTTTGGTTTTAATCACACTACAAAAATATCAAAAATTAAAATAATTTTTGTAGAATACAGCACAACAAAAAACTTAAAAGTAATGCAAAGTCAAAGAAAATGTTACATTAAATGCACTGGTCTAAGCGACGAATGGCGTGTTGAACATCGATCTACGCATATAATTTATAATCTAATTTTAATAGGGTTGATGTCTTTTCGACAAATTGACCCTATACCAGTGAACGTGAACTCTTCACAACAAGTAGAATATTTACTTAAACCCGTCGATAACAAAAACACCAAATTTCAGCCATACTTTTAACCTGCCGCGGCGTTCGACCGAAAGCAAAGAATGCGGCACTTTGATCGCTCTCGCCGGCTTAACTTTTTATGCCAATTAAGGAAATGTAACCATCTTCGATATGGTCTTTCTCAAATAAGGTCACTAACCTCTTACTGACCTCCGACAACTAAAAATAGCATATGAACAGTTGAAAGCATTAAAGATAGGCAAACTCCATGGTTCAGTAGCGTATCTTTGCAAATTTTAATGCAACTATAATTACTAAATTACTAAATTACCTCGGATCACTCTAAAATTTTACAGGGGCTTTCCCACATTGAAGACTATTACACCATTTTATTTTCCGCATGTCATGGTAGATCACGTTGTATATATTTGTAACATCATTTACAATATCAATTTTCAATTAAAGTGTTACTATACCGAGCGGACCATGGTATACTCTCAATTTTTTTCAGAGAATCATTTGAAATCATAATTAATTAATATTCTTTTATTTTGGTCGTTGGTATTTTATAACGGTTAATTTTTGACTTCTAGAAATTATTAGTTCAAATTACCAAATTTACTACTTTTTATATATTTTCCGTCCTAAAAATATTTTAAGTCCTACCCTGTGCGCACAATGTAAAAATAAATAATATGTTTAGTTTAGTATCTCACGATAAGCACCGTATCCAACGCGTCGGTTGGTTTTGCAATATATCGTGCCTCTATCACATCTCTATATGGAAAGTGCCAGAAATAGAATGTAAAGAAACTTTTATTGAATTGGAGTGCGGCCGTAAGGTTGGCTGGCTCAATTAACTAAATAGCAGTTTATAAAAATGTATAGAGAATTTGACTCTCTGAAATCACAATGTTATTAACTACTGATAGAATTTGATTGTATAGTTATAAATTAGTTAGGGCATTTAGATTCCAGCACAAGCTTTCTACGACAAAATACGTTGTTATGATCACTGTGTTTAGTTGACCAAATAAAGACGTGAATTTTTTGGCTGCTAAAAACCTGATTCCTCACTATAGAAATTGTTTATGTAACTTCGATAAGTCAATACGTCTATTTTCCTGGACTTACTGTAAGTAAATGAACATTAATCTTATTTCAATTATGGTCACCAGCGAATTTCAGCTTATAAGGGACATATTCCCTTTATATCCTTCATACATCATAGCTGCTGGCGGCGTCTCGGCGTCGTTCATCCTGGTGTAGTGCGGTGTCTTTTTAGTTCCACTTGTTAGAGGGATTGTTATAACTTTCATACCTTTCGTAAAATAATTTCTTTCGTGAGTGCATCGTACTCTTCTCTGAAAAACGTATGTAGATATTTTCTTGTAATACATGTAGTGTTATAAGGTGTACAAGCACATTATTTTTGTGTATGTGAATTTTAGTTTTGACAAACCTAGAGACGTACTGACTGTAGCGTGTACACCTATTTCAATAGTGAAGAAACGTTCAGCACCTTCTAGCGTATACGCGGAAGCTACGTAATTTCAAGACGAGCATTACTTAGTGGATATACCATCCTTCGGAGGGGATGTAAAGCAGGCGGTCCCTTGTCTATTAAATGTTAGGTAAATAAAAGTTCCCTACTCTTCAACAGAAAAGAGGTTCGGCAATATTTCCAGGTTGGGGGTAGGTCGTCTCCTGGCGTCGGTGATAGGCTCTGGTAGCGGAAATAAACGTTAAATAAATAGGTAAAAAAAAATTGTTAAACATGCTACTATGCATTTAGTTTCATTTGTAAATACCTTTGCTTACTGATAAAAATATGTTTACTGATTTAAAAGTATCAGGAAATGTTTCTTGTTAGTAATATTTTGTTTAATGTTTTCTTTAAGTAATATTAAGTTGGCCAACTAATGATCTATTTTTTTGTAACGTTATGTTTTGCAGATTTATATATTATGGTCTTTTGTCAACTTTTACCGCATTAGATTTTAATTACAATTGCTTTTTATGTCTGTCTGTCTCTCGCATTGTACTATTTTTGATAAATTGTTTTATATAAATTCAATTAACGGAAGCACTGTTTTATTTCTCCACCCTGAGATGTCTCGTTTGCTCTACTTATGTAAAAATTTATAATAAATTTTGTATTGATTTTTTTTCAAGTCAAGATCAAGTCAATCAAGTCCCTTGATTCATTTACGTATTTTACCTTTTCATATCCCGAATAGGGATTTATTCTCTTTGTTTTAAATAACAAGCTGGATTTTGTTTTAAATAATAGTTTTACTTTTGCTTTTAAAAACTAAGCGCTTTCGCGTAGTTTCAATTTTTGACGCAAGTGCAGTAGTTTCTGCAATATTTAAGATTCAATCTAAATAATTCATCTTATAATTATTCGGACGCCATCTTTTTACTTCCAGATCTTCGAGTCCTTTAATTCTACAGAAATTAGGAAAAGAAGAAATGCATCTTGAGTTTAGTAGCTTTCTTATTTGTCTTTGCTATTTTTTTTTATTAGTATTTACTTCGCAAAAGCTCTTAGTCACTATTAAGATCCATGTTTCCTTAAATTATTACAAATCTTGCGCTGGTTTCAGTTGAACTTAATAATGTGGAAACAATATCAACACACAGCTTCCGTGTTACAAGATCTATGTAACTGTCTGTCGAAAATGACGATTGCACCTGAAATAAGTACGGTGTATTTCATTCCCACCATTTCTTGACAAATTACATTTCATTTAAATATCTTTAAAACCCGTAACATACAAACTTACTTTTTGTCATTGACTGGAAAATACTACTAAATGTATTACTACTAAAATACTCCGTATAGTGTTTTCTTTAAGTGACACCCCATGAAAACCCACCCACCCACTATAAATTAACAAGCTCCTAGCTCCTGCGTAATATAGAAACTTGTCTGTTAAGCATTAAATATTGTGACGTATACTTTCCGGTGAAGCCAGAAAGCGGTCACTTTTGACACCTTAGCAACGGTTCGGTTGCTCGGGCGCCACCTTTACAATTTTTTTACGTGGGGCAAAGGTCCCACACTAGCCTCTTAGCACAGCCTGTTGCAGTAGGGCTGGAGTAGCTACAGTGGAGAAAAACATAAAATTCCAGTGGGTCAATTGGGATGTATCAGACTTTCACACACACACAGTAAAACGCATAATTCGGTAAACAATATCTATTTATTTCCTACAAGCTACAATATCAACTCTAAATTAGTCTAAATCTATTAATATATACCAGACAGTACCCAGGCTATGATATGGCTATCGTGCAGTTACGGTGCAGTTAAGGCGATGTTACTTATGGCAGGCGGGAGCGAAGCAGCGGTATGACGTGGACTCGAGGTATGGCGGTGAAGGATGGTTAGCGGCGCGAAAATGACAAGGTTGACGGGTTACGATGCAGGTGACGAAAAGCGGTTAGGTTATGTACAGTCGTCGGATACCAGGAAGGAGCAAGCAAACAATAACTAATGCAATAATAAGAAAAATGGCTACTCTAAGTGTCAGGCTTGGTTAATACCAGGAACCCTAAAGCTGAAAAGAGATGTATGATTAGTTAAGACAAGACGGCGTTCTGCAGCTCCTAACCTGAAAATAGTTAAAAATAATAATATGGCCACGTTCCGATTTCTCCGCATTAGCAGATACTACGAAGACCTCGGAGACGCTTCCTCTGTGCCCACAGGGTAAGCGCACTAGCACATATTACGAATACCCTGGGTACACTGGAGTCAGCCACGCTAGCACGACTGTTGGCACCTGGATGTGAGCTCGTACCCTGGGCCCGAAATTGGGTGAGCGTCTTGCTTTCTCCGCATTAGCAGATACTACGAAGACTCCAAAACGCTCTCTCTATGGACACAGTTTGCGTGCACTAGCAGATATTACACGCACCCTGGGCACACAAGAGTTACCAGACAGCAATTGGAATTAAAGGACCTGATTTCTCCTCATTAGCAGATACTACGAAGACTCCAGGAACCTCTACTTTATGACCACAGGATTCCCGCACTAGTAAATATTACGGATACCTTGAGGACACAACGAGTAAAATAAATACAAAGACAATTAAAAGTTCACAGTATCAGCCAAACCGTTACCTATTATAATTATTAGTATCATTCTTACTTATATCCTCTAGTTTCTCCTGGTTGAATACGGGGCGGTACACCGACTGACTTCTGGACTGGCACGTCTACCCGCTTCGGAAGCTCGTGAGGAACTTAACTTTCAGTGCCGCTTTCAATAGCTAGTAGGCTCGTATCCCTTCTCTCGCCCGGTAGTGGGAGAAGTGAATGCGCATAGGCCATGAGCAGTGTAGACGGAACTTGTGAAATTTTCGTTACAATGAATTTTATGGACTTAGTACAGTTTCGTGAAATGGTATACTTATTTTAGGAAATATTGACAGAGTCCGAAAAGTTGGACTTGAAATAATTTACGGAAATATTCACTTACGCTTGACGGCTGGTCACGGATGGGCACCTCTGCTCGCTGCTATTGCTTTGGATCGACTCCTGATGCCACCGTGAGCGCGGACGGTCTCTTGGCGCTGTGCAGGTGGGGGTTTAACGCGGGAATGTAGTTTTACGCAGTAATAAATTGTTCGTAGCCGGTTGGGTTTAAATAAGCAATACAAAAATGAAATAAAAATATTTATAATATGTAAAAATAGGGTACTTGTTTGGGCCTTGGAATTTGCTTCATTACAATATTAAACTGACAAAAATGAAGGAGATCTGATTCATATGACATTATTCCAAAGTTAAAACCTCTAGTTAGTGACTGATTTAAATCATTTATTTTTCTTCCACGATTATTTTGTCTCTCAGAACTGAAATTCCACACTTTTAGTCTAATTGTTTAATGTTTTTAGGATATATACAATCTTTTCGCATAGTAAGGCTAAGGACATGAATTTGTAAGAAATTTTATTGCGTCTCCTATAAATTTATTTCAAATACGTTGTTCTTTTACAATGCCATAATTCTTTTAATCCTGTAATAAATATAATACCCCAAGAGTATTTCACGTTCAGTTATAAATGGTGTTGAAAAACTAATTAAACTTGCGTTTCCTTGTTTTCAGGCCCCTGCTAAAACAAATCAAGAACTCCGCGGAATCTCACATTGTCTTAGACTGTTCCACTCAAAGGATTTACGATGTTTTGAAGCAGGCGCAACAGATCGGGATGATGAGTGACTATCATAGCTACCTTATCACATCTTTAGTAAGTTTTTTTATTTGTAGTTTCTTCTGTTTCGAACATATGCTACAAGTGGAATATTTACGACCGATGTACAAAATCTTTATTATGAAAGTATAATATTACAACTTATCTAGTATAGAGGATTTATTATTTGAAACTGCATGATTCTCATGATGATGTAACAATTAATAATTTATATCAATACTTATTTTGAAGTTTAAATTGTATTAAACTGATCACAAATTTTTTTCAACATTCGATGATATTTATGATCTTGCAAAATACAAAATTTAATGAAATATGCGTATCTGCTTAAATCTGATGAGTTTTTAAAGAATCAAGAATTATTAAAATTTAACAAAAAAGATTGATTCATAAAAAAACTTAACGTTTCCCTCACAGTTGAAATATGATACACACTTTTATTATATATAGTCATAAAATTTTCATAATGTTTCCATTTCCATCTTAATAATGGGAGTGAAATGTAAATCATTATTTCTGCTGTTAGTTGTTATTAGAGAACAGAAAAATTTATTAAAAACGGAACAAAAACATATATTTTATATATATGAGGAACCAGTTCTACATATCTATAAGCCTAAAGGCTTTAAAATTTGCTACTCCACATACAGAGTGTTTCAAAAGTAAGGATATATCTGAATAACTCGTCAAGATAGCGAGATATGAGAAGAATGACCTCTATAAAAGTTATTGAGGTCATCGTGGACACCATTTGGTGATCTTAACGATGTCTTTTAAGGTCATTTGAAGGTCAACTTTCGTTTTTTAAATAGAAACCCCCATTTTGACCTCGAATTCTGAAAGAGCGAAAAATTCTGCATGATAGTTGTAAGGTCTCAAATTGACTAGGGACTGGTGACTGAAGGTAGGCAATGGTGATCGTATTGACCTTACGGATAGATTTTAAGGTCAAACCGAGGTCAAGTTCAAGTTTACCAAGGGGTTAGAAAATATTATTTAGGTTTTAAGCAAATCACAGCTTACACATTTTTTATTCATTATGAAATTACCTACTATATTGTTTCCCTAATTTTTAAATACTTTAAAACACTCGTTATTCGAGAACCATTTAAAACAACTACTTTTCTATGTAATAATGACGAAGTATTGAAGTACATGATAGGACTCCTAACATTTTAAAGCAAAAAAATATATTGAAAATACTTAAATCGTTTATTTAAATTCATTCACACTTTTTTATTTATTGTCAAATTAACTATTTTCTGTATATTGGTACCTTAATCTGGTCACGCTAATATACTACTTAGGTAAATACTTTAAAACACTCATCACAAACAACTACAACTACAACTACAAAACAACTACTCTTCTTCTAGCTAATATTAATGAAGTATAGAATTACATGATATGTTTCCTGGTGTTTTAAAGCAAAAAAAATTTATTGAGAATACTTAAATCATTTATTGAAATTCACTCATTCACAACAATTATTGAACCTTACGTTCTATTTCAACTCTAGAAAAGTTTTACAAGTTTTTTCGAACTCATTAGTTCTCATCAGTAGATTATAGAAACATTCATTCATTATTCATATATGACGCGCTTTTTTGGCTATACGTCGTCACTATGACGTCCCAAAGTAACTGAAGGTCACGAACTCGGGCGCTAATTTCAGAATTAGAGGCGCTGAAACACGCTACCGGGGTAGTTATCAGTGAAGAAGGTTTTGACCAGGCGATCAGTGCATAAATAAAACAACCAGTTTAGAAAACAATAGAAAATAAAATTTATTTAGCAAAACAGTAAGAAAACTATGTACAAAAATGAGCAAACAACAAATAAGCAAAAGGAAATAGCAAAAGGCAAAATTAGCAACAGGCAATAGGCAAGCGCAAGTAGTGTGACTCAGATAAAACGTGCAAGTAAAAATTTATAGCAAAAATTACCAAAAAGCTGAGAAAAACATGTTAAAAGTCGCGGTTAGGGATTAAGCTCGAAACAAAGCAAAATAAACAAATTAAGACTATAGCGAGAATATCTTCGTCTGATAACGGAATTATGAAATTTCCTCCTTGGGGCAAAACGCGGCAGACGTCAGATATTCCGAGAAGCGGATAGGGCTGTGTCCAAAACTAAGAAACTGGGTTTCCCTTTTGTAGTAAATAGATACTCGCGGTAAATCAAATCCTACTGTTGCGGCTCGTTAATTACTGGGTTTCCCACTTGTACTAAACGATTTGCCTAGTAAGGCCTATACGCTCGAACATAGTCGAGATTATAACTTACTCCTTGGTGTGAAAGCTAAAAGGATTGATTTAAAAATTAGCGCTGTTGGTAGAGTGAAATTACTTAAAGAAGATAACATAAGTCACACATCGCGTATAAAAGTTGGCATAATATCAGTGCCCCGTGACATCCATTTTTTATTTAAATATTAATCAATGATAGTAGGCAGTCTTAACGTCCATGCAGCTGTAAAAATAGCTTCGTTAGCTAGGTAACGAGCACGCGGTAACGATATCGATCTCTGCGTATTCTATGACGATGTTATCTTCTCTAAGTAATTTCACTCTACTTAAACCAACGGGAGTAGAACTGGGTTCTGTTCGATTAAACACTTGTTAATCTTTCATAGAAGATACTGTCTACGCAAATATAATCGGTGACGTATAAGTAGCGCGCCCGGTATGTTTAATGCTAAAGTCGCGTGCCTTTACCTTTGTGTGGGTAGATTCTATATGAAAATGCGGGCAAGTCACGAAGCCGGTCAGAGTTTAAATGCCTCAAACATAGGTGGCGAAAATAGCTTCGTTACACATAAGCCTATTTTTGATATATTTTTACAGTTAATTATTTTTTATTTATTTGCTTTCATCACGATTAGAACATATTATTTAGGTATTAAGCAAATCACAACGTACACTTTTTTATTTATGAAATTACCTCAGCAACTTTTGTAGAGGTCATTTTCTTCATATCTCACTATCCTGGTCAGATACCAGCCTGAAAATTTATGGAGACATTTGACCTTTAGATGGCCCCTAGTCAATTTGACCCCTTACAACTCCAATGCAAGAATTTTCGATCTGTCAGAATGTGGAGTCAAGTTAAGTTAAGAATCGAAAGTTGACCTCCAAATGACTTTGAAAATGTCCTTCAAGGTCAAGTCCAAGGTTACCGACTGGTGTCCTCTGAGATCTCAACAATTTTTATAGTCATTTTCCTCATATCTTGCTATCCTGATGACTTATTCAGGAGTATCCATACTTTTGGAACACTGTATAGCGATAGCACCTGATGCATTTCGGATATTAATTTAACATCAACAAAAACAAAAAGCCCGCAGTGACGGAGATTCCGACTGAGGAAACCGCCATCTGGTGGCAGGCAACGACCACCCACAGACCGGTTTCGACTTTATTAGATCTCATTAGGGCGGGATGGACAGCTGTATATCAAATTATGGACGATTTAATATGCTATTTGCGTTTTTGTTTCTTCTTTTGCTTATTTACATCTTGCCTGGCGTTTTTGTCTGTAACTTTTTTTTTCAAATATTAGTGAAAATCGACAAGGATTTTTTTTCTTTTTTTTTTCAGTAGGCTCAAGAAAGATATTCTTCTTAATATATAGTAGAATATATGTACCTGTCCCGTTGGGGAAATAACCAGGGTCTCACTATTTGGCAAAGGGCAACTGCTGCCAGAGGACAGTTTCTCATCCAATAAGATTATCGGCTTTATTAAAATTCGAGCTTCTTGAATTAAATATAATTAATATTGAGCCAGAATAAACAAGACGGTCGCGGTGGAGGGTCTGAATATAAGCCCACTCATATATCAATCTAAGCTAATCTAGTAGAATGATCCATTCTTGAGTTATTTGATTTGCTTTTTCGGGTGTTCATTCCAAGAATTTGGATTTTTTTCTGCAATAAAATTAATAACATAAAAAAAATATGATATAGAAATTTGATAACGCTAGTATTTACTACCACTACGAATATTTGTTTGAGCAGAAAAATTATTTTTTTTTTCGTTGTCCTAGACAAACATTTTTGTGAGGTAAAAAAATGAAAATTTTTGAAATAAATATATCCGAATAAAAAACCAAATAACTAGTGAGCTGACTCATTTATAATGTTTTTTAACAAGAATCGCTTTTGAGAGCCTATTAAACGAAATATATTTGTTTAAAAGCTTAAAATAAAAGTTTTAAGGAGAAAAAGATGAAACAACAAGAGATTCCTAAAAATGTGTAAAGTGTGTAAAGTGATTCAGTTCTGTAAGGCACTTACTTAGCGTGCCTAACGCATTTGCACCTGAGTACGTTTACTTGGGCGCCAGTTCCACAGTTTGAAATGTTGGAATATGATTACCGGGTAGCTAATAGTGACGAAAGTTAAATTCAGGCGATTGCTGAATAAATAAAACTCACGTGTAGAACAACTAATAAATCTATTTATTAACTCATATAGTTAAGCAAATCACTCCCAAATAGAGTGGCGCGGCCTTTATTATCGATATTAAACCTAGAATAACAGAAAAATAGAGCCGTACTTTAAATTTATCTTTCACTATCGTGAAGGATGGGCAATGCGCTCACCAATGCATAAGATATTCCTGTCTTAACATAACCAAAACAGAGTAAGATTTTTTTTTTTATTTTAGTTTATATTTGCAGAAAACACTATTTTGAAATCTCTATTATTATTTTGTTCATTTTAATACGCAAAAATTTGAAGTACGGCTCTGTGGTACTCTTTTGAGCATGTAATTGCGCCAACTTTGATATTTTCATGAGCAGTTTTTTGCAGTCTTTTTTATTTGCACTATACGTTTGTAGACAACCATAACAAAGCGTTAGAGAGAAAGCTAAAGCAATTGCAAGCTACTCTAGTGACCGTAGCAACAACAAAATTGTTTTATATGTATCGATGATGGACAGATTTTAGACTGCTACCCCCCCCTTCATTTGCGAGCAGAAAAATTTTCTGTCCTGGAAAACTTGGAAAACTCGGATTATTTCAAAATTGTGAATTGGTATACACCTTACGATATTGGGAAATATATAGTCCAGCAAGGTGGTAAATAATCGTGCATTCCAAGCAAATAAAATGAAATTGGCACACTTGTAGATAATAGCGTATACTTCAATTTTAAGATTAGAGCCCTCTCAAAAATCCAAAATGGGGGGCATGGCGGCGGTTTTTCAAAATGGCCGCCGTAATTGCAAAAAGTTTGATATCTTCGTCAGTTTTAGCTGTATTCATGCAGGATTTTCACAGAATCCTACTAAATTAACATGAAGAACGTCGACTTTGCAACAACAAGTGGAATTTTCTTTAAGGAAATATCACTTAGTCAGTATGTTGACTATTTATGGGGATAATTGCATTTTTAAATCAAATCACAATTCAGGTGTAAAGTTAAGCTATATTTCAAATAACTACTGCATTGCCGTTTTATAATTAGTCTAATTAATTTATGAACTGTTCGGCTCACATCCACCACAAAAGCAAAGTTCACTGCAGGGCAAATTAGCTGTTCTACATCTGCAGCTTCTTGATGAGCAGCCTTTGTTGCGCCCACACTTCAACACTTCTCTGCATGCCTTTGATGCCAGAGGCCGTGCCATCCATTTAATCTGATAAAAGACGAGACATATAATGTAAATTAAATGTCAAGGGAATAAATTTTAAAATTGCAATGTACATTAGATTGAAATTGGGTGCGCCTATACGAATAACGTATACTCACTTCCCAGATTCCATCCGATGACTTTCCCATCCAAAGTTCGCAGGTGAGGGTAAAACTGGACTTTGCAGTAAAGCTTGCCCCCATATATGCGCAGTATGATCTGCTACACGTAGGGTATGGATATGAATCTTCTAAACTTGTTCTGTCATACATAAGTACCACAAATCGTTCTATAGTTGAGAAGCAGGAACTTACTCATGTCAGTCCTGGGGTCTGGGAAAGTACCTTCAAAGCCGTTGTTACTGGAAAGCTAGACCACGTCGTCCAGGCTGTTTGTTTGCCTTTGCCCAGAAAAGAGGACGTTGTGTCACAGCCTGTTAGCGCATTAAATGCCATGCATCTCAACTCCCAAATTATCGGCAATAACTGTTGCATTAATATACCTGGAGAATAAAAGCACCAAAATTATAAAGACATATTACTACTTCACAAGAAATAAAAACGACCGCACTCACCTTAATGATTTCCCTACAGAGAAAGCGATGTCAAGGTAATCGCAATTCAGTTTTTTCGCGATACTGACTGCCAGTACCACAACATCTGAGTCTACGGACCTGATCAGCAAATTGCGGGCTCCGAGACTGACTCCATGATGAGCGTGCAGGAAGATGCGCGTCTCAGTTTCCTTTTGGTTGCATGGGGATAGTCCTGAAATGTCTGTTTCATTGCAGTTGCTTGTGATGCCTTGTCCATTTATGACTATTACCATTCTGGGAAATCTAATTTTTGGGAGATGTGTAGCCAAGAGTTGAAACAGTTTTTCTTTGTTTTGATTCACCCTAAGAAAACCTTTCCAATCCTTCGGGACACGTTTGGTGAGTTCCACACGCAAACGAGTTCCATCCCTCTTCTTCCGCGTACCTGCCTTTAAACTGTCTGTGTAATATGAATCAAAAACGACATCAATTCATCGGACTATAGGGCGGAAATGCTTGAGGACGTATTCTGAAAATTTTTTTACGTAATTTTGGAATGTGTCAACTCCGGTAGGGCTGATCATATTCACAATGGCCGCTCCATCTAGCGAAACAAAATCGTAACCATGGATAAAATCATCATCATTTTGCATTTCCTCCTCTTCGGTGGTGCGTTGTAATTTTGAAAAGCAATCCAGTATATCTGATTTTTGGCCTAATCTGATTCGCCCGTAATCCGAAAGTGACACTGGATATGAATGATTCTCATTCCTAAAGAAGTCTTCAAGATCGCCTCCACGGACTTGACATACAATGTACAGTCGTAAGAAAAGGCTTCTGTCTTCTTTAAGAGAGTCGACTTCAAGTTTCTCCCGTTTCTTTGGTTTAGACGGAGGCGTTTTAAAAAGGGGGATTTATTTTTTTAATTGCAACATCCATATTCACAGACCGTGATATGATTCTTTCCTCTCAAAACGACTTGCACTGACTTCTACCAATGTTCTCTAAATTACGGATGGAGTTCACAACACTGGGATTGACAATCTCCCTCGTATCCAAAACAAAAAGATCGCTGCTGGGATCACAGAATGGATTTCCCATTTCCTTCATGGTGGCTACGAGAGATTTGATGTCACGCAAAAAATTTTCTTGTTTGGGGGCTGGTCTTAGTGATGTCGGAAAGACGACGCAGATGAACATCCCTGCAGACCACTAAGGAACTCTCCGACAGCGTCAGTACAAAGCAATAGCACAATAAGGGCAACAATGCCTTCAAAGCAGCCGGCACGTCAAAGGGCGAAGAGGCGGTCACAACGACCGCGCAATCGAGTCGCGCGGCAGATTTGAATAAATTTAAACATTTTGTTTTCTAAATTTACCATCTTACCGTACTTATACCGTGTATTTAAGACATTTTTACCTAAACTACCGCACAAGCATCATTGCTTAAAACGCATTAAACATTTCTCACCTGCCACTTCTTTTCTCAACTTAATTGAAATAAATAGGCAAGATGCTAACTAAGTATGGGTTTTGAACAACTAAAAATGTATTTTTATTGCAAAAATAGGCAATCTTCATGTTAATCTATTTAGATTATGTGAAAATCCTACATTAATACGGCGAAACCTGCCAGAGATATAATTTTTTTGCATTTTCGGCGACCATTTTGAAAAATCGCCGCCACGGCCACCATTTTGGATTTTCGAGTGGGCTCTAATCTTAAAATTGAAGTATACACTATTATCCACAAATGTACCAAGTTTCATGATTTTTGCTTCAAGTGCACGATTACCTCTGACTTTGTAATATGCGACCGGACTAATAGGCCAAAAATATTTTCAAACGACTTCACTTAATAACGTGTTATTCACCTTGCCAATGATTACGCGGATGGACTTTAAGCAACAGTACACCAATGTGTTATTCACTTCATCAACAAGTAATATGACATGGCATAAGGTAAAGGAAACGGTTCATAATACATAATAATACACAGTCCCATAAAAGAAAGAAAGTGGTCCGATGGACCAGACCAATGTAACTTTATGTATTTTGACTCGCTGATTGCGAATCCGAAATCAAAATTTTCGGATTGGCTCGTTTTCATCTCTAACTCTAAAAAACATACCTGAAACGAAAAAAATGTAGCCTGTCCGGCGGATCAGAGCAACGTGCCCCTATATATTTTGAGCTGCTGAAGCCGAATTCGAAGTCATAATTGTTAGATTGGCTTGATTTTCATGTCTAATTTCAAAAAACACCCCAATATAGCCTGTTTTTCGCCTTTCGCACTCAAATGAGTAGTTAGAAATGTTTTAATAAGTTGATTTCATTTCATAAACTTATAATGCCATAACCTCATATCACTGTAACCCCATAACTCTACAACTCCATAACAATGTGAAAGGCGGGTGTTTCTTGTGGCTCCAAGCTAAAAATACGTATACAAACATTAAAAACGAGAATAAACTTGAAACATTTAAACATGATTCAGATGCCATAAATATATTTCACAACCTAAAAAATATTTTTGACATATGTTTTTTTTTTAAAGGTAATACTAATTGTTTATAGCCGTGTTCGGATATTACGTCTGATTGATGGGACGTGTCACTATAGTTCCAGTCTAGGTGCCCGCCTATATAAATTGCAATTTATACATATATCCCCTTCTAACTTTTTGTATGGCTTAATTGCACCCAGTCTACCACCTTTTTCCTCTGCGAAAATTTTCGTAAACACGGCTTTCCACCTCGAATTTTTCCCAAAGACGTGTGTTTCCCGTTGTATGAAAAATTTATAGATACTGTACTTTTACAAACTGTAGTCGCAAGAAAAATTGATGAAACGCGTGAGAAAAAAATTGTCCGACAAAAATTTTGGAACGTTAAAAGTGTCCACGACCGTAATAAACTTGCCGAAATAACGACTTTCAAATATTTTGTGATAACCAGCTGATTTTTTCAAGATTGCTTAATAAAAATATGTATAATCCAATTTTCGAATTGTCCGACAAAATATATTTTCCGATTGTCCAGTTCGACGCGTGGAAATCGTCGGTTTCATGACGACCAAAAATTTGTTAATAACATTTTCTTTTTTAAATTTTTTGTTTTTGAATGAAGTATAGAACACAATAAATAAGTTGGCCGACAGTAAAATATTGTCTTTTACATGAAAAATATAATAATTTTTTTTTGTATATTTAATTATCTAGGAATGTTTGGAGTGTGTGCATTTGTAAATATATGTACATCCCACTTTTAAATAACCAGCTGATTTTTTCAAGATTGCTGAATAGAAATCCAATTTTTGAATTATCTGACAAAATATATTTTCCGATTGTCCAGTCCGACGAGTGAAAATCGACGATTTCATGACGATCAAAAATTTATTAATAATATTTTTTTTATTTTATTTTTTGTTTTTGAATGAAGTATAGAACACAATAAATAAGTTGGCCGATAGTAAATATTCCCTTTTACATGAAAAATAAAAAAAATGTTGTATTTAGTTATCTAGGAATGCTTGGAGTGTTTGTAAACGTATGTTCGTCCCACTTTTAAATAACCAGCTGTTTTTTTTTTCAAGATTGCTGAATAAATATATGTAGAATCCAATTTTTGAATTGTCTGACACAATACATTTTCCGATTTTCTAGTCCGACGCGTGACAATTACAGATTAAGAAATTTTGAATGATGAGGCGGCCGATAAAGAGTGAAAAAATTTCAATTATTTAAAAAAAATTTAACCTGACTTTTGTAACTTTTTTATAAAATTTAATTAATATTATTTACCTCTTTTTGTTTAAAATGGCCCAAAAAAACCTAAAAAAAAATTGTTCAGGACTAAAAAAAATTTTTGCAATTTGTTTAATAAAAATCGTTTATACAATTTATCACTGTGAACAACAACATGCAGATTTTTATAAGGAGACCATTTGAAGTAAGATTATGCAAAAAAAATGGAACCAGAATATTTTTCCTAGCGGGGGCGCCGAAACAACTCGGGCTATATACAAATGTTGTGAAAAATTGCTGTTTTTTTTGTCAGACTGTAGATTTTAGATATATTTGTCCGCCATTTGTACCGCACATTAGGTATTGGTCTTAGGCACATATATACATATATATATATTTTTTTGTCCGACAGTTGTTAATAAATTTTTGGTCGCCATGAATCCAACGATTTCCACGCGTCGGACTGGACAATCGGAAAACATATTTTGTCGGACAATTCAAAAATTGGATTATACATATTTTTATTAAGCAATCTTGAAAAAATGAGCTGGTTATCACAAATTTTTTTAAAGTCATTATTTCTGCATGTTTAGGGTGGTAGACTTTCCAAAATTTTTATCAGACAATTTTTTTCTCACGCGTTTAACATGCAACATGAGAGGTTATGTTTTAACAGATTACTTGTAGTCCACTTCAGTTCGTTCGATATTTGTTCATGAAGTCACGTGTAATTTATTTGTTTGCTCAGTGCTCTGATTTCCGATGTAATATCCAAAGACAACTTATAAAGATTCACCGGGTGGGGAGGTTCCAGCCGCTTCCAGTAGCTGCCAATTTTTTAATACTGCTTGTTTGCCCGTATAAGGGACTTACAACTTGATATATTAGTGTGTAGGTAGATGTGACGAAATAAACTAAATTTTTATTTCTGGGAACTAAGCGCTTCATTAGAGTACTAACAACCAAAAAATTATTAGTACTAACTGTCATTAATAAGTTCTTTTGGGGATCGTATCATATCTTATTACATATATGACATCGTACTATGGATAATATACTTCATTTCTTGTCAACCATTGGTCGCTGAAGTATTGTCCCGTAATTGGGAATCGTCCTGTATATTCGATATTTATTATAACTGCAAAATTATTAATATGTGCATATATTAATATGTACGTACATATAATGCCTTAAGTTTTTCAAATGTGTCAATATTTAGGTTACTTTTTGAGTGTCTCCTTTTAGTGTATTCGTTATATGATATTTATTATTATTTCAATGAATTAAAACATCATTTCCCAACATTGTAAACTTTTATATTGTTTAAATGACGATTCTCTATTTCTTCCTTCGTAAATGTTAAAGCAGTTCGGCCTTAGTTTCGTTAAACTTACTTTTATTTCAATTATATGTTTTAGGTTTTATGCTCGAGCTCACACGCTATAGTAAGACCGTTTGTAAAAGATTTGCTCGTTTTGGTGTTCATGACTCCTTTGTGAATCATTTTACTACCAGCACGGATAAAGGAAAACTTCAAAAAGCATACTTTCTTTATAATGTAAAATGCTTCTGAAACTGAAATGAAATATTTTACCTACCAAGATAAATGCATTTTTAACACAAAAGTAAAGTCTCTAATTGCTAGGAATCTTATTTATTCCAGGAATGTATATTTTATTAGTAAGTATTAGGATATATATTATGTGGAAACATCTAATTTCCAAATAAAATAAAGGCAGAATACGAAAATGTCCACAACATTTTTTAAAGTTTTTCTAATAAATTTAGTGATATACTTTGATTTTCAACCATATTTTTAACAGATTTATTAAGATTAAGATTTTTTAAACATATGACCCTACATTTTTTTTTCAACAATTGCTGGGAATGAACGAACTATACTATTATATAAATGATCTGTTATATCTCGCAAATGTACATTTTATTTTCTTAAAGTTATAACGAATTTATTTTTGATTGATAAACAAAACAGATGTATTATTTTATTTTAAGAAAGTTCTTATAACAAATTAATAAAACAGTTGTATTAATGATCAAATTTAAATCTTATAAACTTCTTCTACAAACAGATTTAAGGAACAATTTAGCTACTGAAAACAAAGAACTTATAATGGATTCAAAGACATTTATAAAATAGTTATAAGACCTAACGTTTTGATTTTATAAATCCTCTAATACGTTTTAAACTATATTAAAAAATGTTTCACTTTCCAGAAATAATTTGTCTTGTTTCAGTCCATCTAAGATTATATTTTATATTTGCTCAACTAGAAAGTTTCCGTTAACAAAAATGAATACTTTAGAAAGGTGAAATATAGCATTTAACACAAAAATGCTAAATTAACACAATATATCTACAACCTAACCTCATTATTACATTAACAGTGTATAAATATAAATAGCACATTGGAGCAGGTATAAAATAATTATGTGACCGTTAGCATTAAAGAATTTTGATAGTCCTGAAAGTCCTGATAGAAATAGATATATCTCTGTTGTAGTGAAAGTATTTTATTATAGAAATAAAGGTAGCAATCTTGAAGGGTCAATAAACAATATTCTTTAAGTGATGTGTTTTTGGTTATTAATATTGATGTTAATATTGAATTTTAAATTAAAAAAATTAATAACAGAAGGTTCTGAGGCCATAGGAACATAAGTAAATATAAAATAAGAGAATGTGGGATATAAATTCTGTTTTATTTGAAAAAATGTCCAATATTTACGTAAAATTAAATAAAAAACGGCGCTTTAAAATTTTCATGCAAATGTTTATAGCACTGGCCAGACCACTATTATAAGACTACTCTGCGAAAAAAAGAAACGGCTTAATACAAATCGCTTACGATAAACAAAAATAATTAGAACTTGCGTTGATGCAGTTTGTAAAACACCATTTGCGGAGGTAGTACTTCCCTCTCTAACATATTTAAAAACCACTTTGTTCTTGGATTATGCATTATCAGTACATTTGAAGTTTCAGGCTGACCACTGATCGGCATTGTATAAATGAATCTTACAGTTAAATTTGGATTTTGAGAATGCGTATCGGCTTTGTAATCAAACTGCAATTTATTTTCATAATTTTTATTAGCGCCGTACTTTTATTTTAGCCATAACATAATAATAACGATATAACAATTAGTATTCCCAACCTCTATAACTAAATAAGATTTAATTTTTAGATAAAAACACACCGTCATTAAATAGTAAAAGTTTTCCTCAAACCTTTCACAAAACTGAAGTATTACTGTCGTGTAGTGACTATGATGAATATAAGGCCTCCTCTAGTTGTGCAAAAGGTATAGGTCGGGATTCCTCTCATCTTCTCCATTATGCACGACGATCCGTGTAATAGCTGTTTCGGCCTTTGCCCAATTGTCTTCAGATTGCAGCATAAATTCCACAAGCTCATCCGGCCCTAGATGATTTATGCCTCGTCTCTCCTCCACCCATCTGTTGCAGTGGAAGACTGTGTGCTTTGCATCGTCTATTTCACCACAATATGCAAACTCTCGAGAGTCCAGCTTTTCTATTCTCAACAGATAGTCGGCAAAGCAACCATGACCTGTCAGGGCCTGCGTGAGATGGTACCCTGTTTCCTTTCCACCCACTCTTTGACTGTAGGAATCATGCGGTGAGTCCATCTTCCTTTATGGGCGTTCTCTCATCTGTTCTGCCATCTTTCGAACAGTCTTTCCCTGGCGGTTCCTCTCTCGACTCCTTCGTACACTTCTGCCCTTTCCTTGACTAGTAAATCCACTGGAGGGATCCCTGCTACTACCACCACTGCCTCGTACGAGACTGTCCGATAGGCGCTGCATACCCTTAGTGCCATCTCCCGTTGAATCCTTGCCAGGCTTACTTTGGCATTAGCCCTTTCTTCTAAGGCGTATCCCCAGACCGGGGCGGCATATAATATGACTGAATGCACTACGCCACAAAGCACTATTCTTTTGCTGGCCTTTGGCCTCTTCGTGTTGCACATCACTCTTCCCAGAGCGGTTGCCGATTTCCCCGCTTTTTCCGCCGTTTTTGTTATGTGTCACCTGAATGTTAGTTTCGGGTCCAGCCAGATTCCGAGATATTTAAGCCCATTCCCCGGTCTAATTTCCATCTGTCCAACCCTGATGGTGACAGTCTGGACAGTTCTTTGCCTTGTGATCATCACTGCTTCGTTTTTTTCCGGAGCAAGTTTTAATTTTACGCTCCGCAGCCATTCCTCTATTCTCTCAATAGTGGCATTCGCCTTCTCCTCGATTAGCACCGTCCAGTTTCCAGTCACGGTTAGGGCAAGATCGTCGGCGTAGCCTGCTCCCTCCCATTTGCCAGGGGAATCCGTAGGACGTCGTCGAACATAATGTTCCACAGGGTTGACCCGAGTACCGAACCCTGTGGGACACCGCAGGTCACGTTTCTCCATTCAAAGGTATTATTTGCGTCCATCCCCGTTTGACCATCCCTGAAGTAACTCTTAATAAGATTAATGATATAAGGTGCCACTTCCAATCTCTCTAGTTTGCTTTGCTAGTCGCTCCCCATCCTGCAGTGTTAAATGCGATCCTAATATCAAGGGTGACGATTAAGCACATTCTCTTTGTCTCCATGGCCTCTCTTGCCTTGCTCGTGATGCGGGTCACAGCATCCACCGTCGACATTCCTCTGCGGAACTGGTAGTTCGATAAACCATCCCTCCGGTCAATTTCTAGCTCTAGCTTTCCCAGGATTAAGTATTCCAGCTCCTTTCCCAAGGCATCCAACAAGCAGATGGGCCTGTAGGAGGATGGTTCTTCAGGTTTTCCGTTCCCTTTAATAATGAGGACGAGCCTAGCTTTCCTCCATCTGGATGGAAAGTCTCCTCTCTCCAACGCTCGATTCATGACCCCTAAAACCGCTTCGGGGGATTCTTCGACGACTATTTTGATCACCTCCGAGGGAATGTTATCCGGACCCGGAGATCGGCCGCTCTTTAGCCTCTCGATTGCCCCCTTCAGTTCATTTTCTGTGAATGAGGAAAGAGCGCGTCAGCTATCTCCCTCATCCTCTCCAGTGGAATCGCTGGAGGGGGGTGCTTTCAATCGGCGCATAGCTATTTTGTAGCCGTCACCCCATACATCTTCATCTATGTTTGCGCACAGCTGCTGCCACTTTTTTCGTTTTTCATCGGATATCGCCTCTCTAAGCGCCCTCTTTGCTTCTTTGTAGGGTCGAGAAGCTTCATTATCATCCTGCCTGCCCTGTCTCCGGATTCTCCTGGAATACGGTCTGCTGGCAGCGATGCATACATCTCTAAGTCTTGCTAGATCTTCGTTCCACCAGTAAATGCCTCTATGTACCCTTGCTGCCTTTTCTTCGGCATGGCCTCACAAGCTCTGGTGATGGCCTGTGACAGGGTTGAGTCAGTATGGTTGGGGTTGTTTCCTACCTGCTCCCTTATAGCTCTTTGGAGTCTTGGTCTGTCTAGTCGGAGTTTCCATCCCGTCGGCCTAGAAGTCGCCGGCGGGGGGGATTGTTCCCCTACCTCGAAGCAGATATACCTGTGGTCACTTGATGACTCCTCGTCGCCTGCCACCTTCCACCCTGTGATTTTCCCCGCGATCCCCGCAGAGGCAACCGTGATATCGGGTATGGAGCCGGCGTCTCCTCTAACGAAGGTGTGTTCGTCTCCTTCGTTCATCACGCGGAGACTTAACAGTTTTGTAAAACGGTGCGCTTTATAACTAACATATTATACATAAGAAAACCATCTGTGACAAATCATTTTTAAAGTATTTTGCTTTATAGAATTTCTAACGTCTCTTATATTACCAATTTGAAAAAATATGCGATTTGCAGTTTTGAAAATATCCATTAAAATAGTAAGAGAAAAAAACTTTTCATGCAAAATATTTAACACATACCTAAATATTAAAGAAAAAAAATCATAAAAAATATGTAAACTGAAGACTCTCAGGTACCTAGCGATTCGTTCCTAATCGATCAACCGAAGGCACTTAAGACGTTTTAAATAACATGCGGAAATATTCTTGAACAACCATCCCAATTCGGCCCTTCAACTTTTCTTACGATTGGGGTTTACTTTTATATAAAATATATTTTAAGTACCTAACTTTAAATAAAATAGTCTAAAGAATTTAAATCAGGTGACCGCGGTGGCCATTCAGTATCTTGTTCGACATACCCATCTATGTGGAAACGTTTCATAGTGAGGTGGAACTCCATCTTACAGATACCATACTTCTTCTGCTAATTGTTCTGAATTAGTTTGGTTTATAAATAAGCGAATTAAGTTGTAATAGCAGTTTGAATTCAAACATTACCTCATAAAGATTCCGGTCCGTGGCAATGGATTTTTGTCGTAATCAGAAAATAATCCTAGTATACTTCGATATTGCGAGTGTCCATTGCCTCGAAATGTATAGCCCCTCCCGTAGAAGGCCTCTTCAATCCCTCAAAGTTTAATTATCTGTGCCATTATTACCAAGTGTATCGAGAAGTAACGAAGATAAAAGATGGACGTAACTTTATTATTTGAAACTTTCTTGCTAGAATTAGCAATTTTCGAGAAAACTGCAAATGAGTGATTGTTAGCTAGGTAATGCAATTAATTGCTATTAGATTTCCACACGTTCTTTATGATCTTTTTTTTTTTCAAAGAGAGAGTAATCCATTGTGTCGTTTTTGAGTTACAGCGAGTTAAGCGGAAAAATAATTGTTTTATATATCCAATACACACCTAAAACTAGAGAAATGCGCCGCGAAAACTCGTGACGGTGTTAAATAATTATTTATAATAAGTTTAATATTTGATGGAGGGTAGACTGATAAAATATTAAGATGGAAAAAGGATTTATATATCCGAATATTAAGCTCTGAAGTCCCCATCCCTTTTCCTTTACCCTTTATTAAAGACAAAAAAAGTCTCACTTACCTGTAAAAAAATTTCTCTTCTGAGCCCTTTCCTTCGTACTCAAAAACGCATTTAAAAAAAATGCAAGGTTTTTTCCCTCCCACAAGTTTGTTCATTTGAAAAAAAATTTAAAAAATTATTCATTCAAATATTAGACGCAATAACGAACAAATTCCATTTTGGTTTTTGAAAATCGCACGACAGAGAAAAAAGTTCGAGGGGGTTGAATAATTTTCCTTTCCCTACCTCCCTCCCCTCCCCTAATTGACCCACCACCCCAATCCTCCGGCGCCATCAATTCTTATCTATCACCTACCTCAAAAAAATCTCATCCCTCTAACTTCTTTTTTTCGTAAAAAAATTAAGGAATTACTTTTTTGTGTATTAGTGTTAGGGCAAAAAAACGAGTATTTTCAAAAACATTTTTCACGAAAAGTTACCGTCCGATTTGAAAAAAAGATTATGCGCTTCCGCGAGATCTTCAGTTATTGATTTTACTTTTTTTTCGTCAGATCAATAATAAAAAAGTTATCGTTTAAAAACTTGTTTCTGCGAATTTTAAATGCGAATTCCTCCTCCACCCCGTGTGATTAAGCTGAACTAAGTTCATAACATAATAAAAGAGAACGCCTGTAACCGAACTATCAAAAAAAAAATTAAAAAAAGTTGGTTTTATTTCAAAATCAGATCCGCTCCGCTATATCAAAATATTGTATAGGAACAAAATTGTAGAAAATTTTATGTTTTCTGTGGAAAAAGTTTTTGTCCATCTTTTTTAGTTTTTGTGCTAAATGACAAAAACAACATTGGCAACAGTTTTTTTTAACATATGGCCGCCATTTTAAAAGTACAGCTAGTTTTTTTTTAGGACATGTCTTAAATTGTTCCTTAGGCTTTAATCTTTATGAAAAACATTGTCCCCTAGGATCGGGCGGGGGGTACACGTACAGCTAGGGAGGTCTCCCGACTATAACGTACTTAGGAAACAGCCTGTTCTATATAAATGTTATTATAAGATCGAACGACTAAAAAAAATATCTACAAAAAGGTAAAAGGTATTTGAGCTATAGTTTTCGAGAAAACTTAATGTCACAGTTTACTACCCACTAATATTGTAGTTATATTTTGAAGAATTACTGAGGACTTTTCAAACGTTGTCTAGAACGACGAAAAATAAGTGTAAAAAGAAATTCAGCCTTTTTGGACTTTTTTGCACTGGACTACAACTAGCTTGAAGATCCTACCTCCACAAATTTATATTTTCCTGCTTTATACCTCTGCAGTATTGAATTAAACGCATTTAATCCACAGCAAAAAAGCCTAAATAATAAATATAAAGTTGTTTGAAACCTCCAGGCTCACCACCAGGCCAAGCATAGACACATCACGTCCCTTCGGGGGCGTCTGTTACGTTTGTGTTTATACAGGGTGTCCCAACCAAAAGTAGGCACCCCGAATAATTATGGAGATAAAAATTTTTTGTTTCCAAGGAGCATATTTTAATGTAATACTTGTATACCTACCCTACACGGCCACCCCCTCAAAAAATTCAAATGACAAGGGGGGGTCGAGTGATACATCTTTTGAAAGGTCTTTCAATTCTCTACATAACTGTGTATTTTTTTTTTTAACATTTATCGATTCGATCTTAAGGAAAATAATTTTATTTTTGATGATTACACACAATCGAAATCGTTTTAAAAATCTAAAATATACGCCACTGGGTATTGGAATTTATAAAAAAACTACATTTGTTAGTGCTCTCAAATCAACACGAGTTTTTTCGACAAAAAACACTATCCTTGCCCGTTTAGTTTTAGAATAATAAAAGACTCATAAGTAATTTGATAGTCCTTGAACATTCATTTATTCACAACCAATTTTAAATCGACATACATTTTACCAGAGTGAGTTCTCAAAATGGTTTATACCCTTCAGTAGAGAATAGAAATTGTCAACATTTATTTTAAAAACGATAATTGTGCTAGAGCTACGGAGCGCATATTCAATGGAAATCACCCAGATAGAAGGGTTGGTTCTCAGTATGTTTTACAATTATTGAAAAAATTTATGGAAACAGGTTCTGTAGGAAACAAAAAGCATGAACCTCAGCGACCGATTAGGAATGAAGCAGTCGAAGTGGCAGTTCTGGGTCATTTGCAGATGGATAATACTCAATCGATCAGGAAAGTAGCTGAGGCTTCCGGTGTATCACGAAGCAGTGTTCATCGAATTCTGAAGGCCTACAAATTTCATCCATATAAATTTAAATTGGTATACGAATTAAACAAAGATGATCCCGATCATCGGCTTGAATTCTGTGAGATTCTTAGTGAACAATTAAACGCGGTAATGGCAATCTACTGTACAATATGTGTTTTTCTGATGAATCGACATTTCAGTTAAATGGGGAGGTAAACAGGCACAATTGTAGGTATTGGAGTGAAACCAATCCACATTTGTTCATGGAAACTCATATCCAAAGGCCTCAGAAGTTAAATGTTTGGGCTGGCATCTTAGGGGATCACATAGTCGGGCAGTTTTTTATTCCCGACAATTTAAATGGCGAAAGGTACCTCGATCTGTTAGAAAATAACATCGACCCAATGATTACCCAAATCCTCGAAGAAGACGATAATCTTTTAGAGGGCGAACTGTTTTTTCAACAGGATGGGGCACCCCCACATTTTGCTATAGCAGTCCGTCAATTCTTGGATAATCGGTTTCCTGAACGATGGATGGGAAGACGAGGTGCTGTGGAGTGGCCCGCTAGGTCACCCGATTTAACTCCCTTGGATTTCTTTCTGTGGGGACATTTGAAATCGAAGGTATTAGCAACAAAACCCGCATCTCTGGAAGAGTTACGTGAAAGAATTGTTCGAGAATGCCGTTTATTGACTCCAGATGTGTTTAGAAATGTTCGTACAGAATTTCAAGACAGATTATACTACTGTATGGAAGTCGGTGGGGGTCATTTTGAACAATACATACGATAATTTAAACTGCTTCTTTTATTTTTATTTCCCGAACCTAACATAATGAAACAGTTATTTCTCAGGAACGAATCGATAAAAGTTTAAAAAAATGCACAGTTATGTAGGGAATTGAAAGACCTTTCAAAAGATGTATCACTCGACCCCCCTTGCAATTTAATTTTTTTGAGGGGGTGGTCGTGTAGGGTAGAGGGATAATGATAGGTATACAAGTATTACATTAAAATATTGGAAACAAGGTCGACACGTTTCACCAATTTTTCAAAAGATTTTTATCTCCAAAGTTTTTCAGGGTGCCTACTTTTGGTTGGGACACCCTGTATGTTTATTGCATACTATACATGAGATAAATAAAATACTCAACTGACATGTATATATTTAAAACAAATAAAGAGATTTGTAATGGTAATGGTAATAAGTATACGTAATCATCTGATTCCAATGATTGTTATCAAAATGACATTTATTTATATAATTAGAATTTCGCTGAAACCGGTGTTATAATTAGCAATTATAAATGTATTTATTTCTAGAACTAATTAAGTTATGTTCGGCATTTAATGGAGATGGTGAAAATACAAATAGGCAATCGCAGGATTAATTAAATTTGTTAAAGGAAACATTCCAAAACAATTTTAGCGCTTAATTAAGAGTTTTTCCGTTTCGAATCGCCTTTTAACTGTCTGCAACGTAATCTTAATTGAAGTTTTTGTTTCATTTGCAGGATTTGCACGGCGTAGACTTGGAAGAATTTAAATATGGTGGGACTAACATAACAGCATTCAGACTGGTGGATCCCGATGGCCCCGATGTTCGAAAAGTTGTTAGGGACTGGAGCGGCGGAATGGATCCGAAAAACAAAAAAGGAGATCTGCCACTAATATATCGGGTATAGAACTTACATTTTATTGCATTTAGTTTAAATGTTCTTACTTAATTTCTTTTATATAAAATTTACTCAAGTTTATTTCAATTCTGGAGAAAACTCTTATGTTATTTAAATCATAATAACTACAGCAATTCTAGTAATTTTCATTGAGTTACTACTTAAATGCAAGTATAATTATACCGCGTGTTTCACGAGTAAGTTGTAATGGAAATTCTTCGAAAATTATGCAAATGTTCTAAACGAAACAAATCAGAAAGTATTTTGGAATAATATATTTTATTTCCTCTTTCATAATAGATGAAAAATGTTATTTTGGGTATTTAGTAGATAACTTTTATATACTCAATATCAATTATTTAAATATTGTCTAAATGTTGGTTGTGACATTTTCTTAATTTTTCTCTGTTTCTTATTTGGATGCTCTGCCACATACATTTTCTTCTAAACAATGCCCTTTTACGCTACCGGATTAGCTAACTTATTGTGCATTTTTTGATAAAAGCACCAAATGTGGCACAGAGGTAGACCGATGTAATATGAACAATTTTGGATGTGGAGCCATCGGCCAACTGCCCGCTGGCGGCAGTGGCGGCCATTTTCCAAAATGGTCGCCAGTGGACACACGAAAGACAACAGAAGTTAGATAAAGTTTGCTGCTGAAGGTTTTAGTTAATGTTTATTGAAGTTATAGTATAAGTTTTTTGGATTACAAACGCAATTTTTTGTATTCTGCTCTTGCTTCACCCAAAAACTATTTTTAGTATCTTGGACTTAAAAAAATTATAGAGGGCGCTGGTAACAGCTTAAAAATAAAAATGGCATCAGGTAAAGTGCCTTTTCTGTGCGAAATATTGAAACATTTTATTAGAAAAACTTGCTCAGAATTAAAAAAATTGACGTTGTACTGAATTACAGAACTAAATATTTTTTTTCTAATTTATAATTTTTTTTTTTTTTTAATATAAATGTAATAATTTAAATTAATTCATTCTTCCCCTGTTCTTCCATTTTCAGCACACATTTCAACTCTGTTTTTGAATTCTTTATAGCTATTTTGAATGGCTTGAAGGTCAATTGAATTTAGCATTTTTAATTCTCTCCTGTCTAGAAGACTTCAGTCAGCCTAGGTCTGAGGTTTCTCCAACAAGCTGCATTGTCCTAGATGGAGCAGTCACCATCCAGTTGCTGAAGCCTGGTAAGGCAAAAACCTACAACGAATATGCTCTGCAAGTTTTTGTGCCTCACATACTCTCAAAATTCCATCAAGGCGCGCGAGTGGACCTGGTGTGGGACCGCTACATTACAAACTCGTTGAAAGATACATCAAGAGCCAAGCGGGGAAAGGGGGTCAGAATACGAGTGGTGGGTGGTTCAACTATACCCGGGTACTGGGCCAGCTTCCTCAGAGTCGACGAAAACAAGACAGAGCTGTTCATCTTCCTCTTTGACGTCCTCTACGACTCATTCCAGCTTGCAGACAAGGAGCTGCTCATCACTAAAGGAAATGGTGTCTTGAGAAAGCCACCGCTTCTGGATACTTCAGCACTGGCTCCTTGCAACCACGAGGAGGCCGACACCCGCATTATATTGCATGCCGCCCATGCTGCTCACAATGGCCACAAGAAGATCCTCACCTGCACAGTTGCCACTGATGTTGTTGTCCTGGCAGTGGCTCTGGTACGCACCTCGAATGAGGAAACTGAAGTGTGGGTGTCCTTCGGCTCGGGGAAGACGTTCCGCTTCTTGGCAGCCCATGAAATGGCTCAGGCTCTGGGTCCTGAAAAAGCTCAGGCACTACCGATGTTTCATGCTTTGACGGGCTGCGACACGTCGCCGGACGGGGAAAGAGGACAGCATGGGCAGTGTGGATAGTGCTACCTGAGCTGACCCAGACACTCACTCTTCTCTACACTGCACCAGATCGTATTAATGAAGACGCCATGCACACCATTGAAAGGTTCATCATACTGCTTTATGACAGAACAAGCACAGACACCGATATCGACGAGACACGTCGCAAAGAAAAGCAGCGTCCAGCTGATCCCACCGACAAGGGCAGCCCTGAAGCAGCACGTTGAAATAGCAGTATACCAGGGCGGACATGTGTGGGGTCAGGCCCTGGTTCCTGCACCAACACTGCCATCACCAACCAACTGGGGTTGGATCAAGACCAGCGGCGTGTATGAACCTCTCTGGACAACGCTACCCAGATCTGCAGGGAGCTCGTATCTTGCAAATGCAAAGACTGTATGGAAAAGTGCAAGTGCAAGAAGGCTGGTCTGGAATGCACACCACTGTGTGCTTGCTCTGATAACTGAAGTCGCATTCTTAAAATTGTGACGCGTTTTTCTTCCTTCCAATTGCCTTGTGCACTCGACAAGTGGAAGCGTCACTTTAGCGCTTGAGCTTTTTAACAGATTTATTTCAGAATAGCTCGGGCGCCACCTTTACAATTTTTTTACGTGGGGCAAAGGTCCCACACTAGCCTCTTAACACAGCCTGTTGTAGTAGGGCTGGGATAGCTGCAGTGAAGAAACGGTAATTCCAGAGGTCGATAAGGAAGTTCAGACTATCACAGACACACAGCAGTAAAACTCAGAGTTAAAAACAATAACAGTGTTTATTAAATAAAAACCTACTATCTACAAATCTATCAAAATACTTAGTTAAGGTTAATAGTCAGTTTTATAATATTACCAAAGTACCAGTTTGATAAGCTAGGCTACCCAGGTGTGAATACGATTTAACGGCGAAATTAGAGGACGGTTAGCGGGGTATGAGGCAAGCAAATAGTGATGCGTTAAAGCAAACTAGTGAGAACGGTGACAGATATCAAGCAAGAAAGCACAATCACAAACTACTAAATTATGAATATCTCATGCAAATATTGCGAGCTTAATAGTTACAGCTTAATAGTTACAGACTTGGGTCGTAGTGTAGATTAAACAGAATAAATCAAACAGTAGAATAATAACAGTGAATAATAAAAGACCAAACTTTTATAAGTACGACTACTAACACGCTTCACACAATTTGTCTGATTCATCAAAGTGCCTGGACAATGGTGCAAAGACGCGTTTTCATAGTCTTAGGACGGACAGAAATGATTAACCACTTTACGACTAACTGAACACGCTTCACACAATTTGTCTGATTCATCAAAGTGCCTGGACAATTGTGCAAAGGCGTATTGTTCTAGTCTTAGGACGGACAGAAATGATTAAACACTTTATGACTAACTGAACACGCTTCACACAATTTGTCTGATTCATCAAAGTGCCTGGACAATTGTGCAAAGACGTATTGTTCTAGTCTTAGGACGGACAGAAATGATTAAACACTTTATGACTAACTGAACACGCTTCACACAATTTGTCTGATTCATCAAAGTGCCTGGACAATTGTGCAAAGACGTATCTTTATAGTCTTATAACATACGCAGAAATTATTAAACAGTTTATAGCTAACAGGGCACACTTCATACCATTTGTCTGATTCATCTAAGTGCCTGGACAATGGTACAAAGACGCGTCTTTATAGTTTTGAAATAATTCAATAGATTTCGGACACAGAATAACAATGCAAAAATATAATTAATAAATGTCTTAGTACATCTTTTCACATTCACCAAACTCTATATAAAGAGTCTACCAAATGATCAAAGTTCGCACCTGCGACAGTAAAACACTTAGAACAATTTACACCGACTACCAAGTCTGTTAATTTAAATTATAAATAATTTAACTTACTCCTGATCACTTTGCTAGCCTGCCTCGGACGACGATGTTAAACGGAGCACTACTCAAGACGGAATGAATTTCTCCAGCCCGGTTCGCTAGTATTATTTGGGCAAGAGCGCTTGGTTGGAGAGGGGATAAGCGCAGAGTGAATGCGCGTTGAGTTCACGGGAAATAACTAAGTCTTTAGAATATTTCGTGATTTGAATTTACAACTAAAATCACAAGTCCGAAAATAATTAACTGATAGAAATATTTCCGTGTTTGCCTGTCAAACGACTAAGTTAGAAATATTTTATTCCTCGGTTTCAGTAAAATTTTCTAAGTTCGAAAATAATTAACTGATAGAAATATTTCCGTGTTTACCTGTCAAACGACTAAGTTAGAAATATTTTATTCCTCGGTTTCAGTAAAATTTTCTAAGTTCGAAAATAATTAAATGACGAGTAAAAATCACAAGTTCATTTATAATTAAATGACAGAAAATATTTCATACCTGAGGTGCCTGCTTGACGTCGCGTGCTAACGATCAGTACGGTGGGTGGAGAACTGACTGATTTCAACTTCGCGTTGTAGTGCATAGCCAGCCCGTGGGCATGGAGGGAGTAGGCCTGCGCGCGGTGAATACCTATTCGCTTGTAGCAGCTTACATATTCTGAATGCATTTTATATTACGGATTTTTATTAGCAATTTTAAATATAAACTGATAACATTATTCTGATGCTGAAGGCAGTAAAATAAACAATTGAAATTAGAAACTTATAACATACACAATTTACTTGGAAAACAAACTGGTATTTCTAGGCGACCGGCATGAAAGACAAAATTTTTTAAAATTAAATATATGTACATGACATGGTTCTAATACAGGGTGTGCAAAGAAGCAATTTTAACGGACAGAATTGCATAGCAAATTTTGCATCGTTACAAAATGAATGTTGTGAACTGGCAGTGTACTGTACTGGGACTGTAAAACAGATTTTTGATATTTTGTCTTTTAATTTTTTAATGCAATATGAAAAATTTACAGAAATGAAGAAGTTTATTTGAATGTAAAAAATCTTAGTTTTCCATTAATCTTTAAATTACTTTAAACATTTCACATACAGTATACTTCAGTGTCATATTATAAAGTTAAATTAATATTTCGTATTGTATTTTTTTTAATAATTTAAATATAATTTGAAATGTGAAATATAAAATTATTAAATAAATATATATAACTTACAAACTATCTGGCATGTTTTCATTCAAAACATTCAATAAACATTCACTAAAACCTTCAGCAGCAAACTTTATCTAACTTCTGTTGTCTTTTGGGTGACCCCTGGCATCCATTTTAGAAAATGGCCGCCATAGCCGCCGGGGGGCGGGCAGTTGGCCGATGGCTCCACATCCAAAATTGTTCATATTACATCGGTCTACCTCTGTGCCAAATTTGGTGCTTTTATCAAAAAGTGCACAATATGTTCAAATATCCTAGCTAAACTGCCGCACTACTTGAAATCTACAAAATAATACAATTATCCAGTATTTTACAGAAAAATAATGAATAAAAACAAAATAAAAACAAAAATAAAAATAACGTAATAACGTAACGTGTACTAAATACACAGCTTTAAGAATATATTTGTTATATTCAGTATCTATAGATACTTACTGCTTACATAGAACTGTTGATATATCTAGTTGATAGCTTTATTTTAAATAATCTTCAGTTTGTTAAGTTCTTCTTTTAACATCGGCAGCCAGGTTGTGCAAACATCTACGGAAAAATTCGATATGCATTTATCCTCATTCAATAATATATATCTTCTTTAATTTTTCTTTTTTGCTATCTGTCTCTTTTTGTAAAGGATTCCTTATTATTTATATTTCCTACAAAATTGTCGAGCAAATCGACTCCATGGGGCCAAATTGCAAAAATATCGTCAACATATCTCCACCAACTAACCGAATGAGGATATTCATCGAACAATTCGAAACGCCTTTGCATGCCGAATTGGATGTTTGCACAACCTAGCTGCCGATGTTAAAAGAACAACTTAATAAACTGAACATTCTTTAAAATAAAGCTATCAACTAGATATATCAGCAGTTCTGTGTAAGCAGTAAGTATCTATGGATACTGAATATAACATATATATTCTTCAAGCTGTGTATTTAATATACACAGCACACAAACACTTACAATACGCTTTGAGAAAGGAAACGTCGGCAAAATACGTTATTTCCATTTTTGTTCTTATTCATTATTTGTCAAAAAAACATCCTCTAACTGCTCTTTTGACGGAAAAGTCACAGGCGTAGAGGTTATTTTTCAGTGAAATACTGGATAATTGTATTATTTTGTAGATTTCACGAACATTGTTTAGAAGAAAATACATGTGGCAGAGCATCCAAATAAGAAACACAGAAAAAATCAATTATTTTATGTGAAAAAACAAGGAATTGCCTATTCTTCATATACAGATGTGGTGGAGTACTACCAGCAGTGAATAAATTTAATACAGTTATTGTGTTCTTAAATCTAGAAGACGTGCAGTTGTCTCATTTTCTTGATATAGGCGTCTGAAAATAAGGAGTACGCCACCTGGTGGTCTATAGTCAAACTAATTATGGGCCTTTCTGTCATTGTCTCTTTAGTGTACGATGATATCAACAATAAGTAAATGATAAACTGAGATGCTAAGGTATTAAAAATATGATAGCGTTTAAGGGGATACACAAGATACAATTTGCTGGAGCCAACCTAGTCGGCATCCTTTGTAGATTTCAGGGACAACTCGTGAAAGCTGAGTTGGCACGACAATGTTCAAAGCATACCCTCTTTGATGTAGACACATTTAACCAGGCGTTGAGAGGGAAAAAGCTGGTACAAATAACCGTGGCCCGAGTAGCAATAATAATGGCCTGAACAATCACACATTGTAAGTGAAATTTTTGAAATAAGTAAATATATGCAATTTCAGCATATTTATAAAAGTAATATATACTATTGCACCATGCACTATTATGTTTTACCCCTGAATATTTCTATTTCATATTTTACAAAATACTGTTTCATTTATTTTACTTAAAGAATTAATAAATATCTTTTCAGTTATATTCAATGTACCACTAATTTCATAGGTATTTGATATGACACTTGTTTGTAAACATAGAGCATACACATTTATTAAGTTTTGTGTTGAATATGGGTTGAACCACACAAAATAATATGTCCTGCATTTAAAACATATTCCCCTTCATACACACCCTTAGAATTTTTACATTTTTAGTGCTTCCCAAATGTTCCATACATTGCAATATGCTTAACCTAAATGTCACTCATGTTTCCCGAAAAAAAAGTGATTTAAACTACAAATGTACATAAATTTAAAGAAATATTTAGGTTTATTAACATTTAACTAGCCAGACACCGTTAATGTCGAAGAAACTGTACTTTTCAAGGGAAAAGCTAGATAACCTAAAAAAATATGAATTTTGCTGAATAATGCCATTAACATCTTGCAAATCACTTAGAACAAAATCTTGCAAACCTTTATAGCCCAGACGACAGAGATCATTTTATAGTGAAACCCACAAAAAGTTGTAAACTGAATAATTTTTTTTTTAATGAGTTCGTGAAAGTGTATAGAATAATCCTGAAAATTTTACATTCCGCTCGGATGCAGAACATAAAAAAAAAGTGAAAAAAAAATTTTTATCAATTTTTTTAAAATTTTTAAATTAAGTCAGGCTAGAAAAAAACAAAAAATACAGGTGGATAGACAACGTGTTTCTGAACAAAAAATGTCTTAATGAAATTTATTGCTAAAGCCACGGTTTTCCCGGAAAAAATAGTGAAATAATTTTGTCACTCTGCTCGGCCAATCACACGGTTAAATGCATACTACGGAACCTCAAAAAATTTTTTGCAGTTCTAACAAGTAAAATAAAACTTTTTTCTCTTTCTGATTACACATTTTTAACATTTTTCTTAGTGAATAGGAGGTTAAATAGTAAGTATGGAGGAAAAATATATAATTATGAACGCGTACACAGACACCACACATAGCTCGCATGAATTTTTACGTGCCTTTACGGTATTGTATTTATTACAGATAAATCCTATCCACATTTCAACTATATCCATTGCATTCCTTATACATTTCTTAATGTATTGGAATAGTTCCAAAATTTATATTCAAAACAATCAAAGATATTTTCATAGTTATAAGAATAAGATCGTGAATATCGCAATTTCTTATCATGATATGATTAATCATATTTTCGAAAAAATGCATAAAAGTAAACGAACTTGTGTTTGAACATTCGAAAAGTATACATTTTTTCCGAAATAGTGGTATTTTATTTTTTCCAATGGGTCAATTTCTCGGCAAGTTACAGCCTCCAATATATATATTTATCAAGAAGATCATCAAGCAATTAAATTAAAATGATTTGAGATGTACTTTTTTTGAATCCACATTACTACAACTTAATAAACCATAATAATCATGAAGTGTACATACTTTTTAACAGTTCTCAATGAAGAAAGAATTGTTTTGAAGAGCTTTAATTTTTTTCTATATTTTGTATTGCGATGATTGAGTTCGGGCGTAATAATATATATAAGCATATTTTTCCCATCCATCCTTTGCTTGTATTGCTTGAAACAAAAAAGCATCAGAAAGCTACAATTTCCATCTTCTAAATGAACCAACACTCATATAGATTGAACAAATTCTGATTTAGTGACATTTATTCAGTGCGTCGATGTCACAGTCATGCGTATTCAAGCGCGTGCACGCATGTATCTCGCTCCGAGTTAGAACGTTACACTTGATTATTTTTTTCCGTGAAAACCGTGGCTTTAACGATAAATTTTGTTAGAATATTTTTTGTTCATAAATACGTGATCTATCCATCTGTATTATTTATTTTTTTCTAGCTTGATTTAGTTTCAAAATTTTGAAAAAATGGATGAAAAAATTTTTTTTTTCACTTTTTTTTATGTTCTGCACCCGAGCGAAATGTAAACTTTTCAGGATATTATTCTGCACACTTTCACGAACTCATTAAAAAAAAGTTTACAAAGTTTGCAACTTTTTGTGGGTAAATACCTTCGTCGACTGGGCTATTAGGTCATATGTTATTAATGTTATTATATCTAACGCCTAATAACAATAAACAGAAAAAAATCAATATAAGTATTCGCCACATAAACAAACAAAGGGCCTTTAATTAGTTGACGAGTTCTCCACTTTGGCGCTGGCATCTTAAATTCAGACGCCTATACTGTTAAAGCTTCATTGCATTATTTGGTCAATATTCTGGCATCTGTCACAGCAGACCAATATGATAAATTATTTGATTTTCTTTCCGTGTTACCGCGCGCTCACGATAATGACAGTTTAATTTTAGGTGACTTTAACATTCCCAAATATGCATCTTATTTAACTGATTTTCTCTATCAGAAGAAAATATATTAGCGTTAAACAATTTTTTTAATATGTTCAGCTTTTAACAACAATATTTTGTTTCTAATACTGATAGAAAATTTCTCTCAATAAAAATGTGCAGTAGAAGTCTCGTAATATATGGCTGTGCTGCAACCATTCGCCATTCGCACAATACTAATGTATTAGAACAGGACAGTAGAACAATCAGATGATACAGTAATTCGAGAAGATGACTACCCTTAGTACCAATACTACGGTGACAACTGCAGTTCAAATAATATTTTCTTCCGTTCGTATTTAATTAATCATTTATTTCTGAGTGACAACCCCCATTTTTTAAAAAAAGATAACAGATTTCTTCCTTGACAATTGTGTTGACTACTTACCAAATATTATTGTCCTCCATCGTACTTTTTCATTAATTATTATTCTTATGGTGACCACTCAGTATATTTTTCACTAATACTATAACCCATTTCTCTGTTGTCAATAACGTAGACTACTTACCAAATTCCTCCGTCAAATAAATATACACTCAAAGAAATAGTATGGGTAAATTCAACTAAAGAAAAATGGCTAACTAACAATACCGTTAATTTTGTTAAACTAAATTATATTGATGGTATTTTCAAACAAAAGGTGATTGTTATTATAATTAATAAAAAGTTGTCGTACAACAAAACAAACATTAACTTAAAAAATAGATGAATAAGACTATTATTTTTTTTCATCTGACTATTATTTTGTTGAATTCTGTCAAATTAAACTAGATAATAGTATATTTTATTTTTAATTATTGTTGAATTGTAATTGTAAACCCAGTAGCAGTTCGCTCTACTATTATAGTTGACAGATAAACCAATATTATTGTAGAGTTAACCATCAGTTCTGTTTACATAAACATAACATCGTTCTGCAATCCACTTTGATGAATTAAGACGTCGCGTCAGCGCTTTTGTTTGCAAATAGTATGGGCTAAATCAATCAATAAAAATTTGTCACACAACAAAATAAACATTAACTTAAAAAATAAGACTATAATTTATTCATCTTACTAATAATTTGTTGAATTTTGTCAAATCAAACTAGATAAATACTTCTACATAAAATTTGCTTGCTTACCACGTAGTCTGTTACAGAAACTATTCCTAGATGATGCCACATACAAATCACTGACAATAATCAATCATGCATTATCTTATACTGTTATGAATTTATAGAAAATTAATAACATGATTGCAATGTTCAAATTCTCATCGGATCAGGGATCATCGATATACTTGGATGGATCTTATAAACGATGGTTTAGGTAGTCTGATGTCTCAAAACTGAGATTTTGGCTATCCAAAAAAAACGTCATTATACAATATGAGTGTAGATCAACCTAAAAATTAGTTGGTGAACAAAAAACAAAGTCGTACCATTTAATTGTAGACCAAACTGAAAATGGTTAGTGAACATAAAAAAATGTCATTATACTATTTAATTTGTTGTTCTACAAGAAGATATGATTACCAAACTACTATTTTTTTACGAAAACAAATAAAGTTATGGTAGGACTAAAAAAATAATTACTTACTTAACCAACTAAATTTCATGTTAAAAATGACAATAAAAATTGTATGGTGACAAAATTTGTTCGACTATTCTTTTCTGGTTGATTTATTATGAAACTAGATAGGCGCGATTTCATATGCTCTTTTTGGTTGATTTCACTTATCATTTTCTTTGAGTGAAGCACCAGCAGATAGCAGAAGCAAACAGAATTGAAAATCCTTAATCTATATAGTCTGGAACATGAAAGTCCGAGGTTTCTACTTTCCTTCGGTAAGCGAAGGTTGTAAAGATATTCATTAGAGCTACAGGGCTACTGAAAAGCGGTATACCCCCGTTTTCGAGAGCGGGGAATACGATGATGACAATGATGATAATGGAATACGATGGTGACAATATTTCCCGACCTACCCTTCACCCACTACTCCTAAACGTGAGAACCTGCCCCTTTTCCGATTTTCCGGTGCTAGGCTTACAGGGGCTTGTCGGATCGATTTTTTTTTATCAATTCGGATAAAATAAGTAACGATTTACCAGGTGACCTAACTCACCCCCAGGAGTTTAAACTACCCCCACCCCGAATAACGAAATACCATGATAGCAACGATAATAAGCTCTTATATTTTATTAAAAACCGTTGCCTAAGAAATTACTACTATCACATCCAGATTCTCTATTCAAGTTTTTCACAAACAAAAAAGCAATTACGATGATATGGCAACGGATTCGGAAATTTTTCTCGATTCAAATGCATTACCTAATGACCTATATAAGGTAGCTTTAAAATTAGTCAGCTTTTTATATTTGAAATAAATATCCTCCTGAAGGAAATTTTAATGACATTAGATTGGAATCTAATGTCATTCATGCTTCAGCAAGATGAGAATGTGGATATACGTAAATTTCCCACGACAGAGGCTGCCATACGCGAGCATGCTCTTAGGGTATACTATCAATGTCAAGCCTGGCTTTTGAAAACGAATTTAAATCCGCTACATTGGTGATGGACTATAGAAATGGATTTTTAGCATCAAAACTCTCTTCAGAGAAACTCATTCCAGATTAATTTTTTAAGCAAAATAATTATACTTGTATGAGTGGATGTGTTAAGCAATGTGGCTATAAAAAACTAGGTATTAAATGTAGATCGTTCTGTAAAAATTTTAAGGGTACCGACTCTAATAATTGCGTGAACGTAGAGGAATCACTTGAGCAGGATGATGATAATCTTGATTACGACATAAATTTAATTACAGAAATAATAATGTCTAATGATAATGGTAACGATGGTAATGATGATAATTCTAGTAATGATGAAAATGACAATGAAGATGATGATTATGAATATAACGAGACGGATTGGAAAGTCAATTTCGACTCGGAAAAACAGTCTGATAATAATTGTAAGCGTCGAAAAATCTATTAGCATAGAATAAGAATTATATGTAATGAATGATCATTGAATGAATAAAAACGAGAATATTTTACATATATAATCAATGAATAAACAAAAATATCTAATATATACCAATGACTCGTCTCAATTAATTCCATACAAACCACTAAAGGAAAAGTTCACTTCGTGTAAAGGCTGCATGAATCCCCTGGTTTATTGGGTCTCGTCTGATCCAGGTTTACTTATTTTATTAGAATTGATGAGAAAAATCCTATCCGACAAACCCTCGCAAGTCTAGGACCGGAAAATCGAAAAAGGAGGTTATTTCTCAGGTTTATTGATAGTGGGTGAAAGATATGTCGGGAAATATTCTCAACATCGTATTCTCCGTCCTCGAAAATGGAACTATACCGCTTTCCAGCTGATTTTCGTTGTATTTCGTTATTGGGAGTGGAGATAGTTTTTACCCCCAGTGGTGAGTTATGCTACTGTTTCAAATATTTACTTATTTTATTCAAACTAACCAAAAAAAGCCCGATACGACAAGGTCTTGCAAGCCTAGAACCAGAAAATCAGAGAAAGGGGTAGTAGTTGGAGGAAACTATTGTTCCCCACCCTCGAAAACGGGGGGGGAGTAAATGTCTTGCGGTCCGGTCGTAGAACTTTTGGGGTAAAAGCTTTACCTCAAGCGACTAAATATTCTCCGTAAAAACCGCCGTAGTGAAACCAGCAGCCAAAGATAGCAGCTAAAATCTACGAAAACACCCGAAGATACATAGACGTTCGTCACAATGATAACTGGGTACGTTCCTAAAAAAATTAATAAAAAATGGAATTAAATTATGAGTTCAAATTGTAGGGCGCATAAAAGAAAGAAATATAATTATACGTGTATGATATAAACGATTCATATATTACTTGTTTGCAGAGAATTCTAAGGCTAAATAACTTTTTGAATTAATACAAAATAATAAAAACTACATATCAAGTAAATCTTAACCAAGCTATTGTTAGATATTCTAAATTTTTCTATCAAATGGCATCGATTTGTCTTTGGTCTCCGGGGGCGAAACAACCCTTTATATAGTAAAAAATTAATAACTGCACAACCACTTGAGTGTCCAAGATTTACGCTTGGGAGCATTTGTAATAAGCTATTCTGAATATTTTTGTAAAACGGCATCGATTTGTCTTTGGTCCCCGAGTGTGAAACAACTTTTTATATTGTAAAAAATTAATAACTGCACAACTACTTGAGTGTCCAAGATTTGCGCTTGGGAGAATTTGTAATAAGCTATTTTGAATATTCCTGCAAAACGGCATCGATTTGTCTTTGGTCCCCGGGGGTAAAACTACCCTTTAAATAGTAAAAAATTAATAACTGCACAACCATTTGAGTGTCCAAGATTTGCGTTTGGGAGAATTTGTAGTAAGCTATTCTAAATATTCCTGTAAAACGGCATCCATTTGTCTTTGGTCCCCGAAGGTGAAATCTCTTACTATATAAAGGGTTGTTTCACCCCCGGGGACCAAAGACAAATCGATGCCTTTTTACAGGAATATTTAAAATAACTTATTACAAATTCTCCCAAGTGCAAATCTTGGAGACTCAAGTGGTTGTGCAGTTATTAATTTGTTACAATATAAAGGGTTGTTTCACCCCCGGGGACCAAAGACAAATCGATGGCGTTTTACAGGAATATTCAGAATAGCTTATTACAATTTCTCCCAAGCGTAAACCTTGGACACTCAAGTGGTTGTGCAGTTATTAACAGTTCAGTGCAGTTAAATTTTACTATATAAAGCACAAATTGTTTCGCCCCCGGAGACCAAAGACAAATCGATGCCATTTGACAGAAAAATTTAGAATATCTAACAATAGCTTGGTTAAGATTTACTTGATGTGTAGTTTTTATTATTCTGTATTAATTCAAAAAGTTATGTAGCCTTAGAATTATCTGCAAACAAGTAATATATGAATCGTTTATATCAGACACGTATAATTATATTTCTTACTTTTATGCGCCTTACAATTTGAATTTATAATTTAATGCTCTATTTTTTATTAATTTTTTTAAGAACGTACCCAGTTATCATTGTGACGAACGTATATGTGTCTTCGGGTGTTTTCGTAGATTTTAGCTGCTATCTTTGGCTGCTGGTTTCACTACGGCGTAAAAACCAACTGTAGTTTTAAATTAAATCTATAAATTTTTCTCCAGATATATTGCCAAGAGTAATAATACTTGATTAATTTGACAATTTATTATCAAATATTAAATTCCTCGCACTAAATTACTCGAAATTGAATCATACAATGAATTAACAATTTACATTCTATATTATTAGGCAACCACGCTCTTGAACAAATGTAACCGGTAAAATTATAAGCACTAGCAATATTATAACATATTGTGATGAATTTTTAATACTGTAAACCTTTCAGGAAGAAATGTGTTAGATATGTTATTAGGGTGGCCCATCTTTTTCGAAATCGAAATTTTTTATTTCTCACCCCTGCAAATGGTTCCATTTGAAGAAAAAACAGTCCTATCAAAATATTATTGAGGCAAATTGAAGGCAAGGGGTGCCGCAGAATGCATTATTATGCAATAATAAAAGTAAATGGAATTATTTACATTCTTTGGTTGATGCATTGTTTTTTTATTTTTAATCAGCATCATGTATCTTTAGAATGACTAATCAAGTCATACAAATATCAAAGACATTATCTGTTGTGACTATGACATGTGTCATACTACTGTAAATTCGTAGTCTAAGAAAACTAGACTAGAAGTTTTTGAAATAAAACTCTCGTTTTATCTTTGTGTATTTTATTATGAAACGTTTTTTTCATACATAGTACCAAATATTATGCTAAATCTACAAGACTATAGTAATAAAAACAATATTTTTTGCACTAGGCCAAAGCATACGACAGGGTTTCTTTTTTTACATTTGGAAACTGTGATTTATAATCATTTACAACTTGGAGTAAAAACTGTTTTTGGTCTTCATTTTTTGTTAAAATGTCATTATAGTCAGTAATAAGTTTGATTCCTCTCTCAGCGGCATCATTTACAACTTTAATTTTGTTTACAATATTGAAACATCGGGTATAACTTTCATTTTCCCTCCATGTTGTTGGATCATTTTCCAAAAATTCCATAGACAAACCTAATTTTTGAAAAAACTGTTTAGTGTTCTCGCATATGAAGTCCTGAATTTCCTTGTTTTCAACGTCAGTAATGTTACTAATCATAAGTCGTTTAATACCCTCTTGATTTGGTGCTTTCCTATTCAAAGCTTTAACCATTTCTCTTTTAGTGGTAACTGAAATATCGTCATCAAAGAAAGATAAGCCAACATTTACTGAATTAAGGTACCACAAATGGTTCACTATTTTCCTACTTGCGGCTTGAGATATTTCTTTGTCAATATTTTGATAATTAATGAGTTCTTTACAAAAGTCTAAGTCATGAAGCGGTGCTCTACTAGCAAATGACGCTGTAAACCAGGCCTTTACATAAACCTTTACAATAAAGAGACATATATCTTCAATACCTATTTTTTCTTTTTTAGTTAGTTGGAACTCATCTTGGAAAAAAAATATTTTTAGACAGTAAATGGCTTTGGCCATCCAACGTGCATGATGAAATGCCCCTGGTTGATAGAATGTCGTGTGAGTGGGCTCTTCTTCAACAAAAAGTTTAGAAAGCATTAAAAATTCTTTATAATCATCACGAGGCTGTTGCAAAGTTAAAGCTGCATTTAGAAACTTTACAATTTCGGCTTTAACTGGTTGTAAAATGTGTTTAATTTTTGATACCTGAAATCCAGTTTTTAGTTTATTTTGATCTATTTTAGGCCAAAATTCCCTAAAACGTTTAAATAGTGGCACATTTGGACCAGATGAGGAAGGCATTTTTGTATCAAACACACTTCTCAAAACCACTTCAAAAATATGATGTCTACAAGGAAAATATAGAATATCTCTTTCTAATTTTTGTTGCAATAGTGTGGCTGCCCCATTTATATAACCCATATTTGATGCTGTTGTATCACAACACAAAGCTACTACCTTTTCGTCCAAATTCCATTCACAAAGCACATCATAAACTGCTTCAGTCTGTTCTCTTCCAGTTGAATTGGGCAAAGCTGGTACTCCAAGTAGTTGTTCAATATCTCCACTAGTAACTAAGATAGCAAGTCTATCGATATTTCCCATTCCAGTGAGAGAAGGTAAAAGTTTTCCATCCCAATGGATGACTGGGGCCGGCAATTCAGAATTACCGAGGGCAGTTTTTAATATTTCAGCTCTTTCTTCGCGGATGCGTTGTCTAGAGCGCTGAAGTGTGGTTCTGCTGATGGACAAAGATGTGGTGACCTGTCCTAGTGCTTCTGCTACTGCCGTCAAAATATGGACTCCACACCTGTCGCTTATTTTGCAAGCATCAAATGCAGCGGCTAGTTTTGGTGTGATGATGTTACATGTTCCATACAATCTCCTCTTTTTTGGCTGTGACGGGCCAGGCTGGTCTTGTAACAACTCTTCTTGGGCTTCGATTATTTCATCTTCATTTTCGTTGGAGTCGGCTGAATTACTACTTGATGATGGACAGGTGACTGTTTCCTCTAATCTAGCTTTTTCTTGTTGACTTCGTTACATTCGTTCGGATAATTTCTGTAATTTCTCCTCAGCTGATTTTTTTTGAGAAGCAAGTTGGTAATCAATACCATGCATAAATCCAGGACGTCCCTTTTTTCTTTGGTTAATTAAAAACTGCTTATCTTCATCTATTTTCATCAACTCCAATGCATTTGCATGAGAAATGTCAAAGAGATCGTCCAATTTTTCAACGAAATTTTTTTCTTTACCTCCCGCACTGGCCCTTTTAGTCGATTTTTGTTAGTTCCTCCACTCTGCATAAAGTTTATCTAGTTGTTTAACACAATGAAAATACTGACGTGTCGGAATGCGAGCTTTATCCCAAAAAAACTGACACCTCTTTTATTGTTAATTTAGAACTTTCATGTACACTTAGCTTCACTTCACGAATGTTATAAAAGAGCACTTGTAATACTTGTCTATTAGACGGCAATTTATTGCCAATGATTTGTGACGAATAGTGTCCAACTAAGTAAGTGAAAGTATCCTTTCGTAAGGAACGTATGCTAGAACTTATAATGTCACCACTGTAAAACACAATTGCAAACTGACATAAAAACCTACCGTAGGTGCATTATATTTTCAAACTTCCAAAACAAATAATTTTTAGGAAATAATTACACAAATAAAACATTATGAGAAAAGAGGTAGATATTTGTATTTTAAGTAAAATTTAAGTGTATTACCGTAATAAAATCTTGTCTACAAATTTCTACCTGAATGCGGCACGGGTTACCGTAATAAAATCTTATCTACAAATTTCTACCTGAATGAGGCACGGGTTACCGTTCACCGAATTATCTGAAACTTTGACATAAATTATTCCTAGTATAATAGTATATTTTCGTGGGGTGAGACTTAAAAAATATGCAAAAAAAATTCACCCCGTATAGAGATGGGCCACCCTAATATGTTATACAATAATACGAAGTAGTGTCAAAAAAGTTATGTTCAGTTTTACTTTTAATTCGAGTGAAATATGATTGCCAAACTTGTACAAGTGTACCAGAGTAGTTGTACAAGTTGTAGTTGTACAAAAATACAAGACGTGTTTTTATTATAATATGTTCCTTTGTATAAACGATCCATAGAACTGATAAACTACAAACTTTGTGACACGTCATATTTAATCATATTTCGTTTGCTCCTAATCACAAGAACAGTAAGAAACATATTGGAGAAAATATTCTGCCTGATGCATTGACAGATTAAATTAGTCTGGCTGCTGGTTTCCGGGTCTTCTTCCGCGTACACTCGGTTGAGTGCTTGACGTTTCGACCATCTTGTTGTGGTCTTCTTCTGAAACGAAGTGGGCTCTAACGTGACATTTTGAATTGTTTTTATTATTTAAACGTTTAAATCATATGTACTCATCGTCCTTGATTATGAGAAACGGAGTAAGCTCATTTAGAAAGTTATAAGCTATATTTGAAAAATGCATGTTACAGTCGTTGCGGCCTATTGTGTCATGTTTCAGTATGATAATTGCTTTTATTGTTTTGTGTAATTACGCAAATAGCTGCTTGTGTGCTGTGGGATTTGCTAAATGTAATTACAGCTTCCAACTTTTATAGCTTTAGTTATTTCACAACGATGTATCATTTATAATTTCTTTACATTAAAAATTCGATAGGAACAAACCCTATGAGAGAACTAGTCACATGCATAATATGATGCATAATAAAAGAGTTGCAAGATACATTTTTATAAATTGCTCTTCGATACATATATCAATTATCCTTTAATGCTAATAAAATCAATGGATTGTGTGAGTAGGACGAAAACCCGACTACTGTCTGATGCAACCAGATTAGTTCTCCCCCCGTTTTCGAGGATGCTGAACACTGTGGTGGTGGTAGAATTTCTCGTTGGGGTGACCCGCAAATGGCAAAAAACCATCCCCAAACGGAGGTTAACGCGTATTATAATATTTTGAGGGACTCTTACTTGGTGATCCACCATTTTCGAGGATGCTGACCACCGTGGTGGCAGTATTTCTTGTTGGAGTGACCCACCCCCGCAAACGGCCAAAAACATCCGCAAACGGGGGTTAACGCGTATTATAATCGTTTGAGGGCCCTTACTTGGTGATTCTCCGTTTTTGAGGATGCTGAACACCGTGGTGATGGGGAGGAATCCCCGAGGTGACCCACCTCCGTAAATGGACAATAACAACCCTCCAAAGGGGTGAGAGTGCGTTCACAGCATACCGCCGGGCAAAACTACCCCCCCCCCCCATTTTGAGGATGTTACACAGGAAAAGAACATTAAGATGTCACCTCGACCTCATCAAAAAAGTAGTTCGTCTTCCTGAAAAAAGATGAATATATATTTTTTGTACATATTTTTTGGGAAAAATAGGTTCATATGATAATTTAAACATCTGATTTATTTAATTATAATACATCCTACAAGATATTTTCATTGACGCAAACAATTACTGCATCTATTGTTATATTGTTACGCTTTTCTTACAATATAAAATACTATGACTAAAAAAAGCCAATAAATTTATTTTTTTATTTTAAATTTATTTTTTACGTTCTTTGAACCCGTGCAGTTACACACTCATTATGGAAATGGAATATTTTTTTGCCATTGAGGGGGTGAATGGGTGTTAAGCACTCGATTCGTGGTCCTCGTCGTGTACGGCATGCTCGAAAATGGGAGGGAAACCTTTTTGTCCAGTGGTTTGATGAGAGCACTCTCTTACCCCTTTGGAGGGCGGTTATTGGCCGTTGAAGGGGTGGGCGGATGTCAGGCACGCGTCCCACGGTCCTCCTCATTTTGTTTGAATTGAATTGGGTCCTCTTCATGATTGGCATGTTCGAAAACGGGGGATCAATAAGTTGATTCCGTGAAACAAGATCAATACGCGTTTGACCTCGTTTGAAGGTGGTTTTTGGCCCCTTATGAGAAATTCTGCCACCACCACGGTGTTCAGCATCCTCGAAAACGCAGGGAGAACTACTTTGATTGCATCAGAAAATAGTTGTGCTTTTCGGGTCTTTTTCCGACTCGCACGATCCACTAAATTGGTCGAATCACTACATTACTTTACAAAAAACAAGGCTATTTATAATTTTCTCTAAATCTTATTTCCTTCAAGCTCCTTCTTAAAGAAGACGTGGTATAACAAACCCGCCTATACACAAAACGGGGTTTTAGATTTTCCAAAAAGTATTGCCTTATTTCAAAATCCTAAATACTATTACCGGTTGAATTCGGGTCCCTTTAACCATATTCAGTACATTTGTATAGTTGACTAAACACTTGTTAAGCGTGTAAAAAATGTAGGCGTATTTGATGGTCAAAGGAACCGACATTTTAAAGTTTTTATAAGACCTGAAGACAACTATAGCAACTTTTCAAAGAAAGTGGCAAGCTATGGTGTATAATTCCGTACTTATTGTTTAAACGATATAATAAATATTGTACATTATATCAGTCTACTTAATCTTTCCAGGCTTCCTAGTACCTTGTCACTCTTTCCTCCTTCTTGAGCCTTGTCCTATGAAGATTATTGACTTATAATGAACTTAGAGATCTTATTCGTCTGTACTTTTTAAGCTTAAGGCACGGTCCAATGTGCTAGGTAGCAACTGGAAACGATAGGCATACATGGTTCTATTCCCTAATTCTCTATTCATGTGTACTTATGCACGTTACTCAGTTACTAAACATAAGAACGCAGTGTAATTGGTCGCTTTATGCTTGCATTGAATCTTATAGATAAAAGCTTGGGTTAGCAGTTTAAAAATAATTTCTTCTAGATGGTTTTGAAGGCAACTCACATGAAACAGGTTGTTGCATTCATAGTATGTATGTCATGTAGCCAATCTGGAACTCTCTAAATTAAGAAAACTAAAAGAAATAAATACACCACTCATAAGCAGGTGATTGAACGAGATTCATATATTTTATATATTTTATTCATTTCCCCGGTACAAATCTTATGCATTTTATGCGCGGTGTTAACCTGTATGTCATGTAGCCAGTCTGCAACTCTTTGGTCGTTGCCAAAAAGAAAAAACTGTTAGTGGTCCTGCTCTTTTCACTTCACGGGTTTTAAAGCACTTTGCCGCATGTACTTGTAATCGAGGTATACTGTAATTTCATATCACAGTCGATAACTATTATTGGGAAAGTGAATGAAAACTCATATTTTTAAGTGAATAAAGAAAACCAACATGATCAGCTTTGCTACCTGTTACGCTGCTTGATACATTTTAAGGGGAAGTAATGGAAGTACACTACTTATTTTCTCTTTAAAGTAAGCCGTGGGAAACTTTCAGATTATTACATCGAATAAGTGTTCAATCCCAACGAATATCGATTAAAATAGATCGACGCCATCTAGTGTTAGCTAACTTGCAAGATACACTTGGATATTCGATTGTGTTTGGGAATTAACTAAAAAATGGTTACCCAGCGTTGCATAAACAGTAGATAAAATGGACTGATGTACGTGGCTTTTCAATAATATACGCGAAATTTTAAACATAGAAAAAAGGATAAAATGCATGTACTCTATAATACATTTGAGATGGTCTCTTACCATACCAACTTGCTGAGGTTGTCTTCAGAGGGTCCTCTTTGATGTTGAAACCAGGACTGTGGCACAAGCTTGTTGGATGCACTTTTATGAAAGTTTATAATGCACGTCACAATGTACAAAAAATAAGTTTATAATAAGCGGTTGTGAATAATAATTAAGAGTCAATGCCAATGTGCTCAAAAAATGCCAAGCGATAAAAATGTCTGTGTTCATACAGCAAAGAACTACTGCTATCTTCTTGTTTTTTATCGAGAAATACCTCAAAATTACATGCGCATTAATATTAAGTGACATGTGAGCAATTTAAAGGTAAATTTGGTGCGAAGATTAAGGACTAAATGTAATTTTAAAAATGATTATAAATATATACACACATTTACTAAAAAATACATAAAATAAATAACAAAAAAATAATAGTTTTAATGAAAACTAAACAGATTGAGAAATGTCGCTTGAGAGACGAGACAGACGGGTTCGAAAGTCGACATCGCCATGCAGGAAATGAGAATTTGATAATATCTAAAGCATCGCGGATAGATGAGCATATTGGTAAAGTTAATTGGAAGTTCCAAATTTTGATTTAGCCATGGGGTACATATTGGGGATGGGATTGTAGCAAATTGATTAAATATAGATTTTATTCATATACATACTTTGCTTTAAAGTACATTTTCTCGTACTCGTTTGCATTTTAATATGCCACGGTCTAGACCGTGGTGTTATTGGTATTTAAGAACATAAAAACACTTTCAAAACGTGGTATATTGCCCTCACAATTATCCAGAGGTATCCTTACTCTGGGACGGGAATGGGACAGGAATTTTCTAGGTTGAGCCATCTCGCAGGCTAACGATCGCTGCCATGTGGTCGAGAGAGATTTTATTGTCGAGGGAATTTGATCTTCCCATGGAGTAAGGGCGCAAAAAACTGCTGAGGATTTTCCTTGTCATCTTTTCAGCTGCTGGATACTTGACAGATAGAACCTCATACGTTCTCCATTTTTCGAATGGTTGATTTCTTATATTAACTTCTTATTACGTTAATGGATGGTTTTACAATAACCGGTTAAATAAAAGTCAGATTTAACTTTCAGATTATCACAGAAATTATATCTTGCAATTACTAGTCATTTTTAAGGTCGTAATACCTAGTAGTAGATTAGTTATGGCGAAACTAGAAGCTGGTAGTTTATTAGCAGCACATAATTAACTCTTTATTGGTGATGTACAACTCTCTGAAGGTCTACTGAGATAAGACCTTGCTAGAAATCTTCCCGTCAAAATACTCTTCAAATATCGCAACAAAATTTGATAAATCGTTGAAGTCACAAACAGACACACACACATACAGACATAAAAGGATATAGCTTGTGACGGAGGTTAAAAAATAAGCATGTATAGGTCCAATTTCATTGACAAATATTGCGGAAGAATTTAAATAGAGTTAGACTGTCACCCAGAACAGTGGTCTCGCGCTAGATTTTCGTGTTTGTTGAGATAATTTTCAAAGTGAACATATTTTTAAGTTGCTTGAAAATAACAAGTGGACAAAAATATATTTTGCAGTAAACTATTGTTAAAATCAAACAACTATTTTATGAATGCAACGGTAAGTAAAGTAAAACTTAAATATTAATACAAACAATAAATGAATTTACTCCTGCCACCGATTGGATTAGTTCAGCTTTTATCTCTAGTTTTACTTCAAATTAAAAAAACTAAAAGAAACAAATACACCACTCATAAGCAGGTGATTGAATGAGATTCATATATTTTATATATTTTATTCATTTCCCCAGTACAAATCTTATGCATTTTATACGCAGTCTCTGGTTTATAAATCATCACTTTAAGTTATATAAGTTATATTGACACCCAAATTAAGGTAAAGATGTAGTTAACCTGCAAATTAGGGTTAACAATCAAGAAAGTTAACTTGCGATTGTAAAACTGGCTGTTAATGCTCGTATGTTAGTACAGAATACTTACAAGCAACTTGAAGATATCTAACGGTAATGCTCACGTTGCCTGTTAAAGCTTCACATGTCTCTACTTGAGATAAGTATAGATTATCAGTCGCCTTTGATAATTGCTTCAAGTTTACCCAGTAAAGTTACATCTTAGTTAGCCTTGTATCACTTAGGATATTTTTTTGATATATTGTATTTATACAGGGAGGGCAGAGAAAGTGGTTTTACCAATCCCACACTGTCCTCAATAGAAAGGGTTATATAAACTCATCCACGGTTTAGTGTGGGTTAAGAAAGGTCTTTCAATTTCGTAAGTCTCTTTGTCGGGCAGAGGTTCGAAGACTGTCCAACCAGGCCAAAAGGACTGGCAGATGGGATGACTACAAAGAGGCCCGTCTGAAATACGTCTACGCCATTAGAGACGCAAAAACCAAATCATGGAGGAAGCAATGCGAGGAGGTAGAAAATACTCCCGAAGCTGCTATACTCCAGAAAATCTTGCAGAGAGACAAACAGGTAAAGATAGGATCACTGCAAAGACAACAAGGGGAGTACACAAACACTGAGAAGGAGACCCTAGATTTATTAGTAGAGACACACTTCCCAGGCAGTGTAACCACCCTACAAGAAAAAAGCGGTCCACTCGAAGACATACCAATAAGAAGGGTGTCAAAGGAGGACTGGAAAACTGCAAATAAAATAATAAACAAAACAAGACTTGTATGGGCAATCAATTCATTTGAACCATACAAGTCACCAGAGCTGGATGGAATATTTCCAGCTCTACTCCAACAGGGAGTGGAAATACTTGCAACACCCCCGTGTACATTATTCATGGCCAGTCTGGCCCTGGGTTATGTGCTAACCGGCTGGCGGAAGATAAAGGTGGTATTCATACCAAAACCAGGGAGTGATACCTACGCCCAGGCCAAATCCTTCCGACCCATTAGTCTAACATCATTTCTCCTCAAAACCCTGGAGAAACTGGTTGATAGGCATATCAGGGACGGTAAACTGAGTACAGAACCTCTACATCGAAACCAGTATGCCTACCAAACAGGAAAATCTTGTGAGTTAGCAATACATGAGCTTACAAAAAAAAAATAGAAAGGGCCCTAGACAGCAAAGAAACTGCCATAGGAACCTTCTTAGACATAGAGGGTGCTTTTGACAATACCTCATTCGACTCACTAAGTGATGCAGTGAAGAGGCGCGGAGTCGAAAAGTCAATAACAAGATGGATCGACTCAGCACTCAGAACTAGGAAAATTCAGTCCACGCTAGGATCCACGACAGAGGAGGTGTCCGTGACCAGAAGGTGCCCGCAGGGGTCTTATCTCCTCTCCTATGGTGCCTGGTCGCGGACGAGCTCCTATCTCGACTGGAACAGCGGGGAATATATGCGCAAGGCTACGCAGATGATATCGCCATCCTGATAACAGGAAAACACGAGGGCGCTGCATCAGAAAAGATGCAGCGAGCTCTCGTTATGGTAGACAGATGGTGTACCCAGGAAGGTCTTTCCGTGAGTCCAAGGAAGACCACTGTGGTCGCCTTCGCAAGAAAGAGGAAACTCAACCTGGGAAGATTATATCTCCGGGGAAATGAATTGCAGGTGAGCAATGAAGTGAAATATTTGGGACTGATTTTAGATACCAAATTAAACTTCAATGCACATCTAGACAGAGTGACTACCAAAGCTACGCGGGCCTTATGGGCCAGCAGAAGAATGGTAGGCAAAAACTGGGGACTACAACCAAGAATGGTGCACTGGCTGTACCAAAGGATTGTAGTACCAATAATAACCTATGCCTTCCTGATCTGGTGGCATAAAGCCGGAAAAGGGGAGGCAATGAGAAAACTACGGAAAGTACAAAGACTGGCATGTCTAGGCATAACGGGAGCAATGTCAACAACGCCTACCGCAGCCATGGAAGCGCTACTTTGCCTGCCCCCACTACAGCTAGTGGTGGAGAGTGAGGCACTGTTGGCGGCGCACAGGCTGAAAATAAACGGACATGGGACCATTCCAAGAATAGGATACCACACCGAAATATTCCAACAAATAGGGAAAAATCGACTACTAGATATGCAGTCAGACAGAATCAGCATAAGCCACAACTTCACAAAGACCTTCAGGGTATACATACCCGATAGGGAAGAGGAAGGAACAAGGCAACTGCGAAGACATCCAAATGATACCATATGGTATACTGACGGATCTAAAACGTCAAGTAGTACTGGAGCAGGGGGGACCAACCAGGGACAGACATCAGTCTGAGCCTGGGCAGTACCGCAACGGTGTTCCAAGCAAAAGTCACAGCCATAGAAATCTGTGCACAAGAAATGATACGGAGGTCATATACTGACAAAGGAATCCGCATCATCACTGACAGTCAAGCAGCTATCAAAACTCTGAATGCAGTAGAGATACGTTCCGACACGGTAAAAGACTGCCTTGAATCCCTAGCGAAACTGGCGGAACACAACAGTATACAACTGGAGTGGACGCGAGGACACCAGGGCAATGAAGGCAACGAAAAAGCAGATAAGCTGGCCAAAGAAGGCGCAAAAACAGCCTTTATGGGACCTGAGCCATCCTGCGGGATATCATACAATACCGCAAGAGGAATGGTAAAGGAACTATTGAGTCAGAAACATATCTTGTACTGGACCGGCGCGCCGGGGATGAGGCAGTCACGTATGTTCCCCACCGGCGGGCCATCCATGACAAAGACCAACGAATTGCTAAATCTGAGCATAAAACAGCTGAGATGTGCAGTGGGAATCCTAACAGGACACTGCACACTGAATAGTCACCTAACTAACATGGGTGTGAAAGATAATCCAGAATGCAGGATGTGTGGTGAGGATGAAGAAACTCCTTACCACATACTATGTGAATGCCCAGCATTAGTGGCTGGGAGGTTCTCATACTTCGAGGGACTAACCGTAACCCCGGAAGAAATAGCCAGAGCTCCCATTGACCGTATATTCTCCTTTTGGAGAGGAACGGGATTAATGGGATAATGAGACTATGGGGTACAATAAGCTTAAGCTTCAGTACAGCGAGGCTTCGGGACCGCAAGCCATAAGGAAAAAAAAAGTCTCTTTGTCTGTCTTCTGGCGTTACAAAGACAAATGCCATAAATTCTTCTGAAAAAAATTGTCGATTAAATTTTTCTACAGTTTTATAGCAGGAAGGAAAATTAAGATGTCATGAAATGTGAAATAAATCATAATATTTTACCTTATCTTATTAATAAATAATATGCAGTAGCTATTAGAATTATGAACGAATATTTGCAAAATTATAAAATGTATCCGATAATGTTAGAATATTGATATATTCAAAACACTGGTCACAAAGGTTAAGAAACGATGGTGGAAAACAATATTTGAAATGTAGTTTAGAGGTAACCTGATATACTTTTAGTGAAAGGGGTGGTCAATCGACAAAATAATTAATCAGGCGACTACACTGTAAAAAATGTACGTAAAATTACATTTATGGATGTAAAAATACTTTGAAAGTTATTTCAATTTTCTATGAAATTATACATAATTTATTTATTTTTAACAGGACATTCAGGGCAAAGTTAAACATATTTATGGTTTATTACATAAAGTAAATTAAAACTACACACATTCATGTATCTTTACTTCAATTAATGTAATTTTCGATATAATTATATATAAATTACATAATAAAATGTATAAATACATAGTTAATCCGGTAAACTACATCAGTAACGCGCCGGCGCAAGTGCTTTTGTACACATTATAAGGAATTTTTACAGGAAAGCACGAAACTTTTCATACATTTGTGTACCATTACCAGAATAATCGCTGGCAACAAATGAACCATCGATGATCCTTGTAATCGCGATTACATATGAAAAATCGATAGTCCATTTGTTGCAAATCCATAAATATGTTTAACTTTATCCTGAAAGGGGATTTGAAGTTTGAAAGTTCCAGTAAAAATAAATAAATTATGTATAATTTCATAAAAAATTGAACTAATTTTACCTTAACTTTCAAAGTATTTTTACATATGTACATATTTGTACATTTTTTGCAGTGTACGGAGGAAAATAATATTTGGAACGTAGTTATCAATATAGCGAGAGAGAAAACTTGATGTAATTTTGGTTAAAAAAATGTACAGGGTAGTCAACCAGCGGAAAAAATAATTAGTAAATAAAGGGGCCAAATAGCGAAAGAAGTTTTATGTAAATATCTTTAGAAATTTTTTTGTCTATATGTTTTACGCCGTCCACGACCTCATATTTTGAAACAATAACTAATTTTATATTAGATTTTTTATTGTGATTATTTGTAAATTTACACTTACATGTCTGATATATATACTTTCTTAATATATCTAATTTCTTTTTGGGCGAACTGATAACTAGTAATTAATAACTACTGTATTTATTTCCGTGTTTACTTAATTTATAGATTTACACTTTGTATGTTTGATTCATACTATGCTTTAATATAATTAATTTTAATCTGAGTGAGCTAATTATAGTTACTTTCTTTGTCGCAAGGGGATTGTTACTAACGTAAGCTCCAGTGGGTTTCTATTTCAATTGAGCGGTTTTCAGATTTCAATTAGCTTAGAAGCCGGTAGCGCCCTGATATAAATTTTAAATTATTAGTTGATCCCCTAAATCCTGAGAGCTTCGACTAAATGGTTGTTAACTTGTGTAACTCACTGGGTATGGTATGCCAATCGTCTTGCTGAAAAATAGCATTTTATGAAATTTTTCATTTGATACTGTCACACAGATTATAAATGATAGTTTACAAAAGTTTTAATTTTTTTTTGATACTAACAATCCAAGTTGAAATACATGATTTTTGGCGATTTCGAAGGACTTAATATTACCTATTACATATTTTCTTTACACATAGGAAAATGTGTCACATTCGATTTTCACTCTCAGCTCTATAATTTGTTATAAATTGATTCAGTTTTTATTTTTCAACTGTGCATTTTTTTTTTTTTAAGAAAAATCGATTTATTCGACTATTTCCCTCCGAGGACTATTACAATAAAAAGCATCGCATTACTGGTAAGAAAAAACACATCATTTAAAAAATATATATTTCATTTGGTTCAAAAATTGCATTTTGTCAATTATTGTCAATTATAGGTGCCAAATTAACGGTTGTCAATATATTTTTTTTAAACTGGATTCGGCATGTTCCTGCAACTTTGATATTTATTTTGACTTTTCCGGCGGCGGCGGCTCGCTTAAATAGCTCTAGGTAATCGAAAAATGGTTGATGAAAGTCAAGAAAAAATTCAGAGTTGCAGGAAGACTTGCAGAATATACTGAATCAAGTTTCGTAAACACATATTGACAACTGTGATTCTGAGAGCGAGAAATGACAAGCTCTGCCATTTTTTAATCAAACGAAACACTTATTCTAAAAACTACGCGTTATATTCTTAGGAATACGATGCTTTTTACTACAATAGTCCTCGTGGAAAATGGCTGGGAAAATCTATTTTTCTTTTTTTGAGAAACAGATTTTTAATTGTGGTAAAAAATATATTTTTTCTTCAAGCGTATTAAAATGTTTAAATTATGTCACCAAAAACAGAAGTAGAAGTAGGACATTGTTTTACTAGTAACAAAATGTTAGTACCGAACGCCACCGTAGTGGACATTGTTTTACTAGTAACATAATGTTAGTTCCGAAAGCGCCGCCGTAGTGGGTATTGTTTTACTAGTAACATAATGTTAATACCGAAAGCCACCGGTGGCGCGCATCCACTAGCCACTTGTCATATTGTGTCAACATGTAAGACTGTAGTTTGAATATTTGTACATTTATGATAAATAAATGAATTTTTGCATTTTAATACACTTGAAGAAAAAATAGTATATATTACACGGAGTAGAACGCCTTTTTTTGTTTCGCCCAGTTTGTGGCTTCGGCTTCGCCTCAGCCGCAAATCCTGGGCTCAACACAAAAAAAGAGTGCGTTCTACTTCTAGTAATATAATATACTATTTAGATATATGTTGTAGCGCTGATAAAAACTATAATATCTTTTAAATTATTTTCCTTAACTTTATATACATATCAATATCTTACAAAAAAAAGATAATATTTCAAATCTGTGAGAAATGTTATAAAGTAATCTTAAAAACAACTATTTATAATAAAAATAATTGCGCCGTTTATTGCAAGTTTGGCGTCGCGGCGCTAAGAAATAATTATTTGATGGCAGGAACTTTGAAATTGTGATATCTTTGTGCCATTTTTAACTCTTAAACTTTTTTAAAGAATATATTTTTGTATTTAAGTAATGGAGTATTTTCTGAGTTATTTCACTTTATACTTTTAGTAGAATATATTTGTTAGTTAAACAAATACAGTTGTTTGCATTTTAGTCCAATCATTGGGGGATTTTTTCCTGCAAAAAGTGGACTAGTAATGATTTTGATATATTATGTTGCTTAAGTCGAGGTCCTGATGAAAAATACAAATATTCGACCTTGGCGGGGGGGAGGCGCGAGCCGCTATCTTGAATTAAAATAGAAAAAAATTGGTTTTCAACGCTCGATCCTACGAGAAAAATGTTCAAGACAAAGTAAAAGAGGACAAGATATTCTACATTTTTTGTATACACGGAGTTGTAATAGAACCGTAAACCTATGGTTATTTTAAATAGGGGAAGGTAACAAAATTTCCTCCGAAACATTATACAGGGCTTACTCCACGATGCTCCACTGTTAAGAATTATTTAAATTATTACTTTTCCAAATTCTTGGATAGGGACAAATGGGCCCATTAAATGGCCAGCTTGGTCACCGGATTTGACTTCACTAGATTTTTTCTTAGGGCAGAATATGAAGAACTTATGGACGATATGATGGACTTGATTAACAGGATGTATACTAGTTGCGGTGTTATTAACCGCTACACTTTAGTAGCTACAACCGATACGGAACTGAGGCGTCAGTACATTATGTGCGTGATCCAAAATGGACATAACTTTGAACAATTATTGCAGTAAGTGTTACAATTATAATAGTGATTCTTTTTGTTATAAATATTAGTTACTACGACAGTTATAAATGGCTAATTAAAGTATTTGTTTTTCTTTTAGTTATTATTTTCTTTCTGTTGTCGATTTGTAATCGATCGTAATTTGAATTAAAGTTATGTGTTCCTATTAAATGGTGTTTTTTTTTTCATTGCTAATATAAAATTAAAAACATATCTCATATTAGCCACTTTTCACAAAACATTTCTCGATTCTAATATTTAAATAAGAAAACAGATGACAAACCTAACAATACAAACTAGACAAATAAACTAGATTTGTTTAACTAGCAAGTAAAATTGGGCTTTAAAAGTATGAAGTGAAATAACTCAGAAAGTACTCAATAGACTCATTTAGCATTTTTTTGTAATTACACTTTCTGAAAGATCTTTTAATTCTAGAGCGAAATGCAAAAAATAATTTTCTAGGATCTCTATAGGCTTCAAAATTAATCAAGAACATCAACGCATGGCGCTTTCATGTTACAGTTGCATGGCGTCAATCACTCGGAGGATCGGCATCGGGGATGTAGACGTAGCCGTTTGCCTAGATGCCTAATGGTCTGTATTTAAATGTCGCAGATGCATCATGCGGGTTAAAAGCACCGTTTGTATCATGGATAGTGCAAATACTGTAGGTGATGGAAAAACTAAAACAAAACGTTGTGTTTTTTAAGTACTGTATTGAGCCCAAATGTATAAACACAACAATAATCTGTCCTGTCTACCGCAAGAAAGCGATGAGACGCGATATATATCTTGGAAATAAAACATGCAAATATGTGTGTATTAATTACTATAGTCTGTTTTTAAACCAGGAGGACTGAATATAAAAGACCCATTCACACCATACAAGTAACCAGAAAATACACTAGATAGTAGAGTGCTCGGTGCCCAGATATACACTCAAAGAAATAGTATGGGTAAATTCAACAAAAAAAAATGGTTAACTAACAATATCGTTAATTTTGTTAAACTAAATTATATTGATGGTATTTTTAAACAAGAGGTGATTGTTATTTTAATTAATAAAAAGTTCTCTTACAACAAAACAAACATTAACTTAAAAAATAGATGAATAAGACTATTATTTTTTTCGTCTGACTATTATTTTGTTGAATTCTGTTAAATTAAACTAGATAATAGTATATTTTATTTTTAATTATTATCGAATTGTAATTCTAACCCAGTATTAGTTCGCTGTATTATTGTACTTGGTAGACAAACCAATATTGTTGTCGTCTTCTAGAAGTTCTAAAAGAATTACCATAAAATTTGCTTGCTTACCACGTAGTCTATTACAGAAATTATTCCCAGATGACGCCACATACAAATCACTGACAATAATCAATCATGCATTATCTTATACTCTTATGAATTTATAGAAAATTAATAACATGATTGCAATGTTCAAATTCTCTCAGGGATCATCGATATATTTGGATGGATCTTATAAACAATCTCTAATCTTTGGTTTGGGTGGTCTGATGTCTCAATAATGAGATTTTGGCTAACCAAAAAAAAAACTTCATCATACAATAAAGTGTAGATCAACCTAAAAATTAGTTGGTGAACAAAAAACAAAGTCGTTGTACTATTTAATTGTAGACCAAATTGAAAATGGTAAGTGAACATAAAAAAATGTCATTGTACTATTTAATTTGTTACAAGAAGATATGATTATTAAACTACTATTTGGTTACGAAAACAAATAAAGTTGTATGACTATTCTTTTCTGATTGATTTAACTATGAAACTAGGTAGGCGCGATTTCATATGCTCCTTTTGGTTGAATTTACCTATCATTTTCTTTGAGTGTACGCATAAAAATAAGTTCTGTGTGGGTTTCGTTGTTACAAGCTGCATTTGATATAAAATTAATGATGATATACTGATGTTTCAAAATCTCAAAGCCGTCAAAAAATGTCCTACTCAAAAGGTCATTATAATCAAAAAACGAGTTATTTCTTAATGAATTAGGTGTTTTGATATTTCTACTTTTGAGTAATAGCAAATCATTTTGACCATGAATAGAACTAGTCAAAATAAGTAGATTTTCGAACAGACCCACCTCGAGAAATCATGCCTGCTCTCCCTGCCCCTCCTCAAAGGGGCTGCCTGTATCTGCCTATTGTAACGAAGCTATTTTCGCCACCTATGTATGAGGCATTTAAACTCTGACCGGCTTCGTTACTTGCCCGCATTAACATATAAAATCTACTCACACAAAGGTAAAGGCACGCGACTTTAGCATTAAACACGCCGGGCGCGCTACTTATACCTCACCGATTATATTTGCGTAGACAGTAGCGTATATGAAAGATTAACAAGTGTTTAATAGAGCAGAACCTAGTTCTACTCCCGTTGGTTTAAGTACCAACAGCGCTAATTTTTAAATCAATCCTTTTAGCTTTCAGGACCAAGGAGTAAGTTATAATCTTGACTATAGTTCGAGCGTATAGGCCTTACTAGGCAGATCGTTTAGTACAAGTGGGAAACCCAGTAATAAACGAGCCGCAACAGTAAGATTTGTTTTACCGCGAGTATCTATTTACCTCAAGAGGGAAACCCGGGAGTAAATAGTCCGTCTCTTAGTTTTGGACACAGGCCTATCCGCTTTCCGGAATATTTTACGTCTGCCGCGTTTTGCCCCAAGAGGAATTCATAATTCCGTTATCAGACGAAGATATTCTCACTATAGTTCAATTTATTCATTTTGCTTTGTTTCGTTTGAGCTTAATCCCTAACCGCGACTTTTACCATTTTTCTCAGCTTTTTGGTAGTTTTGCTGTAAATTTAACTTGCTCATTTTACCTCAGTCACACTGCTTGCGCTTGCCTAATTGCCTTTTGATAATTTTGCCTTTTGCTATTATCTTTTGCTTATTTGTTTGTTCGCTCATTTTTCTACATAGTTTTCTTGTTGTTTTGCTAAATAAATTTTATTTTCTATTGTTTTCGAAACTGGTTGTTTTATTTATGCACTGATCGCCTGGTCAAAACTTTCTCCACTGTTAACTACCCCAGTAGCGTGTTTCAGCGCTTCTAATACTGAAACTGGCGCCCGAGTCCGTAACCTTCAGTTACGTTGGGGCGTCATAGTGACGACGTATAGCCAAAAGCGGCGTCACACTATATATTTTTTTTTTCTCAAAAACGGTAGGAGCTAGAGGAATGATCTTGGCGCTATTCGATAAAGTATAAAATTTTGCATAAGACCCTCCATTTGCTTTTTGCTATTTTCTTTTTTTTAAGGCCCCACAGCAAAAAAAAGGTGAGGAGCCTTCCAACAACGACACATGTTTAGCCATACTTCTAAAACGGCCCAATAAATCAAAATTCTACGAGATATAAAAAATAAACACCATTATTTTTTCTATCGACTGGTATACTATTTGTATATGTTATTTCTTTATATAAAGCCGTCAGTGGCGTACAAAGAGAAATATGCATATGTGCATAATGAATTTATTTAGAATAATTTATTATTGTTGTTAAAAACAATAATAATGTAATAATTTTGAACAGGTACAATCAATATTTTCGCAGTTTGTAACAACAATAATAAATTATTTTAAATAAATTCATTATACACATGTGCATCTTTCTCTTTGTACGCCACTGACGGCTTTGTATAAACAAATAACATATACAAATAATATACTAACCGATAGAAAATATAATGGTCTTTATTTTTTATATCATGTAGAATGTTTATTTATTGGGCCATTTTAGAGGTATAGCCAAACATGTGTCGTTGCTGGAAGGCTCCTCACCCTTTTATTTGCTGTGGGGCCTTAAAAAAAAGAAAATAGCAAAAAGCAAATGGAGGGTCTTATGCAAAATTTTATACTCTATCGAATGGCGCCAAGATCATTCCTCTAGCTCCTACTGTTTTTGTGAAAAAAAATATATATAGGCAGATACAGGCAGCCCCTTTGAGGAGGGGCAGGGGGAGCAGGCATGATTTCCCGAGGTGGGTCTGTTCGAAAATCTACTTATTTTGACTAGTTCTATTCATGTTTAAAAGGATTTGCTATTACTCAAAAGTAGAAATATCAAAACACCTAATTCACTAAGAAATAACTCGTTTTTTGATTATAATGACCTTTTGAGTAGGACATTTTTTGACGGCTTTGAGATTTTGAAACATCAGTATATCATCATTAATTTTATATCAAATTCAGCTTGTAACAATGAAACCCCCACGGAAGTCACAATAAGCTTATTAATGCACTCTACTAAGAACCTTTTTGGCGTTTTGAGCAACTAATAATAAACCATTACAGTATATTTGTGTGCATTTTATTAAATTATATAATGCATCGACCTCCATTTGACTTTTATGTATTTGATACACCATCTATACCATTTACCCAATATAAAGGCACCAAGTAATTAGCCATTTCTGCTTTCAGATTTATACAAAAGGGATTAGAAACTGATATATAATGTGCAAGCGATAAAATAGAAATTAAAACAAAATAATTTATGACATGAAATTAATTTTTTTTTATTGGTACCCTATTTTGCTTATTTAAAGTAGGTACGCCTCAGAATGTTTAAATCCAAGTTTTAAAAACGCGCGTTTTAAAGTTACCATGGCAACATCAAAGGTAAGCAAGTACAACTCGTTCATTTGTATCTGTTACCTTTTGCTCTTCCATCCATTTGATGAACTTGTGGTATTCTTTTACTTCCACATCCAGTGGAAGTATAGTAACGACAAAAATTTTTTTTTAAATTTTTATTGTTCAAATAGGCTTAGATTGTCATAAAACGTCGAGATTTTAAGTTTGAGCGATAAAAAAATTTTCTGTCTGTCTGTCGGTCTGTCTGTCGGTCTGTCTGTCGGTCTGTCTGTCTGTAACTTTTTTTTGTGTGCACGTTTACTCAGGAACCGTTTGAGATATTGACTTGAAATTTGGTACACATATGTACTTTAACGATATCTAGAACTAGATTATATTTTCATCTTGTTCCGTCGAAGGGTTGGGGGGTAAATTGGGGTAAATTTGGGATAAATAGGTAAATCAAGCAGGTAAGAGTCCGTAAAATTGGTATTTAGTATTTTAAAAGAGAAGCTAAGGTCTCAAAAAAAATTTTGACATTAGTCACCCCCATTACCACCTCCACCCCATTATTAATGGGGATGAAAAAAAATTGTGATTTAGTGTGTATACAAGAACCAGAAACCTCAAAATATTTTTTCACTTCATCCACCCCCCACTACCACCCCCTATCGCCACCCCCGCCCCATTACCGATGTGGGGTATCGTTTTATGGGTTTCTGGGGTAGAGGATTTCAAATATTATATTATTAAAGTTCCATAAATAATTATTTTCCCATACAAAATTTTTTCGTTGTGAGTGACTTGGATAGAAAATCTGGATGTGGAAGTAGTGATTCCTTGGGCAGCGGTTTTTATAAGCGTCTTCCGATATTTGGGGTATTAATCACGATTCTGCTTTTCTATTTAAGTAATCAATGTTAGAACTCATTTTAAAGCAACATACAATCAGTGACAACTGTAGTGACAATAATTAATCCTATGTGACAGATTGCAATTAATTTTTGTTTTCTTATTTTCATGACACTGACAGGTATCCTGATGTAACATCACGAATTCAACCATTTTACATTCTTAATTCTTATTTCCATTTTTTGTAGTAATAATACCAGTATTTATGATTTCAAAGTGTACCAATAAAAAAAATAGCGTAAAATATTCGTGGATAACTGGTCTTTAAAACACTTGCTAAATCGCGCGTGTTTTAAAAACCTTAATATCCACTTATACTTTAATAGACTATTATATATGTCAAAATTTACGACTATTGCCCTGTGTAATATTGGCGAAGGCGGATCCAATCATAGATGTATGATTTAACGCGGTAAATTTGAAACGATTCTCCTGGTTAAAAAACAGACTATAGTAACTTTTTCTTATAAGATTTCATGTCATTAAAAGTAAAACATCCTCTATATTATTAGCAAAATAATAATATATCTTCTTGAGAGTGAAAACTGACACGGTAATCATTATTTACGATTTTAAAAATGCAACTTACCTATTTATTTTCACTTATATACGGGTAATTTGTGTTAAAATACTCCATCACCATAATTAAATCCACCTCTGGCAGATTAGACGAATCTGCTTTTAAATAGCTGGATTCGCACTTAGTAAAAGATCTTACGTCTCCTTAATGATATGATAACACTAACACTGACTTGCGATTGCGCAAGATTATTAAGCAACATAAGGCTTGGGATAGAGTGACGATAGCGTTTCGAGTGCCTCAGTTTATGAAGAATTAGATTTTAAAGCAGTATATTTCTGGAACTACTTATCCGATCGACCTCAAATTTTTGGTGTAATAACAATTTCATGATTACTTCGCACAATTATAATAAAAAGTGTAATATGAAATTTGACCATTAATTGAAGAAGTGTATTCTTTAAGAAATGTTCAGAATTAAAAAGAACATACAGATATCGCAATTTCAAAGTTCCTGCCATTGAATATCTCGAATAATTATGTCTTAGCGTCGCGACGTCAAAACTTATTGGCGAAGGCGGAATAGACGACGCAATTATCTACGTCATTAGTAATTGCGTATAAGTGTTACTTCATAACTCGTTCTGCATATTTCAAATAATAGATTTGGTTTAGAATGTATTTACCTGTGTAGTTTTAGGTGAAACGCCCTTTATATGTCTAAAAGAAGGTCTTGAGAAGTTAATATTATGTCCAAGAAATTGTGAAAAATCGCTTTTTTCAAGTTTAATGTTAATAACAGAAAAACAATCTAGAGATCTATAATATTTGTGTCAACAATAATCGAAATCAATTGTAAATATGACTGAGACTTAAACTTTCATAAAACCGCAGAACGACTAGCCTACCGTGGAGTCTTGAGAAATGCGTAGTCATATGTCTTTTTTTAAATAACATAACTTTACATATTCGAATAATTTCATCTGTACTTTATCTACCTTTCGAATACATTCTCATATTATTGTTCCTTTTAGTCTCTTCGTTAAACTGTCAAACTTTTGAATGCGCAATAACTAGAGAAAAACTTTTAAATACTGTTTTACTAGTCCGTATAAAAAGTCAGTATTATTCTTATATTAATTTGTAAAGTTTTCTCAACTTACAGTTTTCTCTGTTACTATAATAATTCTAGACAAGGAAATTTTAGCTTTAGTATCTTTCTTGTCATTTGAGGTTAGAGAAAAGTAATTAACTTAATATTTCTAACTTGTTTGTGCTGCTTGGGATGATCCAGGATAACAATACTTTTGTAAAGGTAAGTTGATGCCATTATTATATAAAACAGTAATTTAGTTTCACCGTTGCTTCTCTGAGCCGTAAATAACAAATCCGGTAGATTATTATTTCAAATGTAACAAATTTATTCGGAAATTAAAACGTAAAATAATTATGACGTGTTCATTTTGATTTAGAGTTGGATGGTTGGTTCGAGATTTATTTTGTTTTAATTTGATGTTTTGTATGAAAACCTTTAAAACGAATTTTGATATTCATTAGTTTTAAATGTATTTTGTTTGTAAATTTTTTTGCAATGTTATTAAATTTAATATGCGATTGATTTTTAAGCCTTTTTTGGGTAGCTGGATCAATAATGAATAAGAACAATTTATTTAAACATCAATGTGTAATTTATTAATAGTGTACGAAATACAACGGATTTACAGTAAAACATACAACATTCACCAGCCCATGTAGAACATGATATTGGTTGGAACCTAATTTAATGTTGGGTCAATACATTGAACATGTAAAAATATATTGGGCTCTTATTAATAAATATTCATATTAAAACATTGGTATGTCTATGTTGGTGATACATTATTTTTACCCATTCCAACCCAGATGCGTACAGACAGTATTGGTAAATACCCATAACATTAATTTTACAATATTGTATGATCTATATGTATCTTATGTTTGTGATGTACTTTCTAATCTATATTTCTTAAGAAATATTCATTCGTAACTATAAATAATGTTATTGCCATAATGAAAATTCTTTGAGTATTCCTGCTATTTTGATATTAATTGTCAATACTGTACATTTAATATCGATTCATAATGACGAATATTAATTTTCAAATATTGTAAAATGAACATTTGTCCCATGTTGGTGAACTGTCTTCAAAATCTTACTATTTAAGCACATATTTAGGTCAATCATCTATCTCTCTATCTATCTATCAATCTATCTACAGTGTGTCCCAGGATAGATGTAACAAGAGGTGTAATGGACCAAAAATTTTGGAATTTTGGAATGGTATTTGGGGATTGAGTCCTGCTTGTTGTAAAACTAAAATGTACCAAAAATGACTTGATTTGGTGTTCTACAGGGTGTTTTATAAGCAAAGTTGTAAAAATCACCACTAATGAAGTACCTTTATTTTTCAAAACATGAAAAAATTTCGCTAAGAAAAGTTATTTAGAATGCAATTTTATACCTCTATAACAAATTTCAGGAATATAAAATTATTTTTTTGAAACTTCCCATTTTTTCAATAAATTAGTATTTTATTTTGAACTATTCAATTAAAACTGCATAGAAATTATTTTTTGTGAATTAATATTTAAAGTTATGTAGAAGCTAAAAGTAGGCTATGAGAGCAGTGGATGATTAACATTTGCACCTACACAACTTTAAATATGAATTCAACTCTTAATTCGCAAAAAATGGGAAATTTCAAAAAAATAATTTTATATTCCTGAAATTTGGTATAGAGATATAAAATTGCATTCTGAATAACTTTTCTTAGTGGAGATTTTTCATATGTTGAAAAATAAAGGTACCTACTTTATTAGTGGGGATTTTTACAACTTTGCTTATAAAACACCCTGTAGAACACCAAATCAAGTCATTTTTGGTATACTTTAGTTTTATAACAAGCAGGACTCAATCCCCAAATACCATTCCAAAATTCCAAAATTTTTGGTCCATTACACCTTTTGTTACATCTATCCTGGGACACACAGTACATATATTCTGTGTGAATCAATTTTGCAGCTTTCCCTAAATAAATATGCTTCTTTAATGAAGGTTATCTAGAATAATCAGAAAAATGCATCATTATTCTCTTTACAGAATGTGATTCGTTGTCTTCTGAATATTTTGTTAGCAATGTCTTCTCGAAAATATGCCAAACTTGGTTTAAATTTAATATTGTTGGTGTCAATTGCTTGTACTGAATGCATTCTTAGAAAATTTTGGTAGTTGTTTTTAAAAGATATTTTAATATATACTATATTATGATTATTAATGTACAATTTTTTAAGATCCACCCGGTATATTTGTATAATTATAGTATGTGTTACATATTTATAATTTTATTTTTAAACATGTGCTTCACAGTTCATAATACCTTTGACAAAAAGCTGAAAACAATAGTAGTACTTTTTAGAAATATTGGCATGTTTGTAAAAAAAAACTGCAAACAAATCCCTTTTATTTTTTCATTATATTCTGTAAAAGGTCGTCTGTATTTGCCATCAACAAATATTCAGTCAAACCAGCATGTTTTTAATTGTGAGGGCGTCATCGATATAGCAACAACTTTTAACTCTTTTGTGATATAAATGAATTCAAACTGGGTCTCACACAGAGTTAATGTTTACGAATATATAAATTCATAAACTTCAGCGCGCTTTGCGTTACTTCCATAACGTATGATGTAGCATGTAATGTAGTTAAATTCCCCTAGTTGTTTTAGATATTAATGGAAATAGAAATTTATGCAACATAAAAACAGATTTAATGAATAAAATAGTGATTTTTAGTTAAAAGCTGATAATTAATTTAAATTTAAAACGACGAGAAATATTTATCCATTTTTTTGCAGAACTGCAGCACTGAAAGTAAATATATAATTAACAAAGTAGTACAAAAAGTATTTTTTGTAACGCCATATCCTAAAATGACATTTATTTGACAGTTTCAATGAATCAAAACAGTGTCATTATTGACAAGTGTAAAATAAAGGAAAAAGAGTGAAATAAAGAAATTTTATTTCACACTGTGAAATAAAACTTATTGGTTTCTATGGAAACAGCAACAGAATTTAGTCTATTTTTACAAAATTATATTGTTTTCTAATTTCGAATGGCGATACAAAAAATTGTGTATACAACTAGAAACTAAAATGTGTTTTTTTACCCATGTGGTTTATAGCACTCGCCTGCGGCTCGTACTATGAACGTCCCACTTGTAAAAAAACACCATTTTAGCCACTTGTTATATAAAAGACTATTATGTCATACTATTTTATTATGTGTTTTTATTGCTTAGTTACCAACTACATAATAGTGTACTTTATACCCTTGTGGGTATAAAGTGCATTTTAAGGCCCGCGCGGGTATAAAGTGCATTTTAAGGCCCGCGCGGGTATAAAGACAAAAAAAAACATTTTTTGATTAACTTTATTAATTACAAAATATGAAATTAAAGTATTATGTAAATAATCTACTTAAGTTTATTTTGTTGAATTCACATTAAACTGGCAATTCTGGAAGGATCCGGTGATAGTCAGATTGCTTGCAGCAAATGTTGATTCATGCTTCATTGTCTGGGTATCAAGTTTCTGTAAGGAAAAGCCAGATCCAGAAGGTATGCCTGCCAGCATTCTTGAAACCGCATTTTTTGAAGATATACTGTCCTCTAAATATCCTTCAGCAACCAACGTACTTTTCCATCCACCATGGCGCTTCAACGTGGTCATACTGGCTCCAGCCACTGCCAGAAGAGTTGCCGATGTTCGGCGCAGACAGTGTCCTGTATACTTATCAGGATCGCTCAAACCCAGATATTTCGCAATGATGAACGGGATTTTTCCAAATGTGTTTTCTCCAACTGGCTGTACAGTAAAGCGACCTTGTCTATAGGTCAGAAAAAGTATTTTTTCTGAACAATCACGTGGTCGTAAAGTAGTCTCTTATCAGCTTCAAACTGTTCATTTCGTCTTCGTCAACAATGGTAAAAACGCGCTTTTTATCGGTTTTTTTCTCTGGTACAATTAAACTGATCTTCTGTCTTCTACGTGAGTAACAAGCATATTCACAAGTTCTTGTCGTCGACATCTACCAAATACACCAAATATTAATGCAATTTTGTTCATTAAAAACATCTCATTCGGCGCCTCATGAATAAATTTTGAAACATCTTCTCTAGACAGAACTTTAGACTTTTTTGGATTGAATACTTTTGACTGTTGCTTCAAATTTTCGCTTAACTTATGGTAGTTAGCGATGTTAATATTCTTATTTACCAATAAAGTCTTCTTTACCATTGAATATTTGGACCATAAGGAAGTCGAAGAAAATGTTGAAGTATGCAAGCAACACATCAATATGTTCTACACAGTTTTCTGCCATCCAGTTTAGTAATTTGTCATATTCTCTGTTGTAGGTGTCTCTCGATTTATTCAGCAAGTTCAGCAAGTTTTGTGTAGCTTTTTCTGCAATTTCGTCAGGAATTTCAAAACTTTCCTGCATTTTGACTTTTTAAGTTTGACAGCTAGCAAAATTTGTTTATTCAACAAATAAATAAAGCATTTCCCTAGCAACGATATGATAAAATGAAAATGTTTTTATAATCAAATTGAATTTTCGGATTTTTTTAAATAATATTGTGGATGCAATAACGAACTAGTATGACATAAAAGTTGGTATGCACCGCGGGAATTAATAGATGTTTATGCCCTCAGGCGACTTACAAATCCTCGGGCCAGAGGCCCTTGGCTTTGTAAGATCGTCGCCCTCAGGGCATAAACATCTAATTAATTCCCTTGATACATAAATAACTATTAAATGTTGCATAAAAGCAGTAAGCAGTTTTTTTTATGTCTATTTTTTGAAAGAGTATATATGTGTTGATGAATATTCAATATCAATTTTGTGCAGCTTTTGTTAAATTTTTTAGTAGTAGTGTGCAAATGATTCACTGTAAATTTTGCGTAACCACGTGGAGTGGTGTGATTAGGAGGGTTAGAGAAAAAGAGGAGGCTAAATGGAAAATATTGTATGATATTTTTTTTGGGGTTTTCGGATTGAGCGATTTAAATTTGTAATTAGTTTCAGAAAATGGTTGAGAGTGAGACTGAAAGGGAGTGACGACAATATTTTATATTCACAGATAGAAAGAAGGGTTAAAGAAAAATATGATTTGAAAGTATTAATTTTATTGACAGCATGACAGTGGTTTTTAGGTATAAATATTTTGTTTGATCTATTGCATTTCAGTGCTATTACCAGTCTCCATCGCTAAAAATATCCACCATTGATACCTCCGATTAAAGAACTTATATCTAGATACATAATGGCATGAATTTCTTCCCATAAGTTGCTGATCGGCCCATCGGCGTATTCGCGGCCGCTCGTGCACGATCGGCTTCAGTTCGATTATCATAATCTCAATTGACAGTTCGGCCATTAATGTCAATAAATGTTTTTCGTGTTCTCCGACCAAAAACTGGTGAAAAAGTAATTTTATTTTAAGTTGTGATTTGCTTAATACCTAAATAATATTCTCTATTCATATTTACACAGTTTAGTGACAATATATTTTGTGCAAATAAATAGTGTAGTGCTGTGCCGTTTGCAGAAAGCAGTTTAGAAAAGAAGAAAATCGATCGTTCCATAGTCGTAACATGATGAAGTTCAGTTTACAGTTATAAAGTAAATAGAAATTAAATTTTAATATCCTTTCAATACATATTTATCTTACTGTTTTATCTTACTGTAATATCGTATGCCTACATCATGTTATATAAAGAGCCGGTAATGCAGGAATTGCAATAATTCATTTTAATGAAAATATTTACCATTCTACACATTTTCTACACACACAACGCCACTGTTGCCTATGGGATGTGATGTTCATCTTTCCATTTTAATGGACATATAATGTGACTATGTTAGGAGCAAACAAGGTATATAGTGAAAAGATAGCCTGTTATGTTGTAACGGTCATTTTTATTCATAGGCATAAAAGCCCTTAAATTACATTATTTCGTATTTTCTGTACATAAATTACCTATTTTGTTACCTCTTAAAAAATAAATTATCGCCGCTACTGTAAGGTTCTAGAAGGTAACGTAACCGTCGCCTAGTTCTCGGCTTTACTGGTAAACATTTGAAAATAATGCCTTTCCTCCAATGAGAAACCATAGTTTTAATTCGCGGGTTTAAGGAGTGAGGTATTTCGACTACTTGTGGGGGAAGAGATAAATACCGAACCAAGCGGCAGACATGATGAAGAAGAACTTCTACGGCCGCCTTGAGCGAGCCCACAGTCAATCTTTTAACCAAATTTGAGTGAAGATATTAAAAGTTCCAGAATTTAAATGGTTTAGTTAAACCATAAAAATTATAAATTAATTATTTATTTAGTCTCTTTCCTTCATTTAAGCTGGTTAAGGAATTTGACAGCCAGATTATGTGTGCTTTTGCGAGCTGTACATTCGAAATAAGTATTGATATGTGTAATATCCACCTAAAAGTGGCTAAATAATAGTGCGTTCAATCTACGTTTTCAACTTTAAATAGGATTGCAGTTTTATTGGTAATGTCCAAAATGAACTTATGTAAGTACCAATCTGAACTTTATATTTTCCTGTTTATGCACGAGTCATCAATTTGAGGTAGATTTGAGCCAGTAGTTCATCAAGTTGATCACAGTGTAGTGCGTGTTCGTTACCTTTACGTTTTCATGAACACTTCAAGCAAGCTTAATTTGTACTTGCTAATTTTTTATCTCGACTAAACACTCAAATTTACTTTTGGAGTGCTATATGTTTAATATTAAAATTTATCTTTACGTATTTCGTTCGAGGAATTATGCAAATTTTTGTGGGTGTATAAATACTCCCATTTGTACCTTTTAGTTAAGTCTTCTAGCTTGTTTTTGCCTTTAAACTTAAATAAATATTTAATTGCTCATTCTTGGATAATTTGCTCGGAAAATAATTCTGATAAGTGAATGAACAATCATTTATTTATTATTAATAGTTTTTTTCCTTGCGGAATTGGCCAATCTCCCTTTATTACGTTTTACCTATTTATCTTTTGTATTTTATACCATTATGTCTGTCTCTCCGTATATCTGTGCATTTGTTTGATTATTTGTTTGTACTTCTTTATTCGTTAGCACAAATTTATTCGCCCATACCCTATAGTGTTATTCTCATTTGCTCTACCACTTTGTTAATAAATTAGTTTATTGTTAATTTCGTATTTTTATTTATTTAGAATTCATTTTAAATAACCCCAAGAGAGACAGGGCGTTATAATTGGCGGTGCCAACGTGGAGCTAGGTCTAATTAAAAATTTTAATTAGAGAATAAAATTTGTGCTTTCGAAAAATATTTTTTTCAGGTTACCTATTTGTGATTTTTGTGTATGTACCTATGTAAATTTTATATTCCGTCTTTGTGTAAAGAAATTGTATTGCTCAAAGTTAAAGAAGCAAACATAACCTTGTCGTAAAATTCCGGTTTATAGTACCGTTTTTATCTTTGTTTTGTGTTGATAAATAACAAATTACCTAATGTTTTCAACAGTAAATTAATAAGTACCTTTTCAGTAAACATTACGTATATCTTTTCGGCAAAAAGTTTTTGTCTTTTCAATATATTTGTATGTAAGCATTTCCAGTAAATTTCGTATTTATATTTTTATTGCGTTTGTAAGTTTCTTGTCTTTACATGATGTAAAAGCAGATATCAGGATAACAGAAAAGAGGTTTCCGTCGCGTAATAAATTCTTTGTTGGTGTTTCGTTTTTTTAAAAGAAATTAAATAAAATGTCGTAATTTCGGTATGGTACCTACCTAAATGGTAACATTAAATTCAATTTATGTAATATGGCTTTAAGTGGCTAGTTTAATTATTTAGATTTTTGTTCAATTTTTCTGGCAACTTTGTGCGTACCTAGTTAACTTTTTATATAGTTTACCTTTTATATTGAGTAACTAAAGTAAATTCTTTGTTATTTCAGTAGAGTCAGTGCAGTAGAGTTATAATTAAATTACATTTAGTCCAGTCTCGGTTTATTGTAGATTTAAAGAATTTGATAATTTCTATATATGGACAGGGGCGGTTCTGAGTTTTTGAATTTAATTATTAATATTTTTTAACTTTGTTTATTAATATCTTTTTTGGGTTCTTTAAAAAATTTTTATTCCTTTACCTACCTTTTTGTTTAGTTGCCTTACAAACTTTTAAGAATTTTTTGACTTTCGAAGCAGATTTAAGCGTATATGTGAGTGGCTCAATGGTTTCGCCGTTAGCTTAGGAATTTTTAGGTTTTAATGGTTAACTATTTGGTCGCTTGTAAGTATTTATTTAGTGAGTATAGGTCAACAAAATTGTACAGTTTCTATTTTCCGTTACATTTTAGTATTTTTAAGTTCAACTTTTGCACTTAGTATATTTTTCTTGTTTTTCGTTTGATGCTACCGTACCGATTTTATTTTTAAGTGATTTTGGTGTGTCCTATATGTTTATCGATTTTGAATATTTTTCTAGTATGACTATTTGTCATTTTTGTTTTACGTATCCATTTTATGTCTCCCTTGCATTTTTTGGATTTCCTTATATTTTTTGTTGTTTTGCATTTCTTTGGTGTTTCTGTGATTCAGTAGTACTTTTCCGGTTTTACTTTTTGTTTATATTTGAGTTTATGGTTTTTGCTATATTGACGCACATTGTTTACATTCATTATTTGAGTACAGTAGCTTACGTCTTATGTTAAAAATATTTTGGTAAAATATTTATTTTTCGTAATAAATTTAAAATGAAAATAGAACTAAATTTTAAATTCATTTCGTGCGTTATGTTCGGTTTAACGATTTCGTTTTTTGTGCTTATGCATTCTAGTAATTTTGTTGAAGAATTAATTTTTACAATTTAAATTTTGTTAGAAATTAAATTATATCTTTTGGCTATTTCAGTAAAATTAGTAGTAGAAGTTCGGTTGGATTTAATATCTTTTGAGTTTAGTCTCAGTTTATGTGAACTTTATGGAATTTGATAATTTTTATGTGGACAGAGACGGCTTGGGGATTTTTGAATTAAATCATTAATATTTTTGACTTTGTAGATTCTGTTTAATTTTTGTTATTGTGCCGTGTTACTGTACCGATTTTGTTTAAAGATTTTGGCATAACCTTACATTTTGAATCTATTGCATTTTAAAATTTATTTCCTTTTTTTGATGTCCTTTATATTTTCTTTAGTACCTTACTTTGGTTTTTGCCGTACATCTATGTAGAATTAAATAAGCACATTTTGTAACTTATATACGTTATGAATTTAAATCTGGATTTGTCCAGTGTATACATTTTTACGTATTTCGTTGTGCTTTGGTGTTCTTACCATTTTGTTGTGTTCAGTCTAGTAATTAAATTTTTACTATTTTATTACATTTTAGTATACATATTTTGCGTTTGGCCTGGCAATACATTTTTGCTGTATTTCTGTTATATTGCGGTATGTTATGAGAATATGGATGTAAGTAACAATTTTTGTTAGTGTTTGGGTCTTGTTGGCTTGGGTACTAGTTTGGATATAATTTGGTCCTCTATTAGTGCTTGAGGCAGTTTTAGATTTTTACATTTGCTTAAAGTTCGAGATTCCATATGTCATATAATTTTTGAGCATTTTTTAGTAGTTCCTTTTAGTAAATTTCTTGGAGTACATTTTTGAAATTAAGTCTTGAGTCTTTTACGTTACCTTTCGGTTGGTGTTTCCCCTTAAAATACCTGGCGCCCTTCATTTTCTTTTTGCATTTTACCTTTTCATTTGTTTACCTTCACATGTGTTTACCTTTCTAGTTTGTATTTTTCTGCCCTTTTGTATATTTTCTATTTTGCCTTTTAAGTACATTTTACAGTTTTGGTAACCTGAAATAATTATTATGATTTTCTTCGTTATGTTTTATGTATATACCTTTTCTGCTTAAACTTATATTTGAGCAGGGCTGCGTTTAGTATTTTTGTATATAGCTTACGTTTTGTACCTTTTTGTTTAGCGTTTTTCCTGGATGGCTAAAATTAGCACAGGATGCTTTTATCTTTTTGTATATTTATGCATTGTACGTTTTGTCGTACATTTATCTGTATAAAGTACCTTTCCCTCTTGCTGTGTGCAAATGTGGATTTTATTTTGTTCTATCTTTTGATGTACGTTAGCTTATCGTACATTTTGTTATGTATCTTATGTTACCTTTCTGGTTTTCTGTGTGTAAGTACAGAGTGATGTTTTATATTTGTTACCTTACGTTGCCTTTTCTGGCTAATCTAAGCATTAGTTCAGATTTACTTTTTTCGTACGAATTCTTCGTGCGATACGTTACCTTTACCCTTTTTGCTGTCTAGGTTTTGCTTAGTGCAGGATAATATATGTTTTACCTTTACCTTTTTACTGGCTAAGTTTTACTTAGTGCAGGTTATCTTGTCGTGCATACGATATGTGCGATTACCTTTGTCGTACGTTTTGTTTTCGTGCGTCATATTTACGTTTACCTTTACCTTTTCTTGGCTAAGATAATAATTAGCACAAGAATATACGTTTACCTTTACCTTTTCCTGGCTCAAAGAGTTGAGTGCAGAGGTCCATGTAAGTCTTGGCTGACCAAAAGGGTTAGTTGCAAGCTGGGTCTGGCTAGTTTTACACTAGTTTACGTTTCGCTTCCTTGGCTAAAATATATTAGCAGAGGATATTTCCGTTCTTTCTTGTCTAGCTAAGTCTAGTATGGGATTTTTTAGTGATGTGATTGGCTAAAGGCTAATATTTTAAATGCGTTTTATCTTGACTAGTCTTGCCTAGTTTGGGATAGTTATGATTTTTTAGTTAGTTAAAAGCTAACAAGTTGCTTTCTGCATATAGTGTTATTTTCCTGATTGGAAAAATTTTGTTGCTTAGCGGACTGAGTGAATTTGTCTTGGTTTGTCTTTGCACCGCTTTGTTTTTGTATATTTGCTTTAATGGTCTTAGTTAAGAAATTTTTAAGGCCAAATATTTTTGTTGTTACTCTACCTATGTATTAATCTCTGGAGGTCTTCAAATGACTTGGTTCTTTTCTATAGATCTACTTCCCTTGTCATTTGGAATCCAACATTGCTTTGCATTATTTTGTTTTCAAGTATTTAGGTGTTCCGTTTTTTCATGTTTAATCCGGACTAGTTTCAACTAGGCCCAGACTAGTATGTGTTAGTGAATAGCTAACACATACATCTTTGATTTTTATTACAAGTGACATAATGTCCAGAATAAAAAATTTATTCGTGATGCACTGGTGGTTGGTCCATTCTAACGGCGGTGCCGAGGGAAGTTTGAAAGGTGGGCAGTTCTCTGTCTTCACTCTTTCTTACATACCACCCTCGACCCCGGCGTAGTGTGCGTACCTCCATTCCTTAGTAACAGGGTCAGTATATTCTGGACATCGGGTTTGTTGGGGGCCTTATATAAAAATCCCTTCCCTTCATTTTGTTTCTTTTCCCTTCCCTTTTCTATCTTCCCTTTTCTTTTAAATATCTATATGATATTATGTTACCTTATTATTTAGTATGTTAAAGCTTATGCAAATAAGCTTATCTTCCCGATTTTGGAAACATTAAAGTTAAAATTTTATATTTCCTCGTGGGTTCGACTTTGTCCATATGTTCGTTTTCATTTTGATGTGGTTCATTTTTATTCAGCTTCGTTTTTAAATTTAATACAGTTAATTACATTCTTCTTCTTACTACGTTACCTTCTACTATATTACCTTATGTTTCCCTTACCCTTCCTGTGTGAAGTATGTGTGAAATCCGAACGTCGAGTATTTAGTTGTGTTGTTCCTCTTTTTAGCTTGAGATGTATTGATGTATGTGACACGAATGAAGTATGTTTGAAAATGCTAAAGAGATATTCCCCATTATTTTCCTATACCTTAGTTATTCCGGTCTCCATCCTTTTGGGAAGGATCCCGCTAGTAAGGAGAGGGAGAGTGTAACGGTCATTTTTATTCATAGGCATAAAAGCCCTTAAATTACATTATTTCGTATTTTCCGTACATAAATTACCTATCTTGTTACCTCTTAAAAAATAAATTATCGCCGCTACTGTAAGGTTCTAGAAGGTAACGTAACCGTCGCCTAGTTCTCGGCTTTACTGGTAAACATTTGAAAATAATGCCTTTCCTCCAATGAGAAACCATAGTTTTAATTCGCGGGTTTAAGGAGTGAGGTATTTCGACTACTAGTGGGGGAAGAGATAAATACCGAACCAAGCGGCAGACATGATGAAGAAGAACTTCTACGGCCGCCTTGAGCGAGCCCACAGTCAATCTTTTAACCAAATTTGAGTGAAGATATTAAAAGTTCCAGAATTTAAATGGTTTAGTTAAACCATAAAAATTATAAATTAATTATTTATTTAGTCTCTTTCCTTCATTTAAGCTGGTTAAGGAATTTGACAGCCAGATTATGTGTGCTTTTGCGAGCTGTACATTCGAAATAAGTATTGATATGTGTAATATCCACCTAAAAGTGGCTAAATAATAGTGCGTTCAATCTACGTTTTCAACTTTAAATAGGATTGCAGTTTTATTGGTAATGTCCAAAATGAACTTATGTAAGTACCAATCTGAACTTTATATTTTCCTGTTTATGCACGAGTCATCAATTTGTGGAAGATTTGAGCCAGTAGTTCATCAAGTTGATCACAGTGTAGTGCGTGTTCGTTACCTTTACGTTTTCATGAACACTTCAAGCAAGCTTAATTTGTACTTGCTAATTTTTTATCTCGACTAAACACTCAAATTTACTTTTGGAGTGCTATATGTTTAATATTAAAATTTATCTTTACGTATTTCGTTCGAGGAATTATGCAAATTTTTGTGGGTGTATAAATACTCCCATTTGTACCTTTTAGTTAAGTCTTCTAGCTTGTTTTTGCCTTTAAACTTATATAAATATTTAATTGCTCATTCTTGGATAATTTGCTCGGAAAATAATTCTGATAAGTGAATGAACAATCATTTATTTATTATTAATAGCTTTTTCCTTGCGGAATTGGCCAATCTCCCTTTATTACGTTTTACCTATTTATCTTTTGTATTTTATACCATTATGTCTGTCTCTCCGTATATCTGTGTATTTGTTTGATTATTTGTTTGTACTTCTTTATTCGTTAGCACAAATTTATTCGCCCATACCCTGTAGTGTTATTCTCATTTGCTCTACCACTTTGTTAATAAATTAGTTTATTGTTAATTTCGTATTTTTATTTATTTAGAATTCATTTTAAATAACCCCAAGAGAGACAGGGCGTTATAATGTATCTAGATATAAGTTCTTTAATCGAAGATTGATACCTTTAATGTAGATTATTTCACTCATTAACGCTATAGCCAATGAGAGCCCGTTTTTTCACAACATTGCACCAATCAAACGTCATTATTAGTGGTAAACCAACTTTGATCGGCTTTTGACAGTACCAACATGCAAAATTTATCGCTCTAATTTTTTGTGTCGCTACAGCGGCAAATATTGCGATAATTTTTTGACGTTTTGTTTCGCGAAATGTTTTCGGCAAATAGGACAACTCGTGCTTTTAAATGTTATCTAAATATCTTCTCTAGCTTATTATTAATTGTTAGCGTAAATTGTAAATTATAGTATTGTATTATATAAGTACGTAGTAATATAATAATACAAAAATAACACAAGTTGACAACTCCCAATTTGAAAGCCAATGCTGTGTGGAACTTATGTAGGTTCGGAACAAGTTATACACAGCTTTCAATGGCTTATAATACCTAACATAATTACAAAATAATTTTCACAACTGAAATTAGATGCAAACGCCTACGAAGCAGACGAATCAGTAATTTCATGTTAAATACACACATGTACTTACATATGGTTATACAATGGTATAGTAATCCATCACAAAGCAGCTAACACTTATTTGGAAAATCAAAACTCTGCAGTATCACTATATACATTATAAATCGTTGTACTTAAAAGGCTCTCTACTTAACAAGCAAACCTTAACTTACTTATTAAACTTCTTAAATTAAAAACGAAACCGTTTTAGTCTGTTGTATTTAACCTCTCAACGAATGTGCCTAGGTGCATTTGTTTAAATTTTTTAAGTTGTGGGAAACAAGATTAGATATTAAGTGTAATTTTTAACAGATTATATGTTATTTCCTTTTAACTTAAGAGCTGACACTAAGTTACAGAAAACTTATAAGATACTCTCAAGTATGTAGCTCTTAATTTTGTTTTCTTTCTAGGATGTTCTACCACATATAGACGATTTAAAGTTCGATGTCAACACGGTAACTTTAACAAATACACACGACAGCATGCGTTTTCTTGGTATTCATTTGGATGAATTTCTTAACTGGAAGTCGCATTGCCTTAAACTTATTTGCAAAATGAATTCGCTGAAGTTTCTTTTTATTAATTTGCGGACGGTACTAGAAACACATCAGTTAGTGCAGGTTTACTTCGCCCAAGCAGATTCAAGACTTAGGTACGGAATTTGCTTGTGGGGAAATTCTACCCAGGCAACTGATGTATTTATTGCACAAAAAAGAGTAATCCGATGCATAACGAACATATCGCAGCGGGAATCATGTAAAGATGGTTTTAAAAAGCTGAATATTTTAACTCTCCCGTGTTTATATATACATGAAATGTGTGTCTACGTTTATCGGAATAAAAACAGTTTTACCATCAATAAAGATATACACAGTTATAATACGAGGCATGTTGATGAGTTTCATGTGCCGTTCGCTAGACAAAAGCTTAGTTTTGATGCTCCCAACTGTATGGGACCTAAGATGTTTAACTGCTTGCCACAAACAATTAAAGACAGTAAAAATTTGTATATTTTTAAAAACAAATTAAAAACATTTTTAATTGATAAATGTTATTATAAAATATCTGAATTTTTGTATTAATTGACGAATCCCATACAATGTATATTGTCACAGTGGAAAATAAATCTTATTATTATTATTATTATTATTATATATATTCTCTTCTCTAAATAATGTCTCTTGGACATCTATGCATTATAATACCAGAATCCAGTATATTAATGGAAAATGATCACAACGCCTGTGACCTTACGCCAAAGGAACATTTAACGTGTTTTTTGATAAATGATATAATTAAAAATAAAAAATATAAAAATACTGTCAGTTACTGACATTTCGGAAACCTAATCTATTTGCTTTTTCAAAGCTTTATTAGAAAATCTTTTATGTGTTGTGTGTATAAAGTACACGACTTAAAGTATATGTTTGTGTAATATGCATACATACTTACTATTTAACTCATAACATAATTATCACAGTTGACAATATTATTTGAACAATGTTCATTTTTTCTTCTTTTAACATTGGTAACCGGGTTTTACAAACTTGTACAGAATCACACACCTACAAATTTTAACTGTTATTTTGTATCGTTAACCAAAGCCACTTATTTGCATTGTTTTGGTCCCAGCTAGTCTAACATAGTCATAAAAAAATTTGTTGGCTCTAAAAATTGTAATAATTGACCTAACTCACATATTATGGTATAATTTTAATAAAAAAAGCAATTAATTACATCATGCGAAAAATATTTGCCATTTTGATATATATTTCAAATACATGTTATATACTATATATTTAATTAAAATATAAGCCATTTAATCAGAAAGTTGATTATTCCTTTTGCGCTTCTTAGCCCGTCTCTTACAACTTACTTCTGGAGCATCTCTTATACATGTCCAACAGTAGTCTGCCAACATCGCAGAAGTCCATTTGCCCTGATTATCTTTTTTTCATTTTTTGAATATCCTGGTGGAATCTCTCTCCATGCTCATCACTTACTGCACCACAGTTTTCTGGGAAGTAATCTAGGTGTGAATGTAGAAAGTGGACTTTTAATGACATATTGCATCCTAATTTCTCGTAGCAAGAAAGAAGATTCCCAACAAGGTCTCTGCTCAGAGAAAGTGTGTTGCTACCATTTTAAAGGAATTCCAAGCAGCTTTTTCATTACCTTCTAGAATGTTGTCAAATCTTTGAAAAGGTTCTTGATTTGAGGACCCACAAAAATCCCCTCTTTAATTTTCGCATTACTATGTCTGGGAACATTTTGTTTTAAATAACTGAAAGCACGTCCTTCTTTGTCCATAGCTTTTACCAAGTTTTTCATAAGCCCCAGTTTTATGTGGAGGGTGGCAGTGTTATCTTTTGTGAATCAACTAATGGAATGTTAGTAACATTTTTATCTCCTGGTTCAAAACCCAGTCTTAGCGGCCAAATTTTCCTTTTGTAATGTTCTAATCGCGCTCGACTGTCCTACTCACAAAGAAAACAGTAATATTTGGTATACCCTTGCTGCATACCAAATAAGATAGCTATCACTTTTAAGTCTGCACAAATCTGCCACTTATACTTGTTATATTCTATAGTTTGTAGCAATACATTCATGTTACTGCAATTTTCCTTCATGTGGACAGCATGGGCGATTGGAATTAATGGCAATTTATTTCCATTGTGGAGTAACACAGCTTTTAGTCTAAGTTTCGAGGCGTCAATAAAAAGTCTCCAGTCACTAGGATCATGGGGAATGTGTAAAGCACTCATTAAACCGTCAATGTCCTTGCAGGCAACCAAGTCATTTTCCATTTTGAAAAAAGGTTATAAGATCTTTTTAACGACTTCGATACATGGAAACTTTAACATTTTTTTGTAGTAAATCCCATTGTTGTAATCGAGATGCCAATAGCTTCGCTTTTGCCTTGGACAGATCAAGGTCTCTTATAAGATCACTTAATTCGCGTTGATTAATTTTGTGTGGTTCACCACCGGACACTTTGGCAGAGAAATCGGGATCTTGTGATGTTGGTGGCTGGACTAAGTTGTCATCTACATTATCGTCCGATTCTTCGTCAGAATCAAGGCTGTATTCTTGAGGTGGATTAGGAATATGTAGTTCATCACTATGAAGAACCGGGCGAATGGCAGATGGTAAATTGGGATATTGTATTACCATCCTTTTTTTCTTATTAATACCCTGTCTAATAGGAGGTATCACGCAAAAATAACAATCGGTAACATGATCTGTAGGTTCTCGCCAGATTATGGGCACAGCAAAAGCCATTGAACGTCCTCTTCCACTTAACCAACTGCAAAGATTGTTCGCACAATTGCTGCAACATATATGAGGTGCCCATTTTTTGTCCTCATCTCCAATTGTACAACCAAAATACAACTAGCACGCCTTCTTAATTTTGGGAGTAAAATTACGTTTTTGAGGCGCAAAAATCACTTCACCACAAATATAACAAAAGATGTTACTGTATTTACACAATATCGTGGCATATTTTCAAAATAGCACTATTTACTTTCGAAAATGAACGCTTATCATGCACAAGGTACAAATATGACTACCTAAGAATGAATATTAGTTTTAGTGACAAATAAAGAGGTAGATAATTAGTATGTCTATTTTTTGTAGAATTCTAATTCTACCTGTTATTTGTGATAGGACCGCCATAAACTAGGGCTTATAAGGGGTCTACACACGATCCGGTGGCAGGGAGCCAACCTTGTCGTAAAAGTGAACTGGTCCGCTGGAATTCCAATTATCTTCAAAGCGTACCGACAATGTCGGGTCCCAGCAGCTGGATCGTCCGTAGACCCCTATACCTGCGTTACACTTTATTACCTGTATTGGGAAAACCAGAGCCAACTTGAACTTTTGCTTTTTATATTGTTATTTAGCATGACGAAGTTACTAAGAATTTGCTATTTTTACTTCCAATACATGTAGGCTGTAGAATAGTGATAATTAAACACTCATTTAACCTCACTCAACGTTATTATTGTCGATGCTTTAATTTTCTTTTGATATCTGTCTCCATTGTTAAATTTTTAAAAATATTCCAGTTTATTTATCCGCTCTTTCAAGCACGTTCGCAATTGTTGATATCTGAATTTCATTATTTTTGATTTAGTTCTTGTGTTTGTCTAATTATACATTAAAAAATCTGGATGACTTACCCACATTATATCTTCAGCGGTTTTGTTTCTGTCAAAATAGACCTCAAATGTTGCTCATTTGAAACATACTAGCAAATTTAACATTTGCACTTTTACTTTTGTGATTTATAGTCAAAAATATATGTGTATGCCTTGATGTTACATCCACCAATTCTTCCATCCCTCTTTGAGATAATGTTAAAATCATGTTAATTATAAATAACCAGAAGTTACAAAGTCCTGATGTAATTAAAGATCTGGGAGTGACCTTTGACAGTACAAAGTTTCAATGAACATGTAAATTTAACTGTATCATCAGCGTTAAACAGCCTAGGGTTTATAATAAGGAATTGTAAGGGTTTTAGTGTTATAGATATTATGAAATTACTGTACTATTCCTTTGTGCGATCAAAATTAGAATATTGCTCACTGGTAGGGTCCCCGGAATATGCTACGTATATAAAAAGTATTGAAAACATTCAGCGTCGTTTTGTTAAGTATTTTTGTTTTATTGATGATGTCGATTATCTCACAATTGGTTATTCACAAAGCCTCATGTTGGAAAGATTTGATATGTTTGTCTAGCCAAGAAAATAGGAGAATAGCACACTCTCCAATTTTCCTATATAAAATTATTTACAATATGTTTAATTGCCCATCTATTTTGGAGCAACTGTATGTGACAAAATTATAATTCACTGCAAAATGAGCTTGGTATATTTAATTGCAGTCCTGCCTCAGTTAAAAGATTACTGTCCATATAAAACGAATATGCGTAAAGTCTGTCCACTGATAGAGTCCCGGTGTGACGTCACGAACGTCTGAACTAAGATGCCGTAGGCTCGTTGGTGTTTTCGAATGCACAGTGTCGCTTTGTTTACTTGATGTATTCAATTAGATTTATTTAAAGGAAATTGAATTATAAGCATATATAAGTTATCTATTGTAAATTTATAGTAATATAAGTTAAATAAACAAATTATAATATTGAATTGTTTTGGTTTCAAGTAAAAAATATGAGCAAATATAGAAAATAAATACACTTAAATAGTTGTAGCTAAATCTTTATTCATTAATAGAATTTTGTCAAATGATTATATGTAATCTTGAAATAAAAATAATACTTAATACTAATTATGCCGAACCCTATTTTAAACAAATATGACAGTAAAATACAACTACCTAGTATAAGAAATAAAAAAATGTAGTTTTCTTCGTCAATGTCTAATTCTTCCGAGTCCTCATCGTCGTCCTCATTATTAACACTTATAATGAGTGGCATAACTTCTTCAGTATGAACCTCTCGATCATATGTCTCTAAAATCAATTTATTTGTGTGATTTACACATTTGGACCAAATTGAGCTCGACACTTGAGATGAAGCCTCATTCCACATAGCAAGAACGCCTTCGTCATTAAAACTATCTTTCCCGATGTGTTTGTCGTAATACTCCTTTCAAATTCCCCAAACAAGTTCTATTGGGTTGAACTGACAGTGATATGGTGGAAGCCACAGTACTTCATGTCCATGCTCTCTAATTAAATTGTCGATATCATAGTGTTGCTCCATTCTTTGCTATTTGGAGCAATTCGGCTTTAAAGGCGGTTTTACTAAAATGGTCTTTAACCGGTAGGGTGGTCCAAGTTTTTATGAAAAAATTTTTTTGCTTTTTTTTCCTTGCTCCACAGAGCTTAGCTTAGCTAATTATATGTACCAAAAATGAGCCCTTTCCGACCACGTTTAGAGGTCGCTATGATTTGCAAGTAAAATTATTTTTCGAAGTCACCAAGTACAACGTACCTACATTGGTATTCAATTTTCAGAATAAGCGCGCACGGTTTGTCCTGTTGCTATGTAGCTAGTGAGTCTTGGGTTGCCTACGATGTTCTCCTCCCCCCCTTCCCCGCAGCCCGCCTTTTCGTCATCCCCGCTCGCATGCATATTTTGTTTTAGTTTGCGAGTAACTAGCAGACAAAGCGCATGTACCCAGCCTAGCCTAGGCATTTGCGAGCGATAGTTTACGCTTACTTCACAAATTTTGTGTATCGCCTGTGAAATATGGCATCTACTAGTAGTTCCGTGCCTATAAGGGCATCCGCAGGAGTGTGGTTAATCGGAAAAGCAACAAATTCTATTTCACACGCAAGACTTCCTTCAACTGGCGATGTACTGAAAAGATTTCACTTTCATCAATTAGAAGAAAACCAACCAGTTAAACAGAGTGTTAAAAACACCGTGAAATCTGTTGGGAAAAGGTGAGAATTCCAACGCAAAGAGTTGATGCAGCGGAACGAAAACTAAACAAACTTTTAGAAAGATACACTCTTTTGAAAAAAAAATAGAAAAACTAATCTAGAATCATGTCGTATAAATGAGGACCTTTTCAAATCTGACCTTCTGGAACTTTTTGACATAGCTGCAAAAGATGCGTTAAAAATAATGAAAAATGAAGAAGATAAAATATTTCTCACCATGCAGCGAGAAGATACTCTGAGCTGCAGTATGGCTGGCGTAGATACGAGTCTTTGTCAGAAGGAATCTCGAAAACGAAAGCGAGAAACAGGGGCTGAAATCAGTAAGCTGAGGAGTAAAACTGAATCAAGTCCTCATTCTCACGCTAGTCAAGAATCTTTGCTACGAGCTATCGGTACTTCCAACAGTTTTGAATCCTCATCTTCAAACGATGAATTCGAAATACCTTCTTCTATGTTGGTTACTAGAAAGAAAAACCCTGAAAAGATCCCTCAATTATTGACTGAAGATGTTGTAGCAACTTTTGATCGAGTTAGCGTATCTGATCGGCAGGCGATGTTCTTAGTTGGATCTGTGGCACAAGCATTGCGAACACCAGTAGCAGAAATTTCTTTATCGCGAAGCACAATCCGTCGTAAAAGAAATCAGGTTCATGAGTCGATTGTGAAATCCGACAAGGCGTAATTTGTCCTTCAAATCCTCTTGTTTTACACTGGGATGGTAAACTGTTGCCTGTTATTGTCGGTGGCGTAGAAAAAGTAGATCGAGTGGCCGTCATTGTCAGTTGAGGTGGAGTAGAAAAGCTTTTGGCAGTTCCGGCAATCAAAACAGGTACTGGAAAAGAACAAGCTACCACATGCTTAAAGATCCTTGATAAGTGGCAGTTAAGAGCTCAGGTGTATGGCCTCTGCTTTGATACGACTGCTTCTAACACTGAGTTAAATTTGGGCGCATGTTTTTTGATTGAAAAATCACTAGATAAAGAACTTGTTTAGATTGCTTGCCGACACCATGTTTTGGAAATTATCCTCTCTGATATTTTCAAAGCGTTGTTCGGACCAAGCAGTGGACCAGACATCAATCTGTTCAAACGTTTCCAAAAAAAAAATGACCGAAAATAGATCAACAAAAATTCACAGTTGGCAGTGACAATTTGTATGATACCGCGGAACTCATTTCACTCCGCCAAGAAATGAGGAAATACTACAGTGAAGCAATAAATAATCAACAGTCCAGAGATGATTACCTCGAACTACTGAACTTGTGTCGTATCTTCCTTGGCAGCTCAGATACAATTGCTGAAGACAAGTTTCGTGCACTTGGGGCCTTACATCATGCTCGCTGCAAATCACGCTGACTGCAGCAGAAAAACGATCTGTTACAGAATTATGTTTGTTTGTCTTATTTATGGGCGATATTGGAGCGAAGCCCCACTGGCAACAAAAGCCCCTCTAATGATGCAAGTTTCCTAGCATAGGTCAAAGACTATCCTAACCAGAAGATCAGCACCAGTGCCCTGAAAGCATTTCACCGCCACCTTTGGTACTTTTCAGAGCATTTGATTGGCCTTTCTTTATTCGATCGAGTCAGTCCCAAGACCAAAAGAATAATGGTTGAAAACATTCAGAAACCACCAACAAAAAAGACTTTGAAAAGACCAGATGGAAAAACTTTTGACATACAAGGACCGTTGCTGTTACAGAATTTTTTCACGCAATGAACAAAAACTCTTTTTGACTTGCTAATCAATGATGGTCAAGAAAAGTCAGAAGTATTTTTAGTAAAAGACCCTTTACAATGGCACACTGATGAAATTTACGTTGAAATGCAGGAAAAAGTTCGCCAAATGAAAGTTGTCAATGACTGCGCAGAGCGAGGGATTGCTCTAATACAGAAATTCAATTCCAGCATCACAAAAAATGAACAACAAAAACAATATCTTATCCATGTCGTCGATCTTCACAGAAAGAAATACCCAGTGGCCTCTAAGTCTAACGCCCTGAAAATGAATTCGGGAGATAAGGAAGGGTAGGATATTAATTATTAAATATTACATTAACTTTAATTTAAATGCGACTTTGTTTTTTATTTGATTTTTACTTCAATTCTACTGTTAATTTAAATATTTAATATTTTATTAAAACATACTGCCTACAAAAAATGCCTGATTTATTTTTATACCCAAAAAAGTGTCAAATCATAGCGACTCCTAAATATTATTGGATTTCGTTCAAATTTTGCAGAGGGGAATTTGAGGTGATATGGAACAAAAAAGCCTTGTGGAGAAAGAAAAATCCAAATTATTATTTTTTGGACCACCCTATTAACCAGGTTTGTATTTTTTCTTTCGTCTAAGATCGGGTTGGTCGTTTTTTTTCAACCCGAGAGTGATAGTTAGCATTATCTAAAACAATAATGCTTGAATTTTGTAACCCTGGCAAAAGTCTCTCTGTCAGCCACTTTTAAAAATTTTCAGAGTTCATATTGTCATGGTAATCTGCTGACTTATTCTTGGTGGAGAAAACTAAACTCGCATCTTCAGAAAAGCCACAAAGAAATCCTGCATGTACAACTATAGATCTTTTACCTTCTGTAGCTGTACGACGCCTTTTCGATTTACTGGAATCATCTTGCCAAGAACGTTTTAATCTTCCTCTGCTAAAGATCCAAGTTTTGTCTAAGAACACTACATCTTTGGGGTCATTACTTTTCAAATTTTTTACGTATTTGCGTAAAAACTCTACCCATTTTAGATAAATTTGTGGTCTTTCACACAGTACTTTTCTATTGTCATCGTTTTTAAAGGAAAAACCTAATCGTTTAATCACTTGATATAACCTGGTACGGTCATAATCAACTATTGCTCTAGATTTTAGCTCTTCTAAAAGGATAGCCAAGGAAATATGTTTATGATCAGACACCAGATCGTAAATAACATTTTTTATTTCATATTTTACAGCATCGTGTAACTCTGTTTTGGACTTTTTTCGATACCGTTTAACCGAAGCTTGAGGTTCCACATTTTCTTTGCCATTTTTAGCTATTTTTCTTACAGTTTTTTATCCATTTTTAAAGCCTCACCCACTCTCCTTTGAACAGTTTTTATTGGCAATAAAGGTCTACCATTTTCATTTTCCTTTTGAAAACATTCCAACAAATTCAAAATTAACTGCTGTGATTGCCGATTTAAAAATTCACCAGGATGCATGTTTACTAGTTTAGCAATAGAACAAGACTAAAATCATTGAAATAAGTGCACTACACCTGCTATATCCGACTTCCGAGAAAATCGACCCGCCTCTGAAATCGTCAACCGCATTCGACGACGATACGCGTTACGCAAATTGGTTTGCTGTCGAAGAATGGAAGTGCCGCACGTCGGTCATAACTTGACCACAAAGATTAAAACTTACGTTACAGATTAGGTTACAAACAACATTTCAATAAAGACAAGGAAGAATAGAACTCCGGACGATATTCCTTACACTATACACCGGGATTCTATCAGCGAACAGACTTTATATTCCTATTTCTCTTGTTACCGTTTACATGTTTTAGCATAATGTGATATGTATATATATATTTTAGGGGCGAGCGTAGAGGCGACTTCAATGTGAATATCAGTCGATATTCCGTTGAAGCAACGTCGAGCGCGGTTAGTACTTGTATGGGCTCCCATCTTGGGAAATACAGCGTTCTCGTCCCACCTTCTAGAGGCTTGTATATCAGTGTATACTCGGAAGTTACGTAATTTCAGACGAGGATTACGTAGTGGATATACCATCCTTCGGAGGGGATGTAAAGCAGGCGGTCCCTTGTCTATTAAATGTTAGGCAAGTAAAAGATCCCTACTCTTCTTAAGGCAAGAGGTTCGGCAAAATTTCCAGGTTGGGGGTAGCTCGTCTCCTGGCGTCGGTGATAGGCCCTGGTAGCGGAAATAGGCCGACGTTAAACAGTTATAAAAAAAATATATATATATATATATATATATATATTTTAAGTCAGCTTTCCTTAATATGATATTTGTATTTTGTTCCTTTTGACGTACTGTGCATTTAGCATATACAGTAGTGGCATGTTAAAATATTGAGTCGATGCCAATGTAAGGTAGAAGAGAAGAGAAATGGACAAATAATATGCTGAAAAGAAAGAGATTTAACCTACGCTGTTGCCACTTTTCTCTCTAGCTACTTTTAGTCGTCAAGATAATCCTTCCTCTTTTACTGAATTTTCTTTGTGATACATTTGCGTCAACTCATTCTGTTTCTGTCATTTCTTCATAATTAGACAAAGATTATGTTTTGAGGACATGGGAGAACTATGGATAAAAAAAAACGGCACGCCCATATTTGCCTGCCTGTTTAATTCAGACATCCCAACGGGAGGTGCGCACGTGTAGGCTGTGGGAGGAGCCTCTTACCTGTTGCCGACAAAGCTGCCTAGATTTGACATTGGGGGAGATTGGGGAACGTAAATTATTTTACGCCATGTTAAAATACGCAGCATAAATCTAAATAAATTTAACAAATCATGATGTTTCTATGAGCTACTATTAATTAAATTATTTTAACAAGAAACCAATTGCAAATAAAGCCGTATTAATCAATAATTGAATTTCATCCGATTTCGCATTTTCTTTTTACCCCACTTTATCCCATCATTGCAGAGTATTCGCTTAGACATCCCCACCTAAAATCTTTGTGATCTGGAAAGGGGAGAAATCAGAAAGACAAGTAGCTTTCAGATTTTTATTTTATTTGAGCCATTGCGTGTGCGTTAAACAGTACTATCGTAGTCGTAGGTAACTCTTTTAAAATGACGATTTATACAACGGAAAAACGAGTGCAAATTATTAAATGGTATTTTGGAAATAATACGGCTGCAGAAGTTGTCGCCCGATTTGTTTTTACATTTGAGGATCGACCCGTTCCGACGGAACAAACAGTTTTGAACATTGTTCATAAGTTTGAATCGTCTGGATGTGTAAAATCTTGCAGAAAATGTAATAATGAAGGTGGTGACAACGATGGCAGACAGATGAGTGACGAACGGGAACAGAGGGAAATAAATGTATGTAGTTTTGCGGAGGCACATGCCCCCCGTTCCAGCAGGCAAATCTCTGCCGAGCTCGATGTACCTGACCGTACGGTTCGGGCAATTTTAAAACGTAACAAATATCATTCTTATAAAGTTGCCGTCACGCAAGAAATTTTTCCCGATGACTTTATACGACGTATGGTATTCTGTGAGACCATGATGGAAAAGGCGAACGAAAATGAAACTTTCATTAAAAATATTTTATTTACTGACGAAAGTTCATTTTCGCTGCACGGTCGTCACAATTCATCCATTACTAGATATTGGTCCCGGGAAAATAAATATTTAAGTGTGCCACACCGAACTCAGTACCCACAGAAAGTCAATGTGTGGGCTGGAATTTTAGGTAATTCAATAGTTGGCCCCTTCTTTATCGACGGCAACCTTACAGCACAAAAATATTTAAATTTGTTACGTGAACAAATTATTCCGGCCGTTCGAACTTTGGGCATTGACCTCGAAGAGATTTGGTACCAGCAGGATGGTTGTCCTGCTCATAACGCGATAGTGATACGTAGATTCCTAGACACTACATTTCATGATCGCGTTATAAGTGGGACAAGCACAATTAAGTGGCCAGCAAGGTCTCCTGACCTAACGCCCAGTGATTTTTTTTATGGGGGTACATGAAAACAAAAATTTATGGACACGAACATCAAAGAGCGCGTAACCTTGATGAGTTACGTGAGAAAATTGTTACTGCCGCACAAAGTGTAACACCAGATATGTTAACAAACGTCAGGACGGAATTCTATGATCGTTTGGGATATTGTCTAGCACAAGAAGGCGATGTTTTTGAACCAATAATTCGTTAATTTTTAAAAGAGTTACTTTTTATTTTTCATAGTATTATTATTTTATTTATTTATTATTTACTTATTTATTTAAAGAATTTTTATTTATTTTATTTATGTACCTACGGAATGCTAGTTTAATTTTCACGCCACATGGCTAAAAATGTGCAAAAATAAAACAGTATTTTAGTTATTTGAGCATTAAAAAATGTATCAAATAACTACCCTCCAGCAAACTCCAATACGCGTAACATCATTTTTGACAAGAGTAGTACATACCAACGCGTCTTGAAATGTACTAAACAATTTTTAGGAAACTGCTGTTTTCATCATAAACGTCTCAAGCTGTAGGAGGGACAATAAGAGGGGATAGAGGGCGGAACTCTTAACATGCACAAGTGCTGGCATCGTTGTTATAATATCGGTCTTTTTCGAGTACATTATTTTCCTCTTTATATTTCACTCTATCTTATTATGGGGATCGACCCAAGAAATTTGGCTGCCACTACTGTATATTATATTTATACTGTTAGTGCTTACTAGTGTAACATTCCTACCCTTCAATTGGATACCTGTTGGAAGGTTGTACCTAAATAAATAAATAAATAAATTTGATCACATTAACTTTGCGTGTTTAAAAAAACTGCAAGTATGCCTGAACAGTTTAGGCAGTAATACGGCACTTAGACCCAACTTTGGTTTTGACGTCATTTATAGCTACGATTGACGCTCTGATTATTCTATATCATAAAATTATTATGCATATATGTATAAATTTTACTGCATTCGCCTTTTCTTTAGTAATAATAAAATATTATTATTACAATAGATGTAATTTTCCATCTCGCAGGTTAATAAAAGAATATAAAAATCTTCATTGCAAATTGGATTTCAGACATTTCTGAGCACTTCATTTAAATTCTAACTACTCATATTCAGAATTAAAATAAAACTGAAATACCTACCTTCTTGTTGCAGGCAGAGACGGCGTTAATGTACGACGCTGTGCATTTATTTGCCAAGGCTTTACATGATCTGGATACTAGCCAGCAAATTGATATCAAACCGCTTAGCTGTGATGCAGTTGACTTCTGGCCTCACGGATATAGCCTCATTAATTACATGAAGGTGGTAAGTTTTCATTATTTTTATCTGTCCCCACTATAGTAAGTAGACTATTGTCACATTGCTTTCAAACAAGCTGATTTTACCGGGGAAGGGCTAATTGCTATTGGCGACGGGAGGTAAGTTACCTCACTTGGGCAAATAAGTGTTTTCAAGCAGATTACGAGACATCCAATAATTTCAAAAAATTACTTTGTATCACTCTTAAAATTAATTGATTAAGAAATGTAAAATCTGTTTCTTTAGTTCATGAACCGTAGCTGTGGGTGCAGATAAAACGTTGTACACTACGTAGGAGGTAAGTAACTTAGACCAGTCTCGGAGTCTGTTGCTAGCCCTCATTACGCTCGGGCGCAAAATCGTCCTCGACTGGTAAAAATTACTTCCTCCCTTGTGGTGTAAATAACTATTATACCTCTTTCAAATTAAAGTAGAGGCAAGCTTTGAAAATTAACTAATAGTCAAGGAAACAATAAAAACAAAGCTTCATAACGACAAATCCTGTGCAATGGAAAAAATAACATTGTTAAAATTGTGTATGATTATTTATTTATGGCATATTCATTCTACTCTTTGTTAAATATTTGTCTACTTCTGCAAATATATTCAAAAAATTTACGAAATAAACTTCTGCGCCAAATGCATTAGGCAGATATTGTTTTTTAAATACCTACTTTTGATTCCCATAAAACTTCTCACACCTAAAAATATATAAAATAAAAAAAATTTTAAATGATTATTGTGTAATTAAAAATTAAATTAAGATCTGTCAATGTTCAGGAAAAATTCTTCTATTTCCGTTGTCAAAACTTTGACTTTTTAGTCAAACATGACAGTTTGTTGTTTATGTATTTCCATGTTCACGTGAGACATAAAAGTATACTTATTTTATTTTTACCCGCTTCATCTCTGAGGATCGGCAATCAACTAGTACAAAAGTCTATGGAATAATTTGAAGCACATTTATACTCATGTAACAAAATTTTATGAAAATGAAAATATACCACGCACTGACAAAGAAAAATAAATCTTAGATAATAATTGCGTTGGTTCACAATAATTTTCTCAGATGTCTCAAGTATTGATATTTGCCATATAATAGGCAGACATATAATTGGATTATTATTTTATATTTAGACAGGTCTACACGTTGCCCTTTAAAGTCCTGTGCCATCTTTCATTTAAAAAATATGAACATGTAAGTGGTTAATAATAAGAAAAACCGCTGCCCAAGGAATCACTTCTTCCACATCCAGATTCTCTATCCAAGTCACTCACAACGAAAAAACTTTGTATGTGGAAATAATTGTTTATGTAACTTTAATAATATAATATTTGAAATCCTCTACCACAAAAACCCAAAATGAAACGATACCCTACATCGCTAGTGGGTGGGGTGGTGATAGGCGGGTGGTAGTGGCGGTGGATGAAGTAAAAAAATATTTTGAGGTTTCTGGTTCTTGTACATACACTAAATCACATTTTTTTTTCATCCCCTTTAATAATGGGGTGGAGGTGGTAATGGGGGTGGCTAATGCTAAAAATTTTTTTGAGACCTTAGCTTCTCTTGTATATACTAAATACCAATTTTATGGACTCTAACCTGCTTGATTTACCTATTTACCCCAAATTTACCCCAATTTACCCCCCAACCCTTCGACGGAACAAGATGAAAATATAATCTAGTTCCAGATCTCGTTAAAGTACATAAGTGTACCAAATTTCAAGACAATATCATAAACGGTTCCAGAGTAAACGTGCGTACAAAGAAGTTACAGACAGACCGACAGACGACAGACAGAAAATTTTTTTCACTCAAACTTAAAATCTCGACGTTTCATAACATTTTAAGCCTATTTGAACAATAAAAATTTTTTTGTCGTTACTATACATCCACTGGATGTTGAAGTAAAACTGCAGTTATAGGTAAAAATAGGTAATAAAATTTGGTATAGTAATTTGAAATAACTGAAGTCGTGTTATTATTTATTATTTAAATTATTTTATTCATTTTACTTCCACATCCAGTGGAAGTATAGTAACGACAAAGAAATTTTTAAAAATTTTTATTGTTCAAATAGGCTCAGAACGTCACGAAACGTCGAGATTTTAAGTTTGAGCGAAAGAAAAATTTCTGTCTGTCGGTCTGTCTGTAACTTTTTTGTGCGCACGTTTACTCTGAAACCGTTTGAGATATTGACTTGAAATTTGGTACAGATATGTACTTTAACGAGATCTAGAATTAGATTATATTTTCATCTTGTTCCGTCGAAGGGTTGGGGGGTAAATTTGGGGAAAATAGGTAAATCAAGCAGGTAAGAGTCCATAAAATTGGTATTTAGTACATACAAGAGAAGCTAAGGTCTCAAAAAAAATGTTGGCATTAGCCACCCCCATTACCACCCCCACCCCATTATTAAAGGGGATGAAAAAAATTGTGATTTAATGTGTGTACAAGAACCAGAAACCTCAAAATGTTTTTTTTAATTCATCCACCCCCAATCACCACCCCCACCCCGCTACCGATGTGGAGTATCGTTTTATGGGTTTTTGGGGTAGAGGATTTCAAATATTATATTATTAAAATTCCATAAACAATTATTTCCACATACAAAATTGTTTCTTTGTGAGTGACTTGGATAAAAAATCTGGATGTGGAAGTAGTGATTCCTTGGGCAGCGGTTTTTACTTCCACATCGTGGGAGTAGGTATAATAATCGTAGAAAAAAAATAGAATTTTTTCTTGCTCAAATAGGCTTAAAATGTCTGTCGGTCTGTAGCTTTTTTTGTGCTCACGACAATTCTAAAACGGTTTAAGATATCGACTTAAAATTTGGTATATCTATGTATTACAGCGAAATATGGAACTGGATTATTTTTATCTTACTTCCTTGAAGGGTTGGTGGTAAATAGGTAAAGCAAGGAAGTAGAACTCCATAAAATTGGGATTTTGGATATATATGAGAAGTCAAAGTCTAAAAATTGTTTTGGCATAAGCCATCCCCCTGGTGAGAAAAATAAAATAGTGAGTTAGTGTGTGTACAAGAACTAAAGCCCTCAAAATTTGTTTTGACATCAGCCATGTCGCCTGAATTTAATTCCATGATAATTGTCGGCGAAGATGTGGATCTTCTCGTTCTTTTAACAGCCCTATCAAAATGAAACAACGTGTATGTCCTAAAACTTGGAAAGGTCAAAACTATGCAGCAAAATTCTTTCAACAATAGTATGAAAGATAAAATAAATCGGAACATTCTGTTTTTACATGCATTCAGTGGCTGCAGTACCACATCAGCAATTCAGCATTCTTTACACAGGGTAAGATGTGATTCTGCAATATATTCCGAAAAAATCCACAATTAAGCGAGATCATCAAGGAATTTAAAGAACCCGGTACCGATCCAAAGATAATAGCTGAGGCTGGAAAACATTTTGCACGACTTATATGATTGCAGTACCAAAGAGAATATTACCCATTATAAATATCGCTGTTTTGTGAAATTAGTCTGCACAAATAAATTTAACATCGTTTCTTTACCACCGACCGAAGCAGCAGCAGCACTGAGTATTCAGTTCAGCCATAGTACCAGATGCAGAGCTGGTATGGAGTTTGGAAAAAAGGAATGGGGGGGGGGGGGTAAAAGCAAGAATGGATTAGTTCTTGTTCCCACCCTCCAACCCCCAGCTCCCGAGAGTCTGCTAAAACTAATTTCTTGCGAATGCAAGAAGGAATGGTCAGGGGAATGTGGACGCAGGAAGGTGAGCTTTAAGTGCTCCATTATTGTTACAAATTGCAATGAAACTTATGTTAACCAATATATCGATATAGAAAACCTCCAAGAAAAGCAAGAGGATCAAATTGAGAGAAAAATTGAATAACTTGAAATAGAAATGGAAACAGAAACGAAGCGAGTGGGGATGATGGTGGAGGAAACGGGTATTGGGGCAGATCTTACTGACCAGTTTGACTTCCACAAAGTCGATGACGAACCTCGCGAAAAATAATGTAACAAGAAGTAAAATGACGTGAAATAGACTTATCGGGGACATCACGAAAAAAACGTGCCGCATACTCTACCTCACGGGTGATGTGGAAATTACTATATTTTTCATGGCTGCTCATGCACAACAAAAATTATTAGAATGAATCAAATACAGAAAAAACTGAATTAGGTTATACCATTATATGTATTATTGTGGCGAAGGAGAAATTTGTTGTTTCAATGACTGCGTATTCGATTACACAAGAAAACTATTAATAATAATCTCATATTTTGGGAAAATAGCAGAAAAGTTCTAGTAATATTTTAATTATTTTAATTCTGCGGCGAAATAGTATAAGTATTGTTTTATTAAGAGTAAAAGTGATGAGTCCGGCAATTACAGACGAGTCATAACAAGTGGCTTTTACTCCGAATAAAACAGGCTATTTTTTTTTTCAAACGTCGATTAGCTATAAAAAAAATAAAGATAAAAAAATCTCGAATTTCACCACCAAAAACACATTGTGTTAATACCGCTTGACCGGTGTATTAAATAAAATACGCGTTACTATGGATATCACTTTTTCTGCCGCTCATAGCAGCAGAAAATAGTATATTATATTACTAGGAGTAGAACGCACTCTTTTTTTGTGTTGAGCCCAGGATTTGCGGCTGAGGCGAAGCCGAAGCCGCAAACTGGGCGAAACACAAAAAAAGGCGTTCTACTCCGTGTAATATATACTATTTTTTCTTCAAGCGTATTAAAATGCAAAAATTCATTTATTTATCATAAATGTACAAATATTCAAACTACAGTCTTACATGTTGACACAATATGACAAGTGGCTAGTGGATAGCGCGCCACCGGTGGCTTTCGGTATTAACATTATGTTACTAGTAAAACAATACCCACTACGGCGGCGCTTTCGGAACTAACATTATGTTACTAGTAAAACAATGTCCACTACGGTGGCGTTCGGTACTAACATTTTGTTACTAGTAAAACAATGCCCTACTTCTACTTCTGTTTTTGGTTACATAATTTAAACATTTTAATACGCTTGAAGAAAAAGTACTTTTACCTCCGTTGGTAAGGGCAATGCACAGCCGTCTAAAAAGTCAAACTTTAATATCATGAAATGAGTTAAGAAATGTCATGTTTTTCTGACGTTTGAAGAAAAAGTACATTTTTCTGAAATCAATCGGCAATGTCTACATTTTCGGCGCGATTTCAAATCGAAGAATGCACAATTCCAGTATTTTAGTCCGTTGATAAGAAACTATCAGAAAACAGACCGGAAAAGATCCGTTGCCAAGCAACAATCAACAAAACCGTACGGGACTATTATTTTCCCAGCCTAGGCCGGGAAAATAACATTCCCGTACGGTTTTTATGTATATTTTAGACAGTAAATAAATACGCGCAGACAATCCAACTCACATTAAAATTGCATTTATTAATAAGCAGTTACATTGTAATGAAGAAATGTTATGCATTAATATAAATTCCTTAATTCCTTAATTTATAAAAAAAAAATAGTATGTGCACTTCGGTGTGAAAGCACATTCCCGGACTTCGATGCTTGTTGGCCTCGGCCAACAATTTGCATCGTCACACCTAAATACACAATATACTATTTTGATGAATTCGAAAAATTGACCCAACTATTCGTCTCTCAAAAGGAGCTTATGAGAGCTAAATTGCAGAGAATTTAGTCTTGTTTGATTTGTTTAGAAATATTTTTTCGAAAAATGCACTGGAACTCAGATATTTGCAAAAAGTCATTTCTTTGCACGTTTTTTTGTGTTTCTATTTTCGAAGATTCGGCAAAAAATTTTAGTTGCAAAACATGACCTCGAAAATAGCACCCAAGTCTTATTAATCCTATTAATTTCCCAAAACTTCTGCGAAACGTTCTCTCAAAAACTACTTATTCGCTGGACCATTACAATAATTTAAGGAGAAAATCTGAAAATGTACACAAAACTTCCCCCTCTGTTTGGCATTCTTTATTTACTAATTATTTTTTCTATTAAACGTTTCTTTACCAAAAGTATATTAAATTTTTTTAAGGCGATACTTACTTTCGAAATATTATTTTACGTCATCGTTTCTTATTTTTTAAAAATTATCATTTTTTTTTTATATTTTTCTTCCTATGTGTTAACTTCATGTGATATTCTCCATATTTTTCGTCATATTTTTTTCGTTAATTCACTATTCTACAGCCTACATGTATTGGAAGTAAAAATAGCAAAGTCTTAGTAACTTCGTCATGCTAAATAACAATATAAAGAGCAAAAGTTCAAGTTGGCTTTGGTTTTCCCAATACAGGTAATAAAGTGTAACGCAGATATAAGGGATCTACACACGATCCAGCGGCAGGGTCCCGACATTGTTGGTACGGTATGAAGATAATTGGAATTCAAGCGGACCAGTTCATTTTAACGAAGCATGCCGACATGGCTAGCTCTCTGCCGCTGGATCGTGTGTAGACCCCGATCCAGCTGCTGGGACTCGACATTGTCGGTACGCTTTGAAGATAATTGGAATTCCAGCGGACCAGTTCACTTTTACGAATGAGCCGAAAAGCTGGCTCCCTGCCGCTGGATCGTGTAGACCCCTTATAAACCCTAGTTTATGGGCGGTCCTATCCTACGGAAAATAGACATACTAACTATCTACCTCTTTATTTGTCACTAAAACTAATATTCATTTTTAGGTAGTCGTATTTGTACCTTGTGCATGATAAACGTTCATTTTCGAAAGTAAATAGTGCTATTTTGAAAATATGCCACGAAATTATGTAAATACACCTAACAACTTTTGTTATATTTGTGGTGAAGTGACTTTTGCGCATCAAAAACGTAATTTTACTCCCAAAATTAAGAAGGCGTACTAGTTGTATTTTGGTTGTACAATTGGAGATAAAGACAAAAAATGGGAACCTCATATAATCTTTATTGACCATTTCTGATACATATTGTATATATGTTAGATCACGGTTCACATGAATGACTTTTTAAAAACTTTTATTTAGTTACATGGAGCCAACGTTGGCTCTTGGAGAAGGAATATTACAATAATTAGAAGTGTTTCATTCTAAGTGAGTTTAATAATTGATTCAATAAAGCGTGTTTAGTCATATTTGTAACATACAGAACCTGAGTAAGCAAAATATTGAACAAAGGAATTGCAGTTCTGCAGTCTGCACAAGTGATGAGAAACAAAGGTGTAATATGATATCTTGAAGATAAGCAATTAATAAGAGAAGTCGTTATCATCTAATATGATATCCCTGTGAAGGTTTGTTACGACTAAGTCTTGGTAATAAGCATATAATTTTATATAACAACTTCCCCCTTAATAAAAAAGTTGATGTTATGCAGCAACTTTTGAAAATTGTTAAAACGTTAAATGAATATAATGCAAAAATAAATTGAAACAATGTTGAATGAATACAAAGCAAAATAATAAAATAATGTAAAAGTTAAAATTGGTAAGCGATGATAAAACATTACATAACGTGTAATAAGGATAAAATACAATAGTCTAAATTAATAGACAAGGGTAAAACTCCACATGAAAGTCTATGTTAACTCGATGTCCTCTTCTTCTTGAGGTCTAATACCGGGTCGCTTTCTTGGAGGGATCAGTCTAGGAAATTTGGTAAATACTCTGCTTCACTCTGAAGGAGGTGAAGGAGGGTTGTCCGTTGAGGGTTGGATTCGCAATGCTCCACATCTTCTTCTTCTGCATTTACAGGTTATGTAAAGTAGAACTAGTAGAATGATGAGGGTAATTATGAAATATATGAACCAAGATATGTGTTTGGTCACAAAAGGTTCGTTTATGAGGTCATCCAAGTCTTTGGAATATTGGTCCAATTTGTTTTTAGCAATATCTAGGTCTTCTACGTCGAGATTGTTTAATTTGAGAGGTTTTAATTTTGAAATTTCGATTTTGTTAGGCATGTGATTACAGCATTCAAAAGGAATTTGGATAGGATGTGAATTGTCCTTGATTTCGGAAAGGTCTTTGGCACTGGCTTGTATTCTAGTAATGCCTGCATAGGCGTAACATCCTGGTTGTAGTTTGATGATGGAATTTTTGTTGATTAACTCTGTTGTGAATTCTCTCTTTGGACAGTTGATGGTAATGTGAAGTGGTTCGGAATTAATTACTAACCATGTGTTGTCTTCAAGTTCTTGGACGTTGTATCCCTGACTAATGATGAAGGAAGTTTGACAGTTCTCTGGAAGTTTTGGCAATGGTTTTAGTATTCTGGCTTCACATATGGCATTTTGGTGGATAGGATATGCAAACAGGTTCGAACATAGTTTGGTTCCAAAATAAAGAGGTTTGCATTCTTTCAAATTTTGTATAGATATGTACATTAAAGAATCATCGTCTCTCGCGATAAACTTTTGTGAGATAGATAAAATGTGATGTAGACCAGTTCTGTTATCAAGTATCGGGATAGGGTATAGGCGATAGGTGTTATAATTTTGGGGTTCAACAAGTGGTATTGTTAAAACAAATACTAAGTTAGAATCCATTTGAAACGCTTGCAATTCAATAATGTCCAAATACTTAGCAACTGCCGATAATTTAATGGGGAGAGGCAAATTGTTCCTTCGTAAGCTCTGTGAAACTTCTTGAAGTGCTGTCACTAAGTGATTAGGGGTTATGATTGACGTGTGAATGATTCCTAATCTGGCAAATGTTATTGAATTCAAAATGTCGTTCAAATTATCTTCGATATACAAATAGCTTGCCATTAGTTGTTCGGAAATGTATATGAATTTTAGTTTTATGTGAGCAGCCTCAATAGCTTGAGTCATAGTTTGAATTGTGTGTTCGATTTCTTCGAGATCTTTGTTAAACGTTTCCTCGTCAATTTGTAATTTTTTGTATAGTCGAGTTGAAGTTTTTAATAACAGAAGTTGTAACTGAAATTTGATTTTTGATTAAGTTTTCCAATTGATGTTCGTCGTTATTTAGTTTATTTATACAATTAGTATAGTACTGGCCATCTTCAGCATCTGGGTTTCCAGTTATTGATTTGAATATTGTTCCGATACCGTTAAGTATTCCGCGTTTATATCTCTTTGTGTCTGAGAAGACTTCGTCAAATTTAATTTTTACAGAACTAGATATCTCTGTTAAAAGGTTAAACTCTGTTTTGACTTCGCTTCTAAACAGAATTTATTTCTGGTCAGCGGCAAATTAACTTTAGTTTCCCGTTTTGTTTCGAGGTTTAATTAAGGTAGCAGAATTTTGAAAAATTTCTTTTATTTTAAAGGGACCGTTAAATTTGTTTTGTAGTTTGTTCTTAATTTGTGATTCTTTTACATAAAATAAGTCACCTAGTTTGTACTCAGGTCGTTTTTGGGGAACATTTCTGTCAAAGCGAACTTTCGCTTTCTCTTTTTGAGCTTGTGTTCGATTGCGGGCAATTTCAAAATAGTGAGATGTTCTATTGTTTAAATCTCTGACATATTTTGTAATTAGCTCTTTTTGGGTTGTGAAGAGTTTCAGGTGGTCTATTAGATGTAAGACCAAAGATAAGTTCATATGGGGTGAAACCGTGTGTTTTATTTACCGAATTGTTATAGCATATTTTTGCATATGGTGAAATTGTGAAAGGATGTTCGTTCGGGTTTTCAGTTTTATAAATTCTTATCATTTCAGCTAAAGTAGCATGAAATCTTCCTAGGGATCCGTTGGATTGGGAATGTCCTATGCTTGAATACGTCAGTTTTATGTCGTAGAGGGTACAGAGATCTTTGATCAAACGGTTGTCAAATTCGCCACCGTAATCGCAATGGATTCTTAATGGGGTACTATAATGTTGAAAGATAACAACAAAGTGTTTACGACGGATTTTGCGGATTTATCCGGGACTGCATAGGCTTGCGTGAATTTAGTTAATTCTTCGCGAATGGTTAAAGCGTAATTTCGAGTGGGGAATTCAAATAAATCGATGTTAATTCTTTCGAAAGGCGTTCTTGGGGTTTCCGTGATTACTAGAGGGTTATTAGATTTTTCTGGCACACTTTAGTCTTTTGACAAGTTTCGCAATTTTTATAAAATTTTCGACATCTTTAGTTAGACCTTGCCAAGTATATTTTTCTTTAATTCTCCGAATCGTTTCGTTCATTCCGCGGTGTAGATTATTTTTTCTATGATATTGTTCTAGGATTATTGGGATTTGGTCTTCGTCAGGAGTTTGAACAATGTTTTGACAAATTATTACCTTTAAGTCTTTTTTTTTTCTGCAAAAATGAAGGATAAAATTTCAAATATAGGGAGGTCTAGATTATTTTCCACAAAGTATATCTTAGAAAGATCTAAAATATCTTGATTTTTAATTAATACCAAAAGTAGATGTTCAATTACAGATTCAATATCAAAAGATAGAGGGATGATGAAATATATCCTATGTCTGACTGTTTTGTTCGATATAATATTGATCGTATCGTTATGAAATTCAAGTCAAAATATGTCCTTAATAAGTTTGTGATTTGTAAATTATTTTGATGAAAGAAAGTCATAATATCTTTGTATTCTCGATGTAAAAGTTGCTTGTTTGACTAGTCTATTAATTAATACATTTTTTCTTAAAAAAGGTGTTAAATTCGTGTACGATTTATGATGGAATTTGAACATTCTGAAAATTGTTAATTTTTTCTTCTTCTAAACAACGTACTGTTATTTTTTTTATTTTTGTGAAGGATTTACTAATTTAAATAATGCATTCTAGCTTTAGGTTACAGTTTAATCGTGAAAAGTTTCTGATGCATTTTTTAATCTTATCATGAATGTTGTTTACATGTAAAACGCGTGTAATGAAACATTATAGCGAATACAATACAAAACTAGAGTATTAGATGTCCTGCAATTCTTGATAAAATGTTTAATTGATAAACATACAAGACGTGCTTCTGTGGGAAGTATAGATGTGCTTGTTAGAATTTCTTCGAATTTAATTTATACATTTTCTTTAAGTCACCTTTTGTTTAATCGATAAGATTAAGAGTTAAGGTATTTTATTTTTTTATTTCCATTATTGTTACAACTCAATTAAAGGAAAAGAAACATTTTTTTTTCAGTAGAAATGAACGAAAATTAAGGATATTAATCTACAGGGTGATGTTATAAATCATTTGATATAATATATCATGTAATTTTGAAATACTTTATCTTTTTTAATTTAGGAAAGTAAATGACTTCAATGTAGGATAATCTGTTTTGAAAAACTATTTTTACTGGAAAAATTTTACTTGTGTGTAAAAATGTTTATTAAATAATTTTGAAAATTGTTTATGTTTGTAAAATTACTGTATTGTTTGCTAGCATATTTTTCATAGTGTCGAAATCCGATTGAGACAAAACCTGGTATCGCTAATAAAGCTTAAATATAGATTTGAATTTTTGAATAGGCTCGAATTTTAGGTTTGAAAATTCTACAATTTTCGCTATCGCTCTGATGGATGTAAGAAATAAATTTTGTTTTCTTATGTTCATGGCTATGTGTGGCATATTAGCTTTTTTTTATTTTGACTGCGAAAAATTATTCGAATGTTTCTTAGAATTTTATTTGATTTCTGAATTTTCGGTTTGTGGGATGTTTTGTTGCCGATTTGAAATGCAGTTTTTGAAACGATATTAGGTGTTTTTATTTTTACTTGTAATTTCGAATCGCTTTTTGAAATGTTAAGGTTTGAAACTGTCGGCTTAGGTTTATCTATAGAATACGATTTTGTATCGGAAAAGTTAATTCTTTGTAGGTTAACAACAGTGGAGGTTAAATCTGAGATTTTTGCTTTTTCCTGTATTTCTGGTTTGGCATTAGTGTTAGCCAAATTATGTTTTAGTTTAGTTATTTTTTCGGTATGTAGTTCATAAGGAATTAAATTATTTTTGTTGCCTAAATTTTGATTTTTAATTTCAAGATTTCTGTTCTTAGGTTGGGAATCCGGCTCTTGATAATTTGCATTAAAAATTGCTTTGAATTTTTGTACTGGTTCCAGCTTAAGGTTAGAGAAACTTACAGTTTTCGGTATCGCGTCAGCGTTTAATATTGATGTTAGAAATTCTCCGTTGTTATCGATTTTTTCAAGAGCATTCGGTAGGCGTACCTTTTCATTTTCCTGGGCTAACAGTATAGCCTCGGTGTTTTCCAAGTTACATTTTAATTTGAAAATCTTGTTAATACGTGATTCGATAGGGATTGCATTTTTTTCGTTGTCTACATTTTTATTTTTAATGATGCTTAAATTTTGATTTTTTGTGATGTCTAAATTTTGATTTTTTATAGTAGAATTTGTAGTTGGTCGTAGAGGTAAATTTTCTGTAGCTATATCTTCCGTAACTTTAAATAACGGTAAAGTTTTAAAATTTGTGACTAGCTGTTTATTTTTAAAGTCTATTCGACATTCATAATGTTCTAGAAAGTCTGCGCCTAATAATCCATCAAAATCTATATCTAGATTATAGATATAAACCTTGTGTGACTCATCTGAAAAGGGGATGAGAACGGATTCATTGATATAAAATTTTTGATCAGTAATACCCTGTATGATTACATTTTCAGGAGATCTACGTCTGTAATTTTCAGCTGTTTTAGGTTTAATAATTGATATACCTGCGCCTGTGTCAATTAGAATTTTAAATTTACCAGTTGCATCCTTCATATAATAGAGATTTTTTGAGTTTACAGTTAGTAGGGTATGGGAAAGCGTATTTACATGAACGTTTGTTCTGGGAAATTCAGCATTGGGTCGAAACTGTCGTTGAGGTTCATAGTTTGTATTTGAGTTTCTAGTTCCGCAATTGGTTCGAATTGTTCTGTTTGTTGTGTTGGAGTATCCGTGGGGTACTCCGGATCTAATCGAAAATCCTGAGGATTAGCAGTATAATCCTCGTACTGTTCGTATTGAGAATTAGCTGTATAATTCTCTTGGAGATTTTGGTTAGTCTCAAAGATATAATTTTCGTAAGTATCTTCTGCAGTTTGGTAATCAGAAGAATAGTCACTGTATTGATTAAAATCGCACTGGTTTTCATAAGGTTCGTAATTTAAATGATGCGTTTTTTGTTGATTAAAACGGTTGAAATTTGGGTTTGGTTGAATAGCAGAGGGTCTTTGTTGATTGAAATTCGGGTTCGGTCTTATGGCTGGGGGCCTGTTTTGTTGTGGTTGACTAGATTGATTATTTTGAGGAAATGTCCTCTGATTAAATTGATTGGTTTGAGAAAAATTGTGGAAATTTGGGTTTCCTTGATAATTTGGTCTTTGAAAGTTCTGTGACGTTGTTGGCATCGTTTGCGATTGTTGCCTTGTGCGGCATTCGCTTATTACGTGTCCGTTTCTTTTACAAAATGAACAAAATTTTTGTTGGAAATTGGGACCTTGTGGTCGTTTTTGCTGAGGAGGCATTGTATTTTTTACTTGGTTATTTTTTGGGAATTTCTGTGATTCGAAGTAGGAAAGTTGTAGCTCTCTACGGATTCTGCTAACGGCTTTTAGTATACTAGGAGGATTGCTAGCACGAATGATGCGGCCTAAGTTTGGTTCTAAGCCCGTTAGTAAATTGTTAAGTGTTATCGTTTCGATGAGATCTGACTGTGCAGCTCTTTGCGTTGTCGTGAGAGTTTGCTTTTGCACTGCAGCGTGCATTTTCGCATTGTGCGTTTGTAAACGCGAAACAAATGTAAGGGCGGATTCACCTGGCAATTGGTGAATGCAGGTCCTGAATTAGGGCCGTTAAATCTCTGGAGTCCCCAAAGTGGGTTTCCAGTAGTGCTTTTATTTCTGGCCATGTGCCGGGATTGCGTGAGTTAATTAATTCGGCAGCTTTGCCTTTTAATTTATTTTTGATGTGAACTGTTAATAAAATTTTCTGGTCGTTAATGGCCATACTTTGTGCACAATGGCATGAATTTAAAAATGTTTGTAAATTAATGGCATTGCCATCGAATTCGGGTATCAACGAAAATATCTCAGAGAGCTTGTAAGGCTCAATTTGCTCTGGTTGAGGTTGTTGTTGTTGTTGTAGTTGTTGCTGTTGTAGTTGTTGTTGTTGTAGTTGTTGTAGTTGTTGTTCGGTTGGTGCCGGTGGCACTGGTTGAACTGGCTCTGGTTGAGCTCTATCTGGCATTTTGCTTTTTGTATTTAGAAATTACTTGGACAAAAATTGGTTGCGTATCAGCAGTATGATACGATAAATTAAATTAAAATTAGCTTGTTACGTTGCGTGCGTAAATGGATCGTATATTAGCTGTATAATACACAATGTTTCGTAAATACGAAAATAAATAAACTTAAAATTAACTTGTTTCGTTGCGTTTGTAAAGGAATGGATTCACTTTGACAAGAGAACTGGCTTTGTGCGCCGAGTGTATTAGCAGTATAATACACTTTTAATAGAATAAGTTGCGAAGAATAATAAAATAGTAAAAATGGTACGAGATGATTCTTAAAATGACTTACGTTAGTTTAGTTTCCATGGGTAGGTTCTTCGTCCGTCAAGGGATTGGGATCCGCCACCACCAGTGAGGAAGGTCTCCTTGTTCTAATAGATGTACACGCACTAGTTAGGCACCTTTTGCAGATGTTCTCCTTGTTCTCTTACGCTTCACTACCAGTTAGGCTTCTTGTTCTGATGATGTTTACGGATCCTACCGACTGCGCCAATGTTAGATCACGGTTCACATGAATGACTTTTTAAAAACTTTTATTTAGTTACATGGAGCCAACGTTGGCTCTTGGAGAAGGAATATTACAATAATTAGAAGTGTTTAATTCTAAGTGAGTTTAATAACTGATTCAACAAAGCGTGTTTAGTCATATTTATAACATACAGAACCTGAGTAAGCAAAATATTGAACAAAGGAATTGCAGTTCTGCAGTCTGCACAAGTGATGAGAAACAAAGGTGTAATATGATATCTTGAAGATAAGCAATTAATAAGAGAAGTCGTTATCATGTAATATGATATGCCTGTGAAGGTTTGTTACGACTAAGTCTTGGTAATAAGCATATAATTTTATATAACATATATGGTAAGTCATTTAAATGTGTATACACAATATATAATATACATATACGTACACATACACACATATATATACATATATACACATATGTGTATATACATACATACATATACACACATATATATAATAAATAATATAATATTAAACAGAAATTACAATGGAAAAAAAAAGACAAACATACAAAAACAAATACAACAATAAATATGCAGACATATTATCAAGTCAAGGAATATTATATGTTGCAGTAATTGTGCGAACAATCTTTGCAGTTGGCTAAGTGGAAGAGGACGTTCAATTGCTTTTGCTGTACCCATGATCTGGCGAGAACCTGCAGATCATGTTACCGATTGTTATTTTTGCGTGATACCTCCTATTAGACAGGGTATTAACAAGAAAAAAAGGATGGTAATACAATACCCCAATTTACCATCTGCCATTCGCCCGGTTCTCCATAGTGATGAACTATCAATTCCTAATCCACCTCAAGAATACAGCCTTGATTCTGACGAAGAATCGGATGATAATGTAGATGATGACTTAGTCCAACCATCAACATCACAAGATCCTGATTTCTCTGCCGAAGTGTCCGGTGGTGAACCACACAAAATTAATCAACGCGAATTAAGTGATCTTATAAGAGATCTTGATCTGTCCAAGGCAAAAGCGGAGCTTTTGGCATCTCGATTACAACAATGGAATTTACTACAAGAATATGTTAAAGTTTCCTTGTATGGAAGTCGTCAAAAAGATATTATAACCTTTTTTAAAATAGAAAAATGTCTTGGTTGCCTGCAAGAACATTGACTGTCTAATGAGTGCTTTACACATTCCCCATGATCCTAGTGACTGGAGACTTTTTATTGACGCCTCGAAACTTAGTCTAAAAGCTGTGTTACTCCACAATGGAAATAAATTACCATCAATTCCAATCGCCCCTGCTGTCCACATGACGGAAAATTACAGTAACAAGAATGTATTGCTACAAATTATAGAATATAACAAGTATAAGTGGTAAGTGATAGCTATCTTACTTGGTATGCAGCAAGGGTATACCAAATATTGCTGTTTTCTTTGTGAGTGGGAGAATCGAGCGCGATTAGAACATTACAAAAGAAAAATTTGACCGCCAAGACTGGGTTTTGAATCAGGAGAAAAAAATGTTGCTAACATTCCATTAGTTGATTCACAAAAGGTAATACTGTCACCACTCCACATAAAACTGGGGTTTATGGAAAACTTTGTAAAAGCTATGGACAAAGAAGGACGTGCTTTCAGTTATTTAAAACAAAAATTTCCCAAACTTAGTAATGCGAATTAAAGAGGGAATTTTTGTGGGTCCTCAAATCAAGAACATTTTCAAATATACTAAATTTGACAACATTCTAGAAGGTAGTGAAAAAGCTGCTTGGAATTCTTTTAAAATGATAGCAACACACTTTCTCGGTAACAAAAGAGCAGAAAACCATAGAGACCTTGTTGGGAATCTTCTTTCTTGCTACCAGCAATTAGGATGCAATATGTCATTAAAAGTCCACTTTCTACATTCACACCTAGATTACTTCCCAGAAAACTGCGGTGCAGTAAGTGATGAGCATGGAGAGATATTCCATCACGATATTCAAAATATGGAAAAAAAAAGGTATCAGGGCAAATGGACTTCTGCGATGTTGGCAGACTACTGTTAGACATGTATAAGAGATGCTCCAGAAGTAACTTATAAGAGACGGGCTAAGAAGCGCAAGAAGAATAATTAATTTTCTGATTAAAGGGCTTATATTCTAATTAAAAATATAGTATATAACATGTATTTGAAATATGTATCAAAATGGCAAATATTTTTTGCTTTTTTTATTAAAATTATACCATAATATGTAAGTTAGGTCAGTTAAAACAATTTTTAGAGCCAACAATTTTTTTTATGATTATGTTGGACGTATCTGGGACCAAAACAATGCAAATAAGTGGTTTTAGTTCACGATGTAAAATAAAAGTTAAAATTTGTAGGTATGTGTTATTTTTTTAGAGGTGATCTGTATTTTTACTTCCACGTCCAGTGGAAGTATACTAACGACAAAAACATTTTAAAAAATTTTTATTGTCCAAATAGGCTTAAAATGTCCTGAAACGTCGAGATTTTAAGTTTGAGCGAAAAAAAAATTTCTGTCTGTCGGTCTGTCTGTCTGTCGGTCTGTCTGTCTGTCTGTCGGTCTGTAACTTTTTTTTGTGCGCACGTTTACTCTGAAACCGTTTGAGATATTGACTTGAAATTTGGTACACATATGTACTTTAACGAGATCTAGAACTAGATTATATTTTCATCTTGTTCCGTCGAAGGGTTGGGGGGTAAATTGGGGTAAATTTGGGGTAAATGGATAAATCAAGCAGGTAAGAGTCCATGAAATTGGTATTTAGTATATACAAGAGAAGCCGAGGTCTCAAAAAACTTTTTGGCATTAGCCACCCCCATTACCACCCCCACCTCCTTATTAAAGGGGATGAAAAAAAAATGTGATTTAGTGCATGTACAGGAACCAGAAACCTCAAAATATTTTTTTAATTCATCCACCCCCTTCACTACCACCCCCCTATCACCACCCCCACCCCACTACCGGTGTGGGGTATCGTTTTATGGGTTTTTGGGGTAGAGGATTTCAAATATTATATTATTAAAGTCCCATAAACAATTATTTTCGCATACAAAGTTTTTTCGTTCTGAGTGACTTGGATAGAGAATCTGGATGTGGAAGTAGTGATTCCTTGGGCAGCGGTTTTTTCACTAAAAGTGTATCGCAATTCTTCATTGGGATTAGCGTCAATGATCTACCAAATATTATAAATTTCGCCAATTAGTTTTGTAGATATAGTGTTAACAGAAAGGCTTTAATTTTTGTAACCTACATATTCTGAAACATGAAAATCTAAAGAAATCTCGAAAAGTGATTCTTTTACGATTACAATATTTCCCCTAAGTCAGTGGGGAAGTAAGAATTCAGTTTTAAATCATGTCTTATGGTAGCTAAATTTGACAAAATGGATTATAATTATTAACATTATTGTGCCATAATAAAAGAGTATTCAAGCGTCAACGAATTAACTGGAAGTTGTTCAAAATATATTTGAAACAAGAAATAATTGTAAATAATCCCGCTCTGTATTGATCCAGCAAAAAAATAATAAATCAAATAGTTATTTTAAATCGACTTGATAATATTTCGGGCGGCATTATATTTTCAACCGCATTATATTATAACATATTTATAACAATGGATCAGGCACTATAGGAAAATTATAGTGAGGGGCTTAATTGTCCCCGAAGACATCCCGCAGGAACGAGTATTGAATTCCCATCACAATTCACTTCGTTATGTAGAGCTTCAATTCAACTTTAATATGGAGAAAAAATTAAATCCTCTTATCTTGGCGGTATTGTTAATGTGGCCTCTTTGGAATAGATTTTCTAGATTTTTTTGCGATCATGTATGTACCCAGTGATCGTAAAAATCCATAATCATTAAATTGTTTATCTTTTTAGCGATTCATTCATTAATCTGGAAGGAAGTAACAGATTCAAGTTGTTTATATTATTATAAAAACGGCTTCGAAATCAAGTAAAACTTAAATAACTGAAAAACGTATATAAATAGGTATCTCGAAAGTCGTAAGAGACGCATCCTATACCGGGTGCCAACGGAATCATTAGACAAGCCATAGTTTCCAGAGTTTTCAAGATAAGTCTTAAATTTCCTGCTATTTGCGAAATGTTATGCGAAATACTATTGACCGAGCCGGAAAATGTCAAGAAGGGAGGATGCACTTTGAACATTTGCAACAATTTAACTAATCTTTTAATGTTTTACATCGTCAAAATAAATTATTTCGGACAGTACACTTCTTTTATTTGCAGAGTTGATTTGTTGACAAAGTGAATGTTTGGAATCCAATTCAATTTCCGCGGCATACTTACTTGATAAGCGTATTTTCTGGATATATTAATTATTATCCAGCAAAGAACTTGTGTATTTGGGTTAATATCAAACCGATTTTCGATTTGAAGGAGCAATGAGTTTATCGTCAAAATTAGTACCTGACTACTGGGTGTCTAAAAGATGTTGTCATTTGGAAAAAATTACAAATTAGTGATTTCGGAAATTTTGGTTTGTCGTAGCTACTAAACCATGCAACGCTTTTTATGCCTAATGCAAAAAAACATTCACATGCGTACGGCAGCTAGTTTGTTTCGGAGAACAAAAAGAGGAGTGAGTAATAGAGTAAACACAGACAAACAATAGAGGGCGCCACTTGGTCGATAGTTAATTTTGAAATGAAATTCTGTCAGCCAAGAAACAAAATGTTAGCTGGCATATAACATGCGATGGAAAGTACTGGAATTTTAACTAGTATCGTTTTAGTACGAAATTATTAATTATGAAGTCTAAGCAAAGTTTGGATGAGTATCAAGAAATGAGAGCACTTAGACATGGACAACATTTATTAAAATTACCCAAATTGTATGTACAAAAAAATAACATTTAAGATTAATTACACTGGTGATTTGAATTAAAATTTCAATCGAAGTACTCTAGGTTATCTTGCTAGAATATGAATTTAAGTATGTGACAGGGTACTTACCCTTCTCGCTAATAAATTTACTATTGAAAAGTCTTTACTAAAAGAGCTATTTATGCGAGGTTAAAAGTTGATAACAGAACTAGGCTATCTTGTCCTATTATATTATAGCGCAATGCCTAAGCACCAACCTGTCAAAAAATCCTATTTCAAACACATAGATAATTATAATTTTTTTATGAGTAATCATAAGAGCCTATCTGGTTTATAAGGTTTTATACAGTACACTAATTTTGCCATATAGAAATTATATGGGGATGAATAAGTATCTAAAGGAGACTTAATTGAGTTGGAATAGCCATGTTGTTATTGTTATGTTTCCATAAGTGATTATACTAAAAACAATTTTTATATGGCATTACAACTTTTAATTTGATAAGTTCTCATGGGATCTGAATAGTGTTGAAACTGAAAAGGTTTCATCTGTAAAATCAAATATGAGTTCTGTAATCTTTTATTAGAAACAATTAGTATATGGTTTTTGTAAGATCTGAGGGGTTGTTATCAGTTTTAGTTTATATAATAATTTAATGAGGATTTATAAGGATACGTATTAAAAAGTATTAATGAGGAATTACATTGAATAATTTTATGACTTTTTTTGGGATCTGAAGAGTAATGAAATTGAAAAGATATACTAAGGAGTTCCTCGTAGACATTTTATATATTTTTATAAGGATATATTTGTACTTATTTTTATAAGACTTCATGGGTACATATCAGTTTAGTTTATACAAGAATTTAATGGAAACGTGTAAGAATGCATGTTAAAAAGTATGAATAAGGTATTGTCGAATACTTTTGTGAGTTTTTTTTCGAATCTGAAGAGTAATGAGATTGAAAAGATATACCAGGGAGTTCCTAGTAGGCATTTTATACATTTTTATAAAGATATATTTGTACTTATAAGACTTCATGGGTCCATATCAGTTTAGTTTATATAAAAATGTAATAAGGATTTATAGGGACATCTATTAAAAAGTATCTATTAAATCATTAAATCATCTATTAAAGTATTAATTAATAAAAAATAAATTAATGATTTACAACTATTTATTTGATAAGTGTTCATGGGGATCCAATAGTGGTAAAACTGATAATGTTTCATCAGGAAACCAGGGATGAATTTTATAACATTTAATAAGAAATAATAAGTATATGGTTTTTATAAGATTTGAAAGGTTATTATTAGTTTATATAAGAATTTAATAATGATTTCTCAGTGCACCCATTGAAAAGTATTATTTACAACTATTAATTTGAAAAGTTTTCATGGGATTTCAATAGTAGTCAACCTAAAAAAGTTACAATACTTACTAAACTAAACTAAGGTACTAATACAATAGATTTCATATAATTTACATTAAAATCCATTGTAAGTATATATAGGCCAGGCGACAGGTAGTTCAATAAGGAAATAATTACTGGAAAGCTGGAAATTACTTTAATCACTTTATTTGGACCCAGATATTACTCTCCCAAGTTTTCCCCCTCGAGCGAAGTCGGCATTGGCCCTTCTGGCCCTAAGAAGGTACTATTTTTCGGTTTTTTGCAAATATCTCCCAAAGCATCAACTTTATCAACAAAATACCTATTATAAAAAATAATCTAGAGTAAATTTGCTACAAGTTCTTTACCGTTTGTCTCTAAAGTGAACCGTTACGATGCTACGACCATTCAAAGTGGAGCCCTTTTTGATTCATGCGGAAAAGTTATCGATATCTTCTGCACCGTGTAATTTGGCACCAAACCGATACTTTTGCCGACATTAGCGCCAAATATGTGAATTACGTCAAAAGATACTTCAAAAACAGTATCATCATTTTCGATGGGTATCCTGACGACCCAGCAGCTCGCAGTACCAAGTCAGCTGAACGTCTTCGACGATCACACAAGCATGATGCTGCTAATGTTTTTTTTTATGAAAGTCCATGACGGCACCTATGCCACAAGCAAAATTTTTGTGTAATGACACAAACAAACGAAGATTGATCGACTTGTTGCGCGTCAAATTCGAAAGCGAAGGAATCGAAACCAGACAAGCTCCAGAAGATGCCGATGTGCTTATCGTTACCACCGCACTCGAGTTATCTCGGCCCGACAATTCGGTCATTATAGTGGCTGAAGATATAGATATCCTGGTCATCTTGGCGGCTCGTGTATCACCCTCCACGAAAATGTATTTTATGAAACCCGGCAAAGCTTCAACCAAACAACAACTATTTTGCACAACAAGTTTCAATCTCCCGCCGTGTGTGCAAGAAAACATCCTCTTGTTGCATGCGTTTAGTGGGTGCGATACAACGTCTTCGTTTTTCAGGCAGGGCAAAATGAAATTCGTAACACTGCTGAAGAGTAATGAGGAACTGCAAACAGCTGTTAGGGTTTTCCGAGACGTGAACGCAAACCCTGATGAAATTGACAAAGCGGGCCACTTTTTTTGTGGCTAGGCTTTATGACAACAAAACCACGGGAAACACCCTGAATGAATTGCGGTTCCAACTGTTTGCAAAATCTCTAAGCGAACATCGATTTAATCTCGCAAGCCTACCTCCCACCGAATCAGCGGCACGTGAGCACTCTTTAAGAACATACCATTGAGTCCAAACATGGTATGGAAATGATACAAATCCACTGGATTGGGGCTGGAAAAATTCTCAATGTGGTTTGGCTCCCATACCTACGACGAGGGATCCGGCGCCACAAACTAGTCAATAATAATACTAATCGTAGGTACTTTGCCACAGCTGTTTACATTGAAAAGCTGTTATACTTGTAACAAGTTAACAGCTTGTACACCTGGAATTCTGAAAAATATTTATAACATGTAGAAACTTTGATATGGCATATGATTTCGATAACTTTTCCGCAAGAATCAAAAAGGGCTCCACTTTGAATGGTCGTAGCATCGTATCGGTTCACTTTAGAGACAAACGGTAAAGAACTTCTTTGTAGCAAATTTACTCTAGATTATTTTTTATAATGTATTTTGTTGATAAAGTTGATGGTTTGGGAGATATTTGCAAAAAACCGAAAAATGGTACCTTCTTAGGGCCATAAGGGCCAACGCCGACTTCGCTCGAGGGGGAAAACTTGGGAGAGTAATATCTGGGTTCAAATAAAGCGATTAAAGCAATTTCCAGCTTTCCACTAATTATTTGCACGAGGCTAGTCCCCGGTTTACAGCGATGCATTGGGGTAAAGGGCAATAGTCCTGCCCGGCCCCAGTCATCCGAGACCGACATCTTTAGCCAAGAATATTAGCGCGTTAAATTGAAAGTAAAGCAGTCTCTTTTACTGCTAACTTAATAACTGCGTTTAGGCTAAAACGCTAGAGGAAACAAGGACTTTTGCAGTATTTAGTGTTTACCACTATATTACTATTGATATTTGAAATATTAATAGTAAATAGATAATATTTACATATCTCTGTAAGTTTATGGGGTTTGGCATTCAAGTACACAACCAAAATCTGTAAAAAAAATCTCTCAATACTAATAGAATTTCTATGGAAAATTTACATTCAGAACACTATACAAACCTATAAAAAAATATAGAAACTTTTAATTATATGTACTATAAAACCTCATCAATACTAACAGATATCATATGGGAATTTACGTTCAAAACACTATGAAAACCTATGAAAATTTATCTCATCAATACTGGTAGATATCATATGAGAATTTACAATTAAAACACATTTCAAATACACACAACAAAAATTGTAAGAACTTATACATTTTTTTTATAAGTTTTTATAAAGATTTTTTGACAGGGCATGGTACCATGTTTAACTTTTACAGCGACATGCTTACAGAAATTCATTTGAGTACACTTGAAATCGAACTGAAGGCTCACAACTTATGACTCGACAAATGATCTAATATCGTAAAATAATTTAATTTAATTATTGTCACAAAAATGTACTAAATTGGTGGCTTAGAGCCATTGAAAATTACGAAAGAAAAAAATCTTGTAAATTCCGGCAGTCCGGCGAGATTCTGAGTCGCCCTCCTTGATACCTAGAGCACATCTCCCAGCGCTTCAGTGTCTCCGTGCGACATCTCCCCACAAGATTCCAGTGAGCAGCTGCTACTCCAGCATAGGTGGAGTGGATTAACATGAATAAATTTCATCACAGTGAGTGACAGGACGACGCGGACCAAGACCAATTAAACAAGCCAGCACGAGGCGCTTCCAAGAGGATCAACATAACCAATAATAAAACCACGTGTTTTTTCCAGAACATTACCATAAACAAATCACTGGATCCAAACATTCCAAACACTCTGCAATGAACAACTCAAATAAGAATTCCATTATACAAATTCTAAATAAAAAGCTTACCTCCATAGAGATCATTACCCAACAAAAAAACCGCCAACTTGAAGGTTCAGCTAAACACAGCTTTCTGAACACTCTGAACATTCGCGGCAAGAATAGTACGAGAGGACACGCTAAGACATCATCCACAAATCCATGAAAATATCACTTTAGCTACGATGCCACCAAAATTCCTCCAAAAGAAGAGCGTGTCCGCAATGCTTCGAGGTTTTCGCAAGAAGGACGTCTTTCGACCATTCCCCCAGCGTTACCAACATAAAACTAGTTACGAAAAAAGTCCTCTACTCCCTCGAACAATAAAATGTGTTAGACCTAATTTTAAGAACATGCCAGATAAATCTATGGTTGGTGTGGCACTTTAAGGTATTGGTGTGGTACTTTAAGGCCATGATCCATGGGCCAAGGTCATAGATCTGTTCAAGGTCGTCGAGTTTTATACCAGATTAATATTTCTAGGGTCAAAGGGGCACCTGAAGGTGACTTGATAGCTATAATAAGTGATAGCTCATACGACCTTTGACCTTCAATATCTCGAAATTTGGGATATTTTGGGTTTTGGCCATAAGCTCTTGATCAGGAAGTTATGGACTATAACATATCAAATTTTCAGCCAAATCGATGGCTGTATGAAATCCCATGTATTGTGTGCGTGGTCCTTTGTCGAGGTGTTTAGGTACTACAAAGTATTAGTCTAATCAAAGTAGATTTGTTTGAATAAAAATGTCCCCCCAGCTAAATTTTTTATAAAGCATGCTTCTAATACTTTATACAAATTATGAAAAACTTTTATAGAATTGGAGATTTAAAATTAGAAAGTTATTTGTAAATATCTCGGAAACTATTAGCTTTTTGACAAAAATATCTATTAACGAAATTGTAGATTTCAGTGTTTTTTTCTTAAAAGTGATATTTTACAAGAAAATTGGCTGATGAGACGTTGCTTGAATATCTTCAAAAAATTATGTATTATCGCCATTTCCCTGGATTTCTGAGTTAATTTTTTCAATGTTTATGGCTTCTTCTAAGAAATTAGTAGGATCTACGTCTTATATCATGTTGTTTTGCTCCTCCATGTCAAGTATAGAATTTTGAAGAGATTGGCCGTGGGAATCATTACAAACAATAGAGCAATGCAATCCAATTATCCTGCAGACACCAGACTTTATAACTTCCGAGATTCCACAAAAATTATTTTATATTTTTTTGATGCGCATTTTTTTAGTCACTGGTTTATGGAGAAAAAAGCAACTTCTCAAATTTTTGGTATCTCTCTTATTTTATAAGATACAGATTTTTTTCTAAAAACCTGTAATTTTTCTAATTTTTTTCCGTTACGCCTTATTGGCCTTCGTAAGAGCAGATCGTTGTAGGTTATTATAATACTTTATGACGACTCCTTTAAAATAGTAAAAATAATAAGTGCAATTTTTTTGTGCTTTCAGTTCATAGGGAATAAATATCTTTTTCCTTACTAATAGAGATTTTATTTTTATTGATCCATTAATAATAAAAAGATTGGTTCTTCCCTTTTTTTAGTTGACATTCTATATAATAATAGTGCTTATAAAAATAGATAAACAAATATGTTTCCTTATTGTTTATTTATATTCCATTTTATTCTATTTTATTTCAATTTTTCGTATATTTTTGCATTTCTTTGTGAAAAATACATCAGAAAATTTGAAAAACTATTTTTTGTATCTATAGGAAAAGCCATTTTGTCCCTTTACATGTTTGCCAAAATTCAATTTGATACCTTTAACCGTTCCGGAGATAATTGGGGTTTTGTTTTTTAAATTTGATGTAGAAAAGCCAAAAAAGGTTCCCTGATCCGTGAACTTATACCGATTTTGAATACTCCGCTGATTACCATGCCAAAAATGTACTTATTATCATTTTAATGGAGCTACCGTAAGGTATTAAAATAACTTACAACGATCGGCTCTTACAAAACACAATAATATCTAACGGCAAGAAAATGGAAAAACTGTTTTTAGAATTAAATCGGTATCTTATAAAATAAGAGATATAAAAAATTTGAAGTCACTTCTTTCCCATAAACCAGTGACTAAAAAATGCGCATCAGAAAAATATAAAATAATTTTTGTGGAATCTCGAAGTTCTAAAATTTGATAAAGAAAACACAGCTTTCTTTCACACCCTGTAAATAGTAGCGTGCTTTAAAATAAAATAATCGGGCAAAACTCACTATTTCACAAATAAATTATCTCTTAAATTCTGAAAACCGCATAAAGATATCTATTCTTTTTCTGAAAAAAATGTGGATATAAATTCAACCTAAAAATTCGCTTGGTCCATTTCAATTGGCCAGCAGTTTATATAGTAAAAGTCAGGCAGCACGTACAATCTAAATTATTCTTATTGCCAAATATAACCAAATATTTAATAACTTAACTAATCCCTACTAATGAAATCTGAAATGGCAATATGAACATTTGAAGTTGGAACGCTCTCTATATTAATACTGAAATCCTTTTTGGTATCTCTATAACATCTAGTGTGTACGTATATTAGAAAATGTCTACATTGTTTAGTTGCATGTAGCAAAGTTCATGTACGGTTGTTCCAGTTGTTTCTCTGCAACTATTACTGTTATTTATTGCTGTTACATGGCGCGAAAAGCTACCACTATCCAACAAATGGTACCAGTGCAGTGTAACAGAACTGTATTATCACTTAGTCTGAATTGGTGCTAGTTTATCTTCTTTGTTATAACTTATATGCAAGGATGTTTGAGAATATTTTCTTTCTGCTCTAGGATAAATAATTTTTAGTAGCCAAAATGAAATATTTAATGACAATTTACTAATGGTCTAACGATAATTCACAAAGAGGCATCAAGTAAAATAAAAAAATGGGAAAACTTTAAACTTTTACATTATTTTGAAATGGATGTCACAACAAGAAAAAGGGCCCATTATATAAGCAATTAACACAACTTACAGAGGAAAATTTTGCCTTTCCAATGACGTCTTTATGACTGTTATTGTGCCATCATTTTACTTCCACATCCAGTGGAAGTAGAGTAAGTAACGACAAAAAAATTTTAAAAACATTTTATTGTTCGAATAGGCTCAGAATGTCATGAAACGTCGAGATTTTAAGTTTGAGCAAAAAAAAATCTGTCTGTCTGTCGGTCTGTCCGTCTGTCGGTCTGTCGGTCTGTCGGTCTGTCGGTCTGTCGGTCTGTCGGTCTGTCGGTCTGTCTGTAAATTTTTTTGTGCGCACTTTTACTCTGGAACCGTTTGAGATATTGACTTGAAATGTGGTACACATATGTACTTTAACGAGATCTAGAACTAGATTATATTTTCATCTTGTTCCGTCGAAGGGTTGGGGGTAAATTGGGGTAAATAGGTAAATCAAGCAGGTAAGAGTCCATAAAATTGGTATTTAGTATATACAAGAGAAGCTAAGGTCTCAAAAAAAATTTTGGCGTTAGCCACCCCCATTACCACCCCCACCCCATTATTAAAGGGGATGAAAAAAAATGTGATTTAGTGTGTGTACAAGAACCAGAAACCTCAAAATATTTTTTTTCTTCATCCACCCCCACTACAACCCCTATCACCATCCCCACTCCACTACTGATGTGCGGTATTGTTTTGTGGGTTTTTGGGGTAGAGGACTTCAAATATTATATTATTAAAGTTCCATAAACAATTATTTCCACATACAAAATTTTTTCGTTGTGAGTGACTTGGACAGAAAATCTGGATGTGGAAGTAGTGATTCCTTGGGCAGAGATTTTTATTAGTTTCTCCGTATTCGCGTGCTTCTACTTTGACTGCGAATAGTCCAGTCAAATTATTCTGTAAAATTGGGCATATTTGCAAACTCACTAATCCGATTGGCGCAAGAAAAGGGACTGAAGCTCCATTTTTTGGACGCGAACCCGAATCGTTCTGTGGCTTAACTAAGAGACACATAACGGAAGAGGTCCAAAAATGGGAAAAGGAACAAAAGAAGTCCTACTGGAGGAATACTCCAGGCCAAAGACGAGCGAAAAGGTTTATAACCTATTCAACAAAGAATTCCACAAGGCTTCTCGAACTTGAAAAGGCCGACCTAATAAACTAGTAGATGGTGACAGAAAATCAGAACTGATAGCCTACCGTCTGCAAGTAACTTAGTCAGTATTATGTATATAATAAAGCTCAATTTGGGGTACTTTCAAGGTTTGCATGCATGCACGGGATGTAGAAAACGATTTCCGATTTGCATAAAAAAACAATGTTTTCAACTAATAAATTACCGTTTGCAAAATTCATAATTCGAAATTAAAGGAATAAAAAATATGTCTTAAGCACAGATAGTTTTGTCATGCACCAAACTTTATACAGGGTACCCGAAAATGTATCAAATTTTAGTAAAAAAAAGTTATTATTTACCGTCTGTAAACAGTACAAAATGATGATTCTGGTCCATGAAAACGGGTAGGGGAAAGGTGCAAACGTTTACGATATGCACATCACCATATCATGTGCATGTCAACTTGCTATTTTTTTTTACAACTTTACAATTGTTTACCGTTTAATTATAGTTTTATTAGAAAATTTAGGTTGCAAAACTACTGTAAAAAGTATTCCAATATGCACGGTCGTCCATTGAATTTTATAAACTTGTAAAAAATGGTGGTAGCTTTTACCAATTATTTGCTATCTGCAACTTGGTACAAAGAAAGGTTACTGTAAGTTACGCAATGGAATGTCAATTTTGCGAAATCCGTTTGATGTCCCTCTGTCCGCGATATGTACCAAAAACAACTATCTACCGTCTGCAACTTGGTACAAAGAAAGATTACTGGTTTAAATACGCAATTATGAATTTGCAGACAATGCCCACATGCACGAGAGATACAATAGTGTCAACATTCGGCAATTCCGTTTGATATTTCTTCGTGTGCGATATGCACCAAAAACAACTCTTTACCGTCTGCAACACGAAACTGTGTAAGCTAACTTATGCAAGTATACTTTCTTCGCATGGGCAGACAACATGTATATGCACACGGCCCAGAATTAGTACTGGTATTCGATAAAGTTGGTCGGTAATTCGCGTCGTACTTTTTTTTTATCCATTTATTTAACGTCGGCCTATTTCCACTACCACGCCGGGAGATGAGCTACCCCCAACCTGGAAATTTTGCCGAACCTCTTCTCGTAAGAGGAGTAGGGATCTTTTACTTACCTAACATTTAATAGACAAGGGACCGCCTGCTTTACATCACCTCCGAAAGATGGTACACCCACTACACAATCCTCGTCTTGAAATTACATAGCTTCCGGTGGGACGAGATCGCTGTGTTTCCCAAGATGGATTTCACCCATCCAAGTACTAACCGCGCTACACGTTGTTGCACTGGAGTATCGAGGTACATACACAGTGAAGACTCATCTACGCTCACCCCACCGCGTCGTAGTCAAATTCAATGGAAAAAAGTTGTAGCAAAAATCTTATACATATTATTATAATAATTATTATTAAAAAAAAAATTTGTTCGTCGTCGGTTTCTTCTTCAACATCATCATCCTCAACCACACACTCCTGGAACGCTTTCCGATAATCCTCAGTGAAATATACGTTTCTTCCTCTCTGCCATGAATATGTTCTAAAAACATGTTTTCTTTATCTGAATCATCACATCATCGACATTGTTGTTGGTGAGCACTATTTGTTCGCTATCCTCATCGACCACACTGTTATTCATAATTGTGGATATAACTTTAAAAATTAGTTAATATTGGAATTAACAAGAAAACCATAGTATTTTCATACCGTTGTCAGCTACAAGCCTCCGCCTGTTAGTGGCCTAGTATTGTTAGTGGCCTATAGTTTGAGATGAAGTATATGGCTCGTGCATGTGCGCATTATCTGCAAATTAAATAATTTTGTATTTAAACCAATAATCTTTCTTTGTGCCAAGTTTTAGACGGTAGATAGTTGTTTTTGGTACATATCGCGATCGGAAAGGTATCAAACGCATTTCGCCAAATTTTGACACTTTATTGCGAGCTTTAGTGTGACTCTCGTGCATGTGCACATTGTCAGCAAATTAAATAATTGCATATTTGGGCCAATAATCTTCCTTTGTACCAAGTTGCAGACAGTTAAATAATTGGTAAAAGTTACCTCCATTTTTTTTACACAAATACATTCGGCGGCAAGTGCTTTGTACACGTTTAATTTATCTGCAAATAATACTTTATCTCTATTTCTAAATATTGTTTTCTTTTTAGTTGCAGACGGTAAACAGTTGTTCAAAGTTATAAAAAAAAATAACAAGTTGATATGCGCACTATATGGTGATGTGCATATCGTAAACGTCTGCACCTTTCCCGTACCCGTTTTCATGGATCAGAATCATCATTTGGTACTGTTTTCAGACGGTAAATAATATATTTTTTTTTTTACTAAAATTTGATACATTTTCGGGTACCCTGTATAAGGTTTGGTGCATGACAAAACTATCTGCAAATGTGCTTCCGACATATTTTTTATTCCTTTAATTTCGAATTATGAATTTTGCAGACGGTAATTTATTAGTTGAAAATATTGCTTTTTTATGCAAACCGGAAATCGTTTCCTACATCCCATGCATGCGTGCAAACCTTGAAAATATCCCAAATTGAGCTTTATTATATACATAATACTGACTAAGTTACTTGCGGATGGTAGGCTATCAGTTCTGATTTTCTGTCACCACCTACTAGTCTTATAAGGCTGATCACGGGCCTTTCTAACTGGCCATTGCCTATCTCAAGAACATGGACAAATGGACATGGCAGTAGATGACAAATGCAGATACTGTGAAGCTGCAACTGAGACTGCGGAACATATACTTTGTGAATGCAAGGTACTAATCCGCATTAGCTAAAGTACCTAGAACAGGCGGAATTAACGCCTGAAGACATAGGAAAATTAGCTCCCAGGAAAATCACAAGCTTTGCAAAAAGTCTTGGAATCCTGGGCAATAACTAGTTGTAGGGTAATTCACAAAAGACCTTTTAGGTCGAAGTGAAGAAAGGCCAACTCAGGGCCAAGCGACCCCTTAAACAATCTACAATCTACAATATCCAATCCGATTGTAACTAAAATCAACAGGTCTGTAGTGCTTGTTGCACCGAACATTTAAACAGAAAAGTAAAAATCGTTAGACTTTAGCAGAAGTGATTGTGAAGAAACGAGAATTCCACAAAAAACACGCAAACACCCAGACACACACAGACATACGCGCAGCTACCACGTGGAAAAATACTTTTCTTCACATTTTGAGCGTAATACAATCATAATTTGACTCGTAATCTTACCTTATGTTTGACACGACCTTAACGCTGTACTTCCATGCCCTTCGGAACATGAAAGTAAAAAAGGCAGCGTGAAGAAGAAAGTCTGAGATTGAAAAATTCCGCGTCCGCCTTTGCATTTAATCAAACTTTTTTATCTCCGTGAATGATTTCAAAAATCGCAAAAACAATTTATATTTTTCATTTCGCTCCATATGAATGGATTGCTTTGCGATATAGTGCAGTATCTAGAAGTTTTATTTTAGAAATATTGTCATATGAATTAAATTTTGTTTTTTTTTCTGTATAATTTAATAGTCTAATCATTAAAACGTTTCATATAATGCTGGATGGAGCTTGCTTATTTTACCCATATTCAAGAGTAATGCCAATACCAAATAACTATTGAAACTGAAAGATAATTATCTTAGAGCTCACTTTCGTAATCTGCGACCCCAAGAACACAATTATACTCCCTTTCAAAAATACATCGGCAACACTATTTCAAATCTTAATAGAGGTAAGAGTAGATGTTGACACTCTATAAAAACTGAATGTAATGATCTTCCAGTTATGCTTTCAGAGGGCAGAATATTTACTAACGTAATACATTTCCTTAAACATATATGGAATAAAAACCAGACTGCAACCAACAGCTATTCTCCGTACTAATGCCCCGCCGAGCTCTGGATTACAAATTACGATCCTGGCCGCGTTAAGTGCAATAACTATGTATTGCCACAAAATACTAAAGTTTCGATTATGACAAACTCCAGCCGAAAGGTTTATTCCTACTCAAGGGAGCTCTCTCTCTCTATCTCTCTCTCGCTATGCTCCTGTCAGGGCTACTGTTACTTCGATTGCAAAGGATATCGGCCGCTAGATGGAGTCTATGTTGTGGTTTCATAAATCTCAGGATCCCAAGAGTGATCGATGATCTCGTTCCAGTCATTCCGGACCCACCCTGCACTTACGAGAGCCAACAGCTCGAAACTGCAGTCTGCAAGTGGTGTGGAGTGGCGAAAGCTCCTTTGAGTAGGAATAAGTCTTTCGGCTGGTTTTTGTTGCAATCGAAACTTTAGCGTTTTGTGGCAATACATAATTATTGCACTTAACGCGGCCAGGTTTGTAATTCGTAATCCTGCGCCCGGCGGCGGTGCATTAGTCCGGAGAAGAGCTGTTGGTTGCAGTCCGGTTTTTTATTCCATATGTATTTAAGGAAATGTATAGAGGAGTTCCAAAAATGTTACCTTAGTAAATGATCTTGTAGTATTTAACCATGTTTTTTTGTTATTCTCTCGAATGATTTTTATTCAGTTTACTAATTTAATTATGTTTATTTACTGTTCACGAATTTAACAGACTTGTAAACAAATAAAAACAGATGACCTACCTTTCGTATTTTTTAGTTTTATAATTAAGTCTACGCTCCCAAAATTATAACATAACCATACGACCCTTGTATAAAGTTGAATGTAACAATGTTTTTCTTTACCTGTATATATATTTATATTTTCTTTACCTCTATGAATTGTTTGGGTACTTCCCAATGAACTAGGAATATGGCATGAAGCTAAACAGTCTTTTTTGACCCACAAAAATCCTAAAATTTACAAAATTGAAAATGGCGGATACGATATGGCAGTAAATCTATATATTATATAGAAGGCATTACGAACATTTAATAAAGACGTAGCCTAAATGGTAAGAAATATGAGAAGCAAAGTTGTAAAGAATTAAATGTTTTATAGTATGTTCAAAGTGCAGAGTGTGGCGTCGTGCAGATTAATCAAATATAAACGAATATGTGGCCATAATAATAAAGAAACATATATGCTATCTATATATTATAGCAAACAAATAATGCAAACATGAGTTTTTCTGTTAAAAAGACATTAAGTAGTTTCAAGAAAAAGAACCGCTGCCCAAGGAATCACTACTTCCACATCCAGATTTTTTATCCAAGTCACTCACAACGAAAAAAATTTGTATGTGGAAATAATTGTTTATGGAACTTGAATAATATAATATTTAAAATCCTCTACCCCAAAAACCCATAAAATGATACCCCACATCGTTAGCGGGGTGGGGGTGGTGATAGTGGGGGTGAATGAAGAAAAAAAACATTCTGAGGTTTCTGGTTCTTGTACACACACTAAATCACAATTTTTTTCATCCCCTTTATTAATGGGGTGGGGGTGGTAATGAGGGTGGCTAATTCCAAATTTTTTGAGACCTTAGCTTCTATTGTATATACTAAATACCCATTTTATGGACTCTTACCTGCTTGATTTACCTATTTTCCCCAAATTTACCCCAATTTACCCCCAACCCTTCGACGGAACAAGATGAAAATACAATCTAGTTCTAGATCGCGTTAAGGTACATATGTGTACCAAATTTCAAGTCAATATCTCAAACGGTTCCAGAGTAAACGTGCGCACAAAAAAAGTTACAGACCGACAAACCGACAGACAGAGATTTGTTTTCGCTCAAACTTAAAATCTCGACGTTTCGTGACATTCTAAGCCTATTTGAATCATAAAAATTTTTTGTTGTTACTATACTTCCACTGGATGGATGTGGAAGTATTTAACGTCACATGTTATTTTCATCGATACATTTTGAAGTTAAGGAAACAGTAGATTCTGATTTTAAACGTTTCCTGAAAGAACAGTTGCAAGTGAACAATCTTGTAAATAATTTGCAATTTCTGATAATTCCCTCAAATATTTGTCGAAAATATTAGGGCAATTCTTCCCGCCCAAAATTAACCAAATTTACATGTATACTTGGTGGACTGTCGCTTTAGATAACAGAGATGGCAAGGGACAAACATGGAGTTAAAAATTTACTATAAATTTACTATATATTTGGCCAAAAATATTAGTCGATATGTTTTTATTACCAGAAAGACTAAGAAGTGACTTACTTTCTCTGATGGATGATATTAAGTACCATAAGTTAATTCATTATTGTGTGGAATATCTGAAACAAGAAATTCTAATATTAGAACTTTAATATGTGTATGTAGTCCAGTCAACGATCGAGTATAGAGGACATGGAGGGGGGCAGAATTTTCCTCTTCAGGACTGTGTTGGGGGTAGTTAGGAAGTAAACATACTAAAAGTCCCCTCCCCTAGCCCTGCCGCTTCAGGGAGAATGGGGGTCGAAAGGTCTCTTTTTTCGATTCCTCGCTTATAACTCGGAAACAATGCGTCGTATGCGAAAAATTTTTCTATGCAAAATTAAATTATATTAAATTTCCTACATAGTCTATACTCACTTTCTTTCTATGTGTTATAGTTTCCGAGATATTCACCAGCGAAAATCGATAAATAATAAATTAATTAATTATGTATCTGAAATGTTTCTATCAAAACGGTTTATCGTGGTCTACTAATAAATCACAGTCACAAAATAATCTTTATTTTACAACACTCGACGTATTTACTAACGTATTATTTTGTCAAATTCAATACATTTCCTTAAATATACAGTGCGACTCACTTAAAATGAAGACACCCTTATAACTCTTTTATTTTGTTTCCGATTTGAATTTTTGAATTTTTCGTGTACGACGCATCGTTTCCGAGTTATAAGCGAAGAATCGAAAAGAACTTTTCCACCCATCCCCCTGAAGCGGCAGGGCTAGGGGCGGAGACTTTTAGTTTCTTCTAACTACCAACACATTCCTGATGAGGAAAATTCTGCCCCCCCCTCTATGTCCCCTACAACTCATTCGTTGACTGGACTAATGTGGTCGCATTTATTAAAAATACGTATTATGTATTTCAGTATTAGAAACTGCTTGTAAAACTTTATTACCTTGTGATACACATTTTGTTAAATGTATTCTTCTTGCAGGTGGAAATGAGAGGATTAACCGGAGTAATAAAATTCGATCACCAGGGATTTAGGAGCGACTTCGTACTAGATATTATTGAACTGACTAGAGAAGGACTTAAGAAAATCGGAAGCTGGAACTCCACTGAAGGTGTTAACTTTACTAGGACCTATGGAGAGGTTTACACACAAATTGTTGAGATAATACAAAATAAGACGTTTGTGGTGACCACGATACTGGTGAGTAGATTACATATATCTGATTAATGGATTATTCTTTTTATATAGAAAAGTTGAGTTCTAGACGTGATAGAAGACAGAGGTGCAAGTGCAAGTGTAAGAGCGCTCCGACCCTTTCAAGTGGTGAGATAAGTGGGTGGAATGTGTAAGAAATAATATATCTTGGGACATAAGCATAACGAAATACTGTGTAAAAAAGTGGGAATAAAAAGCTGAAAGTTTATAAAGTGCTAAGTTTCATCATAACTGCAAAACTAAAGGTATAATTATATATACAATTTACCTAATATATGCAATAAATAACAACAAATAACCAAATTCAACAAATATAGGGATTGAAAAAGTTCATGAAAAAAAAATAACGATAGGTGAATAAAAAACTGTTATAAAAATACGGTGCTTTATCTGTACCCTTGTGTAAGAATTAAAGAATAAAAAAAAAAACGTAATGAATATTGAACCTAATAAAGCATCTAACGCCGATATATATAAATTATTATTAAACATTAATAATCAAAACACTGAAATAAATAAGAAATTGGAGGAAATACAAGAAAACTTTAAACATGAAATAAATCAAGTAAAAGAAAAAGTGGGGCTACTTGAAGAAGAGAATGGAAAACTTAAAAGTCAATTAAGAATCACGCAAAAACAATTAAAAAAATATAACATAATTATACACGGAGTAGATGAAAATGAGATAGATTTGGAAAATGTTATAAAAAACATAAAGAATAATTTGAATATAAATTTTGAGGCCTCTGATACCCGAGATATAGTACGTATTGGGAGAAAAATTGAAAATAAATCTAGACCTATACTAGTGGAACTATTTTCTTACAACAAAAAATTAGAGATACTTAAAAACTGTAGCAAACTCAAAGGTACTGGTCTTTACGTCAGTCCAGACTTAACATATCAAGAGCTTGCTGAGAGAAAGATTTTAATTGAAAATTTAAAATTAGCCCGTGAAAAAGAATATTCGGCAAAAATAGTGAAAATAAATTAGTTATTAACGGGGAAACATATAACGCAGCCCAGTTAAGAAATAGCCACCCAGATATTCTCTTCAAAACAGCGACTGGATCTGATACACCAAATAGCATATCTTCAGAATTAAAAGCCCGGAAAACAATTAGTGCTCCTTCAACCCCCGACCCCAATAAAACTTTTTCTGAAAATAATGAAGATGAGGTGAACAAAAATAATAACCAGCCTGGAACAACCAACTCTAGTAGAATCCTTAGAAACAGTGTCAGATCGTGTTCTCAAAAAAATCTTAATCATAATTAATCAATCTTAATTAATGATTACTTTATTTAATGTTAGGATATCAATTTGTATTTAAATTTTAATTATTTGTATTTTTACAACACTATTATTTACTATATTTTAATATTAATTATTAGATTTAGCCGTTACCTATTGCTTATTTAGAAATAAATCGGTCAACTGTATTATGTGATATCACATAAATACAAATTAAAACATGAATCCTTATATTAGAGACTTCCAGTATCAGTCAATCGAAACGAAATTAGCAAATAATATTACAGAGTGTAATGATAGTTTTGAAACCCCATACTTCACATTTTTCCACAACAATATTCGTAGCCTTTCAAAAAACTTTAACGAATTAGAACTTTATTTGTCTGAGCTAAAACCATTTGATTGTATCTGTTTAACAGAGACATGGCAAATTACAAACATAAATGACTTTCATTTAGATGCTTATGAAGTATACTATAACATGGGAAATTATAACCAGAATGATGGTGTTGTTTTATATGTTAAAAATAACCTTAATCATAAAGTAGATATCACCAGCCTTGGTCCTCTAAAAATTATTAAATGTTCTTTAACTATTAACAATAAGTCATTTATAATAATGGGCATATACCGCCCTCCCTCTATAAATGTAAATGAATTTTTAGAAGAGTTCAGAGCGTTTATAGAAAATCTTGAAATAGCAGATTATATTCTGGTTAGTGGAGACATAAATATAGACATTTTATCCAATGATCAAATTGCCAACGAGTATTTGAACATGCTGTATGGTAAAGGTTTTGAATCCCTCATAAACAATTACACACGAGTTCAGCAGAACAATAAAAGTTGTATAGATCATATATTTATTAAAATAAAAACGCAGAATAATGTAAAAGTAATACCTATAATACTCGCCTCAAATATAACTGACCATTATGCGACATTGGTTTCTATAGAAAAAAACGAGTTACATTTTAATGAAAAAAAAGACTGCTATTTTGAAAAAGTTAATTATAAACAAATAACCCATGAACTGTCCAAAATAAATTGGACACATTTTTACGAAACAGGAGACCCTGAAGAGATGAGTAATACTCTAATAAATAACTTTAAAACTGCTATACAAAATGCAACCAAAAAAATAAGATTAAAAAACTTAAAAAAGAGGAAAAAATGGATTACAAGAGGTTTAATAACATCGATCGAAACTCGTGATAAAATGTACCAAGATTTACTAAAACAACCTTTCAACGTAGACTTAAAACAAAAATATAAAATATATAGAAATAAAGTAAATTCACTGATTAAAAAAACTAAAAAAGATTATTATGAGAAACAAATTGAAAATAATAACCACTGTAGTAGAACTCTTTGGAAAATAACAAAGGATATTATTAAAAGTCAAAGACAAAATCAGGAAATAACACAAATTAAACTAGATAACAATTATGTAGTAAATGACGAAAAACAAATTGCAAACGAGTTTAACAAGCATTACACAGAAATAGGAGAAAAATTAGCAAATAAAATAGTGTTACCTAATACAACTTTCCCTATTGCAATTACCAATCATTCTTTTTTTCTTACACCAGTAGACGACAAGGAAATAAACGGATACATAAAAGAACTAAAAAATAATAAGGCTCCTGGATTTGATGGCATCACATCAGAAATGTTAAAAGAAACAATAAACATAATAACACCATTATTAGCCAATCTCATAAATAAAATTTTTCAATCCGGAATATGTCCATCCAATTTTAAAGTTGCTATAATTAAACCTTTATATAAGAAGGGGGATAAAAATTTGATGGAAAATTACCGACCTATATCCTTGACTTCTAATATTGCAAAAATTTTCGAAAAAGCGTTAAAAAAAAGATTAGTGCAATACCTCAACAAATTTAATTTATTATCAAAAAACCACTTCCGAGAAAATACATCAACAAGTGATGCTATAGCCTGCCTGACTAAAAAGGTTTATGATTGTTTGGATAGTAGTACACCATCCCTCTGTGTTTTTATAGATCTGGAGAAGGCCTTTGACACAATTAGTCACAATAAGATATTAAAAAAAATAGAAAATTTTGGTGTAAGAGGTCTTTGCCACGATTTATTGAAAAGTTATTTAGATAAAAGGACACAAGTTGTAAAAATAGGAAACCAAACAAGCAAAGTAAGAACCGTGCTCTATGGTCTTCTACAAGGTACGGTTCTTGCCCCAATTTTATTTATTATGTATCTAAATGACATATTTAGCCTAAATATTAGAGGAGATATAGTATCATTTGCAGATGACACCGCCATATTTTTTAAAGGAAATTCATGGGAAGAAGTGAAAAGAATTTCGGAATTGGACTTAAAGGTGATTAAGGATTGGTTTGATGAAAATATCTTGACCCTTAGTATCTCAAAAACAAAATATTTGCCATTTTGCTCCTATAGAAGCAATTTACCTTTATTTAATGAAATAAATATTGTTAACACTAATTTGGTCATAACTACCTGTGAAAAAATTAACTATCTGGGAATAACTTTAGACCCTCATTTAAAATGGAATCATCATATCACCAACACCGTAAAAAAACTAAGATCTTTAATTTACAGATTTAAAATATTAAAAGATATATTAAGCAAGAAACACATTAAAATCATTTATTATGGCATGATTGAATCGATTTTAAAATATGGTATTGTAGCATGGGAAGGTGCAAACAAAACTAACATTACACCATTAATATTAATCCAAAAAATATATTTAAAGATCTTATATGGAAAACCCAACCTTTATCCTACTGAATTATTATACAAAGAGTCAGAATTATTAAATGTCCGTGAGCTATATTCGCAATGTTTATTAATGTACCAATACAAAATATACTCAGAAACAACACTCGTTGATCATAACTACTACACAAGAGGTAAAACTAAAAAACAAATAAAGGTAGTCGTTGGACAAAAGACTATAGGAACAAAATGTTTTGTCTACTTAGGTCCTAGATTATATAATAAGCTCCCAGAAGATATTAAACAAATCAGATCTGTAACAAAATATAAAAAAGAAATAAAAAAATGGCTGCTGAACATAAATTACACAGAAATAGATACATTTATTAATACTGGAAGTCTTTAAGCTTTCTTTTAGTCTTTAAGTTTTGTAATTCCTCAAATTTATGTTTTTTACTTTTTGTAAATTTTCGTTTTTAAGTTAACTTCTAATATTTCAATTTTAATATTTTTCTTAATATTAATACCTGAAAATTCACTAACAGCAAATTCTATTACAATTAAATGAAAATACATGTTTTATAAAATCCATGAAAACTTATATTGATAATATCCAACACGGGTCTATTGCCTTTGCATTCAGGTTCTTAGGACCCTTCGCAAAATAAATAGAACTTAGTTGGGTATTTCGCATATGTACGCACACTCTTATGAAACTACCCATTGCTCACAGACTCTAACGAGTCTAAGCAATCACTCATTTATTTATTTATACCTATGCCTATACCTTTATATTAAAATTAATCATTGTATCTTTTGTTAACCTATATAAATAAATAAATATTCTATTCTATTCTATTCTATTCTATATATTATTTTATGGCAATGGCTAAACTGCAAGCTACTTAGATCATTTGTGTATGGTAATATGTTTAAATTATGAATTAAATATTTTTTTTTAAATAATTTTCAATATTAATTAAGTATAAAATGCCTGATTTCCACTGTTGGTTCATTTCCTTAGTTGATGCAAAATAATAATACGTTCTAACTTTATAACTTTTGTCAGCGCAAATGAAACGTTGTAAGAAATGTGGTTTTAAATTTATTCGTAATTAAGAATAATTTTGCCTCTATCTAAAAATTTTATTACATCCAAAAAAGAATATACTCCAACTGTGCATGCAGAGATTTTAAAATAAACTGAATTTTGGTGGCAGTTTATCCACATATATTCTACTACTGAATAGGACACATGCATACATAGATAGCAACGCAACAACGATTCCCTGCTATATTGCTATCTGCTGCAGGTGAGACTCGAACTCAGAAAACTGCTCAGAAGAGTTAACAGCGACTGGACGTGTTGTCTCACTTAATTACTGTCTAGCTTATTACTACCGGCTCAATGACCTATTAAAAATCCCGTTAAACCAGGTTTGATTCTGAGACCCCTTGGTCCCAATCTTAGCATGTAAAAACTGGACCACAGTTATTTTATGACGGAGAGTGGAGAATATCCAAATTATTTTCAAAATTTTGATTGGAGGCACTAAATGAGACAAAAAAATTAGGTGAATAATGTTTTTTCTTTAAAGGTTGTGGTACTAATAAAAGAACCAGCTGTATTGAAGCTTAAGCCTATTATTACCCATAATATCATTATTTCATTGGACTCTTTTCCTCTAACTTCAACTATTTCTCACGGTGTCGAAAGTGGTCCCCGGAAAGTGAAAGTTTTTAGCCCCCAGGCTTGGACATCCACATAAGATGTGATAAGTAGTTTCTCACTCTTTACCACACATCCTACATTCTACGTTCCAGATTATCTACCTATGTTCCTAAATTCAAGGACGTCTATTTAGTGTGAGTTGCCGTATAAAGGTTCCCACTACAAATATCACTGCTTCAGCGCTTCACTGGCTTTTGATTTGGAAATGAAAGTGCGTAACTGCCTCATTCCTTGTACTCCTTATCGTCAGTTGAACTGCTCCCGCTCACTATCCGGGAAGTGTGTCTCTAGAGGTAAGTACAGGGTCTTCTTCTTGCTATCTTTTCTTGACTCTATCTTTCCTTGATTATCTCTCTGCAATATTTTCTAAGATCTAGCAACCTCAAGAGTAATTTCTCTCCCCTCATTGCCCTCTCCACAATTTGGTTTTTATTTCTAGAATGGTGTACTAGTATTTTAAATGGGCGGTTTTGCGTTCCTTCCAGCTGCCAGTCTTTTTCACCACATAACAAAAAGTTGGTGCTTTTGTTACTGTTTAAATTCTGAGATACCTATATCAACTTTTATGCCAATAATATTGCGACACATCTTTTAAAAGTACCTGCATGCTTTTCTTTATGTTTGCTAGTTACATGTTACTTTGAATTTTATGAAACGAAATAATATTTATCTTAGATACTTAGGCTGATACCAAAATTAATACTAGCCATATATCCGACAGCTGGAAGATAAAGGTGCCAGATATTTGCAGTCCCGAACACGCCACGCTACCAGCATGCACGCCGTGTTATTGTAAAGCATGTGGCTACGCATACAAGAATCATAGTATTTTCAAAACCATTGTAAAATTTAGCCACATCACTTTATGTTCATCTACATCGGCCTTACACTGACTGGAGCACTTAGTAGTTTTCATTCACACTTCACTTTGTCTTAAAATTTTAAATTTAATGAATACGCGCTTACTAAATGACTCTATGGATCACATTGTATTTAATTCATTACCTACACATCCACGTAGTGGAGTGGGTTTAGAATGTCAAGAAATGACTAAATTTTAAGTTTGAACAAAAATAATTTTTGTCTGTCTGTCGATCTGTAACTTCTTTTTGTGCGAACGATTACTCTGAAACGGTGTATGATATTGACCTGAAATTTGATATACTTATGTATTATAATGAGATCTGGTAGTAGATTATATTTTAATCTTATTCAGTTGAAGGCTTAGAGGGTAAATGAAAGTAAATGAGGGTAAGTAGGTAATGCAAGCAAATAGAAGCCCATAAAACAGAGTTTCAGGATATTTACGAGAAGTCAAGATCTCAAAATTTATTTGACATCAGCCACTACCACCCACTATGGGGGTAAAAAATAAAATTGGGATTTAGTGTGTATGTAAGAACCAAAGGCCTCCAAAATTATTTTTGGCATTAGCCACCCCCTCTACCACCCCCATTACCACCACCCACACCTCATTATTAAAGGGGCTACAAAGGAAAATTGTTATATAATGTGTATATAAGAACCAAGGGCCTCAAACAACAAAATGGCAGTCCTAGTTGCATTGGGTATTTATTAAGTTATCTGATATGGTGTGAAACTCGTCTAAAGATGTTTACCAAGTTTTATTGACTTCAACTTAAAAATAATACGTAGACAGTATAGGTGCGTAAGAATAAGGTATCTTCAGCATCCCCGGAGTGTAATAAAAACGTGACGAGTTTTAAAAGAATTTCTGGCCGGCCTTTTTATTTTCAGAAATTAAAAAAATATACGTTTTATGTATATAAAAATATAAAACATAATACTGACAAACAAGAGAATCTTTTGCAAATAAGATACATTTTCTGGATCCTTAAATTTTTGTTATCCGGTTGGACACATGATTTAAATGTTCTCTTCTGCGCCGCTTCAATCCCCAAGCAGGAATGACCCCCACTCTGAAAATGGCCAGAGGTGTGGCGCATTATTTTGAAGCATAATAAATTTCCCATAAAGCGGCGCTTTACTTTTTAAATTCGAACTACTAGTTGTCGAGTAACAAGAAATTATTAAAGACATTGGTTAGAACTCACGAGTTAATTTATTAAATGTTCAAAATATCCGTCATATAAATTCACTTATTTCACTCGTTATAACAGATTTTTAAAATATTTAAACACATAATAATTGGGAAATAATTCTGACTGTTAACCTAATAGTGCAGCTGAATTGATTTTTTTCCGCGACACATTCCACTTGAAATTTTATTGTTGATTCTTATGACCTACGGATTACGTAAAAAATATTTGCCCCCAAAAGTTGCTTGTGCGTCAAAAGTTATATGTACTTTTTGTCGCCTTTTCACAGATTTTCAACCTATCTGCTTAATATATCTTGTACTAGTAATCGGATGGGAATTTTAAAAATACTGGCTTATTTGAAGTAAAATTCTTAAAAAATATAGACCTCTCCGATATGTATTGGTCAATTCGTCATCTTGGAAAAAAATAGAAAACACCAAAAATAGAAAACACCAAAAATAGAAAACACCTGGCCGAAAAAATCAAAATTGAATATCTTTTCTATAAGGAGTAATTTCACCAAAGTCGGCAAAAGTAAAACTTTTTATGGTCAAATATAATACACCAATCCCGGACGACGTATGTCAAATAGAACGGTCAATGATGGCGGAAGAAATATAATTTTCAATTCTTCGTCTATTATCAAGGAGACATTGTACGTTACTTTTTTTCGATTGTACGTTATTTTATGAAAGTGCATTTTTACAATTTTCAAAAATGCATTTTCTTTTACCTTCTTTTTTTGACCCAATGCTCATCGAAACAAAATAAAATATACTATAAATGGATTCGTATAACTTAATACAAGATGAAACTTCATTAATTTGATAAGGAAATTTATTTAGCATACGCATAGTAATAATAATATATAAATATATGATCAATAATCAGAATCAAGCAGTCATGACTAGAGTGGTAGTAGTTCTATGTTAATTTTAGGTACATTAAAATAAAATATTACAAAGTAATTTTGAACAATCATATTATGTAATAACTTTCAAAAATATTAATGACATACACATTCTTATTCGATCTAGGCTGATAATATTAAATCTATCAAATAACTAGCTACAACTTATTGCTCTTTTGGGTAACTTCTATGTAATTCAACGTCATTAATTTCTATTAAGATTGATCATTCTAACTCAAGCATAGTATTATACAAATATATAGTCTGTTTTCCTAAAATTATACGTTCTCTATTTCAAACTAGTTGAAAAAAATTGTCTAATTTGCATCAGTATTATGAAGTCTTATATAGTATTAAAGACGATACCATATTCTGTAACTGAAGGTGAATTGATTTGAATTATTTTTCAGTAAATACTGTTAACATAGTAATAATCAAATCAATTCAGTGTTTCGTATTTTATTGCATTATTGTAAAAAATCAACAAAAAAATAATAAATTTATGATGAAATAAGTTTTCCTTATATCCGAATTTTAAAAATCATGAAAGTTAAAGTAAAGGTAAAATATAAAAGTTAGCTTAAAATTAAAGTAAATATATATCGCTGCTTGTTTGAGGTTGAGAAGCAAGCACATCCCCGGCGCTGGCACTGGGATTTATTTTGAAGAAGGAATTATAAAAATAGTTTACACATTTCTATATTAGGCAATTATTGTCATGAAATTAAGAGTTCGCGCATCTTCCATTTATCAATGTCAGTAGAAATTAAGGTTTTTTTAATATTATGATCACTAAGTTCATCACCCTGGTGTACAAAATACTCACTATGTTGACTAATTCATAAAAACCGCTGCCCAAGGAATCACTACTTCCACATCCAGATTCTTTTCCAAGTCACTCACAACGAAAAAATTTTTGTATGTGGAAATAATTGTTTATGGAACTTTAATAATATAACATTTGAAATCCTCTACCCCAAAAACCCATAAAACGATACCCCACATCGGTAGCGGGGTGGGGGTGGTGATAAGGGGTGGTAGTGGGGGTGGATGAAGTAGAAAAACATTTTGAGGTTTCTGGTTCTTGTACACACACTAAATCACATCCCCTATAATAATGGGGTGGGGGTGGTAAGGGGGGTGGCTAATGCCAAAATTTTTTTTGAGACCTTAACTTCTCTTGTATATACTAAATACCAATTTTATGGACTCTTACCTGCTTGATTTACCTTTTTACCCCAAATATACCCCAATTTACCCCCCAACCCTTCGACGGAACAAGATGAAAATATAATCTAGTTCTAGATCTCGTTAAAGTACATATGTGTACCAAATTTCAAGTCAATATCTCAAACGGTTCCAGAGTAAACGTGCGCACAAAAAAGTTACAGACAGACAGACCGACAGACAGACCGACAGACAGACCGACAGACAGACCGACAGACAGACCGACAGACAGACCGACAGACAGACCGACAGACCGACAGACAGAAATTTTTTTTTCGCTCAAACTTAAAATCTCGACGTTTCGTGACATTCTATATGAACAATAAAAATTTTAAAAATTTTTTTTTGTCGTTACTATACTTCCACTGGATGTGGAAGTAAAATTATCTGTTAGGTGTGAGGTTTAGGTATCTTTTCTGCTCAAACCGTTAAAGAGGAATTTTTGATGGGCTACTCCAAAATCCATCTATTTATCGTTGTTCCACTCGTAAATTAGTAGTACTTGATACTACAGGTCTGTTCGATCACCCGGCAATAATCCAGTTAGTGCAGAATATTGTACCTGAAAGCGTTGTAACTTGAGCTACACCAATTCTATTAAGACCGATGCGACGCGACGTACCAGTCACTTATTGTATAGTACCTAACTATTTACATTTATTTGGAAATTGTCACCCTTTGTTTGAGAATCAATTATTTTGTTTTTCCGGCGTTGCTTAAAAGTAGAGAAAAGTGAACTGAGACTGAGACTTTTCAATAATGCACGCGAAATATTAAATATAAGAAAATAGTATATTATTCAACGAGCGGTAATATAGGTAATAACTCACGCAGATGAAAGTTTACAGCACTCGCCTACGGCTCGTGCTGTAATCCATCAAATGAGTTATTACTACTACCGCAAGTTATAACAATAAGTATTAAATTGAGAAAATTTTGTTTAAATTACTCAGTTTATTTATTAATAAAATTAACTGTAAAATTTTAATTAATTAATTATTGTTGACCCTTTTATATTTGTTGTCTTTAAAGATTTAGCCACCTTTAAGCGGAGGTATAATGTGATTTTTAATCGAAATAGTGCATAAACTGCTTGTAGACAAAAAATCAGCTTTGTAGATTAATATTCAGCGGCGGAAAATGCAAAACTTCTCCGCGAACTGCAAATTTAATTCTATTTAAGTTAACTAGAGTAGTCTTTTGGCGTAGGAGCGAAAATTAAAAAGTTGCCAACTGTAGAAGCTCAAAATTTGCGTATTTTTGCCGTACATGGCCAACATTTCAGTAGCTATCTCCGAAACGAAAAAAAAAAAAAATCAAAATTCTGATAGTAGAAAAAGATTCGTAATGGAAAATACTCGTTTGACCTTGTTTTTTATTTCGAGATAACTTCTACCGTATCGGAAATATCTGCGAAAAATAACAAATAACAGTTTACATTTCGGAGTCGAAAAAATTGCAAAAACATGCAATCTTGACACGTTCATATTTTTCGATAAACACCATTGAGACGGCCGTACGATGTCGTGACGTAAAGAGGAAGTCTTCCAGATAAACCTGATCGTAAATTGCACGGCGAAATTCGAAAATTCGGCTCGGCACGAACGAATCAAAAGTAGCATTTTGTGACATTTCAGAAAATCTTTATAGATATTAACGCGAATAATCTGTCACTACCTCCCTGGCTCCACCTTCGTGTGTTGCGCGTTACGTCGATTGGACAGGCTAGACATTAAGATAAAGGTGATTGGCTCTGTACGTAGTGAGTTACAATAACTCACGCATTATAACTCACGCTGTTTGTTTATGGATACTATTAGTTGATCAAAATCAGTCCATTAATTAGTATATAACCTAATAAGAGTAGATAAAAGATAAAAATGCATATCATTTATATTACTTTTGAGGTTTCTCTTACCATGCAAACTTGCTGAGATTGTCTTTGATGTTAGTCGGGGAGCCCTCCCTAGCTGACAATAGGGTTTTACCACTAATTTTATTGTCAAACCTAATTCCTGATTTAATTTATTAATATAGAATCGTAAAAATAGAAATAAATAACACAGCCCCACAAAAAATAAAAAAGTTCAGACCAGCGAACCAGACCCATATATCCCTATGTATTTTCGGTCGCTGAATCCGAATCCGAGGTCAAAGAAATTCGCACACCCCCAAAATCTTGAGCTAGAGCCAAAAAACACCCCTGGACTGGGGTAAAAAGAATATTAAGCTACGAGAATAGTTGTTACATCCTAATCTATCGAATTATACAAATTAAGGTTAAACAGCAGCGTACATACAACAGATATGAAACACACCCCCAGGGAGGGGTGAGAAATCGATCGAAAACATCAATGAGTACTGAAAAAGCTCGAAATGTCTAAATTTTGTTAAAGTGATAACAAACTTCATCAGGTCCAACGTAATCTTCATAAACTGCCCTTATAGGGTTGAGAACAACCACCTTCAAGTTTAAAGGACACGAGGAAAACAAGAAAAAACGTAAAATCCAACAGGATTTCTATTTTCATGAATGCTATGATTGGCTGAAATTGCGTAGTACTCTAAAATAGAACTAGAAACTTACGTATCATTAACGCCCTACAGTGTCAACCCTCAGAGGGTGTGAAAACTACCCCCTAAACTAAAAAGTTACAGTATAAAAATGTAGTGTAAAAATTCGAAACACCTGCGTTGTGTTGAAGTGAGAAGTGAGACGCTATGCTTGAAAACCAGCCCCACGGGGTTGCGAGATACCACCCCTCTATCTGTAGGATGCTGGAAAAACAGAGAGAAACTAACCGGATTTACATTTTTATGCTATGATTAGCAAAAATCGTGATGCACACTTCCAGTGTCCTACGGATATAGGGGTAGCATCTCGCAACCCCATGGGGCTGGTTTTCAAGCACAGCGCCGAACATAGTCTAGTTTCTTCTCACTTCCACACAACGTAGGTGTTTCGAATTTTTATAGAAGTCACTGTAACTTTTTATAGATAAATCTTACATAGGGGGTAGTTTTCACACCATCTGAGGGTTGACACTGTAGGGCGTTGATGGTACGTAAGTTTCTAGTTCTATTTTAGAGTACTACGCAAAATAGAAATCCTGTCGGATTTTACATTTTCTCTTGTTTTGTGTCCTTTAAACTTAAGGGTGGTTGTTCTCAACCCTATACGGGCAGTTTATGAAGATTACGTCGGATCTGATGCACTTTAACAAAACTTAGACCTTTCGAGCTTTTTCAACAGTCACTGCTGTTTTGGATCGATTTTTTTATAAATGGGGCCTAGTTTTCACCCCTCACTGGGGGTGTGTTTCATATCTGTTGTATGTACGCTGCTGTTTAACCTTAATTTGTATAATTCGATAGATTAGGATGTAACAACTATTCTCGTAGCTTAATATTCTTTTTACCCCAGTCCAGGGGTGTTTTTTGGCTCTAGCTCAAGATTTTGGGGGTGTACGAATTTTTTTTAACCTCGGATTCGGATTAAGCGACCGAAAATACATAGGGATACATGGGTCTGGTTCGCTGGTCTGAACTTTTTTTTTTTTTTTGTGGGGCTGTGTAATCCATAACCAGCTTGCATAATAATATTCTAAATTATTGTTTTGGTTCAATACAATTGGAATGCACACGTATCGACATACTGCTGAGTCAACAATGTTCTATTTAGTAAATAAAGTTAACATTGAACTGTAAACGAAATGTATCATCTACCGGGGTATTTAAACGAAAATGTAAACAATGACGGAGGAGTCTCTACGGAGGCGCCTGAGGTGCGTCTAGGTAGGCACCTGGACGCCGGGGTGTCTAGGCACAGGCCTCTGTCCATTGAAAGATTAGCGGGTTTGTACCCTAGAGTAAATCGTAGTTGTGATATCATTTTTAAAGTGTGTTGTTATCTTCCTATTGTTGTTATCAAATACATGTTATTTTGTTTGAAGTGCAGTGAAGTTAATTCGTAGTCCTGGGTATTCCTTCCTAATTTTCAGCTTGAGCACGTTTTAGGCGTGACATTATTTTAACATTTTATGTTGTGAAAATGATATAATAAAACATTCTATTAATTTACAACAATTTACTTTTCTATTAAGAATTACTTCTAAGAAATTATCGTTAAAACAACTTGCTGATAATTCAGGGCTTTTTAAAACGGGCATTTTTACGCGCCAGAATTACGTATCTACCCGGAAAACCAATGAGATTATGGATATAACTTAAAGGAAGCTTTCCTCTAAAATTCTCAGAATTTCCTCTTTTATTGCTTGTACTGCGATTGGTCTAAAGCAGTGGACTTATAAATATTGGCCAATCAGAATCCAGATAAAAAATGCCACACAAATTATTCGTAAAAGTGTCGGACGTTGATATTTTGTAGTTTGGGATTAACCTTCACCCACTTCTGCACTGACGGTACACATCAGATGACAGATAACTAACCTAAAACTTTATTTATATTTTGATGAAATATTTGTTTAGATTTTACAGCAGAAAACCACTGTTTTTGTCTTTCAATATTAAGTGATACTGTCAAAAATAATATTGAGCGAGCATTTTCACTAGTATTATTACACAAAGGTACAAAACAAACTTTTTTAGACATTTTGATAATCCATTACAACTCATAATAATTAAAAAGTGCTGTCAATAAATAGAGGTTATGTTTTATATTTTTCACGGCTATCTTCTGCAACAATGTAACCGATTTTTTATTGGATTTCAGGGCGTTGACGTCAGAACGCGCTAATTTATGGCTGTTTAAAATGAAGTCAATATTTTTCAAACTCTAAGTTTTTTTTTTGTCACTATTAGTAAGATTAAAAAGATAATAAATATGCCATAAATCATTTTTTTACGTGAATTAAGTACTTCAGCAATAATTTTTTTTCCCTATTATTGTAAGGCGTATAATACAACTTTATATTATTAACATAAAAATAAAATAAACTGAAGAAAATTAATAATAATAATATAATTTACAGATATTTATCTCGAAAACGCTAACAGTGTATCTGGAAAACGGTAACTCCTATCCAAATATTGTATCGGAACAAGATTGTAGAAAATTTTATGCACTTTGTTTCTTGTGCAGAAAGTTTTTCTTCATATTTTTTAGTTTTTGTGTTAAATGACAAAAACAATATTTGCATTTTTTTTAAACGGACGCCATTTTGCAAGTGCAGCCAATTTTTTTTTTAGGACATGTCTTAAATTGTTCCTTAGGCATTAATCTTTATGAAAAACATTGTCCTAAAGGATCGGAGGGGGGGGGGGGGGGGGGGGGTGCACACGGAAACTCAGGGTGGGCTCCCGTAGTATGTTGAATTTGATGTTGAAATCAGGAATGTGGCACAAGCTTGTTGGGTACACTTATAAAAGTTTACAATGCACATCACAATGTACACAAAGAAGATTACAACATGCGGTTGCGAATAATTATTAATATTAAATGAAAATATTCTCAAAAATGCGGTGTGACTGATGTCTGTGTTTATACAGCAAGAGCAACTACAAGACTTTTGTTTTTTTATCGAGAATACCTCGAAATTATATGCGCATTAATGTTAAGTGACATGTGAGCTATTTAAAAGTAAATTTGGTGCCAAGATTATGGTATAAATGTAATTTGAAATGCTTAAAAATTTATTTACATTTATTAAGAAATATGCAAAATAAACCACCCTTTTTAACAATTTAGTAAAATTACACAGGTCAACAAAAAAAAATGTTCTGCTCCAAGGACTAAGCCTATCATGCTTTAAGTATTTTTGTGTGCTGAAAACGAATTTTCAATTTAAAAAATTTTCTACCGCGTATTTTGACGACTAAAACCGTGATTTACTCGAAATCTACGCTTTAGAAAATTTTTTAAATTGAAAATTCGGATTCAGCACACAAAAATACTTAAGGCATGATAGGTTTAGTCCTTGGAACAGAATTTTTTTGTAGACCTGTACCACGGTACATCTATGCACAGGTCTACAAAAAATAAATCTGTTCCAAGGACTAAAACTATCATACCTTGAGTATTTTTGTGTGCTGAATCCGAATTTTCAATTTAAAAAATTTTCTGCCGCGTGGATTTTGAGTGAATCCCGGTTTTCATCGTCAAAACACGGGTTTTTGACAAAAATACTTAAGGCACGATAGGTTTAGTCCTTGGAGCAGAATTTTTATTTTTTTTTGTAAACCTGTGTTATATAAAAAATATTATTTTGGGTATTCAGCAGATAACTTTCAAAGAAAACATTCGTTTCTTTCATATACCATTGGTGCAAGTCTGACCAAAAAAGAAAGATCAGCAAGACTCCCCCTACGGTGACTTGTCGACTTCTTTCATACCATATCTACGATTCAGACTTGAATCATCAATATATAGAAAGAGTGATTGTTTTTTTATTGCTTTTCATGCTGAATCTTAGATATGGTAGGTGTATGAAAGAAGTCGACAAGTCACCGTAGGGAGAGTCTTGCTGATCTTTCTTTTTTGGTCAGACTTGCACCAATGGTATATGAAAGAAACGAATGTTTTCTTTGAAAGTTATCTGCTGAATACCCAAAATAATATTTTTTAATAATGATGTAAGCAGAAATAATAGGTATTTATTTATTAAACTGTGTTATATACTCTCTTACCAGAGTAGCTTGAGTATTAGTCGTATAGGCAGATTATTATTTATCTTCTTCTAGGTGTTCATCTCGGTGTTCATTGACAGAACACTAAATTTACTTAATATTTTAAATAAAAAAAAAACTATGTAAATTGAAAATAAAAAGTCCATTGTGGTGGATTCCTTTCAGTCCACGTAAATTAGACTTTTTAGGAGAAAAAATTCATATACAAATTATATTTGGGCTGTGTATAGTTCATAGGAGTAGAGAAGAGTTCTCACCTTATCCGTTGATGGAAACACCTTTTTGGGGCGAAAAATCACCCCCAGACGGGACTTAGTTACGGTTATTCTCATTTTTCTTCGGATCCGTCATTCCCACGAAAAACAGGTATAGGAACAAAAATATTCTTCATTAAATTCTACACAAAAAAGTTCTATGGTCGATTTGCGTACTCCCCATCGTTTTCTCGCTATCGACGTTCATAGTGGGGGGTAGTTTGGAGCGCTCGGCGAATAATCGGTGGTACGCGATTTTTCACAGCGAATATCTTCGAAACGGCTACTTTGACGTCAAAAATGGTTATAATGAAACTAGTAGAGCGGATTCTCCTCTACAAGATTCAGCTTGTACTTTTCTTTTTTTTAATTATTTTTGTTGAATTTTCTCGCTTTTTTCGAGAATACGCACTTTGTAATATGGCCTCGTTTCCACACCACCCATGAGATTGAGGTCTCGATGCATTTTTTTTATAAGTGGTTTCCCCTGTATGCCTATTCCACTGTCATCATTGTCGGTTTAAGTCGTCGATAGGGTTTTCTTCAATCAACTCATCTTCGGTAGATGAATTTAAGCAGCCTTGTCCGAGACAGTTGAAGCACATGATTGAGCAGCGCAATCCAATTTTTACACACCAGCATCATTTCCCGCAACTCATCCTGCAGTTGCAAGATATAAGTTGTAGAACGGAAGACGGAGCTGGTGCCTCAGGTGTAAAAATGGGTGAAAGAACGGTGTCAGGTTTCTTCCAACCCCATTGTGTCGGATCAAGGTTTATTCCTCTCCATAACTGAATTTCATGAAAAACCCTATAAGCATGCTGATGAGAACCGGCAGACGTTGGCGGTAGTCTCGATAATAGTACAGCGTTACTTGATTTCCCAACCAATTTATTGAATGTGAGAAGTCTATTTAAAGATTTCTCTTTCTTTGGAGCTTTATATAACGCCATCGTGAAACGCTCTCCAGCAGTTGCGACTTCTTCTTTTGTTAATTTAGGGTTGTTAAATATAGGCACAATGTCATCCAAATCTCTTCTGTTATTAAGTATAGTTACAGTTTGAGCTTTGCCTTTACCGAACAAAGCAGAAGTAGTGTCGCATGTGCAAACAGCACAGTTTCTCAAGACATCCGAACTAAAACGAAATACGCGCCGAGTCTAACAACGGTATTTCACAACTAAATATTCGAGGGCCGAGAATGGACAATTCATACCTGCCCCCCCTTCCTCACATTCCCCAAAACCGGAATCTGTCGAGCAGCTTCGACATAATCCGAAGGTCAAACATAACAGTGCCGTGACGTTTTCAAAGAATTTGGGCGAAAATAATTAATACATATTAAAATTATGATAAAAGCGAGAAAATTCAACAAAAATAATTAAAAAAAAGAAAAGTACAAGATGAATCTTGTAGAGTAGAATCCGCTCTACAAGTTTCATTATAACCATTTTTGACGTCAAAGTAGCCGTTCGGAGATATTCGCTGTGAAAAATCGCGTACCACCGATTTTTCGCCGAGCCCTCCAAACTACCCCCTACTATGAACGTCGATAGCGAGAAAACGGTGGGGAGTACGCAAATTGACCATAGAACTTTTCTTGTGTAGAATTTAATGACGAATATTTTTGTTCTTATACCTGTTTTTCGTGGGAATGACGGATTCGAAGGAAAATAAGAATAATCGTAACTAACTCCTGTCTAGGGGTGGTTTTTCGCCCCAAAAGGGTGTTTCCATCAACGGGTAAGGTGGGAACTTTTCGGATCCTTACTTCTACCCCTATGAACTATGCATGGCCCAAATATAATTTGTATATGATTTTTTTCTTCTATTCGCTATTTTTTCGTCTAATTTTCGTGGAGTATTTATCCTTTAGTAATAGCAAAAATTATTGCTTGCTCACTTTTTAACTGTTCATTAGGAGTCAGTAACTTAATTTTGCATAGTTCTGATTTGAATTCATTTATTTGGTCACATATTAAAGACAAGGAATCACTACCTCCACCTCCAGACTTTCTAGCCAAGTCTCTCACAAAGAAAAAAAAATTGATACATAATTGTTTAAGGAACTTTAATAATTTAATATTTAAAATCATCGATCCCAAAAATCCATAAAACGATATGCCGGTAGTAGGACTGGCTGTGGTTGAAATAAAAAAAATAGTCTTTGGATCTTGTACATTGCTAAATCACAAATTAATTTTTTTCACCCCCTTTATTAATGGGGTGAGGGTAGTAATGATGATGGCTAATGCCAAAGTTTTTTTTGAGACCTTACCTTTTCTTATACAGAGTGTGCCCAATAAGATCGCAGCGCCCCACTAATTTTGCCACGTTGAAGAGAATATAGACGATTTTCTGGTAAATCTTAGGTTGACTGGGTGTTACTTTGATAGAAGGCATTCAGATCATCTGTCAGTGCCTAACCTGACAGTACTTAAAGCGAGTTGTACCAAACTTCCTTAACCCGGTGTTTAACACTGGTTTAAAAATTTTGCGAGTTGTACCATCTGATTTAACCCTGGTGTTAACAAATTCAGAAATAACTAAGTATAAGCACAGAATAAAGAACTATAAGAAGCGACATAAGAAGCGGTTGTGACCTTCACCATCTTTTTGTAGATATTTCTTTCCGTTCATTTATTATTTTAACCTAACATTCTGTGATATATATCCAACAATTCAACTATATTTTTCAATAAATGAACAGCCAGAAATACCTACAAAAAGTTGGCGTCGAAGGAATTTGGACGGAACGCTTAAGTGTCGCTTCTGGTAGTTCTCTTTTCTGTGGAATAAGTGCGAGAGTGCAAGTTGCTAGCGATGAGAGGGTGTTGGCAGTCGAGTTACATAAAAAACTTGTCAAGTTGTGACAAATGCATTATAAATATTAATGTAACACAGGTCGTAGGTTATACCTATAATGAAAATGGACAATTTTGAGTTGGAGGAAGAAATAAGGACTCATAAAACTATTATTAAGTGATGACAAAGTATACTGTATACTCAAGACGGAAGTGTCAAAATTTGAAATTACATTTTTACTAATCCCGTCTTACCCACCCCACGACCTAGTTTAAGTTTTACAGGGTTAAATGCGTCTCATAAGCTTAAAATTCAAGATTAGCGTTTTGGTACAACGCGACATTGCTCTTAACCCACTTTCAACACGGGGCTAGGATTAACCGATGCAAAGGTGAGACTTAGGGAAATGTCTCGAATTTTAGGTATTTCTGTATATAAAATTCGTGGCTGTCTCAAAAGAAATAAAACAAAGCCATTTTCAAAGTTTCTCCATACCTTGGAGGATGGAGATCTAGTGAGGAGGTTGGAATTTTGTTTATGGCTTCAAGAAGAAATCTTAAATCACCGTAGATTTTTGAAAAAAAATATATGGAGTGATGAAGCAACTTTCACTACTAATGGCACTGTGTCTGTTAAAAATATCAGATATTGGTCATTTGACAATCCTCAGTGGGTAATTAATTGCAAAAGACAGTATTCTGACAAAGTGAACATATTTTGTGGGATTATTGGTGATAATTTTATCGGTCCATTTTTTTTATGAAAAATTTGACGGCAGCTAGACTGTTGCAATTCTTTAGAACCACTTTTACAGAGACGCTAAAAGAGCTTGTTCCTCTCAATTTATACTTCAACATGTTTCTTCAATTAGATGGAGCTTCAATTTTACGGGAGTGGATCATTTTTACAATAGATGGATAGGTCACAATAGCCCCCTCATTGACTGGACTCCCAGGTTTCCGAACATCACACCCTTAGATTTCTTTTTGAGGATAACACTTAAAGAAAAGGTATACAAGACAAGATCAAAGAGTAGAGAAGGGTTGGGCGAAAGAATAAGAGAGGCCGGTGAAGAGGTGACTCTACAACAACTGAGAAACTTAAGACTGAATTTAAGGAGACGGATTGAAAAATGTATATTTTCTGAGGGTGATTTAGTCGAAAAAGATGTAATTTAAGTTGAATGTTATAGTAATAAACTGATTTTCCAATTTTCAATTTTTTATTATTTTTATTTGCATGGAAATTTAAATTTTCTCAGATGTTGATAAAACTTGAGATTCTGAGTAACTTCTTCTTACACAATTTTTCGATAGAAATATGCCTAATATGACTTCTTCATTTTTGGTATTACACATCGAATCATGGTAGGGTCTTGGAAATTCACCAGGAAGTTTTTACTGTTCAAAATAAGTGACACCCAGTCAACCTGCTATTTCCCAAAAAATCGTCTATATTTTCTGCAACGTGGCAAAATTAGTGGTTCGCGATCTTATTGGGTACACTCTGTATATACTAAATTCCAATTTTATGGACTCTAATTTGCTTGATTTATCCATTTACCCCCATTAACCCCAATTTTTCCTCTAGCCCTCCAACGAGATAAGATCAAAATGTAATTTGGTTATCAGATATCGTTAATATACATATGTGTACCAAATTTTCAAGTCAATATCTTAAACAGTTCTAGAGTAATCATGCACAGACAGAATTTTTTTTTCTAAAACTTAAAACCTCGACGTTTTATGACATTTTAAGCCTATTGGAACAAAAAAATATTCAAATCCTTTTTTTCCGGTACTATACTTCCACTGAATGTGGAAATAATTGTAGCTTACCGATCAATGCTTGATTTTATCTCATATTTGATTTGATTTGATTGACAAATAAGCAATAGCAATTAAAAACAACAAACCACTGTCGCCACTTAGACTGGTGTGTACAAGCCATAAATAAAACTCCGATAATACTCTGAAATTTACTTTCGAGTTTTTTAGGACGATTCAAAACATATCAGAACTTTCCTCATGTTCTCTATCCATCACGAAAATATGAAACAGCCTTATACGCTTCCTATTTCTATAAACAAAACAAAGGAGGGAAGTTTAATAAACAACCCCCAGATATGTATATGAAATATTTGGCAATTTGTATTCCTTTCTCTCGCTGACTTTCAACTGAAACCTGAAAAATTTCATTTTCAGAGTTCTCCGTACGTGATGCGTAAAGAAGCGAGTGAGAAATTGACCGGCAACGCACAGTTCGAGGGGTATGCTGTGGATTTGATTCATGAGATATCCAGAGTGCTAGGCTTTAACTACACAATTCGACTGGCACCAGATGGTCGATACGGATCGCTAAATCGAGAGACCAAAGAATGGGACGGAATGATAAGGGAATTGTTAGATCAGAAAGCAGATCTCGCTATCGCCGATCTCACTATTACTTATGACAGGGAACAAGCTGTCGATTTTACAATGCCCTTTATGAATCTTGGCATTAGTATTCTTTACAGAAAACCCATCAAGCAGCCGCCTAATCTATTTTCGTTTCTGTCGCCATTGTCACTTGATGTATGGATTTATATGGCTACAGCATACCTTGGTGTGTCTGTTCTGCTCTTCATATTGGCTAGGTAAGAACTGTTTAAATTGTTTCATTTGCAACAGTTTATTAAAAAAATTACTATTTTGAAACTAATATATTTATATTTTTTGTACAATATTTTCCATTTTTGTATCTTATACATGATATTTCCAAAATAGGTATTAGTTATTCAGGAGATAATTCATTATAAAAATTCATGTGTACGTACCATTCTCACAATTACAATTCAATTGACTTGTAATAACTGTGATACTTATATACATTGGTCAAACGGGTCTAAATATAAAATAGCGACTCGAGGAGCACAATAACTCAATTTTGAACAATGTATACGGTACAATTATGTCAATACATTGTGCAAAAATAATCATTTGATGAAATGAAATAACGTCGACCTACTCCATTCGGAAAGGATATGCAATAAATTGGGTTTAGCGGAACAATTAGAAATGCTGAAGGTCATAAAAATGCAAACAACGAAGAGCAGTTATTTAACTGTCATGGGATTTTGGAAAAATCATTCAAAGTTTGAGAAAGTTGAAATTTTTAACAAATATTATTTAAAATTTTCTAGCATAAAATTGGTATAAGCAATAAGCATATCGGCATAAAGTACTATAATGGTATATTACCTAAATTTCAAGAAAAGTAATTTAAGAAAATGGAAATGTTTAATGTTATTCATAACTTTACAGTCCTTTTATAAAACCAAACGCAAATTTAAAAGAATGAAGACAAATTGGCATTTTTATGTATAATTTTGTTCATCTACTAACAAATGTGAATGTCTAGACAGCCATGAATTTCTTACTACAATTTATGTTTATTTGGTACATTTCTTTTTCAAGTTAGTCAATGTCAAACTCGATGTTAACGTGTAAAGTAAGTTAGTTGTTGAATTATATTTGAAACACGTATTTTCTCTACATTAAGGTTCGTTGTGTTTTCATAAGTAACTATTTAAGTTTGTTTTGTTTTTGTTTACTATCGCCAGCTTGATTGTGAAACAGTCCATAACCAATAATTTCGGACCGACTGATATCGCTAGGGCTGCAGGAGTGATAGATCTTAAAGTGATGTTGCCAATATGTTCGGTAAATCAAAATCGAGATTAAAATCGACAATCTAACGTAATGTTGTACATTGGAGGAAAAGTGGAGAGGCGAGATCAAGGCAGAAAGTGCTCAACCACTGCTGCGGGTGATTGATTTATAAGATTGCAAACACTCCGAAATAGGTTATCGAACGACAGCTCAAACAAGAAGCGAACTTGTACAAAACTTGTGGAACTATAATAAATGAGCGTACAGTTAGAAGACGACTCAAAAAAGTTGGTTTGGCGTCGTATAGGTGAAAAAGAAGCCCCAAAACTCCAGAGTGGTGTGGGGTGGCATATGTGTAGGTTTGCTAGTGATTGATCGCGGCACTTTCACTGCAGATAGGTAGATATACTCCAGGGAAATAAGGTTTTTGCCAGGACACTAAACCATCCAGGCATTTGACAAGTTTTTCAGATAATATAGGCCTATAGGAACAAAACCCATACTTTTCCAGCAGTGGATTTGGCGTGGTTTTTTAGTTATTAACAATTAAAAGCCAGACATTGTATATTTTTGCACATTTTTGCCTACCAGTAAAAAATAAATTATTTTATCAACAATTCGGAGAAACTATCTTGTAGGGAATTAAAAAATCTTTAAAATGACTTTTTGAAAATGTCTATATGATTATTTGTTGCTTAGAAAATTGCAAAGAATGGTCTATATTCGCATAATATTCAATTAACAAATAAATATTGCAAAAATCAACCTACAACTTTGTTATTACGTAAAAAATTGGGTCTTGTAGTACTTCTTCTTCTTTTAGCGGGACGACGAGGGGTCGCCGCACTCAGGCCTTGTGGCCCATTGTGCTACCGCTACGTGTTTACTGAATGCCCCCATTCAGGCCGGATTCTAACCCAAAGGCCAAAATCCTTCCTATAGGGGCATTCCTTATTTCCTCCAGCACCGGAAAACCAATGCCGAAGTGTTTGTGCCTCAAGTTCATGAGGCTAGGGCAAGAAGTAAGGACGTGGATGGAAGTTTCCTCCTCATCCCCGCAGAACCTGCAGTCGGGGTTGTCAACCACCCCTATAGTATGCAGGTGTTTTCTGAAAGAGCCGTGTCCAGTCAAAAGACCTACCACGATTCTGACCTGTTTCCTGCTTAGTCGCAGGATTTGTTCTGCTCGCTTCGGCAAGGGCCCTGTGAGCAGGAGCTTCACTTGCCGGAGTCCTGGGTAGGAGGCCCAGAAGTTAAAAAACTGGGACCGTGTCCAGTTCTCTACTAACTTCTTGGCATTTGATCTAGGGTAGCCGAGAGCCGGCTCCGGACCCAGTAGGGGTCTTTGAGAGACCCCTCTGGCCAGAGCGTCTGCCCGCTCGTTGCCCTCGATGTTGCTGTGTCCAGGCACCCAGAGAAGCTTGACCCAGTTCGATGAGCCAATTTCGCAGAGAGCCTGTTTACAGTTTTGAACCAGGATTGACTTGTTCCGGACTGATGCAAGGGTCTTGAGGGCCGCTTGTCTGTCGCTACATATATATGTGCTTGTTGGAATATTTCCTTCGGATATTCTCCTGTGCGCAGACCAAAATAACAAAGATCTCGGTTTGGAATACCGTGGCGAATTTGCCCAGGGCATAAGAAAGTTCAGCCCTGGGCCTTTCACCGTATATCCCCGCCTTTTAGTACTTAATATATGTTAAAAATTTCAAATCGATTCATTGAATAGTTTTTGCAAAATTGTAAATGTTTGTCCCAGAGTTGTTTTTTTTTTTGCAATAACATTATACGCACAATAATGAAAATACAATGGTTCTACGGATATCTCATGAAAAGGGAAGAGTTGTTTTATCGAAATAAATTATTAGATCTAAATAAAAATGTTTTCATTATTGCAAAATCTCATTCCAAAAACCCTATAATTTTTAACTTATAAACAAATAGAATAACTTCGTTGCTATTACTCGTAGAAAAATGCCTTTTTCATATTCAAAAAACTAGCATTTTTACACGAATTTAAAAAAAAATGTCCCAGGTCAATATGCGGCATAGTTAGCTGTTTTTTTTTAAATTCACAGCTACTTTGTTTATAAAAATTAAGAAACGTAATTAGCGCCATTTTAGAAATAAAGAGCTGAAGTTTTTGGGTGAAAATATTGAAAGCGATTGCACTTCAACAGGGTCATTGGTGAAGCTTCAAATATGTAGCTCGAGCGAAGACGGCTCTCGGCTTCAAATCCGCGCGCTCAATAATAGTGGAAATAACTGATATCGCAAGCTATATCTCTGGAACCTGTTGACGGATTTTGATGTTTCTTTTTTTAATTCGCGGTATCTCTTCGCGTACATTACGAATATGCAATTTGTTTACCAAGTAATTTGTTTAAACATTTTTTCAAACATTTTTTTATTTTTTTTTTTTTTAATTGTTATCGGGGAACATAGAAATTACTTAATACACTTCAACAAACAAAATGTTATTATAAACAATTAATTTTTGTCATCAATTTTATAAAAAAAATACGCTATCCTTATAAATTGCATTTATTTTACCGTATTAGTTTTATTTAAATATTCTTACAATTATTTACAAATGTATTTTTTACTATTCGACAATATTGAAATCATTAATGATAAATATATACAATGAAAAATCTCTTACAAACATACAAAAAATTGACAATCTGTATTATACTTAGTGATTTACGTAGGATTTATTTCCCTGAGAAAATGTTTTAATTAAAACTAATTAAATCATATATATTAATAATATAATGTATGTTACATAAGAATATGTAACATAATTTTTGAATGTATGAAAATTATAAAAGTTCTGTATTATAGTGAAAGCCTTTGCTTTTGCCCCATATTGACCAGGGACAATTTTTTTTTAAATTCGTATAAAAATGCCAGTTTTTCGAATATGAAAAAGGCATTTTTCTACGAGCAATATCAACGAAGTTATTCTATTTGTTTATAAGTTAAAAATTATAGGGTTTTTAGAATGAGATTTTGCAATAATGAAAAACATTTTTATTTAGATCTAATTACTTATTTCGATAAAACAACTCTTCATCTTTCATGAGATACCCGTAGAATCATTGTATTTTCATTATTGTGCGTATAATGTTATTGCAGAAAAAACATCTCTGGGATAAACATTTACAATTTTGCAAAACCTATTCAATTAATCGATTTGAAATTTTTGCCATATGTTAAGTACTACAAGACACAATTTTTTACGTAATAACAAAGTCGTAGGTTGATTTTTGCAATATTTATTGTTAGCTGAATATTATGCGAATATAGACCGTTCCTTGCAATTTTCTAAGCAACAAATAATCATATCGACATTTTCAAAAAGCCATTTTAAAGATTTTTTAATTCCCTACAAGATAGTTTCTCTGAATTGTTGATCAAATACTTTATTTTTTACTGGTATGCAAAAATGTGCAAAAATTTAAATGTCTGACCTTTAATTGGTAATAACTAGAAAACCACGCCAAATCCACTGCAGGAAATGTATAGGTTTTGTTCCTATAGGCTTATATTATCTGAAAAACTTCTCAGCAGTCTGGATGGTTGAGTGTCCCTAACAGGGTATTTTTTTCTTATTTCCCTGGAGTAATAAGGGATATTCTGCAAGATCATATAGTACCTTTCATCCCACATACTGGAAAAAATTTCCTCCTAATTCAAAACAATGCTCTCCGGCTCATCGCTTGTTGTGTAACTGACTTTTTAAACCGAGTGGAAATACCGACAAATATGTGGTCTGCACGTTCCTCGGACATGGATGCAATTGAACATGTATGGGACGTGTTAGACAGATGACTTGGGTCAAAAATTCCTGCTGTTCAAAACCCAGAAGAAGCGAGAGCTGCTCTAATTGAAATATGGGAGAATTTGCCTTAAGAAATAATGGATAACGCTATCACAAGTATGTGAAGAAGGATGACTGCACATTTTTCCCATATATTTGAAGACAATAAAGATCAACTGAATAAATTCCAAGCGCAATAGTTCTTTATTAATAAACTGCCAAGTTTACACCAGTTGTATTACTTTGGACAGCATAGCTCGAGTCAAAGGACCTCCCACAATCCTCATGGAAATTGGTCTCAGTCGAATTTTCTGAAATTTAAATATGTTAAAGTTTTTACTTTTTTGGGCAAAATTTCTCATGGGCACAAGTTTTGGCTATGACTGCTTTTCAAGTTATAGAACGTCACAATATGCATAAAAATCTGGCCGAGCGAAGATAGCAATATTTTTAGCACTCCTCCATATTTTTCTTCCTTTTACGTCGTATAGATTATTTTCAGTGGAAAAATAGCTTTATACATATATTTCAAGAAAACAGAACAAAACGCGATATAGATAGGGGCTGACAAGTTAGCAATCCACAAAAATTAAAATATTCTTTTTTGTAACTTTTTAATATCGTTTGTGCATTGACCATTTTCGCTGGAATAATGTGTACATATGTTTCAAGAAAACACCACATAATCCAATATAGGAGCTGACGGGTAGCAGTCTACAAAAAGTAGAATATTCTTTTAGTAAGTTTTCTAATTTTGTTTGTGCATTAACCATTTTCGGTGGAATAATAGCTATATTCATATATTTCAAGAAAACACAACAAAATCCGACAAAGGTAGGGGTTAACGGGGTAGCAATCCACAAAAACTAAAAACTAAAATATTCTTTTTGTGCATTAACCATTTTCGTTTTAATAATAGCTATATAGATATATTTCAAGAAAACAACAAAATCCGATCTAGGTGGGGGCTGATGGGAAAGCAATCCACAAAAAGTAAAATATTCTTTTTGCAACTTTTTTCCACCGAAAATGGTTAATGCACAAACGATATAAAACAAGTTACAAACAGAATATTTTAGTTTTTGTGAATTTTTACCGCATCATCCCCTACATATATCGAATTTTATTGTTTTCTTGAAGTGTAGGTACATAGTTAATTTTCCAAAAAAAAAAAATGGTTAATGCACAAAGGATATTAGAAAATTTACAAAATTATATTTGATTTTTGTGGATTCCTACCCAGTCAGCCCCTACCTATGGATTTTGTTATGTTTTGTTGAAGTATATCTATATAGCTATTATTCCACCGAAAATAGTTAATGCATAAACGACATATAAAAAAGTTACAAATGAAATATTTTACTTTTTGTGGACTGCTATCCCGTCAGCACCTACCTATATCGGATTTTGTTGTTTTCTTGAAATATACAGTGTGTCCCAAATTTCCTCACCATTGGGATATCGGAAACTGTAAGAGATAGAGAGTCGGTTAAATTAGCAAAGTTATGGCAATTTCAATGCTGATTTTAAATCCGTCGAGAAATCAAGGCTAACTGCGATTAGTCTGGGGTCCAACAGTACGAAATCGCTCTAAATTCCAAGTAACCTGTTCCGACATGACGTACATTTTTCAACTTCAGATTTGCAAAAAGGGTTATATAAGACACCAGAAATAACTTGTCGGATTCTTATCAGCTCATAACTTCTTAAATGATAAGAAAAGAGACGAAATGATAATTCCTAAAAAAATGTTTTTTAATACATAACACGTCCTGTAAAAGAAACTATGAGTGCTATCCATCTAATTTTTTTATAGTATACACTAAAGACATAAACGCTTGGATGAGACTCGATGGCACTGTTTAAATATGTTTAGTTTCTTGCGAAAAAATTATGAAATCTGTAACTAAAATATTGTAGTAAGAATTTCAACATACGAGCAAGTACTTCAATTTTAAATTTTTTGTGTATAAACTATGCTAACAAACATACCCAATATATTGAAAATGTTTTTAAGACAAGAACTAAGTTGATATTGCATATAGTATTCGAGTTGTGAATTTTTAAAACGGGTGCATGATGCGGCGCATGCAATAAAGGCGACAGCTCTACCAAAATTCATAAAGCGCATGAAAACAGTTCACAGTGGAATTCGCTGGTATGTTTATGTTTACTAGGCGTATGTACTTATGTATATAGTGTAAAGTTATTTGTCTTATCATTTTAACATTATAAAAACTATTTGTGTTTGATTGTTTAAATCGATTGATTATTGTTTGCGGTTCATATTTATTATTTACTAGCTATGCCCGCGGGTACGTTCACGTGGAATCTTGAAATTGACTAAAAAGCTTCTTTATAAACGAAGTTTGAGATAGAATCACCATTCTGGAATATTTCAGAACACTCACAAATTTTCTGGAATATTCCAGAGTACTCTCGAATTTCCTGGAATATTCCAGAGTACTCACCAATTCTCTGGAATATTACAGAAGTTTAATTTTAAAAGTTTATGCCGTGCAAATACGCTTATTGTAGAGATCAAGCTGTATCTCCTGTTCTACTAGACCGATTTTCATAAAACTTGGCTTAGTCTAGGCCGATTTCGATGAAATAAGAACTAAATGTTACTCCAAGCTTAGATGAACCCCATTGGTTCAGTAGTATCTGCGTGATGCGCATTCAAACAGACAAGCAGACAAACAGAGAAAAATTCCAAAATCTGTCTTAATGTATTCCATTACTCATCTTACATCCCCCACATCAGTTTTTTGCAAATATTTTCAATGTACATACACGTCAACTTTACAAATCTATTATATGTATACGTTTGAAAATGATTAAAATGTAAAATAATTTAATAAAAGTGATTTACGCTCCCTCCCACCGACGGAAGACGCTTTACAACAACATGTTGCAAATATTACTTTTTTTAAACAGTGTTGTGAACCGTCATTCAAATTACCTCTTGCACAAAATTTTGATTGCAGAATTGAAAATCAGGAGCTGGTACCGATAATGTCGACAAAAAAAAGTTTATCTGAATTTAAATTAAAAAGTACAACTGTAAAATAAAATGCGACACTTGTGAGTGGTATTCAGTTGCGTGCTCGTGTGCTGCTTTTCCTGAAAATTGTTTTAAGGGAAAAAGCAATATGCATCATTTTATAATGATAGTGATTCTGACTAAAAGGTTAGAACAGTTATACACACAAAATACATAATATACAACATTAATGTTTTATTTAAAATATCTCCCTTTTCTGCTTTCTATTAAATATGCTAAAAACCTAAAATAATATATCTCACTAATGTTTTATTTCTTAAACAATATAAAAACGAGTGGAAGTTGTACTCGGGCATGGCCAATTGCGAATATCTATTTGATTAACATTTTGCTCGAACACACAATTCACTTTGTATCGATTATTAATTTTTTAAATGAGTGACCGCAATTGGCAACGCCCGACTACTACTTTCATTCGTTTTGTTGTATTATCAACATAAAGTAATTCAAATTTGAAATTATATTGAACAATATAGTGCTTTTTACTGTTACACTGTACCAATTATCGTGTAGACTATTTTTATTTTAATGCTGCATAATCGCCTCATAAAAAAAATACCAATAGCTTAGTTAGAATCACGTATATCTTTTGAGTATACATACCAAAAATCAGATCGGTAGGTTACATATTTTTTGTTTTAACGGAGAATAATCATTGTAGAACATAATTTTGTAATTATCAATCCGCCATCTTTTTTGCGATTTCTGAAGTTGCGCAAAAGCAAAAATTAATCCGACAAGTATTTTCTAGTGCCCCAGGTAATGCTCTCTTCATTACTTATATCAACATTTGTACGTTATGTCGGAACAGGTCATCTTGATTTTGGAGTGCTTGGACCCCGGACTAGATCGTCTTGGAGTTATTTTCAAAAAACTTAAATTTTGGGTTTTAGTTTTTGTCAAATATCTCATCTCTTATCGTACAAAGATAAAAGTTTAACCTTCTAAAGACACTTTTTTATGAACGTTTTAGTAGTGCCATTAGTTTTTTTCTAAAGCATTTAGTTTTTGAGATGCGACCTACAACTTTCAATTTTCTTAGGGGCGCCATATTGGATTTTTACAAATTTGCAATCTACATAAAATTCTCGTTCTCTTGATGTATAACACTAATGGTTTATGTTGTTAGGTGGGGCAGCCTCTGTTAATGTTTTGAAATGTTTGAATAACTCGCTCCCTCAAATCATCGATCATCAATGTCGACAACAGGTTCTTCATAAATTTTGTTCTTGGCATATCGGAGACCATCTTACAAGTCCATGTGTGGTAATTACCATAAACCATTAGTGTTATACATCAGGAGAACGAGAATTTTATGTATGTTTCAAATCTGTAAATATCCAATATGGCGCTCATAAGAAAATTGAAAGTTGTAGGTCGCATCTCAAAAATTAAAAGATTTAGAAAAAAAACGAATGGCACTACTAAAACGTTAATAAAAAACTGCCTTTAGAAGGTTAAAGTTTTATCTTTGTGCGATTGCTCGTTTTTGAGATATTTGACAAAAACTTAAATACAAAATTTCAGTTTTTTGAAAATAACTCGAAGACGATCGCAGTTAACATTGATTTCTCGGAGGATTTAAAATCAGCATTGAAATTGCCACAACTTTGCTAATTTAATCCACTCTCTATCTCTTACAGTTTCCTATATCCCAATGGTGGAGTTCGAATTTGAGACACACTGTATGTATATAGCTATTATTCCACCGAAAACGGTTAATTCACAAAGATGTTAAATAAGTAACAAAAAGAATATTTTCCTTTTTGTGGATTACTACCCTGTCAGCCTTTATCTATATCGGGCTTTGTTCTGTTTTTTTGAAATATATGTATAAAACTATTTTTTCACTAAAAATAATTTATTCGACGTAAAGTAAAGAAAACGTGGATTACTAAAAAGATTGCTATCTTCATTCCGCCAAATTTTTATGCTTATTGTAACGTGCAAGTCTATCTATCTTGAAAAGCAGTCCTAGCCGAATTGTGCCCATGAGAACTTTGCTCAGAAAAGTAAAAGCTACAACATATTCAAAGTTCAGAAAATTCGACTGAGAGCCAATTTCCATGATTTGTGGGGGGGGATCCTTTTTAAAAAATAAGTAAAACTTGAGTGGTATTTTCGGACAGTGCCTCACGAAATAAAACACAATGGGTACAATCCATTTTACAGCGATGTTTTACTACATAAAACGGCATGCTGATGCTACATCGTACTGTCACATGCCAAAACTAGTTGTTTTACCACTAGCATTTGGTTGATGCAAATGATATAAAAAATTAGGATCCATTGGCTACAATATTGTGACGTGCTTACACCCTTTTTGTAAACACCCTGTATCGTGGGTTCGGAAATTATAACAACCAGGGTAATACTAAACGCTAATTTATTAACTTACTTAATTACAACAATAACTACTTTGCTAATAACACACTGTGTACTACTTGATCACTTTACTCTCTTCTGATCTTACTACTCTTGCTATCTAAACTGAACTTTATCACTGTGTTTACTCTCTGACCATTTCAACTGACAATTAGTACTGCACTAACTTCTCCCCTTTTGGTTTGCTCCATGCCTTATATACCTAAAGATGACAGATCTAGAAGCTTCTCTGATGACGTCACCATACTCTAGACAGTTCCAGAACAGATATGTCATCACTCTAGACCTTCTAGTAAGTTCTTTCCACATTCAGACATCCGAATTACTGAATTCTGTGCCTACTTTTCAGTGCAACTAACATAACCTTAAATCTTAAGGGGTTGCAACATATTACACTGCCCCCTCCTTAAGCCTGAACGTCCCGGTCAGGCAATTCAGTTTCCTTCACATACTTCGCCAGTCTATCCAAGTGTACGATCTTCATCTTGGACTTTTTACTTCGTTGAATCCGATAGACGACATCGTTAATTCGGGTAATGACTGAATACGGTCCTTCCCAAGGTGGTTGAAGCTTCGGGGACTTCCATTCTTTCCGCTGTGGGTTGTACAGCCAGACCCGATCTCCCACCTCGAATCCTCCTGTACTGGCATTCCGATCATAACGAGCCTTCATTCGGTTACCAGTTTTGGTAATCTGTTCTCGGTCATTCTTTGGCTGTTTTCGACTTTCATTTACATAGTTGCTCTCGGATAGTGGTTCCTTATTGGCAGCACAACTCTTGCATTTGCGACACCAAGCCTCCACATCCTGGCGACTATTGACCCAATAGAATCGTTCTCGTACTGTACTCAACGTCTTGTTTACTCCAAGGTGTCCGCCGGATGTTTCATTGTGCACTTTCTGGAGTACTTCTGGTACACGACACCTGGGAATCACTAGACGCATGGCAACCTGCTTCCCATCCGGGCTTTCCCATGCTCTCCTCAACAGCCCGTCTACAACCGTAAGTGAACCCCATTGTTACCATAAAGCCTTCAGCCCTACTCCTTTGTCTGAAACATCCTTCCACTCTGGGCGTGTTCCTCTTTCTACTGCTTTCAACATAGGTCCAATTTCTGTATCGTCCAGTTGCTCTTGTCTTAAAGCTTCCTTTGTCCAATTCTCTGGAATCTGTTTCGTTTCGCTTACACAACCGTGTGATGGTAAACTACTTGGGATTCTTCGAAGCTGGCAAACCTTTATTTCCCTGGGGGCATCGCTTTCACCAGTCAGCACTTCTCCAGTGGCATGTACAACCTCAGGGTTCCACTGTTGACAATCTCGTCTTACATGCCCTAATTTTCCACAGCTATAACATCGAATGCCCCCACTTGGCTCCCCACTGCTTGGTTGCTTGCTTTGCTTCCCTAAAAAACTCTCCAGCAATTGCTTTACCATTCTGTGCAAGTCTCTCAGTAAAGTCTCCAGATTCTTTTTGTCCCAATACGACTCTTCGACAACTGCGGCATTTACCTTCTCCGGGCTTTGTTGTCGACAATATCTCTTAATATGCCCTAACTTGCCGCACTGATAGCACTGGATACGTCCGTTTGGTTTTGCTTCACCTTGTTGCTTGGCCAGTAATTGATTCATCATTTTCTGCATGTTCTTCAGTATAGTGCCCATGTTCTCTTGATCCGCATGTGCCTTTTCAATGGTCACAGCACGCACTTCTGACCGTGGGGTGTCTTTAAAGGCAGCTTCTACTTCGAGGGCACGCACTAGAGCCTCGCTAATACTTTGGTGCCGCGTTAGCCTCAGAACTCGCCTGACCTCTTCGTCCCTTATGCCATCTAAAAAGGCCCCAACGGCTAATTGTTCTTGGAATTCTCTGGGTGCACTCGGATATGCCAGGTGTGCCAGTCGCTCTATGGCAGCTTCGAATTCTTGTAAGCTTTCCCCAGCCTTTTGTGTCCGTGATTTCAGTTGAGCCTGGTATACTTGGGCGATGTGTTGGTCGCCATATCTCAGGTCCAATGCAGCTTCCAAAACTTCGAAATCCCTTTGTTTTTCCACTGGGATAGTCTGAAGTAACTCTGATGCCTGGCCCCTTAGTGCTAAAACTAATGCCATGGCCTTTTCCTCATTATCCCAGTTGTTCGCACATGCTGCTGCCTCAAACTGCCTCTTGTACGTTGTCCAGGAACTTTGGCCGTCAAAAGAAGGAGGTTTTAGTCGCTGACCCGATGATACCACCTGCTGGCTTCCTCTATCTCTCAACTGTCGTTTAAGCCGGCCTATTTCTCCTCTGACTTCTTCTTCAAACTTGTTTACTTTCTCTTTAACTTGACTGACTTCAGCCTTAATATCCTCCTTGATTTTGTTAATGATTGAATTCATAGCATCATGCTGGATTTTCATTTGTTCGTTCAGGATTTTCCTCAGTTCTTCCTGGCGTCTTTCTTGTTCCTCTTTCTCCTCTTGACGTCTTCTTTCTTGCTGTTCTTTTTCTTTCTGACGTCTTCTTTCTTGCTCTTCTTTTTCTTTTTGACGTCTTCTTTCTTGCTCTTCTTTTTCTTTTTGACGTCTTCTTTCTTGTTCTTCTTTTTCTTTTTGACGACGCTTTTCTTCTTCTTGCCGTCTTCTTTCGTGTTCTTTTTCTTGTCGACGCCGCTTCTCTTCCTCTTGACGTTGTCTTTCTTGTCGTTCTTTCTCTTCTTTTTCTTCTTGATGTCTTCTCTCTTGTTCTTCTTTTTCTTTTAGACGAAGCTTCTCTTCCTCTTGTCGTCTTTTTTCTTGCTCTTCTTGACGACGCTTTTTTTCCTCTTGTCGTCTTCTTTCTTGGTCTTCTCTTTCTTCTTGACGCCGCTTTTCTTCCTCTTGTCGTTTTCTTTCATACTCTTCTTTTTCTTTTTGACGACGCTTTTCTTCCTCTTATCGTTTTCTTTCATACTCTTCTTTTTCTTTTTGACGACGCTTTTCTTCCTCTTGTCGTTTTCTTTCATACTCTTCTTTTTCTTCTTGACGTTGCTGGGCCATCGTCTTCATTAACTCCGCAAATAGGTCCTGTATTTGTTTCTCAGCTGTCATGCTTTTTGCAAAATAGAACTATCACGTCAATGGAACATTCCAGAAAAATCTCAAAACAGCACGAAAAAGTCTTATCCAGAGTCTTTTGTCACTATCCAGTTTAGAGAATTTAATAATCTCCACTAATGTCCAAATAGAAAAGTTCTAGAAATGTTCATGCACTAACACAAATGAGTCTTTTTCAGTGTCTCTACCACTTTCCCGAAAACGCACTTTTTCAAAGTTTTGAGTCCAAAAATAGTCCTTAAATAATGTCCCGTAAGTTAATCCTCCGTGTCACCACTAATTCCCGAGAAGAACACTGTAGAAACCTCTTCTTGAACAGTCCAGAAATCTTCTGTTATAATTCCGCTTCTGACACCAATTGTGACGTGCTTACACCCTTTTTGTAAACACCCTGTATCGTGGGTTCGGAAATTATAACAACCAGGGTAACACTAAACACTAATTTATTAACTTACTTAATTACAACAATAACTACTTGGCTAATAACACATTGTGTACTACTTGATCACTTTACTCTCTTCTGATCTTACTACTCTTGCTATCTAAACTGAACTTTATCACTGTGTTTACTCTCTGACCATTTCAACTGACAATTAGTACTGCACTAACTTCTCCCCTTTTGGTTTGCTCCATGCCTTATATACCTAAAGATGACAGATCTAGAAGCTTCTCTGATGACGTCACCATACTCTAGACAGTTCCAGAACAGATATGTCATCACTCTAGACCTTCTAGTAAGTTCTTTCCACATTCAGACATCCGAACTACTGAATTCTGTGCCTACTTTTCAGTGCAACTAACATAACCTTAAATCTTAAGGGGTTGCAACATATTACAATATTAATAAGTAAAATAATAATCGTATAGTACAACGGCTAGAGGTTTTAACTTCGGAAAAATGCATATGAATTGAATTTCATTCATTTTTGGCAACTTAATAGTAAATGCATCAAAGAAAAGTTTCTATATCATGCAGGGACTTGCTAATTTATAGGAGGTAGATGCCACCACTTTTGAAGAGGTGGCAACTAAAAAAAAAAAAAAAAACAAAAACGTTGGAGCTGAAAGAGAATCAGATTTTGAGAAGAAAAGGTTCTATGCAACTTTTCATATAAATTGATAGTGTTTCAGTCATAACGACTAGAAAATTGGGAATTTAGCTTGGAAAGAGATATTTCAAATAGGTTTTCGTCAAATAACTCAAAAGGTATTAATTAGATTGAGCGAAAACCTGCTAGGGACAAATAAGAAATCTCTAAATTGAGGATGACTTGTTTTTTTTTTAATTTCTGTAGAGTTAATAGTTTCGGAGATCTAAAAGTATAAAAGTGGCATCCGAAAATTGACAAAACGAGGTATTTAGTTTAAACGTTAAATATTTTTAGAAACTATGGCACTTACGTTAAAAATCATACAATCAGACTGAAAGTACATTAATTAGGGTTTCAAATTATTTTTTGTTTATGCTATAGCATAAAAAGCAAAAAAATTATGACGGAAGCAATATATTTTTTCACATTTTCTTAATTAAATCGTCACCATTTTCATCATGTAAGCAGTCAGTAATTAAAAAAAAGGTATTCCCATATACTGTTTTTCGTTAATATATAATATGATCTAGACGCTAAACTTCTGTCGTTCCTTACAGCGCTTGTTTTTGAAAAAAATTGCATTTTAAACTAAAGGAATTTTATAAAAAACGTAACATTTTAGTTTCTTTGCAAATACATAAATAAATATTAGTTTTAGCGAAAAAATGGCGGACATCAAAAATGAAGCTTATAAACAAAGAAAGAATTTGTTTTTTTATATATATTTGCGTAGGATCGATAGTTTCGGAGATATTTAATTTTATAAATGGGATCCGACCGTTTTTAGGACAAAGCATTTAATTTTAATGATGAATATCTTAGAAACTATGACACTTCCATAAAAAATTCTATGGAATAAAATTATGAATAATTATTCAATATTTAAAATTATTTTTTGTTCGATTCTACATCACAAAAAGTATCATGTTTTCACATTTTTTTCTACAAAATGTCGCAATTTTGTTATTGCAGTTGGTCAGTAATTATTTTTTTTTAATGCTGTTATACATATTTTTTACTTCTAGGTACCATACTAGTAGTTAATACCATCAAATTAAAATTTTATTGAATGTAATACGTCTGGAGATTCGATTTAGTCGGATAATTTTTACTTTTTGCGAGAATTTTGAGAGATTTGAGATGTAATTTGACGAGAAGAAAATGTTTTGTTTCCAAAATTGGCATCAGCGCATCGAAATACTTCAGAAAAGTCAGATCAGAACCTTAGGACAAAAAATGTTTTTGATGTGACGATCATAGAAAAAATGCGGTATGAAAAACATGTCACAAATAATTTAATATATTTCGCGGGGATGCTGCAGTCGATTTCACCTTGCTCGCAAGCTTCCTACTTTCAAAATTAAACGACACTTTCAACACTCATAAAAGACTATTGATAAATAAAAAAGAATATTCGAATTATAATAATGTTCAATTATACATATTCAAGTAGAAGACGGAAACTTTTACAGATTATGTGCAAATACAGGTAATTTTATTAACGAGGTTATTTTGTAGTAACTCGTGGTAATTCAGTTGAGAAGCTTGGAATTTAACATTATGGATCATTCTCTTTTACATTATTTGCATATGCGTTGGGCGTATAAATGAAATAAAATCATAATATGCAACCAGCAGCAAACTATTTTCACTTGAAAAGCAAATATGCACACAAAGTATATATTTTCATACGATAGTCAATAGAGAGTTCATCAAAATGCGCAAACACATCTCGTTACTTTTTTCACTCATTTTATGTTCATAGCGTGAATTCCATATCACAGGAAATATATTTTTATGTAAAATATGGACATACATTTTGTGAACGTAAAAGTTTTGATATTCAGTTTACACATTCAGAAAATCACATTTATTAATATAGTAACCATGAGTTATAAGGATTTTTCACACACAGATAACAACCTAGAAATTTTAGACGTTTCTGACGCAAATAAAATAAAAATTACCACTTTGTGTCTTGTCAGAGAGAGTTGGGTTTGTAGTGTAACACACTAAAAGTCCTCATTAATGTATAGCTTGCTTTCACTGCTTTGATCTTGAAATTACCTAGAAAATTGTTTATGGATTTATAAACCAGAAGCCTTTACAAACAAATATTTTCAACATAAAATGTACAAAGTTCAATTATCTGCAAACGAAGTAATTATTATTTCGATTGCCAGGGCAACCCTTAACGTCTAAGATTCAGAAAATGTAGGTTGGAAAAAGATAGCGAGGCAACACACAAAAAAAAGTATTCTTATTTTGAATGTACTGTCGTGAGCAAAAAATAATAGGACAACTATTTTTTTATAATGTAAATCTATCTCTATTTGCACACTTGCAATGAATTTTGACAAATAACTGACAATGTCACAAAAATTAAAGTTAGATGTACACAACTAGATTTTAGCAAAAATACGTTATAAGACTTGTCCCATTTTCTTTGCGCACGACAGTGCCTATTTGTTCAGGAATTTGAATGTATTATTTATTCAAAAGAAGACATTATTCTTGGTTTGAAGCAATATATTTATTTGAGAAAACAAAACAAAACCTTGATAAATTTCTTTAATTTAAGATGAGGATAATCAAATTAAAACATTCGCTCTGTAAATATAAAACTATGCATAATTTCAACTTAAAAATGCATTACCGTAAACCGGGGTTACTTTGGACGGTTTTTTGTTTTAAATCTATATATCTCAAGTAAGGCAGCGAATAAAAAATTTCAAAAAAATATATGTCAGGGGCGTCAGTTGGAGCTTTCTACTGACAAAAAATTAGATTTCAAAATAATCAATAACAATTTTTTTTTAATTAATTTGTGGGTGTTCAAAGTTACCCCACGGTCGAGGTTACTTTGAACGCCTATAATGAAACCATGCGATTTCAATGTAACCTCTCAGATAATGTTTCTTTGAACACCTAAAAACTAGAAACTCCTTGTCTCCGGAAAAAAAAATTTTTTATGCAACAGAAATACACAATTTACATAGAATAATGTATTTTATTATTCACAAACAGTATTAAGGCACTCATTATAACAAAACATCATAAAAAAACAGCAGTATTCCAACAAAATATAATATAAACGAAACTAAACTACTATTTGGCAATAACTGTACGGTTTAAAAAAAGAAGGTACACAGAAAACAATGAATGGAACTAAACTATCTATTGCATACGTATTAATTGCCTCCTCTTCTGTGAGGGCAAGGGGGTGGCCAATCTTGGTGGCATCCTTTCCTCGTAGTTTGTGACTCAGCGACCCTAATGAAATTCCATATGTTTTAGATGATTCACGCAAAAACTTTTTTTTGTATTTTATTTCATAAAGAGCTTTCTCTAAGACTTCTGGAGTGAAATTGGCATATTTTCTTGCACCAGTTTTTCTTTTGTACGAGCAGACCATTTTCTACATGAAAAAACAGAGGTAATTTGTAACCTGGGGCTTCATTGAACGCGTTCAAAGTAACCCCGAAAACGATGTCTAAGAGCATTATTCTGATAAAAAATTTATAAACAAAAAGTGTGTACAAATATTTTTAATTTCTTTAACATAGCTTTGTTAGAATACCGTATTGTTATAGCAATTACATTTTGTAACAATGAGGTGCAAATACTTACGGCTACAGCAATAAAAGTTTGCAGACCTCTTTGAATGTTAGTTTTTTAGGTTTGAAGTTCCATGTCAGGTTTGTCAACTTCACAATAATTATTTTCAAACCAATGTTGCCAAACCATTCTTAAATGTGTGATGAATTGTATGGTGAAAACTAGATGTCGCTAAACTTAATGGTTATTTCACTATGAGTCAATATAACAAAATTTATTTTTTGTTCAAAGTAGCCACGCGGTTCAAAGCAACCCCGGTTTACGGTACTTTTGGAACAAATATTATATACATTTGAAACAAGAATATAATTCTTCTTTTGAATATAGGCATATGATCAAAAAATTGAGAATATCCTATATGATATCTAAATTCTTCATTGAAAACTATACATAGTTTTAAGTTAAAAAATCGGCAGCTACTGGAAGCGGCTGGAACCTCCCCACACGGTGGATCCTTATCAGCTGTATTTGGATATTACATCGGAAATCAGAGCACTGAGCAAACAGATAAATTACACGTGACTTTGGAGCCATTTATTTCATCAACAAATATCGAACGAACTGAAGCGGACTACAAGCAATCTGTTAAAACATAACCTCTCATGTTTGTTTATGTTGCATGTTAATCAATTGCCGGATATTATAAGGATATTAACAGATAACGTTTCGAAGATTTTGTAAAATATTGGATAATGAAAAAAAAATAATAACACAGAATTTAGCCCAAATGACGCTCTAACCAACAAGTTAATAACATTATGGACTGTTCAAGCAGACTACGCATGGGTCAAATTAAAATCTTCCTGCTCGATCAAAAAGGTCGAGCAAGTCGAGCTTCGTCCGAGGCCTTTATTTTGTAATATTCGAACGTTTAAGATTTAGCTCAGTTAACTCGATTTGCAATGAACGATTGTGACGTGTCCCATCAATCAGACGTAATATCCGAACACGGCTATAAACAATTATTACCTTAAAAAAAAAACAACTAAAATAAGTTTTGACATTGTCATAAATATTTGGGTTGGTAACCTTTACGAATGTTGATTTTTAGGTTATGAAATATATTTAGGGACATAACATGTTTAAGTTTTTCAAGTTTATTCACATTTTTAATGTTTGACTACGCATTTTTAGCTTGGAGCCACAGTGACTCCAAGCAGATAGTTAAAAAACTCATGCAAATAATTTTTCTATATAGACCATCTTAGGATGACGTCACGATAAGTCGATCATATTTCCTGAGGGATAACCAAACTTTTTATTCCAATGTAAACAAAGAAGTAATCTCAGTTTTAAATGTGAAATAAAAATAAAACACCGTCTTTTTTTGCGACAAGGTGCGATTGTGAGATAAGGTTTATTTTGAATGTAAAAAAGATTAGAAGAAAGGTAAAGAAATCACTTTCTGGCAGAGTCTATTGAATACTACATACGGATAATATAACAAGCTTATCACTGAAATCTAGCACTTAGTTATTTAAATGTAAACTTGCCTTGCCCATAACAATGAATACATTTGAGTATCTTTCTTGCACAAACTTCTTGCACAAATCCGGCCTCATAATATTTATATGCTTGTAAAGATTTGTATGCCTTTAACTGCTGATCTGCGAAGAAGCTGTGAGTCGACACTAAGTAATTTACCATATTAATTACGGACACACAAGGTAAAATAGACAAATCTGCAGAAAGGTCTCCAGTCTCCACTCCAAGGGTGTATGGGTCAATATTGTCTATTATTTTGATTTTCTCATCGTAGCGACACTTTACATCACCCATAAGGGTTGGATAATATTCACTATATGACATTATTACGAAAACACACACAGTTTCTCAAGAAAATCAGAAAAAAATATATAAAACCACGCAAACTGCGTTTTGTTGTCCCTCAAGCAAAATGTCAAAATTGTCAAAACCATGTGACCTAAAAATGGTTGATTAATAAAAAAATATATTGCTAATTACAGGTTAGATTTCTAACCCACAAAAAGAGTCCTATTTTATTAGGACAAAGTATTTAGGACTTCATAAACATTACACTGTACTAGATTTTAGTTGAAAGTACGGGAACCAGGCAGAAATTTTAATAATAGCTACGTAATATTCTTAAATCTTAAGAAATATATATTTTTGAGGTTAGCTGTGACGTCACGTACCATAAGCTATAAATCAACATTCACAAAGGTTACCAACCCAAATATTTTTGACAGATGGCAAAATACGTTTTCCCCTAACAATAATACCAATTTTTTGGATGCTGTCATATGTGCACATATAACGAATTATTTTTAATTTTTTTAACGGAAACCAAATCGAAAGGGTGCAAGTGTGATATATCGTTGAAATTGGAATTTATACTGCTTTTTAATGGTTCAATTACAAATTCTAAGTAATCATAAAATAAACAACTTGTGCCAAAATGGCACTAAACGTAATCCGATCTCAACCAAAACCTTTTCAGATCTTCTGGAGCACTAAAGAAACCCTCATGTAAAAGTTTCATCCAAATCCGTTTAGTAGCTTCGTAGCTATCGTGCTAACACACAGGCATTAGTCACAAACCACTTTTTTGGGTTTCCGGGACCTCGAAATAGTAAAGATTTGATGTTATCTCAATTTTCGATTTTGGATTAATTGTAGTAACCTCCCACAATTATTGTGGGGAGGTTAATAAACACAACACTATAAAAACTAAGTTCGTAGGCAAGAGCACTTAATAATTTTGATTATTGATACTGGAAACAACTAAACGAAAACATCCGTTCGTTGGTAATGGGTGGTAGGGATGGCCATCTTTTGGAAAAACCATATAACTCTTGGTGGACAGCTTCCCTGCCAGATGTGGCCGGAGTAGTGTTCATGGTGGATCGTTTAAGTTTGAGTTGATATATTTTGTTTTATCTTCTGGCCTCGGCCGATTTTTCACTAAATCGGTCGGGGAAGTAAGCTGTCAAATTTTTGGTTTCAATGTTTTTCTGGGGGAATTTGGTTTTTGACAGTTTTCGAAAAAATATTTTAGATTGGTACCAATGTCTTAAATTATTTTTAAGTTATGTAGCACTATTTTTAGGTTATGTTGCCGGAAGAATTTCCGGCGGGATGGCAGAAGTAGCGGAAATAGTTTTTAAAATATAATGTCACTTTTAAAGTTTTATTGGAAAAAACTCGCCGAAAACGTTCCGGTGAGATTGCTTATACTTGTAGGGCCTGTGAGCGGTTCACGAAGGCTTCTCACACCTTCCGTGGGCTTTATGAACGTCGAAAAAACTTGTAATGTCTCGATGCACTTGACACTCAAATTTACTCAGCATACAGTCTGCACGCTTTAACACACTAGTCTATTGAACGTTAGGTTAGGCCACAGAGTACAGTAACTATACAGAGGCGAAGGCTAGCCTTCCCGCCAAAACCCAATTTGTATACTCATCGCCATTTCTTAATTGTTTAACAATCAACCTCACTTTTATCTTGACACTGTTGATGTTTATCGTGTTAAGTTTGGATTTGTGAATTTTTTTTTCCACTCATTTTGGGATATTGAAAACATTAACCGAGAATTAAAATTCTCATAAATAAAACCTAGTGTACAACTCAATTGAAAATAGGCGCCAATTATAAGCAATTCAAATCGTAATTTTTCAATCCAACTCGAAATACACTGTCTTTTCAGTGTATCCTTAAATGGGGATCTGCACATGACGTCATAGCTAACCTCAAAAATATATATTTCTTAAAATTTAAAAGTACTACGTAGCTATTATTAAAATTTCTGCCTGGTTCCCATACTTTCGACCAAAATCTAGTTTGTCACAATAAAATAAAACGCATTTTGCAGGTTAGAAATCTAACCTATTAAAAGAAATAAACAACATATCTCTCAGTGTAGACCAGGGTGTATTAAATAGGTGATGCGACGACAACCCTCACAGTGGCTTAATAAGTGCTTACTTCGTACATATTGTAAAAGATGGCTCAACTAAGTTCTCTCATTACTTACGCATAGATAGATAATTTTATAGGTTCTGTGCATACGTACATACAGTGTTGCATACATTCCCGGCTTCTTGTTTTTGACAAGAGTCCAGTGACATCTGACATTAAGTAGCTAAATTAAAACATTGAAAGAATATATGTAACACTACATGCAGTATTGCACGTGTCGTCACAGCTAACCTCAAAAATATATATTTCTTAAGATTTACAGGTATTACGTAACTATTATTAAAATTTCTGCCTGGTTCCTGTACTTTCAACCAAAGTCAAGTTCAACGTAATATGTGTGAAGTTTTAAATAGTTTGTCACAATAAAATAAGGCACTTTTGCAGGTTAGGAATCTAACCTATAATTAGCAGTCTATTTTTATTAATCAACAATATTGAAAAATTATTTGCGTGAATTTTTAAATATTTGCTTGGAGCCAGTATGGCTCCAAGCTAAAAATGCCTATACAAACATTAAATATGAGAATAAACGAAAACACCTTAAAATTTGAGGTTATGTTAGTTATGCGATGCACATGCCCAGGTAATTGTAGGACCGTATTGCTCGCGCCATCTATTAAAGTAAATAGAAACCATGCACTTACGAAGCCATTATTATAATAGGAAAGTGCCGGACCACCTATTTAATACACCGTGGTGTAGACGCAACTGGTACACAAGGTCACAGAAAACGAGCCATCAAAACTGAAAGGAACCGCCAAAGACTTCGCCTCTGTGCAGTTACTGTATTCTGTGGTTCCACTATAAAATATATTTTACACAAGAAGCGTGTTATTTGGTTTTTAATTTTTTTCACGGAAACCAAAGCTAAAGAGTGCAAGTGTTATATATCGTTGAAATCGGAATTTTTACTGCTTTTCAATGGTTCGATTACAAATTGTAAGTAATCATAAAATAAACAACTTGTTGTGCCAAAACAGCAACAAACGTAATCCGATCTCAACCAAAACCTTTTCAGATCTTCTGGAGCACTAAAGAAACCCTCATGCAAAGTTTCATCCAAATCCGTTTAGTGGCTTCGCTGCTATCGTGCTAACAGACATACACACACACACACACACACACACACACACACACACACACACACATACACACACACAGACATTTTTCAAAAACAACTTTTTTGGGTTCCTGGGACCTCAAAACGTAAAGATTTAATGTTATCTCAATTTTCGATTTTGGACTAATTGTAGTAATCTCCCACAATTTTATTGTGGGGAGGTTAAAATGTATTAGCTTTAGAAACATTACATATATTTGAAATAAATAGTATAATTCTTTGTTTCTTTATATGTATTTACTGAAAAATTTAAGAAAAGTAACTACTTAACTTGAAAGCAGTATATTCAAATCGAGACATTTATATTCTCAATATAAAATCGTGCATAATTTCAACTAAAAAATACTTTTCTTTTGGAGCAAATATAATATAAATTTAAAACGAGGCTAAAACTCTTCCATTGAATATAGGCATATGTTTAGAAATTTGAGAATATCTTATATTTAACTAGAATAGAGTATACTCAAGTTGAGCCATTCATATTATACATTGAGTACAATATTTTCAAGTTAAAAATGAATTAATTTACATAAGTATTAAATAAATAGTAGAATTATTCGGTTCATTAAATATATTTATTTTAAAAATTTTAAATGATAACTACTAAACTTAAGATAAATCTATTAAAGTCGGGGATTTCTAAATATAGAATTATGCATAATTGCAACTAAAAATGCTTTAATAATAATAATAAATGTCTTTATTATTTCCTTTGAATTTACATTTTAAGGGAGTAACTAGTATAATGGATTGGAAATAAAAGGCGAAGTTCAACCCTTATAGTAGAGATTCTACTACAGGCTTGTTCTTCCACTTTACTCTTGAAACAAATGTAATATAGATTTGAGACAATCTTTAAATATAACACGTTTTTTTAACTTTGAGACTATCATATATTTAACTTATACAGAGTCTAGTTAAGCCATCTCCAAGTTCACGGTAGATGTTGGTAGATGGATCTGCTTACAATTCGTTGACTTAGTTTTACCACAGGTCTATGAGAGTGTTCGCTCGGAAATTCGTATAGACAATAAAATATAAATGCTCCATAGCAAATATCATCATACTTTCTTGAATCATCAGGAGGTCAAATGATAGACGAATATAAGTTTATTCTTGCTGTCGACAAGAATTTGACTTGAAAAATTCATTTCAAAAGGAAACAATCCTGATTTTCAATTTAAATAGATATTAATTTTTATTTGAACTACAAGAGATTATACATAAATAAATTGTAATATTGATTTAAAAATAATTTTGGGTTAAATTGAGGCCTGCTATTTTTTGTATTAAATACATTATGTCTAATTTAAAATTATGTGTATCCTTAGTGTAATTTGATTTTTAGTTTGATCTAAAAAATTCAATATTGTTTTAAATAAGAGAATTTTAAATGTAACATTTAACAATTTATTTACAAAGACTTAAACACAATTTTAAAGGAAATATATTGAGGTGTTCATTTTAAAATGAGGAATAGTGTTGAAAGAAGAAAACTAGAATTTTTCATTTTAAATAAATTAAATGAAAATTTAATACTACGTACTTATCTATTAAGGATAATCTAAACCGGCACGGTAGCTCAATCGGTTAAGGCGTATTGAGTGGCGAATATGCTGATCGACTCGCTACCGCGCTCTGGGTTCGACCCCCAGCCCCGGTATTGACAACACCGGTGGGTGTGGATGTATGTCTGCGTTTTTCCGAATGTGTAACCACCTTCCGGACAGCCTTGGCTTTGGATTTGGGGGTTGTCTACTATCTGTGGTGTGTTTATGTGTTTATGTTTATCTTAAATAAATTGTACTCTTCATTTGAAATATTGATCTTATTCATTATATACAAACTTATCGTTTATTTGGATTGAAGCATATTTATTCAAAACAAATATAGTTTTTTGTGTGATGAGAAAATCCCTTAGAACATGTTAATATCTTGTAATTACGGCCACATCATCCCTGAGGTCGCTAAATTTCCCCTAGAAGATTACTCCACAAATATATATTTCTTACTAAAATCTTAATCGTTTAGTTTCTTCGTAATCAGATTTATTTTTTTCCAAACCTGGAAGAAGCAATAATCGGAAAAGGTAAACTGGTCCTGTCAAAGATACAACGAAAGAAAATACCTCGTACAAGCTGTCCAAACTTTTGAAGACGAACACAATTAAATCAAAAATATGAATGAACAGAATATGACATTGCAAAGGCTGTAAGAAAGATTTCTCTCGCACTATACGTTGCTCAAAATTAAGTTTCTTTAAACAAACATAGATCTCTCTCAAAAATGGTAGAAAAAACATTTGTCTCCATTACCACGAACAGAATATGCTGCAATACTGCGCAGTTTAAGACCAGGCTCAACTATGGCAAGTCAATAAACTGCTTTCTCAAAATTAACGTTGGCAAATTCAACGTAATTTGTCTCCAATTCCCTTAACTTATTCCTCAGCGTCACAGAATCCTTAAATAAATTTTTTGTAGCCTCAAAACAGAATATGGGAGGACGTGTGGCTGCCGCAAAATTGTGTTGTGATTACTATGTTCTAACATTCGGTAATTTTTTTTACGATAATGCACAACAAATTGAGAATAAAGATAATATTGACGACGTACAGAAATTGATTTAATTTGACTTCCAACAATTCTGAAATGACGAAGAAGATACGAGGCAAGGCCAAAGCCAGAAATTGAAACTGAAACGGAACAGTAGATGGTAGCAGAATGAAGACACCTCTACTGAAGATAATCAAAAGGAATTAGTGAGGAATACGATCAATTAGCAAAAAGTCAAAATCGATTAAGATTGATATAAGCAGTAAAATATTTGGAGCATATAGGGGAAACCACGTTAAAAGCGCTCCAAATATGTACTTCAAAGTGGTGTGGAAATATATGCATATTATTGCAAAATATTCACGTCTTAAAACCGTTTTGTAATAGTCTCGATATTTCCTCCAAGTAAATCTTGTGTTTCTGAGTTATTGCAGGTGGGAAGCATTGCTCTGACAAGGAAACTCCCTTTTTTGTAGACAATAAAATTGACTACATATTGTGTCTAAAACATTTTTTGTAAATACCACTTTTGCGATTTTTTTTTACAATTTCAAGGTCATATTAGTGAGAGCAAGCTACTCTGCAATAAGGACCTTTAGTAGGTTAAATCAAAAGCCCAACTAAGCATCTGTGTAAAAATTCAGAGTGTTATTCGATTTTTTTCCTCTATTTGTCTAATATTTTGAAATTATACTGGGTGTAAAATTAACGCTATATTTATTATCCCATTCAAAATAGGATTTCAGGCAGGAGACATCTAATGATTTCAAAGTTTTAAAGTATGATATTTTCAGCTTATTCTGAGCATTCTACAGGATATTTAAAAATTCGTTGCAGGACTCTGAGAAGAAGCTGCCATGCCACATTGAAAATAGTCTCTTTTTCACTTTTACGTAAATACTTCGAAAACAATAGTATACTTCTGCTATTGTCAATTGTGTTACGTCCTATTGCATCGTCAGTAACAAGAGATACGAGGGGAACATTTCTCGGCCCTTAGCAACCCATTTCGGCGGCTTTGCCTATTGTCAACGTCCGCAGAACTTGGAAAATAGAAAAGACGATCGTAGCGCTAGCGGTTAGTTCTGTCATTTGGTTTTTGTTTTGTCGTTGCTCAAGCTAGAAGAAAACAAGTCGGCAAGGGCTAGCGTTTTATAATTTTTTGAGTATTAATATCGTGGAAACACGGATTAAACGTAACCCTCAGTCGTAGGGGCTTCTGGTTAGTTGTTTTATTGGAAATTGTGTTGTGATATTTTGTCGAAGCCGAGATAAAGCCAGATTTCCTGGGATTCGAGTCGGCGTGGTCTTTCATCTTGGTTTGGTAAAGGAACCGGTTAAACCGTAAGTTGCGCCTTGATGTCTTTACCTCTTTAACGAGAATTGAGTTCTATTGTTATTATATTTCAGGGTTCTTTTTCTACCGTTTTTTCTGGGAGAACCCATGAAACTTCATTTTTTTGTGACACCCTGAAAACTTATTTTTGGTGCCTGCACCCTAGAAGTTGGTTGTTTTGGACGCCCTGTATGTTTGGGATTTATTATTGATGTCTTGAAGACTTTCTTTTTGGAGCCCTTGGTAGCTTACTCCTAGCTGAGTTGTGAGTGGCCAGGGTAGGTGACCCTCCGAGTCCTTGGTAGTTTCCCCCTAGGACTTCAGGAGCCTTCTTTCGACACACCTTCGAGAGCCTATGTTTTGTGAGTCACAGCAGTCTGGGAACAACGCCTGGTGACAGAGCTGGAGCATCTTTGCCCCCGTGTCGACGACCCTTAATCGTTCGATCCACTTCAGTGGTCTAGCTAGACTATCGAAACCTACGAAGTGTTACTGTAAGCTCAACCCAAGAAAGCACCTGACTGTAAGTAGCTTTGTATTCGTTCATCTTTGTCCTCTCGTCGGAAGTTGGAACGTAGTGTGACACCACCTGTGTGCGCTTTTATTATTCTTTGTCAGACTTAAGTTTTGCATTATTATTTTAGGGCTTATGTGATAGGAAAAACCCACAGCGATATAGTTATTTGAGCCGTTTTATATTTACATTTGTGTATGTCAACATTTTGTACGTAGATTATTTATCCATAAGTATTGCCCTTATGGCATTTGTCTTATTAAAGTAAATCACATTGATATAAGACTTACCGCCTAGTTATATTGCCCCTTTGGCATTTGTTTCGTGGTTTATTAGAGTAAATTAGTTTAGTACGAATTTTTGGATAGCCGCATTACTCCTGTTAATACTCGTTGAATTTTGATAGGAATTTTGAATAGTCCTGGTATTCTGGAAATTTTTAAATATTTATGTAAATAATTAAGTGTATTAGTAGTGTGATTTTCACTAGGGGGTTTTGGACGACGAGCGAAAGGCCTTTTACACGTTGCCCCCCATAACATATAGGTTAGGAGTCCCCATATCGTTTCGTTCAGCAGCCCTTCTAGCTCTTTAATGAAATTGTGCCTCTCTAGGTACCATTTATTAATTTTATAAAACTAGGTGTTTGTCAATGAGTTGTCATTAAATATACATTTTGTTAAAATATGTCGTAGTTTGTTTTCAAGTGACCGCCACAGCTGGATAACTACGTGCCCACCCCATCTTAACTGAGCTAAGCCAGGTATATACATTTTTGCCGCCTCTCGAAGGGTAATCAAAACGTGCCAATTTAGTTTGTTTAGTCAATTATTATTTTAGTAGTCCTTTTTCCCCTTATCTGACGTTGGCACGTTAAGACCGCCCCTTTTTAGACGCGACAATTGAAAAAGCGACGTTGATCTTTACCGCGGCGGTGCTTTGACAGCGGCACAAATCAAAAATCAGTGCTTTGTGCTCAGTGCTAACTGATTTTATTGAAATTAAGAGTATGAAATATATAAACATTACTATACATTTTCTCGTGTAATAAAGTATTGTCTTTTCAAGGATAAACTGGAGTTAAGATGAGTTGCAATACCATCCCTTGACGTTCCCCGCAACTATGCCTACGAAGCACCTCTGGACCAAAAACCATAAAATTACACAGGTCTGCAAAAGAAGGTTTTGTCCTAAGGTTCTCATTTAACTTTTCTGAAGTATATTGGCGCGCTGAAGTCAATTTTGGACATAAAAAATGTCTATTGTGTCACTCTTCCTTTACCCCTTTTATCCCCTAAAAGGGACAAAAATGAGATTTTCTTTTATGTATCGACAGTTAATAGACTATTTTTTTTATTTTGTAAAGTTATTAGTACCTACATGATGGTGTCGACATTACTAAAATTTGAAACTTCCACCCTCTACCATCTGTCATTGCATTTTTCTGTATCAATCGACATTTAATGACCAGCAAATTTATTTTATTTATATTGAAAAGTTATGAGTATATGATGTCGACATTACTGTAAGTTGAACCATTCAGCCCCTACTATCTCTCAGTTAGGTAAAAACTGTATTATCCTATACAATCCGATTTTTTTTATTTTCGGTTGCCATTAAATTTTGCTTTTTAAAAGAAATAACACTGACGACGAGCCATAGACGTCGAAACTCGAGCCGCCCAAGAAATGCGTAACATTTTTAATTAGGGAAGGGCCCATATATTACTACAATTAGTCGTTAGTTCTTGGTTTCGTATTCATATTTGAAATGCAAAAGTAAATATGTTTTCAATTTTATCGCGATGGGATAATTTTTTAATATTTCAATATGGCTAAACCAAGATTGCTCCCGAAATTTATAGATTTAAATAGATATAAACCTTCCTGTAAAGATGCCAAATCATGCAGTAAAACAGTACCGAAATCGATTCATCCGTTGCAAAGATAGAAGTTAAGTGACAAACAAAAACACATAAACTTACTCCCAGGCGAATATACCCGTTCCGTGTCGTCAGATGTAAAAATAAATATAGCCCATTAATATTAGACCTAAAATCAGGGAATATCGGAAATAAATTATAATCTTTTGCCCTTTAGGAGTTACGTGCTCCATAGGGCTCACCTTTAACAAACATAAGAGTTCTCAAGGTACAAGTGTGAGCCCCGCCTTTAAAACCAACCCTAATGCGCCCCGCCGCGATTTTTCGCATTTTCCCACAGATAATTTTATAGTTATTGATAATATTATACATAAAGTTTGCTACAGATAAGGTCCTATACATATTTCCGATAGGCGTAATAGTTCTCGAGCGATAACACAGCCCCACAAAAAAAAGTTCAAAGCTGAATCCGAATCCGGGGTCAAAATCATTAGCTAGAGCCAAAAAACACCCCTGAAAAAAGAATATTAAGCTACGAGAATAGTTGTAGTTACATCTTAATTAATCGAATTATACAAATGAAGGTTAAACAGCAGCGTACATACAATAGGTATGAAACACACCCCCAGGGAGGGGCGGAAACTAGCCCCATATATAAAAAAATCGATCCAAAACAGCAATGACGGCTGAAAAAGATCAAAATGTCTAAGTTATGTTAGAGTGATAAGAAACTGCATCAGGTCCGATGTAATCTTCATAAAGATTTCTATTTTCATGGATGCTATGATTGGCTGAAATAGTGTAGTACTCTAAAATAGAACTAGAAACATTCTACAATGTCAACCCTCAGAGGGTGTGAAAACTACCCCCTATGTAAGGTTTGACTATAAGAAGTTACAGTGACTTCTATAAAAATTCGAAACACCTGCGTTGTATGGAAGAGAGAAGAAACTAGACTATGTTCGATGCTGTGCTTGAAAACCACCCCCACAGGGTTGAAAGACGCCACCTCTATAAAAAAACAGAAACTATGGAAATGAAACGAATAAGCAACAGTATAGCTCTTTCGTTACATCTTGAATTACGGTAGTTTACATCCTTTCTGAGGGTGTTACTTAATAACTTTTATAGGACATGAGTTTCAAACTCTAAGTGAGCAACACGATTTTTGCCAATCATAGCATCCATAAAAATGTAAATCCGGTTAGTTTCTCTCTATTTTTCCAGCATCCTACAGATATAGAGGTAGTATCTCGCAACCCCGTGGGGGTGGTTTTCAAGCACATCGTCGAACATAGTCTAGTTTCTTCTCTCTTCCACACAAAGCAGTGTTTCAAATTTTTATAGAAGTCACTGTAACTTTTTATAGTTAAATCTTACATAGGGGGTAGTTTTCACACCCTCTGAGGGTTGAAAGAGTAGAATGTTGATGGTACATAAGTTTCTAGTTCTATTTTATAGTACTACGCAAGTTCAGCCAATCATAGCATCCATGAGTGTAGAAATCCTGTTCGATTTTACGTTTTTTCTTGTTTTTCTCGTGTCCTTTGAACTTGGGTTGTTCTAAACCCAATGAGAGAAGTTTATGAAGATTACGTCGGACCTGATGTAGTTTTTTAACACTTTAACAAAGCTTATGGTGCGGGAGCTAAGCGGCTTTTTCGGACACTCATCGTTATAAGCATTTTCTATGCGCTGATTAATTCTATCGAACTTAAATAACGACAAAATAGACTTCTGGCATATGTCACCCCATCGAGTTGGCTATGGTTCAAGATATAAAAATCAGTGAAATTATATCATCGTTACAAAGCCAATTTTTTTTGTGTGTACACATTTTATGTTTAGAATGAATAAAATAAGATCGCCAGAAAGTGTGGGTCATCAGGGGCGCAACCAGAAAGGTCAAAGAGGTAAAAAAAACGGAGTTATATAACATCATCGTTACAAACTTTTTTAAGGTTGAGCATGTGTATTTAAATGTTTTGAACACAGAAAAAAATTCCCAGAAAGAAACTCCCATCAGTAAGGCAAGCCAGAAAGAAAATGTTTAGGATTTTTTAAGAAAATTGGATTTTTTTTCGCATATTTCATCTCAGATCCCTAAACTCATCGTTACAAGTTCTGGCTCCTTTTTAAAACGTAAATATAAGCTCCTTCAACAATAGAATAGCCTCCCCGTAAAGTTCTTAGTGTCAACAAAAGTACCATAGACTCTTAAATATATATGAATTTAACACTTTCGGCTAACTTGACTCCGTACCGTGCCTCAGATGTATTGTATCATTATTACCTTTCTGGCTGCGTCTCCTGACGGCCCACACTTTCTGGCGATCATATTTTATTCATTCTAAACATAAAATGTGTGAACACAAAAAAAATGAGCCTTGTAACGATGACAGGATTTCACTGATTCTTAAACAGTGTTCGTGACGCTCCTGATAGGAGGTAACCCGCCAGAAATCGATTTTATGAATCGTTATCATCCATTAAACCATAAAAATATCTCAAAGTTCATAAAACGATGAGCTGCCGAAAAAGCCACCTAGCTCCCGCTCTATTAGACATTTCGAGCTTTTTCAGCAGTCATTGCTGTTTTGGATCGATTTTTTTATATATGGGGCTAGTTTTCGCCCCTCTCTGGTGGTGTGTTTCATATTTATTGAATGTATAATTCGACTGATTAAGAAGGAACGACTATTCTCGTAGCTTAATATTTTTTTATCCAATTTCAGGGGTGTTTTTTGGCTCTAGCTAATAATTTTGGGGGTGTACGATTTTTTTTACCCCGGATTCGGATTCAGCGACCGAAAATACATAGGGATACATGGGTCTGGTTCGCTTCTTTGAACTTTTTTTTTGTGGGGCTGTGTAAGCGAACAAACTAGGGGGTTGGTCTCCAATCGACGCGCCCTTCACGTATTCTCAATATAGTGTGGCCAGTGTGGCCAATTGATCCATACACATTTTTATCTCTAATAGTTTTCCCTCCTTTTCGCAAAAATTGGTTTTTGTTTTGTGGATTTTTAAATGCATTGAATTTTTCTACATAAAAATTAATCCAAAGATAACATTTGTATCCCTAATAGTCTTCAGACTTCTACTTTTTTACCTTCAGGTCCCTTTTCGGGTAACCATTCACATATTTATAAACAAGCTGAAGAAGCGCATTACAAACAAGGTCATGTAAGTAAACAAAATCAACGTTGACCTTATTAAACGCCGACGCATCATTTGTTCGGAGTACTTAAACAATAAAATAAATAATGGTCGGGAAGTGTTCACCCGACACCAAAGGGGGTGTCGGCGCGCGGCAGGGTCTACGCGGAGAAGGGGCCCAAAGCACTGCCTGTTGGAATCGTCTCCAAGAGCTCAGTGGAGGTCCCAGAGGCGAAGTATTAACTCTCTAGGACCTTGGGGAAAAATTTAGCAACGGATGATGTTCATTGTCACTACTGTCGCATTACGACATTACTGAACGAGATGAAGAAAATGAGGGAACGATCGAAGAAGACCAGCGTTTTGTGCTTTCGACATCTTCTAGCACTACGACTAGTGACTCTGACGAAATAATGGAACTACCATTGCAAAGACTCGTTGCTACACATAAATACTGTTGCATATGTGGTGATGATAAAGAACTGACCGTAATACCCACTAATGTGAGACTACAGTGCTATTGAAACAAACAAATATACATCCCCGAGGCAATCATTGCTGTAAAATACAGTCGACTAAACATCGCTTTTATGAAGACGATATTACACATCTGGAACCATATGCCAATTGTAGCTCGATTCCTAGATCGGACTTATGCATTCTATTAAATTCCTTAACCCCAATAACAAATCTAAAAGGCTCTACAGACCACTGCGGTTTATCAGAGAAGCAATTATTAACGTTTACAGGTTTAACGGTAGATGCCATTTACGAATTAAAGTCACTGTTGGAAAATTCCTACAAGAACTTCTTCTGTCCTTGTTTTTCTATTAAAACTGAAAACAGGTAGTAATAATGATAACAGAATGACCTCCTACATTATTAAATTGTTCGATATGGTGCCACCGAAGAAAAAAATATAATAATTAAGGACATATTATTTTTTTTCCACCATCGTAGAGGTAGTAGCGGATTAAAATTTTTACCGTGTAATATACTCTATAAATTGCATCATCCGGAAGCCATTTTAACTAAGTCAGTGCGGGGGCACATTTCCCTAACTTTTCCGGCTATACCCTTTTGTTTTTTTAAAATTGATTGAATTTAATTTTCCGTTTTCAGATGCTCTTAATTTTATAGTTATAGCACCTTTCAGGATTGATAGTACCATTTCAAACAGTATGCGAAAGTTGTCAGTGATATCTGTCGTAATAACAAAAAGTGGTCTGTTCTCTTAAATAGACCAATATGTCTTTATGTATTTTGACGCGATGAATTCGAATCCGGAATCAGAAATACTTCATCACCCACCATTTTTTTTGTAAATCGCGAAAGAAACCTAAAAGAACTCTTAATTTAGATGATTTACTAAAAATTGGTGAGTGATGGAGCTAAAAGGACACTTGATTCGTAATCAGCACGTTGAAATACATGGAGTTGCCCAGTGGGATCCAGGAAATAGACCATTTTTTTTGTGTGTGGCTATGTATACACTAGGGTGCGCCACTTAAAAGTCCCTAGGCTTGTAACTTTCTTATTTTTTAATCGACGACCATGTTGGGCACATCAAATTGTAGATATTTTAAAGGCATTTAAACATGTGTACAGAGTGGTTTGAGAATTTTTTTTTTTTAAATTGTTAAGAAAGAAAACTTAATTTTTTTAATATTTTTTTACCTCACCCTGTACATGAACTGCGTTAATGTTTTCTTATAAAGGTTCTAATTAGCTTCAACTTAAATTATTACGTCATATTCGAAATTCTTTTTGGTTTTAAAGAGAAAAATTAAAAACACTCTTTCTGATTCCAAACCATGATACTATGAAATATAAGATACGCTCGGTACGAGTACCAGCTTTCGACCTACTGTGCGCATAGCGTCACCCTCTAGTCAACTTCAAATCGAGCCCGCGCCGGCGACCATCTACCTAAAAATACACCTAAAAATACATCGAAACCGTAATATAAGACCTAGAAAGCTGATTGCAGGCAATTTTATTTTTAATATCATAATTCTATGACTGCTTTTGTTAGCACTTTTCATTTCGCATAAGGCCGTTGTGGGTTTAAATGTTTGTGAAAACACCTCCGAAATAATTGGTGCAAGCACATACGATCTTTTGCACCGTTGATTTTACAACGTGTAAGTAAGCTATTTATTTTGTTTTTATTTAATATCAAATTTTAATTCATTTAATTAAACACAATAAATGGTAGTAGTAAATAATATACTACTTTAATTAGCTTAATTATGAAACAGTGCACTTATCTAACATTATTCAGGAAAATAGACAGTCAAGAATGAGAAATATTTATTCTGTTATTTAGAGATAAATTGCCGGATTCTTTAATGTTTTTATTATGAAAAACATTTTGCATCTGCAAAGTAGCGTTTTCGCAGTATGACTAAATTCAATAGCGCGGGATATATCAATGTGTTCTCTCATGGTAATTATTACAAATATTTAATAACCTCCATTGATTTGCTGAAACATTTCAAGAAAATCTGAATTCGATTTCATTAAACAACACTAACGTACATTAGTTCTCACACCGCATTATCTGCGCTGTATCGTTCGCGAGGGGGTTCTGTATACTTAATTGCAATTTTCTCGAAAACTTAATCCTAGAAGAAAAAGGTTCAAATAAAAAAATTAGCTCCATCCTTTATCTTCATATGCCCTCGAAAGACAAAGAAGTTTCTCGTTTGTTGTATTCCCACCTGTAAATTTTCACAGTTTATCGACATAGCCTTAGAAAAAAAATCATATTTTCTACACTTATTAAAACTTGACCTTCATATTAACACATTTTATTAACAAATATAGATTCATCACACGGTAAAAATTTGAGATTAACTCGTTGTCCCGTTTTTTAGTTAGAGCGAGTTAAACGAAAAAATAATTGTATCTATTATTTTACAATTTTCTCACATTTTTGGCTCTATCTTTTGTCTCGAATAACCAAAAGAGTCGTAATTTGTTATTTTATCGAAGGATAAGCTTCTAAACACTTCGGTTAAGGTAATTTTAGTTTACAACTAAACTAAAAACTAACCACTGAACTAGTTGACTTTTACGTGACGTAACAGCGGGAACTGCAGGTATGCGTGAGAGCGTATCTCTATTTCTTAGTATCATGATTCCAAACTGATTTTTTTTAAAATAACTTGGAAAAGAATGTAAGTAATACTTTCATGCTTTATTTGTAAAAGACATATCATAAACAATATTCAACGTAACAAAACAGCAACAAGAATCAGAAGAAATAAATATTTTTAAAAACAAACTTATATTAAAATACACATATAATCCAGTAACTTTGTCATCAAGAAGAAGGGTTACCTGACATCAAATCAGGTGTATATGCTTTCTTAATATGTTGTATAGGATTAAAAATTAATATCAAATCCAAGTTTACGACCTCGGCAAGCCTCTGGGTCTTGGTAAAAAATCCAAAAATCTGCAAGATTTTCGTATTTTTTGTTTTTGTTGATTTTAGCACCTAAGGCCTACTTTTTTGGTAAAAATGATTTAGTACTAAAAGTAGGCTAAATTTATTACAAATTGGTACCAGAGCGGACTCTGCAGATCAAATAGTATCAGAGATACAGCTGTTCAAAATTTTGTAAATTTTTCATATTTTGACTTTTTAGTATCGCTAAAGGTTTTCTAGGTTTTTTTTTTTTCACTAACGGTCAACTGAGGCCATTTGTCTACCAATGATCTCAAGCGTGCTCCAAACCTGGTTGTGTGGCTAGAAGCGTATTCGCCATTCGCCCGATGGACTTTAATGGTGTATCTTCAGAACATATGTAATGAATTTGAAACTTACAGCGACGTTAGCAGTACGACAACTGAGCAACATATAGATGTGTATAATCAGAGATAAAGTCGATACAGAAAAGCTCTGCCGCTGGTTTTCGCAGCGTCCTCCATTTCCGAATACAGATTTCATCATGTCTTTAAGAAGTGGAGTCGTTGGAGGTAAGAAAAGATGTGAACTGCCATATGACTCTACAGATTGGAAAGGAAGGAATTGTAAAGATTGTCGGTGAAGACTTGAAATGTTAATATCCAACGTCGAAATAACGTGATGTCCCTTTTTTCTTCAATAAGATGTGTAAATGTTCGTGACCAAAAAGTGACTGTCCTCTCACACTGTTTCACAGGTTACGCGTTTTAAAACAGTCAGATGAAGATTTGAAAAGATTTTTTACGTTCGAACTGTCAACTTTTCCAATGACCAAAGATGGATGAAATGCGAGGAAAAACTAAATTTGTTGTAGTAGATGGTAGTCATCTACTTCACAAAGTTGCGTGGCCTCAAAGCTCCACATTTGAGTTGATAGCTGCCAGGTACCTACATCAAATACCTCATTTCACATTATGGTCTAAAAGTAGCTGTAGCTTTCGACGGCTACCCAACAGACGCTTCACAAAAGAGTACGAAGAGCTCGGAGCGTGTTCGCCGAGTTAAGGCAAATATATTGCCCGACGTCATATTTGACGAATCAACTATTACTCAAATTTTAAAAAACAAGTTTTCATCTAATGAAAGTAATAAAACTCGTTTTATCGACTTACTAAAAACCACATGTGGAAAAAGAGGAAAGTATTATTTTTTTATCTTTTTCCAAAAATGTAGGAGAGGAAAAAACCGGACACGACTTATTCAAACGCCTCCTCGAAATACAAGTCTCCCGAACTCTTTCTATTTCTGCATGCCTTCAGTGGATGTGACCCTACATCGGCACTGTTAAAAAAAAAAATGAAATTACTTGCTATAGTCAATATCATTTTTTTAAAATTCAAGCCAAAATCTAAATGATTTACACTTCCAGCTGTTTGCGAGGGCTGCAGGAAAAATTTATTTCAATCTTGCTAGATTGTGTTCAACCCAAGATGCTGTACGAAGTTACTCCCTGCGGACATACCACCAGATTAAAAATAACACTCATAAATATTACTTTTTTAATATTATATTTTTACTATACCTTTCGGGTGCAGAAGTGGCTGGGTGTGGAAAAGAATAATGTTGATTCAGTTGATTGGGGCTCGGTGCGCACGTCCCAAGGCCCAAAATAATGTCCAGGGATACAGCACCGGAACAATTCTTGCAGTTGATATCATCCAGCTGCAAAAGGGGCTGTAGCAATGCGTGTAGTTGCAAAAAATGCGGATGAAAATGTTCGACGGTTTGCACGCATTGTAGTTGACAGTCTTCTGATTTAAGTATAAATATACAGTCCCCAGACCTCGAAGAAGAATTGTTAAAAATGTCGAAATATGAAAACTTCGCAAAACTTTGAATACCCGTATCTCTGATACAATTTGATCTACAGAGTCTGCTATGATACCAATTTGTAGCAAGTTTAGTCTACTTTTAAAAAATACTAAATTGTTTTTACCACAAAAGTAGGCCTTAGGTCCGAAATCGACAAAAACTGAAAAAAAAACAAAAAATCTCGCAGTTTTTTGGATTTTTGACCAAGACCCGGAGGTCTGCCGAAGTCGTAAACTTGGATTTAACATTAATTTTAGATCCTATATAACATATTAAAAAAGCATAGATACCTGATTTGATGTCACGTAGGATCTATAAAGTTACTGTATTAATAGGAAATTGCAAAATTTTTATTTTTAATTTTTTTTTGTTGAAGCTAATTAAAACCTTTATAAGAAAGCATTAACAAAGTTCATGTACAAGGTGAGGTAAAAAAATATTCAAAAAAATTAAGTTTCCATTCTTAACAATTTTTTCAAAATTTTTTTCTTTAAATTACTCTGAATGCGTGTTTAAAGGCTTTAAAAATATCTACAATTTGATGTGCTCAATATGGTCATCGCTTCAAAAATAAAAAAGTTACAAGTCTGGGGAGTTTTAAGTGGCGTACCCTGTATATGAATATCATCGGATCCTCCGCCATTTTCTAGAATACCGTATAATAAAAAAAATTAAAAGTAGTCTGTTTCTGGGACTCCATTAGGTAATTCTTATGTATTTCGACATACTGAATATAAATCAGGTATCCCCCTAATAGCACAGGACATCCGTTGGATGTCCGATTAAGATCCAGTTACTGTACAAGTGTCCATGGATATTGGGTAAACGTCCTATGGATGCTCATTTTATGTACATACACGGACGTCCTCTATGGGGTATTGAATGGACATCCTAGGGACGTCCATTTACTGTACATGAATAAAACACACCACAGATCGTAGACAACCCCCAAATCCAAATCCAAGGCTGTCCGGAAGGGGGTTACACATTCGGAAAAACGCAGACATACATCCACACCCACCGGTGTTGTCAATACCGGGGCTGGGGGTCGAACCCAGAGCACAGTAGCGAGTCGATCAGCGTATTCGCCACTCAATACGCCTTAACCGATTGAGCTACCGTGCCGGAATGTACAAATACTTTATGTTCCTGCTTGGAAAACTAATGGATGTCCCGCTAAAGCCCATTTATTGTACAAACGTTTATGGTGAATAAATTAACGTCTCATAATTGTCCCTTTCATGTACATAAAGGACATCTTCTATGGACGTTGTGTGGACATCCGAGGGACGTCCATTTAATGTACATAGAAGAAAGCATATTTTATATTCTAATATTTGAACAACCAGTGAATGTCCCTCCCGTTAATGTCCATTTACTGTACAAATATGCATAGAAGATAAATGGATGTCGCCTAGTTGTCCATTTTATGTACGTAAAACGATACCCACTGGACATTGAAACTTGCAAAAGTTTCCTACAATGTGAATCTTATTTATTTTTGCACTTTTCTTTTCACTGTTCTTTTGCTGGAAGGTTTTAGTAAACTTGAAAGAAATAAAAATATAGCTGAAAATCCAAAGCCATGTCTATTTTCTTGGTCTATTTTAACCATAAACCGTGTTGAGCGCACGCGCTTCCCTTTCGACTCTCTTTCATGGCATAGAAAGAAGAAGATATTTAATAACATAGATTAAAGAATATTAAGAAAAAAGTGCGAAGTGAAGTGTAAAATATCGATATATAGCTACCGCCAAATTATCCAGGTATATCTTTATTTGTATGATGTCTTTGTGGTGGATTTTTGAATAATAAGAAAAATGGGAAAGTGAACAAAACGGTAAGTTTGAGGTTAGGTTTGAGGACTCTAATGAAAAACTCCAAGTATGTTTATTACCTGAAATTACTACTAAATATTGTTATTTCTCTAGTTATTCCTAGTATACTCGGATACCAAGTGCACGTCTTTTGTTTTTAAACGTAGCCCTATCCCACACAAAGTCACTTTAAGCTTTCAGGGATAAAGGTGTTCTATTACCTGTAGATTTTATGTGCGGCCTATTTTGAAAATTTGAATTATTGAATAGCATATTATTATACTCATTCCAAATAATTAAAATAGAATTTCAAACACACAGTTTTAAAATACTAATACAATGCGCTTAGAACAGAGTTCTAAATATTTTAATACATAAGCGCTCGTATTTTATTTTATAAATCACTTTACTAAACTCAATATCAATAGGTAAAGATTTAAATATACAGTACTAGGCGTTTGCTAGAAAACTGATTTTTTAAAAAATTGCCGATAAGGTCCCCACAATATGTCCATCGCCATTATTCCATATATACAAATAAAAAACAATACCTATATATTACTTTGAAATAAAAAAGGGGACAACCAATAGAACTATTAATGACCTATATTCTTTCTGTTAAACACGTCAGAGACATTAGACTTTATTCTATCCGCTGCCCTTTTTTTCTATCTCGTTATGAAGTGACATACATAATAAAATAACTGTTTCGATCTGTACATATGGTAAAACGGTGATGGCACTAGTAAAGATCATTCCGCATATTTTTTTCAAAGATCACCTTATACCTAGTAAACTTATAGAGAATTTAGAGGAAAAGTTTATACAGTGTCGCCAAAAAGTCTGCACCATATGAGAAACTCACTTGTAGTCCAGTCGAATTAGACATCATAAAAAATTTTGCGTACTGCGGACTTTTTTTTATGGAAGTTGTTTAAGAGGGCATAATAAGCAAGCACAGAAAACTACACCCTGCTACACCATGTGCGTCCCCTATTTTTAGGGGCTGAAACTTTGAAATTTTAATTATGTGTCCTTTACTCAGACAAATCTAGATCTACTAGACTTAAGAGGGTCACTGAGGTGACATGGAAGGCGGTTAAAACACATTTTAAAACACACACACATATCTTTTTTCCTATTACCCGTACAGCTCTTTACCAAGTTACACTTTTTGAAGATTCATCCCTCCTCTACATAAAATATATATTACGCATTTGCCGTAAGACAAACGGTTTTGGCTGTACGAGGCCGGTAAGGTCGCGCTGTCCGAATTTGGGGGTCTTCTGTACAGGACAAACGGCTATTATTTCCAATCTACAATACTACACATACTAATTCCCTTAAGGAGGGATGATGATTTGTGAAAAAACTTTCATCGAATACCGTTCGGTTTTCATGATACGAGATGTTGAAATTTTGAAAACCCCTTTTTTAAAAAAAAAAGTGAACCTACTTTTTTTCGCTCATTTTTTTTTTGCTGCCTTATGGTTCACAGTAGGGCAGAAAGCATTGTACACGTGAACAGGGTACATAATAGGGTGTTAAAATGGGTCTCTTGTTAAAATGCGATTGGACGTACCGTTTTCGAGTAAAACGCACTTGTTTGGTTATGTTTGCTTTGAGTTTTCATTGTGTTCTGAATTGTGATCTGATAAATAAATTCTACATTTTGATGTTTTCTTTCTTAGGAGTTTGTTTTTTTAAATCATTTTCCGATGAAATGGACATATAATAGCTGTTTCTCGAGGAAGGTAAAATTACTGTGGATTTTGTTATAGACACAAAATAAGTTGCAATGATGATTCGAGACAAGCGTGAACCTTTAAATGGAGGAGTGATAACCCCCTATTCCGTCCGAGTTCCTTCATTTTTTCATTAGCAATGTCCATCAACAGAAAAAGTAAGAAGCGACACATAGTTTTATTTTTTCGTAGTCAGCGGTGAGTATTTACTAGTCAGTCGATGAAAAGTGTGATCTGAAATAATTTTTTGCAAACAAGTGCGTTTTACTCGAAAACGGTACGTCCTATCGCATTTTAACAAGAGATCCATTTTGACACCCTAATATGTGCACTGTTCAGGTATACATTGCTTTCTGCCCTACTATCAACCATAACGCCGCAAAAAAAATGTGAGAAAGGAGACTGGAGAACACATGACATAAATCGATATTACACAATAAGTGTTGATCCTACTTAAATACAAAAACACATTTTCTATGCGCAATGAATTGGACTTTTAGGATAAACAAAAACACTTACCAGAATTATACTCGTTTGGTTTTTTTAATGCAACAATGCCAAAGTAGCCATTTTTGGCATATTTTGCTGTCTAGCTCCTAAACCAACGAATGTATTAAAATGAAACCAACGTAAATTTTCTTATATTAGGGTCGTACATGCATGAAAGAAAAATGAGCGAAAAAAAGTAGGTTCACTTTTTTTTTAAAAAAGGGGTTTTCAAAATTTCAACATCCCGTAACATGAAAACCGCGCGGTATTCGATAAAAGTTTTTTCACAAATCATCATCCCTCCTTAGGGCATTAGTATATGTAGTGTTGTAGATTGTAAATAATAGCTGTTTGTCCTGTACAGAAGACCCCCAAATTCGGACAGCGCGACCTTTCCGGCCTCGTACAGCCAAAACCGTTTGTCTTACGGCAAATGTGTAATATATGTTTTATGTAGAGGAGGGATGAATCTTCAAAAAGTGTAACTTGGTAAAGATCCCTACGGATAATAGAGAAAAAGATATGGGCACATAAGTAAAATATCGAAGTTTCAACCCCTAAAAATAGGGGACGCACATGGTGTAGCAGGGTGTAGTTTTCTGTGCTTGTTTATTATGCCCTCTTAAACAACTTCCACAAAAAAAAGTCCGCAGTACGCAAAATTTTTTATTATGTCTAATTGTTCTTGACTTTTTGAAAAATTTCACTTTTATGCAAAAATTTGTGTTAGTCCTGAAAATTAATTTTTTGGAAATTGGCCCAAGCAGAGTAAACTTTAAACCTTTATTTTTGAAGATATCGAAAAATGTTATTTCAAGAAGTTGCTTATAATACGAAGTTATAGCTATATATCAAATTGGGCTGTTCTATTTTAAAAATAAAAATTATCTACTTTTTTGCGCATAACTCCAGAACTGTATTTTTTAATATTTTTTGTTATCAATAATGCTCTCTCTTTAATAGTTTCAGACTAAGTAATGGATTAAAATCATCTTTGAAGAAATATTTTGGGAAAAAACGATGTATTTCTTGGTGCATAGTTGTTCTCTCTTTTCCAATTTTAACTTTTTCAGGATTTAATCATAAAGGAGTGGACCATTTTTATTTTTAAACTAAAAAAAACCAATGTACATTATAAGTAACTTCTTAACACATTCACTGCCGGCACCGCCCCAGGGGCGTTCATCCGATTTTGATAAAAACGCCGTGACCGCCCGAGAGGGGAAAAAAAGAGAAAAAAACTAATTTTGTTTTTTAGCAAAAAATTTGGAAAATTTGATCTTAGTAGAGTGTCCACTAGTTAATCACTAGCTAATACAAACATTAAATTAACAAATTGCAAAAGAAAATAGGTGGCACACGATCAATCGTCACTAATGAGCTCCGGCAGTGAATGTGTTAAAGTAAAATTTTTCGATATCTTTAAAAATAAGGGTAGTATACTTTTCCGACTTAAGCACCAGTACTAACACAAATTTTTACAGCCCCCTTTTTAGCTTTATAGATTTCGTGTTTGTTCACTAATATATTTTTTCCAAAATGGCTTGAGATTATAGAGACACCCATTATTGGTCCAAATAAGGACAATTTTTATTGGTCCAAATAATGTCCATCATGGACCACCATTTAAGGTCCAACACTGGACTTCCATAAATTATACAAAGTTGTGACATTTGGGCGTCCCTGGGACGTCCATAGGACGTCCAACTGTACAAAAAATGGATGTCCATAGGACGTCCCGAATGTCCTGTAGGGACGTTCACTAGACATCCATGGGATATCCATGTGCTATTAGGGCCGTTTAGCTCCACCACCCACCAGTTTTTAATAAATAGCGAAAATAACCTAAACTATGAATCTTTTTTAAATTATTTTCCCGATTTACAAAGAAATGGTGGATGATGGTGTTAAACGGACACCTGATTCGTGTTCAGTATGTTGAAATCCTGAAGTACCAGGAACACACCACTTTTTTATTTTTTGTGCCTGTGTGATTATTCACTGATTATATAGCTGTCTATCTTAAGTTAGTGCTTTATACAAATAAAATTAATATGCCTAAATATTTCAAATTGTTATGTACATCATAGGCAGATAATTGCATAATTCTTTATGATACTCCACAGGTTCACCCCATATGAGTGGCAGAATCCTCACCCATGTAATCCAAACCCAGACCATTTAGAAAACCAGTTTACTCTGTTCAACTGCATGTGGTTCGCCATAGGCTCCCTAATGCAACAAGGATGCGACTTCTTACCAAAGTAAGCCCACTAGATTTAGTAAAGCTGTTCTGTGGTTGCAGGTTCAGCCCTTATGAATGGGACAACCCGCATCCATGCAACAGTGAACCAGACGTTTTGGAAAATCAATTCACTCTGTTAAATTCCCTGTGGTTCACCATCGGGTCGCTGATGCAGCAAGGTTCCGACATTGCGCCAAAGTAAGTCTCTTTCGGTGTGTATTTTATTGTATAAATTAATTTCTTTGAGTAAAGGTAGGCATGTCGTAGTCTTGCTGTATCCATTAAAAATAATAATTGAAATCATAAACTTAGTGTAAACTTTTATACTTCAAAATGTAGTACAGTAATATGCCAGAGAATCGAGAATCCAAATCTTAGTTAGTTTTACATTATCATTTAATATTTTAATTGCATATAGTAACAGAGAAAGAATGTTTGCAGTAGGTTAGTATTGACAATTTTCTTGGTTATTGTATCTTATTCCATCTTATAGGGAAACATTATTTAGTATATTTTCTTGATTGAGTCTTGATTAGTTCAGTGCATATAGATGAAGAAGGTGCGTTATTACGAAAATGCTTAGAACTTATGGCATCCGAATGAAATATTTTGCAGCGTACTCTAGTAGATTTGTTTCGATGAAATAAAGTAAACTTGGTATAATATCCTATCTCGTGAATAAAAAAATTATTGTTGAATATGCCGATGTTTTTTCAGAGGGCTACGGTACTGACCTTGGCACCCTACAAGGTAGTGTCGTTTGTCCACTCATTTTTCTCTATATGTCAACGACTTACCTAAGTGAATGCAATATCTTCATATTCGTTGATCATACATCGTTAATAATTATTAGTGATAAATGCGAATCGGAAATTATTCGTAAAGTGATCCTTGTAACGAAGTATTTTAAAGAATGGTGTGATAACAATTTAATCATCAATACGACCAAGACTGTTGCTTTAGAATTTTTAAGTCCACGGGAATTAAGCAAAAATTTTACTTTTTCCATCGACAATATTGAGATACTCAAAAATACTAAATTTCTTAGACCAGTCGTTGATAATAATTTGATTTGGTCAGACCACATTGAACACCTAACAAATAAATTAAACAAGTCATGCTTTCTCATTCTGTCCAAAGAACTCACATATTTTTCGCACCTATAATATTATAGTATGGGGCTCTTCACCTTTGGCAAATAGACTATTTTCAATTCAAAAACGAGTAATTCGAATAATTTTTAACTTGAAATATTTAGACTCGTGTACGCAAATTTTTCGCTCCAAAAATATTCTTGCGATAACCGGCATTTATCTGTATAAAATATTAATTTATATCTATAAGAAAAAAATTGGACTAACTGAACAAATATATATATTTTCGACTTTTCGAAATGATCATAAAATTCTGAGTTAAAACATGTAGCACACCCTATGCCTAAGTGAAGACATTTAACTTGTAATAATTACAGGAGAAATGATTGAGCAAGATGTAAAAACAAAAAGAATCATTTTTGCTGGTGTTTGCAAAGTCCGGAACATACTTAAAATTGCAAAAAATGTAATTTTACAATGACGTGCAGAAAACATTCCAAGAGAGCAGCAAAGTTGTAAAACTGTTTTTCTACGACTGTCTTCGAAAACAACAAATAATGCACAGTAGCCATGACTCTAAACTGTCTTTTTCACACGATGTGTGCAAAAATCTGAAAAACACAGTACTGTCATGTTTTTCACACAGTCCTGTCAAAAACAGAACTGACACCATTTATTTGTATTTTTGAAGTAGGCTAGCCTATTTAGGTTCATACCAACCGATTTATTTAACAACTAATCAGCTTTGAAGTCTTCAGACCACTTCTTTTAAAGAAGTTTATAAAAAATGTTTGATTCTGCAGTAGTAGAAAAAGTATTGTAAACAACATGTTTGAAAACATCTTTTCACACTCATTCAACTTGTGAAACTCGCCTTCGGCTCGTTTCACCAAATTGTCTCACTTTTGTGAAAAGATTCGTTTTCGAAACTTGTTGTTTAAAATACTATTTTCTACGACTACTTTCGAAAACGACAAATAGCGCACAATAACCATGACTCGAAACTGTCTTTTTTTCATACGATGTGTGCAAAAATCCAAAAACATAGTACTGCCATGTTTTTCACACAGTCCTGTCAAAAACAGAACTGACACCTTTTATTCGTATTTTTTTAAGTAGCCTAGCTTATTCAGGTTCATAACAACCACGGTCATTAAACCATACGGTTGTCTCAATCAGCAGCTTGATGGCGAGAGAGACGCGGGGGGCGGGAAATAGAATGAAAGAGACAGACATATCTGATTTCCGTGTAAAAGACAGAGACAAAGATGCTTGTAGTGTCTACAGGTGACGTAGGCTGTAGACCCTACCGGAATCTCTGTCTTTGTCTTCTGCACAGAAATCAGATACGTCTGTCTCTTTCATTCGATTCCCGGCCCCCCGCGTCTCTCTCGTCCTAAAGCTGCTGATTGATGTAACCGTATCGTTTATTGACCGTGCATAACAACTGACTTACTTAACCACTAAACATCAATTTTGAAGTCTTCAAACCACATCGCTTTTAGAGAAGTTTATTAAAAATGGTTGATCTATTTACTTATGAAATTGTTTGTTTTCCTTGGAGTCGTAGAAAAAATGTAAACAACAGGTTTGAAATAGCAATTTATGTAACCAGTTACGAAAGACGTTATTTTGTGTAACGAGTGGAATTTGCGGGACGAGCAAAGGAAGATTGTCTTTCGAAACGTGTTACATACATGATTTTTTTAAATTTTAAAAGTCTAAAAACCCACAGGTGTATTTAAAGATCTTAAAAATTAAGTAATCTTTTTCATAGTTACCTCTGCTGCTATCACACATTATAATTTTAATGTCAAAATTAACAGACGTTATTTAGCCAAGTTACAATATTATTTGAAATCCTAATTTGATAACATAAGGTAAATCGTATTAATGTAATTTTGTTAGCATATTTTGAAGGAAAGAAGAATTTAGAAGCTTCCATTTTATGGATTCAGTATTCCATTTTGTGTTGAATAAACATTGTTTCTTTTTCTTTTTGAGAGTTGTTTATCTTTCCTAATTGATGACACAACAAACTTTTCCTCACCAGTTACGTTAAATTTTACTGGTTACGTAAAGTAGGACGTTTTGACACTTATGTCAATTTAAAAAGTGTCACTTTATATGTCAAAATTGGAAAATAGTATTTTATATAACAAGTGGCTAAAATGCCGAAGGTGAGTGCTATAAACCACACGAGTAAAAAAAAAACACATTTTAGTCTCGAGTTGTAAATTTTTTTTATCGCCATTCGTAATCAGAAAACAATATAATTTTGTAAAAATAGACTGAATTCTATTGCTGTTTCCATAGAAACCAATAAGTTTTATATCACACTGTGAAATAAAATTTCTTTATTTTACACTTGTCAATTTGCTATTTTAGGATATGGCGTTACAAAAATATCTTTTCGGGACTTATTGTTTAAAATACTATTTTTGTGGTATATCCCACAATTATTGAGATTTGCTGAATATTTGAGACTGCGCGACATTTACTTCCACATTCAGTTGAAATATTTTAACGCAAAAAAAAATTGAATTTTCATTGTTTAAATAGGCTTAGAATATCATAAAACGTCAATATTTTAAGTCTGAGCAAAATAAATTTTTCTGTTGGTCTGTCTGTTAGTCTTCTATCTTTTTGGTGCTCACGATTACTCTGGAACCCTCTGGAACCGATATTCACTTAAAATATGGCACACGTACGTATTTTAACGAGATCTGGAACTAGATTATATTTTGATGGCAGAGTTAGAGAGTAAATTAAGGTAAATGGGGGTAAATAGGTAAATCAAGCAAGTAAGAGTCCATGAAATTAGTATTTAGTAAATATAAGATGAGCGCTAAGGTCTCAAAAAACCCCCACCCGATTATTAAAGGTGGTGAAAAAATAGTGTGATTTAGTGTGTGTACAAGAGCCAAAGTCATCAAGAATTTTTTTCACTTCACCACCTTATTACCGATGTGGCATATAATTTTATGGGTTTTTTATGGGGTACATGAAACATTATACTATTAAAGTTCCATAAACAATTATTTCCACATAGTGGAGTGCAAATATAGTATTTTGTTGTAAGAGACTTGGATGTGGAAGCAGTGATTCCTTGGGCAGCGGTTCTTTTTTATTGTAAATGCATAAATTCTATAATGTATGTATAAATGTATAAATTCTGCGTTTTGTCCACATCTAATATGAAACCACCACCTGCTTTCTCATTGCACTCTACTTTTACTATTTCATCATCTTTTGTTATTTCGACATTTAACTGGTCCGCCGCTGCTTGTGAAAGGGGCACTATTATGAGAACTTTTTTTTGTTTTTCCGTGTTCATTAACAACCCGTAGCTTATTGCACTAGCTGAAGCATAATCAATATTTTGGCCTATTGATTATTGACCTGATACATTAGTAGGTAGTACAGTGAGTGCAATCAATTAGTTTCATTTAAATAAATAAATAATAAATAAATAAATAATGACTTTATTTAAGGAGGGGCTCAGCCACAGGCTGCTTTAGCCTAACCTAGAAAGTTTTACAAATTTTAGTAAGATACAATATTTTATATCTATACAATAATTAATACAAAATTACATATACATTATTATTGTGTAAAGTAAACGAGGATAAATTGATTTTTTATATATTTAAGGGTAGAAGTAATCATTGATGACGATGAAACTCTCTAATGTTATTATTATATTAGTGTTCGCTAAAATGTTCTTTAATTACTTCCACATCCAGTGGAAGTATAGTAACGACAAAATTTTTTTAAAAATTACTATTGTTCAGTTAGGCTTAGAATGTCATGAAACGTCGAGATTTCAAGTTTGAGCGAAAAAAAAATTTCTGTCTGTCTGTCGGTCTGTAACTTTTTTTCTGCGCACGTTTACTCTGGAACCGTTTGAGATATTAACTTGAAATTTGGTACACATATGTACTTTAATGAGATCTTCTCATCTTGTTCCGTCGAAGGGTTGGGGGGTAAATTGGGGTAAATTTGGAGTAAATAGGTAAATCAAGCAGGTAAGAGTTCATAAAATTGATATTTAGTATAGACAAGAGAAGCTAAGGTCTCAAAAAAAATTTTTTGCAATAGCCCCCCCCATTACCACCCCCACCCCATTATTAAAGGGGATGAAAAATAATGTGATTTAGTGTGTGTACAAGAACCAGAAACCTCAAAATATTTTTTTATTTTATCCACCCCCCACTCCCACCCCCTGTCATCACCCCCACCCCACTGCCGATGTGGGGTATCGTTTTATGGGCTTTTGGGGTAGAGGATTTCAAATATAATTATTTCCAGATACAACATTTTTTCGTTGTGTGACTTGGATAGAAAATCCGGATGTGGAAGTAGTGATTCCTTGGGCAGCGGTTTTTTTCTTTTAAAATTAGAATAACTTTTTATATTTTTTATGGAATGTGGTATGCGGTTGTAAATATTAGCTGAGAAATATGAAAATGAGCACTTGAACGAAGTACTAGAGTGAAGAGGGATGTGTAATATGTGTATATTTCGCATGTTACGATTGTGGATATCTTCTCCAAAAATAATTTTGGATCTAAGGTATGACGGGTTGCTGGTGTGAATAATTTTACGTACAAGACACGAATAGTGAATATCTCTACGCACATGCATTTTGTTCCATCCATATTTAATGAAGAAGGGGGTAATATGTTCTCTACGCCTAACATTCGCAGCAAATCGCATACACGCATTTTGTACAACTTGTATCCTATGCACATCGTAAGCTGTAAGGCAAGGACCAGAAACAGTTTCAGAGTAATCAAAGAGAGATAATACTAATGAATCTGCAAGTTTTAGTTTGACATTTGTGCTGAGTACATATTTATATCTATATAAATATTTCAACCTACCATAAGCTCTTCTGATAACATTATTAATGTGTGGTGAAAATGACAAATTATTATCAATAGTAAGACCTAGGCTCTTAAAACTGTGTTGAAATTTTATCGAAACATTGTTTAAAATAATTTTATTTTCCACTTCTACTTTATTGCGCTGCTTGGTGTTCCCAATTAATATAGCATTCGTTTTCAATGCGTTTAAAGGCAATGCATTTTTAACTGACCACGTATTTACAGCAACCAAATCTTTATTTAATTTATCTATTGCTGCCTGTTGATCTTCGGGATAAAAGGACTCATAGATTTGGGAGTCGTCGGCATACATGTGCATATTTGAGTTTACTTGACTACACAGATCCGAAGTATATATAACAAATAACAAGGGTCCTAAAATTGACCCTTGTGGGACACCTCTTGCTATATCTAATACCTCTGAATATATCCTATGTCCACCAACCGAAATTTTAACTTGTTGCCGACGACTTCTGAGATACGCCCTAAACCACTCCACGCCTGTGACTGACACTCCGTAATACTTTAATTTTGCCAATAACAAATTATGATCTATACAATCAAAGGCCTTGGAGTAGTCAAGACAAATATCAATAGTTACCTTGGATTTATCAACAGCTTGCAATACATCATCGGTAACACCAAGCAGTGCTGTGGTTGTGCTGTAACCAGATCTAAAACCAGACTGTTTCGTGGGCAGTATATTGTAATGTTCAATATGCTTTTTTAATTGAGCGTATACTACCCTTTCTATTATTTTGGATAGATATGGAAGAATGCTTATGAGCCTTAGATCGTTAAAAGATGTAACTTTGTCCTTTTTGGGTACAGGAGTAATAAGTGCATGTTTCCAGAGCGACGGCATGACGCCATTTGCTAACGCGTAATTAATAATATGAGTTATAGCATCTATACAGTATGGAATACAAAGTTTCAACATATCGGCAGAAATTTCATCCACTCCCATGGCATTGGTTTTTATGTCATTAATAATATTTTGTACATCTATAGAGCTAACAGGTTGAAACTCTAAAAACATGCTAACTTCTGCGTATGTACTATTTTGAAATTCCTCTACAGTTGTTAAGTCAGCTATAGTTTGATTTACTGAATTTATGAAATGTTCATTAATTTTGTCTGGCTCTAATAAATCGTCTGGTATGCTAATCTTTTTTGATTTCGAGTGAATGTTTAGCTTGTCTAAGGATTTCCAGAGAAATTTTGAGTTATTATGGTTATTATTTAAAACATTTTGCATATATGCTTTTTTTTCACGTCGAATAGAAGCTGTAACAAAATTTCTTAATTCTTTATAATAAGTCCACTTGGCATTAGATTGGTCATATGTTGTATTTATATTTTTTAGAGAGGTACGATATTCAGGCAATGCTTTATTTGCTTTAACTGCTGTATTTTATTATCATTGTTGTTAATACACACAATATTTTCATAACACGCGTCGAAAAGCACTACTTTTTTAAGTTTTTCCCATTGTCCCAAATCTGATATTTTTAATTTCTACTTTTGACATACGATCTGCACCAATCTGCTCAATGTTAAACATACATGTGTGATAAAATATAAACGCACAGCTGACATAGCAAATCAATTGTTTCAAATATATTTTATTGCATAGTAATTGCAGCAATTTTATTTTGTAACGACTTTATTGCCATATTGCAGTAGAGTGCAACGCTATATAATAATTATGCAGCAACCTCTGGAACAACAATTTACTTTCAATAGCAAAACTGTCCCAAATAGTGCTTTAATATAACTGTTTTATAAGATAATAGGAATCAACTATAAAATAATTTTAATATATATTTATTACGGTGCTGCAAATACTGCCGAACGTTACCAAAAAAGTAGTATAAAATTATTTAGTTTTATAAGGTGAAATGTTTTATAGCTTTGTCACGGAAACGTTTCTAAAATAATTTCTTACCTGCTTTATAAGATATTTTATACATTTGCTGTAAAGACGTTTTAATGATAAATTTATAAAACAATTCAGTTAGAGACAACCAAATAGTGTTTTCTGCAACTCTAATATAATCAAATAGCATTTTAGAAGCATTAAAAAAATAGCAATAAAACAAAATAATCGTATAACATTAAAATTATAAAACAATTTTGCTGGTTGGGTAGGAACTGTGTACACTCGTCATTATGGGGTGCTCTGATTGAGCTAGTCGAAAATTAATTGAAATAGAGCAAACTCCTGCGAATATTGAGGTTGTCAATTTGGTTTTCGTAATATGATCGATATTTATAATTTTACAGTTAATAAAAATATCGAATTTCGTAAGCCCCCCCCCACGATTTGGTTATATCTCTTATGTTTTCAAATGTTGAATGCCTAAATGTAACTGCTAGTGTTACGTCGTTTCAATATAGAGATTACGGTTTATCCAGCAAAAAAAATAAATAAAAAAACATGCTTTTGTAAATATTGCACTAAAAAGCAAAAAATTGTCATCGAACCTATTCTCTTTGTCTACCCCCCGTAAGGGCCTTAGTGTAAGCCGTGTTTGTAATTAAGTATAATATTTGAGTATAAAAGCGTGGGGCGCTTTTTATTTGATCTAATGGTACGACGATTATTTTTTGCTTTTTAGTGCAGTATTTATAAAAGCATGTTTTTTTAGTTTTTTAAACTATTAATTAATTTTTCTACTTTTGAGTCTCATATTTAAGGAAAAAATTCTAGCACGTTCGAAAAAACAAACGATTCGTTAAATTTGGACCGGATAATTGTAATCTGCAACCTCGATAACCCACAGGCAATGACTTTCAGTCGAATCCGACGATAATTGATCCGCCATGTTGACGCCGCCATTTTGAATTTTTACGTGTTGAACGCATATTTGCTTTCTACTTATCAAGACCTTTCCTTTGATAACCATATCAAGGGAATCCGACGATAATTAATAGAACCTATCCGCCATGTTGACGCCGCCATTTTGAATTTTTAAGTTTTGATCGCATACTTGTTTTCTACTTATTGTGCCCTTTCTTTCGATACCCATATCAAGAAATCCGACAATAATTGATAAAATCTATCCTCCATGTTGACGCCGCCAATTTCAACTTTTAAGTTTTGATCACATATTTGTTTTCAACTTATTAGTCCCCTATCAAATGTACATCCGTGGGATTTTTGATGATGTAAATATGGTAGTGGTCCCAATCTCTTTGTTTGACCTTGGAGAAACATACTTTCGATGTTGGCACTTTCAAAAATGGTGCGATTGTAATCATTGGGATTACAAAAAAAAGTTTTATATACAAAACATTGCTAAATCAATTATACAGAGAAAAGGTTATTACAATTTTTTATGTAGAATTAACCGTTCTCTCAAAAATTTTCATTTTATAGTTTCCAATAATAAAAATTAATAGGTATGTCTTATGACGAGAGATTTGTCAGTGCATATTAACATATTTGACACTATTTCTCGGGCCATTGGAAACAATAATTATAACTAAAACATTACAAACATAAATAAATTAACAATCTCCCATCTCCCCTATGTTTTACAGTATAGGTAGGCATAGGAAATTGAAAGAAAAAGTACCTATATAATTTTAACGTTTTCCTTTTTACTTCCTTCTCTTTCCCTCATATGTGTAGCTGGCTGATGGAACCCATCCAAGGCCAGAAAAGGAAAAAAAAATAACGTTTAAAGAAGAAATTTATAGAAATACAGTAGTTACGGATTTATATAGACAAAGTACAGACAAGCAATACTTTTCGATACACCGGAGTCCATTCGACTGACACGTACACGGAGGAGAGCAACGCCTTTGGGAGCATGAGCAGCGACAAAGTTCCAAGATAAGCTCTGGAGCATAAGGTTTGGTACAAGCAACTGGCTCGTATGTGCTTCCTACTTTCTTCCATCCAAAATCTGAGGGTGGTGAATTATTGGGATGCTGAATGAGGTCCTGATTCCACTCAAAACACTGAAAGTGCAAAGCCGGATCCAGTGCAGATCTTGTTGGAGGAAGGTTCTCACCTTGACATTGTTTATGGGTGAACAACAATCATCTCACAGCTCCTATGTCAGTCAGTGTTGTTTTGGGGATATAAAGCTGACAAATGAACACTTCCAAGTAAACGCTGACATCTTCTGTGAGAGGCAGTGTAGTCCCCAATGTAGCCAAAGCTTCTAGCAGCTTATCACTTGCGGAATTAAAAGTTTTCCATCACGTTATTTTACCTTTGCCAGCAAATGATCCTGTTACTTCAGCTCCTGAAAGTGCGTGTAATCCAGGAAGTGCAGAGGCTTTCAGAGGTCCAAGTGCTCTGTAAATTGAGCTGAATAAACCTTTTCATGCCATGGCCAAGGAAAGTTGGGGATATCGCCTTAGTGCCAAAATTAGGACATCAGTATCGGGGGAGAATACATGAGTAGTTTAATTCCTTTCTGTGCTAAATATACTACATGTAATATGATCTTTGTGTACGCCTCCTCCTGCGAACTTGAAAGACTGGATATATCATCGCCATGTAATGAAGCTGCTTTGTCCCTCTGACTGATTACAAACCTTTTGTTATTGGTCACGCCAAATTGAAGAATCTGACTGGAAAGGAACTCTGTCAATTCATCCTTCGTCTTATCGTGGGACAAGAATTTATTCATTGCTATACTTCCAATTTTCGTTTCTGGTCCGATTTTGTACTGGATTGGATCTGAGCCTTTTTGTCGAATCACTCTCATGGCTTTCTACAACGAGTTTTCTTTGTAAGAGTCGAAAACAACATGGCCCTCACTGTAATTGCTGAATTTTTGCCCAATCCATTTGCTGAAGCTTAAACCGAGGTCACAGTATGTCTTCACTGTGCTAGGTTTGTGGTAGGTGTGAAGAAGCGCCATGCCATGTATTATCCCAGCTTTTTCCTATAGCTCCTAATTTTCTTCTAAAACTGCAGGTATGGTGGAAGCATGATCATCATCGTTTTCTTCGACAGGTATACCTTGTATTGATTCAAGAGCATCCATAAGTTTGTACTTCGCTAGACAATGGTGCATACTCCCGTCAACTGTAAATGATGACTTCTGTACTGCTGAGAACTCGTAGTTGCTCAAATAGTATCTCAAATCTACGTCAGGTCTGCTTCTGGATGCTATCAGTAATTTTGAAATTAGAGGTAAATCTGTCTTTTTGACTATAAATTTGTCTTCGAGGGTAATTTTAACTTTTTTCGCTGCCGTTTTACACGTTTTAATAAAATTCTTTTTCAACGGATCCCAGAACTGAATGTTGTTAGTATGAACTCTTTGCTCTAAGAAGGAATTATACAGATCTTGGCCAGGGGCGGCTTAAGGGCTGGGCAACCCGGGCGGCCGCCCGGGGTGCCGGCTCTGGAGGGCGCCAAACTGAAGCGAAAAATTGTTTTAATTTTTCTTTTTAATTTAACACGAGTGACCTTCGAAAAATAAAGCTTCAATTTGACAATGAGTCACATAGCGAACCTGCTGTGGATCTTGAAAAGGCATTCAGAACAACTTTTTGTTCCATGTATTAGACTGTGCCATCATGTCCTTAGATAAACGATTTGTCCAACCACAAACATAATTATATATGTTTGGATTTAAGTACAATATTGAAAGTCGAGACAAGGATGAACTCTTAGAAAAATGTTCAGACTGTCTGTCAGCACTAAATGAAGAAAGTCATTGTGACATTGATGGTGTACAACTACATCAAGAACCTTATTTAGTGCTACTTTCTTTATTTCCTGACAAAGGTGTAAATGACCTATTAGATATGTATTAAAGTACATCACTCAACAGCCTCACTGAAAAAATTTCAAACGTAACAGTAGAGCTCCAAACACTACTCTCCTTCCTGTGTGGGAGCAAGAAGCTTCTCAAAACTAAAACTTAGTACAAGCCTAGTTGAAATCGACGATGTCACAGATGACGGTTTAGTGGGACTAGCAATGATGTCAATCGAATATGATGTCCTTCAAGAGATTGACACGAAGTTGAGCATTAAAAACTATGCAGAAACGAAGGCAAAGTGCACTTTTCATAAACTAATAACTGATGTTCTTATAATGTAAATTTTGTAGTTGATCAGTTATAGACATAGACCAAATAATACACGGTTAACTAATTATTTAACCGTGCTGTTTTTCGAATTAATATCCACAGCTGCTTCACTATATTTTAAATACGCTCGGGGGTAGAATAAACTGCTTTGACTTCTTACCAACAGTAAAAATTTAGGCCATTTAGAAAAGTTTATTATATACACGTTTCTCTTACGCCATGTGTTAAGTTAAAAAGGATATCCTGTCACTTTAGTAGTACGTCCGTGAAATTCCCGTAATTATCTCACGGGGGCGGCAAAAAGCGATCTCGCCCGGGTGGAAAATTTACCTTGAGCCGCCCCTGATCTTGGCCAGCTTCCGCCACACTGTCTAAAGACATCTTTATTTCCTGTGGAAAGACTCGCTGAGTTAGGATATTAATGAGCTCATCAGTTTTGCAGTGAAAGGGATTTTTGTGTTTTGAAACGCTTCCTTTAGTTTAAGATAATTTCAAACAAATAACTATTAATAAATATAAAGCCATGAAATAATTTTAAAAGATAAGTTTCTGTGAAAATGGATAGTCCTGCATAAAAACTTATAACCTTTTTTGTGTAAAATTAAGTTACCAATATTTTTTGTATAAAACTTTTTTTCGTAATCCCAATGGTTATTTAGATAAATTGGAAAAAGTGTTTGAGATGGCGGCCATTTTGTTTTTCGCGAGCAGTACTCATGCGCATCATTTTTGAGGTTCCAACATCGAAATTATGTTTCTTCAAGGCCTAACAAAGAGATTCATACTACTACCACACTTGCATCATCAAGGAGCCCACGGAAGCCTATTTTTGTACACTTGGCAGGGGACTATATCAAGCCCTTTCTTTTGATATCCATATCCGTAAAGAAAATGACAATCCGTCATCTTGGGGCGGCGGCCATTTTGAACATATTATAATATTGGGTATACTATATTGTATTGTCATCCGAGCTACACACAATTGCCAAATTTCATGATGATAGAACAATTAGAAGTGGGTGAAATTCAGTTCCTTACACCTTATTAGATAGATACATAGTTAGATACAGGTGGACCTAATAAAAGCATGTTAAAAATAAAAATAATAAACCAACTATTGATCTCAAAGTTTAAATGCATTTGCGATATATATTAGAAATTTGTGATATATACCAATCAATTTGTATCCAAAAGTAAACAAGCCTTTTAATTGTACCATTTTTACGTTCATTTTAAATGAGCAGATAAAGCAGATTCCCGCCTGAAAACTATGAACGTGTCATTACATTGCAGAAATTTGTGCATCAAATAGTGCTTTTATGAAAAGAGCAAATACCTGTGTACGTTTCATTCGACAAAATTTCACTACCGCCTTTGATGCTCAGATAATAAATTTGATTAAACCGACTAAATGCTTTCCTTGTCAGTAGTATGATGGGGCGCGATTCAATTTAACGAATTTAGTTTAGTTTTCCTACAGGATTAAATTCAAATGCTGTTCTAGGAATTTAATCAATCTATGCATTTGGTTAATTTCCTTTTATAGATTGCTAGTACGTATATAATGATTTACAGCTAAGTCAAATGTTAATACGTGAATTAAGTTTTATGTCCACAATTATGTATTTTATTTGTACGTTGATTTGGACAAGTAAACGTAGCAAAATTTTTTGTTTAAAGGCAATATTTTTACGTATTTTTAATGTGCGTTCTTAGATTTCAGCAATTATCTTTGCTTTGTACAAAAAAGTAGATTTTTTACAGCAAAAATTCGAAAGAAAACGAAAAAAATAACAAAAACCCAAAAAACTCATTTTCAGGAACGGCAATTTTTCTGTTTTATATCATCTTAAAATACGTAACAGGCGTGTATTTTGATGCAAGGTTTGATGCTCCATGATGTTTTGTCCAAAAATAATCAAATAATAAGATTTTTGATTCAGATTCAACGTTTTTTAACCGCTTAAAAAATATCTGAATTTAAAATTCGGCACACTTATTTTTGTTCATCAGAAGTATCTTTTCCGAAACTTTCATCGATATTACAAGCAAACCCCGGCTCCCAAGTAGTTAGGCCAGAGACGGCGTTCACACAGAGGTAAATATAATGTTTTGAATCGAGAATCTTATGATTCATATAAACAAATAAATACATTATTCATATGAAATAAATATGTTTGTGGTAAAAAATAAAAAGTGTAACAAAACTCATTAGTCATAAATAAATTACTTATTACAATCTTGGAAAAATTATTTATTTGGTACTATTCTTAATTTAAAATATTATTTTTATCTGTGCACATATATAAGGCATTATAACCTAAGGACTTTTGAAAAATATAAGAAGAATTTTTGGCACCACAAAGACAGCGGCACTCTTGTAGCTCTCTTTATACTTTTTTTATGACAGCAAATAGTATACGGTAAACAGTAGTAATAGTAAAAGAAACGACAAATGCGTTTTATATTTTGCAAAAAGATTTTAAATATACGGAAAGCACTTAAGAAAAGGCGAACAATTATTACTATTTTATTACACAGCGACCAATGGTATATGTGCCTTTCTCATACGCATTATGAAGCATCACAACAAATTACAGAAACATGTCAGTACATTTTCAGCTTTTGATAGAAGTCAATGTGTCGTGAATTATTATGGCATCGACTGGCTTTTCATTAAAAGATACAGTATATTCGTAGATTGAAGATTTTCCGGAACTGCGGTTTAACGGTATAGAACTTTTCTGTACAAGCTGTGAAAAAACACTTTTGTTTACATACAAGTCGAACATTTTAAAACATGTTTCATCTGAACCTCATAAAAAATATTTAGATGTTACCCAGTGATAGTCAACGAAAGTTTAACTTAGATTTATTAGAAGTAATGGACAAAACTAGACAATCCTCTTTTTAGACGGTTTCTGCAAAAGTGTGTTAAGAGTATAATCTGCGGTCAGTGAAATGAAGAAACGAATTATTCGGCTTATTTTTGAAGATAGAAACTTCAAATTTTGTACGTATGTATTAAAATATATATTCTAGTTCGTCACGTTTTTATTTTTTTGTTTTAGTCAAAAACACGTGATCAACGAAAAAATGGACGTCGAAAAATTGGAATTTACAAAAAACGAAATCGTGACGACCTAGATAGTCCATAATTAATTACGTGGATAAAATATAACCTCTTAATTTTCAAACATAGATTCAATAAATAGTTTCCAATTTTGCCGTCAATAGATGGCACTCGCCTCGGCATTCGCATAGCTTTACACGCTCTCAGACTTTAGGGAGGAACTTGTTGTCATGGAGACCTGACGCGAATGAATGCTTGCCAGGGAAGCATTTAGGAGTTCTGGTAATATCTTAAATTTATTTATAAATTATTTTATCTTACAGGAATTACTTAATAGATGAAATTCTTGAAAATGTTAATACATAAATAAAAGGTGCCAAATAGAGAGGACCGGTTTTGTATAAACACTCCTACAAATTTTATTATGAAAATATGAATGCGGTTTTTAGTTAGGTCAGAAATCAATTTATTCGAAATTATTACCAAGCAAAATGTACAGGGTGTCCCAGTCAACGCGCTATGCTGGGTTTTCTCGGTAGTTTCTGAGATAAGTTTATGGTTCAAAATCCAATCTGACGTAGGTTTTCCGAGGAATCTCATACTGCTAAGATATTTAGGAATCCAAAATGACGGACGAATTTCGTCATCTACGATCCTATTCGACTGAAAATCGATATCTGGGGGTTTTCGGGGATGCGGTTTACGAATTTTTGGTCAAAATTTAGGAATCCAAGATGGCGGACGAATTTCGTCATCTATGGACCTATTCGACTGAAAATCGATATCTGGGGGTTTTCGGGGATGCGGGTTATGAATTTTTGATCAAAATTTAGGACTCCAAGATGGCGGACGAATTTCGTCATCTATGGTCCTATTTGACTAAAAATCGATATCGGATGGTTTTCGGGGATGCGGGTTACGAATTTTTGGTCAAAATTTAGGAATCCAAGATGGCGGACGAATTTCGTCATCTATGAACATATTCGACTGAAAATCGATATCTGGGGGTTTTCGGGGATGCGGGTTATGAATTTTTGATCAAAATTTAGGACTCCAAGATGGCGGACGAATTTCGTCATCTATGGTCCTATTTGACTAAAAATCGATATCGGAGGGTTTTCGGGGATGCGGGTTACGAATTTTTGGTCAAAATTTAGGAATCTAAGATGGCGGACGAATTTCGTGATCTATAGTCCTATTCGACTGAAAATCGATATCTGGGGGTTTTCGGGGATGCGGGTTACGAATTTTTGATCAAAATTTAGGACTCCAAGATGGCGGACGAATTTCGTCATCTATGGTCCTATTTGGCTGAAAATCGATATCTGGGGGTTTTCGGGGATGCGGGTTACGAATTTTTGATCAAAATTTAGGACTCCAAGATGGCGGACGAATTTCGTCATCTATGGTCCTATTTGGCTGAAAATCGATATCTGGGGGTTTTCGGGGATGCGGGTTACGAATTTTTTATCAAAATTTAGGACTCCAAGATGGCGGACGAATTTCGTCATCTATGGTCCTATTTGGCTGAAAATCGATGTCTGGGGGTTTTCGGGGATGCGGGTTACGAATTTTCGGTCAAAATTTAGAAAACCAAGATGGCGGATGAATTTTGTCATCTGTGATCCTATTCGAATGAAAATCGATATCTGGGGATTTTCGGGATGCGGGTTACGAATTTTTGGTAAAAATTTAGGAATCCAAGACAGCGGACGAATTATAACTATATTTTGACCCCCTTTATTTATGTTATTATTGGAGACAAAAAAAAGTTTCGTATAAGAGTTGTAAGGTTGTATACATATTTTTTTAAATGCAATTAAAAAACAATTGCTTGGATATGTCACGTGATATAACAATGAAGGTTGCTTTTTAAATGAAAAACCCTGTATATTTTTACATATTCTTTTAGATCCTTTATCCCCGATTTCAAACATATAAGGATCTAGCTGTAATATTTTTTGATATATCGGACATTAAATATGCTCCAAACATGCTTATAGGTATTTTAGGGTTTCTGACGGAGCGCAGTCAGTGGCGGATTTAGGGGGGGGGGCTATAGGGTAAAATCCAAGCGCGGCAATTTTTTTGAAAAACACCAAAGACATAAAAACAAAAAATTATTATTATTAATATGTTCTATCAGAACATGTTTAATTTATTTGAGAACGTGTTTTTTATAATAACTAGACTAAAGTTCCTTATTATAGTCAACAGTACAGGGTGGTTGTGCAAACGTTAAAACCTCATTTAACTTCTTTATTTTTGGAGTTACGTAAATACGTTCAAAAATAAAAGTTATGAGATATCACATGTATTTTCCAAACATCATTTCAGCAAAACAATTCAAACAAGTCGAATTTCGGAGATATGAGCTTTACCTTGGTTTTACTTCCACATCCAGTGGAAGTATAGTAACGACAAAAAAATTTTTTTAAATTTTTATTGTTTAAATAGGCTCAGAATGTCATGAAACGTCGAGATTTTAAGTTTGAGCGAAAAAAAAATTTCTGTCTGTCGGTCTGTAACTTTTTTGTGCGCACGTTTACTCTGTAACCGTTTAAGATATTGACTTGAAATTTGGTACACAAATGTACTTTAACGAGATCTGGAACTAGATTATATTTTCATTTTGTTCCGTCAGAGGGTTGGGGGGTAAATTGGGGTAAATTTGGGGTAACCAGCTAAATCAAGCAGCTAATAGTCCAGAAAATTGGTATTTAGTATATACAAGAGAAGCTAAGGTCTCAAAAAATGTTTGGCATTAGCCACCCCCACCCCATTACTAAATTTTTTCGTTGTGAATGAGTTGGATCGAAAATCTGGATGCGGAAGTAATGATTCCTTGGGCAGCGGTTTTTTTAAATAGAACACCCCCATATATTTTTACACTATTTGAAAGGCCATAGAAAAATCTTTTCAATGATATATGACCCAGTCTGTTCACTTTTTAAATTTTTTTTCCGATTTGAATCTAATTTTACTTATGGAACAAATTAGGATCTACTTATTACCAGAAAAAAATTCACGTCCTACAAATGCAAAGCCACCTGCGGTACCAAAATATGCGGATAAAATCAAAAAATCATATTAGGCATATTTTTATTGGAAAATTTTGTTAATGAAAGAATTGTTCAGAAACCTTAAGTCCAAAATTTAATCAAAAAAAATATATAAATTTTTATTAAAATAATGTCCAAGTCCGAAAATATCATTTGAATGGGTTTTTTCGTTTAGAAAACTGTACTATGACAATTTTGTTTGAAATTAAACCCAAGCTGCAGGTAGTTGTAAAACAGTTTTTTTTTAAATACCTAATTATTTTCAAAATTTTTTAAATTTCAGGTTTTTCATTTTTTAATTTTGATTAAATTTTGGCCATTTTGGACAATTCTTAACAAGTTTTATTAACAAAATTTTCCGATAAAAAAATGCCTAATATGATTTTCCGATTTTCTCCACATATTTTGGTACCGCAGGTGGCTTTGGTACCGTAGGAGGCGAATGTTTTTCTGATCATAAGTAGATACTAGTTTGTTCTATACTTAAGTAAAATGCGATTCAAATCGGAAAAAAAATAAAGTTATTGGGGTGTTACCATTTCAAGTGAAACACACTGTATCAATTATTGAAATTCTCCATTTTATTTAAAATAAAGTGAAATTAGACAGAACTAACATATTGTTTATTTTAATTTACATACTTTTGTTTTCCATGGCTAATTTGATAAATTGTAAATTTATAGTAAATTAGACAAAATTTGTTTAAGATAAGTACCATGTATTATATTATAAATACAAAGCTTTTTTTATGGCGTTTCAAATGGTACATATATGGAGTGTTCCTTTAAAAAAAAGCAAAGTAAAGTTCATATCTCCGAAATGCGACTTTCAATAGGCATGTCCACAAAATTTTAATTTCAATTGGGAATGATAGAATTATCGATATTGTACACTAATTTAACAATAAAAAAAACCGCTGCCCAACTTCCACATCCAGATTTTCTATCCAAGTCACTCACAACGAAAAAATGTTGTATGTGGAAATAATTGTTTAATAATATAATATTTGAAATTCTCTACCTCAAAAACCAATAAAACGATACCCCACATCGGTAATGGGGTGAGGGTGGTGATAGAGGGTGGTAATGGGGGTGGATAAGGTAAAAAAATATTTTGAGGTTTCTAGTTCTTGTACACACACTAAATTAAATTTTTTTTCATCCCCTTTAATAATGGGGTGGGGGCTAATGCCAAAATTTTTTTTGAGACCTTAGCTTCTCTTGTATATAGTAAATACCAAGTTTATGAACTCTTACCTGCTTGATTTACCTATTTACCCCAAATTTACCCCAATTTACCCCCAACTCTTCGACGGAACAAGATGAAAATATAATCTAGTTCTAGATCTCGTTAAAGTACATAAGTGTACTAAATTTCAAGTGAGTATCTCAAACGGTTCCAGAGTAAACGTGCGCACAAAAAAAAAGTTAGACCGACAGACAGACAGAATTTTTTTTGCTCAAACTTAAAATCTCGACGTTTCATGACATTCTAAGCCTATTTGAACAATAAAAATTTTTAAAAAATTTTTTTGTCGTTACTATACTTCCACTGGATGTTGAAGTAATATATGTATCCTTATTTTGCCAGTTATTCGTAATAGGCATCGCCCCAACATAACGAGGATTTTTGGTAATTTTTCAATAAAAATTCTTGGCCTATGGTAAAAAAATATTTTGAGGTTTTTGGTTCTTGTACATACACTAAATCACACTTTTTTTTCGTCCCCTTAAAAAGTGGGGTAGGGGTGGTAATGGGGGTAGCTAATGTCAAAAATTTTTTCGAGACCCTAGCTTCTCTTATATATACTAAATACCAATTTTACGGACTCTTACCTGCTTGATTTACCTGTTTACCTCCCCATTTACCCCAATTTACAACCCAACCCTTCGATGGAATAAGATGAAAATATAATCTAGTTCCAGATCCCGTTAAAGTACATAAGTGTACCAAATTTCAAGTCAATATCTTAAACGGTTCCAGAGTAATCGTGCGCACAAAAAAGTTAGACAGACAGGCAGAATTTTTTTTTTGCTCAAACTTAAAATGTCGACCTTTCATGACAGTCTAAGCCTATTTGAACAATAAAAACATTCAAAAATTTTTTGTTACTATACTACCACTGGATGTGGAAGTAATCAATATTCTATTTTCAAGAAAAAGAACGCCATTGCCATGTAAACCGGAAGTGATATTTAAAATTTACATGCCTTTTTTTACTTTCCTTTAATGCTTTAATAGTCAATTAAGAACATAAATAATCCGATCAATTCTTCTTTGATGTTCAATTATATGTTTCTTAGCGGCATAGATTCCTCGAAAAAAAAAATACTTATCTCAAAAACTACCGAGAAAATCGGACATAACACGTTAACTAGGACACCCTGTACACTGTAAATATACATTATGTACCTACAGATAGTTTTTTCTTTTAATTAAAAACCACTGCCTAAGGAATCACTACAACCGCATTCAGTTTTCCTACTCAAATTATTTTAAATAAAAATTCTTGTGCACCCAACGCGAAATTCGACTCTGTACGACAGAAATATATTTGAACTATTTCTCTTATATATTACACAATATGTTATTCTCCGCCTTTTTACTTGGTCGGCATATTTCATTGGTCAAAGGTGCACGCCCACCCGTATATACCCTTTTCATATATATCAATGAAAATATGTTTTGTCTTACTGCAGATTGTCCTCTTAATGAGGAATATAATAATGTTCAAGTGCCAGCAGAACCGATGGTGAGAAAACGATATTTGACCCCGACTTGTGACACTATGAAAGAAAAAATATTTACGGAGCTAAAAGAAAAACAAATCTAGCTTTGCGTTGATGAAACAGCAAATGCCTATGGTATGAAGATACCAAAGTACTGGACGTCATTAATTCAGCAACTGTAGCTGAATTAGTGCAATCAACTTTGAAAACATTGTGGGGTGAACAGTATGAGCAAAATTTACATGGATTTTTATCGATTCTAAGAGACGCGGTTAATTATATGAAGGCAGCTGGAAAATTTTTGAAAGGAACATTCCACAACACGGTTGATGTTACGTGCTTAGCTTACGGACTACATAGAGTTGCTGAAACTATTAGATAGTGTTACCCTAATGTTGATAAACTGATATGCAGTGTACAGTGCAAAAAGTGTTTCTAAAAGCACTAAGTCGGATTAAGTTATTTCACGAAATGTTGTAAAAGACTCCACTACCTCGAGAGCCTGTTGTGATGCCGCGTGGGGACATGGCTACAGGTGGCATCGTATTATTATTTTAATTATAACACCGTTATACAGCAGTGCAAAATTTCGATCCAAATGAATCAGTTGCCATTTTACATGCTCAAGAAATGTTTAGTGATCCATTTATTAAACAAAATTTAGCATATATACATGAATACTCCTCACGGATCCCTCCAACGTAAGCCAGAAACAGAGCAGTATACAACAATTGGTGCAGTGAATATCATACTTGATCTACGTCAATATATTTTTAGAGCATCAGGGGGTGTTTCTTAAACAGTAAAACACAAACCAGATAGTGTTGGAAACAACCCAGGTTTCTCAACATTTTGGTGTGTAGTGGACCTACTAATGGCAATGAAGTGGACTGTTCAATGCCGGATGTAAATCTTCCATCTATAAGAAACTTTATTTATTTTAAATATGCGCCGATTATATCGGTAGACGTTGAACGATACTTCTCAGTCGCCAAAGTTTAACTTCGAACCATTTAGAAAAAACGCAAATAATATATTTTTATTATTGTAATAAGGCATAGTTACCAATAGATTGTGTTTGTGCATCCAACAATAAGTGCATCACAGTATGACGTATGACCTGTCGGACCCATTTACCTTTAAATATTACGTAATTTGCCAAATACAATTATAAGGCAAGATACTGTATTATTGTGCATGAAAATGATCATATTGTTCATATCGCCTAAAGCCGATTTTGGTTTTTACGTCATAACTACCGTCGGGGCATGATAATAAGCATAATTTAATATAAAAAATTACTGAATGCTGAAGTTGTCCTTTCTTTTGAAGTTATGTAATTCACTTAAAAAACTAAAATCTGCACAGTTTTGAAGGAAAATTTGTTACGAACAATTTCATTTGACCTATTCCGATATGACCAATAAAATCTGAGATATTAAAAAAAAATGCAAACCCGAAACTGAAATTAAAAGCGTTTTTACAAGCAAAGGAAAAATTGAATGGCTTCTGTTTCGCAGAGAAAATAAAGAATTTGTTCGTAGGCTCTCCGTAATGTCCAGAATAAGTTAAATAAATCAGAATATCCCAAAACAATTCCTTTTTCACGAAAATTTTTGCTAATTTGCCTCCTCTGATTAAAGTTACTGTAATCTAGGGTGCCTCATATAACTCTGGAAATTAAAGAGGGATAAGCAGAGCAATGGTTTTAAAAAACAAATTCAACATACACCATATCAAATCATATCGTGTGACGCGCTTTTTCGGTGGGTTGTTACGTACGACGCCTCTGTGTAACGGAAGGTTTACAACTCTTGCATCAGTTTCAGAATTGGAAGCGTTGAAACACGCTACCAGGGTAGCTATAAGTGAAGATATTTCCAGGCGATCAGTGCACAAATAAAACAAACAGTTAAAAGCAACAATAAAACAATGGTTTGTTCAGTCTCTGAAAACTATTTAAAAAAGCAAAACAAAACACTAGCGTCTAGCCCCTGAATATCACTACTTGTGCCCCGCATGCACAAATTCAACCACTTGCCAGCAGCACGTCAAACAGCAGTTTTTTAATTACATTACACAGACCTGTTAAAAATGGATGACAAATCGACGTGTAGTGAGTGCAACGCTGTTTTTAAACGTTTGTATGATTTACGAAAACACGTAAAGGAATTCCATGGAGGTGAAGGAAAACTTGATCAATTAGCTACACCATGAAATTGTGCGAACGCTACAACAAAGACTTGGATATCTCCAAGAAAAACTTCAATCAAAAGCATCATTTAACATTTTATAAAAAGACTCATGAAGTGTCATGATGATAACCACAGAAGTAAAAAAAATATATACCTATATAAATAAAATATGAAACATAATTTCTTTAACAGTACAAATTCTACACCCATAAAATGCTACATTTCCTAACTTAGTCAATAAAGAAATAATTACCTAACAATCTACTAATGTTTACCTAAAATGTAAAAATATAAAGAATACAAGAGAATAGAGAAAAAAAATAGAGATTAATAATAGGTACTGTACTGATTGAGGTTTTCACATAATCATTATTTATTATAACAAATTGTTTTACCTTTTTTTTTTTTAAATTTTTTGTTGTGTAATTGCTTTACGGAAACGGGGAGGCAATTAAATAATTTAATTCCTAAATAAATGACAAATCTTAAGTTTGCCGTGTTGTTAGCTTTCGGGATACATATTTGATCTTGTGCTATATCCGAGATCCATTGAATTTGTTTCTTTCAATAGTAATTCTGATGGATATTGGTAAAGTTTAAAAATTTATTAAAAAAAAAATTATCAGTATCAAAAATGTTACAAAATATATTTTAAAAGTTCCAAACACAGGATAGAGAAAATTTGCGCAATTATATAATTTTTTTCATTTCTGTGATGTCATCGATGTAAAATAAATTTTCTTAACATATTTATTAATTAGTAGTATGTAGTATGCACATAAAAGCTCGCTAGTAAGCTTAGGTGCAATAAAACAATAATTATTATATAATTAACAACGTTTTATAAATTTAATTAAAAAAGTCGCTTCCACTTAGTTTCTCACTACTTACCACACGTTAATTTGTCACTCATTTTGAATTGTCTATCACAAGTAGTGATAGACTAGTGTATTGTGTGAGTCAGAAAAAGACCCGAAAAACCCGACTATTGTCTGATGGAACCAAAGTAGTTCTCTCTCCCGTTTGCGAGGATGCTGAACACACCGTGGTGGTGGCAGATTTTCTCGTTGGGGTGACCTACTCCCGCAAACGGCCAAAAACCACTCCCAAACGGGGTCAAACGGAATCTAACTCATTGATCCCCCGTTTTCGAGCATGCCAATTATGGGGAGGACCCTGGGACGCGTGTCTATCACCAGCCTTATACCTCAACGGCCAATAACCACCCTCCAAAGGGGCGAGAGAGTGCTCATCATACCACTGGACAAAAAGGTTTCCATCCCAATTTCGAGCATGCCGAACACGGACATGGCACATGGCAAAAAATACCCCTTTTCATAATGAATGTAACTGCATGGGTTCAAAGAACGTACAAAATAAATTTAAAGTAAACAAAATAAATAAATAAATTTATTGTTTCTTTAAAGCGTTGTGAATGTATATTTTTGTACATATTTTTTGGGAAAAATAGGTTTATATTGTTCAGAAAACAATGCTAGCATTTTTTGTTTCTATAACTAAATTAGTTTTTCGATTTCCATATCAACCAAAATAATAATAACGCTACATAAAAAAATATATAAAAAGTCATTTTCTTTTCGGTCAACTTCAAAATAATAAAAACCGCTACTTATCACCACGCGAGTGTCTTGTGTACCTTGCCATATTCCCATATTGGAGACCTGGACATTGTTGGGCCCAACTAGAAGAGAACAACACCAGGAAAGTGCCGCTAATACACAAGGTCACATTCAAATTCAATTATCAATACTAGTTCAGTTTGTCAGCATTTAGCTGACTGGTCGTTCGTCCAATTTATCCCCGCGTTAATAAACATTTTTGATCCTTCGATGCCGATACCTTAAAAAAGAAAACCAGCTTTGCCTTACATCCATCTAAAACCTTTTTAAATTAATTACTTCATAACTGACATTTGTTGCTTAAATTCATTTTGACACTAGCACACGGTGTTTTTTATTGAACCTGCCGCTATAATTAATTCATTTTCTTGTTTCCTCTAAACATATTTTCGTTATTATATTGTCATTCTAACGTACTTGTGAGTACTGATTAATACAACTATTTTGTAATTTTATTTACATTTGGTTAATATAACTTTATTAAGAAGCTTATCAATACTTACAAAATGAAGTTTGAGGACTTTGTAAGGGAATGTAATGTGGTAATTGAAGACCTAAGTGGATAAAGGTGTTATGTCACACTTTTAAAGTTTTAAGTAAATTAAACAAAACGGTTTTGAGTTGGAACTTATTTATTTTGTCTTCGATTCGAATAAATAATACCCCATAAAATAGATAATTTTGGGTTATGTTCTTTTGTTTACACTAATATTAAAGAACAATATCAAGCTGTTATGAAACTAGATTTTTCTGTCCAAAACTGTGTACATCCACTAAAATTACTGGTTGTATGTATGACATGGCGCCTTTATAATTAAAAAGTTGAACACATATGAACAGTTAATTAAATTCTTGACCGATCAATGCAATGCTTTGGAGTCTAGCACTATGTTGTCAAATATTTGTTCTGGTGTCTCTCAGTATTCAACTTCTAACACTGGAATATTTTCTCCTTCATTTTCTCATAAGCAACATACGCAATCTCCCATAAAATCAAAACAGCAGTCTCTCGTGGTGGAAACATCTTCTCAAAACAATATTAGTTCAGCAGTGCCTCTTGCAAAACCTCAACAAGCATCTTGCTTTGTTTGCAATGCTAACCACTCTATTTTTAAATGTGATTTATTTTTAAATAAGTCGCCTCAAGATCGATATAACTTTATTTAAGAATGCAGGCGTTGTGTAAATTGCTTTGGAATACATAGTTTCTCGACTTGTGCTTCACTGTCTGTCTGTCGCGTTTGTCAAAAACGCCATCATACGATGTTACAATTTCCACGTGAAGCAACTACGATCTCGACTTTTAATTCTACAGATAATGCCGCCGCTGCTGACATTCCTCAAGTTGTTGCTAGTGCTATTGCTCCAGTTACAGTTCTTTTATCCACTGCATTAGTATCTATCTGTGATGCTAGTGGTAATTTTCAAACTTGCCGTGCTCTTATAGACAATGGCAGTCAAATATCAGTAATAACTGAGAAATGTCTAAACAGACTTAATTTACCGCTCACGCAATGCTCCGTTCCTATTCAAGAAATTGGTCGAACTTCTTCACCCGCTTGTACTGGCATGACTTTTTGTCAGGTCACTCCGCTGTTTAGACATCATCCCAGTTTTAATATACAGGCAATGGTCTTGCCGGTCATCTGTAATGATATTCCGTCTAGTCACATTACCACTCAGTTATGAACATTTAAAAAACCTGCCTCTCGCTGATCCTGATTATAGGAAATCAAGTGAAATAGACATCTTGCTTGGTGCTGATGTCTACTCACAAATAATACAACCCGCTATTAAATATGTCCTGATGAACCAATCGCAATGAAAATCATCTTTGGTTGGATACTATCTGGAAAAATTCATATTTCTACACCAGCTGTTGTTAACTCATTTCATGTGTCTGTTTATTCACAACTTGATTCCACATTAAAGAAGTTTTGGGAACTTGAAAGTATACCTGACAAAATATTCAATTCTGCAGAGAAGATATTCCTTTTCGTGAAGATATTCCTATTTTAGGTAATTCTTTTAATACCGCAATGCGTCGTTTTTTATCTCTGGAAAATCACTTAAATAAAGATTCTATATTAAAACAAGAATATTCAAATTTCATGCAGGATTATCTTGACTGTGGACACATGTCTCCTGTGAGTGGTCAAAGTGCTTCCAATCATTCTGATTTGTGTTATTATATTCCTCATCATTGTGTGTTGAAGCCCGAAAGTTCTACCACGAAATTACGTGTCGTCTTTGACGCCTCAGCAAATTCTACTAATAATGTTTCTCTGAATGACACCTTATTAACAGGTCCTAAATTACAACAAGACATAGTATCATTACTTTTACGGTTTCGTACCCATTCCACTGTACTTATTTCAGATATAAAACAAATGTACAGGCAAATTTTAGTAACATCTGATCACAGAGCCTATCAACGCATATTATGGCGCTTTTCTCCAAACCCTCCTGTTCAAGAATTTGAATTGAATACTTTTACATACGGAGTATCATCTGCTCCATATCTAGCTATCCGCACTCTTTTACAAATTGCTTCAGATGAAAAAGATAATTTTCCTTACGCTGCAAAAGTGTTACTTAGCGACATTTATGTAGATGACGCAGTCACGGGCTGTTCATCAGCCGAAGAAGCTATTACTTCACAATCTTAACTTCGAGATCTTCTTAAAAGTGGTGGATTTGATTTGAGGAAGTGGTCTAGCAACGATCCTATCGTATTAGACTCCATCATTACGCCAAACTAATTGTCAAGCATTTGACACTGCTGATTACTTTCAAAAGGTGTTGGGCTTGAACTGGAATCCAACTTATGATTCCCTAACTTACAAAATAGACACTATCGACCGTTGTTGTACCAAAAGATCAATACTTTCTGAAGTCGCACGCATATTTGACCCACTTGGATTGTTAGCTCCGCTTACTCTTTTTGCAAAGCACATGATCCAGATTCTTTGGACACAAGGATTGTCTTGGGATGAGGCTCCCTCCGCTGAGATTTGTTCACGTTGGTCACAATACAAGCGTGAGGTTAATACCTCACGCGAGGCATAATTGCCTCGCTTAACTTCAGTTACCTCGCCGCGTTATAGCGGACAATTATCAAGCATATGACCTTCATGGTTTCTGTGATGCTTCTGAGACTGGTTATGCATGTGTGGTATATTTCAGGGTTACAGAAAATGATCGTTCTGTACGCATTTTTTTGGTCTGTGCTAAATCTAGAGTGTCTCCACTTAAGCGTATCACAATTCCACGCCTTGAATTATGTGCAGCACTGTTACTTTCAGATTTAGTTTATTTTGTACGTGACACCTATGCCAACATTGCTTTTAAAAATATTTACGCTTGGTCCGATTCCACAGTCGCATTGACCTGGATTAAATCCTCTCCACATCAGTGGAAAACGTTTATTGCAAACCGTGTTACACAAATTCAGGAAAAATTATCTCCGGAAAATTGGCATCATATTGATGGTATCGATAATCCTGCTGATTGCGCCTCACGGGGTCGTCTTCCCCATGACCTCTTGAAATGTTCTTCATGGTGGGCGGGTCCCAAGTGGCTCAGCTCTCCGCCTGAACTTTAGCCTATTAGTTCATCTTCTACCTTGCCTTCTGATGTAGACTTAGAAACCAATACAATCTCTCTCGTTGTCACTGGACAACATGAGTTCATAATAATTTTATTATCACGATTTTCCTCTTTGTGAAAGATTCAAGGAAGCATAGCTTATTTAATTCGATTTACCAGCTACTTAAAGGATAATACTAATTTAATTCGGGGTCCTTTGGTAAATTTGGAACTACATAATGCGCTGCTTATCATTATAAAACATATTCCACAATTAGTCTTTGCTAATGAAATAAAACAAATTTGTTCAAATAGCCCTTGTAATAAACCTATACGCAAACTTGCACCTTTCCTAGATCAGGAGGGTATTCTCAGGGTGGGCGGAAGACTTCGCCACTCTCAGGAACCCTTTGAGAGAAAACATCCAATTTTATTACCACGGGAACACCGATAAACTAAACTTCTTATTACTCAGTATCATAATAAGTATCTGCATCCTGGCGCAACCGCTCTTCAGGCTTTATTAGCTGAACAATTCTGGGTATTGTCCGCTAGACGAGCAATTAATCATTGCATTTCTCATTGCTATCGTTGTTCGCGACATAATCCAAAATCCTATACACCTCTGATGAGTGATTTACCCACTCCTCGAGTCTCTGAAGTTAAACCGTTTCTGCACACCGGAGTAGACTTCGCTGGGCCGTTTAGTATTACTTTGGTAGACGCCGGGGTGGCAAAACTCAAAAGGCATATCTATGCTTATTCGTATGTCTCGCCATTAAAGCTCTCCATCTTGAACCTGTTTCAGATCTTTCATCTGATTCATTTATAGCAAAACTATGTCCCTTACCTACTCCTCATTAGTTTTGTATTATTATTTAACTTCAAAATAATAAAAACCGCTACTTATCACCACGCGAGTGTCTTGTGTACCTTGCCATATTCCCATATTGGAGACCTGGACATTGTTGGGCCCAACTAGAAGAGAACAACACCAGGTAAGTGCCGCTAAGTGCCGCACAAGGTCACAAGGTATTTCAAATTCAATTATCAATACTAGTTCAGTTTTTCAGGATTTAGCTGACTGGTCCTTCGTCCGATTTATCCCCGCGTTAATAAACATAGGTACCTATATAATATATAAAAATTGTATTTATTTAATTATAATAAATTATATAAAATATTTTTATTGACGCAAACAATTACTGCATATATTGTTACGCTGGCTTTTCTTATATTATCAAATACAACGCTTAAAAAAACAATGAATTTATTTATTTATTTTGTTTATTTTAAATTTATTTTGTACGTTTTTTGAACCCGTGCAGTTACACTCATTTTGAAAATGCGATGGAGTATCTTTTGCCATTTGATAATACAAGAACAGCGTAACAATATATGCAGTAATTGTTTGCGTCAATATTTTATATAATATAATATAATTAAATAAATCATATGTTTCAATTTTTATATAAACTTATTTTTCCCAAAAAAATATACATTCATTCAACTCCACACTAAATGAAGATGATTACTTTATTGACGAGATCGAGGTGACATCTAAATGTTTTTTCCTGTGTAGCATCCTCAAAAATGGAGCTTTGCCCGGGGATATGCTGAGAATGCACTTTCACCCTTTTGGGTTGTTATTGGCTATTTACGGGGGTGGGTCACACCGGGGAGGAATTCCACCATCACCAACATCCTCTAGAATGGAGGATCACCAACTGAGAGTTCCTCAAACAAGTATAATACGTGTTAACCGTTTAGGGATGGTTTTTGGCCGTTTGCGGGGGTGGGTCAGCCCAACGAGAAATTCTGCCACCACGGTGTTCAGCATCCTTGAAAATGGGGGACCACCAAGTAAGAGTCATTCAAGCAATTATAATAAGCGTTAACCGTTTGGAGGTGGTTTTTGGTCGTTTGCGGAGGTGGGTCACCCCAACGAGAAATTATGCCCCCACCACGGTATTCAGCATTCTTGAAAACGGGTGGGAGAAGTAATCTGGTTGCATCAGACAATAGTCGGGTTTTCGTCCAACTCACACAATCCATTATTCAGGGGCTAGACGCTAGTAAACAAAACGTGTACAGGCTAAACAGGAAAAACAAGCAGTGGTAACTTGGATTGTGGTACTCTAGGTCTTGAATGCTCTACGCGTGTAAGCAAAACTTAGTGACCACCGGTTATATTAAGAATATGTCGTTTGTGGTGAGGACGGCGGTTAGTGACGGAGTGTGTCTCTTTATTAATGAGTGACATTGCCCAATAATAAAGGCAAATTGCGGCGAACGAAAGTATTCTCGGTAACAGATAAGCCTCTGAGCTAAAATTCTATTAACGGTACCAATTGAGTCGCATCATCCTGACCGAAGAAAACTAACACTTGACTACAACGGATTATTTACTGCTGGGTTCCCCACTTGCAGTAAACAAATTCTATAACAGAGCCTATGCGCTCGGACAACGATCAATTTACGTACATTACAAATAGTTAACAAACTAACTTAACAATATTTGCAAAATCTACTAACGGTCACCTAAATGCTGAAAGAGATTGATTTAATTTGGCGAGGTATTGGTACTTAAACCAACGGAAGAAGAACAGTATTCTCCTCAATTAACCACTAGTTACATTTTGGTATACCAAATCGGCTATACGATTTCAGTCGGTGAGTCGTAAGTAGTGCACTCGGTACGTTAAGTAATTACGTTTTATATTGTAATGTGAGTAAGTATCGAAGCCGGCTGGGTTTAATATTTCAAACATAGATGGAGAAAGTGGCTTCGTTACAATCAATATTTATTAAGACAATTGATTATTCTGGCGTTTGTCTCTTAATAAAGGGTAGAACAGCTAGCGATGATGAAACCACACAACTCATTCATTAACATTTTATTTCCAACAGAAGCACTCAATGATAATAAAGTTTTATTAATCGACCTATTATAGTACAGTGAAATTAAAATTTTAATTCGGACAAATTTACATAAAGCTGTTCTCGACGGCAATGTATTCCAGGGAACCGTATTATTAACCATATTAAAAGTCCCCGAACATTGAGGTGCCGGAGCACTCATAAAATTCAGTCGCCATCTTGAATTATATAGTTTTTAGAGATTTTCTAGTAAACGGTCAGTTTTTTGAAAATTGTACAAGATAGAAAATTTACTTAAAATTGAAATATATGTAAAATGACCCATAGTTTGCTATACTTTTTTTTTAATAATAAACGAATCAACACAATTAAATTGACTGCAGATTAAAAAAATAAATAGTTTAAATATGTTTAGTTAGTTTGATTAAAAAATAGCAATAAATGATTTTCAACAACTTGAAGACCTAAAAGATAAAAATTTCATTAACTATATGCCATTATCTGTAAAAGAAAACTTTTACCACAAAACTTAAGGCAGTTCTAGTTTATCATCGTCCTGAACCGTCATGTTTGAACAAGAATTTCCTTGGCAGATTTTACATAAAGCCGTAAAACACAAAGTTGATTTTCTAGCTACAAGAATATCCACAACCTGTTTTGCAGCTATTAAATTCATAATGAAATTTGGAGCTGGAAGCCTCAGTGTTGTAATAGGAACCAGATCTGTTTCAATTTCTTTCCAACCCCATTCTTTGGGATTTAATGATCCACTTCTGTATCTAATAAAAAGCACTCATTATATGATATTTCGCAGCATCTTTGGTGGGTGAAAGTCTTGCAAGTTCAAAATTTCATGAAGATTGTGATGTGTCATAATGGTGTTGTATGCATAAAATCTCAACTCATCAATAGTTTTAACATTTTCCTTTTTTATTACCATAGAGTCGCATTATAAAATTTTCTTAAACTGTAATTAATTTATCTGCATCCTCATCAGGTCTGTTAAATATTTTAATATGCTTAATCAAATTCTTATTTCCTTTGGACAAGTTTTATAGCAGCGTTTTTACCTTTTTTTTTATAAAAAGAAGATGTATCACAACCGGATATGGCATGTAGAAATAGCAAAACTTTCTTTATTGGACTTAGCAAGCATTGCACATTTGAAATATTTGTGAATCGATCTGGTTTAGATGTTGGCTTGGTCTTAGCATATGAAGGTTTTTATTACAATGGTGTATTAAAAGGACCATCTTATCAGAATCATCACCTACTACAATGACATTTTTATTGGTTTCTGCCAGTGTTATAGCTGTAGATACAATTACTGTATCAGCATCATCTGGGGCCTGTAGAACGGAGATTCCAAATTTTCTTAAAATCATTGTCAATCATTGTTCAATAAAATGTTTCTTATTTTTCCTATTCGAGACGAAATCAGCTTGATAAATTGAAGACATTTTCTCATCAGTCACAGCAATTTCGATGTTACATTTTGCTTTAACAGACCTTCTTCGTTGTTCTTGATTCTTAATATTTAATGTGCCACTATGCCACGAATGTATATTTTCCTACATGTTTTATGTACATAAATTTGTTCAACACCCTCAAAATGTTTCCACTTATCATCATTTCTCGTTTTGCTTGCAATAATTAGTGTCACAAGTCCTTCGATTTAACACATACACTCTCATCTTTTAAAAGCTATAACATCGCATAAGATACACGTATTAGCTTCCCTATTGTCTTAAAAATATTTACCAGGAATAACAACAAATAATAAATTTTTAAACGATCACTTTGTCAAATATAATCCAACGCACTTATTATAACTTATTAACACACTATTTATATTAAGTATAATACTAATAAATACTCATTATTTAGCAAACTACGGGCCATAAACACAAGCAACAAGTAGTAATCTACTGTGAAGATTGGCCGCAGTAATCCATGTAAAACGCGGGGTTTGACGCTCGGAATGCCTCCCTCATCGGGACCACTTGTATTTTATGTTTTTTGGATCACTGATCACGAAAATCGGGATCCCACGGCTCTAAAAATAGTGCGTCACGCCTAAAAATGCCAAAAACCACCCCTTTTGGGTTTTCTTTTTTGCGGTAATGTGAATAATACTGTAAAATAATGTTATGAATGTTCATTTATCAACAATATTTCTATCTTCTCTTTCAATTCCCTGCAAGCTTGGGGATAGTTTTCACCCCTGGAAAAAATTTTCTTCATTGTACAATCCCCATTCATCTAAACTCAAATCAAAAAGTGAAAGAAAAAAAAATCCATCATTTTTCCATTTTACGTCAATTTAGGGGTAGTTTTACCCCCTCTGGTTAACTCTCAGCATAAAATTTGTCCTTATCTTAGATGGGCATACCGAACTAGCAAAATATCATTACAATTACCACATTCATAGCATTATTTTACAGTATTATTCACATTACCGCGAAAAAAGTGGGGTGGTTTTTGGCATTTTTAGGGGTGACGCACTATTTTTAGAGCCGCGGGACTCCGATTTTCGTGATCAGCGACCCAAAAAACATAAAATAGTCCCAATGAGGGGGGCATTCCGAGCGTTAAACCCCGCGTTTTATATGGACTACAGACGCAGTGCGCGAATCTACATAAATCTTGCGCCTCTCATTAAACAATTGCATTTTTTTTAGGGTTGCGGCACTTCTACATATGGGGACTTTTAGTATATTATTAAGTACATATACCTACACCCATTTCCGGTGAGAACAGCTTTATGTAAATTTGTCCGAATTTTCAGTGGTTTTCAAGCTAAAATGACTGCGCTACTAGGAAAATGTGATGCTTTATCTTAGCGGGTCGTAGTGCTGAGGAAACGCTGCTGTACTGAAGCTTAAGCTTATTGTATCTTATGTTCTCATTATTTCCGGTAAATATGCTCCTCCCGATGGAGGATTGTCTGTCCATTTTGGCATCGCAAATGGTTGCCTGAAATGTATAAGTCTTCTAACTATCTGGACATTCACATCAAATGTAAGGCTAGTTTTCCAAATGACCAAATGTGCTGGCGAAATATTCAAATGAGAAGTATTCGTGTTCTGGCTATTATAAGTTATCGTTGTCAGTAAAATTAATTAAGTTTATATGGATATCTAGGAACTTATTTTTTATCCTATGTAATACAAAATTCTGTTAAAAAGTTTAGACATTATTATTTAGTTAAGCAGCTAGCGATGATGAAGCCACACAACTCATTCATTAACATTTCATTTCCAATAGAAACACTCAATGATAATAAAGTTTTATTAATCGACCTAGGAAAATGTGATGCTTTATCTTAGCGGGTCGTAGTGCTGAGGAAACGCTGCTGTACTGAAGCTTAAGCTTATTGTATCTTATGTTCTCATTATTTGCGTTAAATATGCTCCTCCCGATGGAAACTTTGTCCATTTTGGCGTTGCAAATGGTTGCCTGAAATGTATCAGTCTTCTAGCCATCTGGGCATTCACATCAAATGTAAGGCTAGTTTTCCAAATGACCAAATGTGCTGGCGAAATATTCAAATGAGAAGCATTCATGTTCTGGCTATTATAAGTTATCGTTGTCAGTAAAATTCATTAAGTTTATATGTATATATGGGAACTTATTTTTTATACTATGTAATACAAAATTGTGTTAAAAACGTTTAGACATTATTATTTAGTTAAGAACTGTTAAGAAATCTTGGATTGAAATTAATTTTCTTTAGATTTGGCCACTCTATTTTCTTACTTACATATTTTACCTTCTCTAGTAAGGTTTTCTACTAAAATATTTCTGAACAGAAAGTAATTCGATCTACAAGTGACAGGGGTTGCAAGTACACTTACACTCACGATACGACACTTACGGTATACAAAATCAAGAGATGTACAAATATTGAGAGATACACAAGTATACAGAATTGTGCTGTCGGGAATAATTTATCAATATGTTTATATTTGACCTGACCTATCACTTCAACTATCTCTTATATATATATAAAGTTAAGTGTAATTACTGCCTCATCAACGCAGAGCTCAAACCGTAAGGGCTAGAACCTTGTAATTTTAAAGAGATGTGCCCTAGGAGCCAAAAGTATCCAATCAAAAGGTGATTTTTGGATGCTTTATCTAAAGAATGAATTGGGGTTTCAATTGTTTCTGTTAAAACCTTCTAGATGCAACTTTGAAATTTGATAGGGATATTTACTGCGTGACCTAGAGACCTATTGAATTCAGGTTGAAGGTGAAAAATGGGAAGTTAGAATATAAATATTAATGGCATTTTCAGGCCAACAAAGTTAAAAATTTAGAATTAGGAAGATATGTTACTTACATGTTCAAACTAACTTTCAGAAAAAAAAAATTGAACTTCAATTCTAGGGGAGTGAAATGGGGTTAGAGTTGAAGTATGAGTCTCCTAAACTATTAAACCTAAATTCTGAAATTCGTGATAAGCGATAAGTGACCCACATTCAAAAAACAAATAATTTTTTTTTATTTCATCGAATTAAATAATTTTATTATTTAAATTTTTATTTGAAAATTTGATTATTCCGAATTTCATTTTTAAACAAAAACGATTATATATACATTTCTGACCATCCTAAATCATAAACAGAAATAACGTGTTGTTTTAAAACTACCATTGCTGCCATTTTAGTGACAGCGGTCACTAATTGTTTAGAATTTAAAAATCAAAATTAGTTGATTTTAAATAATTGATAATTCACCCGCTTAAAAAAAATGCAACCAAATTAATTCATTAAGCAACGAAATGGTTAATTTGCAAATTTGTTACGGAACATAAATTGCCTCATGACCGACTTTTAAACCCTGGTTAGTGGATGAAGTAAAAAGAATATTTTGAGGCCTTTGGTTCTTGTACACGTACTAAATCACAATATTTTTTTTCACCGTCTTTTATAATGGGGGTAATAATGCCATTTTTTTTTGAGACATTAGCTTCTCTTATGTATACTAAATACCAATTCTATGGATTCTTATCTGCTTGATTTACCTACTTATCCCCATTTACCCCAATTTAATCCCCAACTCTGCAACGGCATAAAATGAAAATATAATCTAGTTCCAGATCTCGTTAAAATACATACGTGTATCAAATTCAATATCTTAAACGGTTCCAGAGTAATCGTGTGCACAAAAGAAAAGTTACAGACAGACAGGTTTTTTTTTGATCAAACTTAAAATCTCGACGTTTCATGACATTCTAAGCCTATTTGCACAACAAAAAATTTTAGCCGTTTTTTTTTGTCGTTACTATACTTCCACTGGATGTGGAAGTAATACTAAGAAAGGGCTCTTATCAATTTCAATCCTATTAGTGGCAATGAGTAAACGAAAGGAACTGTCAAGCAATAATGAGCTAACAACGAGGAAATGAACGATTCGCATTCAAAAATATTTTCGTATCTAAAATAATTTATTTAACCGCAATGTGTTCCTTTTCATCGTTCAGTCTGTTGCTCTATTTGTATACATCACAATTCAAAATTTTTGTATGGAAGAATAATCAAGTTTCGTATGGTTTCAAATATCATTGCGAGTAACTTGTTAAATTTAATGAAATTTAAAGAAGTTATTTAGTAACTGGATGGATTCGTGTGGTATATCAATTATTTTTAAATTAATTTACATTAGCAAACTCCGGAACTATTTTATACTTATAGCTAGTTTAATATGAAACTCTTTCGTTTTCATATTTATTACATATAGATAAAAAAATATAGCCGTGATCATAGAGCATAGTCTACCTAAGTTAATGGAATGGAAAACAGACTCTTACTGCCGTCGTAGAAAAATTCTCCACCTGTTTTTGTTCATTGTGAACGATTACTCTCAGAAGCTAGTCTCATCAATGCATCAAAAATTAGTTAAGATCATTATTAGCAACGATGTAGTGACTAAATATTGGCTTCATATATTAGTCAGTTTTTCAGCAATAAATAAATCGACCTTTTGGAAAACCGAATAGTTTATTTATATATATTTTTCTTTCGTCAAGGATAACTTATAAATTCAACTTTGAGACAATGTGTACACAGTACCACCTCTTCGAATACACAAATGGCACCAATTGGAACGAAACAAAATAATCTGGGTGAAGTCTGTCCTTTACGGCTACGGTAAATATTTGATTCTTAAATAATAAAACGAAATTTCCGGGAGTACATAAATTTACACAACTGGCAAATTGTTATAATCAGTTTCAAGACATGGCCCAATTTATACGATTGCACTTAATCCTTGATCGTGACGCACTACTTGAAGAAGATTTCATTGCTCTGACTTCTTTAACAAAAAATCAGTTTGAAACCTTGCTGGCCTATTGTGACCCAGTTCTAAAGGTAAATAGAATATGTCGGGTAAAAAGAAAACACCTGCTAACATTTTTAATCTTCGACAAAATCTTACGGACGAATTTTTAAAAATTATATTCAAGTATTCCAATAGACAATCAGTTAATATGGTCATATCTTTAGTAAGACGATCTTTATTGATGCGGTTTGTTCCAGAAAACATAGGTTTGCAAGCTATAACTCGTCGGGAATATATTGAAGGGCACGTCACTTCATTCGCAAATGAATTATACAATAAAAACGTAAATGAAAGAAAAGCTACAATATTTTTTTTCACCCTCTTTTATATTGTTGATGGAACATACAGCTATATAGAAAGGTCCGGGAACTATAGATCATTTCACCAGTCATTCTCGGTTCATAAAGGACGCTATTTGGTAAAGCTGGCTTATTGTAGCACCAATATATTTTAGATGTTCACGGATCATTTTGCGGATGGGAAAAATAAAGACGCATCAATGTTAATAAATGAATTTGAGAAAGATAACAATGATATCAATAATTGGTTTCAAGATGGCAACATTTTTTGATGTGATAGAGGTTATAGAGAAGCAATATATTTTCTTCAAGACCGTAGACATGTTGTAAAAATGCCTCCATTTTTAGAGCAAGGGGATCGACAATTATTAACAGAACAAGCAAATAAAGTTGATGCTTTCATAACGAGGGGGCAACCGCTGGCGAAATTTTGTACACCTAATACCTATTCTAGAAAAATACCCTTTATTTCCCCTTTAATTGCTTGTAATTCCCCTATATCCTCAAATACATTTATTTCCTCCTAATACCTTATTATTTTCTAGATTATCTCGGGATCAGTGCACTTTTTGATAAAAAGACCTATATACAAAATTGTTCCTTATAAAATTCTCTATCAAAAATGTCTTTACACTTTTTTCCTAAAATTAATGGTACCGTGGGAAATAAGGCGCACACATAAGTTCCAGTCAACACAATAAATTGTAATCTTTACTATAATCTACTTTAAAGTTCAATACCTAACGCTAAAGCAGAAGCTACTAAAGACCGCCTAAAATTATAATAAATTCCTCTCACCCCTATAAAATAACGCGATTTTTGATGAAGCGAGCCGATAGGGACACTGTTGTAATTTTTGAATGGGAGAATGGATTGTTTTTCAAATTTGGTGTAGTGATATGGGATATAATTTCCAATTATATAATGTAAAGAACCAAAATGGTCTACTTCCGGTTTCGATTTTACCCGAAAGTGGGTTTAAAATACCCGGTTTTTGCGTAAAATCCCGCACATTGGCAGCCCTGAACAATAACAGCGTTTACAGCAAGCTTTAAAATAATGCAGTTACCTTGGGTCGTCTGAGATGTAATGGGAGAAATTGAAATTTTTCACATTGTGGTGGTGTACAGATATTTATACTTTTTTCGTGTAAAGACAGCTTTGGAAATAACCATACGGATATTCAGCGAATTATATGACCCGCGCTGATTACATTTGCGTCTCATTTACCAAAGTACTATTAATTTTAGAAAAAAAGTTTAGAGAAGTTTTTATCGAGAATTTTATAAGGAATAATTCTGTATATAGGTTTTTTTATGGAAAAAATGCACCATTCCAGAAATAATCTAGAAAACCTCAAAATGGGGGTGAAAACGACGTCCTCTAGGGGATGAAGCACGCAATTTTTGAAACTTTATGAATTTTGTCCAATATATTACAATTTTAACTGTTATATTACTGAAGTATTATAAGACATCGTGCAAAGTTTTAATAATGAAAAAGCTAGTCATGGAGAAATTGTAGACGTAGGAGAACGATTTGTTCTAGCTTTATACAACTCTACCTCCGCAGAAAAAAGTCTAGATGTATACAGATTCATGACTTTTAACAAACTTGTTGGTAAAGCGAACAATACTGTAATATTATCAAAACTATCAGCAACTTCTGCTGCTGCTCGGCAACACTCATTTCGCGTTTTTTACCAAATTCAAACATGGAAAAACGTTGCGCTAGAAGCTACTGATTGGGGAGGGAAAAAAGTTCGCGGTATATTAACCCGAACTATGACAACAAAAGAACCGGCTCCCGAATCTGTTATAACAGTAATTTCTTGTTCATGCAAATTAAGGTGCGAAAACAAGTGCAGTTGCAGAAGAGCAGGCTTACGTTGCTCCACAATGTGTTACCATTATCACGGACAAGCATGCATGAATGTCGAGTCTACGGAAGATGATGAAGATTAATTAACCTTTTGATAATTAGTGGATTCGGCCTACAGGGGACACCACACGCCAAGTACTTTACCTCTAGGGTGGCGTGGAAACAAGTACACTATACAATATTCTCGCTTCTTTGAAAATCGCGTTATTTTATAGAGGTGAGAGGGTGGAAGTGGTACATTTATTATAATTTTAGGTGGAGTTTAGTAGCTACTGCTTTAGCGTTAAGCATTGAACTTTAAAGTAGATTATAGTAAAGATTACAATTTATTGTCTTGACCGGAACCAACCCTTATGTGTGCGCCTTATTTTCCACAGTACTATTAATTTTAGGAAAAAAAGTGTGGAGACGTTTTTTATAGAGAATTTTATAAGGAATAATTGATCAAAAAGTGATCCGTTCCCGAGATAATCTAGAAAACCTCAAAATGGGGGGTGGAAACGGCGTCCTAGGGGAACTTTTCGGTTTAGTAATTCTTATGCTATCCTTAACATTTCTACCAATTTTCAAAACTTTATGAATTTTGTCCGATATAAATCGTTATATTACTGGACTAGAAGTCCATAGTATCATCGGTAGTTTAATTAAATTAAATATTTTTTCTTTACTAGATATTTTTAGCGCTAACCTCGGCGCTAATGTTTTTACAACACTGACGTCCTTTATAGAAGAATTGGTACGTAATTCTTCAAGATAAACATTCCATTTCAATATTTTTACGCTCTAATTCCCTCCTAATACCTTTTATTTCGACTTAATTCCCTTCTAATACCTTGTAATAATATTTATTTCCTCCAAATTCCCCTGTAATTCCCTTAATACCTAATAATTCCTTTCGAAATACCTTCAATGCCTTCCTAATTCCTCCGATTTGTACACTATTTCCTCTCAGCGGTTGCCCCCTCGTTTCATAATAATACAGAGATACCATACAAATGCCAGGAAAAACAGTGGCCTTAGTCCATGAAATTAAGCAGCGTGCTGAAGAGGTCAATGTTTTGCAGATTAGAGTAGAGCAAGAGAATTTAGCTAGAAAGTTTGTTATGTGGGAGTTGCTGAATGAAAATCAAGTTCCATAATTTCCCCAATTTGATTTGAACTACTTAAAGCAGTTAAATCTGGGCATTTATCAAATAGAATTAGCCCCTTCTTACATTCAAGATAAACTTGACCATGAAAGCACTGACATTTTTGCACTGGATAAAAACAGAAATGAGCCTGGATTTTTGTGTATTAGAATATATTCTAAACATTCCCAAGCTACAAGATATCAGCTATGGATTGTTTTTAAAGTGAATAATGACGAAGAAGATGAAATGGAGGATGATGAAGGCCCGATTCTTGGATATTACTGTACGTGCAAAGCAGGGGCAAGAACACTGGGAATATGTGCATACATTGCAGGTGTTCTATGGTTTTTGGGTTGGGCAAGATATCAACACAGAGTTAAGTGTCCAAGACAGGCATTACTTCATTATATACTAGACGCAGGTCATAGGCAAATAAATAATAATGACTTGCTAGTTGATATTATAGAGGAATAAGGTACTCCTAATTTTAAATAAGTAGAAGCGCATGTAGACCAAAAATCTAAATAAATATCCGAAATAGTTTGAATTAATTATTTTTCGACAAAGAACTTTTCGAAAAAAATATAGAAATACATCCGCAAAGGTATTTACACTCTCCGTAAAGTTTGTAAAAACCTAGGACGGTTTTTATCAGCTTAGAACAAGATCAGACACAGTGGGTATTACCGACAACATCATTTTACACATAAAAACACGAAATACGGCCTTTTTTAGTGGTCACAGATATTCTTATTTAAAAAAAAAGTGTAAAATTTATTTTTTTTTTAAATCATGTTTTTCTGTATATCTATTGCCATATCTCAAAAATGAATTGAGCTAACGATGTGAACTTTTTTTGTTATAAGACACACACTTAAGCGCTTCTTTCTATACATAGGATTGCTAATAAAAAAAAAATGTGATCATGCCAAAAACGTAGATGACCCTGAAAGTTTAGAGAATACGCCATCAAATTTTCACTAAGCGAGGAACTTTTTGTTTTTGAAAATTTTGTGTAACAATGCTATGAAGAAAATTAAGTCAATAGACTAAAAAAGTTTTTAGAAAAAAAGTATTTTCATTATTAGCAGTAGTTTGCTAGTTACGAATTTTTTAGTATGGAGGAATTGTCGAAGCGTACGCGCGCGGCACTTAAGAATAATATTGATTATGTATTGTGTGTAACGGAACTTTTCATTATTATTTTTTTATGCTTAGGACTGTTTTATCACGTTTTAGGATCTGAAAGGATAACTTATTTTTTCCAGTGGCGCATTAAGGACTAAGGTTGAAGGCAAAAAGGAATTAAAAATCTTTAATAGAGTATCTGGGATAAAAATGCATTGCATTGGGATCTCGGAAACGATAAAAAATAATATTATAGTAAATGGAAAAAAAAGTTGCGCAACTAGGGGGCTAATAAAATTCCATAAACAGAAGTTTAGGAAAAATAATAATTTTGGAGTGTTTTGATAAGAAGTAAACTATCGAGTTTTCCTTTTTTTGCGTTATTATTGGAGCTAAATAGAAAAGACAGTTTCTTAAAGCACTTTTTTTAATATTTGTATCCGACATTTCCTGTGTCAGAGACCCTATCCGAAACTCCCATGCATTGCATTTTTACCCTGGACCCACACAATAATTGAGTAAACGTGTTATTTTCGCCTAAATTAGGTAACAAAAAAGAATAAAATATCCTAAATTAAGTCTCTTTTGATTTCCTAATTATAGAAACCCAGTTTCCATGGTTTGTGCACAAGTTTATCGTTCTCCTCTATTACTACGCCACATAAAATCCACTCCATTTTACAGTGAAACTTAGATTGCTTTTTTATCTTAAATATTTTTTTAGCAGATAATCCACGCACAATTCGCACAATGGCCATACGTTCTACAATATAATAAGTGGTAATAAGGGAAAGAATATCGTTACACATTTTACTTCCACATTCAGTGTAAGTATAGTATCGACAAAAATATTTTTGAAAATTTTTATTGTCCAAATAGGCTTAGAATGCCATGAAACATCGAGATTTTAAGTTTGAGCAAAAAGAAATTCTGTCTGTCGGTCTGTCTGTAACTTTTTTGTGCGCACGATTACTCCGGAACCGTTTAAGATATTGACTTGAAATTTGGTACACCTATGTATTTTAACAAGATCTGGGTTGGGGGGTAAATGGGGGTAAATAGGCAAATCAAGCAAGTAAGAGTCCATAAAATTGGTATTTAGTATATATAAGAGAAGCAAAATTTTTTTGGCATTAACCACCCCCATTACCAACTCCCACCCCATTATTCAAGGGGGCGAAAAAAATAAAATTGTCATTTAGTGTGTGTACAAGAACCAAAGGCCTCATTTTTTTTTTTACTTGATCCACCACTACTACCACCCCCCTTCTACCACCCTCAGCCCCACTACCGATGTGGCATATCGTTTTATAGATTTTTGGGGTAGACGATTTCAAATATTTTATTATTAAAGTTCTATAAACAATTATTTCCACATTAAATTTTTTTTCGTGGTGTGAGACTTGGATTGAAGATCTGGATGTGGAAGTAGTGATTCCTTGGGCAACGGTTTTATAATTTGACCTTGACGAAAACGAATAACGTTGATAGTACACCGCCCTGAGACTAGTTAGTTTTAGGGGACGCGGGCGTATTAATACTCAATTTCTGCAATTCGCGCGCTCCAAGAGAATCACTGTACCTAAGCTATCAAAGACACAATAAGAATTGTGCTATCAAGAACTTTTTTGGTCTTTTGGCTTTATTTTCTTCGCAGCATGTTATACAAAATTTCCAAAAACAATAAAGTTTGTAGCTTGTGAAAATTTGACTGTGTGTTTTCTGAACTTTCAAGGTTATCTAAGTTTTTAACAAGCTTAAAAATATTTTAGTTAACAATACTATACACAGATATAAGCGCTTAAGTGTGTGTTTTATAACAAAAAAAAGTTTATATGGATATCTCCATTCGTTTTTGAGATATGGCATTAGATGTTCAAAAAAACATGATTAAAAAAAAAAAAAAAATTTCACACCTTTTTAAAAATAACAATGTCCGTGACCACTAAAATATGTCGTATTTCATGATTTCTAATGAACATCGACCTACTTAACGAAATGGTATATGTCTCAGTTTGTTCTAAGATTAAAAAAAAAACTCGAGAAGGAAGCGACTTTTCCCGTTTTTTACTCCACTATATTGTAGGGATATAATTTACTCCAACACTTTTAGGTCAAAAAGGGTAAAAGTGTGTGTCTCTGGGGCTCGGGCCTATGAACACTTTTGATCTACTCTTCCAGTAGAGCAACATATCAAAATTTGGGCGAATTTAACTGATACCGGATTTTCCTCTTGTGGTTTGCGGAGTCCTTTAGCACCTTATTGTTCTTTAATATTGTCGATAAATAAATATAAATGTTTTTCAACTTTTTGATGCAAAAAAAATTACGTAGGAGTTGCAACTTTTGTTATTATTTTATAGAAATAAAAATACTATACAGTATATTAACGGGCCTTTCACCAACCTCATCGGGACATACTTAAAATTTTATAGAAATAAAAATACTATACAGTAGGCATTTCACCAACCTCATCGGGAGATACTTAAAATTGAAAATACAATTATACTTTAAAAATTGATTCATTAAAACAAAACTAAGAGTAATCTATAGAATGCTAGAGAATGCTCAGTAATAAGTAATAATTTTGATGATAATTACATTTTCATAATTATAGAAAATTTAATGTGGGCAAAATATTATCATGAATTTATCTTATTATAATTACATACAAATAAAATGACTTCACATTTGTATAATTAGTTTTGCATAATTTAAAAAAATGTTATATTGCGGTTCATGTATTTTCAATGTAAACAGTAAGAGTTACGTTTTTAACGTCCAGCATTTCATCGGCTTAGCCTTTTAAGCATTTAGTTATGCAGACAAATAATGCAATTTAAGCCTTTAACTGCTACGTTGCTGAATGGGAGAGTAATTTAATTTTAATTTATATTAAAGCGACAAACCCACGTTTACACTAACTATCCCAAACAATTTCTAACTTTGAAGTTTAAACGTACAAATTACCAGCCACAAGAATAGTTACTGAATTGGATTCATAGGTATGCAAAAGTTTGGTTCAAAAATATTTTAACCGCTAACATTACTTATAATTAAAAGAGCTTTTTAACGCCAACCAGATTTATTTAAATTGTAAATTTTATATAATTAATTGCAATGAAAACTAGTGTGAGCCATTTAATTGTTGGCAAATATTTTCAAAGATAGAAAGATGCAAGTGGGAATATTTTAAATTAAATTTTCTTCCGTTGAGTATATATGTGTTAATAAAATTACGTTCAAAGAAATTTTTTCACGTACATGAGCGGGTGTCAATGGATCATGGTAAACTCAGATGGGATATGGAATGATATTGAATGAATGATCATTTTATTAATTTTGCTGCAAAATTCTACTAAGGATTTTAATTAAGCGCACAAAAATGCGTGTACAAGATATCGAAAATGAAAATTACAGTCCGTTGAAACCGGTACATTCCATTCCTTCTTTAGTTCTTATTCCAATTTATAAATAGTGGAATAAAACTAAGCATTAAAAATAAAAAGTATGATTTCAACGATTGCTTGGGAGGGGCATTTTTGTTGTAAATTCAATCTGTATGATATCGGGAAGGTACAGTGAAGTTTTGTCTAATTTTGGAGGTGAGCGTTTTTTGTAAATTGAGTTTTAATTTTGAAAAACGTGTTTTTCTCTTGTTCTTTTTTAATATCTCGGGTTATGTTCATCGGACCAGGTCAAACCTAAAAATCTAAATGTTTGTAAACAAATGATGAACAGAACCACACTGGTCCAAATCCTATCAGCCATTTTGTTGTTTTGCAAGAAAATAAAAACCGCGAAAATTTCTAATTTTACATAAATCGAAATTACTAAACAAAATAATTAATATTTTTTAATGAAACTTGGTGAAATTATAAATCTGTTATGGAAAATTACAAATACATACAAATACAAATAGACAAATTACAAATACATTTTTTTATTATTTTCCCTTAAAAACGAGATTTTTGACGAGCTTTACAATAGTGATAAAAATCAATTTTCTGTATTATTTTACAGTTACATTTCGTGCATTTTTTTGTAATGCATTTTTTTGTATCAAAAGTATTCAGCCAAATACTTGTGTTATCTGTCAAAAACGAACAATTAATAGAAAATTAGACTCGTCTGCATTAATTGGAAGCTGAGATATGGTATCTTTTGCGTTTCTTGCATTTATTTCCGTACATGTGTATATTTTGAGCCGAAATTGTTACTGCTTATTTTCTAATGTGTGAGAACTTTAGTGAATACATAAAGTAAATTTTAATCGTTAATATACCTATAGTTACGTAGGTATACTCGCGCTCGTTCATCAAAACCACGACTTTTTTTTTTTTTTCAGGGTGAAAATCCTTTATGGACACCTGGACGGTAGTGTGGACTCACCTCTGGGCATACCCACTAAAACCACCCCTCTTCGAGGTATGATGTATCCTGGAACCGCTCTCGCTTCTCTTCAGGATACACGTCAATCGTTGTTCGATGTATAGATGTTGTTTGTTGCCCCTGTCTTTGTTCCCTGTATTCCCTCTAGTTGCGCAGAGGGTGTAGGTCGGGATTCCTCTGATCTTCTCCTTTATGCACGACGATCCGTGTAATAGCTGTTTCGGCCTTTGCCCAATTGTCTTCAGATTGCAGCTCATCCGGACCTAGACGGTTTATGCCTCGTCTCTCCTCCACCCATCTGTTGCAGTAGAAGACTGTGTGCTCTGCATCGTCTATTTCGCCACAATATGCGCACTCTCGAGAGTCCAGCTTTCCTATTCTCAACAGGTAGTCGGCAAAGCAGCCATGACCTGTGAGGGCCTGCGTGAGATGGTACCCTACTTCTCCGTGTTTCCTTTTCACCCACTCTTTGACTGTAGGCATCATGCGGTGAGTCGATCTTCCTTTATGGGCGTTCTCCCATCTGTTCTGCCATCTTTCTGCCAACAGTCTTTCCCTGGCGGTTCCTCTCTTGACTCCTTCGTACACTTCTGCCCTTTCCTTGACCAGTAAATCCACTGGAGGGATCCCTGCTACTACCAGTACTGCCTCGTACGAGACTGTCCGATAGGCGCTGCAAACTAGTACATATCCTTAGTGGCATCTGCCGTTGAATTCTTGCTAGGCTTAATTTGGCATTAACCCTTTTTCTAAGGCATATCCCCATACCGGGGCGGCATATAATATGACTGAATGCACCACGCCACAAACCACTCTTCTTTTGCTGGCCTTTGGCCCCTTCGTGTTGCACATCACTCTTCCCAGAGCGGCTGCCGATGTCCCCGCTTTTTCCGCCGTCTTTTTTATGTGACACCTGAATGTTAGTTTCGGGTCCAGCCAGATTCCGAGGTATTTAAGCCCATTCCCTGGTCTAATTTCCATCTGTTCAACCCTGATAGTGACAGGCTGGATAGTTACTTTCCTTGTGATCATCACTGCTTCAGTTTTTTCCGGGGCAAGTTTTAATTTTACCGCAGCCATTCCTCCATTCTCTCAATAGTGGCATTCGCCTTCTCCTCGATTAGCACCGTCCAGTTTCCAGTCACGGTGAGGGTAAGATCATCGGCGTAGCCCGTAAGGGTGACCCCATTTGCGAGGAGAATCCGTAAGACGTCGTCGAACATAATGTTCCACAGGGTTGGCCCGAGTACCGAACCCTGTGGGACACCGCAGGTCACGGTTTTCCATTCAAAGGTGTTATTTGCGTCCATCCCCATTTGCCTATCCCTGAAGTAACTCTTAATGATGTTAATGATAAAAGGTGAAACTTCCAATCTCTCTAGTTTGCTTATAGTCGCTCCCCATCATGCAGCGTTAAATGCGTTCCTGATATCAAGGGTGACGATTAAGCACATTCTCTTTGCCTCCATGGCCCCTCTTGCCTTGCTCGTGATGCGGGTCACAGCATCCACCGTCGACATTCCTCTGCGGAATCCGAACTGGTAGTTCGACAAACCATCACTCCGGTCAATTTCTAGCTCTAGCCTTCCCAGGATTAAGTATTCCAGCACCTTTCCCAAGGCATCCAACAAGCAGATGGGCCTATAGGAGGATGGTTCTTCAGGCTTTCCGTTCCCTTTAATAATGAAGACGAGCCTCGCTTTCCTCCATCTGGATGGAAAGTCTCCTCTTTCCAACGCTCGATTCATGACCTTTAAGACCGCTTCGGACGATTCTTCGACGACTATTTTGATCACCTCCGGTGGGATGTTATCCGGACCCGGAGATCGGCCGCTCTTCAGCCTCTCGATTGCCCCCTTCAGTTCATTTTCAGTGAATAGAGGGACATCCGCTACGTCCATGACATCCCACCTTTCTTCCTCCCTGTGGGGAAAGAGCGCGTCAGCTATCTCCCTCATCCTCTCCAGTGGAATCGCTCAATCGGCGCATGGCTATTTTGTAGCCGTCCCCTCATACATCTTCATCTATGCTTGCGCACAGCTCGTGCCACTTCTTTCTTTTTGCATCGGATATCGCCTCTCTAAGCGCCTTCTTTGGCAGGCTCCTGCCTGCCCTGTCTCCGGATTCTCCTGGAATACTGTCTCCTGGCAGCGATGCATACATCTCTGTGTCTTGCTAGATCATCGTTCCACCAGTAAATGCCTCTATGTACCCTTGCTGCCCTTTTCTTCGGCATGGCCTCGTCACAAGCTCAGGTGATGGCCTGTGACAGGGTGGCGTCAGTATGGTTGGGGTTGTTTCCTACCTGCTCCCTTATAGCTCTTTGGAGTCTTGGTCTGAGTCGGCTGAGTTTCCATCACATCGGCCTAGAAATCGCCGGGGAGTGGGGGGTTGTTGCCCTACCTCGAAGCAGAGGTAGGGTCACTTAATGACTCCTCGTCGCCTGCCACCTTCCACCCTGTGATTTTCCCCGCGATCCCCGCAGAGGCAACCGTGATGTCGGGTATGGAGCCGCTGTCTCCTCTAGCGAAGGTGTGTTCGTCTCCTTCGTTCATCACGAGGAGATCAAGCTGAGAGATTCATAGCCTCTTGCGTTCGTTTCCCTCAAAACCACGACTGCTACGACAAGAATATTTCCCCACTTCCGTTACAAAGTCTTCGAGTTTCTGCATTCTGCATTTTATTTACTCATCTAAAGTGCTCAGTCAAAGTAAAATGCGTTTCGCGAAACGTCAGAAAATGTAATTTTTCGTGGAGTATGCAGTTTACGATGAGGTTACAACGCCATTCTTAGTCTTTTGATATCGATCTGATCGTTTAAAATTTCGTTTTTTGATTCCACTGCCATAATTAATGGAATCCGCAAATGTTTCACGGCCATAGTTTAATGATTAAAGTAAGAATTCCCATGCGGAACCCGCGGTTCAAATCTTGGAATATAAAGTTTTTTTTTATTTTAAAATAATACAAAAAATTTATTTTATCACTGTTGTAAAATACGTTCAAAAAGCTACAATTTAGGGACGAAAAACTTTTAGTATGACTAAACGACAGATTTTTATAAAACTTTTTTTTTTCAAAAATTTCGTTCTTTAGGGAAAAAAATAAATATTCTTATTTGTAATTTTCCATAATAGTTTACTAGACTTATATGTTTTTTTTTACTAGTGAAATATTTTTGTCGAACTCCTCTATACGGTGCCTTAAATAGATGAAGCTTAGATAGAGCCTGCCATTTTTGTTGCATGTCGTGGTTTTATAAATCTCGTCATGTACCAAGAGTGAACAAGTGCCTCGCTCCAGCCATTTCAGACCTACCTTGCACTGACGAGAACCAATAGCTCGAAACTACAGTCTGCAAGTGGTGTGGGGTGGCTGGCACGAGGGCTCCTTTGAGTAGGAATAAGTCTTTCAGCTGGAGTTTGTTACAATCGAAACTTTAACGTTTTGTGGCAATACAAAGTTATTGCACTTAACGCGGCCAGGCTTGTAATTCGTAATTCAGCGCTCGGCGGGGCATTAGTCCGGAGAATAGCTGTTGGTTGCAGTCTGGTTTTTTATTCCTTATATATTTAAGGAAACGTATAGAGAAGTTCGACAAACTAGTAAATATTCTGCTCTCTAAAAGCATACCTACTATGTGGTTTTGCTCATCATTTGTTTAAAAACTTTCTGATTTTGAAGTTTAGCCTGATCAGATGGAAAAGAACCCAAGATATTAAAACAAAATCGAGACAAAAACACGTTCAAAATTAAAACTCAATTTACAAAAAAACGCTCACCTCCAGAATTAACAAAGCTTCACTGTATTGTCCTTAAAACATACAGATTAAGCCCCAAATAATCTTTGAAAAAAACTTGTTTTTTATTCTACTAAAAGGGGAAGTACTGATAAACTCTTAAATTTTCGCCCAATTTCTAACACGTACACTTTCTAAAATAATGAAAAATCGAGTGGAAAAGTTTGTTAAATTTGCATAAAATACTTAATAGTAATTAGTTTGGGTTTTAATCAATAAAAGCACCAGCGACGCTATTTTTGCTTTTTTTAAGATTTATGAGAAGAAAATGGGGCTGCGGCTGCTGCGGTTATATTTTGTGATTTATAGAATTTAGAGGTGCATAATTTGCCCAAATTCAATCCTACCTTATAGTGGGGCAGCTTAACGTCCAATCTCGCCTTAATGTGGACACACCGGACAAAACCACCAAATTTTTTCCATGTACTAGTTAGATACGTAGCTTTCAATTTTTGATAGGAACCAACTCCTCTGTCGGCCATCTTGGATTTTATAGCGGCCATTTTGAAATACAGGCATATTATCAATATCTCGCCTTCTAAATTACTTAGGACCACAAACTTGGTGTATAAGTATAAATATTTCGTGTCAGGGAATACAACTACACAATTTTTAAATGTATCACATTATATATTTATTCACTAACATATGTACCAATTACAAACTATTCGCCGATTAACTGTTTTGTCTGGTGTGTCCGCATTTTCTAATATATTTTTTTTATTTTGTTTCAGATTGAAATGTAGTACAAGATGAATTGGAACAAATTCATGATCTGTCAGAATTCAACAGAAAATCTAAAAATCCACTCAATGCACATGAAATCGAAGACAAGATAACACCATACCAGTCTTTCTTGAACAACATCAATGATTTTAGAAGCTTGGAATCATTGCCAATGAAATTTACTTTTGGAAGCGACATGAGTGCGGATGAACTGCAATGTTACACAGCACTGAGAAATCGCTACCGGTCTCACTTAAGGAAACTAGAGCAGGATTTGGTGGGAGTAAAGATAAAGGCTATAGCACTTGTGTAGCTTTATACTTATATAGAGATCTGTGTGGAAGATGAGACCTTCTACTTTAAATTTTCAAAGTTGCATGAACTGTTTAAAAATCCTTGGCGTTGAGAAGAAGATTAATAAAACCAGATTGAAGGAAAGCGCAAGAACAAAGTGATAGAAAGTTCTCTATATAAGTATAAAGCTCCACAAGTCCTGTAGCCTTTATCTGATTTTTCTCTGCAGATACTCCTACCAAATCCCGCATCTAGTTTCCTTAGGTGAGACCGGTAGCGATTTCTCAGTGCTGTATAACATTGTAGATGATATTTGGCGTCAAAGGCAATGAGATCACCACCTTCTAATGCTGCCAACAACTGGGTTTCTTGCAGTTCTGTTGCCATTTTTCATATGCTCCTATCAGCTGTTAATGTTCGAAATTCGTGAAGGAGTCCACCGCTTCCATGACCTAACTAACACGCCATTTTGTCACTTGCTTCACGCCGGTATCATTTCTCCACAGTTGTGCTGCCTCCTGAAGTATTTTCCTGCTTTTTAGCTCTATCCAACTTCTAATTGCTGAACTTGACGTAACAAGATTTGTGCCATGCACCATGGTTTTGGGCCAGTTCATCCACACTCATGTCGCTTCCAAAATTTAATTTCACTGGCAATGACTCCAAAGCTTCTTAACTCATTGATATTGTTCCAGAAAGACCGGCATGGTGTTGCCTTGTCTTCGATTCCATGTGCATTGAGTGGATTTTTAGATTTTCTGAAGTTGTTTTCTGACAGATCATGAACCTGTTCCAATCCATCTTGTATTACAATTCAATCTGAAACAAAATTTAAAAAAACATATTAGAGAATATGGACACACCTGACAAAAGAGTTAATCGGTGAATAGTCTGTAATTGGTATGTACATATATTAGTGAATAAATATATAGTGTGATACACTTAAAAATTGTGTAGTTGTATTCTCTGACCCGAAATATGTATACTTAGACACAAAGTTTGTGGTCCTAAGTGATTTAGAAGCTGAGGTATTGATAATATGCCTATATTTCAAAATAGCTGCTATAAAATCCAAGATGGACAGAGGAGTTGGTTTATATCAAAAATTGAAAGCTACGTACCTAACTAGTACCTGGAGAAAATTTGGTGGTTTTGTCCGTTGTGTTAAAATTTCATAATACTATTAAGGATCGCACTTAAATGATAAAATATTCACAGAAATACTCTAATATTTGCGGAGTTCCACAGGCGCTTGTTCTTGATCCAGTTTTCTTCTGGCTATAGATAAATGATTTAGCAACTATCAGTATGTCGGAAATTTTACGTCTTTTGTCAAAAAGCAAAATGTCAGCCATAACTATGTGTCAATATTTTGACAGAAAAATTTCCACTTATTAATTTCGTACCCTGGAGGATGAAAATTTCCGAAAATTTTTGTGGTTGCCTTGGTAACGATACAACATTAAAACCTGTGTTTGGTTGTAAAATATAGAAATTTTCAACGAAATAAATGTAAGAAAATTTTTATGTTGAGAAAAATTGTACAATAATTATGCACAATTAAAATGTATAAGACTGTATAAGACTGTATACCGTTTTACTTTGAAGTTTTACAATTATTTAAAAAAATTCAAAAAATCTTCCACAACGTCGAGTATCGTGTACAATTTTCCAAAACTATTCCTCTCTATGTACAGTGTGTTTCACTTCTGTACACCCCTGTATCTTTTTTATTTGTGGCCGAATTCATTTCAAATTTTTATCAGCTATAGAACTCCATGAGACGCTTTTATCTAACACAAAAAGAGAACTTTTTACAGCAATCAGTAATTAAAGAAATATAGTCCCATTTACTGTTTTTCACTGATACAAAATATGATCAAAACGCTCAAATTTTTTTGCGGGGGTATTAACCGCGCCCAAAATTTTGTACACCAGATTTCTTCTTCGACAAAGATTACACAGATTTCTTCCAGATTTCCTCCTATTTCCTTCAGATTTCCTCGGATTGTATAAAAAAAAATTGAATAGCAGGGGAGAGAAATCCGAAAAGCAAAAGATTTCCTGAGATTTCCTCGGATTTCCTTCTGAATGTACACCAGATTCCCTTCGTGGTTTGCCCCTCGTTTTTTCGTCCGTTTACATTAATTTTAAACTGTATAGTGATTTTTAAAAAAACGCAACATTTTTATTTCTCTGCAAATATCTCCATAAATCTTAATTTTAGAGAAAATATGGTGGACATCAAAAATGAAGCTTATAAGCTTAGAACGAATTTGTTTTTTTTTTAATATTTGTGTACGGTTGATAGTTCCGTAGATATTTAATTTTATAGATAGTGACCGACCGTTTTTAGGATGAAGTATTTCGTTTAAAATGTTGAATATCAGAAACTGTAACACTTCCATAAAAAATTCGAAGGAACAAAATTAGAGATAATTAATCAATCTTTAAAATGATTTTTTGTTTGTTTCTACATCACAAAAAATAAAGAAGTTATGCAATGTACGTTTTCACATTTGTCCCAACAAAATGTCGCCATTTTGTTATTGTAATTACTCAGTAATTTTTTTTCATATTGTTTTCGTTAATATATAGCGTCACATAGATGCTAAATTTTTTGTCAGTTTAAAACACTTGTTTTAGAAGAAAATTCCTTCCACTATGTTTAATTTTTTTGACTTTAGATTCGAAGTCAGTTATTCCAAAAACATAACTATCCTACGATTCAAAAATAAATTGGTAATACTTTTTCAAATATTAAATTTAGGGGTGGTTTTTAACCTTCGAGGGTAAGAGCAAGTATCCGGACCATATACAAACTGAAGACGATACGTTTCACTACAATAATAACAAATAAAAAATATATCATTCATCATTCAAATTATTATATCATCATCATCATCATCATCAATTATTCCGAAATTTTACATATTTTTTTTTACCTCTATGTACTGTACTATTATTTTATTACATAAGTATTTATGTTCACGAGCTCACCGGTCTACAATGAAGGTGGTAGGAAATCATTTTCTATCATACTATAATGTCAATAAAGAATACAAAAAAATCTCAGCTCTAAACACGTGTAGCATTGACACATTTTTAACATAATTGAAATGCTGCTGCCATCCGTTGTCCCGTTAACGAAGTGGTAAGAGTTTGACTTGTGGATAAGTTACATTAATATAGTCGAAAAAAAATGTTTAAATGAATATAGCTATTACTATTCAAATATCATATTTAAATAAAAATATACATAATCCAAATCGTTACTATACAACACCATTATCTAAAGTCCACCTTTATCCAAATGTTAGAATGTGTGTATTGATTGATTAATTTTCAATAGTTTTGTTCTAATTATATTATGGTTGTAGTGGATCCGCTATTTTCGGCATCAACGCGTCTGCTGAACATGTCGAAACGAATTAAATGTTGCAAATAGAGTGACAGTGTTATAATGATTAGTGACGTTCACCAAATGATACCCTATTACGTTCAAATCAATTTAATAGTAAATTAATATGATGTATTACATAGGCATATTTCAATCGAACTTGTTAAAATATTATTTTTATTTTAGTTTATTTTCAAATTTGGAAATTGTTCGGAAACCTTATTAGGCTAGTCATATAAGGAAATTTAGCGGAAATAGCTGGAAGATTTTTGAAAATTTTGAAGTCCCGAATTAAACTTGTATTTTCCGGGTTATAGTGGCTGTGTTCGCAGGGGGGAAAGGTGTTCGAAAACAGTTTTTGACTGTAATACAAGAACGCTTAGAGATATCATAATGGAGGTTATTATAAAAAATTACCTCTTAAAATTCTACCCAAAAAATATCTTATAATTTTTTTTTGCAGAGTTGGCAGTTTTTCCAGCAAATGAACTTAGAATATCATATTTTTTTTATTTTCTGGGAAAATTCGTATAATCGGCGGAATACACACTGAAAATGAATGAAAAATTCAATGATATCATATAATTTATTATGTTCATAGAATGATTTTAGCAAAAAAATCGGCAGCTACTGTAAACGGCTGGAACCTCCCCACACGGTGGATCTTTATAAGCTGTGTTTGGATATTACAGCGGAAATCAGAGCACTAAGCAAACAGATAAATTATTACACATGACTTTGGAGCCACTTATTTCATGAACAATAATCGAACGCACTGAAGTGAACTACAAGCAATCTGTTAAAACGTAACCTCTCATGTTTATTTATGTTGCATGTTAATCAATTGCCTGATATTATAAGGGTATTAACAGATAACGTCCCGAAGATTTTGTAGAACATTGGATAGCGAAAAAGAATAATAACACAGAATTTAGCCAAAATGGCACCCTAATCTCAACAAGTCAATAACATTATTGACAATTCATGCGTCAAATTAAAATCTTCCTGCTCGATCAAAAAGGTCCAAGTCCAGCTTCGTCTGAGGCCTTTATTTTGTAATATTCGAACGTTTCAGATTTTGCTCTCTTAGCTCGATTTGCATTAAACGAACGATTGTGACGCGTCCCATCAATCAGACGTAATATCCGAACACGGCTATAAACAATTATTACCTTAAAAAAAGCCAACTAAAATAAGTTTTGACATCTGTCAAAAATATTTGGGTTGTAACCTTTACGAATGTTCATTTTTAGGTTAGGAAATATATTAGGCAATCCAAACCACGTGGCTTCCAACATGGCGTGGCGGTCAAACATTTGCTGACAGTCGTTAAACGTTTGTCAAAACAGTTTGTTCTTTTCCGTTGACCTGGCCAAGTATCTTGAAATTTTAACAATATAGTGTTTTTTGTGGATTGTGGCAAGGCGTTTTTGATTATTTTCAAGTAATAAACTTTAATTAATTATGCAGAGTGAGTATTTCAAGAAATTTATGTTGGAAAATCGAGATGTTGACGTCGTTTTCTCAACAGATCATTTATATGAGGGAAATATTTAGATTTCACGACGTCGGGTACACGGTAAAAGCTAACCTTGGCACGATTTCCATGATGTCCAGAACCCACTACTATGCACATATCAGGCATTTTTTCCAATTATAGCCAATAATATGGTCACGAAAAAATCTAATAACATTAAACGATTCTTACAAAAAACTCAAATTAAAAACCTTTCAAGTGTAAAAACTACATGAAAAAATGCTGCACTGATCACAATCTAAACAAAAGGAATAAACCCATGTTTGACCGCCACGCCACATTGAAAAACAATTTTGACAGATCGTTGGATTAGGCAATCCAAACCACGTGACTTCCAACATGGCGCACAGTGGGGAAATTCCAGATTTTACTGTTCAAAAATCTCTAGAGACCTTAATATCCATCGGATCAGGATAATTTTTTTTTTAAATTAAAGGTAATTAAATTCCCTACACATCTGTCGAGGCAGATTTTTAAATGACTCTATCAACTTTTATTAATGGCATAATAAACTGCCAATTAACTGTAAAAAATATATATTAAAAATTTAAATAATGAACCAATATCGCTATATTCATATGAAAATTAAATTTTTTAGTCTACACATAGTACATAAACTATATAGTAGTGAAATCAAACTGCGAAATACATAATTTGATAGCCAACAGCTGTCAAAAATATAAAATTAACACTAAAAATATTAAAAAAAAAAATAAAATATTTAAAAATTTGCCTCGACAGATAATAATAATATTTATTTACATTAATTTACATAGCACATACGCATATATTAATTAGATAACAGTGTAAATAAATATTGAGAATAGTGGCAGACTATAATAGTTACTAAAAGTAGGTGTCCGAGACTTCCTTAAGTTTTCGAAAAAACTTGACTGTAGGCCTCGAATTAAAGAATAAAAGATGTGTAGGAAATTTAATTACTTTTAATTTAAAAAAAAAATTATCCCGATCCGATGGATATTAAGGTCTCTAGAGATTTTTGAACAGTAAAATCTGGAATTTCCCCACTGTGTGGCGTGGCGGTCAAACATTTGTTGACAGTCGTTAAATGTTTGTCAAAACAGTTTGTGTTTTTCCGTTGGCCTGGCTAAGTATCTTGAAATTTTAACAATATAGTGTTTTTTGTGGATTGTGGCAAGGCATCTTTGATTGCTTTCAAGTAATAAACTTTATTTAATTATGCAGAGTGAGTATTTCAAGAAGTTGATGTTGGAAAATCGAGATGTTGGGGAGAGGTAAGTTTAAAATAGTTTTTAAGCATTTTATTCTAAACTCGCTACGTTTTCGAGTGCTAATTGTCTCACGACCTATGTTTAACAATCGTACTTGCACTGGTCACAATCTAAACAATAGAAATAAACCCATGTTTGACCGCCACGCCATATTGAAAAACAATTTTGACAGGTCGTTGGATTGCCTAATTGCCTAATTTATGGATGTAACCTATAAATGTACCATAACCTATAAGTCAACATCCACAAAGGTTACCAACCCAAATATTTTTAGACAGGTGTCAAAATACATTTTCCTCTTACAATAATATTTTTTTGATGCTGTCATATAACGAATTCTTTTTAATTTTTTTTACGGAAACCAAATCGAAAGGATGCAAGTATGATATATCGTTGAAATCGGAATTTTTACTGCTTTTCAATGGTTCGATTACAAATTGTAAGTAATCATAAAATAAACAACGTGTTGTGCCAAAACGGCACTAAGTGTAATATGATCTTTACTAAAACCTTTTCAGATCTTTTGGAGCATTAAAGAAACCCTCGTGCAAAGTTTCATCTAAATCCGTTTAGTAGTTTGCCGCTATCGTGCTAACATACATACACACATACATACACACATACATACACACATACATACACACATACATACACACATACATACACACATACATACACACACACATACACACATACATAGACACATACACAGTACACACACAGACATTTTTCAAAAACTACTTTCTTGGATTTCTGGAACCTCAAAACATAAAGATTTGATGTAATTGTGCGCGTTATTCTAATTTTTTTAAATTGCGTAGGCCATGACAATTAAGCAAAAACTGTTTTCTTGTTACGTAAAATACCTTTATTGTAAAAAATACAGCAAAATGTCAATTAGGAAAGTTATTCAGGCTGAATAGTTATGTGCAAAATTTCAAAAAAATCCACCAACTTTGAGAATTTTAATGTTTTTTCATTATAGTATCTGCATTTTACGCAAAAAAAATTAGATTTCGAAAGCGTTTGGCCCATCACATACCTAAGAAAATTTTCTTACTTATTTTAACGAAAAACCGCTCCCAAGGAATCACTACTTCCACGTCCAGATTTTTTATCTAAGTCACTTACGACGAAAAAAATTTGTATGTGGAAATAATTGTTTATGGAACTTAATAATATGATATTTGAAATCCTCTACCCCAAAAACCCATAAAACGATACCCCACATTGGTAGGGGGTGGTAGTGGGTGTGGATGAAGTAAACACACATTTTTTGAGGTTTCTGGTTCTTGTACACTTCCTAAATCACAATTTTTTTCATCCCCTTTAATAATGGGGTGGGGGTGGTAATGCCAATTTTTTTTTGAGACCTCAGCTTCTCTTGTATATACTAAATACCAATTTTATGGGCTCTTACCTGCTTGATTTACATATTTTCCCCAAATTTACCCCAATTTACCCCCCAACCCTTCGACGGAACAAGATGAAAATATAATCTAGTTCTAGATCTCGTTAAAGTAAATATGTGTATCAAATTTCAAGTCAATATCTCAAAGGGTTCCAGAGTAAACATGCGCACACAAAAAGTTACAGACAGACCGACAGAGAGAAATTTTTTTTTCTTTCAAACTTAAAATCTCGACGTTTCGTGACTTTCTAAGCCTATTTGAACAATAAAAATTTTTAAAAATTGTTTTGTCGTTACTATACTCCCACTGGACGTGGAAGTAAAATTACATTTGTCATAGATGAACCCGAAATAGAAACATAGGTAATATACAGATGTTGCGGAAAAAGATTAATATTATCAATGTAGGCGAATCTGCTTGAAATTTTGCATAGTGATTTAACTTTTGAATCTGAAAAATTCCTTACTGATATTTTGCTGCATCTCTTACAGAAAAGGTACTTTATCTTACAAGAAGGTAATATTCGTTCAACTGCCATATTCTACGTAATTTTAAAAAATATACTCAAAATTACTTTTTAGAAGAGCAAGAAGAATGTATCACCAAATGTTCAATCAAAATTTTAAAATTTGACTCATTGCCCACTTAATCGGAGGACACACCGTAAATATAATATGTCTATACTACGTGCAAAAAAGTAGTCAATGAAGGAATGGAGGTTTCTAATGTCAAAAAATTTTTTGAGACTTTAGTTTCTCTTATACACGGGGTGTCAACGGAATTATCAGACTAACCGTAGTTTCCAGAGTTTTTTTAAATAAAGGTCTTAAATTTGGCAGGGGTAGTATATACCAATAACGGCAAAGTTTTCATAATTTGACACCTTTCCATATCTTCCGGTTTCCCCGGAAATTACCTCAACTTTGAAATTTTAAGTGCAACACCCTGTATATTTTTACATTTTTGAATTCCGGAGGCGATTTTAAGTACGACTTCATAGTTTTAAAAATTTGTTGGGACTATTTGATTTTTTTAGGGCTATTTTCATTTTTGCAAATTGAAAATAAATTCTTCAAATTGTCAAATCCTTGAATTGCCAGAAAAAGTAACCGGTGAAAGTCAAATAATTAAATTTAATAAATTCAATACAAGTTAAACAGAAATTTTTAACACTTATCATATAAGCAAAAACTTAAAAAATTTCGATTTTAGGTCATTTTTGCCATTTTGATGATGAAGTAAGTAATGAAGTTTAGACGTAATTAACATTATGCCGCTATGTAATTTTGTCAGTAATTTAAGATTTTAGCAGTTAAGTTAGAATGCACTACATCTGATTGACATGCCAATGAAAATACTACTAAATTAGCACCGAAACAATAAATACGGGAATCTATTATTCAACAATATTTGAATTTTTTTGTGATGTTGTTATTCTTTCATAGTCTTGTACATACTAAAATCTAAAATCGTCTGCCAATTATCGAATCGTTATTTTTTTCATAAATTTCATAAAAAAACGAATAGCAGACATTAACTAATTGTTTGACAATATTTGAATTTCGTTGCAATGTTGTTATTTTTGTATATAATCTTGTGCATGATGAAATTGTCTGCAAATTGTCAAATCATTACTTTTTATCATAAATTTCATGAAAAACTAATGTCAGACGCTAACTAATCGTTCAATACGTTGTCAACTTTTTCAACTTTCGAATTATTTTTTTCTTTAGTGTTCTGCAATTCCAAAATCTCTGCCAATGATTATATCAACACTTGTTCGCATGAACTCCATAACAAATTCTGTTTCAACTCCGAACGTATCATTGCATAGTATGTACAAAGTAATACAGTTTCTTAAAATCACCGCGAACGCATGTGCTTGTCGTAATCGTCTGCAAAGTAGTTTTTGACAATTTTCATGTCATTAATGATAATTCAGTTAAATGGCAGACGCGAACTCATTGTTCTCAAATGTCCATTTTTCTTGCAAGTTAAGTTACTTTTTTTTTGGCCCGCCTGCACGCGGAAATCATCTGCAGATTAGCTTCCGCTGGATTGTTTTTGTTCAAAGTTTCACAAAAACCATTTTGCAGAAGCTAACTGATCGTTCAAAACGTTATAGTGCAGGCAAATCCAGTTTTAAGTATGAACTATCTGGGGACAGCTATTTCTTTATCGAAATGGATAGCTTTATTCATGTAGAATGAGAATATAAAAGTTCCGAAAAATCCCAATGTGAGCTAAAGCCACCATTTAGAAAAAATGGCCGCCAGATCCGTTTCTTTTAGAAGGACATATCTCAGTAACCATTGCTCCGATTTTAGATTTCTTTTTTTGTTCTCTTCCCCTTTATATACAATCGAAAGTGTTATTACATCTTTGGGCATAAAATAGAAGATAACTGAAGGAAATAAGACTTGATTTCTTGGAAATATACAAGGTGTCCAATTAGTGCTTCCTCGGAAGATTGTGCAAAAACGGGTAACTTTATAAAAAACCTTTTTTAACAAAACTTTCAATGTTTCATCTCTACTACAACGTGAAATTATTTTCAATTATACAAGGTGTCACAAAAAGGAGTTACACAAGAATATATAATTTTTTTAATGGAATACCCTTTAATTTTTTAGCGGCAGTTAAGCCTCTAAGGGTCCTGAATTACACCCAAAAATGTTTTGCCAATCAGATGCACCGTTGCCAAGTTATAATTTTTTTCCTGTTTTTTTGGCAAATTACAAACATTTTTTTGACTACCATATCTCCGCGATTTATTCATTGTTTTTTCTAAAAATGTAGGTTGTTATTCGATAATGATGCATTTACTGAAAAACATTTTTGAAATAAATTATTATTGGGTGTCCAAAATATTTGTTTACATTTCTTGTTATTTAATTATTATTTTTCTCAAATTTTTTAAATGGAATGCCTATATTTTTTACATGGATGAATAAAGCATAAAATTCCCCACATTCTAGTATTATACACTTAATTTTTATTTCAAACCGTTTTTGAGATATGATTATTTCAAATAAGTTTTGCGTAAATTGAGGTGCTTTTTATTTTAGCATTAAAATCTAGTATGGCTTTGGTCTTTTTTTGCGTTTGTTTTTCACTCTATGACATTTCTCTAATGTATTTAAGATTATCGTGATTAAGTTGAATTAATATTGTCAATATTTAAAAATACGAATTATAATTATTGTCAATAAGATTTAATATCTATGCATATGGTAAATATTATGTTATTGTTGAATGTGATGGAAATTGTTTATTGGCATCAAGAATGTATGGTCAAAAATATCCCTATAGATGTCCTGATGTGAGGTCTCTAGAAAATTTGAAAGAACGTTTTGAACGTACTGGAAATTTTGCATATGAAAAGAAGGCGAGACGACGAGATGTATTGTAATGAAGAAAATGAGCTGGCTATAACTTTAGCGGCAATCGAAAATCCTACGGCAAGTGTTTGGGAGTTAAGTAGGGATTTAGGGTCAGTGAATCTAGTGTTTCCCTATGTCTTCGTAAAAATAAGTTTCACCCCTATCGAGCTCAGCTGCATCAAGAGCTTTGGGATGTGGATTTAAATCGTAGATTAAATTTTTGCCAGAGGGCTCAAAACCAAATTGGAGAAAATAAAGAATTTTTCAAATTTGTATTGTTCACGGATGAATCAACGTTTCATCTCAACGGATTTGTGAATAGGCACAATTTTCATTATTATGACAGAAAATACCCTCGTGTTGCACAGAAAATCAGAACCAGAGTTTAAATGTAAGGGGAGGAATTGTACATGATTATGTTATTCATCCTCGCTTTTTTGAGGGAAATGTGAATGGAGCAGTCTTCTTAGATTTTACGCAAAATACGTTTCCACAAATAATCGAGCATATTCCTGATTACATTATAAATAGTATGTGACTACAACTTGAAGGTGCACCACCACATTTTGGTACAAATGTTCGTCAGGCCATTTGTAATCAGTTTCCTGAAAGGTGGATAGGAAGAGGAGGTCCAATATTTTAATAAACTGTTAAATAATATCTAATTTATTATTTTATTAAATTATGTTAGGTCTCATTACAAGGCCGCCTAAGTCACCCGACCTGACTACAGTGGGTTTTTTTCTTTGGGGATTTGTAAAGTCAGACGTTTATAAAGTAGAACCACCGACTCGAGAAGATATGATGGAAAGGATTGGTCGGTGTGTCAGTCTTATAAATGTTGATATGTTACACTGTGTAAGGCGCTCATTTATCAAGAGACCTCAGTGTTACCTGAATCAAAATGATGGACATTTTGAGCAGTTGTTAGGTTAGTTTCAATATCGTGAAAAAAAATTATTGCTCAAGAACCGTTCATAAAAGAAAATGAACGATATCAAAATGTGAGAAATTGTAAGCCTTACTCATCCATTTAAAAAAATTATAGGCATTCCATTTAAAAAAAATTGAAAAAAATGTACAACAAAATATAGATTTTAATGCTAACATAAAGAGCACCTTAATTTACGCAAAAATTATTTGATATAATCATATCTCAAAAAACATTTTAAATAGAAATAAAGAGATATTAAAATGTCAGGAATTGTATATTTTATTCATTCATGTAAAAAAAAGTATACCTAGGCATTCCATTTAAAAAAAATGAGAAAAATAATAATTAAATATCAAGAAATGTACGCAAATATTTTGGACACCCCATATGCTAAAGATTTATTTCAAATATGTTTTTCAGTAAATACGTAATTATCAAACAACGTCCCACATTTTTAGAAATAACGGTTAATAAATCGCGGAGATATGCCAGTCAAAATTGTTTGTAAACTGCCCAAAAAAAAAAACAGAAAAAAACAGCTTGGCAAAATATTTTAGGGTGTAATACAGGGCCCTTGGAATCTTACCTGGCATTAAGGAAATACAGGCTGTTCTATTTAAAAAAATTATACTTTCTTGTGTGACTCATTTTTGTGACACCTTGTATAATTGAAAATAATTTTAAGTTGTAGTAGAGACGAAACATTGAAAGTTTTGTTAAGAAAGTTTTTTTATAAAGTTAGCCGTTTTGCACAATCTTCCGAGAGAACACTGACACCCTTTATGCCTTAATGTACATTATTAAAAATGATTACAATTTTATATATAAATAACTATTACTCCGTTAATGTTTGAGTTAGTAACATCGGCCAAAAAAACAAATGAAAGCTAATTGTGTGCTCTAGAACTTTTATGGAAATTATTTTTTTTAAAATTGACTAGAAATTTCAGTACAAACGTCTCGAATTTACAAAAATTTAAATTTCCGTAATATTTAAATTATTTTTAAATTTCCTAAGTTTATCGTTTAATTTATCGTAAAATATGTAATCATACTTTCTGTAAAATGTGAAGTGAGGAATGGAACAAAAAAAATAAATCTAAAATCGGAGCAACGGTTACTAAGATATATGATTTTAAAGAAAATGTCTCTAGCGGTCATTTTTTCTAAATGGCGGCTTTAGCTCACGTCGGGATTTTTTTCAACTTTATGTACTTATCCTACATTAATAGAGCTATCCATTGCGATAAACAAATAACTGTCCCCAAATAGTTCACTCCAAACCCATTTTACACTGAGATTTGCCTGGTTAGTTTTCAATTACAAATAAACAATAAATTTGTAATGTCGCTGCAATCGAAGAAACTTTCTTTATACGCTTATAATTCGTCAAATACTTACAATAATTAACCCTTAAATTGGCAGACGCTAACTAATCGTTCTCGGGTATCTGTCACTACCTCCCGGTCTATATATCTGGAAAGTAATTAGTAACGTTTGTATTTATGTAGTTCTGCGATGGTAATTACTGTACTAAACATTCCATTACTTATGTACCCCAAACTTTAGTTAGTTTCATTAAATAAGGTAATATATTTTAAAGTCGTGTTTAATTTAGAATTTTTATACCACGCTCGTTTATATTTTCTACTGCAAAGTCATTAGTGTAAAGAAATAAACCAAAAAAATATTTAGCCGTGCTAATAATGTGATACTTTATTATTTTCAGAGCAGTTTCGACGAGAATGGTTGCCGGAATGTGGTGGTTTTTTACGTTAATAATGATATCTTCTTATACGGCTAACTTGGCAGCTTTTCTCACAGTAGAACGAATGGATTCGCCGATAGAAAGCGCCGAGGACTTAGCAAAACAAACAAAAATTAAATATGGAGCTTTAAGAGGAGGTTCAACGGCTGCTTTCTTTAGGGTATGTACGAGGAAAATCGCTGGCGCCACCTAATCTGCAAGTGTAAAAACTTGGTACTTAGTTGGCAGAGTTTGCACGGGTAATATAAAGATGAGTTACCAGCAGAATGAATTATGTCAACGCGGAAAAAATGTATTAATGGAACTAAGTTTTTTGAATCTGACTACATTTGCTGATTTTGAGAATCACAGAAAATAGCAATTGAAAATAAAAAATAAACAGTAATTTTTCTTAATTTCAATATTATACATTTAACAAAAATATTAAATTAATATTTCATAAAAACCATTAATGATATACCTAGTTCTCTAATTTAGGAATATTTTTCCCAACATCACAGTGGCGTAATTAGAATTTTGGTTTGGGGGAGCCCAAGCAAAAAATTCTAAGACTTAATAGAAGTAATCGAATTATAAATGAAAGGTACCTACACCCTACACTCTAAATATCAATCGCCTCTTAATTTTTATACCTCGGGCTCCCCACCTGCCTACGCCACTGCAACATCGTTTTATGTAGATATTGCCATTACGTTGATACTATTAGTACTGAAATTCCCCATTTTTTTAGAGAATGATTTCCGATGTCTTATTGAACAAATTTCAAGTCAACTGCAGACATTTTCAATTTTTAATTATTATACTCTTCGCAAAAACGAAGAGTATATTGTATTTGATCGGCACATTTCAAAAATCGTAAATATCGCTCGTAGGGAAAATCATTGTGTTAGTGGACGAATTCTGAACAACTTTCAAAATGTCCGTCTGTCCGTCTGTGCGTCCGTCACGTTTCTTGTAAGCACGATAACTTAAGAAAGAAAAGTCTGATTGTATTGAAATTTAGAAAGTAAGTTAGTGTTAGCTAAAGGAAGAACCCTATTGTTTTTGAAGAAAATCGATCGGTAAATAAAAAAGTTACTAATTATTTAATTTAAAAAAAAATATTCTCTTAATTTTTTTCGCTTGTACTAAAATGGAAATCTTGCGAAATATTATTTCCATAATATATTTTTTTTGTTTATGAATTTTACTAATATATATTTCATAGAAGTACGAGTTGAAATATGTATGATTGTCGAAAGATATAGGTATATCACAGACAATCAATTTTCGTAGCAATGTGTGGTGGCGCAGCGGCTAAAGGTCCAAAGGTTCCGTGTTCGAATCCCACACAGGTTGGATATTTTTTTTCATATAATTTTTTTCACAACAAAGATGGTATCACAAAATTTAGGATATCCAAAAACTAACATTATTTACAAGAAAACTGTGAAGAGTATCCTATAGAATGTGTAACAATTATATATAAAAAGCTGAGTAAATTGGCGAAGAGTACGTTTTTAGCTTGTTTCATAATATGGTTAGCCATAAAATGAAAGCAAATTGTTGTGAAATACTTGAAATAATTCTTTCCATAATACAACGTATTGTTTATTAAGTAAAATTTTAACAAATTAGATGTTATTGATACATAATTTCTTATCCTGATATCCTGGCATCCGACATTTCTTAGGCAAGTCACCTTATTCATTACGCTTAGCTCCAATATTTTCACACAAAGTAAATTTTTGTTCCAGTAGGTTTAATTTGAAGTATTACAGGAGAAGTGGCAATAAGCCACTTATTTGGCTCCAGCTTAGCACAAGCGAGTACCACTTTGATTCTTACATACGTCAAAGATTTTACGTTTTCGCACTATATATTTAAAAATCTTTGCAGTACTCTCTTGGGTTTGGTGTAACACAACCACCCAAAAGCACAAAAAACGGTGATTTTTCACATATTTGAAACTTTATGGATGATAAAAATTCGAACTACGTAAAATGTATATTGTTCGGCGTATCAAATGTTGAAGTTTGAAAAAGCAGTAATTTTTTTAAACTTGCTTCTTATTTAAAAAAAGTGCTGCTGTTGGGACCAAAAAAGGGCCTGCATTTTCATTCTATAGAAATAAGGAACTTTATTATCCTTTTTACAAGGGAAATATTTTTTAAATTTCACTAAGTAGCAAATTACGGCAAATGGTATGAATAATAAAGATGTTTCGACATCTAAAGCTAGGCAGTTTGATAATGATTGGTTTATTTAATTTTATAGATTAGATATACTATTCCATGGTTAGTGACGAATCTGTCCCTGGCTTGAACGAATTTTAATATCTAATAAAAATTGTTCCAGTTGAGTGGGAAATGATGTGTGATTTTTTACTTTAAGAAAATATTTAGATTTACTAAATAAAGTGACCAAATAATATTGCAATATTTCTTAAAAGATCTAACCAGGGACATAGAGAATAGCTAATGCCCGAAGGTTTAAAAAATATTGAGCCGTTCTCTTAAGAAATCCTAACATTTTATTTGCCTGCCCGATTAGTTGTTCGAGAAAATGAAAGCTTATGATCAAATATAACGCCTAAATCATTCACAGTGCTTACGTTACGCAAGCTCACGTTATTAATGATATAGTCAGGACAACTTACCATTGAATGTCATAGAATAGCATTTATTAACATTGTTGTCATCTTCACACCATGACTAAATTGAAACAAGTTTTTTTTTTTTAAATTTGGGTGCAGTCATTCAGAGAATAAATGTCGCTAAATATTTTTAGATCTTTCGCAAACAGTAAAAATTTACAAACAATATTCTTTCTACTTTTCTTTGTTGGTTAGATATAAATTGATAAAGCCATCTAGACTACATAGAAGCGCATCAATCTCGTCACTGGTGCACGTATTGTTTATTTTTCGTAACGCAATTAATTCATTATAAAGCTATATTTCTGGTTTTTTCGAATTGGGCCTACTGCCAATCCCATTCCTGATTTTCATGCCTAGTCTAGTTCCGATTTATTATTATTAATTATTGTTAATGTTATTACTAATTGTTATTTTATTAATAAAATTGCTCCGCCTGTTGAACGAAATCATTGCTATTGTTCAACAAATTAGTTCAGGCAAATAGATCAGAGATCTATTGCTCCGACTATACATCCTTAATTCCATTCCAGGAAGTTCGATTGTAGGGAATAAGGTGCCAATACACAAACGATAGTCTTTGATTGCTACCTGTATTAGGAGCATACTTAGAAGTTGCTATAAATCACTTTAATTTTATAAGATTTAATGTTGACTAGCGATAGTGACATAAACATTATTTATAAAATAGCCCGATATTCAGTTTGTAACGTATAAGCTGATTTGTAATTTTGTGCAAGAATGTCTTAATAGTCAGTGTAACTAACAATTCAGTTTCAGAGGATAAAATAATATTTTCCGCAATTTTAATAGAGCAAATTAGTATTTGAGAAGCAGTATGGTAACAATACACCGTTCTGTTACCTGAACATTATAAAGCCACATTGCTAATTAGAATAATAAAGATGTTTCGACATCTAAAGCTAGGCAGTTTGATAATGATTGGTTTATTTAATTTTATAGATTAGAAAGGAATATCAATATACTATTCCATGGTTAGTGACGAATCTGTCCCTGGCTTGAACGAATTTTAATATCTAATAAAAATTGTTCCAGTTGAGTGGGAAATGATGTGTGATTTTTTACTTTAAGAAAATATTTAGATTTACTAAATAAAGTGACCAAACAATATTGCAATATTTCTTAAAAGATCTAACCAGGGACATAGAGAATAGCTAATGCCCGAAGGTTTAAAAAATATTGAGTCGTTCTCTTAAGAAATCCTAACATTTTATTTGCCTGCCCGATTAGTTGTTCGAGAAAATGAAAGCTTATGATCAAATATAACGCCTAAATCATTCACAGTGCTTACGTTACGCAAGCTCACGTTATTAATGATATAGTCAGGACAACTTACCATTGAATGTCATAGAATAGCATTTATTAACATTGTTGTAATCTTCACACCATGACTAAATTGAAACAAGTTTTTTTTTTTTAAATTTGGGTGCAGTCATTCAGAGAATAAATGTCGCTAAATATTTTTAGATCTTTCGCAAACAGTAAAAATTTACAAACAATATTCTTTCTACTTTTCTTTGTTGGTTAGATATAAATTGATAAAGCCATCTAGACTACATAGAAGCGCATCAATCTCGTCACTGGTGCACGTATTGTTTATTTTTCGTAACGCAATTAATTCATTATAAAGCTATATTTCTGGTTTTTTCGAATTGGGCCTACTGCCAATCCCATTCCTGATTTTCATGCCTAGTCTAGTTCCGATTTATTATTATTAATTATTGTTAATGTTATTACTAATTGTTATTTTATTAATAAAATTGCTCCGCCTGTTGAACGAAATCATTGCTATTGTTCAACAAATTAATTCAGGCAAATAGATCAAAGATCTATTGCTCCGACTATACATCCGTAATTCCATTCCAGGAAGTTCGATTGTAGGGAATAAGGTGCCAATACACAAACGATAGTCTTTGATTGCTACCTGTATTAGGAGCATACTTAGAAGTTGCTATAAATCACTTTAATTTTATAAGATTTAATGTTGACTAGCGATAGTGACATAAACATTATTTATATAATAGCCCGATATTCAGTTTGTAACGTATAAGCTGATTTGTAATTTTGTGCAAGAATGTCTTAATAATCAGTGTAACTAACAATTCAGTTTCAGAGGATAAAATAATATTTTCCGCAATTTTAATAGAGCAAATTAGTATTTGAGAAGCAGTATGGTAACAATACACCGTTCTGTTACCTGAACATTATAAAGCCACTTTGCTAATTAGAATTTTACAGTGTAGTAACTATGTATGTGGAATCAAGAATGAAATAACAGAATATATTATTTTCAGGATTCGAATTTTTCTACATATCAGAGAATGTGGGCATTTATGGAATCCCAGAGACCATCTGTCTTTACATCGAGCAACCAAGAAGGGGTCGAACAAGTTGTCAAGGGAAAAGGCAGCTATGCTTTTCTTATGGAATCTACGTCCATTGAATATGTGATTGAGAGAAACTGCGAGCTCACTCAAGTGGGCGGTATGCTCGATTCCAAAGGATATGGCATTGCAATGCCTCCAAGTAAGCGTAATATAATATTGTTTACTTCGGCTGAAATTCAATAAAATTTGATATCAACTCGATCAAATTTTACTGTACCCTTGATTTGTCCTGTAGAAAACACACATTTATGAAAATATTTTATACTTTACTTACATATACAGTCTTTCAAGAATTTTGTCGAACTTTCCGTTACTTTGTGACTGTGCATTATAACAAATGGAAATAGTCTTACTGTGTTAAAGAAGTTACTATTTTGACAATCGCCGTGTAACCGCGGTTTCGTAGCTTCGTTACATTATGAAACACAATGAACTTATATCACAAATGCAATGAATATATTCTAAGTATTTGTTACCTGCTGTAGCAGATCAAATAACAGAGCTAATCCTAGTTTTAATTGATCGTTACGTAGATGTATATTGTTGTATTTATTATATTTATAAATTTCTATTGTTTCTAGGGAATTTAGTTTATAACCCTTTTGAGAAGTATGTAATATTTCGTTACATTTATTATGTGGATATGTGTGTCCTGTTTGTAAAAAATGATTTGCAAAATTAGAGTTTGTTTTGTTATGCTCAAATGGTGACATATGTTCTTTAAATCTAGTTTTATAATTTCTTTCAGTCTGGCCTATATGACATATATTGCATTTTTAACATTTAAGCTTATAGCCCGGGAAACAGCGACCTTTTGGGGATAGTCATTTCATCAAGGCTGGTTTTTGTTTATATAATAGTTTATTACGTACACATACATGAAACAGCGCCGGTGGTCAGCTGCTCAAGTAACGGTGGAGGTAGGTGCTGATCAAAGTTGAAATTTTGTATGTTGTTTAATTATGTTAAAAAGTGATAAAAATCATAGCCAGCCGTTAAAATGGTAGTGGATAATACGTCTGCTGTTCATGTAAACATGTTGATTAAAAGTTTAAATTTTAATAATTTCATCAAGGTTCAAATTTTGTTAAATAACAATATGTATAATGTATTTCACGAAAAACCGAGTCAGCTGATTCGATTGCTGATTCCGTATTTTGTTGAAATGTCAAAAAGTGCCAGTTTTGATTCATTCCTGCCGAGCCGAATTTCCGATTTGCCCTGTACAATTTACGATGCGGACCTACTAGAACTCTTCCTCTTTCCATCGCGACATCATACGGCCGGTCCCGCTGGTGTATTTCGAGAAATATGAAAGTTTAAAAATTGCATATTTTTGCACTTTATTTGGAATATTTTTGTATTACGGTGTTTCGCCTATATCTCGGAAAAGGTTGGAATTAGCTCAAAAAAAAACTCTCAAAGGAAAAGTTCTTTTCATGAGGAATAGTCCGGTTCCATCAGAGTTTTCCTAAACTGTTCCGTTTGAGAGATATTGACTTGAATATGTGGCGATGTACGGCGGGAAATTGGACATGTTTTGCTTAAAACCTACATAACTTCTAAACGGTGGTTATTAGGCAAAAAGAACTGCACCCTAACGAAATTGTAGAGAATTAAATTATCTAAAAGTCTTTTTTGTTAATTTCTGTCATATTCCAAAAATTAATTAGCCAGGAGCAGTTAAAGTGGAGCTTTTTTTCTTTCCGGCAAATTTCAGTGTAAAATGGGTTTGGCGTGAACTATTTGGGGACAGTTATTTGTTTATCGCAATGGATAACTTTATTAATTTAGGATAAGTACATAAAGTCGCAAAAAATCCGGACGTGAGCTAAAGCCGCCATTTAGAAAAAATGACCGCCAGGGACATTTTCTTTAAAATCATATATCTTAGTAACCGTTGCTCCGATTTTAGATTTATTTTTTCTGTTCAGTTCCTCACTTCACATTTTACAGAAAGTATGATTACATATTTTACGATAAATTAAACCATAAACTTAGGAAATTAAAAAATAATTTAAATATTACGGAAATTTAAATTTTTGTAAACTCGAGACGTTTGTACTGAATTTTCTAGTCAGTTTTTGAAAAAATAATTTTAATAAAAGTTCTAGAGTACACAATTAGTTTTCAGTTGTTTTTTAGCCGATGTTACTAACTCAAATATTAACGGAGTAATAGTTATTTATATATAAAATTGTAATCATTTTTAATAATGTACATTAAGTTATAAAGGGTGTCCAGTCAGTGTTTTCTCGGAAGATTGTGCAAAACGGCTAACTTTATAAAAAAACTTTCTTAACAAAACTTTCAATGTTTCATCTCTACTACAACTTAAAATTATGTTCAATTATACAAGGTGTCACAAAAACGAGTCACACAAGAAAGTATAATTTTTTTAAATAGAACAGCCTGTATTTCTTTAACGCCAGTTAAGCCTCCAAGGGCCCTGTATTACACCCTAAAATATTTTGCCAAATTATTTTTTTCTTGTTTTTTTTTTTGGGCAGTTTACAAACATTTTTGACTGGCATATCTCCGCCATTTATTAATCGTTATTTCTAAAAATGTGGGATGTTGTTTGATAATGATGTATTTACTGAAAAACATATTTGAAATAGATCTTTAGTATAACGGGTGTAAATATTTGCGTACATTTCTTGATGTTTAATTATATTTTTCTCATTTTTTTAAATGGAATGCCTAAGTATACTTTTTTACATGAATGAATAAAACATACAATTCCTCACATTTTAATATCTTTTTGTTTCTATTTCAAACGTTTTTTGAGATATGATTATATCAAATAATTTTTGCACAAATTAAGGTGCTCTTCATTTTAGCATTAAAATTTATATTTTGTTTTACATTTTTTTCAATTTTTTTTTATGGAATGCCTATAATTTTTTTAAATGGATGAGTAACGCTTACAATTTCTCACATTTTGATATCGTACACTTTCTTTTATGAACGGTTGTTGAGCAATAATTTTTTTCACGATATTGAAACTAACCTAACAACTGTTCAAAATGTCAATCATTTTGATTCAGGTAACACTGAGATCTCTTGATAAATGAGCGCCTTACACAGTGTAACATATCAACATTTATACGATTGAAACACCGACGAATCCTTTCCATCATACCTTCTCTAGTCGTTGATTCTACTTTATGAACGTCTGACTTCACAAATCCCCAAAGAAAAAACCCACTGAAGTCAGGTCGGGTGACTTAGGCGGCCATGTAATGAGACCTAACATAATTTAATAAAATAATAAATTAGATATTATTTAACAGTTTATTAAAATATTGGACCTCCTCTTCCTATCCACCTTTCAGGAAACTGATTACTAATGGCCTGACGAACATTTCTACTAAAATGTGGTGGTGCACCTTCAAGTTGTAATCACATGTTATTTGTAATCAGAAATATGCTCGATTATTTGTGGAAACGTATTTTGCGTAAAATCTAAGAAGACTGCTCCATTCATATTTCCCTCAAAAAAGCGAGGATGAATAACATAATCGTGTACAATTCCTCCCCTTACATTTAAACTCTGGTTCTGAACAATACAAATTTGAGAAATTCTTCATTTTCTCCAATTTGGTTTTGAGCCCACTGGCAAAAATTATTTTACGAAGACATAGGGAAACACTAGATTCACTGACCTCTAAATCCCTACTTAACTCCCTTACACTTGCCGTAGGATTTTCGATTACCGCTAAAGTTATAGCCAGCTCATTTTCTTCATTACAATACATTTCGTCGTCTCTTCCAGTACGTTCAAAACGTTTTTTCAAATTTTCTAGAGACCTCACATCAGGACATCTTCTATAGGGATATCTTTGACCATACATTCTTGATGCCAATAAACAATTTCCATCACATTCACCAATAACATAACATTTACCATAGATATTAAATCTTATTGGCAATAATTATAATTCGTATTTTTAAATATTAACAATATTAATTCAACTTAACGATAATCTTAAACACATTAGAGAAATGTCATAGAGTGAAAAACAAACGCAAAACAAAAGACTAAAGCTGTATTGGATTTTAATGCTAAAATAAAAAGCACCTCAATTTACGCAAAACTTATTTGATATAATCATATCTCAAAAACGGTTTGAAATAAAAATGAAGTGTATAATATTAGAATGTGGGGAATTTTATGCTTTATTCATCCATGTAAAAAAAATATAGGCATTCCATAAAATAATAATTAAATAACAAGAAATGTAAACAAATATTTTGGATATCCGGTATAATAATAATTTATTTGAAAAATGTTTTTCAGTAAATGCATTATTATCGAATAACACCCTACATTTTTGGAAAAAACAATTAATAAATCTCGGAGATATGGTAGTCAAAAAAATGTTTGTAATTTGCCAAAAAGAAACAGGAAAAAAATTATAACTTGGCAACGCTGCATCCGATTGGCAAAATGTGTAATTCAGTACCCTTATAGGCTTAACTGGCGCCAAAAAATTAGAGGGTATTCCATTAAAAAAATTATACATTCTTGTGTAACTTCTTTTTGTGACACCTTGTACAATTGAAAATAATTTCACGTTGTAGTAGAGATGAAACATTGAAAGTTTTGTTAAAAAGGTTTTTTTATAAAGTTACCCGTTTTTACACAATCTTCCGAGGAAGCACTAACTGGACACCTTGTATATTTCCAAGAACTTAAGTCTTATTTTCTTCAGTTATCTTCTATTTTATGCCCAAAGATGTAATAACACTTTCGATTGTACATAAAAAGGGGAAGAGAACGAAAAAAAAGAAATCTAAAATCAGAACAATGGTTACTGAGATATGTCCTTCTAAAAGAAACGGTTCTGGCGGCCATTTTTTCTAAATGGTGGCTTTAGCTCACAATGGGATTTTTCGGGACTTTTATATCCTCGTTCTACATGAGTAAAGCTATCCATTTCGATAAAAAAATAGCTGTCCCCAGATAGTTCATACTCAAAACTGGCCACTTTTGATTCGTTCGTTCCGAGCCGAATTTTCGAATTTTGCCATGCAATTTCTGATTAGGTTTAACTGGAAGCCTTCCTCTTTACGTCGCGACATTGTATGGCCGTTCCGCTGGTGTTTTTCGAAAAATATGAATGTGTCCAGATCACATGTTTTTGCAATTTCTTCGGCTCTCAAATGCGAGCTATTTTTTCCTATTTTTCGCAGATATCTCCGAAACGGTGAGAGCTAGCTCGAAATAAAAAATAGGTCAAATGAGTATTTTTCATTACGAATCTTTTGCTGCTGTCAGAATTTCGATATTTTTTTTCGTTTCGGAGATATTTACTGAAGTGTCGGCGATGTACGGCAAAAAATTGCATATTTTGTGTTTCAAAAGTACCGTCAACTTCTTCATTTTGGCTCCTAGGCCAAAAAACTACTCTTACGAATTTAAATAGGATTCATTTTGCTGAAAGTTTTTTTTTTGAATTGCGGCAAAAATGAGGAAACTGGAGGGGGCGGACTTTCGGACTTCCCTTTTTTCGGGATAATTTCGCCATTTTGTCACCGTAATTAATCGGTATTTAACTGAATTTAATATCATATACGAAGTCCATTTAATATCATGTATTACCTGTTCCATTAATCTCGGCCCTTCAAAACAAAAGTTTCTGTGAAAAATTATTTTTTAATGTTTACATGCATTTTCTAGGAAAACTTTTTTTTCATTTACTCGAATAGCAGCTTCCAAAATCGCGGGTGCTCTAGTTGACCGCCGTTTCGTGTATGTACAGACAATTAACTACTACATATGCGAACATCAGTCTTAATGATAAGAGTCCCAAAAATGTATCGCTGCCTCCCGGTCTATTATAAACTACCAATTTTTTAAATTTTGGTGTTTAATCTTTAGCGCCAAACAATAGATTTGATAGTTTTTGAGACGGTTTAAAAGCTACTTTAACATTAATATGATAGGGAATTTCAGATAGTCTGTCAGATATTGGCCCGAAGTATGTAAATACATCTCTCTTACATACTTTAGGCCAATATCTGACAAGATATCTCAAACTCTCTCGTATTAATGTTAACATGCTCTACGGGATACCTCACGCATTACATTTTGGAGAATTTCAACTGTCTCACATGCGTTTCTAATTTCGGTTTGGAGGTCCTCAATGTTTTCAGGGGCAGTTTGAAATACCTTGTCTTTAATGTAACCTTAGAGGAAAAAATCCAATGGAGTAATATCTGGTGATCGAGGTGTCCATAGAATGGGTCCATATGTACCTATCCATCTGTTTGTCATAACTTGATTTAAATAATTTGCAACGATTACAGCAGTGTGAGATGGAGCCCCATCTTGTTGAAAATATGAATAATTTAATCTGTTTATGTTAATTTATGAAGAAAATCTTAAAACTGAAAATTATATATATCCACGGAATGCAGAAGCGAAAGGAACAGAGTGTTCCAGATTCATTCGTAAAAATCAAAGGTTTAATACCTTCGGGCTGATAATTTACTGATATAAACTTTCAAAAGAACTTTTTACGCTTAGGGAGTGACTGACTATAGAGATTATTGAACTTATGTAAGCTTTGTAAAAAATAAGTTTTAACATCTAGGTTATTGATATTAAGTCTAAAATCGGCGAATAGGGAAAATAAATTATAAAGTTTTGGCATTTGGTGATTATACGCGCCCTAGGGTTATTATTAAGAGACAAAAGAGTGCCCAATGCACAAGGGGTAGCTTCACATTTAAAAACCACCCCTAGGATGCTCTGCCGCGATTTTTCACATTTTTGGTTGGTTTCCAAAACATTTTATACCTTTTGTTAATACTCTATATAAAATTAAAATAAGGTCCTATGCATATTTCCGATAGGAATCAGAATTTTTCAAGTTGGCAGGGTCGGCGGTAATTAACGCAAATATCTCGCGAATCATTGGTACTATGACAAAAATGGTAAGCACATTTTTTGTTCCGCTAAATTCTCTATAAACTTCTTAACAGGTTAATTTTATTAGAACTAACTGTTTACGACTTATAGCGCAATTAAACTTGTAAAGAGTAGTTTTCTTGAAATATTTGAAGAGCTAAGTGGATAAAGGAGTTATGTGACATTTTTGAAAATTTTGAGATTTCTACATAGACAACTATTTTAACTTATAATCTATCATTTCAATAAGTTTTTAGGATAATAAGCCTTTCCTAAATGCGTTTTAATGTTTGATAAAGGTGTTATGTATATATGGTTTTTATATAATTTAATGGATAATGGTGTCATGATCACATACCACCTTTATCCATTACTGTGCGATATTAAATTGTTTTAATCCAAAACACTTTGCTTTGTAAGTTATGTTATATTGACATTAATGTGACAAGTTGTGTTAAGTGTTTCTTACTATTATAGTGAAAATGACCAGTCGTAATAAACTGATATTACAAATGGCAATGAATAAACGATTTCATGAATCATGTAAGATGTTTATAAATTGGCTGATATTTGGGAATAGTGCTTATAGTGTTTTAAGCCATATATTCATTTCGTTCAATTTCGAAATGGTATGAGATGGTACAAGAGTCGAGATGGTACTTGAGTATTCAATTGCTGTAAACACATTTATACCTTTTGGCAATTCAGCAGAAATCAATCACATAGTGGCAATTTCTTCCCAGGCAAGTTTTAATAATGTTTTAAAAACAAAATATTATCAATATAAAATGCAATAATAAAATACGAATTTACCAAAGTATTCTAGCAAATTAGTCTGTAAATCAGAAATACTGGAAAGTGACGCTTTGCGGTGTTGATTTTTGTACAAACATTTTTATGCTGACAAGTAGAAGAGGGCTGGACCGTAGAAATTTTTATGACAAGAACAAAACTGATATCTGGTATGGCTTCTGCCCACCCAATATTTTGAAAGAGCATTAAATTGTTTAAGGCAAATCTGGCGAATTCCGAAATTCTTGCGGAAAAAATAATAAGTATGATAATTACGCCAATCAAGTCAAGGGTCATTTGGATTTATAAAGTTATCGTTTAAGAATTACGGGGTTCGCTATGCTTACATCTATTGGGTTATCTGTGAAAAATCCCTGCCTACCCAATAAAAATGCTGAAATTACGTCCATGGTATTCAAAATTGTTTAATTGAGATCATGAAATGACTCACCAAATGTGATGCTGGAAATGATACTAAAGAATACGGAGAAAATTACAAACTAGCTTTCGAACAACAAAAGCGTGACGGAGCAAACGTTACAGAAGATAGAACAATTTGCTTTCTTACTTTAGATTTTCAGCAAACCATGCCGCTGCCAAAATTAAGTACGTCGAAAGCATTTTACCTTCGTCAAATGTGGTTTTACAACCTTGGCATACATACATTGAGGAATACTGAAAAAAAAAAAGATCTTTTTCACATGGACTGAAGATATGGCCAGCCGTGAAACCCTAGAAATCGCTAGTTGCTTACACACCTTTTCACAAATTTACAATGAATATTTCCAAGAAAAGATCGATCACATAATATGGCCAGACTCCTGTGGTGGACAAAATAAAAACTTCAATATCATTACACTTTACCAGTTGTTGATTTTAAAGAGAGAATTTAAAGTTAAGAGACTTTAGCAGAGTCGAGAAAATTTTAAGGAAACATCAAAACATCTACGTTCCGGACCAGTATCGAGAAATTTTAAGAACTCCCAAAGACGCCGTTGTGATAGATATTAAGAATCATTTCAAGGATATTGACGGAATTGCCTCAAAACTCAATTTGTACAACAGGAAGAAAAACTTGAACAATGAAAGGTTTATTTTCGCGACGGTATAAAATGGCACCTATGGTGCTACTATTACATCAGTAGATGAAATGACTCCATTTTACAAAGTCGATATTTTAAAGAAAAGGAATATGCATAAGATAAATTCCGACGGTATTGCTCTAATGGTGTTTAATGAAAACAAGGGCAGCCTAAGTGTAGGAAAACTGGCCAATCTTAAAGAACAATTACCATTCATAAAAGAAGAATACAGCCCGTATTATCACAACATACTTGGAAATGACCAAACTGTGGCTCAAAACCGTAGAACTGTCCGACTACCTAAAAATTGTACAATGTTTTAATAATAATAAAATATGTTTAATTTCTTAACACTTTTATTCGCTAATTCCTTATTCATTTCAGAGAAACTTATGAACGGATAAAGGTGTTATGTACATTAATTTTTTAAAATTTTCGAAAATAATGACAACTGACAACTTTAGTTATTTGTCTCTGAAAAGTACATCAAATGTCAATATCGTCGCAAAATGCAAGCTATATAGTCGTTATAACAAAAAAGTTCTCGCCTAAAAACTTTCGAGTTAAATAACTCAATAACGTGTTTTTGTGAAATAACACCTTTATCCACTTAGCTCTTCATTTCGTAAACTGTTCATCGTCAATTAAGATGTCAAATAGCAATCCTGTAAAACATTAAATTATCCACAATTTATGTGACAGACGCCGTTTTGTAGGACTACTGTTTTACGAGGTACAGCCCGTAAAATGTTATAAAATAATAGTTTTTTGAAAATAGCTCCCAAACTATTCATCGCACACTCAAGTATGTTATCAATTTTGTAGAGCGCTAAATTATCTACAATTTACTGCTCTACAAGTTTGCAATTACATACTTTTATATCTGATCAATAATTGACGAAACGTTTTGAAAAAAATATTTTTATAACTTCCGCAAAAAAGTTTTAAATAAAAATTCTTCAAGTTTGCAGCTACATATTTCTATATCCGACCAATAGAGGTAACGACATACTTTGAAAAAACTATGTTTTTATAACTTTTCACGGGCTGTAACTATTAGTCCTCCAAAATAGATCTTTGACAGAATTTGTAGAGATTTTGATTTAGATTTTTTGAAGTTGGCAAAATTCTTTCTTGAAAAATTACGTTCAGAAATGTGAAAATTTTTATTTAATTTTGTAATTTTTTCAATAATTGTCTTCCATCAATATATTATTGTTATTAGACATATTAATGAACCCATCCAATAGGTTGGAAGACATAAATTATGAATTTAGTCTACTTTAGGCCATTTTGAATTTGAACACTCAATTTGTAAAGAACAATGTTAAAAAAGGGGCTTTTTTGACCCACCTGTGGTAAAGTGTGGTCTTTTCTTACTAATTTTTGAGTGCTGAAAACGAATCCGTCATCGGTTCTGGCGAAAAATCTCGGGAACACATTAAAAAAACAACACTTATTTGGGGATGATATTGAAATTGATATTAGTCTAAATACTAAGTTTCGATAACTAAGTTGAAAAAGAAGTAGAAAAAAACAAATCCACCCCTTCAACCCTCCTCGCCATTCCCTCACGCCTCTATGAAGGTACCATATAAGCTGCTATAACTACTATGTTATTTACAAAAAAAGACCTTTACTACAAAATTAGGCATAACTGAATTTCGGAAGCAATTATCAAATAATTTGGTGCAACTTACTGAGAAGATAGAAAATATTCCACCTAATCCACGAAAAGGAACACATTTATCAAACCAGAGGGACCTGGTAAAAAGAAAAGGAAACCCTGCAGAGGGTGCTATAATAAGCTGAGGGCAACGTTATCCAGTTGGAAAGCGAACAAGAAAGTTCGGCGTATAATCAGCTTTTGTGACTATTGTCCGAAGAAACTGGGCTATTATGCCTTCCTTGCTTTAATACAGATCATATTTGAAATATCATATTATAATATATATCACACATTGGTTGAAAATATTTGTTTTGTTACGATTTTTTCCTCATAAATAAACCTTCAAACTCTAGTTGTTCATTTCCTCATTCATATGCGGTTCTAGTCCTCAGAGATATGTACGGCCTCAGTACCAGATTAATTGACTATCGAACTAACAGATTTCAGCATTAAAAGTTTTTATAATTCAGCCTACTCTAGTCTAGAAGGCAGTAATCTCGAAATATTTTACATATCCTCCGAGATATGTATCGCATATTAGTACAGTTTTCTTACATATCTTTGAGGGCATGTATCGCAATACTACTAACAAATTTCTATATCGCAATTAACGTGATAGAATTGTCTGCCATGTTGTTTCTGAAAAAAAGGATATCCTAAAGAACAATTTCCACCAAGTTTGGCCAAGGAGCTCGCAAATTTTTTTGGTCTTTTTTTTTAACTTCACGCGCATACGAGACACAGGTCTGCGGTGTATTCCATTTATTTTTCGCTACGTCAAATAAGTAAGTACTACCGATGGGGAGTTTGTTAAAAATTTTGCCTATCCCATGACCCTCTCTCTGCCCGTAGGGCTAAGAGCCTAATAAAGAAAAAGTTTATTTTACCTACTTTCAGGCTACCGAGTGGAAGACAGTAGCTCACTACCTTACCAAATTAATTCCGGCTCTTAGAATATTTCTTTATTTCTTAATAGTTAGAAAACCATATTTTTATTCAATTCAAAATATTTAAGGAATATAATATTTTTAAAGGATATCAATTTTAAGAAGAAAGTAAACTAAACTTACTAAACTTACTACAACTAAAATTATAAAATTTGAAATCTTAAAGGTTCGGGTGATATAAAAATACTGAAAATACAAAGTCATGATAGTAAATTTTAAGCTATTTATTTTGAAGCTTGCATTTTAAAACTTGACGACGATGTTACGAACTTACTTTAGTTAATAAAATAATTAAACTAAAACTATATATAGATAGATATATTTTAAAGCATCTTAAATTTCCTTTGAAAAGACCATTGATTGTAATTCACAGAAGACCAGACAAAATTGTTACAATGTCTATTATACGTGGCAGTCCTTTTGGCTAAACCGAGCAAGCTACTAAATTGTGGTTTCTACGTTCTTTGTGTGATATATTTATCTTCGTGCTACTAAATTTTATGCTTTAAAAACCACTGCTGCCATCGATCGTTAAAATCAGATTTACTACGTTATTTCAAAGACAAAGAATAATAAAATTTGAATTAAGAGACTCATTTTGTCAAACTAATTGCAACGTGAGAGCCAATTGTTAGAATATTAATGTGTTGACTCAACAAACTGAACCAATTTGAATTCGTCTTGCAAAAATAATAGGAGAGGTGAAAATTAAAGATTTTTATTTCACATAGCCCGTAAAATATTGCTGCCAGATGACAATTTGAAAGAATGCATAATACTACTCTAAAATACATCTACTTTATTATATGAAACATAGAAACTATTCTTGATTTAGGTAGATATAGTTACAGACAATTAAGTTCGGTAATATTATGTGAAATTTTTCAAGAAGATAGTATAATCAGTTAGGCTGCATGTAACGAAAAATTGAACTGTTTTGTTATTTCTGTATTTAAAGAATATATAGCGTCATAGCTGATGCGACAAATATTAAAATAAAAATAGTAAGGCAGCTTATCCTGAGAATGTGGACACATCGGACAAAACCACCAAATTTTTTCCAGGTACTAGTTAGGTACGTAGCTTTCAATTTTTGATAGGAACCAACTCCTACGTCGGCCATCTTGGATTTTATAGCGGTCATTTTGAAATATAGGTATATTATCAATATCACGCTATTTTGTCACTCGCTTCACGTCGGGATCGTTTCTCCACAGTTGTGCGGCCTCCTGAAGTATTTCCCCGCTTTTTAGCTCTATCCAACTTCAAATTGCTGAACCAGTTCATACGCACTCATGTCGCTTCCAAAATTTAGTTTCACTGGCAATGACTCCAAGCTTCTAAACTCATTGATATTGTTCAAGAAAACCGGTATGGTGTTGTCTTGTCTTCGATTCTATGTGCATTGTGGACATATTAGATTTTAGATTTTCTGAAATAGTTTTCTGACACTTGTTCCAATCCATCTTGTACTACAATTCAATCTGAAACAAACAAAAAAACATATTAGAAAATGTGGTCACACCAGACAAAACAGTTCATCGGTGAATAGTTTGTAATTGGTACATATATTAGTGAATAAATATATAGTGTGATACATTTAAAAATTGTGTAGTTGCATTTCCTGACCCCAAATATGTATACTTAGACAGTTTGTGGTCCTAAGAAGAAGCCGAGATATTGATAATATACCTATGTTTCAAAATGGCCGCTATAAAATCCAAGATGACTGACAGAGGAGTTGGTTCCTATCAAAAATTGAAAGCTACGTACCTAACTAGTACCTGGAAAAAATTTGGTGGTTTTGTTCGGTGTGTCCACATTAACGCGAAATTCGACGTTAAGCTGCCCCACTAAAAGGTTGTTAATCGTTTTACCGTTAATTTTAATACCGTCAATTATGTCACTCAATGCCTTTGCATTCTGCAAATTGATTGATTGATCGATTGATTTAGCAGCGTGCGGTAGGCATTGCTGCCACTCCCAGGGTTATACAGCTGGGCCTGCTACGTCCACGCTGGGTTGGACTAAGGTCATGCTTGTTGCCAGCAGCGAGTGCCACATGGCGCATGGTAAACGAACATGGGATGGGAGGTGTAGGTATTTATGAGATGCGCTACCGCATTGTGTCGTGAGGAAGCGTTTAAGCTCCCTTTTTGTGTTTTTAGTTCTGGGCATCTGCCTCTTCTGAATCTTCATGTGAAATATGTGCTGTGTCTTGATATGGAATGTTTATGCTCCTCTTTTTGTGTTTCTGCTTCTTCAAATCTTCTCTTGCTGAGTCTTCTGATTCCTCGGTTTCCGATGCTGGATTGGATTTGGGTCATGCTTGTTGTCAGCAGCGAGAGCCACATGACGCATGTTTTTTCCTCGCTTTTCTTTCCTAGTTTTTTTTTATCCTCTCGATTGTTGTTTTCTACGTGTAACATGGTCTCCTTATTTTTAGTTTGCTGCTGTTCAGTGTTAGCGCTTTCTTCTGCTGTCCTTTTTGCTTTAACCTTCTTGATCCTTGCCCTTATTTCTTTGCTTACCAGGGTATGGTCTATTTGTGTGATTGAGCTTCCATTACTCCAGGTGTCAATACAGGTTTGACTTTTGCTCCATGTATTTCTTATTGTTAAGTCAAACATGTGTGCTAGGTTTTTCAGCGCGTTTCCATTTCATAGCGTTAGTGTGTGCCGGTTTTCTTTTTCTAATTGATGGCTTAGTGCTCCATATAGACAGTCCTCTCTTCGGTTATTACTGATTTCTTTCTCCTCTTTGCCGCCTAGCACGATTTCACTGCACTATATATACCATTATTTACTGCGTTAGAGGGGAAGCACTATGTAAAGTTTTTGTTTGTATACCTAATTAAACACTATCTAATATTTCTTATCAATTACTGAAAATGTTCCGAGATATGTATTATTTTACAAACACATCCACTTATACTTTTTTTAACTATATTTTTTACACGTTGTCACTATTTAACTTTTATAAACTTTTATGGGTATCCATTGGTCACAGAGCATTATAAAGCAGGTCTGGTCGTATCGACAGCAAGATGACAAGTCCAATGTGTTTGTTATTTAATGTATATGCTCCTCTTTTGTGTTTCTATTTCTGCAAATTTTCTTCTTCTCCTTCTGAGATTTCTGATGCCTCGGTTTCTGGTTCTGGTAGGGTATATCGCTGCGATTTCTTTGTGGAGTTCGTTTTTCCCACTCGCTTTCTTTTCCAGTATGTTTGGTCGCTTCTCAGTTTGTTCATGATCCTCTTAGTTGTTGTTTTCCACGTGTAACCCGGTTTCCCCATTTTTTCTTTTTTGGTTTCTTCTGGTTTCTTGAGTCAGTTGCATGAATACCCTTCCTGCTGTCTTGTCTGATTGATCAATGATCAATGATCTTAATCATTTTGTATGATTGCCGTGGCTATGTTTTCGTTTATATTTTCCGTCCTTATTTCGATGGAGCTCTCTCGTCTGGTTATCTATGCAACTCCTCTACTGGTCTTTTCATAGTGTTGGCGTGTGCCGGGGTTGTTATGTTTTCTCCTTCTAACTGATGGCTTAGTGCTCCATACAGACAGTTCCCGTCGCCGTCGATTTTTGTACCAGTAGCTGATGTATCTTCGTTGTTACGTTTTGTAGTGGATACATTATTTTTGTGTTCTCTGCAGAATTATTATTTCTTGCTGACTTTTTGCGTATCTTACAGACCTAAACTTTTTTAATAAAATTCCTTAACCTTACCAGAGCCGTACCAGATGTGAAGTGTAGACAGTCAGTATGTTCTTATAGCATGCATAAGATTTTTTAAATTTTAATGGCACTGAAACCAAGCTAATAATGGGCAACAATTTTATCCAAGTTTTTATCATTTTTAAATTGATTTAATTTGGCGCGGTGTACTGTTACTCTAATGGTACACCCCTGGTAGTATTTGCTGGAAGAGAATTGTTTATTAACTTATTTCTAATTTATTGCATTTCAGATCTGTTTATGAAATTCTTTAAGTTGTCTACAAGTACTTAAGACATAAATATTTTAAGGGTAAAGTGGACTTATCTTGATTGATTTATGGCCTTTCCTTCCTTACCTACTCGATATTTGTCGACTGTTTTCACATTTTTACACTGCACTGAAAGATTTAATCACTCGTATTAATTAAATATTAGCACTTATCACTTAATTGTTGCTATTCGGACACTACCACCGCATGCACAATTTTTCACTTCACAACGAATGTACTTTTGACCTATTTGGGCCAGCTTATTACCGGTTTTTCTTCCGATTTAAAGGGACGTTATCTAATAGGCGTCTATTCACCGTAACGTCTCTAGAGGGACCCTCACCTCTGCATTCTGCAAATTAAATATTTATTCGGAACATATGTTGAATAGGAGGGAGGATAAAACACAACCTTGTCAGACTCCTCATTCTATGGTGGATTCTTCCGTTTTTGTGCCGTTGTATCTTACAGTGGGTGTCTGATTCCGATAGAGATTGTTTATAATCATTTTTATCCAGTCCCATTTCTTCCAATAATCGCTTCAGTTTAACGTAAGTTACTCGATCAAATGTTTTCTAGTCGATGAAGCATGATAAGACTTTCTTTTGTTGATCTCTGCATTTCTGAAATGGAACATTCAGGCCGAAGAGGGCCTCGTCAAAATCTTGCTCGCATTTTTTGTGTATCTTTGCGTGGATGATTTTAAGGAATAGTTTGAGTATGTGACTCATTAAACATATGAGCCGATATCCATCACTTCTCCTTGAGCTTGCCTTTTTGGGGATAGGAACAAATTCTGAACTAATAGTACAGTCGATAGCTGGATCCTGATCCGAATAAGTGCGGAAGTTTTGAAACTTTGTTAATTTGTAGATTTCGATGCCCTGAATAAAATAAGAAAAAATGCAAAATGTGATCTCAAAAACAGTTTCTCTGAAATGTCTCGCTTCGGGTGCCTAATACCACAGAAAATGTTCGTATGAAAGTAAAAGAGCATTAAATTTTCTACAAAATATGTCTTATACATGTTTTTCGTTAAACTGAATAATTTCGGTGAAGCAGTCGAGCGATGTCAAGCATTCTTGACAAAATTATGATTTTTTGCAATTTCTAAATTTAGTGCGACTTTTATGGCGGAGTATTTTTGTGTTGAGACACAAAATTTGTTTTCATACGTGAAAATCCTCAAATATAGTTGATTTTACTTGTCTGCTCCGCATAGCTCAATATTCAATACTCGTTTCTACACCACCTAGAGGTACAGTATATGGTGCATTTTTTTTTACGCGGTTGTCCCCTATAGGCCTAATCCACGACTAGCCTGCTTCTTGCTGCGTCTTAGGTGCTTGATGTCGAAGGTCCAGGTTCGTTGTAGTCTTCAACAATACTTTCTCCGGAAATTGCTTCTGTTGCGCCGTCCACTTATTCTACGTATTGATTGTTCTCCATGCTTGCAAGACATGTTTCGACTGGAGAGTCGACTTCCTCATCATCATGAAGCTCATCAACTGTTGCTGGTGCATTGTACGAGCACATAAATAATGTAACGAATACTCTAAGAAGCCTACTATATAAATTTAAATTCTACCAAAAAGTTTTAAATATATCTCATCTGAAAATCTTATATTATGCGCTAGTAGAGTCACGATTGAGTTATGGTATCTTAGGAGGAGTTTCACGTACACATCTACAAAAATTAGAAGTCTTGCAAAAATGTTTTTTAAAAATCATGCTTTGTGTACCTAAAACTTACCCCTCCGATTTACTCTATAAAGAAACAAAACTTCTAGACGTTAGACAAATATTTTTCCTAAAAATATGCATTACGCAGCATAAAATAGACACTTATTAACATATTTAGACCACACATACCCGACACGAAATAAATTTAAAGCATATTTAAAAGTTCCTTTTTCTGGAAAAACTGTGGGACAAAGGTCGCTTGCATATCTTGCACCTACAGCATATAATTCACTCCCAACTGGAATTAAAAATATTTATTCTCTGTATACATTTAAAAAAGAAGTAAGGAGATATATACTAAGTAATGAAAGATATGAAATTAATAAATTAGTTGAAATAAAAATTATTAGTATATACCTAGAGGTGAATTAATATACCTAAATCTTTAAAAATGTTTATCTGTGTTGTGCATTCTTTATATATATGTAGTAATCTCCATAATCTCAAATAAGGAACCAATCAGAATATACTCACCTAGTAGTATATAATAAGTAGATAATCTGTAACCTGTATCTGTTATTTTTCTGTAAATAAACGTTATTATTATTATTACTATTACTATTACTATTATTATTATTATTATTATTATTATTGTCGCAGCTTTGTCCATTACAAAAATTGCAAATTACAGAACATTTAAACCCTGCCTTTCTACAGCCACATGCTGCAGTGCACCCTTTCTTGCATCTACAGGAAAGAAATTCAAGTAGCTTTTTAGAAACAGGACCTTTCAGCAACATTTTTACAAACCCCCTGCCACTCCTGGACTTGATAATATGTCATAAATGAATGCTGCCATGCCGCTGCAGCTATAGGTGGTAGAGACGCGATGTTAAACTTGCTTTTTGTGAGCGATCTCACGAAATATTGGTGACGATAAGCGGGCAGAGAGATATTTCTCCATGTTTCGCTCCAGAAAGTGCCAGATGAACGCGTTCTCCAGCATCAGCGATAGCGTCTGGTTCAGCATTACTATCTTGAAAAACTTGAATGCTGTCCAGTAAATCCTGATGCTTTTGTAGGATGCTGAGGAACTTTAGTTTGCCCTGATTAAAAAGTGCGCAAGTTGTGTCACATCCGCTAAAAGCATGAAGAAATAGTATATTATCAGTTATGATTTTACCGCTCGACAAACTATGGGAAGATACAATCGCTGCAAGGTTTTACCCTTTCCTAGCTTCAAAAAAGTAAACATTTTGACAAGCAGTATCCAAAGCTGTAAGGACAACGAAAAGGTCTACATCTTCGCCAACAATTTTGAGGATATTCTATTCCTGTATTTACAATAAACGTGTCTGCATCTTCCGCTGCTTATTTCACAGAGAAATTGGCATCTTCTAAAATCTATTTCTTTTTAACTGTGAAAACAAGTCTTGCCTCTAAACACATAAAAGTCGCATTAAATTGGGATATTGCAAAAAAACATATTATTTTCATAACATAATTTTTTGCCGTATGAGGTACCCGAAGAGAGATATCTCAAAGAAACTGTTCTTGTGCTCCACTTTTTCAACATGGCAGCGCCGGCTACTGAGATCACATTTTGCATTCTTTCTTATTTTATTCAGGGTCACGAAATCTACAAATTCCCAAAGTTTCAAAACTTCCTTACTTAATCGGATTAACCCCCCTGTTTTATGCTCTCACCACTGTATAATAACCACACGAAGGGAATTACACCATATTCATATATTTTATTAAATAGTTATACTAGGATGTCTAATTCCTCCTCTAATAGTTTCAACAGTTTTATGTGAAGCACGTCTGATCCAGAAGATTTGCCGTTCTTGCTCTTTTTAATTGCTTTTAGTACTTCTTCTTTTAATATCTGAGGTGAGTTTTCCAATTCTCTACGTGTCAAATTTACGTGGTTTGGTACCTTCGAATAGTTGTTGTTTCCAATGCTTTCTAATGTCCTCTATATCCATGATGACTTTGTTGTTTTCTTCAGCCATCACATTTGTTTGGCGTTTCCTACACCTCTACTTCACGTACACGGCAAAATGGTCATTTTTTCTTTGCAGCTGTTCAGTTTATCTGAATTTCTCCTCCATCCATAGCTCCTTGGCCATTATTATTTCTCTTTTTATCTCCCTATTTATTTCCCTTTATCGAGATTTCTATTTTTGTATGTTCTTCGTTGTTCCATCATTTGTATAGTTCATCCTTCGTCCAAACCTTTTTTCCTGTGCCTTTCGTCCCACTCTGTTCGTTCTTTATCTTAATGTGTGTACTTTCTCTCGTTGTTATTGTATTTACATTGTCATCTATAATGTTGAAAAATTCATTGTTTATAAGTTATTTAACCTTTGACTCTATGTCTAGGTTCTTAACTTTTATGATATCGATATGTTTGTAGGTTTTTCAGCTTTTTTAATGTAACCTGGATGTTGCCTACTATTGGGTCATGGTCACTGTCTATATTAGCAACTGGATATGCTTTTATTCCACGAATGCCTGCCATTTAGTAAAATGAGATTAATTTGGTTGCGGACTATATTGTTTTCACTATGTGTATAGTCGGCGAGGGGTAGCTGAAATAGTGTTTTAGTGATAACCATATTTTCCTCTCGACAGAACTGTATAATGTGTGTACGATAACCAGTATCTTATATTTCTTTTGCATAAGCCACCCCCACTACCACACCCTTTAATAATAGAGTGGGGATGACAGTAAGAGGCTTGTTAAAAAATATTATTTTGGGTATTCAGCAGATAACTTTCAAAGAAAACATTCGTTTCTTTCATATACCTTTGGTGCAAGTCTGACCAAAAATGGAAGATCGACAAAACTCCCCCTACGGTGACTTGTCGACCTCTTTCATACACCTACCATATCAAGATTCAGCATGAAAAGCAATAAAACAACCACTCTTTCTATATATTGATGATTCAAGTCTGATCATGGTAATATATATAATATTAAGTATCTCTAGCCCTACCTAGAGGATACTACATCACAATCAAACGTTTATTACATTTCAGTCAAGAAAATACTAAAAAGCACAAAGAAAATAGTTATAAAATTTCGCTCACCGCATGCATGTCCAATAATTGAAGTATTTCATATAATATTTTCGATGGAATAATTCCTTTAAACATTGTACAATCTTTTTCGTTCTCTTTAGAACTCGTCAGAAGGACATAAATCCAATTCGAAATAAAAGTTACTATTGAAAATAAAAATGAAATATTTCCATGTCAAGAAACTGACAGGAAGACATCTATTTACTTGACAAATATATTAAAAATAAATTGGATTTATGTCCTTCTGACGAGTTCTAAAGAGAACGAAAAAGATTGTACAATGTTTAAAGGAATTATTCCATCGAAAATATTATATGAAATACTTCAATTATTGGACATGCATGCGGTGAGCAAAATTTTATAACTATTTTCTTGGTGCTTTTTAGTATTTTCTTGACTGAAATGTAATAAACGTTTGATTGTGATGTAATATCCTCTAGGTAGGGCTAGAGATACTTAATATTATATATATTACCATGATCAGACTTGAATCATCAATATATAGAAAGAGTGGTTGTTTTATTGCTTTTCATGCTGAATCTTGATATGGTAGGTGTATGAAAGAGGTCGACAAGTCACCGTAGGGGGAGTTTTGTCGATTTTCCATTTTTGGTCAGACTTGCACCAAAGGTATATGAAAGAAACGAATGTTTTCTTTGAAAGTTATCTGCTGAATACCCAAAATAATATTTTTTAACAATGATCTAAGCAGAAATAATAGGTATTTATTTATTAGTAAGAGGCTTGGATATGAAGAAACTTGGATAGAGAATCTGAATGTGGAAGTTGTGATTCTTACGCAGCGGGTTTTTAATTTAACATTATATTATCGAAAACACAGAAACTGTTATTTGCCCTTGGTTTAAAGACACGTAAAAAGAACAAAGTTTTGTCTCCAACTTATATTGATATTTTCGGAACTGTTACGCATATGTGTTATGGCGCCTTAATTTCATGACAATATGAAATACTGGTAGTTTCTAAGTACCAAGCAATTCTGCTTGGGCCTATCAAATGAATCTTTAAAGTTCTTTTTATTCATTTTTTTCATTAGATACATATTACTACTACCTTATGAAATACATTGCATTAAAATTTGCAAAAAGCTCCAGTAGAAATTAATTTTATTTCATATAATTAATGTTCATTGGCAGTGCCGTTATTTTTAATTATTGTTAATATAATTTCAGATTCTCCATTCAGGACAGCAATTAGTGGAGCTATTTTAAAACTTCAAGAAGAGGGAAAATTGCATATACTAAAGACGAGATGGTGGAAAGAGAAGCGAGGTGGTGGAAAATGTAGAGTAAGTGCCATTATTGTAGTAAGGTTAAGTGCATATCATAAAATATACAGCTCCTTCTTCGTGTATTCAGAAAAGTATAATATGGCATATTATGCAAATAAAATAACAGGGTTTTACTTAACATGCCTTTAAAAGAATAATAAGTAAATGTGATAAAAATAGCAAAGAATATTACTAAATTATTTTTTATTATTAATAGATAAATTCATGGTTTATAATGCAGAAATGGTGGGTTCTTTAAGTGATTGTATTGATGAATATTTCAAAGTTAGGACTATAAAAATAATGGCATTTCTACCATTTCGCAGAACTCTCCCTCCTTTAATGGTTGACATTCTTTTTTGCTGATTAGAATCTAGTTAATATAGTACGGGAGCCAGGGCCAACACCTTTTTTTAAAATCTGCTTAAAATTAGTTTCATATTTTTGGTGCTATATTTAGGTATTTTCACAAAATGGATTTCTGCAGGCGCACCAGTAGGACAACACCCCCTTTCACTCCTGCCAAAGCCACGTGTTTCGTCAAATGAATGGCAGCATCAGTTTCTTACCAATTTCAAGTAATCAACTGCTGGCAAATTTTTTTTAGCTTGAAACATTTCTGTCAATCAACTTTTTTTATAACATATTTGTGTTAATAATAAATAAAAGAACACAAAAATCTCAGCTTAAAACACGTATTACATTGACACTTTTAAAAATATAATTGAAATAATAGTCCAGTAAACGAATGACCTCAATTGTGGTGTAGAGTACGTGAGCAGGGACCTAAGCGATTACTATAGAAAGTTGTTCGGGGTCTTTAAGGAGTGAACATGCTGAAAGTCCTGACGTCTAGGAGGTGAGCCGGAGGGTGGAGGGCACAAAGAAAGTCCCACTTTTAATGTCTTCGCTTATATCTCTAAAATGGTGCATCGTAGTGAAAAATTGTCTCATAGAAAATGAAAGCTCATAAAATTCTCTTCAACTTATTTTATATAGTTTTTTCGAATTCGCAACCGTTTTCGAGCTACACGTTCCGGAAAAGTGAAAATTTTCGAAAAACAGATTTTTATCTCTTCAACTAAGGAAAAGCAATATGGGCTTCTCAAAATTGTATTTGAGTCAGAAATCATCAAGGAAGCGGCAGTGATCTTTTACAACCCCTCCTCCACTCAAGGCGAGGTTGAAGATGCTAGGAATATTTGCTTCCTCAAATGTTATGGGGCACCAGCAAGACAGACCTGCCTCAACCAGTACCGCTTCCAGTTTTTCATGAGATCAGTGGCAATATTAAGCCTGACATCAGCTCCCTCCCACCAACTGAGAGCGCAGCTAAACAGCATTCCCGGCGCACCTACCACCAAGTGCAGCAGTGGCTCGGGAAAAAGCTGCCCCCTCAAGAGTGGGGGTGGAAACATGTAGGAGAGACACCCTAGTGCCAATTATAGGCACCGGAGGTCCTAATTTTTTTATCGTCTTTAAAATGCAATTTTCTAATTTTCAGGTAAAAATATGTTTTTCGAAAATTTTTACTTTTCCGGAGCATGTAGCTCGAAAACGGTTGCGAACTAAAAAAAAATATATGAAATAGAAGTAGATAATTTCAGGAGCTTTCATTTGGTATAAGAAAATTTTTCCCTGCGACGCACCGTATTCGAGATATAAGCAAAAAAACCAAAAGTGGGACTTTCTTTGTGCCCCCCCTTCCCTCCGGCTCACCTCCTAGATGTCAGGACTTTCAGTATGTTCACTCCCTAAGCACCCTGAACAACTTTCTAAAGGAATCGCTTAAGTCCCTGCTCACGCACTACAGCTCCTTTATTGACTGGAGTATAACGCTAAGATTTGTTTCACTATCGAAGTGGCAGGAGTTTATTCTGTGGATAAGTTACATTAATATGACAGAGAGATAAAATTTAAATAAATACATCAACTAAAATTGTCGCTGGCTCCCGTACTAATATGTCCAGATCGCAAAGAATAGTTGACACGTCACTACTAATAGGTATAACTGCGCGCTTTTTGAGAGGAAAATTAATAAACGGGTACACCAGATGCAAAACTCGGTTTTTGCAAAAATTTAAAAAACGCGGGTTTTATGTTATTCAAATATAAGAACGTATTGTTTACAAGACTATTTAACCAATAAGATGCGTAAGTCAGTATTTTGCTGTTAAAGTAGGCGTTAAAATCTAATTCAGCTGCATAACTACGTATTTGCTATTAAACAATCATTGTACAGTTTTATATACCATGTGGGCTAGCAACTTTGCCGCCAGAACCGACGGTGTTTACTAAATTTAAATTTGAGCATTTTTATTCGTTTTTTTGGGCGTTTCTATTTTTGAATCATTTAATTAATGTTACTAAGTTATAAATACTAGTAATTGTTTGAAGGGGAAAAAAATCTTCTATCTCCAATTTTTCGGAAAAACACAAGATTTTTCATCATGCAGAAGAACGCAGTGCATAGAATATTAGTGATGTTAAGGATTCTGACGACGGTTTTTCTAAATTGTCATTAAGAGTATAAATCTTTTTTATAAATGTGTTTTTTAATAAATAAAACTAGTAAATATTTTTTATTACTGCTTTTGGGATTACAACTTTCTAAATTACGTGATTTTTAATGTCGAATGCTGCTATTTTTCAACTGTATTACAAAGTGTCAAAAGTGTGCTACAATATTTTATAATACATTTTTAGGTAGATTGCTTCATATTTTTTTAAACAATAACACAGGCACACAAAATTAAAAAAGTTGTCTTTTTCTGATACTCCATTGGGTAACCCATGTGTATTTCGACGTCCTGAACACGAATCAGGGTGTCCGTTTAGTTCCACTGGCCACCATTTTTTTGTAAATCGCGAAAATAACCTAGAAGAAATTCATAATTTAGGATATTTTAGCGATTTACTAAAAATTGGAGTACCAAAAAAGACCACTTTTCAACAGACTAATTCAAATTGTTTACATTTTATTGGTATTTGCACATTTCATTTACAAAACTTGGTCTTTGCATAAATTATGTATTGGTATTTTTAGCAAAAATTAAGTATTTTTTCAAACAGTGATTATCTATCTCAGTTTTAGTAGTCGCAAAGTTTCTAAAGATTTACAAAAAATAAACACATGAGCTTTTTTGCGTTTATCTCAAAATAACTTAATCTGCAAATACATAGTTTTGCATCTAGTGTGCTATCTGCTATTTTTACTAGTCAATCAGGGCGGGATGGCCCATTTTGCCTAGGGATCTACAGTTTAGCATGGACTCCAAACCACGGTCCTCGACCATCAACTTTGCCCAAATAGACCGGGATTCTCGGGTCTCCTCGGCCAGCCACCGCCTTTCAAGGTGGTTCACTAACCCTAGGATTGTCTCTATTGGTAGCCTACCTTGCATCTAGTGTACTCAGATATCAGATTGGTCATAAATTATTTATTTATTAGTACTAATATTTCTCATATATACATTTTTTAAATAAAAGCATTTTTTTATCTTTTAAAGTTTTAACCTAATTTTTTTTTTAACTAATGTGACAATGTGCAAATTTGAAAGTATCTCGCATAGATAGGCACCATTTTGGTATTAACAGTATACCTAATTACAATTCTTATTATCAGTTTTCATTATTACTAAATATATATGTAATTCTTTTTAAGGACGAAACTGCAAAAACCACTAGCACAGCCAATGAACTCGGACTGGCAAATGTTGGTGGTGTATTTGTTGTCTTAATGGGCGGAATGGGCGTTGCGTGTGTAATAGCGGTATGTGAATTCGTGTGGAAATCCAGAAAAGTAGCAGTGGAAGAACGGGTGAGCAGCATTCTGCACGACACGTAGCTATAAGAGATATTCTAGGTTGTAGGTTTTTATACGTAGTAGCTCTAAGTAAATAGAATTCACTTGTATATTGAAAATAAAAAGATTTGTTAACAGATAAAATTGCCATTTTTATTAATGAGCAATCACTTTTTAAATCAAAATAAAATATATTATTGAAGTATAAGTTAAAAAGGAACACATTTAGACGTTTGGCCGAAAAAACTGATAGTTTTGAACTTTGGCAAAGATGCTAAGCCCTACTATTGAACATACTTTGAGCTGCGCCCATCTAGCCACGAGAATTTGTTATTGTACCCCAGTTAACTCAAGACAAAAAAAAAACAATAACAAAGGATAATAAACACACACTTCAAGCCAAGGTGCCGTTAAAGGCGACTCTTTTTTGAAAATAAAACAAGGTAGGCAACAGTAAAAGGATGTCCACATAAGGAGACAACAGCTAAACTAAAATTACCTGATCAAATTTTACTTTCAGTACGTATTAGAAAATTATAAAACATTCTTAAACGATTATTTCTGACGATAAGGAAGCAAAGTGATGTATTACATTGTGCAATTGTTTGTTTATATCTCACTATTAGCGATATCGAAATTATTAGTCCCCTAGCTGTACGTGCACCCCCCCCCCCCCCCCAATCCTAAGGAGCAATGTTTTTCATAAAAATTAAAGCCTACTTTCAAAATGGATGCCAGATGTTAAAAAAAATTGTTGCCAATGTTGTTTTTGTTATTTAATACAAAAACTAAAAAGATGGACACAAACTTTTTCACAAAAAGCAATGTGCATACAATTTTCTACAATTTAAGGGGCAGAAAGTTTATTTTAATTAAAGAAGAGGAGGGCGGTTTTGAGATAAGGGGGTCAAAAAAGGAAAGGTCCATTCAGGAACTAAAATCTGATCAAGAAGAAACTAATTGGAGCGTTGTGTCCTATTGCAAACACGCTGAAACAATGAACAAATTAAGGTTAAAAGTGTTGATAATGACACATTTTAGATTCTGCTGGGTTATTCCCATAAAATTAAATGTAAATTATTCTTTGATACCGGATTTGGCAATAAAAAAGACTTAATGACATATCCGCATTAGCAGAAGAGCACTAACATCAAAAATGGTCGGCATTACTGGGCCTTCATAGATTTACTGGATGCGACTCAGTCAGCGCCTTTAAGGGAAAAGGAAGGATAAACATGTAACTTTCTCCAAAATATACTAAATATATCCGAACATTTCAAGATTTGGGGAGCAGCTGAAATATTGATGATAAATTAGTGGCATCATTAGAGGAGTTTACATGTGCCATATATGGATCAAAGAAATGCACTAGCATGAACGAGCTTCGCCTAATTGCCATTAGACAGAAATGTGGTGACAAAGATTTGTCTTTATCAATTGACACTAAAGTTGATTTTTCTTCGATTCCACCATCAAGAGCTTGTCTTATCGAGCATATTAAAAGGAGTGCTTATCAAACGCGTATTTGGCAATTAGCCGACGAAGGTATTTTCACTATATTCCAAAGCCTTCGAATTATTATGGGTGGCAAGAAAATGGAGAACCTCTTTGGTGTTCGGCAGATAAAATTCTACCTCAATCGCTTACTGAAATTCTTCGTGAGATGATTCCAAGTCAAATCATAATAGACGAAAGTGAGGATGACAGCGATATCATAAATGAAGCAATAGAGGAAGAAGACTTGGAAGAAATATTCGATGTATCGGGAGACAGCGATAATGAATCTGAAAGCGAATGAGGTGTTACTTACGTTTTATATTGAATTTATTTTTTATTTTAAGAGCTGAATCATTTATCTGGAAAATGGTAACTCCTATCTAAATGTTGTATAGGAAGAAAACTATAGAAAATTTTATGCACTTTATTTTTTGTGCAGAAAGTTTTTCTCTATCTTTTTCAGTTTTTGTGTTAAATGACAAAAACAATATTTGCAGTTTTTTTTTATAAACATGGACGGCATTTTGAAAGTACAGCCAGTTTGTTTCTAAAATTGTTTCTTAGGCTTTAATCTTTATGAAAAACATTGTGCCCAAGGATCGGGGCACGTACAGTTAGGGTGGGCTCCCGAAGTATATGCTTCCTATAAAAAATACAGCCTATAAAATTCTCTACAACAAACATTATATACATTTTATTTCGAATCTAGTATTATACTGTTTGCAAGCACAAGAACGAAAAGTATATTGCATTTAATCGGAACATTTCTAAAATCGTAAATATATCTCGTAGAGGAAAAAGACCATATTATTAGGTTAGTCATAATATTCTGTCTATCTGTCTTTCCGTCTGTTACGTTTCTTGTAAGCAGAATATTCTAAGAGAGAAAAGTCCGATTTTATTGAAACTTGGACAGTAAGTTAGTGTTAGCTAGAGAACGAATTTTACCGATTTTGAAAAAAATTTGTCAGTACCTAAATATAAAGATTATGAAACAATTTATGAAAAAATACACATGAAGAGTGTTGCAATCTTCGATAAGATTGTAGGTTTAATTGACATATTGAAATTTTAATCGTCTCCAGATAATACCATCTTGAATGTCGAAATGTTGATTATATACCAGGTAATATTTTTGTGATCATACAATCTTATCAAAAGTGTTACGTTCATTTACTTCATAAAATGTTTTAACACTTTCATATTTACTGAACGACTTTCTTCAAAGTCATTCCGGTTCTTCCTCTAGCTAACGCTATTTAACAGTCAGTTTCATAAATATGGGCAAAAAGTTCCTTTTTAACACTTATATTCACCATCGTTAGATAAACAGATAACAAGTTCTTAAGGGCGAGTTGTACCACCTCAAAAGCTAAGGTTACGATTGTTACAACAATCTTAAATATTCTAAAATTGTTCATATTTTATACTGTTAACATATCTTCTTAAGGCTTTTGTTACTTTTCGGGATCATTAATTTGGTAAATTTTACCTTGAAAATAATAGCTCAATTTTAAATAAAAATGTACATATAGTGTCGTCATATTTTAATATAGCTATTTAAACCAATTTCTTGTAAACTGATCAGACCTGTGCGATACTCGACTAAGTATTTAGTATTTTAGTTTTTATTAAAATAAAAATTGTACTTAATTACTTTTACAATTTGCAACAGGACAATTTTCGTCTAATTTTATAGTGCAGTCAATGCGACGTAGAAAAATGTATAAACGTGCATTTTGGGTAGGTAGCGATTTTTTTTGGGATTCGTAAGAAACTTGATCGTGAGTGTAACACGGAGTTTCCGCTCTTGAGGTTGTTGTCACTCGGCCGCCGTCTTCAAAATTTGGTTGCAATTAGTTTTTTTATTTGTCTCCATGAGTCTAAAAAGATATTTTTAAAGAGAAAAATTGTAGATAACCCAATCCTCTGTAACTTTTCGGCGTAATATAAATTATAAACAAGTTATGAGCCGAAAAAATAAAAAAATGGGGATGAAAAATTTTTGGAGTGAGATAGCTTCGTTAAATTTAATCCAGCGATGGAAATCCTTCTTAGCTTCTTTACAGATAATTCTTTAATAAACAATTTGATGTATTTACTTTTTTTAAAATAAATTTGGTTTTAGTAACCAATTTCAATTGGTTGTAACGTAGTATGTCAATTGCAAATATCTGTGAAACGCCTATCTAATTATGTTTAAAACTATTTAGATCTGCATAACAAGTATGGCGAGTAGCGACACATCCCATCGAGGATGTTTAATCACTACACGCAGTGATGAGAGTTACAGCATCAATCGAAAAGATTCAAATATATCCTTACAATATATGTTTTTCAAATTTGGTTCTGGGGCTCAGAGTTCACGGTCGAAGCCCAAGAAAAAATGTACGGTCTCTTACCAGATTGACCGTACTATTATGCATAGTACCTAAAAAATATTATTATATGGTTGTGACATTAATTGACAGACAACATCATGCAACAATGAGGCTACGATGATTTCTCTTCTATTACTAGTAAGGAATCTAGCATCCAAAAAGACGCCTCTAAAATGCCGAACCCTGAACTCGCGGGTATAAAATTTAAAAAAATGTGGATATTAGCTAAAATCTTATGCCGAATTCGATTCCAGAGGGCGCGATGTCGGCCAAGATTGCGAAATTGCAAAAATAGTATATTATATTACTAGGAGTAGAACGCACTCTTTTTTTGTGTTGAGCCTGGGCGAAACACAAAAAAAGGCGTTCTACTCCGTGTAATATATACTATTTTTTCTTCAAGCGTATTAAAATGCAAAAATTCATTTATTTATCATAAATGTACAAATATTCAAACAACAGTCTTACATGTTGACACAATATGACAAGTGGCTAGTGGATAGCGCACTACCGGTGGCTTTCGGTATTAACATTATGTTACTAGTAAAACAATACCTACTGCGGTGGCGCTTTCGGAACTAACATTATGTTACTAGTAAAACAATGTCCACTACGGTGGCGTTCGGTACTAACATTTTGTTACTAGTAAAACAATGTCCTACTTTTACTTCTGTTTTTGGTGACATAATTTAAACATTTTAATACGCTTGAAGAAAAAAGTAATAATTTCGAAAAAAATTTGGAACTTAAATATTGCATTATCTTTCGTTTACATTGAATTTACAAGCTTATTTATAAAGATTTTTTAATAATTCTTATATCAATCGAAAGCTTAATGTTTGTAGTTTCATACGAGTGTAATAGAGAGACATTATTTTCATTATAAACAACACCATAAATTGTTTAAACAATATATGCTCGGAAAGTGTAGTGTAATTTTCGGCATCGAGGTACTTTTGTTATTATTGCAGATAGATGTGTAGTTATTGGAGACGAAATACGTAGAATAGACCAACGAACATTTTTTATTAAAACAATTTTTTAATTCGCTAAATAATTTAGGAGATTTTTTTTTTAAATGAAGCGCATTGTTTTGGTCACAATAATTTTGCCATCTATGGCAAGTTTTATTTGATTTATCAGTTATATACATCCGCCATCATTTACCACAACACAATTGACATTTTATTATTATACAGCAGAGGATAATTAACAAAATAAACAAAAAAAATCTAATAATATACACCAGGAGGAAATGTAGAGAATTTCGAAAAATGTAGGTTGGCAAGATTATTGTGACGGCCACTGTACATTATTTTATTAATTTTTTTGTAAGGTATAAGCAACATTTTTGTAACGACGTTCATATGAAAGTACGTACAGATCATAAATAACGCTTACAAACAGAACACATGATCTGTATTTAATTTAAGAACAACAACAATGATATTAAAATATTTTTCGTCTTGACAAAAAAATGGTTGTATATACTGTAAATTCTGGCTACATAATACATATGATATAACTAAAATTGGAGTATTATAGGTAATATAAGTCGTTATACATATGATTGATGTTATAATGCTATAATTAAGTGTATTGATGTGATAATACTATAGTATGTTAAGTTTAAACTAACACCTTTGATATTGGCCTTCACAAAAACAACCTATTATGCACGCCAAACCAGCCTTAGCACAACTGCAGTTTCCAATGCAATTTTGGAATTGTTTACATTTACAAAATATGTTTCCAGGCGTTACATTTGGACGGACACTTTTTGTTATAAGTCTTGATACTAATATATTGTCCTTCGAAACCCAACCAGAATCTTTAGGGTTGGGAAGTACTGGATTGACGCAACTTGCTGTCTTCCAAATAATTATTTGGTATGCAGCTCTAAGAATGTGCTGGTGAAATGAGTCTTCAGTTGGTGGCAAATTTCGAATATCCGATTTACAAGTGTGAAATAAATGGGCTCGCAAATTGTCCAAATTACCAATGAAAAACGGTCTACCATATAAGACTATAAAGAAATATCGTGCAGAGTTTTCAAATTCAGCAGTATCAAATGAATTGTCGAGTGGGAAATTCAATATTGACTGTCACTTAGCATATTTGAGGCATGTTTTGAATACGTAAGTTTTTCCTTTTCTGAAAGGAAAGCTGACCGTATCGCAACCACTTAAGACGTAAGTACATAGAAAAAAATTGCCCAAATAAGTTATACTTTTAGGTATTTATCGTTACTATTTAAAAACGAAACGATATCATGCATGTTCTTCGCCTGTCAGACTAGAACTAATAAACAATGCGAACGGCAAATACACACTGGCAAATCGCGCGCCAATATTCTTGGCTATAGATGTCGGTCTCGGATGACTGGGGTCGGGCAGGACTATTGCCCTTTACCTCAATACATCGCTGTAGACCGGGGACCAGCCTCGTGCAGGGCGGACGAACTTACTTTACGTCGGCCTCACTCACAAATGTGAGCGGTGCAGACGATTTCGGCCCACCTCCCTGGGTCCTGGCTCGTTGAACCTTGCTGGCTAAGGCCTCTTCTGGCGCTCTTCTGTCTTGATCTTCTTTCTTCGCCAGCTTGTCCCCCCCGGGGGGTGTCATCTGTCAGTTGGGTGTTTTTGGCAGGAGTGACTACCGGTACACAGAATGCCAATTGACATCCTGTCATCCGGATCGTCGGTGGGGTAAGGATGAGCTGTGTAGCTCGAGGAAGGGCAGACCTAACTGCTTTGGTAGCATTTTCGGTCCGCCCGGAGCTAGGGGGACTACAGGTACTGGACGGTTGTTTGTCCGGTACCCGCAGGGTCTTGGGTGGGTGGCAAATCGCGTACCCGAGGCCACGCTTATATTTATTATTATGATGAGTTATGACTACGACCGCGCGCCCTACATTTAAAAAAATCATATCTCCTAAATTATTCAGCGAATTAAAAAAATTGTTTTAATAAAAAATGTTCCTTGGTCTATTCTACATATTTCGTCTGAAATAACTACACATCTATCTGCAATAATAACAAACGTACCTCGATGCCGAAAATTACACTACACTTTCCGAGCATATATTGTTTAAACAATTTATAGTGTTGTTTATAATGAAAATAATGTCTCTCTATTACACCTGTATGAAACTACAAACATTATGCTTTCGATTGATATAAGAATTATTAAAAAAATCTTTATTAATAAGCTCGTAAATGCAATGTAAACGAAAGATAATGCAATATTTAAGTTCCAAAGTTTTTTCGAAATTATTACTTTTTTGCAATTTCGCAATCTTGGCCGACATCGCGCCCTCTGGAATCGAATTCGGCATAAAATTCTGGGTAATATTCATATTTTTTTTAAATTTTATACCTGTGAGTTTATACCCCATGATCGAATTCGGGCCTTTAGATTCTCGACTATACATAGGCGTTTGATGTTTGAAGAAGTGTCATTCTAGGTGGAAATAAATGATAGAGATTTGATAGAAGTCGAAATTTTCAAATATAAAATTGTCATTGAAATAGGATTATGGTGCCCAACAAATTATTGCATAATTAAGGTAAAAGTAGTTAAGTGCAGCATTCTTCAGAATGTATCTTATTAATTGAGTACAGCACAGATTTCTGACTTTTAATGTTTTGTAGAAGCAAAGAATACAAAAATAGACTGTAAATATATGAGCTTCACCCATAATCAGGGTCATACATTTTTTTCTTTTATTATTGAATTTATAGATGTTTTCGAAAAACGAATTTATTGACAATATCACAAAAATTAATCTCATTGTCACAATCATGTAGAAAAATTGTATATTTAATAAAACAAAAGACACTTTAGTTATGGATGTGTGATAAATATGTGTATGTAGGTACAGATAGAAAACTATCTAAGTTTATTTTGTAAACTGTTTTTGCTTTCGTTATTCTTCGGATATGTAGGAGGTAAGTTTTTTTCTTGTTAATAATGAAAATCGTTAAACAACAGTGATAAAAATATATGGTATATTTAGATATTTACTTATTACTGATGATTAGAAAAATATTATTATAGATTCTCGATTTTTAATAACAATAATTTTTTGCGATGTGTCTACCCACGCCACAGACGTACGAGAAAAATGTTAGCAACTACTATTGTTCCCGAAAATTAGTGACTATTAATCTGAATCGTGTGCCCTAAGTAAATGAAGAAATGTTAATGTGCTTGAATTCTGTACTTCACCTACCATATCAACAGATTTTTGGACGATGAAAGGTCGCCACATTCAGGCCACATTCAGGAAATTTAGAGAATTCTCCCATTCAGGCCGGATTCTAATCCAAAGTTCAAAATCCTTCCTATGGGGCATCCCTGATTTCCTCTAGCACCTGAAAATCAATGCCGAAGTGTTTGTGCCTCAAGCTTACAGACTAGTGCAAGAAGTTAAAATGTTGATGGAAGTTTCCTCCTCATCCCAGCAGAACCTGAAGTCGAGGTTATCAACCAAACCACCGTGTAGTGTGTTGATGTTTTCTGAATATTTGTGTCCAGTCAAAAGATCTTTGACAATTCTGAAATGTTTCCTGCTTTGTAGCAGGATTTGTTCTGCTCGCTTCGGCAAGGGCCCTGAGATAAGGAGTTTCGCTTGCCGGAGTCCTGTTTGGGAGATCCAGAAGTCAAAAGCATTGGTAACGAATCTAGTTTTCAATTGCCCTCTTGGCATTTGATCTAGTATAGTTGAGAGCCCTCTTTGGCCAGAGTATTCACCGTTTGTTACCCTTGATGTTACTGTGTCCGTGGTAGGTCAGTGAGGTCTTCAGCTGTGAGAAAAGTGCAGGTTTCATATAGTTATAATCAGGAGGATCATTCTAACCAAGTAACCGAGTGCAGCAATTGAATCCTTTGTATTTTTTCCACTTATCCTTTTCCTTTGATGTCCGATGGAAGTGGCCGAAAATTTGATGTCATACATCAATTTGATTTTGTAGTCGAGGAGGACTACATAAGACTTGTTGGCTTGCATATGCATAATATTCGGGTACCAGTAATTCTAATCAATTTGACACTTCTCATGCTCAATAACTGGATAATATCTGCGAAAGGGTAAGGCCTTATACGAGTGTCGACAATCAATGTCATAACGGCACCTGCAATGTCACATTATGTTGGTGTAAGTAAACAGAATCTGTAATAACTGAACATACAGAACAACTTTCTCCGTCCGGTATCTTTTATTTGTAAAATAAGACAATTTGGTGAAAACTTAGTCATTGACACTGCTTAGTTCATTACCGGCTTTCTCGGCAAATTCACACAGAAAAATCAGTTCATCTGTAGCGCTTTCTGATGTTTAAACAATCATAGGTCCACTCCTACGGTTTCATTGTCTTTCACTAAATGCGGGCGCCGATCTAAGCTCCTAAAAATATTATATACAATACTTAGTAATCAGAAATTCACTCCCCTCTAGTTGGCGAGATATTATATCATTATCTCTGTTGTAACCTATCTGACATATCAAACTCAACATTTTCCCTTTCACTTGATTCATAACCAAAATAGGAAGGCATTTCTCTCTAGGGTCGGTATCTCCACTTGCCGCAAATAAAGTTGTTTATAATCTCTTTTGCTTCTTTACTGCAATGTTGAACATTCAGATACGTATAAGTCCCCTCGGTATCCAAATATGTTTGGATCCTTTTGTCTGCGAGTTGAGACTATTGAGTGAATTCTTCGCATCATCCTTTTTGAGATGGACAAACTAAATCCCATTCCAATTGACCACATATACTATTAGATCATCTCCACATCATTTTGTGTTTCGCGCTCTCCAGAAGTATCTTTTCGGACGCACGGACTTTGAAATTAACAATGCAAAATAAACGGGTAATATTATGATTTCATTTCTTGAGAGAACCATAATGATCTCCATGAATATACCTATAATAAAATTTTTCTAATACAAACATTTAAAATGATATATTATATAATAATAAGATCAATTAAAATATATAATTAATCAGCATGTAAACACACATGAAGAACCCACAAAAGAAACCTTGTAAGTGGGCGATATGATGACATAGATTGAAAGTTGAAATAATCCCTAAAGTTCTACCTTTGAAACCTCTTGATATCCAATGGGTATTTAAAAAAATGTACAGTTAACGGAACTCAATCATGATGCACTTCAGTAACACTAAGAACTATTTTTTTAAATTGATAATATACATACACTTACAAGTCCATCTTATTAAGCTACCTGCGGTTGGATCTTCCACCATTTTACACAGGCCTATTATTATCCGAGCATCTCTCCCACCATCCTCCCATTCCACCATCTCCCTCAAATTTCCCTCATCTTCCTTCACCTACCCACACTCTTAGCCTACTCTCTCACCACATTCCTCATCATTGCTGCTACCTTTTCCTTACTTTTCCCTACTTCTCACCACATCCTCCCATTTTCCCAACATATTCCACCACTTTCCACCAACTACTCCGACCTTTCCCTACTTTTTCATCATATTTTCTCAGTTTACATATTTTGGTTTAAGTGTCATTAAGATATTGATAATATTAAGAAAAATCAAAATTATAAAAATACCTTTACCTTTTTATTTATAGGGATTATCTAAATCTATGAACATCATTCTATTTATAATGTCTAATTGTAAATAAATAGAATGGAATAAGTGCCAAAGTCATGATTATTATGCAGAGCTGGAAAATCCAACAAAAATAAGCCTCAAAATAAACTAATACACATTTAAAATGTATTACCACAAATCAAAAGCATTTATAGCTTTCAGCAAAGTGGTCTGGTCGACTTTCATACTCTGTATAGGGGAGCAAGGTCGATGGGATTTAAAGAAACATTTTTAAATTATGTATATTATATTTGAAATGTATTCATTATTTCATTAACAGAGATTTGGTGGTGGACTTCCATATTAATATTCTTACATTTTGGTTATTTTATACACTGCTTTTCAGAAAAAATACATTCTTGAATAATCGGCTATAAATAAAATGCCTGATAACAAAATTTATTAACAATAATATCTATGAACCAATACAATTTAGTAAAATATAATCTCTGTTTGGCCTTGTAAATTTTGTAACCTAATTACTCAATAACTCGGGAGTTCAACAATACTTTAATTCATGATTGTATTTAGAATATTTTACTGTCAGTTTTACCATAAATTTGGAAAAATTTAAAAGAATATTAGTAATCATACATTTTTGAGACAATCACATTAAGGATCGCATACAGCATATTGAAAATAGTAACTTGAATTTAACTTTATTGTTACGAAAAACTGTTTTGTATTCATTGTATTATAAATAGTTTTACAAAGTACATGAAATATAGATTTCTTGTATATTATTTAAAAAGTGTTTTATTCTTTATATAAGTAATAATTTTACAAAATAATGAAAATACATTTCTTTGATATTTATTTTAAAAAATGTTAAAAAATGTATGTTTCATGCATGTACTTGCTTATGTCTAAAATATATTGTTAATTTTTCAGTCATCGCTGTGTGCTGAAATGGCCACTGAATTCAGACATGCTCTCTGCTGCCAGGGTACCACCAAACCGATTAAAAAGAAAGGTCGATCCTCTAGTACAACGGGTTGCGATGATGGTAGATTTCATCCCCCTGGATCATATACGTCCTACGGCTTTGTCAGCAAAGAGCCGTTAAGTTAAAATGCTATGCTATATTTTATAAGAAAATTCACAAGTGATTATAAATATACAAATTATATCATAAAATTACATTTCATCCTAAATACTTAGTGAAAAGTGTACAAAATATTTATAGATATTTCTTTCAGCAGGACAGGACAACTTTAATATATCTTTTTCAATACACTCACACCTAATATTTCTAAATTATAATAATTCTACATGATAACCAAATCTTGCTTTAGCTCAATCTATCGTTTTGCATAATAGCATTATTTAACATTCATAACTTCAAATTGTAGATTCATTTGGACAACTGTAACTTATATTCTGTATAATTTTTTCTGTTATATCATGTAAATGAGTAAATTTATTCTACATTTATAAAGCATACACTCAATATTCAATACAATTTAGACTAGATTTATTCAATGTGACATTCCCTTACAAGCTCAAATAGAAGCATTTCATTTAAATAACCTAATAATGTACCGATTCGTTAAAAGTCTTATTATTTTTCCAAAAAATTGTTTCAACAAAATATGTTCAGAGGTTGGTTTGTTTTAGTGTTTCTACACACAATTTCATAATGCGAGGGGTTTCGAGTACCTTTTAAATAAACCGCAAATTTCTTCAGTTTTTCACCAAGTAAAGTCTCCTATCTTTAATATCTACATTCCCAATTTGTTCCTTTTCATTCTTTTATACGTCCTAATCATTAAAATGGACAGACATCTCAAGACAAACAAATATTTATCTGTTAATTGACACACAATGAATAAGACTACAATAAATAATAATATTAATTTATATTTTTGTTGCAATAATAAAAAAATATTTTAAAGGAAAAAATATATTGGAAGCATTTTTTCCTCAGAACTTCCTCATTTGTCCAACTTTTTATTTAAAACATTTTTTGTTATTTCCTTTTTTTTATTATTTCTTCAATAAAAATATCTATGAATATTATGATTTTTTGATGCGTTATTGATTATGTGAGGAATTGCTATTAAATATGCCTTGAAATCGTACCCTTTTAATAACTGTATTTGGAGTCATTTCCAAATTTTAAGACTACTAATATTTTCTCCTGCCTCGATTTGTTTCAAACAATTCTACACCTTTTCGTCCCAAAAGCTGTAGGTAAAAACCATATTGAATATTTTTGCTACATCTCGAAGTAACAGTATACGATCGACAATAAGGTTTCCATCGAAAATATTCAACAGATATATTATCTTCCGTATGAAATGATGCAATCACGAAATATGAAAAGCCATAATATTATAGCATTTTAAAGTGCTACAACTCTAATTTCTAGTAATTTAGCTGTTAAAATGGATTTAGTGCCGCCTAAACAGCTTCACTATTTACTTTCAGGGACCAAGTTACAGGTTACAGGTAGGCAACCAACTTGCAGGTACGGTGTGTTGCATACTGTAAAACTTTTGGTCCGGTAATTTTTGATGCCATTTTAAAGGTGTATAACTGAATTAAGTTTATTTATTTAATGGGGTTTAGATGGTTTCAATCTATGGAATTTACTCCTCTTATATTCTTAAAATTAGGTCTAACACGTTTTATTGTTCGAGGGAGTAGAGGACTTTTTTCATAACTGGTTTTATGTTGGTAACGCTGGGAGAACGGTCGAAAGACGTTCTTCTTGCGAAAACCGCGAAACCTTGAGGACACGCTCTTCTTTTGGAGGAATTTTGGTGGCATTGTAGCTAAAGTGATATTTTCATGGATTTGTGGATGATGTCCTAGCGTGTCCTCTTGTACTACTCTTACCGCGATTGTTCAAAGTGTTCAGAAAGCTGTGTTTAGCTAGTTTTTTTGTTGGGTAATGCTCTCTATGGAGGTAAGCTTTTTATTTAGAATTTGTATAATGGAATTCTTATTTGAATTGTGCACTGCAGAGTGTTTGGAATGTTTGGATCCAGTGATTTGTTCTGGTAATATTCTGGAAAAAACACGTGGTTTTATTATTGGTTATGTTGATCCTCTTGGAAGCGCCTCGTGCTGGCTTGTTTTATTGGTCTTGGTCCGCGCCATCCTGTCGCTCACTGTGATGAAATGTATTCATGTTAATCCGGGGACACCTATGCTGGATTAGCAGCGGTTTCCTGGAATCTGGTGGGGAGATGTCGCACGGAGACACTGAAGCGCTGGGAGATGTGCTCTAGGTATCAAGGAGGATGACTTAGAATCTCGCCGGACTGCCGGAATTTACAAGGTTTTTTCTTTCTTAACTTTTAATGGCTTTAAGCCACCAGTTTAGTAATTTTTTTTTTGTGGCAATAATTAAATTAAATTATTTTACGATATTAGATCATTTATCGAGTCATAAGTTGCGAACCTTCAGTTCGATTTCAAGTGTACTCAAATGAATTTCTGTAAGCATGTCGCTGTAAAAGTTAAACATGGTACCATGGTGCTTAGGCATTGCTCTATAATATAGTAGGACAAGATAGCCTAGTTCTGTTATCAACTTTTAATCTCACATAAATAGCTCTTTCAGTAAAGACTTTTCAATAGTAAATTTATTAGAGAAAAGGGTAAGCACCCTGTCACATACTTAAATTCGTGTGCTAGCAAGCAATCAAAGTACTCTAGGTTATGAGTACTTTGATTGACATTTTAATTCAAATCACCAGTGTAATTAATCTCAAATGATATTTTTTGTACATAAAATTTGGGTAATTTTAATAAATGTTGTCCATGTCTAAGTGCTCTCATTTCTTGATACTCATCCAAAGTTTGCTTATACTTCATAATGAATAATTTCGTACTATGTTAAAACGATACTAGTTAAAATTTCAGTACTTTCCATCGCATGTTATATGCCAGCTAAAATTTTGTTTTTTGGCTGACAGAATTTCATTTCTAAATTAACTATTGGCCAAGTGGCGCCCTCTATTGTTTGTCTGTGTTTACTCTATTACTCACTCCTCTTTTTGCTCTCCGAAACAAACTAGCTGCCGTACGCATGTGAATGTCTTTTTTGCATTAGGCATAAAAAACGTTGCAATATCTTAACATTTCCTATGCATTTAATAAATCTCCTCCTCTTCCAAGTTACCATTTTGTGTGTTCTCGACTCACTTGTGTGTATGAATATTAATGTTTTCTCTAACCGATTATTTTACATGGTTGTTGATCAGTAAGATAACAATCAATTATGATATTCCTCAAAGATCATCTATCAATAACTTTGTTTCTTAATCATATTTACGAACTGGTTTTTTCAATAATTAAAGTATTTTACTGAAGGTCATACTAACTATACAAGTTTTGTCTTTTACAAGCAAATATTGCAATAATGCAAAAAATATAGATAGAGTTAGACGAAATAAAATAATTCAGACTTACCTAAAATTGAAGAATTGATGTCAATAATCTTGTTCACTCAATTACTAGGTTTAATACCCTCACGTAATCTATCCTAGCATATTCCTGATAGAGAAAAGTTAACTCTATTAGAATTATAATGATACAAGCCATGAGCGCAGACCCGTTTCAGCAAAAAATATTGCTCCCGAACACTGTAGCGAGTTACGTGATAAGACATGACTAATTGTTTATTGTTTACGTGTTCTGGGTTCGATTTCTAGCAAATAAAAATGGTTTGTACAGTCTCGTTAGTTTCTTTGTTGAACGTCAGCGATCTGCTAGTCAGATCAGGGGAGCAGTTTTGTTATGTGACTTGGTAAGTTGTGACTGTGCATTTTGAATAACAAGCCTGGGATCCAGACTGTGTCTAAATCCTTCTCGGCACCAACGAGTGTTATGGCAGTGCTCCTTCCAAGGTTATATTGTGCTTTCACGTAATTAAATTTACTGACCAGGATGATCTTCTCTATCAATCGCAGATAGCATCGATATGCATCGGTTGCTACTAGCATGCTTAGTATTCCTTGGTGTCAGGATGACCCCAACTACAGCGCTCCTCCTCTAGTTAGACAAGTGTTGTAGTCGTAAAATGGCGTTACGCTGCACGTAAGTTGGTGAGCTGTACAATGCCGTTCATCGGACTATATTTTAGAAGTTCGTATTCAGTACAGTCACACCGCCTTTTGCTGTTAAGCAACATTCTGATTATCTTTGCATCAAAGGGTTTGACCATGACTTTTAAAAATTCGTGTCCAAGCTGGATGCCATGACCAATATTATCATTAATGTAGTTTTAATGGCCTTGACTGTTCGGTACATTCTCGTTGTGTATATGTTCAAAGTGGTCAACTATTTAATTGTCCCTTTGGGCATCTGTGAGTCCCTTTTCATTTTCCAGTACGAGTATGACTTCTCACGTATTTCCGAGTGCTCTGCTCAGCCTTCTGACGCTCATGTTGGATGATAAGTTCCACTTTGACATCTACTAAGTCAAAAATGTGATACAGGCTTCTAATGTTGAAAGCATGGGATATTTCTTCCTTTAGAGTATAAGTTTGATATTCCATTTTTCCTGGTTCGAAGTATTGATTCATTGCCTCTCAGTTATGTTGAATCATCAAGCTGGTTGCTATGTGTTTGGTATAATAAAATTTATAAGCTTAAATGATAAAAAAAATATTGGTTTTTATCGCGATTACAAGTGTGGTCAATTTTTGACGCTCGACTGTTATTACAAAACCCATGTACAAGTAAATAATGTGCTCCATACTTCCTTGGCACTACTATAGAATAACATAAGAATACACTTTTTAGGCAAATAATTACATTTAATACAACTGCTGAGTATACTTCTGTATGTCATTCATTTACCAGAGATTCACCCATTTGGATATTGTTGGTAATTGTCCAGTAATTAAGAAGAAATTAAGTGAAGGTCTGTGCGAGTGGTCAGTTTTTTAGGGTGTTGAATAAGTTCCCGATAGTATAAATACTAGAAAGTGGTTACTAATCATTATTTAGTAAGCCAATAACATCACATGACTAATGTATAACAAAAAACAAATATGACTCCTTATATCTATAATTTTAAACAGCAGATATAATAATTTACGTTGCAATATTAGAATATTTATTACGACAATCAATAATGGTTACACTTCTGCAATGACATTAAATGCAAGAAGTTATTCCATTTGAAAAACATAAACATGAGTCCCTTGTACACTTTAGACATGAGCAACTAGGCACAAGTTCATTGCTGGGAGGAATCAATGAAGTTGTACGTGAGGGCTGTAGACAATCACCTACATCGTAACCAAACTGTATAGAATCAAGTTGCATGATGTCATCATTTAAACATGTTTTTTTTGACGAGGAGGGGAAACCCACACGGGCTGCCCATCCCTACTTGGAATGGGTCTGAGTGTCAGCCTCCAACTGACTAAAACCTCTCCTCCTAGAGCTCGTCTGTAAAGAATACTCCAAGGGCACTGCAGCTTCCTGGGCTTATTGTGTTCTCCCTATTTTTCCCTGTCTTAGTTTGCACTCTCCATTTTAATACTCCTGTATCACTGACAAGGTGATACAGGTCTAAAAATGGGCGAGTTATGATTGTCTCCGGGTCTGGTTGTGTTTGCCCGTAGATATTATAACTCACTCTGCCTATTTTTCATGCGCCGTTAGCAGCAGGTCTGAGAAAATGGGCAGAGTGGTAGTTGCCAGGTCCATTGTCTTTACCCGTTGATATTATGTCCTGCAGTCCAGACCCTGCAGTCGTATAATATGCTTTGTAAGCAACGGCTTCGCCACGCGATGTTCCTCGCTGGACACCACCCCAGTCAAGTCCTCGTGCGCACGACGTCGCTGTACTTCGGTGCTTTGTTCGGCAACAGTCTTGCCACGCGGTGTCCCTTGATGGTCCATAACCCCATCAAGTCCACACCGCTAGCGACGTTGCTTCACTTCGCACTCCTGCATCACTTTGTTGAGGACCGCTGTAGCCTCCTCATTGTGATGCAGTTTTATCTGGTTTTATCTATTTTTCCATTCCTTCAATCTTTTGAAGGTTGCTCTCCTTGTCAGCAACGGCCTCGCTACGCGGTATTCCTTGATGGTCCGTCGCCCCAGTTAAGTCCTTTCCGCTTGCGACGTTGCTTCACTTCGCTCCCCTGCGTCACTTTAGTAAGGACCGCTGTGGCCTCCTTACTATAATGCAGGTTTATTTGTGCCTTCAGCTGGAATGGGCCTTTTCCCCCTATCCTTTCTGAGGGTTACACTCCCCTGGCTTGGGAACCCAGACGAGAGGCTCGGGTGCTTTGGAAGGTCCTTGGTGTTGACCGAAGTCATGGACACCGCCTCCCCCAGCTCCTTCACCTCCCGCACTGCGCTCATGGGATTTGTGATTGGAGGGTCTGCACAGGACAAGCTGAGGAACCCCCTCCCTCTCCACGAGTAAAGGGGAAAGGATGGTCGCCACGCACGGAGCCCCTTATGTACGAGGAAGGCATTTATACAACGGGGTGCGCCTGTGCCCCAAGGTTTGTCGCTAGTGGTCGGGCTCCCCCCCGACCATGCGTCCCCTCGGCGTGCACAATACCTTGGGATTGGGGAAGTTTTTATGGTGGTACTTCATCCACGTAGTCAGGGCAGTAAAGCCAAGAACCCCGTGCCCCCCGGAATGACATACCCCTGACCTGGGTCAGGGGGTCGTTGCCACTCCAAGCGTTTTACGGTATGTGAGCTGGTCCGCGACGTGGTTTTAGCCGGAGTGGACTGGGTTATTAGCCCTACCCCCCAGCAGTATCGCCACGTTAACCCTACTCCTTGCGGAGTCTCGCCGTTTTCCTATCCGGCACCTGTAGACGCGCCTGGCAAGTGCTCAACCTCCATCCTTGTGAAAGGATGGTACCAGGATTTAAACATGTTACATATAAAAAATGTGTGCTGTAGTAGGCGCTTAAAATATGTGATCTAATGGGGAACAATCCAAGCTTTTTTTTATCTATTTATTTAACGTCTGCCTATTTCCGCTACCAGGGCCTATCACCGACGCCAGAAGACGAGCTACTCCCAAACCTGGAAATTTTGCCGAACCTCTTCCCTTAAGAAGAGTACGGATCTTTTACTTGCCTCACATTTAATAGACAATGGACCGTCTGCTTTACATCCCCTCCGAAAGATGGTATATCCACTACGTAATCCTCGTCTGAAATTACGTAACTTCCGCGTATACACTGATATATAAGCCACTAGAAGGTGGGACGAGAATGCTGTATTTCCCAAGATGGGTCACCCGTCCAAGTACTAACCGCGCTCGACGTTGCTTCAACGGAATATCGACTGACATTCACATTGAAGTCGCCTCTACGCTCGCCCCCAACAATCCAAGCTAGTTCTTAATATATCCGACAGATTGCACCATACGTACTCGGTTCAGTTATTCTGTAAATAAAGATCCTCCTGTGTTGGAACACTTTGGTACACAGCAATGTTTTCATTTTAAACTTTTTTCTAATTAATTTTGTTCGTATTGTCATTGGATATAACATAACCTCAACAGCGCGAACAACCCACATACCTAGAAAGGCATGTGAAACAACCGAGTACGGCTACTGCACTCTGGCGGAAATAATAAAACTATCTGTTCCCCATTGATGCACTGATTGGTTGGAGGTCTTCTACGGAAATGTTTTGCCCTTGTGTGCAAAGAAACATTAGTAATTCGTCCATTGTTTTACAAACTTATATATTAGATATTTTTCTGCTGTTCCATTGCTTCACTCGTAGGAATTCCGAAGTTTGTGGGAAATGCTTCGGGCGTACTTGCCATTTCAACATGTTTTGTACCTACTTAGCTAATGCAGTCTGGCCCAGTTAGGTAGTGTAAAGCAGGAAGTACATCTCATATTGCAATTCGTTCAGGCATTATATGAACGGAAACTTGGCGCGTCGTAGCTCCAACACCTAGACGAAACCACAATTCCTTCAATCCAAGAGCCTTGAAGGTAGTCCAATGATATAACAGAAGTACCAGAACGTGCGTATCATTCGATAATACCATTACTGTCTGATACCCTCTGTTTGTTGCATGTTTAATATGCCTTCTCTAACATGGCAAATTGTAGTTCTTCATGGGATTGCCTTAAATTTTGTTTTCTGTATGGACATGCATGTAGCTGGGTTAGGAAAAGATGTTGCACTACAGAAGACCTGCATATTTGGCCACATATTGCTGCATTTCTCTAGTAGATACGATTTGAAACAGTCTTGAAGTTTGACTTTGTTGAAACTATAAGATCAAAATTCGTCTTTTTGTACAGGAATAGGTGTTTTATTTTTAATGGAGTGAAGATTGATTAATCCACATGTGCCACGATGAATTCGTTCGAAACTCTTTGGCGACTTATCGAAGTAAGAATAAAATATGAAGTCAATTCTTGCTGCTGTATTTGCTATAATACTTTTCACATCTGAACAGAGAGCCTCACAGAAATCTCCAAATGTTTTCAAATCTTTCAGAGAAATTTTTCTATCGCAAGCCGTGAAATCTGCAATATAACAATTTGCAAGATTTGATAAATTTGCTGAACTGCCATCTGTTTCGGTTAATACCTTTTCAAGTTTTGAGGATAGTGTGTTCTTGGTGTCTTTGTAAAGAACCCGTTTCATCGAAAAGGAAAAACTTGTCAACGATCTCATATTTTAACAGTTCTCTCTCTCTCTACCTAGTTGAATAGTGCGTTGAGCCATAGCTTGTTTTCTTTTAATTGTTTTGGTTTTTACAGTCTGTTTCTCTGTGAGGATGCTATTAATAGGTAAATTCGTCCTATGGATGGTATCTGAAATATTAGAGCTTTCTTATCAATGAAATCTGTCTTTTCTAAATTTCTCTTATGCTTCATTTCCTATAGTGAAGACCTAAAGTAATTTATTTTTCACAGTATCTTCAACTGTCTGTTCAGTAATAACGTTTCTCGTTCTCTTGCCCCTGGAGAAAATGGATTTTCGTTATCTGTAATGAAATTCATAATCGTTTTAATCTTACTTTCCATATTATTTGATATAATTGATAATGACTCATGGTATGCTCGTAGTTCATAATTCTCTGAATAAACATTGGTAATATTCCTGTACATATTACATATTATTAATATTATTATTATTTATTCAGTTTTATATATTTATATATTTAAATTTTCGTTAATATGTTTTTTAATATCTTCAACGTGTTCAGCACTATTAAAAACATGTAAAATGACACCTCACATGCTTATACAGTGCATTTTCTATGAGCATCAAAGATGGCGTCCATTTTCCAAAATGGTCACTCGCACAGACCATCACCCAATTTTTTTTCAATCACTACGCGATTACCAATAATACCCAAATGGGTGAATCCCTGGTAAATGAATGACATACAGAAGCATTCTCAGCAAATGGACTAATTGACATATTGACCTAGTTTAAGAACTAGACTATGACAGTCAATAGGCATTCTCCAACTGCTCACAGCGTTGCGCCTGCTCTTTATAAACGATTGCTCTACTTACTCTCCCCGTATTGTCGAATTTCTATCAATAACTTCCCTTATTTCAACATGAGTTATTCTCTACCTCCTTCTATAAGAAAAAGTCGACTCCATAATTCTCCCACCCAATGCAATATACAAATGTCGATTCGCTATTATAGGCTTAGCCATCTCCTTTACAAAGCGACACGCAACGTAGTTTGTTAAAGATGGTTCGCTCTACAATGGTTACAGTATGGTTAGTGAATGTTAAATAATGTTATTTATATATTATTTTGACGAATAGTTTTCGCTAAGTTCACTGTCTTAAACAGGGTGTTCCATAAGTCAGGGATAAAGGGAAGGAGAATGACAGATGAGTCAATTTCCAACCAAAATAACTACATATATTGTTATCCAATTTTTGATGGTTCAAAGGTTATATCAACTTTTGTATTCTTGTCCGCAATCGCCTAGTACTTTTAGTAAGAAGTGGTACAAAAGACTAAGTTTTTTTGCCCTTTTTTTTCTTAAATAGGTTACTGAAAGTTGTACTTTTCCGATAAAAGCATTTTTATAATGTCTAGTTAGCAACTGTCAATTATAATAAAAGACGTTACGATCATTGTTCGGTTCCTTAAAAATTTTAAAATGACCCTCTTAGAAAAAAAAAGTAATTACAAACATATTTCCCGTAATAACATAAACTAGTGCAATTTATGTAGATTCTAACAAGGTATAATTAATACACTTTTTATTAACAATTTTTTTTTATTTCCATAAGTAAGATATGTTTTTATGACAGAGTAAATTTTAAGAATATAATCAAAAAGAGTGATTAGTGACAAAAACGATTCATAATAAATGCTCAGAATATCGTTCTCCAATTCTAATACATAATCGGTATCGGCGTATAAAGTTTATTTTAATATGTCGGAAAGCTCGGTTATTATTTTTTATATTATTAACGATAATATCAATATTATGTCGAAGATTTTGCCGATCCATGTATTCTGTTTGATAAACTCCTTCTTTAAAGAAATAGAGAGAAATTAATGGGGTTGAAGTTTGGTGAACGAGGTGGCCAATGCATGGTTCCTCCCCTACCTATCCAGGATACGTTTGATTGAAATAAAGCGGACTGCAAGAGCAAAGTGTGGGAGTGCTCCATCATGTTGCAGCCACATTCTTCTACGTATTTCGATAAGTAGTTCTGGAAGGTTACTTCTTAAAAAATTAGGGTATTGCTCACCGCCCAACCTCGCTGGCAGTTCAAAGGGGCCAATAAAAGTGCCATTCAAAATTCCAGCCCATAAATTTATAATGAACTGGTGTTGGAAACGGTCGCTTCTCACTACTCTTGGACTTTCTACAACCTACTGATTTAAATTGTGGATGTTGAAAATGCCTTTTCTTCTAAAGCTAGACTCGTCTGTCCAGAGAATATGATTTAGGAATTCTGGATTTTCTGTGTCTTCTTAACATCTCTCTACAAAACTCCATTCTTCGTATGCAATCACCGGGTAAAAGTTGTTGGACAAGCCGGATGTGGCACGGATGTAGCAAATTTAGTCTTATAATTCGATGTACAGGTGATATTAGCACACCAATTCTCCCAGATATTTTGCGTACACTTTGCGGACCCTCATCAATTTCATCAAGTACTTCTTCTTCCCGTTCCATTCTCGATCTTTCTTCTCTGTGAGCTGTACCAGGAAGTTTTCCCTCCGCATACGAATTATGAACACATGAAAACACGGTAGTCAGGATATCGTTCCCGATTATGATAACGGTTTCGATACTCAGTCGCACCTTGGGAAGCATTGCCATTGCAGAACCCGTAAATCGTAAATAAAGCGCATTTCTGCATATTCACGTTGAGTGTAAGACATAATCACAGGCAATAACAAAGTTAATAAACGTACTAACTACCAGAACGGTGTTGAGTCACTGAATATTGTGATTGACATACGGTGACAGTGACAAGTCGTATAACAATCAATAAAATAATACGTTAAAAATTAGTCAGAAAAACTGTGACGCGCTTTTTACTGTCGTCGTCACTATGACACCCCAACGTAACGGAAGGTTACGGATTCGGGCGCCAGTTTCAGTATTAGAAGCGCTGAAACACGCTACCAGGGTAGTTATCAGTGAAGAAGGTTTTGACCAGGCGATCAGTGCATAAATAAAACCAGTTTAGAAAACAATAGAAAATAAAATATATTTAGCAACAAAGTAAGAAAATTATGTACAAAAATGAGCAAACAACAAATAAACAAAAGCAATAGGCAAAATTAGCAAAAAAGCAAAGTAAGGCAGGCGCAAGCAGTGAGACTAAGACAAAACGTGCAAGTGGAAATTTATAGCAAAAATTATCAAAAAGCTGAGAAAATGTTACGAGTCGCGGTTAGGGATTAAGCTCAAACGAAACAAAGCAAAATAAACAAATTAAACTATAGCGAGAATATCTTCGTCTGATAACGGTATTATGTAATTTTCCCCTTGGTGCAAAACGCGGCAGACGTAAAATATTCCAGGAAGCGGATAGGCCTAGGTCCAAAACTAAGAGACGTACTATTTACTCCTGGGTTTCCCTCTTGTAGTAAATAGATTCTCGCGGTAAATCAAATCTTACTGTTGCGGCTCGTTTATTACTGGGTTTCCCACTTGTAGTAAACGATCTGCCTAGTAAGGCCTATACGCTCGAACTATAGTCGAGATTTATAACTTACTCTTTCTTGGTCGTGGAAGCTAAAAGGATTGATTTAAAATTTAGAGCTGTTGGTACTTAAACCAATGGGAGAAGAATTAGAGTCTGCTTGATTAAACACTTGTTAAGTTTTCATACACGATACTGTCTATGCAAATATAATCGGTGAGGTATAAGTAGCGCGTCCGGTATGTTTAATGCTAAAGTCGCGTGCCTTTACCTTTGTGTGAGTAGATTTTATATGTTAATGCGGGCAAGTAACGAAGCCGGTCTGTAATTAAATGCCTTAAACGTAGGTGGCGAAAATAGCTTCGTTACAAAACATACCTTACATATAAAAAACGGAAATAAAAAAAATGTTAATTAAAAGTGTATAAATTGTACCTTGTTAGAATCTAGATAAATTGCACTAGTTTTTGTTATTAAGGAAAATATTTTTGTAGTTATTTTTTTTATATGGGGGTCATTTTAAAATTCAAATAAATTTTGATGAACCCAACAGTGATCGTATGATCGTAACATCTTTTATTATAATTGACAATTGCTAAGTACACTTCATAAAAATGCCTCCATCAGAAAGGTACAACCTTCAGTAGTTTATTGATAAAAAAAAAATCTAAAACTTACAGTCTTTTGTACCACTTTCTTACTAAACGTACTAACGGTTTCGGACAAAAATGCAAAAGTTGAAAAGCTTTTGAACCATCAAAAATTGGATAACAACATATGTGGTTATTTTGGTTGGAAATGACCTCATGTATCATGCTCCTTCATTTTATCCATGACTTATGGGACATCCTGTATATAATGTATAAACTACAAAATGTCCCATTTTTTCATTACATCTTGCTATTGCAAACATTTTTTCTAAATATAGTTATAAAATATATCATAGTGTCGATGCAAATAACAGAGTAGATTATATTTTTGAATCGTTTTATTTTTGAATATAATAAACTATTTACAGTGTATGAACTGCCAGGACTATATGTATTGTTATATATATTTGTTTAGTGTAATGTTAATATTAACATGCTCATATTTTGTATCTGACTGATTTATGTAATATGTGCATATTGTAAAGATTTTACAAAGGAACAAAATGTTAATTAATCAATTTTTTCTTTGAGTTCTTCTTATTTTGTTAGAGTGACTAATCAAAAATACAGAAAAACAAACTAGAGGCCTAAGTGAAAAAATATTACACTGAAGTAACAACTGATATTTATAGAATTGATATAATTTAATTAAGAGTACTCTAGTAAATTTTTCTTCTTATTAGTAAATTTTATTAAAATGAATTGTCATCGATGCAAATTGTTATGTTTAACAATAAAGTTTATCTGACTTAATAAAATTGAAAATAAAATCATTTTAAGATTGTATTTTCGTTAGAAAGCCAGTCTACAATTTAATATCATTATTATTGTTACTAAAGTTATGTATATTATAATAAAATAAAACCAAATATATTACTACAATATAAAAAAGGACTCTCATAGACGTAAGTAACCATTTGTAAGTTTTTCAAATTTGTGCGTTTGCAACGCCAACATATAACAATTTTTATTTGATTGAGATACAATTTTTGTTTTTTTTTTTATTCTTAACCTTTAAATGTCTTATTTTGTTAAATGCGTGATGATGAAGTAAGCAAAGGGTTTAGCTGGATAAGCATGACGAGTCGGCCCCCAAATGGCAACCTATATCGAAACTTATGTTTCAATATCTACTTGATGTACAAACGCGATTTATATGTGTTTTGCCGCCGTACTCCGCTTTGACCTTGAGATATGGAAAAAAATGAGCATATGCATGACTATCGTTCAAAGAGACATATCTCGAAAACTAATTGAACTAGAGAGGTAAAACCGACGGGAAGTTTCAGGTAACCTTAAAGAGTATATTTTGTATATTTTTTGAATTTTTAGAATAATTACGCACATCATTAAAAAATAAATAAAAATATAATAATTAATATTTTCGTGTTCTCTGTGACTTACAATCACTAAAATAATATATGTTGTAATACTCTATATGCACTATTACTCATAAAAATTGCGTTGGAAAAAAGTTGGTGCAACACTTCGAAAAAAATAAAATTCGACGCGCATGGGATACACACATATAAATATTTTATGAATTGGAATTATTGCTAAAAGAGAAATTGAATGAAAATACAAATAATTGACACGTAAATATCTATTTCATACGGCGCACAGTGGCACGAATTGTAATTTTTTCGTTCAAAATTATCTAGAGCACATCGCAACCAATTGGGATAATTTTTTTTAATACTCGTTATTTAATTTCAAAAAAACGTAGAAGAGCCGATTTTTTAATTATGCTAACCAAAATTATTGAGCTTAACCAAAATGTCCATTTTTATTTAAACTTTAATAAAACTTGTAAAAAATTTTTTTTTTCTAATCCAATTTACATAAATCTTGTTACTCGGGGGATTTTTGAGGTCGCTGATTACGAATCTGATATCCAAATTGTCATAAACTAACCTACAAGATGGCGGAATCAATGGCAGCTATAAAATGTTAAAAAATTAAATTAAATTTTTTAATAATTCTTAGGAATAGCCTATTTAGTTTAATGCCTTTAATTTAATTTTAAGTTAGCTTTATCATCTTATTGCCGCCATATTGGATCCGCCATCTTGAATTTCTCCCTGGAACTTAAAATTTAGTATATTTTAACTTAAAAGTACTTATCAGAAATATTCAAAACTTCTCGGCATAAACTTTAACGAAAATATTTCATTTTTCATAATTTTTTAGCATTTTATAGCCGCCATTGATTCCGCCATCTTGTAGGTTGGTTTATGACAATTTGGATATCAGATTCGTAATCAGCGAGCTCAAAAACCCCCCGAGTAACAAGATTTATGTAAATTGTATTAGAAAAAATGTTTTCTTTTATAAGTTTTATTAAGATTTAAATAAGAAAATGGACATTTTGGTTAAGCTCAATAATTTTGGTTAGCATAATTACGTTTTTTTGAAATTAAATAACGAGTATTTAAAAAAAGAGAAATTATCCCAATCGGTTGCGAAGTTCTCTAGATAATTTTGAACGAAAAAATTACAATTCGTGCCACTGTGCGCCATATGAAATAGATATTTACATGACAATTATTTATATTTTCATTAAATTTCTCTTCTAGCAATAATTCCATTTCATAAAATATTTATGTGTGTCTCATGTCAAGTTTGTATCCTTATATAATGTAGTGCGCGTCGAATTTTATTTCTTTTTTTTCAAAGTGTTGCACGAACTTTTTTCCAATGCAACTTTTATGAGTACTAGTGCATATAAAGTATTACAACATATATTAATTTAGTGATTGTAAGTCACAGAGAACACGGAAATATTAATCATTACATTTTTTATTTTTTTTTTAATGATGTGCGTAATTCTTCTAAAAATTAAAAAAATATATATAAAACATACTTTTTAAGGTTCCCTAAAACCTCCCGTTGATTTTACCTCTCTAGCTCAATTAATTTTCGAGATATGTTTCTTTGAACGATATTCATGCATGCGCTAATTTTTTTCCATATCTCAAGGTCAAAGGGGAGTACGGCGGCAAAACATATATAAATCGCGTTCGTACATCAAGTCGATATTAAAACATAAGTTTCGATATAGGTTGCCATTTGGGGGCCGACTCGTCATGCTTATCCAGCTAAACTCTTTTTAAGACATTGATTGGTATCATTATATGCTACTATCTTATTCCAAAATCACGGCTGCATAGTAACTATTAGTATTAACATCTACGATGTTAGGTTGGAATAATATGTAATGCTAACTAATCAGAAAACATAACATCAATTAGGTATAATTAACAACTGTAGGTGGGGCGAGCGTAGAGGCGACTTCAATGTGAATATCAGTCGATATTCTGTTGAAGCAACGTCGAGCGCGGTTAGTACTTGGATGGGCGACCCACCTATCTGGAAATACAGCGTTCTCGTCCCTCCTTCTAGAGGCTTGTATATCAGTGTATACTCGGAAGTTACGTAATTTCAGACGAGGATTATGTAGTGGATATACCATCCTTCGGACGGGATGTAAAGCAGGCGGTCCCTTGTCTATTAAATGTTAGGCAAGTAAAAGATCCCTACTCTTCTTAAGGGAAGAGGTTCGGCAAAATTTCCAGGTTGGGGGTAGCTTGTCTCCTGGCGTCGGTGATAGGCCTTGGTAGCGGAAATAGGCCGACGTTAAATAGTTAAAAAAAAAAAAGCAACTGTAGGTACAGGGTTGATTCAGACTACTACTCCCACTACTTTACCTCTAAGGCACATTCCCTTGATATGGCGTGGAATTCAAAACCTTAGCACAGCTCTACCGGTAAAAGTACGATTTTTTTAAGGTTTGTACTTTAAGGTACAGTTTCTGTACAAATGTATTTTATAAGTCTGTTCTGTAAAAATACAGAGAGAGCAGTACAGAGGTTGTTCTTGTAACAATACAGATCCGCAAAAGTTTGGGATAGTGCCATAAGAAAGAAGCTTGAGGTTTAGTCACCACCGACCCCATTCCTAGTGCTCAATCATAAAAGCAAGTATTACATATTATTTACTAATCTACAATATCATGTTATATGACTCAATACAATTTAGATTATTGAGTATTTTCTATCAGTGGTGTTTTTCTTCAACTAATCTCTTCAGGTGATATGTTTAAATTTTTGGTTATCTAGTTTTAGTTACTATAGATAGATATTTGTTATTTAATTTTAATTTTCGTTATTTTATTGTGTAGAAAATGTATATAATACCAAATTGTTAGGACCTATCAGCTGAATCTGCAATGATTTTAAGAGTGAATATTTTCACGATTTTCTTGTTCTCTTTCATTCTTCATTTTGTAGTTGTGATTCGTGTTTTTTACTTGGTATAATATTACAAGGAAAAATTTGATAATAAATCTGATTTTGTGTATTTTGTGTGAAATTATGTACCTATTTTATAACAAAATTAAGCATGATATTTAGATTTCAGAGATATGTCATAACAACTTGTAGGACCACATAGTTCAAAGGTACCAAATATGTATAATTCGTTAAACCATTTTTTATATATTTCTTATGTGGTTCATTATGTTTGATACGACTGAAAAAACTTTGCTTCAAATAGACATAATTGTTCTCGATTAAATAGCATTTCTTATTTACTTTCATCATTGTAAACTTGACGCTTTGTGCAAAAGTTCATATTCATAAATCATCTTAGGTTATAAGCAATGATTATTATCTCTAAATAAACTATTCTACTTGTTTTTATATGTAGCTCTTTTTAATCCATTACCCTCCCACTACTTAGTATTAATTGAGTATCAGATAAAAAAGAACTACAGTGAATTTTATAATACCTATCGACTTAAACAAATTAAAAACGGTAATGTTTTACATTTTGTTTATGAGGAACCGTTTTATTATAACACAGGTTTGCTATTATAATTAGCCAAAATGAAGATCATGATGTTTTAAAATGCTTCTTAGAACATCAAATCCACGTTATGCTTGATTCGAGGGCTTCTACGATATCTAAGTTCGAAATCGTCGTAAACAGAAATATCAGTAATAGTTTAGTGGAAAGTTCGTAACAATAATAATAATAATAATGACCCGATATAGATGCTGGTTGCTTGTAAAAAGTCACTAGTGAGGCGGGCGAGGGGGCTGGCGAAAAATAACCTATTAGGCAAAAAGCCCTCGCGCTTTATCGAACCGCCTCATCGTGTTGTAGAGAATCTGCCGACTATAGGTAAGGTGGAAAATTTCTGGAAAACGATCTACAGAGAGAAGCTTCCATTCACCAGAAACACTCCAGCCCTGGCACATTTTGAAGCCTTTTAAAAGGCTTCAAGAAGTAAACGAGGTGTGCCAACCGATAACCCCAGAAGAGGTTCGAAGAGCTCTTGAGGGCTTTAAGAACTTTGCTGCTCAAGGACCCGATGGGATAAATAACTTTTGGTGGAGAAAGTTATCCAGAACCCACCACCATTTGTCCAGAATTTTGAATTCACGGCTAAACGGGGAATAGCAAATTCTTTCTTGGGTTGTCGAGGGGTAGACAGTGCTGATCTTGAAGAACGTAGATTTGTCTAAGCCAAAGAAGTGCTGGCCGATAACTTGCTTAAACGCACCTTGTACATGTGGGTGCTCAAAGCAATTGAACGGGGTTACGAACGGATATATGAGCAACGCTGGTTGCAAAGAGAACCTGCCGATCGACAAATGTATCACGCAGTATCAGAGTAACCTTTTCATGGCCTGAATTGATTACCGCAAGGCATTTGACATGCCATCGGATGAGTTTATTGTCCACTTGTTCCGATGTCTTCCGGTGACCGGTCTCGTAGTGAGATGTGTAGAAGAACTGATGCCGCTCTAGAGGACTCGCTTTACCACAACATTGGTTAATGGCAGAGTTCAGAGAGAGCCGGAAGGAGAGTATTTCAAAGAGATTATCTAAGCCTCTTCTGTTTTGCATATCAGTCCACCTCAAGAGAGGAAGATGCGGGAAAGAACGAACAGCTTATGGATGAAAGCCTCTTTCTCCATCTAGAGGTCGGAGAGTCGTACACTAACTTGGGTGTCGAGCAACGCTCCATCCAAGAAGTAAGTGCAGTGAAAAACGCTCTCCGCTGTAAGCATCAGCACCGACTCCAACAGATCTGGTCTTCAGAACTGTCGGGGAAGAATAAGATGCTTGCCGTTCCAATCCTCCTCTACTCCTATTGAGTAATCAAATGGGATCATGAGGAGTTGCTACTACTCGATGACAACCCGTCGCGAAAAATGCGTCTCTGTGTAGGAGTTTGCATCCTAAATTGTCCGTTCCACTGTTATATCTCCCACGACTTGGAGGAGGCCGTGGACTCTTGAATTTGGAGAGTCTCCATAATCGGATGGTTCTTGATGGAGTCTACAAGGTCATCAGAAGTTCGGACCCCCTCCTCTGCTTGGTCCGAGATCATGAAAGTGCATGGAAAGGAGCCTTTTTGTTTAAGGCAGCAAGTAGAGCTGCCGATGAACTTGGTCTGGTCATCGACGCTGAGCGGGTTATTCACGACTCTGTCACCGAGTTGGAACCTGCTCGGCAAAAAGTCAAAGCTGCAGAAATTAATCTATTTCTGCAGCTGCATTCGGATAAACTATTGCATAGAGTCTTCTACAAAAATATAGAAGACTGCGACTTATTCGAAAGGCTGAACTTTGCTTTCTTATAGTCAGCCGGGCTGAAGCCTAAGGCCGCGTGATTCATAATGGCGTGTCAGGATGATATATTCAACACACCTATTTATCGAAGTCGTGTAATGGGTATGATGTCAGCTGCAGGACCTGCAGCAGACATCATACCCTATTGAGTCAGTTGTGGGAAACTAGAAATGCCTAATTTACTGGAACCACTAATTTCCCACCGTTAGGGAAATACAAGCCAGTAAGCCTGACATAGTCCTTCTCGACCATCAACTCAAGACAATGTATGTCGTGGAGTTCTCAGCTCCCGCGGAGAATAACATTGTCTTGAAGGAGGAGAAAAAACGGACAAAGTATCGAGATTTGCTCTTCGAATTACGCAGACTCTATCCAGACCATACTGTTAAGATAGAGGTACTGATTATAGGAGTACTCGGTGGAACGAAACACATACTTCTTTCGGGGCTAAAGATCATACCGGTATGCCAAAACTCGGCAGAGATCTTAGCTGGCAGGATGCAGAAAGCCATCATTCTCGGTTCATTACGTCTACTCAGGGCACACGATTCTCCCACCCAGTAGTAACTAACCCTACGGGTGCGGGGAGTAGCTGCTGGTATCACCAGCTCCCTCTGTCAGTGTGAGAGAAGGGTAATAGTAATAACAGAATTTGGTCTCGACTTCGATACTGGGCGGGTAAACCCGAGCTCTGTCACCGAGTTGGAACCCGTTCAGTTAAATGCCCATACAAAAACAGCAGAGCAAAGTAAATTTCTACAGCTACATAGAAATAAGCCCTTGCCATGGAGTCTGTTACAAGAACATTGATCCGAGAAGCTGAAATTTGCTTTCATAAAGTCAGCGGGGCTGAAGTCTGAGACCGAAGGGTTCATTATGGCTTACCAGGATGGTGTCTTCAACACACTGGCCTATCGAAGTCATATCTTGGGTATGGAAGTCCCTGATGTAAACTGCAGGGCCGGCCGAAAGGCGTCGGAGACACTTATGCACCTGTTGTCGGCTTGTCGGCTTGTCGAAATACGTTGTATCGGCTTATATTCACAGATATGATGGAGTATTATGGGTGCTGTACTATCATCTGCGATATACGTATGGGACAGATGAGACACCTGTGCTGCCTTATGCGAATGAGCGATGCCTAATTTATTGGAACTACCCTTTTCCCACCGTCAGGCAAGTACAGGCCAATAAGCCTGACGTAGTCCTCCTTAACCATCAATTCAGGATAATGTTTGCCATTGAATTCTCCGACCCACGGGAAACAAACATTGTTTTCAAAGAGGAGGAAAAACGCAGTTAACATCAAGATCTTCTTTTCGAACTCCGCAGACTTTATCCAGACCACACTGTTAAACGAATGGTACTTATCATAGGATGCCTCGGTGGGGCGAAACGTACACTGCTTTCGGAATTAAAGACGATAGCGGCATGCCGAGAGTCGGTAGTAGCCTTAGCCGGAAAAATGCAGAAGGCCGTTATCCTTGGTTCGTTACGCTTACTCAGAGTACACGATTCGTGAACCCAGTGATCACTAATTCTACTACTTAGAGATCGGTTACTGGTGTTATCAGCGTACCCTCCCTGCTATGGGAGGCAGAGAGAAGGACGACCAGTTTAAAGTAAAAAAGAAAAATAACAAAAAGCTTAATAATAACAGCACGGGACCAAGCACTAAATACCAGATACCGCCAGAAGATATGATCTTAAAGCAGCTTGTTGGAAGCAAGTAGTAGGACGGCGGCCTAGCAGAAGAACACCGCAGTCACGTGGTGGCGGGATGTAGTACGCTGGTACAATCGGAGTCTACTCACCGACACAACAGAGTTGCCAGATATCTCCACTTCGACATACCAGTACCACAAAAATATACTCCCGAGAAGGTTGTCAATACCAACGACGACGTCACAATTATGTGGGATCTGCCGATTATAACTGACAGAGAAATTCGCGCGAATTGACCGGACATCGTCGTACATAATAAAAAGAAGATAAAAAGAAGAAATCCTACTTGCTAAACGATGTATCCATCCCGTATGATACCAAGTGATACTAGAGAAAACAGAGAAGTTGAGCAAGCACAAAAACCAACAATCGCACTATTGGGAACCGCGCATATTTTAAGAAAGGTTTCGGATTAATAGTCTCTGTGATCCTTTGTTGGGGTCTAGATTCTGAGCTGCTGGAACAGATATCATGAACGTTACCTAAAGGGCCTAAAAATTTGGAACGGGCTCCAGCATCCAAATTTCAAACACGCGCGAGGGATCGGTAAATAGTTTCAAGCTACGGCTGAGAAAGTGTGTCGCTAAGTCCAATAATAGTACCTAATAATGCCTATATTCGGTCGGAGACTGAGGGTTTTGTATTGCCGTATCAGGGTGGAGTAATAAATACCCGGGAGTATAATAATAATAATAATAATAATAATAATAATAATATTTATTAACCACACATGGTACATATGGCATGTCAATATAAAAACAAAATAAAACAATATAAACAATACAAAACAGTATGTTATATAAAAACAATACACATATAAATAACAAATACATGTACAAAATTTGTTTTTCATTTTATCATAAAAATATGTAATATGAAAGTCAAATTTATTCTAATAATAAATAAAAGGATTATCTTCGAGAAGATCTAACTAGGATATCCCGGACACAAACTCATCAATACTATAAAAACCGCCTTCCAGTAAGATGGTTTTAACTTTTTTTTTAAATAATATAGTGCTACTGATTTCTCGCACTGTGTTTGGTAGTGCATTGTACAAATTGACACAATTATACCATGAGGAATGTTCGAACGTGGTAGTTTTATGAGCTGGAACGCTTAAGAGTTCCCCATGCCTAGTGTGATATGGGTGGGTATTTGCTATTTTAACAAACATATTAAAATTTAGTTTAGTATACATTATACATTTAAATATGTATACGGATGGTAGAGTTAAGATTTTCTTTTCTTTAAAAACTGTTCTACAACTTTACCTAGATCTTAAATTGAATATTAAACGAATTAGTCTTTTCTGTAGAATGAATACCCTACTCATTTCTCTGCCGCATCCCCAACTCATAATATTTAATGAGATGTGTGAGTAGGCCAAAGCATAATAAATATTCAGTAATCCATTTTCATCCAAAGTGTTTTTCATTTGCAGGATGCCAAAATATGCTTTGTTCAATTTTTTACATACAGTGTCAATATGTTTATCCCATGATAACTTACAATCCAGTACAGTACCAAGATATTTCGTTTCATCCTTCAGTTCTATACCCAAGATATTAAAATTTGTAGGTAGTGATTTTCTTATATAAAAATTCATTACTACAGTTTTACCAGCATTTAATATTAATTTATTACTATCACACCAAGCGCTTAAAATATTAATAATATTTTCAGCCTGTAACTGAATTTCATCCACACTAGTTGCCGTTGTTGAAATAGTGGTGTCATCAGCAAACATCGTAACATGTCCTTCATTTCTTACATAATCTGGAAGGTCATTTACAAATAACATAAATAATAAAGGCCCCAGGACCGAGCCCTGGGGAACTCCAAGTTTGACTTTATGAGTCCTTGAGTTTGTATGATTATAATTTACTATTAATGACCTTTCTTCCATATAAGATTTGACCCATCTTAAAGCAGTATTTCTAATTCCTAGATGATACAGTTTTGATAATAGTATATCACAGTCAATGGTATCAGAGGCTTTGGATAAGTCAAAAAACATTGATACAACATACTTACCAGCATCTAAACAGGAATATACATAATTAAGAAAATGACAGGAAGCCGTTTCAATCGATCTACCTGATCTAAAACCGTGTTGCGATGGCGTCAATATATTATTTTCCTCTACAAAATTAATAAGACGGATATGAAAGGCTGTTTCTATTATTTTAGATAATGTGCTAAGTATAGATATCTGCCTGTAATTATCAATGTTTTCTGGACTGCCTTTTTTAAAAAGTGGAATAACACGTGCAATTTTAAAAACATCGGGAAAACAACCCTGGCAGAACGACTGGTTTATTAAGTACACTAGTGAACAAACAACATGATCACTAATATGCTTTAGCATCCGTAGAGATATATCATCAATGCCACAAGAATTTTCATTTTTTAAATTACTAATTATACTCATAACTTCTTGTTCTGTGACGGGCTCAATAATAAATTCCAATTTACTTTTCTCTCTAATTGAAATACTCGGTAGGGACATGTTTTGCCCGAAATGCTCCGCCACCTTATGTTCGGCTACAGTGGAAAAATAGGAAGAGAATAATTCACTTACTTCATAAGATTCAGATACATAGTCCGCATTGTACTTAAGAATGATATTTGTATTTTTCTCATTATTTCTGCCAATTTTACTATTTATAATATTCCAGGTTTCCCTGGTTTTATTTGAAGAATTTTTAATTTTTTCATTAAAATATTTCTGTTTGGCTACTTTCAATTTTTTTTTGTACTCTTTTTTTCTAGCTTGATAAGCGATTTTAATTTGATTACAATTTAGAGACTTCATAAGCCAAAACATATTTTTTAGTCCCTCACTTTCTTGAATCAGTTCTTCAGTTATCCATCTTTTGTCATTTATTTTACTTTTTATACAATTTCGTTCTGTATACTTGACCGGACAACAAAAATTAAGATTCCATACAATCGTATCAACTAGAAACAGAAAACCATCATTTACATTTAAATAAAAAATGTAAAACCAATCAACTTTACTCATAACCGTACAAAAATGTTTTATGTTACTATTTGTAATGATACGTTTTTTAACTTTCACCTTTTGTTTGCACATCTCAGCTTGGTTTTCTTCAACGGCAATAGTGCTTATACATAACAAATGCGCTAAATGATCAGCAATATTAGGATTTATCAGTCGGCAGTCAAAGATAGTTGCTGGCATGTCAGTAATCATGTAGTCAATGCAAGTTGAACTAGTGTGACCATTTCTGTACGTAAATATTCTAGTACTTTCTGTAGAAGTTACCATGAGTTCATAACAACTTAACAGATCCTCAAGTGATTTTGTCATGGTACACTTTTTATTAAAATCTATATTAAAATCTCCGCACAATACAATAAAATTACATTTTTTTGAAGCAATGTTTAGTGCTCCCGAGAGACTTGATAAAAATATGTTTACATCTCCATTTGGTGGTCGGTACACTGTTATGTTAATAATTTTTTTATTGTTTATATTAATACCTACTGCACACATTTCAATATGACATTCTACGGATAACTCAGTTATAGCTAAAATATCATCCGCTTCAAGATTACATTTTACCAAAATAAGTGAACCTCCTCGAATATGGTTTTCTCTGGAGAAATTTGTAGCTAATTTGTATCCTGGATAACGAAAATGAACAATATCGTTCTTGCATATCCAATGTTCAGATACACACAGAACATTAATTTTTTTTGAACATAAAAACATTTCAATATGATTAAAATTATTTAAAAACCCTTGTACATTTATATGACATAATATACTAACATTAACATCATTAGGAACAGTTTGTTTAAAAAAATTGTCCTCTAACTCAAGTGACTTAATTGGACTAAAGTTGTTTAAGCTTCCTTGAAAAATTTCTTCGGAATTGTCAGGAAAGTCATTGTTAGATAAAACACTTATGTCATGAGAGATAACTCTGACAGTCTCGGGTATAAAAAATCATTGGTACCCTTCAGGAAGGAATTTTCTAATTGTGTCACTACCGACACTGGAACCAAGCTACTACTGTCCTGAGCATTTTCTACTAATATACAGTCTGCTATTTCATCTTCTAGACTTGCGGTGGCACTCGTTGAGTGATGATCACAATTTAGGGAGAGTTGCTTGTTTTGCAGTATATCCGGTCGTGGCTTATGCACACTTTGACCACATTCAGTTGTAGCAACAAATACCAGAGTTTTGGATACAAAGTTATTAGTTAGAATTAAATTTGCTAAGTTGTTGCTAATAGTACTACCCTTTATATTATAACCTTGGTTATTTATTTCATAAAATGTCATGTTGCATTATTTAATTTCACAATGAAGTCATAAAGTTTACTATTATATTTATAAATTCGAATATTTCGATTCTTGTTTCTGGTAAATGGCACAGACGAGATAATAATGTTTGTATGGCTACATATTTTCATATCGGAGTGTTATTCTATAGAAAAATGTCCAAACTATAGGCAGGGCCTGTAATTCACATCCTGAGATTCTCATATAGACCGGCAGGTTGTGATAGATTTTGGGTTGTGATTTTACCCACTATGCCTTTTGGAGGGTATTATGGTATGCATATTCTGTTGTTAATAAATGATAAACTAAAGAGTCATCCCGGGTCCTTCATATATTAAAGTTAATTACATTTGTTTGCAAATTAAGCATTTCGATACGATTTCACCCAGGCTGTCATGTATCTACAATAAAATTCAAGTAAAATACGACAATTGAATAGTCAAAGGCATACCGTTTGCGTGAGCCCAAAAGGTAATTACGGTCAGGTGAACTTGCATTTAAAAAATGATTTGTGCTCGTTTCTGAATAGGCTGCCATTAAGAAGTATACATGGTTGTGCTATACATCAGCTACAGAAAAAATGGCATTCCGTTTGCGTATGTCCAAGTATATCTCACATTAAAAACATCTAGTAGAGTTATTTAACAAGATTCCGTTATTTTACTCAATGAAATATGTATTGCAATAATAAATATGTATCCTAAAATCTCGATATGTAAAATGGCATACCATTTGAACGGGTTTGTCATATGAGAAAATAGAAGTGAGATTGTAAAATAGAAAAATAATTTTCTATGTATTTAATCAGTATGCCATTGTATGGTTGAAGCAATCATGCTATAATGAAGTGAAATAACAAACGGCATACAAGTTGTGCGAGTTTTACATACCCAAATTCAAGAAAAAACGTCGCGAAATTACGGAAAAATTTGCCGTCATTATAATCAGTATGCCCTTAACTTTATACTTTAAGTTAGTAATAAAGTTCACTAAAATAATATGGCGTACCAATTGTGAGAGTTTGTGGTACGAAAAATAGCATGCAAAGTAATTTTCATAGCGCATCCCGTCATTGTTTCCTCCTTATTATCAAGTCCCTGTTTTTGGACGTGTGGCCCACACGTTGTATTGGTAGCGCATAGCGTGTAAGCACAGTAGATGTGGTGTAAGCGTGCGTAGGCCAGTATTGTAGCAGCTACTGAAGCGTCCGTACGGATTTTTCAGAAATGGATGAAAAGAAGAAAATTGAATAGTTTAGCCCATTTTAGACCACTTTTAGTAGAAGGGTGGGTTCTTTAGCTTTAGTTAAAAAAAAAATTAAGTCCCTAGTACATCTAACATAGAAGTTTACCGCGAAATTGTCGTTGACGGCGTTTCCGCTGCTAGCGTATTTTTTATGTTAAACTAAAATAAAATAAAATCTATTAACCTGGCCCTTTTCAGACCGATTTTAATCGAAAGGTGGGCTCTTTATATTTAATTAAAAAAAGAAATAAAAAGTTGTTAATAAATTATTTTTTATAAAAAAATCGATGTATTTGTTTTATTTAACGCTTCTTCAATTCTCTATAAACAACCTAGAAAACTATAACAATAACACAGCCACACAAAAAAATGAAGTGTCTTGACCCCAGAGACTGACTAGGTAGACTTTATGTTTTTCGGGTCGCTGAATCCGAATCTGGGGTCCATTTGATCCCATGTCATCAGGTTTAAGATCATTTGAAGGTCAAATTGAGATATGACCGTGAAAAATTCCGTAAAAAATGTATGTTTATGTTTTTGAGGTTGCTGAATCCGAATCCGGGGTTTATTTGACCCCATGTCATCATCATTATGTTTATGTTCATTTGAAGGTCAAATTGAGATATGACCGTGAAAAATTCCGTAAAAAATTTATGTTTATGTTTTTGAGGTTGCTGAATCCGAATCCGGGGTTTATTTGATACCATCATGTCAGAATCAAGGTCAAATGAAGGTCAAACACATGAAATTCAATAATACAGTATTTTTTGGCCCCGGATTCTGAAAAAGCAGAAAATTTTACGTCCAAATACATCCTGAACGGTTTTTGGAACCGATTTCTTAGGTCATTTGTTGGTTATCAAGCAGTCAAATGCTTATTTTCCATTTCTTAGCTGATATATCGATTGTAAATCGAAAACTTGCGTCTATGACCTTTAAGTTTTTGTGGTCGTTTATCACGATCCCGGTATCCATTTGATACCATGATGTATAAACTGAGGTCAAACGAAGGTCAAAGGCTATAATTCGAATGATATAATTTTTTTGACCCTGAAAGATCATCTGCAGGTCAAATACAGATTTCTTTTGAATCTTTCAATTGAATTGTGAAACCGTCAGCATTCAGCATTAGCGTTATCCGATGTACACCACGAGGAGGTTGCGTGAACGGATTTTGTACATCATTTAACCCTTTTAAGAGTTGTTTTCGAGGTGATCAATGAACTAAAAAACAAATTATAAATTGAATAAATAAATAAATTAATAAAAAAATAAATAAATAAATAAATAAATAAATAAATAAATAAATAAATAAATAAATAAATAAATAAGTAAATAAATAAATAAATAAATAAATAAATAAGAATAAATAGATAAATAAATAAAAATCAATGTGCCTAGTTTCACGCAACGGCTCAATGATTCCGAACCTAATAAAGGTGAACTATAGGGTTATGTCAGTCTATAAACAGGGAATTCTTTTCCCTCTCTAACTCAGTATCTGTTTGATGTAAAATAAAATAAATAAATGAATAAATAAGAGAATACGGGGTTAAAAAATTTATATCATTCGAATTATGGCGTTTGACCTTCGATTGACCTTGGTTTATACGTCATGGTATCAAATGGATACCGGGATCGTGATGAGCGACCACAAAAACTTGAGGGATACTAGTCATAGACGCAGGTTTTCGATTTACAATCGATATATCAGCTAAGAAATGGAAAATAAGCATTTGACCGCTTGATAATCAACAAATGACCTAAGAAATCCATTCCATAAACCGTTCAGGATGTATTTGGACGTAAAATCTTCTGCTTTTTCAGAATCCGGGGTCAAAAAAGATTGTATTATTGAATTTCATGTGTTTGACCTTCATTTGACCTTGATTCTGACATGATGGTATCAAATAAACCCCGGATTCTGATTCAGCCACCTTAAAAACATAAACATAAATTTTTTGCGGAATTTTTCACGGTCCTATCTCAATTTGACCTTCAAATGACCTTAAACCTGATATCATGGGATCAAATGGACCCCGGATTCGGATTCAGCGACCCGAAAAACATAAAGTCTACCTAGTCAGTCTCTGGGGTCAAGACACTTTATTTTTTTTGTGTGGCTGTGTAATTATTTTCTTAAAATAAATATTTAAAATTTCCGATATATTTTTTTTTTTCGTTAAGATACCAAAAAATTTTTATTTTATTTTTTTTATTTACGGATTTTCGAAACTGCGGTAATTTTCAAAGCGTAATTTTTTTAGCTTATGGCAATTAGAAATCCAATAAAAAAAATCATTCAAATCCATTCACTATAGCTGGGTTCCGTCATTTTTCATATATAATGACTAATTGCACTGCATTAAATAAAGAAAATTAAATTTTTTGGTCACCATACTCAATCAGTATGCCGCTTATGATTTGACGTTGATATAATATGATTGACTCAAAATTGGACAGGCATACTGAGTTAAATCATAAAAATTCTGTCGTTTATTTTGCACTAGCGGTTTTTGTGTTTTCATATTTTATACTTTGCCAGCCTCGGACCTTAACAAACGGTATGCCATTCAATACACCATGTAAATACATCTCAATGGAATGAAAAACAAAGAAGCATACTGATTAAACACTCTGAAATTTAATTAACCCTTTTGCAACTTCTCGTGCGTATGCCTGTACTAATGACTGCCCTGATCGCTATGCCAATTTTATATGCAACATACGCTATCATAAACTGCATGGAAACATTCCGTTATTTAAATCAGTATGCCATTAGGCATACTGATTTAAATAACGGAATCTTGTTAAATAACTCTACTAGATGTTTTTAATGTGAGGTATACTTGGACATGCGCAAACGGTATGCCATTTTTTTTGTAGCTGATGTACAGCACAACCATGTATACTTCTTAATGGCAGCCTGTTCAGAAACGCGGGTAAATCATTTTTTTAAATGCAAGTACACCTGACCGTGATCACTCACGGAAACGGTTTGCCTTTGACTATTCAATTGTCGTATTTTACTTGAATTTTATTGTGGATTCATGACAGCCTGGGTGAAATCGTATCGAAACTCTTAATTTGCAACCAAATTTTAATTAACTTTAATATATGAAGGACCCGGGATGACTCTTTAGTTTATCATTTATTAACAACAGAATATGCATACCATAATACCCTCCAAAAGGCATACTGGGTAAAATCTGTCACCACTTGCCGATCTAATACATATGTTCTCGGCAAGTCTATGCAGTGTTACCAGACAAAATCGTGTTATACGTGACTCAAGAAGTCAAGGCAGTCAGAGAGAACAGCGAATGCAGGAAATATTGGAGTTACTCCTTCCCAACAATCCGAAGGCTGGATGAGGCCAAGCCAGACATGATGCTTCTGGATTTAATTGAAAAAGAATTTGTGTTATCGTATTCTCTTGTCCAGGACAGAGACATGTTCCAACGAAAGAAATCTATACGCAAGGTAAATGCACAGACTTAGTAAGATGTGTCCAGGTTTTCCAATTAAATTGGTGGCCTTGATAATTGGCAGTTTTGGTGGTGTCAGATCGTCTTTTCTTAAGGAACTAAACACCATTCCCGTCTGTAGATCAGTGACCATGAATCTGGCGGCCAAAATGCAAAAGGCAGCTGCGATAAGTTTACTCCGTGTTGTGAGGTCGCACGAGACTGCGTTGTCTTATATCGCCACTGTCTGCTAAAATTTGATTATTTTAATGATTGATTGAAGAAGGGTAATATTTATTTTCCACATAGACAAATACATATTTGTATAGGTATAGTTCAGGTAATGCTTAGTTAAAAAAAAGTGAATTATTACCATGCCCATTACGTAGGGTATCCAACACATTATTACATTCATGTGTCAATGTGTCGTCCGATATAATGAAGACCAACTATCATTCCATCACTCCCTGATTACGTTAATGTGACACTCAGTTCACTGTTCAATAAAAACATAGATAGATAGATTTATTAATTCTGTATGCCAATTACAAAAATTGGATAGAATAAGTCAATATACAAAAATATACAAAATACAGTTAGAAATAAATATACAACAATGAACTAAGCGTAAAATAAAAAACAATACAAACATACAGCATAATATGATTTATATGTATGTAATTAAAATATAACATGTTAGAAAAATAATTTATACATTGTGTTAATTATGATTTACAAATTCAGTCAGAGAGTAAAAACAACATTTAAATTGTCTTATGTTATTTATAAACTTTAATTCAAAAGGCAGTTTATTAAATAGATAACTACCGGCACATTTTGGAGATGTTTTATAGAGCGTTAAATTATAATGATTTATATAAAAGTTGCTGTGGTTGCGTGTATTATATTCATGTTTATCTCCGTGTATTGGTAATCTATTTTTATGCTGTGGATATATGTAAATAATTTATATAAATAAATACCAGTGACAGTAAGCAGATTATTAATTTTAAAAGTGTCAGGACAAGAATCACTGTACCCCATATTAAAAATTATTCGCAGCCCTCTCTTTTGTATAACAAAAACTCTTTGTTGGTCCACACTTTGACCTCAAGTAATTATATTGTATGACAACTATGAACAGAATAAAGCATAGTACACATCTATCAGCGAGGTACGATCCAAACTATTTTTCAACATGGAGATAGCAAGAGAGATTTTCATCTAATAATATACCTAGAAAGTTTGTATGGGTATGTGTGCTTAGTTGATTGCCATTTAGGGAAATTTTTATATTTTCGGATTACCATTAGTGCCCTTTTGGCACAACAAGTTGCTTATTTTATGATTACTTACAATTTGTAATCGAACCATTGAAAAGCAGTAAAAATTCCAATTTCAACGATATATCACACTTGCATCATTTCGATTTGGTTTCCGTGAAAAAAATTAAAAGGATTCGTTGTTTGCGCACACATGACATTGATATTGTTGTTAGGGGGAAATATATTTTGCCATCTGTCAAAAATATTTGGGTTGGTAGCCTTTGTGAATGTTGATTTATAGGTTATGGTGCACCTGACGTCATAGCTAACCTCAAAAATATATATTTATCAAGATTTAAGAATATTACGTAGCTGTTAGTGAAATTTCTGCCTGGTTCCCGTACTTTCAACTAAAATCTAGTACAGTGTAATGTTTACGAAGTTCTAAATACTTTGTCTTAATAAAATAGGACTGTTTTTGTAGGTTGGAAATCTAACCTGTAATTAGCAGTCTATTTTTATTAATCACCAATATAGAAAAATTATTAATGTGAATTTTTAAATATTTGCTTGGAGCCACTGTGGCTTCAAGCTAATAATGTGTATACAAATATTAAAAATGAGAATAAACTTGAAAATATTAAACATGATGCAGATGCCCTATTGTATAGGTTATGTATCTAAATATATTTCATAACCTAAAAATCAGCATTCGTAAAGGTTACCAACCCAAATATTTTTGACAGATGTCAAAACTTATTTTAGTTGATTTTTTTAAAGGTAAATTGTTTATAGCCGTGTTCTGATATTACGTCTGATTGATGGGACGCGTCACAATCATTCATTTAATGCAAATCGAGCAAACCGAGCTAAATCTGAAACGTTCGAATATTACAAAATAAAGGCCTCGGACGAAGCTCGACTTGCTTGGACCTTTTTGATCGAACAGGACGATTTTAATTTGACGCATGTGTAGTCTGCTCGAATTGTCCATAATGTTATTGACTTGTTGAGGTTAAAATGTCATTTGGGCTAAATTCTGTGTTATTATTTTTTTTTGCTCTCCAATGTTCTACAAAGTCTTCGAAACTTTATCTGTTATTACCCTTATAATATCCGGCAATTGATTAACATGTAACATAAACAAGCATGAGAGGTTATGTTTTACCAGATTACTTGTAGTCCACTTCAGTTCGTTCGATATTTGTTCATGAAATAAATGACTCCAAAGTCACGTGTAATTTATCTGTTTGCTCAGTGCTCTGATTTCCGATGTAATATCCAAACACAGCCGATAAGGATACACTGTGTGGGGAGGTTCTAGCCGCTTCCAGTAAGCTGCCGATTTTTTTAAATGGAATGCTATGTATCAGTACATTTTTTGAAGCATATTTCTAGACTCTGTTCATCCCTATATTTTATTATTGACTATCTCCCAACCACTGCTTGGTTGTAATGAATTTGTTTGTTGAAATAATGCTATCTGCAGATGCATATATTGAAAAAATCCACCAAAATCACAATTAGGGGTTTCAAGAAAAACTTGAATGTGTGTGTGAATACTAGTTATGAGATATTTAATTCATGTTTTTGAATCATTTTCACTTCCTAAACATATACAGGGTGGCCAAAAATTATTTTTCAATTAATAACTTTTTAAACTGAATTTTCTCAATGTTTTCAAATTGAAAAACGACCATTTTTTGTAAGTACTTCCCTATGGCTAATTGCAACCATTCTCGTTTCATTGAGCAATAAGTACAAAATTCAAGAATAAATTTAAAAAATTGGAGTTTCTTCAAGTAATTCATTAGAAAAAATATATAAAGGGGGAGGGTCAATAAGACCGGTTTTCAGCCCCCCCTCAAATTTTTCAAAAAGAAAAAAGAAAATGTTTTTTAACAGTCTAGGGTCAATTTAGAGTCGATTCGACCACAAACGGACCAACCCCCCCCCCCCCCCCTTGGGGTCATTTCAAGGTCAAATTATGAAAAAGCCGTGAAATAAACTCGCCTTTTCGGAATGAGTAGGCTTATTCTGGGACTTCGATTTATTATATATATATATATATATATATATATATATATATATATATATATATATATATATATATATATATATATATATATATATATATATATATAGATTTTTTTGGGTCGCTGATTCCGGATCCGAGGTCAGTTTGTCTACAGTGTGTCCCAGAATAGATGTAACAAGAGGCGTAATGGACCAAAAATTTTGGAATTTTGGAATGGTATTTGGGGAATTGTGTTCTGCTTATTGTAAAACTAAAGTATACCAAAAATGACTTGATTTGGTGTTCTACAGGGTGTTTATAAGCAAAGTTGTAAAAATCACCACTAATAAAGTACCTTTATTTTTCAAAATATGAAAAAATTCCACTAAGAAAAGTTATTTAGAATGCAATTTTATACCTCTGTACCTTTCAAGAATATAAAATTATTTTTTTGAAACTTCCCATTTTTTCAATAAAGTATTTTATTTTGAACCATTCAATTAAAACTGCATAGAAATTATTTTTTGCGAATTAATATTTAAAGTTATGTAGAAGCTAAAAGTAGGCTATGAGAAAAGCAGATGATTAACATTTGCTCCTACACAACTTTAAATATGAATTCAACACTTAATTCGCCAAAAATGGCAAGTTTCAAAAAAATAATTTTATATTCCTGAAAGCTATAGAGGTATAAAATTGCATTCTAAATAACTTTTCTTAGTGGAATTTTTTCATATTTTAAAAAATAAAGGCACTTTATTAGTGGTGATTTTTACAACTTTGCTTATAAACACCCTGTAGAACACCAAATCAAGTTATTTTTGGTATACTTTAGTTTTACAACAAGCAGGACTTAATCCCCAAATACCATTCCAAAATTCCAAAATTTTTGGTCCATTACACCTCTTGTTACATCTATCCTGGGACACACTGTAGACAAACTGACCTCGGATCCGGAATCAGCGACCCAAAAAATCTATATATATATATATATATTAAATCGAAGTCCCAGAATAAGCCTACTCATTCCGAAAAGGCGAGTTTATTTCACGGCTTTTCATAATTTGACCTTGAAATGACCCTAAGAGGGGGATGGGGTTGGTTCCGTTTGTGGTCGAATCGACTCTAAATTGACCCTAGACTGTTAAAAAACATTTTCTTTTTTCTTTTTGCCAAATTTGAGGGGGGCCGAAAACCGGCCTTATTGACCCTCCCCCTTTAGGTAGTACCGTAATAAAATAATTGATCTAAATGCAAAAAAAAACTGTCGATTTAGCAGGTCGGACTAAAAACTGGGAAGAAAACCAAAAAACTGTAGATCTACTGAAAAAACAGTAGGGTTGGCAATTCTGCATACAACTGCCAAATTTTATTATAAAGTGTGTTCGCTGATAGAGTCCCGATGTGACGTCACGAACGTCTGAACTAAGATGCCGTAGGCTCGTTGGTGTTTTCGAATGCACAGTGGCGTCGCCTTGTTTTATATTTTACTTTACATCTATTGTAAATTTATAGGAATTTAAGTTAAATAAATAAATTATAATACTGAATTGTTTTGAAAAAATATGGTAGAGCAAATATACAAAATAAATACACGTAAATAGTTGCAGCTAAATCTTTTTTATTCATTAATAGAATTTAGTCAAATAAGTAATTATAATCTCAATATAAAAATATATATACTTAATACTAATTATGCCGAACCCTATATAACACAAATATGGCAGTAAAATACAAATACCTAGTATAAAATAAATAAATAAATTTAGTTTTCTTCGTCAATGTCTAATTCTTCCGAGTCCTCATCGTCGCTTTCATTATTAACACTTCTAATGAGTGGCATAACTTCTTCAGTATGAACCTCTCGATCATATGTCTCTAAAATCAATTTATTCGTGTGATTTACACACTTGGACCAAATTGAGCTCGACACTTGAGATAAAGACTCATTCCACATAGCAAGAACGGCTTCGTCACTAAAAACATCTTTCCCTATGTGTTTGTCGTAATACTCCTTACAAATTCCCCAAACAAATTCTATTGTGTTGAACTGACAGTAATATGGTGGAAGTCGCAGTACTTCATTGCAAAATAAAAATGGTCTATGCAAGTCGCGAACACACAAAAACTGAAGTCATATTCTTATGTAAAATGACCTGCCGAATTCGAGAATGGAGGTCGCGATTTGATTTGGAATTGCAAAATCGGAGAAATTTGCACTTTTCCACTTTTCTCTGAAATTCCGCGAAAATACAATATATTATGTTTCTCATCCCATAACTTTGTTAATAACAATTAACTCGGCTTGAAAATTTGGATACATATATATTGAAATATGATGAATCGATTGCCATACATAAAATTATACTAAAGATAAATTATCTGGTGGAAAAAAAAATTCACCCGAGTTCACATGAATTTTGCAGTAGCGACATTGAAAAAGTCTGTATCGAGGAAACTTTTTTATTATTGAAGATAGAGTACTAGTATAAACGAATGAAATGTAGTTTAAGGTATGAATTAATTTTTGAAAAACATAAAATCGTTGTTTAAAACAGTTTGGTGGTCATAAAAGTGTAATAAGCTTGAGCGTTGTACGCGCTGCATTAAATTCTGGGTGCACCATGCACCAGACAGCGTAGATAACATGAAATGACACGGTACGGCATTCGTTTCCAGATGTATTCATAAAGTAATATTGACTATATATACTGGGTAATAGAATTCTGCAGTAGCACACAATAAATACATTTTTGTTCGATATATACACACTTGCCTTCGCATAAACTGCGTATGGAACAAAGTACATTTGCTTTAGCACAGGAACATGATTTGTTACAAATTGGGTGTGCACTTACAAAATGGTGTTATGTTTAGAAAATCTGGCTTCGCATTAATTGTATTCGTGATTGACATTATGTTGCTGTCTGTCTTGTGCCATCCAAATTCAAAAAAGTTTGGTATTTTTGGCTGAACGAAATAGGCAGTTTTGTAATAAAAATTGTATAACGAATTCGGTATAGTTTTAGAAGCACATTCTTTAGTAATTTCTATGTTATGAACTACAGATTTACATAATTAAATATCTGTTTTTAAAACTTTACCGAGATGGTAGATATCACACTGTAAGTGATAAAAAGAATTGGCGTGTCCGGCAACATCCTTCGTATCTGATGACCGAGATGTGCTCTCTTCTGGCACGTTCAACAATTTTGTCATTTTTGCCGTTGAACCAACATAACTAGACAACTTTGAACCCCTTGCAATTATTAGCAATTTATCTGCGAAATGTTAGCTTAATTTCTTTGAAATCTCATCTGAACTTGGATATGATTCAGTTCAATAGATGTTGTATTTAGTGGCATCTGTATGAGGAAGATGACGAATTTGAGCTATTGTTAAAGCATTACCAATAAAATTTTTTCTAATTTTAATAAGGCTTGCAAAAATAAGTCTTTAAATTGAAGAATATTAACTTTGTTTTGTTTCTTTGAAGTATTAGTTTAAAAAAAAATCTAACATACATAAATTGTGATATTTCAAATCATTTGCTGTAATGTCTATGCAACTGTCGAGGGGAATCCTTGAATTCTATATAGTATTTCTTCGTCGTTTAACTCCTTTCTGCAAAATTTCATTTTGCCGGTTATATCACCCTACATACAGTTGCTTTCGGTTACCTTTAATGTCGCTTTCTTTATTGCAAATAAGACATTTTCTTAGTAATGCCTTTATTGTCGGCATTTTTCATAGGAACATGTATGTCTTGATAAAAAATCCTCATATACGACATTCTACATTTGGTGTGATAAACGGGATTCTAAGAAATAAAAAATCCTTAGTTTCCAAATGAGCTCCCAATGCTACTGATATATTGTCCGATTTAAATGACGCCGAGTGTAATAGTTTTGTATAGTTTTCTTCTGTAACATTTTAAACAGTTTCTGAAGTTCGTGCCTGACACAATACACTGATCAAAGCCAATGTTGACCACAGATAGAGCTAAAAAATTATATTTAAGAATGTGCACATGTTTACATTAAAAGTTTCTCACCCGATCTCTTCATGTTAGACCAATACGGTGAATCATAAACCACTTGAAATTATTGAGAATATTATGTATTTTTTGAAACAACAACGTTTACAATAATGTAAAAAAAGTAACAGCAGTGAACTATAACATTCCTTACTCAAATAGAACGTATAAAAATGAAAACTATCTGCTGCCCGATACGGTTAGGAATTGCGAGCCACAGCGCTGCGCGTATGATTCATGTTACACTGCCTTTTTCTCACTTAATATACATTTTATGAAAAAACGCTCCAAATAAAAAAACTTTCTCATTCCATTAGCTACAGCTTACTCGATTACAGTATGCAGTTATTTTGAAAAATAAAAAAGTTACCTCGATCCACACTTTATCGCTGTAAAGTATACAAAAGTACTGTCCCTTTCATTAATAATTATTTATTTTTCAGTCGTATCAAAACATGTATTGTTTTCGCATACACTGTTGGAAAGCGAAAGGTTTGAGTATTGCAGTACTAAAATATCAATTTTTTATGACAACGAATAACAGACATAGAGAAGTGGGAACATTAAAAATGCGAAAATAGTGATTTCCGTAAAAAGCATAAAAAAGTGCAATTTTTTCCAATTTCCAATTCCAAAACAAATCGCGACCTCAAAAATATGTTTTGTGAGATTTTTTTACATGGAAATCAACTGTCTGTTTTTGTATGTTCGAGAGTTGCTGTTCCATCCTCAGTCACTATTTAGCATTTTTTATTATTTAATTTTTAACTGTTAATTATTTTTCTATAAGTATAACTCTAACTATGTACCGCTAACTTTAAGTAAAAATAAAATACACTCCGCTGTCGTTCATTTTGGCTCACCCTGTAGCTTTCCGCGTTAACAAAAACAGATTTTTTGTGATACCTTAACATTCATTTGCTGTTCAACCTCGTGTCACCGCAGACAAGTGTCTTGTATCGCAAAAATAATAATTATTAACTTCCCGCCTTGTGTTCCATTTTCTTGGAAGTGAAAATTTGATACTAGAATACTACATTGATTGCTGGATTCCCTATCTGGAGGCCTCCGGACGCTGGTGAAAGGATTCGGAGAGGATTCAAGGAAGGATCTATACAAATCTCTTTTTCTATACCGCGACAGTCCACTATCTCTCGCGCTTATTATTATTATAATTTTTTTTTTAATAACACTTTTTTACCACCGCCCAAGTCAGCGGAAATATCTCAGTTCGCTAACAGTTGCATAGTATGTGTTGAATTCAAGGGACTCGCTCTCCGGCTATCATGTTCACGCTCTCTAATTAAATTGTCGACAAGATAGTGTTGCTCTGTTCTGTTAGCTCCAGTTATTTGGAGCAATTCGGCTTTAAATGCGATATCATTGAAATCTATGTTTTTGGTCTTTAACCAGGTTTGTATTTTTTCTTTCATCCAAGATCAGGTTGGCTGTTTTTCTTCAACGCGAGAGTGGTACTTAGCATCTGAAACAATAACGCTTGGATTTTGTAACCCCGGCAAAAGTCGTTCTGTCAGCCACTTTTCAATATTTTCATAGTTCATATATCGTGGTAATCTGCTGACTTATTCTTGGTGGAGAAAACTAAACTCGCATCTTTAGCAAACCCATGAATAGATCCTGCATGTACAACTATAAACCTTTTACCTTCTGTAGCTGTACGACGCCTTTTCGGTTTACTGGAATTATCTAGCCAAGAACAGTTTAATCCTCCTCTGCTAAATATACAAGTTTCGTCTAAGAACACTACATCTTTGGGGTCATTATTTTGTGCATTTTTTACGTATTTGCGTAAAAACTCTAGTCGTTTTAGATTTTGTGGTCTTTCACATAGGTACTTGTCATCTTTTTTAAAGGAAAAGTCTAAAATTTTAATCACTTTATATAAACTGGTACGGCCAATATCAACTATTGCTCTAGATTTTAGCTTGTAGCATGCATATTGCTGTTTTATAAATTATAACATTTTAACGTGAAAAACCGCGGAAGTTTCAATTATTGTTTCTTTAATTTACTTCATAAACAAACACAACGGTATGCAACCAGAGTTACGTCTAAGCGGTACTCAAGGTAGTGATTTCGACGGGGGGGGGGAAACGTAGGGGGGAGCTCGTGATTTGATGGTGAGAGCGCCGGGGTGAGCCCTCGCATTTCCGCGTCCCTAGCGTCTCGACGCATCTGGCTGTGCCCTCCTCGGAGCGGCGCGTCGCTGTGGCTCGAAAGAGGTGCAGTTCCACGTCCCTGTTCGAAACATACACCTTGCGGCATCTGCATTCCACCAGCTTGGATCTGACCTGTGCTTCCTTGTGCACTGTGGCGAGAGAGAGCTGGCCTCGCCGTGTGGGTCAGGCTTCCATGCTTCCCAGATCGCCCGACGCGTGCTTCTGGTTCCCTGTCCTGGACGTTGAGTCCGGAGTGTGCTTGCGGAGAATTCTGCCTCCTGTGTGGGCTCGTCACTACAGTGGTTTGAGGGCTTGGCGTCAAGTCGCGAAAAAAGAATCGGAGAGCCGGGTCTTCTTGTAGATTTTGCCAGTCTCTTCTTAGGTGAATGGGGGCGGTGTCCGTGCTGCTGCTGGCGCGCGACATGGTGAAACGCGGCCCGCACTTGGAAATTGAAGCCGAGAAAAATTCGAAAGTGACACGAAATTTTTCGAAAGTCCGCTGAAATTTGTCTTTGTGAAAATCGAAAGTACCACGAAATTTGTCTCTGTTAAAATTCGAAAGTACGTCGAAGATTGTCTTTGTGGCTGCGAGGAAAATTAATTCACTCGCACCCCGCGAAATTGACGTTGGGAGATTAGTCCTGATGCATGTGAGTGCTTGTACTCATATACAACGAAGCGTAGTTGGTGTTGAGTTGGATTGAGAACGTCCGAGGCGGTGCTTAATATTTGGCCCCCAACGGAGATGTGTTTCAGAGGTGACCCGAAAAAATTTAATTTTCTTAATAATGATTTCGGCGCCGTGTGCACCACGGGGATGTTTTCTGCGTTCGTTAGAACGGCGTTCGCACTTTACAAAAGTTTACATTTTTTCAAAATACAAAAGTTACAGACTTATTGGTGAATTATTAGTGGTGCATTTGGGAAGACGGCTTGTGCTACTTAATTACGCGAGTCAACTTCTACGAGGCCCCTGGAGGCCTGGTGAATGCTAGTTAATGAGTAATCAGCGCGGCACAAGCGATCCCCCTTTGCTGCAGGGCTGGAACTCGGCAACTTGGCTGTAAGAAATGTACATGAACAAATTTCACTTTCTGCTCAGCTGGCTGGCTTCTCCGTAGCTTAAAGTCTAGGCACTGACTCTACGTTAACTAGAGGACTCCCTAGAAGAGGGCTAGCAAACTAAGAAAGTCTTTGTCCTGATTCGAACCTCAGCAGAGAGTTCGTTTAGCAAGAATGTTACTAGGTGCTGGCAGGCTGACGGCCCCGACCTAGGTTAATGTTTTTTGAGTTGAACCTCCACAGAGAGTTCAAAGCACTGAATGTCTGATTTGCTGGGGCTGCAGGCTGACGGCCCCGCTACCCAGGTTAAAGTTTGTAGTGGTTCTTTACCTTATATGTCCGGTGTAGAAAGCACTTTGTTTAAAATCACTTTAGGAAAGAAATAGACGTTGCGAGGCCTTATGCTCGTTTTAGATTATTTATTTCTTCTGGCTGCTTGTCCTCCTGCGAGCTGAGGGGGTTTGAGCCCAGCTCTGGTAGGATAAGGAAAGAAAAGGAGTCACTCTTTCATTTAAACACTCGGGTCGGGTAATACCTTATATTAAATTAAATTTCACCTGTTGGTAAGGTAGCCAAAACTTTCCCTAACTCACGGTTCGCGTATTTAAATAAAGAATTGATTAATACTTGTCATTCGCAAATATCACTGGTTGTCCAAGCTGTGGAAGCTGGTGTGAGAGGATTTCATCAGTATGATAATGATTGTAAAATGTTGCTGGACCAGCTGGGGTTACTACAAAGAGCTCCCTCGGTGGTGGAAATGAATATGGGCCCGCTGGGGTTACCGCTGTGGGCTCCCTCGGTGGCAGAAAGAAAATGATCGAGTCCCGAAGCGACGTGGAGAGTGCACTGCGAATGACTGATAGTGTCTCAACGTCGCAATTATATTTATACTAGGCCGGGGAGAAATGCAGCATTCTGATTGGCTAGCTTAATTTTCAGCCGGACTATAACACCACCCTGCCGGGAAGGCAAAATTTCGGGAGTGTTGAAAATTTGGAGAGAAAATTGGAAAGAAAATTGAAAGAAATTTGACCGGCAAAATTTGAAATTTGACCAGGCTGATGAGGTTTGAGAAGTTCGAAACGTTCTTGATTAAATTGATCGTACTAGTTTCGATTGAAAAATGGGAGAGAAATTTAGATAGAATCAGACTGAGCTAATTTGAAAATGAAGTTTGAGAAATTTGAAAATTTTCTTGATAATTGGATCATACTAATTTTCGAAATGACTGGTGAATTTTGGCTACCTTCGTATACAAAACTACCTTAAAATTTAGATTAAGTATTTGACCTATCTGGGCGCAGCTAAATATTTATCAGTACAAAACATGTAGTAAATATATTGCAATATAATTTTAGTACATAAGGCACTTTACTTAAATAATTAGTGGCACAGAAAGTAAATAATTCGGAAGTTACAGTACAAACGCGTGTCGATGTCTTCGTCCGGGTTGTGTTCGAAGTGGTCACAAGTTGCCCTTCGGAGGCAAGGCATCTCCAACCTGAACCTCGACGGGATTGTTGGCCCTTTCGTAGAAAGTAAGTCATGTTCATCGTCTTCGGATGTCCTTGATGACGAAGGCAGCGTCATTCTGGTAGGTGGCCCTATATCCGTCAGTAGGGGTATTGGGGGTCCTATAGGGGCTTCGGGCGTCGTGGTCGCATGCTCTGACGGCTCACTCACGACACTAGGCAATATCGAATCGTTCCCGCGTCGTTCAACGTTCGGTTCTCGCATACGAGGGCGAAGAGTTTTTTCCGGCACGTGGTCACTTGCTCGCAACCGCGACCGGATACTGGTTGTCATTCCAGGCCAGTAATAATGGCTCCTGATCCTGTCTGTCACTTCACTGCGTTCCATGGTGCGCGTTAAATGTTTATATTCGTCGACCACTTCGTTCCTTAATTGGTATGGCACAACTAGGGCTTTACGGCCATTCCTGATGTACCATAGTACATTATTTTGCAAGTCGTAGTCCCGCTTGAGGTCCTGTTTCCATTCCGGGAGCATACCTAAGCTGACATCTTGAATCCTTTTCCACGTCATAATTAGTTCCCGAAATTCCGGACTATGATAATGATGCTGAATTATCCGTCCTTTGAGAGTGTCTGCCCACTCCAACCGAGGCATTGTCGCGTTTCGCGTCAAGGCTAACGGCACTCTTCTCATGGGGTCGTTTCCTGCCCGATGCGGAGTTCCTGCATGGGTGGTAGCTAACGGCCTTTGGGATCTTGCCGAAGTTGCTTCTGCAATCCCCTTTCCCATCTGCAAGTTTTGCAAGAGAGGCATTTGCGGCGAACTTGGCGGAGGCGCCCGTGTTGTTTTTTTGATGGCCCCACTCGCCCCCAAGGGTGTAGTTGAAGCCAGAGCTGGTGTCACAGCTGGTGACGTCGTCGCTTGCGTTTCTAAGCCATGGATGTGCATCTGAGTACTATGGCGTCCTTCGGTGCCAAACGTCAGTGTCTGGGTCGAGTAGTCAATCGTAGCCCTTTCCTCCTGCATCCACTCCGCCCCTAACAACATGTTCTCGTGCATCTCTTCCAAGATGTATGACTTAACGATCAGTAGGTGTGTTCCTATATACATGGGTAACTTCACCGGGCCGTATGCAATATCCTTCCTCCCATCCGCTAGCCGCACTGACTGGGTAGTTTCCGGAAGTTGTTGCGGTTCTAATAATTTCTTATTTACGATAGTATAGTTTGCCCCCGTATCTAACACTGCTAACACGGTTTGTCCATTAAACTTAACCTGCACCCGCGGTAACTTCATGTCCGCCGCTTTTGCACTGTCTTCAATGACCATATTGTTTATCACTGCCGGCATATCCCGCACAACTCGGTTTTCACTAGAAAAGTTATTTTCTGGTAGCGCGCGCTGTTGTCTCGTCGCACTCGGTGTGGCTTCCACTACTGGTTGCTGCTGGCGCGGGCAATCTTTATTGTAGTGGTTTCCCCTACAATGCCTGCATGGGTAGGGGGGGTTGTTTACATCTACTCTCGCCTGGCTGGTCTGCGCAGGCGCCGCTCGGTGCGGTACGAGGTCTGTGCCTGGAGCTGTTTGTGTCACAGCCCGAGGTTCTCGTGGTTGCGAATTAATTTGTCTTGTTGTACTTTGTGGAATACTTGCAGGTAATTTACGAGTATCCTTTAAATCGGTTTCGATTTCAGAAGCAACCTTTGCGAGGTGATTTATATCTTCTATATAGATTCCTCTAAGCGTCGTCCTGATTTCTGGTAGTAAAAGCTCTACTACAATATCTACTAACTCGGCGTCGTCCGCAGTTGAGTTCAGCCGGTTATGTAATGCAATTTTCTGAGATATAAAAAGCTCAACAGGCTCTGTGGATTGTTTCCTTCCATAAAGCTGTGCACGTAGTTTCGATCTAATTGTCCTATTATTAAATCGTTCTACCAGTCTACGTTGGAAACTTTCGTAATCCAAGTGTACTAATCTGTACATTTCTTGCCAAACTTTCGCGTCTCCACGGAGCTGCGCCACGACGGTAGGCGTCCAGTCCGCATAATGTAGCTGTGTTCGCTCGAAATGATTTTCTACTTCCTTTAGGAAGTAGTAGGGGTCTTCGTAATCTGAGCCGCTGTAGGTAATTAATAATTTCCTATTTTTGTTTTGCATGGTGTTGCGCATCGTTTCTCCAAACGTGTGCAGTGCGTTTTCAAACATGTTGGCGTAGTAAGCCTGTTCTTGTGTTGGGCGCCACGGGGTTTCATTTTGAAGTCCCAGAAAGTCATTCTGTGTATCTAACATTCTTCGGTTTTCGTGCCTCTGAGAAGTGTCATGTGGGTGTGTGTCCTGGTTTGTTTCAGAACGGCGCCTTCTGTCGTAAATGGCTTCATCTGGTACGTATTGATAGTCTCTGTACGTAACAGTTCTCCTTTCGACTTGAATATAGGCATCTTCAGGTGCATATACACTCGTCCTGTGTGATTCCCTCCTGGGGGGATATTGTGCCGGCTGGGTCGCTTGGTTTGAAGGCCCCTTAAGTTGGGCGACATGATTTCGACGGGGGGGAAACGTAGGGGGGTGCCCGTGATTTGATGGTGAGAGCGCCGGGGTGAGCCCTCGCATTTCCGCGTCCCTAGCGTCTCGACGCATCTGGCTGTGCCCTCCTCGGAGCGGCGCGTCGCTGTGGCTCGAAAGAGGTGCAGTTCCACGTCCCTGTTCGAAACATACACCTTGCGGCATCTGCATTCCACCAGCTTGGATCTGACCTGTGCTTCCTTGTGCACTGTGGCGAGAGAGAGCTGGCCTCGCCTTGTGGGTCAGGCTTCCATGCCTCCCAGATCGCCCGGCGCGTGCTTCTGGTTCCCTGTCCTGGACGTTGAGTCCGGAGTGTGCTTGCGGAGAATTCTGCCTCCTGTGTGGGCTCGTCACTACAATGGTTTGAGGGCTTGGCGTCAAGTCGCGAAAAAAGAATCGGAGAGCCGGGTCTTCTTGTAGATTTTGCCAGTCTCTTCTTAGGTGAATGGGGGCGGTGTCCGTGCTGCTGCTGGCGCGCGACATGGTGAAACGCGGCCCGCACTTGGAAATTGAAGCCGAGAAAAATTCGAAAGTGACACGAAATTTTTCGAAAGTCCGCTGAAATTTGTCTTTGTGAAAATCGAAAGTACCACGAAATTTGTCTCTGTTAAAATTCGAAAGTACGTCGAAGATTGTCTTTGTGGCTGCGAGGAAAATTAATTCACTCGCACCCCGCGAAATTGACGTTGGGAGATTAGTCCTGATGCATGTGAGTGCTTGTACTCATATACAACGAAGCGTAGTTGGTGTTGAGTTGAATTGAGAACGTCCGAGGCGGAGCTTAATATTTGGCCCCCAACGGAGATGTGTTTCAGAGGTGACCCAAAAAAATTTAATTTTCTTAATAATGATTTCGGCGCCGTGTGCACCACGGGGATGTTTTCTGCGTTCGTTAGAACGGCGTTCGCACTTTACAAAAGTTTACATTTTTTCAAAATACAAAAGTTACAGACTTATTGGTGAATTATTAGTGGTGCATTTGGGAAGACGGCTTGTGCTACTTAATTACGCGAGTCAACTTCTACGAGGCACCTGGAGGCCTGGTGAATGCTAGTTAATGAGTAATCAGCGCGGCACAAGCGATCCCCCTTTGCTGCAGGGCTGGAACTCGGCAACTTGGCTGTAAGAAATGTACATGAGCAAATTTCACTTTCTGCTCAGTGGCAGAAAGAAAATGATCGAGTCCCGAAGCGACGTGGAGAGTGCACTGCGAATGACTGATAGTGTCTCAACGTCGCAATTATATTTATACTAGGCCGGGGAGAAATGCAGCATTCTGATTGGCTGGCTTAATTTTCAGCCGGACTATAACAGTAGCTGGGTATTCTAACTTAGCTTTTTCCTCCCCCCAGGGACCCAGACGGTTGCTATCGGCGACTTCAACGCCAAGTCCCCGGAATGGCACAGTAGGACCACAAACACTCGAGGACGAGAGCTACTGCGATTTCTGGGACGACAGGATGGCAACCTGCTGGTCCTTGGGCCGGAGGCACCGACCCATGGCAATGGTGTAACCAGGCCTGATGTGCTGGACATTGCGATGCTGAAGGAGATGACCCTCGAAGCCGAAATCACCGCCATGATGGAAGGTTCCACCGAGCACAACCCTATTCTCCTAGAACTAGGAGAAAAGGACGGTGAGACACGACAACTTTCGTCAAAAGGAGGACGGACTGGGAAGTGTTCCGTGCAGAACTGCAGAGGAACATAGCACACATTCCCAGACTCGAGACCGAGGCAGACGTGGAGAGGGCCATCGCCTCCCTGGAGGACCAGATCCAGGCGGCACTAAGGGTAAGTACCACCGAGACGGAAACGAGGCGAGCACCAGCTCCCCTGGCAAACCTCCCAGAGGAAACCAGGCAGCTGATAAGGGACAGACGAAGTGCCAAGAGACGGGCCCAGAGAACCCGACTCCCGGAGGACAGGAGACATTACAACACCCTGAGCCGGAGAGTCAAGGCCGCCCTTCAGGAACACCGACAAGAAGGGTGGCAACGCCACCTGGAATCCCTGGACACACAAGACAGGAGCATCTGGACCACCCAACGGGCCCTGCGGAACCGTCGGACTCCCATGCCCCCGATCCACGGAGAGAATGGTGTTGTCTACACTCGCCAGGAAAAAGCCGAGGCATTTGCTGACAGCTTGGAACTGCAGTGCAGGGAAAACCAACTCGATGATGAGGACGAGGACTGGGAGGACGACGTGGGACGCAGGGTACGTAGGATGAACCGTCTGCCAGATGAAGACCACATCCCCCCGACCACCCCAGAGGAGGTCAAGGAGATCCTAAGGAGTCTAAAACCCAGGAAAGCTCCAGGATGTGATGGCATTGGGAACATCGCCCTCAAGAAGCTGCCCCGGAAAGGAGTAGCGGCGATGGTCAACATCATCAACGCAATGTTGAGGTTGAGACACTTCCCATCCAGGTGGAAAAAGGCCGACGTCATAGTCATCCCAAAGCCAGGTAAGAACCTAACGTTTCCTTCCTCTTACAGGCCCATCAGTCTACTCCCAGCGATGAGTAAGGTAGCCGAACGAGTCATACTCAAGAGGATAGCCGAGAAGACAGAAGAGCTGGAAGTCCTCCCAGACGAGCAGTTCGCCTTCAGGACAGGGCACTCCACCGAACTCCAAGTGCTCCGCCTCACCGAGGAGGTCACGAAGGGGTTCAGCCAACGACAGGTCACGGCAGCGCTGTTCCTGGACGTTGCCAAAGCCTTCGACAGGGTCTGGCACGATGGTCTCCTAGCCAAAATGATGAGTATGGGTTACCCCATTGCACTCGTCAAGCTAGTGAGATCGTACCTCCACAGGAGACAGATGAGGGTGAAGATCGTGGACAAGGTGTCCACGTACAGAACAATGGAAGCAGGAGTCCCCCAAGGCTCAGTGCTGTCCCCCCACTTGTTCTCCATCTTCACATCCGATCTACCCCGGACGGAGAGGACCTCCATGGCCCTCTACGCCGATGACACAGCCCTGACTGCCAGATCCTGGAGTGCCAGGCTAGCCACCAGAAACCTCCAGGAGGCGGCCACCCTTCTAGAGGACTGGTGCAACAGATGGAAGGTAGCCGTCAACGCCGAGAAGAGCAAGGCGGTACTCTTCAAGAAGGTAAGAAAACAAAACCCCACAGGTCACGTTTCCATGTTTGGTGAGGACATCCAATGGCACGACTCCGCCAACTACCTTGGCGTGGTCATGGACAAATGCCTAACATGGAGACTGAACACGGAGGCCATCGTCAAAAAGGCCAGGAGGACGAGAGCCCTAATCTACCCGATGACGGGTAGACAGAGCAGACTCAACCTGAGGAACAAGCTCACGCTTATCAGGTCCCTCATCCGGCCTCAGCTGACGTACGCTTCGGTAGCTTGGGGCTACCAAGCAAAGAGCTACCTCCATCAGATCCAGAGAGTGGAGAACGTCGCCCTCAGATCGGCCGTCGACGCACCCTGGTTCATCCGCAACGAGGACATCTACAGGGACCTGGAATACACCCCGGTCACTGAGATCATCAAGCAGAGAGCCAGAAAGATGTACGCCCTTGCCGAGGAGCATGGGAACCCACTAGTCAGGGAGGCAACTGACTATGACCCAGCAGATGCTCCGAGGCACAAGCGGCCGAAGGTGCAGCTCCTGGATAACGGGTGAGTATGAGAAGCATACCACCAACCGACGATCCACCCCCAAGGAAGAGACATGACGACACCCAACCACCCACCCAAGACCCTGCGGGTACCGGACAAACTACCGTCCAGTACCTGTAGTCCCCCTAGCTCCGGGCAGACCAAAAATGCTACCAAAGCAGTTAGGTCTGCCCTTCCTCGAGCTACACAGCTCATCCTTACCCTACCGATGATCCGGATGACAGGATGCCTCTTGGCATCTTGTGTACCGGCAGTCACTCCCGCCACAAACCCAAAACACCCAACAGACCGATGACTACCCCCCGGGGGGCAAACAAGCTGGCGAAGAAAAGAAGACGAAGACAGAAGAACGCCAGAAGAGGCCTTAGCCAGCAAGGTCCAACGAGCCAGGACCCAGGGAGGTGGGCCGAAATCGTCTGCACCGCTCACATTTGTGAGTGGGGCCGACGTAAAGTAAGCTCGCCCGCCCTGCACGAGGCTGGTCCCCGGTCTACAGCGATGTATTGGGGTAAAGGGCAATAGTCCTGCCCGGCCCCAGTCATCCGAGACCGACATCTTTAGCCAAGAATATTGGCGACTTAGCTTTAAGAGTGGAAAGGGTAAAGAGACGACACGATTTACATACTACGAGTAAGGAACAGAACTAAAATTTTCTCCGTTACATGAAGGTACTTGGTACTTCGTATTTTGTCAGCTAAATTTTTGAATAGTGATGTGTCTTCATTAAGTTTCTTTTTACGACTTCAACATCGAAAGGGTTGATGGTCCCTCTTCTTTAACATGAAGCAGGCCTAATTGTTTTTCACCGATTTAATCCGTAAGTAATTTATAAAGAAATAATTTTCTTGTAACTTAGATTTGACAACGGCCATTTTGCAGCAAGTCACGCTTACACTTCATTTCTTTCCAGGGTTCTAAAGTTAGATGCAAATCTTCTAATATTAGATGCAAATCTTTTAAATTTGGATGCAAATCTTCTAATTTTGGATGCACATCGTACATATGCATTTATTTTAATTTGGGTTGGAAACTTTAATTTTTTTAACCATCCAATGGGGTTGTCTTTCTTCTCCTCTACGTAATTAGAAGATGGAATGTATATATTAGTCTAGGACAACTTTTTACGGAGATCGCGACGATAGTATGGTTGGATAGATGTAATTTGTCCTTATGGAATTTCTGGAAGCGTCGAACATGGTACTGGGAACTTCTTGACTTAATATTGGGTTCATCTAGAAGTCAGCGATTACGTCAATGTGGGTTGGATTTTACCATCATCATCCCTCACTTGGAGTCACTACTTTAATTCACTAAGAATTCCAGGTAAGTGTCGCAAATAAAATTTTTATCTAATGTTTTTTTATATATATCTCATATTTTTATGCTTTAACATTTTTAGAATTCTTTAAAGTATCAAATTGCAAATGTTTTTTTTTGAAACTATTTCCATTTTCAATTTTATCTTTAATATGTTTTCAACGGACAGTTAGTATTTTCAATTATTATTAGGGTGTAAATTATCGGCGTAACGTTTAATTAAAAACAAATATATAAAAAGTTCTGTAAAGACTTTGTGATCACAATTTCTACGAAACGCTTATATTTAAATAATAAATTTTGACTTTTAAACACCATATTGTCGGTTCATGTTTTAGACAATATTTTAAATAATATCTACATAACATATTATCGTCCATTCGTTTTCTCCTTTGTACATAAATTTGTTTAATTTTTAAGGCCTCAGTTTAGTCGTTTTCTAAAAAAAACACATCCAGTTTGATTGGTTTATAATAAAATCAATTTTATAATCACATTGTCCACTTATTTCAGGTATTTTGAAACAAACTATTTTTAAACAAACTAATTTTATACAAACTATTTTGATACAAACCATTTTGATAATATCTTTAGGAATATTAATTTACACTTTTTTAGTCAACAATTTATACCTTCTTTATAATTTGATTAGTTTATCTTTCTTGTAATCAAACTTCAGTTTTAGTGTAAATTACAAATATAGAAAGATTGGGGCCCCGCCTTTCTGGGAAAATTATCTTTATATGAGTCAAATTAACATCTTTTTAAGAAAAATTATAAAAACATCTGTTATATATTAATTACAATCTGTCAAACACGTAAAACCATTTGTAAAGTGTTTTCTGACCCATGACTCATCTGCCGAGTCTCTGAGCTACTGGGGTAGTAACATTTTTTCTCTAAATAACAGAAAATTCAGTCTAAATCTCGAACACGTTACAAAAAAATAATTAATTTATTAAACAGCGAGGAATTATGTTACAAGCTCCTCTAAAAGGATAGCCAAGGAAATATGTTTGTGATCAGACACCATATCGTAAATAACATTTTTTATTTCACATATTACAGCATCGTGTAACTCTGTTTTGGACTTTTTACGATTCCGTTTAACCGAAGCTTGTGGTTCCACTTATTCTTGTTTCGTTTTTAGCTATTTTTCTTACAGTCTTTTCATCAACTTTTAAAGCCTCGCCCACTCGCATTTGAACAGATTTTATTGACTATAAAGGTCCACCATTTTCGTTTTCCTTTTGAAAATATTCCAACAAATTCAAAACTAACTGCTGTGATTGCGGATTTAAAAATTCACCAGGATGCATGTTTACTATTTTAACAACAAAACAAAATTAAAATTGCCCTCTTAGGCACTAATTGAAATAAGTGCACTATATCTGCCATACCCGACTTCCGAGAAAATCGACCCACCTCTGAAATCGCCAGCCGTATTCGACGACGACACACGTTACGCAAATTGGTTTGCTGTCGAACAACAAAAGTGCCACATGTTGGTCATAGTCACAAAGATTAAAGCTTACTTTACAGATTAGGTTACAGTATATTTCAATAATGACAAGGAAGTAGAGAGCTCCGGACGATATTCCTTGCACTATACGACCGGGATTCTATCAGCGAACAGACTTTATTATAATTAATATAAAGCATTCCGGAGATAATAATAATGCAGTGAATTTTAGCCTCCCAATTACATTACATTACATATTCATATAGACTTTTGATTTAAAAGTATCTTCAGGAATCAGCACCCGAACTTTGTACATCGATTCGTTGACACCCTGTATATTACAATATTTATTAAATTGGCCTAGTCTAGATAATACGTAAATATTATTCTGGATACCAAAAAGTATTGCCAAATTATTCCACCCACACTGCATTAAAAAATATTTTCATTATAGAAATGTAGAAAATAAAGTTTATTAACTTTTTCGTTTAGAACTACAATATTAACTTTTGTACGGAATACCGAATGAAGAAAATGTCATCAAACATTTAGTATTCTGTCGTACCTAATTTTTGTTCTAAATGTGTAGTTCTACGTAAATATAATTAGTACCAGGAAGCAGTCGTAACCTGAAGAGTTTTATGCGACTCTTTATCTAAAAATAACCCTGGAAGGTTCATTGGAACCCGACGCGCGCATTTGTTCGAAATGCTATAATGCTTATGTTTGTCTATCACACACCTAGTTACTTTCCTCAAAATGTGAATTTAAAAATCTAAATAAATATCTAATGTGAAGCACATTTTCTATTCTTTAGAAATAACATATTTGTGTTAGTTTATTAGTGAAAATGTTTCTTAAAGTGGTTGTGCTTTTGTTATTATTTGTGTATCACACAGGTTGTTATGAAAAGCAGGAATACCGAATTGGTAAGTAGTTGAATAATAGAATGAAATGTCCCTAACCCTCATATTACTCTGTTACACATACAAAATATATACTACTTACAATGTTTTAATTTATTAAGAAAAATTTAATACTTTATTTTGAATTAATCCACTTTTATTATTATATTGATATAAGTATTAGGTATTCATTATTATTTCAGTTTTTAAAATTATACAGCTGGCTAAAAAAACCGGCAAAAGCATTTACACAAAACTTCCCTCTTTGGCGCACAGCCTCATAAAAAATCCACAGTTTGCATCTCGATTTGCATCCTTTAATCATTAATTATTTTTTTTTTGTTGGATGACGTCCCTGTATCTTATTTTAAACTAAGAACTATGGTTATTTTCCTAAATTCAAGTCTCGATAACGACCTCTAAAAGTTCTTCACTTTTGATTTATTCATTATCTTTTCTGTAGGATGACTACCCTGTATATTTTTTTAATTAAAAGTATCAGGTTTTCTTCCTAGCAAGTGACAACTACATTCCAAATATTATTTTTCTCAGCCGTTTAGTTATTTTTTAAAGTGTATACATTTTATTAAAAGTATGTCATATTTCTTCCTCGATAATTCTATCATGTGCTAGCGGTTTAGTTATTTTTTAAAGTGACCTCCCTGTATACATTTTATTAAAAGTATGTCAGATTTCTTCCTCGGTAATTCTGTCAACTACAGTCCAAATATTATATCCACCATAATTATGTTTCACCTTGTATATTTTTTATACTTTTCTTCCATATTTTTTATACTTAACTTCATGCGAAATTTTATACGTCACATTTTTCATATTTTTTTAGGGTGACAACCGTATATATTTTTTCTCATATTTTTTGACAGTTGTGTTAACTACTTACATGCCTCACATTTTTCATAATTTTTTTACACGCGAAATATTGCCATCCGTCACATTTTTTCAATATACTTTTTATACCTTGTATATTCGTATTTTTTCTCCTTGACAGTTGTGTTGACTACATGCGAAATATTATCGTCTTCCTTCACATTTTTCAATTTCTTTTATGGTGACCACCATGTATATTTTGTTTTTCATATTTTACTTCCATTCAGTGGGAGTATAGTAACGCAAAAAAAATTTTTTTGTTCAAATAGGTTTAAAATGTCATGAAACGTCGAAATTTTAAATTTGAGCAAAAAAAAATTTATGTCTGTCTGTCGGTCTGTAATTTATTTAGTGCGCACGTTTACTCTTTAATCATTTAAAATATTGACTTGAAATTTGGTACACGTATGTACTTTAATAAGATCTGGACTAGATTATATTTTGATTTTATTCCGTTGAAGTGTTGGGGAGTAAAATAGAGGTAAAAAGGTAACTCAAGCAAGTAAGAGTCCATAAAATTGGTATTTAGCATATGAGAAGCTAAGGTGTCAAAACATTTTTTGGCATTAGCCACCCCCATTACCACCTCCACCCCATTAGAGATGAGCGATTCGACTTTTTTTAATGATTCATACCATACGAATCCGTATCGAGAAGGGGGGGTAGGGGGTAGAAATCTGGAAAAAAAATTTTAATTTCAAGAATCTGAACTGACTCGATTATACAAACGAACACAGTTACAACGACGATACGAAATGTACGAATCTTTTTTTTTGTGGGATTCGTATCACTCCAAGGATTGGTACCAATAATACGAATCATACGAGTACTACTCACCTCTACACCCCATTATTAAAGAGAGTGAAAAAATAAAATGTCATTTAGTGTGTGTACAAGAACCAAAGGCCTCATTTTTTTTACTTTATCCATCCCCACTACCAACACCCTTCCACCACCTCCACCCTCACTACCGATGTGGCACATTGTTTTATGGGTTTTTGACGATTTCAAATATTATATTATATTATTAACACGTTGTCTGTCACCATAAGAGGGGCATATACCTTCGTGGGAGGCCATGGTAAATAATGCTCAAAATTATGACAAGATATATATATTTCTTAATAGTGCTGCTTGTGTTGCCAATGTGTAACACATGGCCTGTAGTAAATATTTTTGTGTGCAGCACAGGTGATACACATGGCAGCCATCGTATTAAAGTTCCATAAACAATTTTTCCCACATAAAAATTTTTTTTCGTTGTGAGAGACTTGGATAGAAAATCTGAAAGAAATCTGTGGAAGTATAGTGTATTTCACATATAATTCAGCGATATAAAAAAAGCTCGCAAAAAAGCACAAAGGACGCCGACCGCTTCTAGTTAGTGTACCGCCCGCCGCCGGTCCACGTTGATAACATACTTTATTCCAACCTATCATAATTCCGGTAGAGAAAATTTCATCCAATTATATTCAGTGGGAGTGGCCTACATTATTGTTAGGAAATGCCATTGACCATTTTTTTTTTGTGATGATAATAAAGAAGCCGAACACTTTTATGGCGTTTTATGTAAATAGACTAAAATTGATACACGGTCGGTACCCTTTACGTTTTTTTGCGAGCTTTTTTATATCGCTGGATTATCGGTGGTACAAACTATAGTGATTCCTTGGGCAGCGGTTTTTCTTTGACGGTTGTGTTATCTGCCTGCGAAATGTCATCCTCTTGTCACATTTAAATAAATTATTTTTTATTTATATTTTTCTTCTTTGACAGCTGTATTAACTGTATTAACTGCATGCGAAATATTATCGTCCTCCGTCACATTTAAATTTTTTATATAGGTGACCACACTATGTATATATTTTGTGTTGAGTTGTGTTAACTGCATGCGAAATATCATGGTGCTCCACCACGTGTTTTAATTTTGTTTAGGAGACCATACTGTACATTTTTTCATATATTCCTTCCTTGACAGTTGTGTCAACTAAATGCCAAATATTACTGTTTTCCGTCATATGTTTTTCCTCATTTATATTTTTTATGGGGTCCACCCTGTATATTCTTCAACGGAAGTGTGTCCCAGTTCTTCTTTGTTAGTAGTATCAACTATTTATCCTTCTCCGTCATGTGGTTTTGTAGATATAGCTCAAACAGGCAGACGTCAGACCAATAGAGAGTCAGACAAACAGACATACTCATGGAATTAAATGGCATTAATTATCGTAATCTACGTACTCTGAAACATGAAAATCCGAAGAAATCTCGGAGGGTGATTTTTTCACGATTGCAATACTTCCCTTCGGTAAACGAGGGAAGTAAAAATAATCGAAGAATGTTTACAATTCTATAATATACATTATTATATTTTATTTAATGGAGTCGATGGAGACCTAAAAAAAGAAAAAAATTTGATTCAATCAAATAGGTATATTATAACCGGACAAAGCCAAGCTAGAATATCAACATGAAGTTACCTTACGAACCGACTTGTCAACTTCTATCATACACTTATATCTAACATTCAATATGAAAAAATAAGAAAATAACAATTCTTCCAATATACTGATGATCTAAGTGTGATTATGTCAATATATTATTCCTTACGAGGTGTCCTTTCAAGTATCTCTAGCCCTACCTGGAGAATACTCCATCACAAACAGACATTTGTTACATTTCAAACCCAAGAACTACTACTTGTTTCTTCATATTGAATGTGAGATATAATAAGTGTATGGTATAAGTTGACAAGTCGGTTCGTAAGAAAACTTCTTGTTGATATTCTAGCTTGGTCAGATTTAGATCAATGGTACATGAAAGGAACGAGTGGTTTCTTTGAAAGTTGTCTGCTGAATACCCAAAATAATATTTTTTTATAATAACAATTTTACCCTAAAATGTTATTGCGGTATTTTTAATAAGACTATTATCAATACAAATAGAATTTGCAGTCGGGCGTTGTTAAACACCTAATGAACACTGACTTTTGACAGAAAAAATTTATATGTAGATCAGCATGGTTCACTATTACAAAACGATAGTTCAACACCTGTTGAATGGTTGTATATTAAATAAATAAATAAATAAATAAATTAGTTACCGACATCGAATATCCATTTCAAGAATGAAAATAAAATGTATATAGACTGTGTTCTTAATCTTAGTGGCACCCTTTAAAGGCGAATCGTGCTCTGCTCGTGCAAAATATGAATCAAATAGGTATTCGCAGTCGGTCTCGTCCGACTACAACTTCTACTCGTTTCTTCTTAAATAGGAAATTTCCTTAATTTGCTTCCTATGAGAACTTTTTGAGGCAATAGACGAATAGATATATGGAAGGTTAGACATGCATTGAGAAAATATTAATACTAATATACGAAATTAAAACATACAGTGCAGAATAATCTATATTGGAGTGCTTTCTTGCATGAGTGGACAATATTTGATCATGACGTGAGATAGCAAAATTATTTCTAAATAAATGTAGCAGAATTATCTTTTACTTTCCATATACGGAGTACACTAGAGGCTCAATTCTCGACTTTATTCTAATGGGAAAAACAAAACTTTCCCATGCTAATTTATATTTTGCGTTCTCGATACAACTCATAGGAATATTTTCGAGAGAAGTGAGAAAAAAGATTCACATGGTCAAGGGCTGGGGAATTTATATTCCCCATGGAATAATTACAACAGATTGTGCGCACTCATTTTAATTATTGAAGTGATGTGTGGACTAAAACCACAGAATATAGAATACAGGATTTAATCTGTGATGAAACGATAATAACATATATATATTTATCGAAATTAATTTATCTATTGTTTTAAACTTTTTCAATCTTTATAAATTTTATTAATCTTCAGCTTTTTGCAATAGATGAAATAATTCTGCTAAATCAATTGGAAGCAGTCGAAGCTGCTGAGAAATTTGCCTGTTATGGCAGGGAAAATTGCCTGTTATGGCAGGGAAAATTTCCAATGCTTGTGCAGTGATACATATTAATACCTGATGTATAATTTGCCAGTTCCTGACGAAGATGTAGACAACTTTGATTTTGAAGTATATCCAGAAGATCACCATCCAGAGCAGGCATTAAATAAGCATCTTGATTTGGAAGCAGGAGGGCGATTATTACAAAGTATTTTTAATGATATGTTATAGAAACTGCAATAAAAAATAAAACAGTTATTAAGTCACTTTACTAGTGGAAGTGCGAACTTAATATTAATGTCAGTAAACATGTTGCATAATGCAATATTAGACAGTTTATAACCTAGGGTTATACCTTATAGTAATTAGATTATTTTAATTACTATTTATACTGTTGCTCATAGTACAGTCGAATTGATATAATTCAATATCTTTCAGTGACAACGTTCTACTAGAAATTTTATTGTTGATTTTTATGTAGCATGACCTTCTTTAAATGAAAAAAATATCAGCCCCCAAAAATTCCTTTTAAAGTTTTATACACTTTTTGACTTGCTTTCACGGATTTTCTAATTATCTGTTTAACCCTCGTTTAATCCTTCCGGGACGGGGCATGTTTAAGTGCAGCTATCCACTTGGTCATGGCTTGCTGATCTATCCACCTTCCGATTTATATGCTATCTATAAGTAATAACGCTAAAGGGAACAAATCGAATATCTCCCACTCCAGATTTTTGTGCACCTATTACTAGCACGATGGCCCGACCACGTGAAATGGCTGATTAAGTCGTATTCCGTCTAGAAGTGTGGCCTCACATCGTGCTTACATATACGATTCAGACACGATAGATTTTCGTGTAGATATTTGCTTGCCACTGCAAAAGGGTTAATATATCTTGTACTAGTAACCAAATGGGAATTTTAAAAATATTGGCTTATAAAATTATTAAAAAATATAGACCTGTCTATAGGTTAATCCGCCAACTTGGAAAAAATAGGAAACGCCAAAAATAGCCGAAAAACCAAAATTGAATCTTTTCTCGATAAGAAGGAGTAATTTCACCAAAGTTACCAAAAATAAATCTCATCTATGGTTAAATATAATGCACCAAACTTGGATGCTTAAGTCAAATAGAACGGTCAAAGATGGCAGACGAAATCAAATTTTTAATTCTTCGTCAAGTATCAAGGAGGCATTGTGCGTCACTTTTATTTTCGATTGTAGGTTTTTTTAGGAACTTTAAGAGGATAAAGTTCAATTTTTTTTTTAATTTATAAAAGTGCATTTTTTACAATTTTCAAAAATTCATTTTTTGATACTACTTTTTTCATCCAATTTTCATTGAAACAAAATGAAATACACATGAAAAAACTTTCCAAAATCAAGTAGTCTCAAAAATTGTTTTAAATCTATCCAATCGTTCTTAAAATCATCTCCGAAATTCAAGAACGTAAAAATATAAAGGGTGTTTCATTTAAAACTTCAAAGTTGGGGTAATTTCCGGGGAAACCAGAAGTGATGTAAACATGTTAAATAATGAAAAAATAGCCATTTTTGGCCAAGTTGAGTTTTATATCTTGAAAACTATGACTTGTCCTTATAGTAATTAGATTATTATTACTTTGGTATCCAGTATAGGGGAAGTATTGTAATCGTGCCAACATCCATAATTGAGTTTTTGGAGGATTTGTACATTTCTAAGTCCTCTCAAAATGTTTTTTTCTGTCCTTTGTCGTCTCTCATTTACCACGCCTGAGTGCAACTTCTACTTGTTTCATATTGAATTTTTTTTTTAGTTTTTAAGGCAAGATTATGAAAATACCTGTACTATTTAAATGAACATTTTCAGGTGGGCTGTTTGGTGATAGAAGCCAAGAGTTGGCATTTCACTTAGCAGCAGAGGAGTTGAGTGGAAAATATGCCCAAATGAATATTGTACCTAAAACACTACACGTTCGACCACACGATGCATTGGAAGTATATAAAAGTACATGTAAGCTACTAGAAGAAGGAGTCATAGGCCTCTTTGGCCCAAGTTCCATATCCTCATCGCCTTATATCCAGTCATTATGTGATTTAAAAGAAATACCTCATATAGAAACCAATGCAGATTTAAATCTGGAAAGAAATGATGCTTTGGTTAATATATACCCACATCAAAGAATATTGCAAAGTGTTTTTATTGATTTAATTACAATTTACAACTGGCACAGATTAATAATTCTGTATGATAATGATGAAAGTTTATTAAGTGTGGGTTCCCTCGTAGAACTCAATGGCCAAAACGATCGAACAGTTGTTTTAAGACAATTGGAATCCAATAGTGACATCGACTTGGATAATTATCGGTCAATGCTAACCAAAGTAAAATTGACTGGTCAAACAAACTTCATTCTCGCTTGCTCCGTTAACATATTAGAGGAAGTACTTAGACAACTACAGCAAGTTGGTATGATGACGGACACTTATAGTTATATTATTACAAATATGGATATGCAAACTGTAGAATTGTTTCCATTCCAATACTCTGGGACAAATATTACTGGGGTAAATACTTTTTTTTGTAAGTGTGCAGTGATGATAATTTGATTGGAATTTAGAAACATTTTACTGATAATAATAGACTATTTAATTTAACATTTTTAAAATTTTTTGTCTACGAATTTTTTAAATTCATTCTCTTTTTTACGAAAAATTTATTTCCCACGTATCGTTTCAAAATATTGACATTTCTAACAAAATTTCTGAAAAAAATAAAGTCAATATTTCCATGCATCTAGACGTTGCCAGGCAATGAAATATAACTGTTAGGAAATAATAACACAGGCACACAAAAAGACAATAATTTCCAATGGTGAGAGGCACCTATCTCAATGTTTTTTCAGCCGCTGATTCCAAATATTACGTCAAAAATATATGTTTCAGGGGCCAAGCGACCCCTTAAACAATCTGCAATCTGCAAGTCAGATCCTTCGACTGAAGTTTTTTTCCGTGCTAAAAGATATAAATATTTTTTTATAGAAATGTAGTTCTCAAATGTATACGAGCGCGTCCACCACCATAGAGGGTAGAAAAGGGTAGAAGTGTGTGTGTTTTTGGGGCTCGTGCCTATTGAGACTTTTGTTCTACTGGATTAATAGAACAACATATCAAAAATTGAAAAAATTTAACGGATACCGGATTTCCATTTGTAGTGGTGGGGTTCTTTTGCAGTTACAGCAGCCCTATTCGATTCGATATTTTGAATTCATAACTTTTGACATTAGGTTCAGCATCAGCTAGTCTAAAAGTACGCAACTTTCAGTTTTAATGCAATTTAAGATTACGAGCCTCTCTATACGGGCTGTAGCGTGATGAGAAAGCAACAGCGGAACGCCAAGTAGTAATATCTTATACTTTGTGAAAAACTATTATTATTATAAATCGTTTTCAATTATCACTGGTAACCCACTCGATGAAGGTATTTACCTACAAAAAATTGCAATATGATTTTTTTTTTTTTAATGAGTTCGTGAAAGTGTATAGAACTTTTCAGGATATTATTCTATACACTTTCACGAACTCATTAAAAAAAATTATTCATTTTGTAAGTTTTTGTGGGTTTCACTATAAAATGTTGTCTATCGTCTGGGCTATGGAGGATTCGCTTAATTTGTGATTTTAAAAAATTCCTTCTACTTTTTGCTCACCCTGCCCTAAACATAACAGGATGAAAGTGTAGTGGGATCACAGCTTAGCCATACCTAATATTCAGTTTGCAAAAAAATTTATAGAAATCGCTAAAGCCTACTCAGAGTAAAGATCGACCAAACATAGAAAAAAATTAAATATATGTGTATTGAGAAGCTCCTCCTTTTTAAACTTTTTTGAAGATGATTAAAAAACAATAGTTCTTAGAAATATAACAAATTAAAAATATACGAATATTTTCTATAAACTTAAACTATTTTCCACTATACATTCTTTCATATCTTTCCTCTAGATAAGAATGTTCAACCCCGAGCAACCTGAGGTTATCCACATTGCTGAAGAAATTGAAAAACTGAATGGTACCGAAATTTATGGTCCTCTCGCTGCTTGGAAATTAAAGCTTCAAACGGCACTCATTATAGATGCAGTTCAGTTATTTTTTGAAACAATTTTTTATCTCACAAAGGACGAAAAAATGTCTATAAATGCAAAGCCTCTCTCCTGTTATTCTAATAATTACTGGGATGATGGTTATACTATTACAAATTTGATGAAAACGGTAAGTACAAATTAAACATTTTGATGTACCTACAGAAAAATAAAAACTCAACTTTCAAACATACTTTACACTTTTGTTCACCATGTTCATTTTTATAGCAAACGTATACAACGTGATTTACCATGATATGCGGAAAATAAAATAGTGTACTAGTCTTCAATGTGGGAAAGCCCCTGCAAAATTTTAGAGTGTTCTGAGGTAATTTAGTATATTAAATTATTAGTAAAGCGAAGGTACACTACTGTTACTGACTAGGTTAGTAATAGGGCGACGAACTTATTTGTATACGTATTTGAGATGTTTACATTTCCTTAATTGGCATAAAAAATGAAACCGATGGGTGCGCTCAAAGTACCGCGTTTTTTGCTTGCGGTTATACAATCAAGACACCGGCTTGTTATTGACGGGTTTAAGTAAATATCTCTTATATCTGCTTGTCGTTTCAGAATTCAATAACAATGTCTTTTCGATTTATTTCGCTATTTTTGTAGTGTGATTTGATTAAAACCAAAAAGTCACTTCTACCCTCTCCAGCTTTGCTGTTAATAGTGTCAATTCCAAGTCTGATAAAGAGATATAGTTTTACCGCGTTACGTCAGATTGGTTAAAGCCATTGGTGGCGAATTTCTACAAAAAAAATAAGGTAATTTTTTTGGTCATTTTTTTTTAATTTTTCATTTTTTTAACTTCTTTCGGTGGGGACAACCTACTGTTAAATTTTCCGCATGTCATGGTAGATCATGTTGTATACAATTTTAAAACTTTTAGTGTAAATGTGAATTTTAAAGATTTCGATATTTAAAGGAAAATATTTACTCCATCAACATTTAACTAATTGAAAACTGGTACAAATGTAGAATATAGTGAACAAAAGCAGAAAAGATGTTCCAGTGTATCACCTCTGCAGTTTTTGAGTGACGCCCTCAAGGTGGACGGTCGCACACTGTGGTAAGGCCCACAATATCTTCTGAAAAATGCCAAATATGAAAACCGGAAATACGATCTGAAATTTTCATTTTCTAATAGCCAATATACCAAACTTTAATAATTCAGAGTTAATTTTCTTAAACGTCGATTCTATGTAAGTTAGAAAATGTCCGTAAAGTTTAAATGAATTCATCAGCTTTGAGTTAACTTTCAATAAATTAATTTGCACCTAAATGTTATTAAAATATAAAGTTTCATATAATAAACCTGTCCCTGTATCGAAATTCCACAAAAATTTTTGTTCTGATTTATCTAAGCAAGATAACCACTTAGTACAGATACTAGGCAAACAGAATAACTTCATCACCGTAGTCTAGAAGAGCTTTTATAGCCGCTATTTTTAAAAATGGCGGCCATAAAATACTGACTAAAAACATCTCTATCTATCCACAATGTACACGAATTCACATTATATACTATTACAACATCGCAACCATATCGTATTTAGTACTCGTAGTGATTACCGATACCTGACGGATAAAAGCACCAAATTTGGTATGAAGGCACCATAGGGTATACTAATAAATGTTACCCTAGGAGCCCTCTGGAATTTCTAAAAATTGCCATGTACAGCACAAAATCCAAAATGGCCAACAAATACGACAAAATATCACTTAACACAATTTATTATACTGTTAATTTTTAATTACAGCTTTAAGCCAACTAAGTACACTATACCCCCAACTCAAGGTAGCCTACATATTAAATCAAATACAATAAAATATATCCATACCATTTGTTACAGTAATATGTATGTCCAAATATAAGAGTTCCAATAACAAAAAAATATTTTTAGTTCTTCATTCGACGGAATTCAGTATACAACAGTTATAAATAAATTACAAATCTTATTCCAAACAATACCCTGAGGAGGAGGAATCACTTGCTGTGTTTGGTGCTGGTCGTCCAAAGCTTGATAAACTGCCCTTCGGATATGTTGAAGAAACGCATCCTCGGTCGGTGGAAGTTTGTTCATTGCTCGATTCTTCTGACAGAAAAGCTCCTTTTTATCTAGTTGATACTGCTGAAAGGAGTCAGTCGTTCCAGCTTCCTGAAGTGTTCAGAGTCGGCTTTCAGCAGTTGGAATGGATGAGTGGTCAAATACACAAATGTATCAGTGACGTCTGAAAATGCTTACCATGCTTCCCAAATGAACTTCTTACTCTTACCTTTGAAGGCGGTGGTTGTGTCGCAACCAGAGAATGAGTAAAACACAGGTAGTGCTCGTGATTTTGTCTCCCACAAGCTTGCGCAGATACGTTATGTAGTGAAATCTGTAATGCGTGCCCATGCCAAAGGCCACCCAAATATCGGCCAAAGGTTGAGTCACTATTAGAACATAGAATGTGCCAATAAGGATGACAATCACATCGGTGATTGCAGTTTTCCAATTTGTGCAACTGCTTTCCCTGTTGTGACATATATATCTTTGCCTGGTGGCTAGTTGAACTCTACAACCTTGGAAATCAAGAAGTTGGACAATTCCTTCTTGTTCATTAAATCACGAAGAAAGTCCATCCAAATTCGTGGAAGATTGGTGTTTCCAGATACTTTTCTTCGAATCCCCTCACCTCTTTTTCCCGGGTAAACTCTTTTAAACTGTCTGAACTTTAGCAGGTTTCCCAAACATCTAATCTTTGGGAATTCTCCAGCTACTTACGAAGGTAAGGTAGAAATATCTTTTCATCATACTGATTGCAGGTGTCGACACTAGGAGTGGGCAGGCAGTGGACGATGACGGCAACGTCCGGAAATTTGGAGCGGTTGAAGGTTGATAGGTTGAAGGGGGGCTTTGATTGACCTAACTGTTCATTGCAGTATTCCAGTCTTGGTCGTTGACGAATAAAGCTTACTAAAATTTGACATGGAAGGAGAGAATGACTGAATCTCATGTGCATAAAACTCATCCAAATCAGATTCCCGGTTCTGCATAGATATATAGTTGGATAATTAGTTCCACATTGTGAGGAAGTACTTTCAGCTTCTTCCCCTGAGAGATGTTGCTTTATGCTTTAGTCTCTTGAAGAGTGGAAGAGAATCGCACTTTTTATGGTCTTTGCAGCAGTGGTGTCTTGAAAAGAAAGACTTATATGTGATATTTTGTCGTATTTGTCGGCCATTTTGGATTTTAGTGCTGTATATGAAAATTTTTAGATATTCCAGAAGGCTCCTAGGCCAACATTTATTAGTATATCCTAAGGTACCTTCATACTAAACTTGGTGCTTTTATCCACCAGGTAACGGTAGAATCGGGATTCGTAGAACTGGAACCGATAGTCGCACACCTGCCGGGTGAATACCATATGCTAGTGCGTCACAAAAATATTCACAAATAAAAAACTATAATTCCTAGATGAAATTTTTTTTTCAAAAACTTCTCCTATATCTTGGCTTCAATTGCTTCGCTGCATGTATATGTTTGCAAAAATAAAAAAATTTGTCGCTTAGTTATAATATATAAGTACATTCTTAGCGAAGTAATAAGTTCATAGTTATTTAAAGAAAATAATAAACAATGGAGACACAAAGACCATTGGAAGCGCTTGTTTGTGTTCTTGAATAAAAAAAAAAATCAGATCCATAGCTCAATTAGATTTGAACAGAGATGGGCATTCTTTAGTTGACTAAACAATTGTGACTAACTACTAATTAATAATATATTAGTTGTGGCTAATGGCTAACCAATTAGATGGGCACTTTTTAGTCATTAATCAATCATGACAAACGACTAATATATTATCAATTATTAATCGTTAGTCATATTTGATTAGTATGCCTATCTCTGGATTTGAATTTACAGGGTGTTTCACGAGAAAACGGACATGCTTTAATGCCAGATAGAAGACACCGAGGGTAATCATAATCATTCATAGAAAAAGCTAATTGGGCCCTAGTTACTGAAATTTTTTTTAATGTATTTTTGCCAAACCTTCTTTTGGTTGTTACTTTGTAAAGGAATGGAATAATAAGTTCATATTTGGCACATATAATATACTAGTGATTCTGAATAAGTACTTATACCACACACAAAAAAAAATCCAGGTCTGGACTTGAAAAAAAAAAGATTTTTTTGTTCTTCAAGAAAACGATACCCTGTATATATTTTTTTAAATTTCAACATTAAATTCGAAAAGTGCATAAAAAACTGAACAAAATGGCTTCATTAATTTTTTTGCCACACCTTTGACTTCCACTAAATAATGAATGCAATATGAGACTTTAGAAAACATCTATGAATGATACGCGCAAAAAATGCTTCCTCTATTAAATTAGGCATTTACTTTTTTGTCAGCAATAATTATTATGTTTTAATTACCAATTTTTATGGATGGGGTAAAATTAATAAAAAAAATAAATGTTGGACGACACCGAATCAAGAACCTATTTCATTCCTCTCATTTATTAAATGACTAGTAATACAGCAATATAACACAGCTATTAACAACAACAATAATTGTTGCACAATAAAAGTTGCATATTAATAATGCACATGATAACAGGATAACAACAAAATATCAACAGAATCACTGTGCACAAAAATGCAGATATTGTTATAAAACATATTTACAAATTAGAATTACAATTGAATTCCATGTCCAAAATGTCGTCCTCAGCTTCAGTACATTTTCTAGTGTGCTTCACGAGATGGCCGATTGATCTTCTTATCACATCTGGTCTGTCTCTAATTTTTTTGTGGTATTCAACAATCCTTTGAATTAATTGCTCCATGTAATCAATGTCCACTTTGTAGACGTCACCTCATAAAAAATAATCTACATGGTTGAAATCCGAAGACCTTGCTGGTCATACAAGAGAACCTTCGCGACTAATCCAATTGTTTGGATATCATTTAAATAGTTCCTAATTTGGTTGGAGAAATGCGGTGAGGCCCCATCATGTTGAAATAGTATGTAAATATCCGAGGTATGCCTCGGATATTTACATTTCCTAAAAGATTCGGTAACGTATGTTATAAAAACCTTAATTTGAGATTTTTATCTAAACTAACTTGCAAAAAGAATGATCAAAACAAACCAGAAATTTTACTTTAAACAATGGCCTTAAACGTAAAATCAGTTAATTTTAGATTATATCTTATGAGGTCACTTAAAGAGTGGACATTAACGGCGTAGATCAATTAATTCAAAGTATTGTTGAATGCCGCAACGAAATTAGAAACAGTCCAGATATAATAAGATCAATCGGTCATCTCGTGAACCGCACTAGAAAATGTATTGAAGCTGAGGAGGACATTTTGAACATAAAATTTAATTATAATTCTAACTTGTAAATACGCTTTATGACAATATCTGCATTTTTTTGTTTTTGGTACAATTATTCTGTTCATATTTTGTTGTTATCTTGTTACTATGTGCATTATTGATATACAACTTTGGTATTACAGTTATTGTTGTTAGTAATAGGTATGTTGTGTTGCTGTATCACTACACTTTAATAAATGAGAGGAATGAAATAGATTCTTGACTCGGTGTTCTCTAACATTTATTTTTTTATTTCACCCCCTCCATAAAAACTGGTAATTAGAATATAATAATTATTGCTGGAAAATTGCCCAATTTAATACTGGGAGCATTTTTTGCGCATGTCATTCATCGATATTTTCTAGTCTCATATTGCATTATTTATTGGAATTTATTTTGAAGACGGCAAAAGTGAAGAACGCAATTTTTATAAGTAATCAATTTTTCAAGTTTTTTTTTTAAACAAAATATATCCGTACCACAGAATATTTTCGTAAATAGCCATTTTTTATGCAGAATTGTTCACTTTATAAAAACTATAAGGTCTGGTCTGGTTCTACGCTGATTTTTTTTCTCGAGAACGGAGAAACTTGTATGGTCTATTTCTCTCCACTAATGCTTATACTCACTTCTACTTTCAACAAGTTATATAGACTGGCGGTACATGACCAGTCAGGTGCAACGTTTTTAAAATGTATGCCAATCATATACAGTGAGTTTCACTTCTCGTGAAGACACCCCTGTATCTTTTTTATTTGTGACCGAATTCATTTCAGCCATACAACTCCATAAGACGACTTTATTCAACATATAAATGCCGCCTAGATCTAAGACGCCGGCCTACTGCGATAAAAAGAAAATAGCAATTTTCGAGAAATCATAGTAGGCTTAGAGATATACAAAAATGTTGTTAATAAAAGTTGTTCGGAATCACTTGATATGCCCCCCTGTAAAATTTTGAGAAAATCGGAATATAAAAAAAAAAATTTTTTCACTTCTCGTGAAGACACCCCTGTATCTTTTCTATTTGTGATCGAATTCATTTCAAAATTTCAACAGCCATACAACTCCATAAGACGACTTTATTCAATACATAAATGCCGCCTAGATCTAAAACGCCGGCCTACTGCGATAAAAAGAAAATAGCAATTTTCGAGAAATCATAGTAGGCTTAGAGATATACAAAAATTTTGTTAATAAAAGTTGTTCGGAATCACTTGATATGCACCCCTGTAAAATTTTGTCAAAATCGGAATATTTTCAAAACAAAAATTTTTGTTTCACTTCCCGTGAAGTATCTTTTGTATCTTCTGTATCTTTTTTATTTGTGGCCGAATTCATTTCAAATTTTTATCAGCCATACAACTCCATAGGGCGATTTTATTTAACATCTAAAGATAACTTTTTCCAACAAATGAAAGTTATGAACAAAAATCGGCATTCACTAAAACGCTAAAAGGGACACTTTATTATTACACATCAATCTACATGTAATATCGTTTTCTTTTTTTCAATCGTCTTATAATACTTGGAAATCTGTATGTAAGTATGTATTATGTATGAATGAATCAAATTTACCCACCTTCCGTTATCCAATCGAGCTGAAATTTTGCATACACGTGTAATTAAATAATAAATAATTTCAATAATAATTCTGTATGACTTTCATTTGCTGTAAAAAGTTCTCTTCATGTGTTAGATGGAATCATCTCATGGAGTTCTATAGCTGATGAAAATTTGAAATGAATTCGGCCACAAATAAAAAAGACACAAGGGTGTCTTCACGAGAAGTGAAACAATTTTTTTTTTTAATATTCCGATTTTCACAAAATTTTATAGGGGGTCATATCAAGTGATTCCGAACAACTTTTATTAACAAAATTTTTGTCTATCTCTAAGCCTACTATGATTTCTCGAAAATAGCGATTTTCTTTTTATCGCAGTAGGCCGGCGTTTTAGATATAGGCGGCATTTGTCTGTCGAGTAAAGTGATCTTATGGCGTTGTATGGCTGATAAAAATTTGAAATGAATTCGGTGACAAATAAAGAAGATACAGGGGTGTCTTCGCGAGAAGTGAAACATTTTTTTTTTTTGAAAATATTCCGATTTTTACAAAATTTTACAGAGGGACATAACAAGTGATTCCGAACAACTTTTATTAACAAAATTTTTGTCTATCTCTAAGACTACTATGATTTCTCGAAAATTGCTATTTTCTTTTTATCGCAGTAGGCCGGCGTTTTAGATCTAGGCGGCATTTTGTGTTGAATGAAGTCGTACTATAGAGTTGTATGGCTGATAAAAATTTGAAATGAATTCGGTAACAAACAGAAAAGATACAGGGGTGTCTTCACGAGAAGTGAAACAAAAAATTTTTTTTGAAAATATTCAGATTTTCACAAAATTTTGCAGGGGGGAATATCAAGTGATTCTGAAACACTTTTATTAACAAAATTTTTATCTATCTCTGAGCCTACTATGATTTCTCGAAAATTACTGTTTTCTTTTTATCGCAGTAGGCCGGCGTTTCAGATCTAGGCGGCATTTATGTGTTGAATAAAGTCGTCTTATGGAGTTGTGTGGCTGATAAAAATTTGAAGTGAATTCGGCCACAAGTAAAAAAGATACAGGGGTGTCTTCACGAGAAGTGAAACACACTGTTTATGAATGTAATTACCATGAATATGCCAGAAACGCAAATTTTAGGCAGTCGTCGCGTGCAGAAGTGTGTGCAAATCGATTTTTTTTGTTTTTTTTTTGTTTTTTTTTTAAATTTTAAAATGGATGCAATAGTGCCAAACGAAAAGCCTTGAAAAAAAAATCCAAAATCAAAATCATCCAAAATCAAGAACACAGAAAAATTTTACGATTTAATGTGCGCATTAACAGTTGTTTTGCGCGCGGAAATTGCATGCCAATGATTTTTTACTGGATTCTTTTTCACGGCTTATCGTTTGGCACTATTGGCATCCATTTTAAAATTAAAAAAAAACACAAAAAACAACAAAAAGAAAATCGATTTGCACACCCTTCTGCACGCGACGACTGCCTAAAATTTGCGTTTCTGGCATATTCATGGTAATTTCATTCATATATATGATTGGCATACATTTTAAAAACGTTGCAGCTGACTGGTCATGTACCGCCTATCCTTCTCCTACGACATATAAAACAATTGATTTTTACGGCTTTTGTTGTCAGTAAATTAATACTGAAGAAGCACACAAATATGAATACGTACGATATCGCATGTATACCGTAAAGACGAATACATATCATCGGTATCAATACTATAGTTTTTACGAAATTCTCGACGTTAACATCTATAACTTTTTTTTCAGAAAAGCATCCGTGGTCTAACAGGTCTGGTAAAATTTGACTTTGAAGGTCTTAGAAGAGATTTTGAAATAGATTTACTTGAATTAAGCCCAGGAGGGTTATTAAAAGTTGGAGTCTGGAATTCTACTGCTAGAAGTTTTAAATTTCAACGACCACAGGCGCCACCTAAAGCCAATCAAGAAGTAGATCTATTTAATAGGACGTTTACAGTCCTAATCAGTATTGTAAGATATTAATAATTGCCTTATTATCATTATTATAATATTATAGTAATCTAATTTTACTAGTTATTATAATGTTAAATAGATGCGAGGCTATATTATGAAATAATGCGATATTATTAAAAGATAAGGCGAGCAAAAGACGCAAGTAGGTCCATCCTGTGAGATTTTGTGGGAATCTAAACGTATCTGACAAAAGCACTATTCGCCTTTTACCAACTCAGGTGACAAATAAATATAGTTCCGTATAAAATAAATAGTCACTAAGAAGTTCTTCCAAAAATATCTTGTTCAAGTTGCACTTAAATATGAGAATGTCAGTTTTAGATGTATTAAAAGCGTCACATCACTCTTTAATCATTTCTAAATCAATATTCACAATCTCATGGAGTTCATTGATGTATTTGCCATGCCAGAGTTTCGTGGTCAGCAAAAAAGCAAACTTTCCTTTAATATTAACAGAAATCAGATCATTAACGTATATTAGAAATATCAATGGCCCAAGGACTGAACTTTGTGGCATACCGGAATTCATTTCTAGCTTGATTAGCAAAGGCTTTCTTGAATCTGATTTCTCGACCATTTATGTAAATAAATGCATATCTTACGAAATTAAGCAGTGTCGAAATTATTTGCATATAATTCACTTTACCAAGGCTAATGTCAACGTTTAATCACAACAATGAAACTTCAACCGATGCAATACGGCAATGGGCTCATTTAAAATTTTTATTTCATATATTGAAAATTTATGTTTCAAACAGTACATGTAGCGTAGCCGTGAAACGGGGCTGGTCAAACGTGACGTCGCACCAGCCCATCCACAGTTCAGCGGCTGTCAGTAGCGTTGGCAATACCTGCAGTATAGTGAGGTTGCCTGTTGGTTTTATTAGTGAGTGGTAGTTTTATGTGACTTTGCGAATATGAGTGGTGAAAAAGGATGGTGTGAGAATTGCATTGCCCCTAGATGCAAAAATAATACAGTAGCTGCACCGGCTATAATTTTTATTTCGCTACCAAATGATTTGAAAGCACGAAAATTTTGGCAGCCTAAGCGAAGGAAAGCCTTCATATCTGCTATAGGAATGGAAGCACTTTTGTTGTGAAAATCATTTTATTGTGATTAAGCAAATGTTAAAATTTGCTGTAGGTGTTGCGCGAATTTGTTTTCTAGCTTGAAAAAGAACAAATATGTTCTATAATAATTTTTCATCAAGCATCACTTAAAAGATATACAATATACATGCCTTCTTGCGTTCCAAATGTGTAAATCTAATCGAATTTATCTATATAGGGCGACCAAGCATAAATACAAAAAATTAAAGGTATAACATGGGTCCGGAATTGCTTCCTAATTCCGCTGCAGCTCTTCGAAAATTGTACCCAAAATGTGGTCTTTATTGATTATTCTAAAGCGTTCTAATCACTGCAGCTGGATATTTACATAAGATGTAATAAGGGCTCTCTTTCCCTTTTACCACATATCCCGTAACCCGGTCTGTACGTCCCGTTAAGTGAATTAGGTGACTATTTAGTGTCCTGTTCCCGCTGCACGTATGAGTTGCTTCTTGTTCATCATTAGTAAATTACCACCACCAATAAATGTGCATGGCTGCATCACTCCTTGTGTTACCAGTTCAGTACAAGTAGTATTTCTGAGTTAGTAATTTCTTTACCGAATCTTTTGTGGTTCTATAAGATATCGCGTAAGTTGGTTCAGCTCTATCAAGACAGCTTGCCTGCTTTTCACTATTTGTTGTCTATGTTCCCCTGATGTCCTCGTGTAGACTTCAGTTGTATGATGATATATTCAGCCAGATTCACCGGGGACTTCTTCTGCAGTCCCTGGTAGTTCTAATCTTCTACCATTTTAGAACGGACCTCTACTGCTATCAAAAGTTTAAGATGCGATTTATTGTCAATGATAATTCGGATTCTATTATCAGCGTATGAACTCCATACCATTTCCTGTGCGGAGATGATTATTGTAGTGGGTTTTGCTTGTAACACTGTTACTTAGTACCCAGGTTCAGACTGATATCTATCTTAGTTGGTCCTCAGTAACTCCCACTCAAGTACTACTTGCTCTTTTCAAGTTTTCAATCCATTTTAATAACGTTTTAATTCCCGTTAAATCATCAAATAAATCGTTATCAGAAGCTTCCTCTATCTCTACAAATGTTCCTATGGCAGTTTTTTTATTGCCTAGTGCTTTTGCTATTGTGTCAGTATGGTTATGGTAACAAAATCATAGGATTTACCTGTTTAATATGCGTACTGGGCTCCATGTATACTATTGTATAGGTTTTGCGCTATTCCTCATGGTTTCCAGAATGTTAGACTAATGTGTTATAAGGAAATCTACTATGCCTAAACTTTCTATATTTTGATTTCTCTATTAAACAATAAAAACTACTAAAAATACATGTCAAAGTGCTATAGAGACGAGATGTGGTGTCAATGGTGCAACATAGTCTTTTATTGAGGAACTATTCCATGTTATTTTACCTCGTATTAGCTCCTTTGTTGATAACATAAATAATTACGTGACGTACTGGTTTTTGTAATTGGCCTTGTTGTCTGGGGATATTTTTATATTGGTATAATATTGCAGCAGCAGCACGATTGGAATTGGTTGCTAAATAAATAAATACATGAACCGGTCAAAATTATCTTTAAATAGTAGTCAATAGCACTCAAGCTAGTTTTGACATATTTCTATTTTGAAGTAATACCACAGAAGACCTATACCAGAAACGACTCTCTGGCCTTCCCGCCAATATTGAATTTTATGCGCATATGTCATATGTCGGTGGTATTATTGTCAACCTATAAATCTGCAGGTTTCTAAATTCACCGGTGGAGCGTACCGGTAAGTAATAACATTATATGATTGGCTATTTTGAAAACCAAAGCCAAAATCAGCTTCGAATTTTATCTACCAATGCGTCCAGCGGTGAATTTAGAAAGGTGCGGGTTTATAGGTTGACAATACCACCGACAAGATGGCCAAAGGTCATCCCAATTTACCAATGAAAGGGTGCGTTTGCACGCACTCAGTAATTTAGTCGAGTCGCTTAGTAATTTAGTACTCGACCAATGTGGACAACGTGTTTTAGTCAAGTAATTTAGTGGAAAGCTATTACTACATTACTGGACCGTATCTCTACTCGACTAAATTACTGGATGCGTGCAAACGCACCCAAACATCGAACGTGCCTCCGACAGTGACGCTTCTGGTATAGGTCTTCTGTGGTAATACCGCATTCAGAGTAAAACTTAGTAGCATTCAGTCATGATTGTGAATCATAGACGTTTAGACGGGCAGTACTTTTGGAAGTGAGTAACTCTTAAACAACACGGCAATACTTGAAATAAAAAAAATGTTAGATATAGTATACAATATTATTGTTGGGGTTTATAAATGATCCTTAATTATTTGTCACAATTGATGATAATTAATTAAAAATTACTATAAAAATTAATTATAATAATTGGATGTAGTTTTATCCAATTACTCTATTGTTTCTGCAGTCTCCGCCTTATGCATTTTTAAAAGATACAACTACGCAGCTAGTTGGTAACGACAGATATGAAGGATTTTGCGTGGATCTTATTGAGAAATTGTCACAAATCCTAGGATTCAATTACACATTTATCATTCAAGAAGATGGCGCCAATGGCAACCTTAATAAAGTGACAAAGGAATGGAACGGGATGATCAGGGAAGTTATTGATGGGGTAAGTACAATTTTTCACATCAATTTCTACAAACCTCACTAGTAAATTTCAAATAGAAAAATAATAGATGAATTATGCACAAGGCAGGGATCCGTCATATTCCTCTCAATTTCCTATTATTATTATTATTATTATTATTATTATTATTTTTATTTGTCTGTGGCTTCGACACTCACAGAGGGGAGCTGGTGATACCAGAGCCACTCCCTAGGCCGTTGGGTTAGTGACTACTGTTTCTGAGAATCGTCTGCCCTGGGTAGACGTAATGAGCTGAGGATCATGGCCTTCTGCATTCTGCCGAGATTCGGCATGCCGGTATGATTTTTAATTCTGAAAGCAGTGTGTGTCTCGTTCCATTGAGGGCTCCTATAATCAGGACCACTAGCTTAACAGTATGGTCAGGATAGAGCCTGCGGAGTTCGAAGCGCAAATTTCGATATTTCGTCCATTTTTCCTCTTTCAAGATGTTATCCTCCGTGGGAGCCTAGAACTCCACGACAAACATTGTTTTGAGTTGGTGGTCGAGGAGGACTACGTCAAGCTTATCAGCTTGTATTTCCCTGGCGGTAGTTCCTGTAAATTAGGCACTTCTCTTTTCCCACAACGGACTCAATAACTCAATATCCCCCGGAGTGTAAGGCAGCTGACATCAGGGACCTCTATACCTATGACACGACTTCGACAGACGAGTGTGTTGAATACACCATCCGCCTTTATGAATCCCTCGGTCTCAGGCTTCAGCCCTGCTGACTAAGAAAGCAAATGTCAGCCTTTCCGAAGAGCCGCGGTCTTCTATATTTTTATAGAAGACTCCGTGCAATGGCTTATCCGAATGTAGCTGTAGAATAGATTAATTTCTGCAGCTTTAATTTGGGTTTATTGCCGAGCAGGTTTCAACCAGGTGCCAGAGTCTTGATTAGCTCGCTTGGTGTCGAATACCAGACCAAGTTCATCGGCGGCTCTACATGCTGCCTTTAACAAGAAGGCCTACCCCTGCACTTTTATGGTCTCGAACCATGCAGAGGAGGGGATCCGAACTGATGAACTTACAGGCTCCATCCAGGACCATCCTGTTATGGAGACTCTCCAAACTCAAGAGTTCATAGTATCCCCAATCTCGTAGGAGTTATAGTCATGCAATGGGCGATTTAGTATGTAAACTCCTAGAAAGATGCATCTTGTTTCATTATTATTATTATTATTACTATTATTTTTATTATTATTAGTATGTACGTTCTAAATGATATTGTCATCAATACCAGAAACGCAATGCTTGCAATAAATGCCGGTGAAGGGAATTATGTTTGAATTAAAAAAGCCCCGCCACTTGGGCAGATGCAAAGAGTCATTCGCGTACCGGTTCGAGCTTTTTGACTTTCGTCAGCGCGAAGCAGACTCGGACAGTTGTGACCCTGGGGGCTCCTTACTCTTGTTAAAGTCGAACAATACCTTAGTCAGTAACTTGTAAATAGTGTCAGTAAGTTCATCCAACTACATGTGCTGCAAACACTTTATAGGAGCCTCGACTATGCAATTATTCCTACAAATGTTCTAATAGAGGAACGGTAAATGAATTATGTACAATGCAAGATTTTGTCGCATTTCTGTTGATTTCCTAATATTATTATAGTGCATTTGAAATGATATTGCCATCATTATTAGAAACGCAGAGCTTGCAACAAATGCTGGTGAAGGAAACTATATTCAAATTGAAGGAGCCCCGCCACTTCGGTAGGCATCCAGAGTCATTCATAGACCGGTTTCGAGCTTTTTGGCCCTCGTCTGGGCGAAGAAATTATACTTCGATTATGTGGTTTTGCTATGCTAAAATAATTTTAAATGTTACTTCGCAAAAATAGTTTCAATGTCCCTGTATTTACATATTTAAAGAACAAAAACCACTCACCATCATATCGCTTAAATCCCAGATTCTGGGAAATTAAAATTTTGTATGGAAGTTCCTTCTAGAGCTTCGGGGTGAGTTAATATCAGGTATTGAGAAATTTGATCTCAAGGGGATTAAAAATTTTCAAATTTCTTTGATTTTGTAACGAGTAATCACCCCCTTGGGAATAGGCAGCACTAAATACATGTACAAAATACATGTTGTACGTTATGTCATCTGTGAGATAGTAGAAATAGTAGGACCGTTCTGGAACATTAGAGAAAAGAGACTTCTAGATAACGCCGTGCCATTTCTAGGATAATTCAGGAAGCAATCGCTAGGGGTATATAAGGCCGTATTCTCGGCCGGAAGTTAGGGAAGTTTTGATTTGACAAGTGAGGTTAAGACTCCAAAGTGAAAACAAAGTGATAAACATTGTTATTTTTAGTCAGTAAAGTTCATTTAAGTTAATAATAGTATTGTGAAGTATCCAGTAAAATTATTTAATAAAGTGTGTTAGTGGTTATCTCTTGTTATAATTTTTGGAACCCACGGAATTTGCAAGGTTGGTTTCCTAGGGGTGGAAACACACTACAGTATATTCTTTGAATTCCCGATCGTTTAAAATTTAAAAAGGAGATTTCATTCTAAATGTTATGTGCTTTGGAGGGTCATTGAGGTGACTTGGTGGTTAGTTCCAAAGAGAACAATTTTTATAACATTTTTACTTGAATAAAATTTTATTTTATTTCATGAGCCTTTAAAAAATTACAAAGGACAAGGGTAGATAAGCTATATAATTTTCGCCCACCAATTTCATAAAAAACAAAAGTTCTCCTTAAAGTCATTAAGCGTTACATATTTATAGTTGAACATATGATCTTTATGTTTCTATATGTTTTACATTTGAAAAACAACAGTAGGTCATAATAATATTATTACAAAATGGGCATGTTTGCAGTTTTTTAGTAATTTTTTACCCTTTTCCGAACTTTTAATGTATATTTCAGTTAGATGCGTTCGATGAAACAAGATAAACTATACCTCATTTCACTGTTGAGCATTTAAGCTTTTAAATAATGGTTAATTTATATTGTTTCATTGAGCGCTTCAACGTAGAAAAAACAAAATCGTTTCCGCGGGAGTCGTAGTAGTGTCGACGTTGCGTGCGAATTTAAACGTGTCAGCGCTCAAAACCACATATTGTAGTATGTATTGAATAAAAATAGGTTTATCCACGACCATCGTATAATCATTGCATACTACATTTAACAATTGTCAAATAATGATAGTCATTATTCCAACCAAACGTATAATGAACATAATCTGATTCTAACACATATTTAATCAACCAGGAACTAGTTGTTTTCATTCTAACGCACTTTTGACCAATCAGGAACTAGCAATTTTCATAAGGAAACGGCGAATCCATTTTCCATGTTTTCGTGCATATTTTCGTGTTTGACGTTTAACACGTCAACGTTTTACTGTAAATGAACTTTATTTTTTCAGTTTTAAACGATTAAAACAGTTAAAATATCCGATAGTGGTGGATAAATTATAGTATTCAGTTCGCGTATAATGGCTATTACACACTCGGATGATTTACGACACGCCTTCGTCTCGTGCCGCAAACATCACCCCCGCGAGTAATAGCCATCATTATACGCTCACTGAATAATCTACTATTCCAACGAACAGTTTTTTATTACTCATCAAGATGTATACTACTCGGAAAATATAATGACATACAACATGGCCGATGGGCGGAAAAAGGCCCTTATCTACCCTTGTCCTTTAATAAATTTCCTAGTGTTAATTATTTTATTATATTTCTATAAGCCTGTATTTCTTCTTATTCAAAACGTTTTGTTGGTCGTTTTTTGACCCATGAATTATTCTATTTCTATTTCTTTGATGTACGGCATGTCTGATAGCATCACGTGATCTATCGCGGTAATCTGTTAAATGCACAGTCTCGTCAAAGCTTTTTCTCACTAGCTCTTTGGTAACATCAGCCTAGCTTTTAGGAGGGCGTCTTCTTCGCCCTTTGCCATCTCGTTTTCCCTGAACTATCAACCATTACATATTGTCTTCTCTCCGGTTGAGAGGGTTCGAGAGAAGCTTTGGGAAACGTATTTCTTGAAGAGTAGATCTGTTGATACAATGGGCTCTCCAGTAAACCGCGTATCGAGATCCACATCTCGAAAGCATAAAAATGGAGAAAACTTTTTCGTAATGTTTCTGTCACGTCAAATTTTCTTAACTGTCAAGTTGCCGAGGTTACCATTTGTATTCTTCGTCGACGTTCATATTAGCAGTTGTCGGTATTGTCCTTCGAGTATATAAGGGAAAATAGAGGTCGTCAAACAGCTGTTTGTTTGTTCGATCCACAGCAGTAAGCAAGTAAATTATTAATCCCCGATTCTCTTGGTTGGTACAAAATAATGACGTGTTCCATAAATGGTGTTTTTCAATATGGCGTTTAGTTTCATTTGCGTATTATTTACATTCGCATTGTTGTAAAATAGAAAAAGCACCTCCATTTTCCCTTATATGCTCGAAGATATTGTCCATAAGGGCTCCACTGTATACCATCTGATTTATTACTTCGTTATCATCGATCTTTAACATGTCTGGGTGGTTTTCATTTGCTAAGTGTAAGTCTTACTTGAAGTGAAGTAAGTAAGTGAAAGCGAAAGTCAACTTCATGTGGATATTTGTTCTCTGCAGCCAAACTTACTATGTTGCAGAAAAGTTTGTATCACGAAATTCTAAGTAGCTTCCAGATGGACAAAGATAGTTGAAAAGCACGCTTACAGATCCTATCTCCAAACCAATGGGAACATTTTAGAATCCGTTATATCTTCTCTTCTGCTAATAGGATTATAACAGATTTGACTACTCTCGCAGAGCGGGGATGAGCAGTAGTAGTAGAAATTCTGAGTTGCCTACCAAATCAAGGTTTTTCACATTCATAGATATGTGGAAAAAATAGAAACTCGACTGGTAAATTTAGGATAGCGAGTGTTCACAGAAATAGACACACTTATAAACATGATCTTCGAAGCAATGGAAATAATTAAAAATTGGCCAAGTTTAACCCCCGTACATGGATAATTGGGCTATAAACTATATTAACTACATTCTAGAGTTAAGAAATCTAAACTTTTTAACACTCAGAAATGATCCTTGTATAAACCATTAAAATTAAAAGCAGACTAATTTTGCTTCATGATGATAGATATGAACAGAAACCCTTCATTTACTCGGTTATGCTGGATAGTTATAATTTAGCATGTTCATTGACACTGTTCTCAAAGCAAACCGAAATCAGCAGAATTTTGCTACGGAGTGAAAAACACGTCCGACATAGTACTTATCTAGAGAGTATAGACTAGTTATTTATAGATATTCTTCAAACTTCGATGCCAAACTAAAGAAAATTCAACATAGTTTAGCATAATTCATCACTGTTATGACGAAGGGACTTGCTTCATAATTTAGATTTTTATAAGCTTGCTATTCGTGCCCTTTTTGTGTGCATCATCATGTGAATAGTTGCGTATTTGTCATATGTTATTCCACCTCTCTTGACATCGACGCTCCACATCTTTGAGTTCCTGATGGAATCTTTGACCCCGCTTTTACTGAGATCACCAAGATTTTCTGGGAAGTAGTCAATATGAGAATTCAAGAAGTGCAATTTACGATTCACAAGCAGCGCAGAAGCTCAGATTTAAGTTGATGAGTAGTAGATATGACAAGTAAATATTTCCTAGTGATGCATTGACAAAAGCCTGCTTGGCCCGGAGCATAACGTTAAAGGATGCTCCGGGTTATGAGGTTATAGAATTTGAAGTTATGAAGCTACAGAATTTAGAGGTTGTGTGGTTATACAGGCCAACACACTCCGAGTTAATTTCTCAAGTCAGATGTGTAAAATTTCTGTTTGCTTAGAGTTTTATGGTTATAGAAGCTTGCACGCCCTGATTAATAGGGTTATAGGATTATGGGGCTACAGTTATATGAGGGTGTGGCGTTATGAAGTTCTGAAATAAACATATTTAAAAAATATGCTAACTACTCGTTTGAATGTGAGAGGCGAAAAAATGGCTTCTTATACGGGTGTTTTTGATGCCCGGGATGAAGATGAGCCAATCTAATTCTGATTTGGATTTGGTGGGTCAAAATACATAAGAATGCACTGGTCCAGTCCGCCGGACAGACCACTTTTTTTCTGGGGTTGTGTTTTTGGTCAGAAGCGCCTGCAAAATATCTGCTAGTACTATTATAGGTACTAGAGGACTCAGATTGTGTCCTGTGTGTGTTGTGTCCCCTATGTGCACGCAATATATTTGGAACTTTCTTGTACTATATTTTTGGTAAAATCTAATGAAAGATTAGAAAAGAACGGAAAAGTTTACATTACAAATGGTACTGCTTGTATCTGCTGAGAATTTTAAGATAACGCAAGAGGTCACCGAGAATGTCAGATTCACCTTGGCGTGGATGGATCAAATAACGAGTTCAACTCGTCATATCCCCAAAACAAAAACTATGCTCAACTTGAAATTTCGCCTACTTTAAAGTATCACCCTAAACTATCGTTTAGACCACTTTTGAATCGAATTTATGAGGTTTCCAAAAGTGGCGAGAAATGGGGGTTGTTTGGGTCACTCTTTGTGGACGTTGTAATAATGTTGAACGATGTTCCAAATTGTTGTTGTCTGCATAATTACTCTATTGATACATACAATGCTTCGTCAGAATCTGAAGTTACATGGCCAATCATAAATATATTTTATGTATATTTCAGAGAGCTGACTTCGCAATTACAGATCTGACAATTACTTCTGAGAGAGAAAATGCAGTGGATTTTACTATGCCATTCATGAATTTGGGTAGGTATATTTACATCTAAATTATCTAACTAACCTTAAAAAATTAATCTTTCTTTTCAAATGTATGAAAATATTCTGTAGCTTGTCCTGTGATTAAATAGGACGGAGGTAGTAAATTATCAACCCTATGCAAGTTATCCAATATTTGACTTTTTTTACTCATGTAAGAAATCATGCATGTAAAAAGTGCTATATTACCTTAGCAGTATGGTTTCATGTGATACTATGGTTAATCTGATCTCATGTACATTACTCAGATCATACGTTAATCTGCCGACATACATTTGTAGACTACATGAACATTAGCATTATTTCTAATGTCTTATCAAGTTCTAATCTTTCTTTATCTTACTACTATATCGCAAAATGTATCTTACAATTGAAATATAAAAACCAAAACGGTTATTTCTACAATTAAAAGGAATAATAATAAATGCCATCAAAGTCCTATATCCTCAAGCTCAAGATATATAGTCCACACATGAGTACAGAAAGTACGAATGTTACAGTAGGCTAGAAGTTAACAGTATTTATTTCTATTATTTGTTAGTAACATTTGTTATGCTTAACTTTTTTGTATCAGAAAAAAACTACTCATTTTTAAATTTCTACCAACTCTTTGAGGTATAATGGTGTAAAATTTTAACCACTTTTATTTTACCCATAAGGTCTGCTGGTGTGAGAAATATACCACTATTTTAAAAACTATTCGAGATTAGTGACACCAATTTAAAAACTCCATCATATTCTAGATTTACACAGTAGAGATGCATCAAACTGTTTCCGCGTTTGCGCCCCGAAATGTTTACGTTTGAATGACACGTGCAATGAACTTATGCCGGTGTGCGATCACCTTACTTTACTAGTTAATTTGTGAATTATACGGTGCTAAAATTTTTGTGGTTGCATTGATATAAATTAAATATAAACAGAGGAAGGTAGTAAATGAATAATTGGAAATAATATAAGTATAATTAAACAAGGTATAACTCTTATTACGGTTCAGGTTTTGCTGTTCAAATTTTGATCCACCGTGCATGTGAAAACATGGAATTAAGGTATATGCATAAACCTCTACTTTTCAATCTAATAGATATGACATTTAACGCATTATATTTGGATATTGAAAATGAAAATGACGATGTGGCATCTATTCCTTCAGATATTGACTCGGACAACAACAGTGACGTAGGTGTTGAAAATGAAATTGTTTTATCTGCTGCTGAAAAATCTGATTCTAAGTGGGAGGCCAATTGCACAAATGAGAGTTCCTAATTTTGCTTGGGCTCAGACAACAGCAAAATTTAATATTCCTGGTACATTTACGGAAAGTTGTTTTGTGCCTCAATTTATTAAGGGCCTTCGTGGTCGAATTACATTTGATATTTTCAACCTATTCATTACAAATAGCATACTATTTGTTTGAATCATAATTCATGCAATTGTGTTTCACACGAATTTGTACACTGAATAACATCTGAAAGATGGAAAAACGTGGAAGCAGACAGATGTAAATGAAATAAAAACCTATTGGCATTAACCTTCTAATGGGAATAAAACGTTACTCAAGCTACAGAAATCAATGGAGCACTTCGCCGGATTTACATGATTTACTCATAAGTAAAATGATGACGATGCATAGTTTGGGTGGTTACTCTCTTATTTATATCTAAACTATAATTCTATTATGTCTGACAGAGAAAGTTCAAATTTTGACGAGCTCTTCAAAGTTCATTGACGAAATTAACGCCAATTTGAGAAAGTGCTTATTTCCTAATCAAAATGTAATTATTAGCGAAGCTATGATCAAGTTCAAAAGACGTAGTACAATCAAACAATACATGCCCAAAAAACCTATGAAAAGAAGTTACAAAGTGATGAAACTGGGTACTGTCTTGATTTTTAAATTTATACAGACAGAGCAAAGGATGATGCGGAAAAGGGACTAGGAGATAGGGTAGTAAAAAGTTGACATCACTTTATAATAAATATCATCGCCTTTCTATGGACAACTATTTCACGTCAGCTGGCTTGATGCAACATCTTCTACAAAATAAAGTCTATGCATGTGGGATAATCAATTCGACAAGAAAGAATCTTCCGAAGTTCAAACCTGATAAAGACTTTCATCGCGGTGATTATGTTTGGTAATTACAGACTATCAGCAATAAAATGACGTGACAAAAGAAGTGTGCTTCTTATAACTAATTATCATGATCCCAATGTGTCTCCCAATGTAAAAAGAAAAGAAAGACATGGATTTACAACTCAAGTACCTTGGGCACAGATGCTGGATGACTATAATGAGAACATGAATTTCGTGATCCCTGTTTGTCACATTGCGTATGGTGGAATAAAAAAATCAACTTCCCCCTATTTATGAATGTAAAGATATTTTTCTCACTTTCACTGGGTTTTTTTGTTAAGTTAGTAATAAAAAGTGATTTTAAACAAGTATTTAAAAAATTTCAATACAAAATCTTCTGTGCCTCTAGAGTTTTATTTGCAGCGGAAATTTCGGACTACTTTTCTTTAATTCATAAGTCCTGCAATGAAATTTTGCAATTTTCCAAGTATTGCAAAAATTGACCATCTATTTTCCCATTCTACTTTCACAAAATGATTTTGGTAATCATTGCCTCACGTTTTGCATTATAAGTAAATTAAAAATCGGCAGCTACTGGAAGCGGCTGGAACCTCCCCACCAGGTGGATTCAAATCAGCTGTGTTTGGATATTACATCGGAAATCAGAGCACTGAGCAAACAGATAAATTACACGTGACTTTGGAACCATTTATTTCATGGACAAATATCGAACGAACTGAAGTGGACTACAAGCAATCTGTTAAAACATAATCTCTCATGTTTGTTTATGTTGCATGTTAATAAATTGCCGGATATTATAAGGGTATTAACAGATAACATCGAAGATTTTGTAGAAAATTGAATAGCGAATAAAAATAATAATATAGAATTTAGCCCAAATGACACTCTAACCTCAACAAGTCAATAACATTATGGACAGTTCAAGACTACGCATGCGTCAAACTAAAATCTTCCTGCACAATCAAAAAGGTCTGAGCAAGTCGAGCTTCGTCTGAGTCCTTTATTTTGTAATTTTCGAACGTTTCAGATTTAGCTCGGTTAGCTGGATTTGCATTAAATGAACGATTGTGACGCGTCCCATCAATGAGACGTAATATCCGAATACAGCTATAAAGAAATATTACCTTTAAAAAACCAACTAAAACAAGTTTTGACATTGTCAAAAATATTTGGGTTTGTAACCTTTACGAATGTTGATTTTTTTAGGTTATGAAATATATTTAGGGACATATCTGCATCATGTTTAAGTTTTTCAAGTTTATTCTCATTTTTAATATTTGTATACGCATTTTTAGCTTGGAGCTTCAGTGGCTCCAAGCAAATATATAAAAATTCACGCAAATAATTTTTCTATATTAGGCAATCCAACGACCTGTCAAAATTGTTTTTCAATATGGCGTGGCGGTCAAACACGGGTTTATTTCTATTTTCCATGTTGTGACCAGTGCAGCATTTTTTCATGTAGTTTTTATGTTTTCAAGGTATTTAATATGAGTTCTTTGTAAAGAATTGTTGAATGTGTCTTATTAGATTTTTTCGTGATAATATTATTGGCTATAATTGGAAAAAATGCCTGATATGTGCATAGTAGTGGGTTGTGGACATCATGGAAATCGTGACAAGGTTAGCTTTTACCGTGTACCCGACGCCGTGAACTCTAAATATTTCCCTCATATAAATGATCTGTCGAGAAAACGACGTCAAAGATGGATAGCCGCGATTAAAAGAGATGATCTAACACCTTCCATCGTTTTTACATCTCGATTTTCCAATATCAACTTTTTGAAATACTCACTCTGCATAATTAAATAAAGTTTATTACTTGAAAACAATCAAAAACGCTTTGCCACAATCCACAAAAAAACACTATACTGTTAAAATTTCAAGATACTTAGCCAGGCCAACGGAAAAACACAAACTGTTTTGACAAATGTTTAGCGACTGTTAACAAATGTTTGACCGCCACTCCAAGTTGGAAGTCATGTGGTTTGGACTGCCTAATTGTTGATTAATAAAAATAGACTGCTAATTACAGGTTAGATTTCCAACCTAAAAAAGAGTCGTATTTTATTAGGACAAAGTATTTAGAACTTCATAAATATTACACTGTTCTAGATTTTAGTTGAAAGTACGGGAACCAGGCAGAAATTTTTATAATAGCTACGTAATATTCTTAAATCTTAAGAAATATATATTTTTCAGGTTAGCTGTGACGTCACGTACCATAGCCTATAAATCAACATTCACAAACGTTACCAACCCAAATATTTTTGACATATGGTAAAATACATTTTCCCCTAACAATAATACTAATAATATTTTTGGGATGCTGTCATGTATGCATATATAACGAATTCTTTTTAATTTTTTTAACGGAAATGAAATTGAAAGGGTGCAAGTGTGATATATCGTTGAAATTGGAATTTTCACTGCTTTTCAATGGTTTGATTACAAATTGTAAGTAATTATAAACTAAACAACTTGTTGTGCCAAAACGGCACTAAACGTAATCCGATCTCAATCAAAACCTTTTCAGATCTTCTGGAACACTAAAGAAACCCTCATGCAAAGTTTCATCCAAATCCGTTTAGAAGCTTCGTCGCTATCGTGCTAACATACATACACACATACACACATACACACACAGTCATTTTTTAAAAACCACTTTTTTGGGTTCCTTGAACCTCAAAACGTAAAGATTTGATATTATCTCAATTTTGGACTAAATGTAGTAACCTCCCTCAATTTTATTGTGGGGAGGTTAAAATATGGTTCTATATAAAAAAAAAATTGTAAAATATAACTAAAAATGATATTAATTCTATTTTAGGAATCAGCATTCTTTACCGGAAACCCGAACCTGTTCCCCCAAGTTTATTTATGTTCGCATCCCCATTTTCACTGTCTGTCTGGATAATGCTAGGAGTGTCATATTTTGTAGTATCTCTGGCATTTTTTCTTATGGGGCGATTATCCCCGACTGAATGGCAGAATCCTTATCCATGTGTGGACGAACCCGAATATTTAATTAATCAGTTCACTGTAAGAAATTCATTATGGTTCACTATAGGAGCACTGATGCAGCAAGGATCGGAGTTAGCGCCTATGTAAGTGAACACTGGATACTCCTAATTTTGAATGTATTATTGTCTTTAAAACAATAAAATAATCAAATATTTCTATCACATATGGGTCTATTGAAAGGGATTGCATATTCTACCATTTTCTTACACTACTGGTGAGAACTAATTATACGGGGTGTCAGATTAATTCTGTGAAAACACTTGTATAAATTATCATAAAAATATAGCGATCACTTATCAAAAATTCTGTTACCTGAAAATACTTCCCTTGGTAGTTATAACTCTTCAAGTAACCAAAAAAAAAGCAACTAAAAAGCAACTAATTCATGATAGAGGCAATAAACTGTATTAATTTGATGTACTGCTCTTATTTACAACGTTTTGCCAGATATTTTGTGACTCACGCATTACTTTAATTAATCTTTATTTATTGTATAGTGCTCATGAGAGCTCACGCCATGTATCATAGTTACTTATCATTCACATGCACTTGTTTGGCGAAGCACAGAAAACAAAAGAGGTGAGCTGCTGCTAGAATGCATCATTGATAATAAACTAGCGGTGGCGTACTGGGCACTAAGTGAACGTCAATAAAATATTGGAATATTTGAATATTTGAAAGTTTGCAAAATTCCGGGAAAGCGAGATGTCAGATTTCCTCGGATTTCCTTCTGGGTGTACCCCAGATTTCCTTCGCAGTTTGCCCCTCACGGGAAAGTTTCCTTTGGGGACTTTCGGAATATTCAAATATTTTACTGAAAACTCTCATTTTCATCAAAATCTAGTTCTGGAAACTCATATGGAAAGTTTCTTTTACCCATCTCTGATTTTTATCAAAATTTCGCTCCTTAGTGGAGGTGGACGAAGTAGGTGGGTGGTGGTCGGGATGGTTCTTGTACATACACTAAACCACAATTTTATTTTATTTTTCACCTTTTTTAATGATAGTGTGAGGGTGGTAGTGGGGGTGGTTAATACCAAAACAATTTTTGATACCTTAACTTCTCTAATATATGTTAAATCCCAGTCCCTCATAATTTAAATAAAACATCAACAAACCGGCAAAAGTTAAACAATTTGCATGATTCTGTAGAGAACGTAAATCCTTTTAGATGACATAGGTATTAATCGATCTCTTACTATTTGAAATTTTCAATGTGTGGGTGTGTAGGGTAGGAGTATGGTAGGAGTGTGAATATAGCTGTATGATTGTTATTTTAAAATACATCCTCCTTAAAACTATTTTATCTCAAAACTTATTCAGGGTGGGACACCGTATATGATTGTTTGAGATATTAACACTATTTAATAAAAAATAACTCTGTAATTGTGATAATTTTTAGTTATTTCAAAATAGGCTCTGAAAAATTCTTTTAGCGACATTATTTGTAATTGATCAAATTTTTAAAATAAGCATGTAAACATAATAATGTGGCGCAAATTTATAACTCAGTTAATGTATGTAAGTATTTAAAACATTTAACTACAGACTTATAAAGTTTTTAATTTTATATAATGTATTTTAAATTTATTTCAGATGGGTTTTTCAACAGTTAAATTAAAGTGAATTATCATTATTAACATAAAGGAAAAATGTTAAGAAAGTCTTTTACATGTCGATTCATTTTATTTTACTTATCAACAAATATCTGATTTTTTCTTGTATAATTTTTATTTCACGTAAAGTGTTAGAATATTTTATGGTTATATACAGTGTGTCCTCAGATTGTGTTTCCGATAAGTGTAAAATACCAAAAAAAAAAAAGAAATAGTACAGCTTTCATTTTACTAAAGTCTCGGTCTGCTTGACGTAAAATGGATTTTTACCAAATTTCAATTAAAACGCTGAGTTAATCTAAGAAGAAAATAAAACAAAATAAATCACTGCAGGTAAACTGGTCTTTCTGTTAGTTTTACGGAAAAATTCCATTTGGATAAAATATTTGACATTGAAAGTTAGAGCCATATGCTAACTTTTATTGTATTTGAACAAATAATAATAATAATAATAATAATAATAATAATAATAATAATAATAATAATAATAATAATAATAATAAATCGTCCGTTCCACGGCTATACCTCCCACGACATCGGGGAGGCCGTGGACTCTTGAGTTTGGAGAGTCTCCATAATAGGATGGTTCTGGATGGAGCCTGTAAGGTCATCAGGAGTTCGGATCCCCTCCTCTGCATGGTCCGAGACCATGAAAGTGCAGGAATAGGAGCCTTTTTGTTTAAGGCAGCACAAAGAGCAGCCGATGAACTTGGTCTCTCCTTCGACGTCGAGCGGGTAAATCCCGACTCTGTCACCGAGTTGGAACCTGCTCGACGAAAAGCCCAAATTAAAGCTGCAGAACACAACATCTTTCTGCAGCTTCACACGGATAAGCCAATGCATGGAGTTTTCTATAAAAATATAGAGAACCTTGGCTTATCCGAAAGGCTGACCTTTGCCTTCTTAAGGTCAGCCGGGCTGAAGTCTGAGATCGAGGGATTCATAATGGCTTGCCAGGATGGTGTATTTAATACCCTCGTCTATCGTAGTCGTGTCATGGGTATAGAGGTCCCTGATGTCAGCTGCAGGGCCTGCCGCAGGGCGCCAGAGACTTTAATGCACCTGTTGTCGGCTTGTCCGACATATGCAGTCTCGGCCTATATCCAGAGGCACGACGGAGCATTACGAGTGCTTTATTATCACCTAAGGCACTCGTATGGGATAGACGAGACACCAGTGCTGCCTTACGCTCCGGGGGATATTGAGTCCGTTGTGGGAAATGAGAAGTGTCTAATTTATTGGAACTACTCTTTTCCCACCGTCAGGCAAATACAAGCCAACAAGCCTGACGTAGTACTCCTCGACCATCAACTCAAGACAATGTTTGTCGTGGAGTTCTCGGCTCCCGCGGAGAACAACATTGTCTTGAAGGAGGAGGAAAAACGGACAAAATATCGAGATCTGCTCTTCGAACTCCGCAGACTGTATCCAGACCATACTGTTAAGATAGTGGTACTGATTATAGGAGCCCTCGGTGGAACGAGACACACACTGCTTTCAGAACTTAAGATCATACCGGCATGCCGAAATTCGGCAGAGGTCTTAGCCGGCAGAATGCAGAAGGCCGTCATCCTCGGTTCATTACGTCTGCTCAGGGCACACGATTCCCGGACCCAGTAGTCACTTACCCCACGGGGAGTGGCTGCCGGTACTACCAGCTCCCCTCTGTGAGGGTCGGAGCCACAGAGAAGGGTGACTGGTTTTTAACAAAAAAAAATAATAATAATAATAATAATATAATAAGCAGGAGGGGCTTTCTTACATCTCACTAGCCTTTGGTGAGCAGCGACACCACTTACTCCAGCCGCGGGTGCAAAACCCGGACCGACAGCGCTAGCGCACCCGGGAGGGGAAAGAGAACTTCCCCTCTGGTGTCGGCCGTGGGCTTGTTAGGCTAACCACCTGACAGGCCGAAATCTTCTGGTTCCAGGCAACAGAAGACAGGGCCCCCACAATCGACCCCATTCGGATGGGGGTCACAGGCAAGGTGGTGGGGCCCAACCGGACGGATTGCCTGACAATGACGACCGCGAGCTACATGGACGCTTCGAGTGGACCGATGAGCTGAGGAATAATCTTCAGCTATGCTACGAAAGCAGTGAGCCCGCGTGAAGGGGATACATGGCGCGAATGCACGCTCTGTGGTGTGCAAGACACCCAGAGCACAGCGCCTTCACGCCACAAAATCTGCGTGACTATGTATCCCACCTTCGCAGCAGGGGCTACGTGAGAGCTGTTCCTCAGCCGGTAAATGAGGCGGTCGAAGAACCGCTGAATGAACCGGTTGTGGAGGCAGTTCTAGACGTTCCACCAAGACCAGAGGGCCTCAACACCAGAAGGGGGTTGCACTACATCAAACCCCCCAGATCAGAAGACCTAGCCAGAGTGGATGCTGAACTTCGTGAAGCGATACCAGAAGGGGCTGACATCTGGCACATAAATTGTGCCGTATACGCTGCTGCCCAGCGCTTAACTCCGGGTGAGAGGCGGAATACTGCCTCCCCACAGGAGAGAGCGGAGTGGCGTATACAAAAGATGGAAGCCAAGATCCGGTCGGCGAGGCAACACGCATCCCGTATCCAATGTGTGATGGACTATATGGCGACCAATAGGACATTCACGCCTAAAGTTAGGCGCATAGCCGCCAATTTAAGACGCGTCCTTCACACACTGAATGGGGCAGTGCTGCGAACCACCAAACAGCACTGCCTTGATCGGATACGGATGCTAGTGACTTGTAAAAAGTCACTAGTGAGGCGGGTGAGGGGGCTGGCGGAAAACAATCTATTCCGCAAAAAGCCCTCGCGCCTTTTCGAACCGCCTCAGCGTGTTGTAGACAATCCGCCGACTGTAGATCAGGTGGAAAACTTCTGGAAAACGCTCTACGGACAGAAGCTCCCACTCAACAGAGACACTCCAGCCCTGGCACACTTTGAAGCCTTTTGCCAAAGGTTTCAACAACCAAACGAGGTGTGCCAACCGATAACCACAGAAGAGGTTCGAAGAGCTCTTGAGGGCTCTAAGAACTTTGCTGCTCCAGGTCCCGATGGGATAAATAACTTTTGGTGGAAAAAGTTTTCCAGTACCCACCACCATTTGGCCAGAATTTTTAATTCATGGCTAAATGGGGAGCAGCAAATTCCTTCTTGGGTTGTCGAGGGGCGGACAGTGCTGATCCCGAAGAACGGAGATTTGTCTAACCCAAAAAATTACCGGCCAATAACTTGCTTAAACGCATGCTACAAGTTGTTTACACGCATCTTGTACATGCGGGTGCTCCAAGCAGTTGAACGGGTTTACGAACGGGTATATGAGCAACGAGGGTCAAAGAGAGGTGTCGCTGGCTGCAAGGAGAACCTGCTGATCGACAGATGTATCACGCAGGACTCCGTTCAGTATAAGCGTAACCTCTCTATGGCCTGGATCGACTACCGCAAGGCATTTGATATGACATCCCATGAGCTCATTGTCCACTTGCTCAGATGTCTTGCGGTGCCCGGTCCCGTAGTGAGATGTATCGAAGAACTCATGCCGCTCTGGAGGACTCGCTTTACCATAACATCGGGTAATAGCAGAGTCCAGACAGAGCCGGTATTGTTCAGAAGGGGGGTATTTCAGGGAGATTCCCTAAGCCCCCTTCTGTTTTGCATCTCGCTACTGCCATTATCCGTTTCGCTGCGAAATACCCGTGGCTACAACTGCGGTACCCCCGGCGATAGGAGGCATAAGGTCACCCATCTGTTTTACTTGGATGACCTTAAACTTTATGCCTCCGGAGAGAGGGATTTACGCCAGTCCCTCAGGGTGGTACAGTAGTACACGCAGGCTGTCGGCATGGAATTTGGGTTGGACAAGTGTGCACTAGTCCACCTCAAGAGAGGACGATGCGGTGACTACGGAGAGGATGCGCAGCTCGTGGACGGAAGCATCTTACATCACCTAGATGCCGGAGAGTCGTACACTTACTTGGGTGTCGAGCAACGCTCCACCCAAGAAGTGAGTGTAGTAAAAAACGCTCTCCGCGGCAAGTATCAGCACCGACTCCGACAGATCTGGTCCTCAGAACTGTCGGGGAAGAACAAGGTGTCTGCTACCAATATGCTTGTCGTTCCGATCCTCCTCTACTCCTTTGGAGTAATTAAATGGAATCAAGAGGAGCTGCGACAACTCGATGTAGGAACCCGAAAAAAGACGCATCTCTATAGGAGTTTGCACCCTAAATCGTCCGTTCCACGGTTATATCTCCCACGACATCGGGGAGGCCGTGGACTCTTGAGTTTGGAGAGTCTCCATAACAGGATGGTTCTGGATGGAGCCTGTAAGGTCATAAGGAGTTCGGATCCCCTCCTCTGCATGGTCCGAGACCATGAAAGTGCAGGAGTAGGAGCCTTTTTGTTTAAGGCAGCGCGCAGAGCCGCCGATGAACTCGGTTTTGTCTTCGACGCTGAGCGGGTTAATCACGACTCTGTCACCGAGTTGGAACCTGCTCGGCAAAAAGCCCAAGTCAAAGCTGCTGAAATTGATTTATTTCTGCAGCTACACTCGGATAAGCCATTGCACGGAGTCTTCTATAAAAATATAGAAGACCGCGGCTTATCCGAAAGGCTGACCTTTGCTTTCTTAAGGTCAGCCGGGCTAAAGTCTGAGACCGAGGGATTCATAATGGCGTGCCAGGATGGTGTATTCAACACACTCGTCTATCGAAGTCGTGTCATGGGTATAGAGGTCCCTGATGTCAGCTGCAGGACCTGCCACAGGGCGCCGGAGACATTAATGCATTTGCTGTCGGCTTGTCCAGTATATGCAGTCTCGGCCTATATCCAGAGGCACGACGCAGCATTACGAGTGCTTTATTATCACTTAAGGCACTCGTACGGGATAGACGAGACACCAGTGCTGCCTTACGCTCCGGGGGATATTGAGTCCGTTGTGGGGAATGAGAAGTGTCTAATTTATTGGAACTACTCGTTTCCCACCGTCAGGCAAATACAAGCTAATAAGCCTGACATGGTCCTCCTCGACCACCAACTCAAGACAATGTTTGTCGTGGAGTTCTCGGCTCCCGCGGAGAATAACATTGTCTTGAAGGAGGAGGAAAAACGGACGAAATATCGAGATTTGCTCTTCGAGCTCCGCAGGCTTTACCCTGGCCATACTGTTAAGCTAGTGGTCCTGATCATAGGAGCCCTCGGTGGAACGAGACACACGCTGCTTTCAGAACTAAAGATCATACCGGCATGCCGAAATTCGGCAGAGATCTTAGCCGGCAGGATGCAGAAGGCCATTATCCTCGGCTCATTACGTCTACTCAGGGCACACGATTCTCGGACCCAGTAGTCACTCACCCCACGCACGTGGGGAGTGGCTGCCGGTACTACCAGCTCCCCTCTGTGAGTGTCGGAGCCACAGAGTATAAAAGGTGACTGGCTTTTACGGAAAAAAAAAAAAAAAAAAAATAATAATAATAATAATAATAATAATAATTAGTGGAATCATTATACTCTTCGCCGATTTACTGAGCTTTTTATATAATTGTTACACATTCTATAGGATACTCTTCGCGGTTTTCTTGTAATTAATGTTAGTTATTGGACATTATAAATTTTGTGATACCAACATTGTTATGAAAAAAAAATATGAAAAAAATACCCTGCCTAATTGGAACACAATACCTTTGGATTGACAGACGAAGCTCAAGCTCAAGCTCAGCAAGATTTTATTTAGAGTTTTTTCAATATTACATGTACAGACAAAGTTTTAGCCATTGCGCCATCACAGATCACTACAATGATTGAATATCTGTAGTATATATCATTCCAGTATTATATTTCAACGAATTAGGTATATTATGAAATACGTGTATTAGTAAAGTATATAAACAAAAAAAAAATATACAGAATAAAATTTCGCATTTAAGTACAAATAACAAAAATTAAGAAAATACTTTTTTTTTAATTTAAATGATTAATAACTTTTTTATTTACTGATTGATTTTTTTTCAAAAACAATTGGATTCTTCCTCTGGCTAACGCTCGGACTTTTCTTTCTTAAGTTATCGTGCTTACGGACGGACAGATGGACATTTTGAAAGTTGTTCAGAATTCGTTCACTAACATAATGATATGAGAATTTTTTCTCTACGAGCGATATTTACTGATTTAGAAATGTGCCAATCAAATACAATATACTCTTCGTTTTTGCAAAGAGTATAATAATAATATCTCCTGAAGAAATTAGAAGAAGTTACAAAGAATTAAAAGAAGGGTGGAATTATGTAGTAATTTAGGTGGGGTACTATTTGAATAGATTTCTAGTTGAATTCGTTGAAATTGTCAATTGTGTTAAAAAATAAAAAGCTATTTACTTCAAGTAATATTATTATTATTTTTTGGTTAAATGTAATGAAAGTTGGCATATAGCTTTAACTTTTAATGCCAAATATTTTATCCAAATAGAATTTTTCCTTAAAATTAACAGAAAGACCAATTTACCTACAATGATTTATTTTCTTTTATTTTCTTCTTAGATTAACTTCGCGAGTTAGATCCCATTTTAACTGAAATTTGGTAAAAATCCATTTTACGTCAAGCAGACCGAGACTGCAGAAAATGGAAATTTTTGGTATATTACACCTATCGCAAATACAATCCGGGGACACACTGTATCTAACAGTGAGGTCTACTAAATATGAAACAAAAAAGGGACGTTATTTAAAAACAATAATTATGACATGACGGTAAAAGTTTTAATTAAATACTAAAATATGTATTTTTGAAAAAATAAATCGACGTGTCCGAGATTTTCTCCCAATTACTTTTTCTATCAATTTTAATTAATTTGCTGAATGAATTTGAAACTCTATGGTATTACATTAATAAAATAGAAATTTCTGTTTAGAATTTCCCTAAATACTAGAATAATCTAAAATATTTATAAAAATATTAAAAACATTAGACCAATAACGATGTATATTTTAATGAATACCCTATTGCAAAGACTCATAGAGACCAATAAAAAAAATGTATGGGGATTGTATTGGTTTCAATATGTGCTTTTGTTTATGTAAATACCTATCCAAACTCATAGGTATCCTAACGGTATATACCAATTAAATCCTGTAAGTTCAGTTTATATAGGCATTTCCCAATGGAAACTTATACGGAAATACCAATAGAAGCCTGTAAGTAATAATAGAAACCAATACATACCAATTCAAATTATACTGAAAATTTTGTATAGGGAATTCCCTATAGAATATTTATTTGGATGTACCAATAAAGGAGTGCAATTTCCAGTTGAAACCCATACATACCTATATGCATATCCATGGTAAATTTCCTATAGATTTCGTTTTGGTTTCTACTGGTTTTGTAATTTGGAATTACCTTTTCAAACCTGTAGTTATCCTATTGGGATATACTAGTACAATTATATAGGAAATTGCATAATAATTGCTATAGGAATATCCCATTATAATGCAATTGGGATGGTCCTATTGAAAGGCAGCATTCTTATTTTTCGTTGACAAATACTTTTCTAAATGATGTAAATGCAAATGAAAATATAGTAGATTATTCAAAAATATTTTGCAATAATTTATTTTTAAAAAATATGTTGCAATATGCAAGAAAATCCAATGACACTCTATTTCTAGGGTCCGGTAAAATATTATTGGAAATTAGTCGAATATCTTTAACTGATACAAAAAAAATATGAAATTACTTAACGATACTATTTTTTGGTCGTATAAAAGATGCATTTATAAAAAATCATTACTACATTCCACTAAATATAACAAATAGAAAAAAAGAAGTAATATATTAATAAAAACAAAACTGGGAGATTTTGCTGAGATTATTGAAATTATTATACTTTGGGCTGACCTTACTTTTTGTTAAAATATTTAAATGTAGACCTTACAGCTGTGGCAAAATAATGTTGCCACATATAAATAAAATATGTCTGGACAAATTCAGTTTCTCTGTAATTCCCATTGACAATTTTGAAAAAAATGTCTTTTTATTGACTTTAGTCATAGTAAAAAATAAAAAAATATCCATGTGAATTTCCTAATACTTTTGAAGTTCAATAAAATGTAAAAATACTTACATGTAAAACAGGGAATAAAATGAATTATAAAAACAGTAGTTCTTTTTTTTATTCATTAAATTTATAAATTATTATTTATTATTGTACTTATATTCATTAAAATTTATTCAGATGGGAGGTCTTCTGTGCCATCCTGTAAGTTGCTATTCAGAAATTCAAATGTTTCGATGTATATCAACTACAAAAATTAGGGTCAGTTTAAAATGAAAAATAGAAATATGAGATATTTACCTGCTTTGTTTAATGGGACTGCTTCGTCTAATCGGACCGCTTTCGTTGGTGTATTCTGGTTTTTCTTTGCTTTTTTGGGACGTCGAGACAGATCCTGAATTTTTTCTGCTATTCGAGTATTTATAGTATTACACACTGCTTCTATTTTCTTTTTCTTTTCTTTTCTCCTTTTTTTTCCAATCTAACCTAATTCTTTTCTGCAATGCATTGCTTGAAACATCCCCTTGACTTTCTAAAATAAAAAATATATATATACATTTTTAATCCACAAGGAGCCAAGACCTAAGCATACACTCATACCTCCTCATAATTATGAGGTATGAGTGTAAAAATACTAGTTATTTTAATTCAATAATGCCCTCCACTATATATTTCAATCAGATTTATGTGTAACTATACTAAAAATAATTTTATCACTCACCTCCACACAAATTACAAAGGCTTTGTAATAGTGACCATCGGCAAATTTTACTTTAAATGGTTCGCTGGGAATGGTTTCTGCATCATCGTCAAAGGAAAATATTTTTATGTCTTCAACAGTAACTATGGCTGTGACGCCATCACAGATCAACAAATTTCACAAAAGCAAACAGCCTATAAATTGAAAAAATCTGGATATGAATATTATTGTGAATGCAAACTAGAATTATTAAACTTACTAGTGTACTTCGGAAACCTCCGTACGTTTTATTGATATCGAATTCAGAAATATCCTTACACAACCACAAAGATCTTATTAAAATATTCGTGCACACAAGACAAGTTTAGAAAAATGGCGTAGTGGCGACTATACCAGCCGGACTGTGTCAAGTTCATTAAGTACGGAGTTGGCGGGAATTTTGAATTAACAGGTATTTACCATAAAACACAATATTATCAAAAATCGCCGAGATACTGCATTTATTATGCCCATGCGTTCTAACTTTTTAAATTACTAACTATAAATGTATAACAGGAAATATCCTGTAACATGCATTAAGTATGTTTATGATTCTCTGAACCGGGAGAAGAGTTCAATAGGATATCACTTACTGAGGTACTGAGGCAAATAAAAATATGTATGTGTTACTCCCTATAGAAATTTCTCCATATTTGAGATCATCAATGGATTATTACCTATACAAAGCATTATAAATTCCTAAAATTCCCAATAAAAATCTTCTCTCATTAAGACCTATAAAAACTAATAGCAAAAATGTGTAAATAGGAAATTACTTTAACAAACCAATGCAAATATTTACTAAAAGTATATGAGTCATTCCCAATAGAATTTGTATCCAATTGAGACCAATAAGAAAATAATTTAAAAGGATATTGCCCATGCAGACCAATAGGAATGCTTAAGGGTGCGTATGTGTAATTTCCAATAGATTTTTTTTCCTATTGCGACCAATGAAAACCCGTACAAAAAATATTAATTTGGAAATTTCCAATATAATCCGATAAAAAATAATACGCATCCCAATACATTTCCCATACAACTTGTAGAAACCAATATGTTCCCATAGAACGTTCTATTGGTTTCAATACTTTTTCTATTAGCATTTGCAACAGGGTAGTTTACCAGTAGCATCTCATAGATATGCGTATAATTACTATACATATGAAACATTTTGAAACTATGGTAGCTGTAAGTAGAAAGTACAAATATTAAATTAAGTTAAATTTCATTTAAATAGTATAAGGCTTAAAGATTGCTACTTTTTAAAAAATTGTTTTCATAGTTTTAATAGTAACACATTAACGCAATCTGTAAATATTTAGCAGTTTCCTAGCCGATGTTATGACTTTTCTAAAATTCTATTTTTATTCATTTAGGTGCCAACCAGACGCCTACCTTCCTTCTTATTTAATTTATATGCATTTTTGTGGTCGGAATATCAGCTCAGCTGTAATACCGAAGAGAAATTGTCTCTACTATGACTAACAAAATCGGAGGAGCTATGCAGCCAACGGTACACCAGCGATTCAAAAATAGTTGCATAAAATATGTCCACAATTCATCATCTAGATTGATTTCATTTATTCAAAGCATTAATAGACCAATCAAATAAGATATTCAAATCGATTTAAGTTTCAGCGAATAAATTATATATCAATAAATAAATTAGAACAAAACAACCAAAATGAAAATTTGAATAATTCAAGAGAAAATATGCAAAAAAATAAAACTAATGTGCCTTACAGATTTTCATTTGAAACTCCACTTTCTAGCAACGTATATTTTCTTATTTTCTTTTAGCTGTAATTTTGTTTGTATTTATCGCACATTTTAATACGACATATGAATAAATTCCTTATTAATAGTACTAATAAATGGTACCACGGTACCAATATGGTTCCGTTTGAAAAAAACCATTTTGATGAACTTTATTTGCTCATATATCACGTAAGTAATTTAGTATTTTTGACTGGATTTCGATTTTTCTATCATTAGAGAGGTCATTAAGAATAAATTGGAACCGTCATGGCACACTTAAATGGAAAATTAAAAATTATATTATAAAAAATATTGACGTTTGAAATGTCACTTAGATCCTTAGATTCAGAAAATCATGCAGAATTAAAAAATGCAATAATATATAGGATGTCCTGTTTAAAAATCGAAATTTAGTGTCACTTCCAGCGAAACTGGAAGTGAAAAAAAAATAGCTTGTATGTCAAAATGTGCGGCTTATTATAAAAAATTTCAATCAATTATCTTCAAAACTAGAGGACCATGATCCTGTTACACCCGGTAAAAGAGAAGCTAAGGTCTCTAATTTCTTTTAGCATTACCACCTCCACCCATTATTGAATCGGGTGAAAAAATAAAATTGTGGTTTTGTATGTGTACAAGAACCAAAGGTCTCAAAACATTTTTTTAATTTCATGCATCCCCACTAAGATAAAGATATTCCTATTTGTAAAATTTCAAATAAGTTTTCATGGTTCGACTAGAGAGATAAGGGACGTGCCCCATAAATAAAACCTTATTTTTCATAAATACTTATAATTTTGGTAGATGAGTGAAATATTACGTTTTTACCAAATAGTCGAGCCATTGACAAGGAACATTTCAAGAACTATAAACTACAGATCACAGAAGTAATGTTATGTTTTATGCAGTTCTTGCAAATTGTCTGTTCTGACTTGAAAATTTTTGCGCAATGATAATAACCGGTTGAGTGTAAAGGAGTATTAATTGAAAAATGAAAATTGACATCCCTTTTGATTTGTCGAGGGTTTAAAAAAGGACTCACGTGGGATGTAACGATTGAGAAGAAGTAATATTTTGATTACATTATGAAGAAAATTATTATTAATTTTCGTTCTTATCCAACAATTACAAAAAATATTTGATTAAAAACTAAAAACTCTAAAATGCAATTTAAAAGAAAATCGATAACTTTATCTAATTGAGTTAAATATTCTCTGCAACTGTTATAAAAATTGTTAATTAAAGGAAAGCGAGAATTATTTTTATTTTCCAGAATTTTGCCTCTTGTCAACCGTTACTATTCACGTGTGTTATTTCCATTTTTTAATATTTAATGGACCAACGGTGAGTGCATTTTTAAATTAATCTTAACAACATACATTTTGCGGATCTTGAGCATAGTCCATGGAATATTAATAAATTGACTATTTGGTGAAAAAGAAATGAATTCACAAATCTGTCAAAATCACAATTCATCATGTAAGTTTTGTCGAAACACGACCTCTTTTAGGGTTCTGAATTCAAAAATACACTATATTGAATGATGCGTAATTTATTCAGATAAAAATTAAATTGATTTAAAGTCGGAAAATTGTCCTATCGAATTGGTCCACAAAGGTAAAATTATGTTATTTATGAACATTTTCTTTTTAGTTCTCTTTCAACTCGAACGGCCTCAGGAATTTGGTGGTTTTTTGTACTGATTATGGTTTCATCTTACACAGCCAATTTAGCTGCATTCCTTACCGTCGAAACATTAGTTACTCCTTTCAAAAACATTGACGAATTGGCACATCAGAAGATTATTAAGTATGGAGCCAAGAAAAATGGAGCAACTGCTAATTACTTTAGGGTATGTGGTATATTGTTACTTCTTGTATTTAGCGCAGGCAATGAAGGTTTTTTGTCGGAAGTAATTAGAGACAAGCAGAATTTTTGCCAGTTGTTAAGACTTAATTAGAGGAGTATTTTCTCAAAAGACCCCGCCCTTCACCCTTGCGCTTAATCCCCCACCCCCCACTTAAACATCCATTTTGCAAGCCTTTTATGTATCGTTCATATGTCCGTCATTATTTATTCTAAATTCATAAATTTAATGCCGTGTTATTACTTAATATCTACTCTTTAAAAAAGCTATTAAACATTTTTCTGTAAACATAATACTTTAACGAGAATTCGCTAAAATATGCAAAATTTTCGCTTTGTATTTGAATTTTTTTGTGGTTTTTAGGGCACAAAATTGTTACTTGGAATAATATACAAAACAGATTTAATAAAAGTTGTAGTGCAGTTTTCAACCTCTTAAACGGTATACGTGCTTCTACTGTTGGGGGGGGGGGGGGGGTCGGGAACACATACAGACTGCAACAGATTAGTGGGTGTCCCTTTACGAGGGGGGCGCTCGATGCCTCTTGTTTGCGTGAAACAAGTAGTTATTCCAAGTGAGAAAGTTTGCATCTGAAGGGTAGGCAACTGTTTGAGTAACAGACAGCAATGTCATCCACAGCATCATGGACCTCCCACCCACCACTAGTTAATTTCATCTTTTTATTTTTTTTGTCTACATTTTCTTACTTTGTGTTTTATTTTGAAAAATAATTCATAAAATAGTACATATTTACAAATCTTTAGGTTATTTATAGATTACTATTTACATTATATACATGCTTAATTATCATTAATTTTGTCTTGATCATCGTCCACGATTGGTAACTGAACAGATCAAACCTGATTTTCTGCATCTACAATGATTCCCACAAGCTGATTTACAGGAACATGACACTAAACGCAAAAGATCATTTGGCGCAAAAGTCTTCAAAGAAGTCACTGGTTGGAGAACTTTCATGAGAAGCCCAATCTTGAGATAGCCCTACACACTTTCTCTATTGTGTGTTTTGCAGGCCACTAGAGGAAAGTCCAGGAATTTCCGAGTAGTATATGATATATGTATGCTAAGCACGTATGTAGTTGAACTTTAAATTTTTAAATATATTTAAACAGAAAAAACATAAATTGTACTGAAATTGAAAGGGGAGTACTGACGTACTGGCAAGCCTTCCATTGTACTGCAAATAGTACAATTGTACTGGTAGCGGTAACGCTATTATTTGAATTATTTGAATGAGCGATAACTCAAAATCTTGCAATTTTATGTTTAAGGGAGGCAAGCGCAAGGGGAGGGGCGGGGACTTTTGAGGAAATACTCCTCTAATTAGCTCCTAACAACTGGTAAAAATTCAGCTTGTCTCTAATTCTTCCGACATATGGTCATTTTTGGATTTCATTGCCTGCGCGAACGATACGATTAGGGATTGAGCGCCAGAGCAATGTTCATGTTACAAGGCCTTTATCTCACTTCCTATGCATTTTATAAAAAAAATGCTCCAAATGAAAAAATTTCCTCATTTCATTAGCTACAGATTACTCTTTACAGTATACAGTTATTTTGAAAAATAAAAAAGTTACCTCGACCCACACTTTTTCGCTGTAAATTACACAAAAATCGAAACTTCTTGATTCATATTTATTTATTTTTCAGTCATATAACAAATATTATTTTTGCATACCGTTGGAAAGCGAAAGGTTTGAATATTGTAACATTAAAATATCAAGATTTTACGTCAACAAATGACAGATATAGAGGAGTGGGAACATGAAAAATGTGAAAATAGTATTTTTCGAACAAAAGTTATAGACGGAGAGCTGGTGGCCGCGGAGGTACTACGATATTACTTCCGGCTGGAATTTTGAGAAGTGGTTGGGGGAACCATCAGGAAGTGCCATCTGCAAGGATTTTGCTCAAAACCCCTGCAAAGGACACGTCAGACGACTCAAAAATGAAAAAATTCTTGCTGAAAATTTGCACATTACCTGTTTGAAGGTCACAGATAACGTAAGTAAATCGTCAGACGCCTAGGTCGCAGCCAGACGCCCTCAAAGTTGTCATTTTTTTTTCAAAAGTTTTTTTTCCTTACCTCCGTCTGACGTTTTAACATATTGCAACACAGACTATTCTAAGCACAAATTAAAATCGTCAGATGAAAATGCCGCTGCGAAGTCCCCCTACAACGATTACAAACTTCCAGCCCGCCTGAGACGTATATTTTTTTTTCGAAAATTTATTTTCGTTACCTCCGTCTGACGTTTTTACATATTATCCTAGAGACAATTTTAAATACATATGTAAATCGTCAGATGAAAATACCGCTGCAAAATCCCACTGAAATATCGCGAAATTCCAGCCTAAATTACTGAATATTGTTTCAACATCTTTTAAATTTAATGAAATACTGGTTGAGTCACTATACGTTAGAAAAGAAAGTCAATTCAAGAGGAAAGTTTCTAGAACATATACATAAAAAGTAAAGGATGTTCCGTGTGAATAAAATAAAAATAAAAATGTTAATCTTGTTATACTATCAAAAATCAATATGCAAGAGGTTTCAAGCAAGTATTATTTTTTATCAAAGAGGAAAGATGTAGTTATACTATTACTTAGTACAATGAGTAACATTTAACACATTCTGAATATCTGAAACTAAACGATGATTATTAAGTGGTCGATGATTATTAAATAAAAAGATACTAATATTATTACTGAATTGAGACAAAAAAAGTTATTCCATTTTAATCTTCGGAATCATTATCAGTATCACTGTTCGCATCGGAGAGGTTTAATTCATCATCAAAATCATCTTCATCGATGTTGGTGTCCCACAGTTCCTCCTCATCGGATTCATCACGAACGGGAACAGAGGGAAATAAATGTGTGTAGTTTTGTGGAGGCACATGCCCCCTGTACCAGCAGACAAATCTCTGCCCGCACGGTTCGGGCAATTTTAAAACGTAACAAATATCATTGTTATAAAGTTGCCGTCACACAAGAAGTTTTTCCCGATGATTTTATACGACGTATGGAATTCTGTGAGACCATGATGGAAAAGGCGAACGAAAATGAAACTTTCATTAAAAATATTTTATTTACTGACGAAAGTTCATTTTCGCTGCATGGTCGTCACAATCCATCCGTTACTAGATATTGGTCCCGGGAAAATAAATATTTAAGTATGCCACACCGAACTCAGTACCCACAGAAAGTCAATGTGTGGGCTGGAATTTTAGGTAATTCGATAGTTGGCCCCTTTTTTATCGACGGCAACCTTACAGCACAAATATATTTGAATTTGTTACATGAACAAATTATTCCGGCCGTTCGAACTTTGGGCATTGACCTCGAAGAGATTTGGTACCAGCAAGATGGTTGTCCTGCTCATAACGCGATAGTGATACGTAGATTCCTAGACACTACATTTCACGATCGCATTATAAGTGGAACAAGCACATATGTATTTAAAATTGTCTCTAGGCTAATATGTAAAAACTTCAGACGGAGGTAATGAAAATAAATTTTCGAAAAAAAAAGTATAACTCTCAGGCGGGCTGGAAGTTTGTGAATGTTGTAGGGGGACTTCGCATCGGCATTTTCGTCTGACGATTTTAATTTGCGCTTAGAATGGTCCCTCGTGCAATATGTTAAAACGTCAGACGGAGGTAAGAAAAAAAAATTTTTGAAAAAAAATTACAACTTTGAGGGCGTCTGAGACCCCTTTGGCGGCGACCTAGGCGTCTGACGATTTACATACGTTATATGTGACCTTCAAACAGGTAATGTGCAAATTTTCAGCCAGAGGTATGATCATTTTTTGAGCAAATTTTCTTTTTCATTTTTGAGAGATGGCACTTCCTGATGTTCCCCCCAACTACTTCTCAAAATTCCAGCCGGAGGTAATATCGTAGTACCTCCACGGCCGCAAGCTCGTAGTCTATTAAAAATGTTGTGTTTAATTTGGAAGCGCAAGGGGGAGGGGCGGGACTTTTGGGAAAATGTACCTCTAAGTGAGTTCCAACAACTGGCAAAAATTCAGCCTGTCTCTAATTACTTCCGACATATGGTCATTTTAGTACTTCATTGCTTGGGCTAATAACTCACCGTTCATCGCTACGACTACGACTATGGTAGACCAACAGGTATTTGACCCAACGTAAAATTGCAAAAAGTATAATGCACCACAAAGACTTGGTTTTATGTGAAAGGCAGAGAAGTGTTAACATATGCTCCCAAATGGTGCATTTCAATATACTGGTGTTCACCAAAATCAGTCCAACCCTGTTCTGTGCCTTATTAAATAAAAGAAGGAAATATACCTCAATTTTTGTTTCTGGAGGGAAGAATTATTTAAGTATTTTATCTGTGCTATTTCAAACCCCAAGCTGGGGTAACTTCCACCCTGAAAATTATAAATGGCAAGGGGGCGTGTTGTGGCATGTTGTTTTAAAGCGATTTAGCATTTTTTACTGAAAATCTGACTCAATATTATTGATCAGCATGTTTAAAAATCCTTGTTTTCTAAATTTAAACACATTTTGATCTATGTTTTCGAATTACGGTCCGCTTAAAATTGCATTTTTCGAATGTTAAATAATTAGTAACTTGGGAACTAATTGTTTTCCGAGAAAGAGTTATTCCTCATTTTGTATTTAAGTTTTCTTTTTCTACCGCATGCTGTCATCGATACTTTCAAATTCGGCAATCCTTAATGTCCGAATAATTGATAAGACTGATGCTGCTGGTTCAATTTTTTTTGTAATTTTTCATTAAAAATTCTTGGCCTACGAAATTAGAAAGTATGGATTGATTGGTAGAAAAGATGAATTTAAATAGAAAATGAAGAAAAGCTTCTTTAAAAAAGAACAATTCGTTTCCAAGTTATTACTTATTAATATTTGAAATACCTAATTTTAAGTGGGGGCATAATTCGAAAACCACAAAACAAACTGTAGTTAAATTTTAGATATAAAGCATGCTGATCAATAACATAGCATTAATTTTTAAGTTAAAAAATGCCTAATATGACTTCTAGGAAAATCGACCCTTTCTTTCTTAATAAAAATTACTGAAATAAGTTTTGTTTCCCTCAAAAAAAACATACCTAATAGAGGTGTTTGATACAGATCCAAATCTGGTTGAAATCCAATGACTCATAAAGGGGGGGGGGGTCATTAAAAGTGAGAAACGCTTATATAAACTACACACGAAAAAACTATATTTGATTTGAGTAAATGTGCTTAATCCAAATAAGCGATAAGTTTGTATATAATGAATAATATCAATATTCCAAATAATGAAGAGTACTATTTATTTAAGATTATTCTTAGCTAGATACGTACGTAGTATTAAATTGAACATTTCATTTAATCCTAGTATTCTTGTTTCAACAGGATCCCTCGTATTAAAATGAACACCTTCAAAATTGTGTTTGAGTCTTTGTAAATAAATTGTGTTACATTTAAAATTACCTCTCATTTACAATAATAATATTGAATTTTTTAAATCAAAATAAAAATCAAATTAAACTAAGAATGCATATAATTTTAAACTAAATATAGTATATTTAATTCAATAAATAGCTGGTCTCAATTTAACGCAAGATTACTTTGAGATCAATATTACAATTTATTTGTGTATAATCTTTTGTAGTTTCAATTCAAAATGAATAGCTATTTAAATTGAAAATCACGGATTCTTTCCTTTAGAAACGAATTTTTTATGTCGACAACAAGAAAATTAACTTATTTAGTTATTCATCCATCATCTGACCGACCCCTGGATGAATCAAGAAAGTCTGACGTTATTGCGATGAAGCATTTATATATTCTGATTGCCTATACGATTCGTAGTGTGTGCAAATGCTTGAGCCTTTCAATTCTTGGATGCTTAACTCAGTTTATTCTGTAGTTCTTGATATATAAAGGACCCCGCAATAATCTTATGGAAATTGGGTTTCGGTCAAATCGTCTGAATTTTGGATACGTTTTAGGTTTCGTCATCCCAAGCAAAGGTCTCAATGGGCACAAAGCTCTAAAATCAATACTTTGGTTGCTACGGAGCTTGAAAGCTCCAAAGCTCCACCACAGATTTATTTATTCGTGCAGTCTTTATAGATTTTTAAATAACTTATTTTTTCGATTTTAATGTCTAGGTTTATGATTTTGAGGTTGCTGAATTCAAATCCGATGTCAAATTGTTCAAATTGACACTTGACAGCTGTCAATTAGCTGTCAAAGTGCCTTAACAAAGTGCAAATCTTATTTTTATGTTATGAGTTTATGCTGTTTAGGTAACTCAGTTCATGTATGATGTGAATACAATAATTCGACAATTGGCAGCTGTCAACAGGCTGCCAGCTAGCTGTCAAAGTGCAACAACAAAGTGCAAATCTAATTTTTTTGTTATGACTTTATGCTTTTTAGGTAACTCAGTTACCTAAAAAGCATAAAGTCATAACAAAAAAAATAGATTTGCACTTTGTTATTGCACTTTGACAGCTAGCTGACAGCCTGTTGACAGCTGCCAATTGTCGAATTGTTGTATTCGCATCATGTATGAACTGAGTTACCTAAAAAGCATAAAGTCATAACAAAAAAATAAGATTTGCACTTTGTTATTGCACTTTGACAAATAGCTGACAGCCTGTTGACAGCTGCCAATTGTCGAATTATTGTATTCACATCATACATGAACTGAGTTACCTAAACAGCATAAACTCATAATATAAAAATAAGATTTACACTTTGTTAAGGCACTTTGACAGCTAATTGACAGCTGTCAAGTGTCAATTTGGACAATTTGACATCGGATTTGAATTCAGCAACCTCAAAAACATAAACCTAGACATTAAAATCGAAAATATAAGTTATTTAAAAATCTATAAAGACTGCACGAATAAATAAATCTGTGGTGGAGCTTTGGAGCTTTCAAGCTCCGTAGCAGCCAAAGTATTGATTTTCGAGCTTTGTGTCCATTAAGACTTTTGCTGGGGATGACGAAACCTAAAACATATCCAAAATTCAGACGAAACCGAAACCCAATTTCCATAAGATTTCCATAAGATTATTGCGGGGTCCTTTCCGGGTGAATACTCTCATATACCTGTGGTAAGACTAAGTTAGCGAATTGTAAGCAGATCCATCTACCAGCATCTACCGTGAACTTAGAGAGGGCTTCACTATATGCTCCATTTAATTTAAATATAAGATGTTCTTAAATTTTTAAGCATATGCATATATTCAAAGGAAGAATTTTAGCCTTGTTTCTTTATATTATATTTGTTCCTAAAGTAAAGTATTTTGTATTTTTTAATTTAAATTATGCATAGTTTTATATTTAGAATATAAATGTCTCGATTTGAATATACTTCTCTCAAGTTAAGCAGTTACCTTTCTTAAATGTTTCAATAAATAAATAAAAAAACAAAAAATTCCACTATTTGTTTCAAATAAATCTATAATGTATGTTCAACTTGAAACTATGTATACTTAGTTTTCAATTTTATATTTAGAATGCGAAAGTTTTGATTTGGTTATCCCCATCTCAAATTAAAGAAATTTATTAAGATTTTGGTTTAGTTTTCACAAATAAATATATTGTTTGAAACCAAGATAAATCCCTTCTTTTGAGCAAATAATACATTCAAATTCCTGAGCAAATACGTACATTCATAACAAGAATACTTTTTTATGTGTTAGTACAGTACCTAGAGGTAAAAAATATGCAAAACTTCGGAATAATGTCCTATTGAACGGACTTCGTTCATTTTTGGTAGAATAAAAGTAAATACTTCACAAAAGAGTTTCTATATTGTGCGGGGCTTGCTAACTGATAGGGGGTGGATGGCACCCCCTCTCAGGGGGCGGTACTTAAAAAAATATATATTTATTGGAACTGAAGTAGAATCAAATTTTAAGAAGAAAAGGTTCTATGCAATTTTTTACATAAATTGATAGTTTTTAAGTTATAACAACTTCAAAATTGCGATTTGAGCTTAAAAAAAAGGTATTTCCAAACTGTTTTCGTCAGGTATCTCGAAAAGTATTACTTTATCGAAAAAATGTTACAGACCAATTACAGAAAGTACAAACTGGGAATTAATTATATTTTTTGTTTATTGATGTAGGATTAATAATTTCGGAGATATTTAAGTTTACATTTGGCATCCAAGTGTTCATAAGGTAATTATTTAGTGTGAGAGTTATATATCTCAGAAACTGTGACACCTACGTCAAGGATGCTAATAGGTAGAACAATAGGTTATTAATTAAGCTTTCAACTGTTTTTTTTTATTTGTTTCTGTAGCATAATAAAAAACAAAGAAGTTATGACCGAAGCAATGTGCGTCTACACATTTTTTTATTAACAACGTCGCCATTTTGTTACTGTAATTAGCCAGTAATTAAAAAAAAAAATGAATTTCAGACACTGTTTCTCACTAATATATAGCATGACGTAGATGCTCAATTTTTTTGGTTTGTATAGAGCACTCGCTTTAGAAAAGAATACAATTGAAACTATAAAGGTATTTTCGATAAAACGTAATTTTTTTATTCATCTTCCAAATATCTCAATAAATATTAGTTTTATTGAAAAATAGGTAGAGACCAAAAATAAAGCTCATAAACTGGTAATGAATTTCTCTTGTTTATTTATTTACATAGATTTAATAGTTTCGGAGATATGAAAGTTTACAAATGCAGTTTAAATGCTAAATATCTCAGAAATTGTGACACCTACGTCTCGCATGCTAAGAAATGAAATTAAAGACAATTAATTGCGCTTTCGAATTATTTTTTACTCGTTCCTGTAGCATAAGAAAAACCGCTGCCCAAGGAATCACTACTTCCACATCCAGATTTTCTATCCAAGTCACTCACAACGAAAAAATTTTGTATGTGGAAATAATTGTTTATGGAACTTTAATAATACAATATTTGAAATCCTCTACCCCCAAAAACCCATAAAACGATACCCCACATCGGTAGTGCGGTGGGGGTGGTGGTAGTGGGGGTGGATGAAGTAAAAAAATATTTTTAGGTTTCTGGTTCTTGTACACACACTAAATCACAATTTTTTTTCATCCCCTTTAATAATGGGACGGGGGTGGTAATAGAGGTGGCTAATGCCAAAAATTTTTTTGGGACATTAGCTTCCCTTGTATATACTTAATAGCAATTTTGTGGACTCTTACCTGCTTGATTTATGTATTTACCCCAAATTTACCCCAATTTACCCCCAACCCTTCGACGGAACAAGATGAAAATAAAATCTTGTTCCAGATCTTGTTAAAGTACATATGTGTACCAAATTTCAAATCAATATCTCAAACGTGCGCACAAAAAAAGTTACAGACAGACCGACAGACCGACAGACAGAAATTTATTTTTCGCTTAAACTTAAAATCTCGACGTTTCATGACATTCTAAGCCTGTTTGAACAATAAAAATTTTTAAAAATTTTTTTGTCGTTACTATACTTCCACTAGATGTGGAAGTAATAAAGAAGTTATGATGGAAAAATGTGCGTATTTATTTTTTTTATATAAAAAGGTCACAATTTTGTCACTCTAATTAGCCAATAATTTAAAAACATTATCTCAAATACAGTTTTTCGTTAAGATGTAGTATTACCTAGATGCTCAATTTTTTTGCTCATTTAAAGCACTTGCTTTAGAAAAAAATGCATTTTGAACTTTAAAGGTAATTTCGAAACACTTGGATACCAAATATAAACTTAAATATCTCCGAAATCATCAATAAACAAAAAATATAATTAATTCTCAGTTTGTACTTTCTGTAATTGGTCTTTAACACTTTTTCGATAAACTAATACTTTTCGAGATACTTGACGAAAGCCGTTTGGAAATACCTTTTTTTTAAGCTAAAATCGCAATTTTGAAGTCGTTATAACTTAGAAACTATCAAGTTATTTCTTCTTAAAATTTGGTTCTATTTCAGCTCTAATAAATAGACATATTATTTAAGCGCCACCCCCTGAGAGGAGGTGGCATCCACCCCCTATAAATTAGCAAGCCCCCGCACAATACAGAAACTTTTCTGCCAAAAATGAACGAAATCCGTTCAATATGACATTATTCTGAAGTTAAAACCTCTAGTTACTGTACTATGTACCGTTGCCAATTGTTTATGACGTTTTATGTGTTTTTTATATTCTTTATATTATCTGCACATTAGGTAAACCAAAGGGAAGAACTTTATTTTATATAGCATAATCATAATAGTTATGTGAAAATAATTTATGTGTGTTCTACAAACATCAGAGATGTTTTTAAAGATATTTCTAGAATTGAACGCACTAAGAAATTTCAGAACTGAACGCTAAATTACAAGAAAATTAAAATTGGGTTTTTTATGTCCGTGATAAAAATATTATTTGATACTATTATATTATATAGGTATATATATATACCTTCGTTAAAATTGAATTTAAGGCTTTTTCCGCAGGATTCCGATGTATCTTCATATAACAAAATTTGGACATACATGGTACGGCATCCTGACCTAATGACGAATGATAACGATGAAGGAGTGTGGAAAGTTGAAAATGAAAACTACGCTTTTCTGATGGAGTCGACTACTATAGAATATATAACTGAGAGACATTGCAGTTTGGCGCAAGTCGGTGGTTTATTAGATGATAAAGGATATGGAATAGCGATGAATAAAAGTATATCCTTCAGTGTATTGAATCCCCCAAAATAGAACTAAAATGTTAAATTTCGATTTTGAGGGAAAGGTTAATTACTGAAAAAGGAAATGATATCAAGCTTAGTTGAGAAAACCACACCATACAGGGTGTCTCACCAGGAAATCCATCGATCGATATAGGGAAAAGTACGCACCAGAAAATTTTGAACATTTAGGGAGCTACTAATGGCAGTGTGGCCAATCCAACTAAAATAAATACAAGCATCTGGCACTTCCGGTTATACCGGAAGTCGATACCAACTTGCTTATTTTAAACGGAACATTGTATATATTTTAGTGTTTTCGAAAATAGCCTAAAATTCTGAGTCAAAAACGTGTAGGCTAAGCCTAGATCCAGCCGTTTCAGAGATATTTGACAATTAAAGAAAAATTTGACATTTGTCATGATTTACAATAACCTTTATAACTTTCTTCGTGTAAAAGATACTCACTTGCTTTTTGGCATACAAAAAGAACACGAGGTGAGCTGCACTCTACAATTCAATTACATTCAATAATATTACACCAAGTGTTTCATTTCTGACCTTACATTTTCTAAATTTCAAACCGCGAAAACTTGTTTAGGTTAAATGGAACACCCTATATTTTTTTACATCAAGCTATGCAAAATTAAATTTATTTTTTTCTGATTTAAGCATTGTGGGAGTTTAAGTTACAACTTTTTGAAATATTTGAGATTTTCTTAGAAATTCAAGAATTGTTAGTCAAAATTTTATCAAATTTGCCATGATTAGAAACAATCAGTAATGTCATTCTCTTATGTCAAAAAAATGCCACCGCGTTTTAATACAGTTCAACCAGCAGCCGAAGAGAGAACATCAATAGTGCAGTGCAGTACAGTAGTGCAGTAGTGTAGTGTTGTGTCGACGCTTCGGAGCCAGGCGAACAGTGAAGTGGCAGCCCACAGTGAGAGTAGAGAGAGGCGACAAGCAAGTATAAGAAGAGGAGAACTATTAGATGTCCTTTTTAAGACACTAATAGCAAAAGATAAATAAAGTCCCCCGCCTGGGGACACTTTGTTTTTACCTTTACCCCCTTCCCAAACATTACATCTAATAACAATTTTCCTTTCAGGATTAATAATAACTTAGTGCCAGTTATTAATACACATTCTCTTTCAGATAGCCAGACGCATACTGTGGAGGGCAGTATGGACAAAATGGACATGGACGAAAACTCGTCGTCATCCTCAGAGGCCTCGTCCAGGGAGAACTCCCCGGAACGCCAGCAAACCGAGAGGGAAAAACGTCTGGCAGAGGACAACGCCAGACTGAGGCGAGAGCTCCATGAGGTAAAATCGGAGCTCCATGCAGTACAAGCCGAGCTAGCGCAGTGCCGGGAACAAAGCCAGGGCCACTATAAAAACCTGATGGCCGCAATAGCCACCCTCCAGGCCAACCAGACACCCCAGGCCCCCCAGGTGCAGCACCAGCCCCCCCCGACGCAGCCCCCGGTCCAGGCCCAGACCCAGGCCCAAGCACAGGCCCGCCCCCAGGGCCCCGTGAAAGAGACCCCCATGACGAAGATGTTCGCGCAGGAAAAGCGCGAATATCACACATACGCCCTGCCAGAGGACAGACTACTACGAGTAGTGATCCGAGGGATCCCCAGCGGAGTCACCGGGGAGGAGGTCAAGGAGGACCTCCAGACCCAGGGCCTCAACCCATTGGCCGTCCATAGGATGACATCAAGAAGGACCAAGAAAGAGATCCCCCTGATGCTCGTCCAGGTCCCCCTCAACGAGGAGAGTATACTATCGGTGAACCGCTGCTGTTCACTGGTAGTTAGGACCGAGAGGCAGAAAGCCGCCCTGGCAATTGCGCAGTGTCACCGCTGCTAAAGGTTCGGCCATGCCCAAGGACACTGCACCGCACAGACCAAGTGCGTGAAGTGCGCTGAGCCACACCACTCCGGGGACTGCGAGAAGCCCCGAAATGTACCGGCGAAGTGTGCCAACTGCCAGGGGGCACACCCAGCCAGTTACAGAGGGTGCCCCAAGTACTCCAAGAAGACGGTGGCGGCGAAACCAGCCCCCGCCGCCAAGCCGACCCAGACCGGTGCTGCCCCAAAGAAGGCAACACCCACAACTGGAGGCCTGAGCTACGCCAGGGTAGCTCAGGGCAAGGCAGGGAAGGGACAGACCCCAGGCCCAGCCCACAGGCAGCAGGCACCCGCTGAGGCCCAAAACCTCACCGCGGTGCTTGCACAAATGCAACAGATGTGCTCAGCAATGAGCGCATTTTTTGCACAAATGCCAGCATTCACTAATGTATAATGTTGTTTCAGGTCAAACCGGGATTCCTGCAGATCGCCTCATGGAATGTCAATGGACTGCTAGGACGCAAACTCGAGGTGGAGGAGCTTCTAGCCAGGGGCGACATAGACATCATGGCACTGCAGGAAACGAAGCTGCGACCAGACCAGGCTATCAACTTCCCAGGCTACCACGTATACAGGAAGGACTGGAACCGGCCTCACAGACGAGTGATGAGAGGAGTAGCCCTGCTAGTTAAGACGAGCATCGCACACCATCCGATTCTGCTCCCGGAGATGGAGAACCTGGAGGCCACAGCCGTAGTAGTGTCCACGGCACGAAATGGCAACATAAGAGTGGTCTCCTGCTACCAGCCACCCCAATCCATGCTGCGAGATGCAGACCTGGACTCGGTCCTCCCCCCAGGGACCCAGACGGTTGCTATCGATGGCTTCAACGCCAAGTCCCCGGAATGGAACAGTAGGATCACAAACACTCGAGGACGAGAGCTACTGAGATTCCTGGGACGACAGGATGGCAACCTGCTGATCCTTGGGCCGGAAGGACCGACCCATGACAATGGTGTGACATGGCCGGATGTCCTGGACATTGCGATGCTGAAGGAGATGACCCTCGAAGCAGAAATCACCGCCATGATGGAAGGTTCCATCGAACACAACCCTATTCTCCTAGAACTAGGAGAAAAGGACGGTGAGAACACGACAACTTTCATCAAAAGGAGGACGGGCTGGGAAGTGTTCCGTGCAGAACTGCAGAGGAACATCACACATATTCCCAGACTCTAAACCGAGGCAGACGTAGAGAGGGCCATCACCTCCCTGGAGGACCAGATCCAGGCGGCACTAAGGGTAAGTACCACCGAGACGGAAACGAGACGAGCACCAGCTCCCCTGGCAAACCTCCCAGAGGAAACCAGGCAGCTGATACGGGACAGACGAAGTGCCAAGAGACGGGCCCAGAGAACCCGACTCCCGGAGGACAGGAGACACTACAACACCCTGAGCCGGAGAGTCAAGGCCGCCCTTCAGGAACACATACAAGAAGGGTGGCAACGCCACCTGGAATCCCTGGACACACAGGACAGGAGCATCTGGACCACCCAACGGGCCCTGCGAAACCGGCGGACTCCCATGCCCCCGATCCACGGAGAGAATGGTGTTGTCTACACTCGCCAGGAAAAAGCCGAGGCTTTTGCTGACAGCTTGGAACTGCAGTGTAGGGAAAACCAACTCGATGATGAGGACGAGGACTGGGAGGACGACGTGAGGCGCAGGGTACGTAGGATGAACCGTCTGCCAGATGAAGACCACATCCCCCCGACCACCCCCGAGGAGGTCAAGGAGATCCTAAGGAGCCTAAAACCCAGGAAAGCTCCAGAATGTGATGGCATTGGGAACATCGCCCTCAAGAAGCTGCCCCGGAAAGAAGTAGCGGCGATGGTCAACATCATCAACCCAATGTTGAGGTTGAGACACTTCCCCTCCAGGTGGAAAAAGGCCGACGTCATAGTCATCCCAAAGCCAGGTAAGAACCTAACGTTTCCTTCCTCTTACAGGCCAATCAGTCTACTCCCAGCGATGAGTAAGGTAGCCGAACGAGTCATACTCAAGAGGATAGCCGAGAAGACAGAAGAGCTGGAAGTCCTCCCAGATGAGCAGTTCGCCTTCAGGACAGGGCACTCCACCGAACTCCAAGTGCTCCGCCTCACCGAGGAGGTCACGAAGGGGTTCAACCAACGACAGGTCACGGCAGCGCTGTTCCTGGACGTTGCCAAAGCCTTCGACAGGGTCTGGCACGACGGTCTCCTAGCCAAAATGATGAGTATGGGATACCCCATTGCACTCGTCAAGCTAGTGAGATCGTACCTCCACAGGAGACAGATGAGGGTGAAGATCGTGGACAAGGTGTCCACGTACAGAACAATGGAGGCAGGAGTCCCCCAAGGCTCAGTGCTGTCCCCGCACTTGTTCCCCATGTTCACATCCGATCTATCCCGGACGGAGAGGACCTCCATGGCCCTCTACGCCGATGACACAGCCCTGACTGCCAGATCCTGGAGTGCCAGACTAGCCACCAGAAACCTCCAGGAGGCGGCCACCCTCCTAGAGGACTGGTGCAACAGATGGAAGGTAGCCGTCAACGCCGAGAAGAGCAAGGCGGTACTCTTTAAGAAGGTAAGAAAACAAAACCCCACAGGTCACGTTTCCATGTTTGGTGAGGACATCCAATGGCACGACACCGCCAACTACCTTGGCGTGGTCATGGACAAAGGCCTAACATGGAGACTGAACACGGAGGCCATCATCAAGAAGGCCAGGAGGACGAGAGCCCTAATCTACCCAATGACGAGTAGACAGAGCAGACTCAACCTGAGGAACAAGCTCACGCTTATCAGGTCCCTCATCCGGCCTCAGCTGACGTACGCTTCGGTAGCTTGGGGCTACCAAGCAAAGAGCTACCTCTATCAGATCCAGAGAGTGGAGAACGTCGCCCTCAGAACAGCAGTCGACGCACCCTGGTTCATCCGCAACGAGGACATCTACAGGGACCTGGACTACACCCCGGTCACTGAGATCATCAAGCAGAGAGCCAGAAAGATGTACGCCCTTGCCGAGGAGCATGGGAACCCACTAGTCAGGGAGGCAACTGACTATGACCCAGCAGATGCTCCGAGGCACAAGAGGCCGAAGGTGCAGCTCCTGGATAACGGGTGAGTATGAGAGACATACCACCAACCGACGATCCACCCCCACGGAAGAGACATGACGATACCCAACCACCCACCCAAGAACCTGCGGGCACCGGACAAACAACCGTCCAGTACCTGTAGTCCCCCTAGCTCCGGGCAGACCGAAAATTCTACCAAAGCAGTTAGGTCTGCCCTTCCTCGAGCTACACAGCTCATCCTTACCCTACCGATGATCCGGATGACAGGATGCCTCTTGGCATCTTGTGTACCGGCAGTCACTCCCGCCACAAACCCAAAACACCCAACAGACCGATGACTACCCCCCGGGGGGCAAACAAGCTGGCGAAGAATAGAAGACGAAGAAAGAAGAACGCCAGAAGAGGCCTTAGCCAGCAAGGTCCAACGAGCCAGGACCCAGGGAGGTGGACCGAAATCGTCTGCACCGCTCACATTTGTGAGTGGGGCCGACGTAAAGTAAGTTCGCCCGCCCTGCACGAGGCCGGTCCCCGGTCTACAGCGATGTACTGGGGTAAAGGGCAATAGTCCTGCCCGGCCCCAGACATCCGAGACCGACATCTCTAGCCAAGAATATTGGCGGCCGTGTTTAAATTGCACCCACGAAGACTCTTTGAATTTGTTTTTTATTTATGGAGAATATGATGAAGTAATATCAAGAACTTGTAGTACATTTGTTACTCGATATCCACAAAAACGGAAACCATCACCAAACACTGTAGAACGCATACTGGATAATTTTAAAAATCATGGCTCGGTCAAGGCAAGAACTCAAAAGTGGAAGCCTATTGTTGATGACAAAAATGTAGAAATAACAATTCTGGGATATTTTCATGCATTTCCAATGATGCCATTGAGACAAGCTGCTCTGGAATCGGGACTATGCAAGGATTCAGTTCACAGAATCTTAATTAAACATCAATTTCACCCGTTTTCGTTCCAAATGGTTCAACGATTAAAAGGAACAGATTTCCTACGAAGAGAAAATTTTTGTGAATTTATTCTAATATGTCGGAGATTCCTATTTGGGAAATATCATATGGTCAGATGAAGCTAAATTTACCAAAAACGGACTTTTTAATCGACACAATTCACATTATGACTGACTCGAAGATAAATAATTTTTTACAAGAAACTATCGACCAGTTTACGATCAATGGATCGTTTTATTTGGGGAACTATTAAAAATAAAGTTTGTGAGAGTCCATTAACAACTATTGAAGATTGTATGCAGCGAGTAAGAAAAGCATTTCAAAACTTATCACAGAATTCATTTAGAAGAGCTACCCATGAAGAACTAATCCGAAGATGCGAAAAATGTGTGGAGGTTCGAGGGCGGAATTTTGAACAATTATTAAATTAAAATGGAATCATGTTTTTAGTTGATTTCATCTTAGCTACTTTATTTTATGCAAAGTATCTTCAATCCAATTAATAAACATGTTACAGTGTTTAGTGTTATTTTCCGTTTTTGTGGATATCTAGTAACAAATGTACTACAAGTTCCTGATATTACTTTATCGCATTCTCCATAAATAATAAACAAATTCAAAACGTCTTCGTGGGTGTAATTTAAACGCGGTGGTATTTTTTGACATAAGAGAATAATTGCATTACTGATTGTTTCTAATCATGGCTAATTTAATAAAATGTTTACCAACATTTCTTGAATTTCTAAGAAAATCGCAAATATTTCAAAAAGTTGTAACTTAAATCCTCACAATGCTTATATATAAAAAAAGGAATTTAATTTTACATAATTTGATGTAAAAAAAATATAGGGTGTTCCATTTAACCTAAACAAGTTTTCGCGGTTTGAAATTTACAAAATGTAACGTCAAAAATGGAACACTTGGTATACAATTATGAATGTAATTGAATTGTAGAGTACTACTCCCCTTGTGTTCTTTTTACATGCCAAAAAGCAAATGAGTATCTTTTACACGAAGAAAGTTATAAAGGTTATTGTAAACCATCAAATTTTTCTTTAAATGTCACATATCTCTGAAACGGCTGGGTTTAGTCATAAGGTATCCTACATGTTTTTGACTCAGAATTTTATGCTTTTTTTGGAAAACCCTAAAATATGCGGGGTGTTCCATTTAAAATAAGCAAGTTGGTATCTACTTCCGGTATAACCGGAAGTGCCAGCTGCTTGTAGTAGCTTCCTAAATTTTTAAAATTTTCCAGTGCGTACTTTTCCCTATATCGATCGATGCAGTTCCTGGTGAGACACCCCGTATAGTGGGGAACACCCAAATGAAATAAATTCAATCTCAATTATTGTGCATATTTGTAAAAAATCCCAAGACGCGATTTTGGATTCTGAAATAACATCCTGCAACGTACAAATTTATCCCTAAATTCAACCCCCTTCGAGTGGCAGTTGCAACCCCCAAGCTTGTGATACCTCATCTGAAAGGTCTTTTCATTCTCTATTCAAAAATGTTATGGTTTTAATATTCATTGCAAAAATTAACTGTAAAAAAATTTATTCATTTGCTTAACGTAATTCACTATAGCAAACTAAAAGAAACTTAACTTCAGTGTAGTAAATGTTCAAAATGAGTTCCTTGAACGTCTTGGCAGCATCCTGATTGTAAATTAAAATGTCTAATAACGTTTTCCAACATCTGAGGCGTGACCGACTTAACCACATCCGTTATTCTTCTTCTTAAGTCAGCTATATCGCGTGGCTTAGTTTTGTGTACCATGCTCTTCACATATCCCCATATAGAGAAATCTAAGGGCGTAAGATCAGGGGAACGTGCTGGCCATTCTAGCGATCCTCGCCTCAAATATATGTTGCGAAATATTGCCGGACATCGATTCGGCAATGTGGTGGTGCTTGATCCTGCTCCATCCTGCTGGAACAATATTACATGCGCTGGAACTTGTGGGTTTGCTTGAGCAGGATATAAGTTTACCAAAGTTAGCACGACATTATTTTGGAGCAGAGCTAGAGAATTATCTCCATTAAAATTTCCATCAATGAAAAAGGGACCAATGGCATGGTTTCCAACTATCCCCACCCAAACATTAACCTTTTCAGGATTTTGCGTATGAATTCTCTCATCTAGTGAGGATTTTCATTAGTCCAATAGCGACAGTTTTGACGATTAACAGGCCATGAAGAGTAAAAGTGGACTCATCCGAAAACAATACATTTTCCAGTTGGATAACATTGTTATCTAACCCTGGCATCATTCGTTCACAAAAATACGTTCTTCTATCAGAATTGTCTTCACTAAGCTCCTGAGTTGGGGTCAGTTTATAGGGATGCATTTTATTTTATTTTAATACGCGAATAATTGAGGAATGGGAAACATTAAATGCTGAAGCTGCTAGTCGACTTGAACTATGTGGGTTTTCTTCAAACTCAAGCAGATCTAATTTGGTATCGTTACTCATTACATTGGAAGCTTCTTTTTTATCTGCCGTACATGTCCATTTTCGCGAAACTGTTTTTCAATTTTGCTAATTGTACCTTGAGATATAGGCGGCAAATCAGGAAATGTTTCTTGAAATAGGCGAGCAACTTCGTCCTGTGATCGCATTCTATCTCCGTAACCAACCATCTGTAAAATTATTATTTTATGAGTTTCATTTAAATAAACCATGTTTAGAAATTGCAGTTAGCAAAACTCAAACAATACTCAAAACACTGACAACTATTTATTGAGAACTATGACAATTGAAGAGCTAAGTGGATAAAGGTGTTATGTGATATTTTTGAAAATTTTGAGATTTCTTCACAGAGAACTATTTTAACTTATAATCTATCAGTTCAATAAGTTTTTGGGATAATAAACCTTTCCTAAATGCGTTTTAATGTTTGATAAAGGTGTTATGTACATATGGTTTTTAAATAATTTAATGGATAAAGGTGTCATGATCACATACCACCTTTATCCATTACTGTGCGATATTAAACTGATATTACAAATGGCAATGAATAAACGATTTCATGAATCATGTGATGTTTATAAATTGGCTAATATTTGGAAATAGTGCTTATAGCGTTTTAATCCATATATTTATTTCGTTCAATTTCGAAATGGTATGAGATGGTACTAGAGTCGAGATGGTACTTGAGTATCTAATTGCTGTAAACACATTTATACCTTTTGGCAATTCAGCAGAAATCAGTCATATAGTGGCAATTTCTTCCCAGGCAAGTTTAAATAATGTTTTAAAAACAAAACATTATCAATATAAAATGCAATAATAAAATACGAATTTACCAAAGTATTCTAGCAAATTAGTCTGTAAATCAGAAATACTGGAAAGTGACGCTTTGCGGTGTTGATTTTTATGTTGACAAGTAGAAGAGGGCTGGACCGTAGAAATTTTTATGACAAGAGCAAAACTGACATCTGGTATGGCTTCTGCCCACTCAATCTTTTGAAAGAGCATTAAATTGTTTAAGGCAAATCTTGGGAATTCCGAAATTCTTGCGGAAAAAATAATAAGTATGATAATTACGCCAATCAAGTCAAAGGTCATTTGGGTTTGTAAGGTTATCGTTTAAGAATTACAGGGTTCGCTATGCTTACATCTATTGGGTTATCTGTGAAAAATCCCTGCCTACCCAATAAAAATGCTGAAATTACGTCCATGGTATTCAAAATTGTCGTACATCGAAAGCATTTTACCTTTGTCAAATGTGGTTTTACAACCTTGGTATATATACATTGAGGAATACTGAAAAAAAAAACGTTCTTTTTCACATGGACTGAAGATATGGCCAGCCGTGAAAGTCTAGAAATTGCTAGTTGCTTACATACCTTTTCACAAATTTACAATGAATATTTCCAAGAAAAAATCGATCACATTATAATATGGCCCGACTCCTGTAATGGACAAAATAAAAACTTCAATATCATTACACTTTACCAGTTGTTGATTTTAAAGAGGGAATTTTCAAGTTATCGACCATAAATTTTCGGAGGTGGAACATTCATATTTAGATTCAGACAGAGACTTTGGCAGAGTCGAGAAAATTTTAAGGAAACATCAAAACATCTACGTTTCGGACCAGTATCGAGAAATTTTAAGAAATATCAAAGACGCCGTTGTCATAGATATGAAGAATCATTTCAAGGATATTGATGGAATTGCCTCAAAACTCAATTTGTACAACAGGAAGAAAAGCTTGAACAATGAAAAGGTTTATTTTCGCGACGGTATAAAATGGCACTATTACATCACTAGATGAAATGACTCCATTTTACAAAGTCGATATTTTAAAGAAAAGGAATATGCATAAGATAAATTCCGACGGTATTGCTCTAACGGTGTTTATTGAAAACAAGGGCAGCCTAAGTGTAGGAAAACTGGCCAATCTTAAAGAACAATTACCATTCATAAATTAATGGTAAGGCCGTATTATCACAACATACTTGGAAATGACCAAACTGTGGCTCAAAACCGTAGAATTGTCCGACCACCTAAAAATTGTGCAATGTTTTAATAATAATAAAATATGTTTAATTTCTTAACACTTTTATTCACTAATTCCTTATTCATTTCAGAGAAACTTATGAACGGATAAAGGTGTTATGTACATTAATTTTTTAAAATTTTCGAGAATAATGACAACTGACAACTTTAGTTATTTGTCTCTGAAAAGTACATCAAATGTCAATATCATCGCAAAATGCAAGCTATATAGTCGTTATAACAAAAAAGTTCTCGCCTAAAAACTGTCGAGTTAAATTACTCAATAACGTGTTTTTGTGACATAACACCTTTATCCACTTAGCTCTTCAATTATTTATTGCTGTCAATCGCTACGGCGTTTTCAATAAAACTGGCAATGCCAGCATGAAAAATTTTAATGTTTTTATGTCTTCTTTTTAGTTGATAATGTTGAAAAAGAACACTGAAATTGTTTTTGCTAACCTGCAAGAATAAAACGCTATAAGTTTTTATGTTTTTCGTTTGTTGCAGCGAATTTTGTCAAGCCATAGCAATTTTGAATAGATAATGAAAATACCATTCAAATAAGGTATCACAAGCCTCTACTTCACATTTAAAAATTTAGGTGTTGTAACTGCCACTCGAACGGGGTTGAATTTGGGGATGAAATTCGACGTATCTAGGGATTATTTATAAATATGCACAATAATTGAGATACTGAATTTATTCCATTTGGCTGTTACACACTGTATAAATGCACATAACACTGGCTCACTTTAAGGTCCTAAACATCCCGCTTTTATGGTTATAGACAGTTTTAACCACTCAGGACCGAAATATATAATATTTTAAATGTTTTTTGGGAGATATCATCTTATAGTACAATAACTAGAGGTTTTAACTTCGGAATAATACCTTATGAATTATATTTAATTTTTTCTTTGACAATTTAATAGTAAATGCATCAAAAAAACTTTTTGTATTACGCAGGGGCTTACTAATTTATAAGGCGTGGATGTCACCCCACTTCAGAGGGTGGCAATTAATAAAACTTTGGAGCTGAAAAAGAATTAAATTTTGGGAAGAAAAGGTTATATGCAACTTTTCATATAAATAGTCTTTAAGTTGACTTGAAAATTACGATAAAAAGTGGTATTTCAAAATGGTTTTCGTGAAATAGGGGAGGCTAAAACAGAATATGAATCTGTAAAAAAAATTTGCATTTAAAAAACCAAATTTGATCTTGAAGTTCTCCACCAACTTTAAAAAAATATAGCCATCAGATCCCACTTTTTTCTGAAACATTTTTCTCGAAAATTCTTTGTTTTCGAGTTATTCGCGTTTGTCAACTTAAATGCCCCACCCGGTATATAGCAACACCTAGATGCTAATTTTTTATAGTTACTATTATGTATGAGATTATCCCTAAATTTTACATATTTTTTACCCCCAGAGATTCTGTACTATTACTAATAAATATTTTTAGATTCTCCTTATCGCAACGACCTTAGTACAGCCGTTTTAAGATTACAAGAAACTGGCGTACTGACTAGCTTAAAAATAAAATGGTGGAAAGAAAAGAGAGGAGGTGGTAAATGTTCTGTAAGTCTTAAATATGAATAATTAGAGTTGTAAAAATTTTGGCTGATGTTATATTTTTTATAGAGTAAATCAGAAGCTGGAGAAGCTACAGCATTGGACTTGCAGAACGTTGGAGGTGTATTTTTGGTACTCTCTATAGGAGCGATTTTAGGATTTATTGGATCGTTTGTAGAATTAACCCTACATGTGCATCGAAGAGCTCGCGCTGAAAAGCTGTCTTTTAAAGAGGAGTTTAAGAAGGAAATGAAGTTTTTTATTCAATTTAAACAATTCACTAAGGAAGTTACCCTAGGTGCCGCAGACGCTAATAAAAATCAACTGATCAATAGTAATGATAAATATGGTATATAAGTATACTTATTAATTAGTTCAATTATTGTTTTATTTGTTTATTGAAATTGATTATTAATAAAAGTTTTTATTATTTATATTTGATTAAATTAATTCATTCCGATTAGTAGTGATATAAGACTTAAATGGTCTTTCTGTGCTTAATTCTTCAAAACTTGCCTGATTTGAATAAAACCTTAAATAATTCATTTCAAATGCTCTAAAAGTAAAATTTTACTCATTAGGCTTGCTAATTTTACTAAACTATTTTTACAGCCTTCATAAAAGGTTTATGCCTAAATAAATCTATCAAATAAGTATTTTCATTTTTTGATAAGTGTATGAATGTTTTATTAGCACTTCTGAGGGGGTTCAAATAAGAATAATTTATCATACATGTACAATGTGTTCCCGGATGGGATACCGCACACTTGTAAACTTTCTTATTTTTTATTTGCCAAGAAAAAGTTGAAAAAATGTTTTTGCTTGTCTTAGGAAGTCATAATTTTTTTTTTTTTTTTTTTTGATTTCGCAGCATCGACTTCTATGGTCATTTTCATCCATCTAAACTATGGACTTTTAGAGAACTGTGTACAGATGTGCATATATACACATACACAGAAAGAAGGTATATTATAGAAACATATCAAGCTTTAAGTTTTCTACATTGAAGACGAATAGAATATAAGGTGTAGAGGGCCTCGGATAAATACAAGTAGTGGTTTGGACAAACTACATAAAGTAAGTTGAATAAATTACCACATAATATAACTTCACAATTTGTACAGTAGCTTAGTGGCCTTCAAAAAATCAATCAATCTCAGTCCAACCTCTTCTACATTGCTCAGACATTTTGGAATTGTATCTGGTATATTAAATTGTCGACGGGCAATTGCATAATCAACACATTCTAAGAGAATGTGTTTAACTGTTTGTCGCACTTGGCATCTAGGACATCTGGGTTGTCTGGTGTCTAATAGTAGACATGAGGAGGTAAGGCGAGTATGACCAATTCTAAGACGAGTAAGGGCGTCGTCGGGTCAGTTTACAAGAGAGTTTCCTGGGTTTTATAGATGGTTTAATATACTTTAAACTAGTATCATGTTCATTCCACTCAGTTTGCCATACATAATTGAATTTTTCTTCGAGGAATGATTTCATGTCATCAGAGCGGATGGAAATGTCTTCAGAGCTTCTATTATCTGCTGCAGTTCTTGCTGCTCGATCCGCTAACTCATTTCCTGTAATACCAACGTGACCTGGTGTCCAGATAAATACTACCCTTTTCCCTGATTCATGTAAATTGTGAGTCAGAGCATGAATTTGTTGGATGAGTGGATCGTATATAAACATGCATTTAATTCCATCAATGGCGCTGAGTGAATCTGAGTAGATAAGGAATGTGGCATAGTTTCTAAATGTAGCATAGAGCAGCGCCTGCCATATGGCATATGGCTCTGCTGTATAAATACTTGTCCATGGGTGGAGGGTCCATGAGTGCATTTCACTTAAACTAGTGAATGCGCTACCTACTCCTGAATCTGTTTTGGATCCATCTGTGTAAATAGCCAATGAGTCAGGATATTTATTGACGATTTCATTAAAGGTCACTAAAAATTGACGAGGATTGGTGTCAGATTTAGAGTAAGCGGCATTTTCTAAGTGAAAAATCGGACGGTTTAATTTCCAGGGAGGAATCTCACAAAATCCCAAGCGATAAATTGGTGCAAAGGCCTCATCAAGTTTATCTAGAAGCTCTTTTATTCTTACCCCTGCTGGTCTTGTTATTGTACATCTCGCTTTAAATATATCATAGTCGTCTTCATTAAATAATATTGTGTAGTTTGGGTGTTTCGGTTGTGACCATACCATCACACCATAGTTCAACAAGAGGCGGTCTCTTCTTAAGCGTAATGGAGAATCATTGTGAAGGGACGATAATGGGCTAGTCCGAAATGCCCCAATTGCCAGCCTTATGCCTGCGCTATGGATAGTATCTAACACCTTAAGACGAGATCTACGAGCCGCAGAAAAGACTATGCACCCGTAAACCATTTTTGAAAGAACCGTGGATGTGAAATACCTTAGTAAAATTTCTCTGTCTGCCCCCCACTTAATATTTGCTAAGCAACGCATAATATTTAGTGATCTCTTACATTTTACTGCGAGGTAATCTATGTGCGGTCCCCACGTCAATTTCTTGTCGAATATAACACCTAGAAATTTTATTTGTGGCACGACTTCTATGGCCTTGCCATCAATGACCAGATTTGGGTCATTGCGAGGCGTTCTTAAACGACAAAAATGCATGCAATGAGTTTTAGTGGTTGAAAAACGAAATCCTCGATCCTTTGCGTTTTTAACTATGGTATTTATTGCTGTTTGGAGTTTTTGCTCCATTCTGCCCATGTCCTTGACAGAGAGATATATGGTCAAATCATCCACATATAGGCAACTTCCAATGTCAGATTCTAAAGTGGCAGTTATGTCGTTGACAGCGATGGCAAACAACGTTACACTAAGAGTGGATCCTTGTGGAATTCCATTTTACAAAAGTAGCGAGTGTGAACTTTGATTCTCGACTTTTACCTTACAATTTCTTTCTTGTAGAAAACTGCTTATGAATTTTGGTAGGTTTCCTCTAATTCCCCAATCATGTAGTTTTTTCAGAACTCCATATCTCCAAGTCATATCGTAGGCCTTTTCGAGATCAAAGAATATAGCTACTACGTGGCTTCTAGCTGCAAAGCTTGTTTGAATAATATGTTCTAATCGTACTAGTTGGTCTGTGATGGATCTAAACTTTCTGAGACTCCGAGAGTAGGCCATGCGTTTCAATGTACCACATAAGCCTAGCGTTCACCATTTTCTCAAATACCTTACTCATACAACAAGGGTCGGTAGCTTGTTGGGTTATTAGGGTCTTTTCCTTGCTTTAAAAAGATGGATTGTAATGACCTCCCGCCATTTGTGAGGGTACGTCCCTTCTTGCCAGATTTTATTGTATAAATTCAACAAGGCAGTTTTCTGCGAGGTGGGAAGACGTCTTATCAATTCATAAGGAATATTGTTAGCACCTGGAGAGGAGTTTGTTAGCTCTCGCAGAGCTTCCTCGAGTTCGATCATAGTAAAAGGAGAGTTATATGTCATTGTTTCGGTTTCTTCAAAGTTCAGTTCTGTTTCCAGATATTCTTTTACCTGTAGAAACTCTGGATCGTAATTACTTGACTTACTTGTTGTTTCAAAATGCTTTGCTAATATATTAGCTACTTCTAGTGGATCTGTTTTTATTTGATCTTCAACAAGCAGCACTGGTGGAGCAGAACTAGTTTTTCTTCCTTCTATGGCTCTAATTTTCTTCCATATTTCCGCAGTTGATGTTTGGGGATTGAGACCAGATACGTAACTCTCCCAGGAGGACCGTTTGCTCTGCAATATGATTCTTTTTGCTTTTGCACGAAGGCGTTTGAAAGCAATCATGTTTTCTTGGGTGTTAAATCTTTTGAATTTGTTTAGGGCTCTTTTCATTACCTGCCACCTGATATGGGTATACTCAGCTGCGCCGCATTAGTAATATTGTTCGTAATAACTTCAACAGTATCATCAATGTTATCCTCGATATTAATAGGAACTAAGTTATTTTCAAATTGGGTCCAGTTTGCACATTCTAGAGCCCATCTTTTTGGAGTAACGTACCGACATTTGGGTGCTGCGCATTCAATGGAGATTGGGAAATGGTCAGAATGTAGAAAGTCGTCGAGGCGTTTCCATGTTAAAGTATGTGCTATTTGAGGAGAACAGATGGCCAGATCTATGGCAGAGAAATTGTTAGACCTGGAATTTAAGTAAGTTCCTTGTCCATTGTTAAGGACGACTAGATTGTGTTCTTCTGCAAATTCCTCTACTAAACGACCGCGCGCATCGAGACGTTCTGAGCCCCATAAGGGATTATGAGCATTAAAATCGCCCACAACGATGTATGGTCTTGGTAGTTGATCAGCAATATTTCTTAAATCTTGTATTTCCCAGTCCAAATTTGGAAGATATATATTGCAGATGGTCATTTTTGTGGGAAATTCACTTCTGACAGCAATGGCCTGTAGTCTTGTTTGGAGAGGTAAGTTATATACAGGGAGGCGCTCTTTAACGAAAATTGCAACTCCACCTCTAGCTCGCATATCATGGACTACGTCATGTCTAAAGGAGGTGTAACCTCTCAGTGAGAAGCGTTCGTTGACCTTGAAGTGAGTTTCCTGAAGGCATATACAGAATGGAGATATTTGGGTAAGAATATCTCTTAATTCACAATAGTGTGTTTTGCACCCATTACAGTTCCATTGAAGTATTGAGTCTTCTTTTATGGCAATAATATAAAACTCTAAATAAGACGTAATTATACGAATAAATAATAGAAGAATAAAAGTATATGGGACAAAAATGAACTATTGTATAAATAAGTAAATCTATAAATGACGACTACACAAACATAAATAAATAAGTTACTAAGTATATCACGTCTACGTTTCCGAGGCTACATTTGTTTGCACAATTCCCCATGATTCCCCTTTGTTGCAGGGGACACACACACCTCCGTTACGAAGAGGATACGGATTTTATAGCGAGGTTTACTCCCCGGGAGAAGGAGAAGATAGGATATATAGGATAAGGTAGGTAGGAGGGAAGTAAGTTAGTATAGGTCACCGTTAGCGACTCGCTGACGTGGAGCCATCCATCCCTTCGGCACGGTACGTATGACACCTTGAGATTTCGGTTTTTCGGAGGTTTTCTCCTCGGGTAGATAGGAAAAATATTTTAGGTGAGATCGGGATAGGTAAAAGGTATAATAGGAACGGGGCGGTGGGACGGGTGCTCCAGTTAGTCGTCTCTTACGACAGACAGGAGGTTCCCTGGTTCTATTCTAACCCCGATTCCAGAGGGGTAACTAGGGCCATGGGGGCGTCGCTCCCCATATACTCGGGTGGAGTACCCCTTGTGGGTAAGATTATTCAATTATAAAGAAAATATTAAATATGGAATTTAGTTGCAAAATCAGGAAATAAGAATTTTCAGAAAAAAACTCCACAAGTAGACCTACTGGTACATATTTTTATAATCTATTTCTGAATTCTTCATAGAAAGATGAGATCATATTTTCATTTATGGTTGCAAAAGCATCCACAATTCTTTGCTTTAACAAATCTAACGTCATTTTCGAAATCGTTTGCTTATACTTTTTGCTTTAAATACTCGCATAAGAAATTATCCAACGGGGATAGATCTGGCGAACATGCTGCTGCTCCATAGAGGCCAATCCGCCTGTCGTGGAAGCGATTGTCTAACCATTGTCTAACTAGAATTGTAGAATGTGCTGGGCATCCACCTTGCTGAAAAATTATTTTTCTTCCAAATTCTAAACTTTTATTGTCCAGTTCGCCCAAAACAAGCTAATAGTGGTAATTCGGAAATTAGGATTTTCCTGAACCCAGTAGGTACTTACAATTTTGGGAAGAGACTACCCCATTAGTTGTGAAAGTAGTTGATTTATTCGTGAATAGAATGTGCTAAAATTTTCTCACCCATAGTTAACAAAAGTCGACGAGCATCATCTCCAATTTGAAGTTTTTGGGTTTGAATGTACATAATTCGTTGCTGACTAAAATCCTCTTAATATGAGATTTGCTGATACATAAATTTATTGATCCTTCCTTAACAACCATCTTAGTGGTTCTTGTACAGAATCTTAAACTACCAGGGTAGCAGCGTCATCTTCATTTAATTGTTTTTTGTTTATATTATATACATCCCCAGTGGAATAAAATTTATAAATTAATTTACGTACTGTTTTGCGAGTCACTTTAACATCTGGATACTTAAAAATAACAGTTGCCTATTCATAAGAAATATTTCCGATTCCATAGCATTTGACCAAGTAAATCCGTTGTCCCAGGAGTAGCATAATTCAATAATCAATAATAATCAATAATTAATATTTTAATAGAAAATACAAAATACGAATAAATATCTGTTACACTGACATTTACACTAATCCATAGTATTACTTGATATAATCTCATCTGTCTATGAAGAATTTAGAACAAGATTTTAAAAATGCGTACAAGTAGGAAGTCTACGAGCGGAATAGTTTTCAACTTAGTTGAATAAAAAGTTATGTTTTTTTGAAAATTATTATTTCCTTATTTTGTAACCAAACTCCGTATTTAAGCTTTTCTTTATAATTGAAAAAACAATATTTCCTAATTTTTAGAATACCCTGTATAATGTATCTTAAGTCTGAGAACTGTCTATGATTTTCTAAGACAATCAATGGCTTTTTCTCGGCAAATGAAAAATAAGAAAGTTTACAATAGTGCGATACTCCATCCGGGGCACATTGTATAATATAAAACAAAATAAAAACAAAACTATGGAAACTTACAGAAGGAAGAAAAACAAACAACCTTCTGCTAATATCATCGTAAAAGGAACAAGCTTTTTGCCGCCTGCTAGCAGACGTCCTTGAAGGTCCCACATAACTTCTGAATATCTCCTTCTATCGCGATTCATCTATTACTTTTTCATTAAAATATTGACGTCGTGAAAAAAATCAAATTTTAGATCATGTTGAAAATGGCTTGAAATTAGAAAACATATCCCAATCAGCATGGAAATTTTAGATTTGATCTGCGAGGTCTAAGGTGTACAATGCACCAGGAGCGGCCCCAAGGAGGGCCCAAAAATAATTTTCTGTAAAATCTATAAATATTTCTAATACAAATTGTTTAAAATGGAGAATGGAATTGAAAAGATTCTTCGTAAATGTCTTACTAAGTTACCAAGGAAAGCCCCAGAGAAAGCCTAAATACAGGTGTTTGTCAAATTGAAAAATTTTCAACTTAAAATTGTTTAGGATGGACATTGGTACTAAAAAGCCAGCCCAAATTTCTCATCATTGCACCAGAGAAGACTCCAGGGAGCCAAAACGATAGGAAATGAGAAAATATTGTACATCTACTCGTGGCCATTTTTACAGAAATGTCATGAAACCCTCAATTTTAATTATATTCTCGTATTCACTTTAGTCCTATATTTTGATTAAAGTGAATGTTGACATTTTTGACACATCATGTTATGTCTAAAATATCAGTAAAAAAATCGGCTATATTTAAAAGAACCTTGAACCATCTTCAAAAAATTTAGAAAGAAGTTCTTCAAAAATTGACTAACCTTGCACTATTGAAATTTAATTGTTTTTAGTCTCGCTAAATTCATAAGAAAAGTTGATAAATTGTTAAAAGGGAAAGATATTCTATTCACCATCAGCAAGAGCTGCATGTAAGTCATAAAGTGGTAGTTTTTTCACCAAGGGGAAGTTTGGCAATCCTATGAGTGAAAAAAAAAGACACTTTGTGCATGAATTTCGTACAAGTTATTATCTTAAACGTCAAAACACAAATCTATAATTTGACGTTTCTAAATCGAGTATCGCAGGATAACTTCAATTGTTTTCAATGCACCTTTATGATTCGATTAGATGAAAGAGTGAAATAATAATATTTATCGCCAACCGTCAATAAAACCATACATTACCATAGCGATTTTCGGAAGTAAACAAACACTTTATTTTACTGTAAAATAATAGTATATTATGTAATGAGTGTTGTAAGAAGCATATTACGCACGAATGGAAAAGTTAAGCACGATGCTGCGTAGCGGCGAGTGCGTATTTCCATCAGTGCGTAATTGCTTTACAACTCGAATTATGTACTATACTTTACCTACGATCATATTTATTTATTTATTTAGTAAAATCTGAATTTAGTTTACTAGTCAACAATATTATTCAACAAATATTATGTCAGTTTTGACAGCGTTTGAAAATTACGTTGGTGCATTTGTTTTTTTAAACCCGGCGTCAGCGAACTAAGCCACCTATATTTGCATGTCCCGTGCGTTTTGTTTACCGTGCGATTTGTTTACAGTGCGTTTTATTTATAATATGTAAAGTTAAACTTACATAGATGGCAGGTAGTGTGTTTTTTACTATTTACAGTAGTGATCGTAGGTAAAGTATTTTACCTGCCGCATATGCGGCAGATAAAATATTGTTACCTGCCGCAAATATTTATTAACATAGCCATGACTTTGACATTAAACAGAAATCGTTTGTCACTGTCACGCTTCTCACGCCTGTCACAGCTCCACAATAAAAGTTTTCTCGCGGATTATTTATAAAAAATAATAAAATAAGATATACAGTGCACGCCGCCTAAAATTTAAAAGAAGTCTTTGGAACTTCTGCCAGAAAAATCAGCAGAAACATATAATCGTCACTACGACATATTTATGGAATGGTGCAAGAAACACGAAATAAAAAAATACAGTGAAAACGTGTTACTGGCATATTTTTCCGATTTATCAAAGTATTGTCGTTCTTCAATGTGGTGGTATTATTCCATGCTTAAAGCAACCCTTTCAGCAAAGCAAGACGTTAACATTAGTGAATATAGAAAACTTACGGATTTTTTAAAACAAAAAGGAAGAAATCATATTCCAAACAAATCAAAAACCCTTTTACAAGAAGAAATACTTAAATTTTTACTAGATGCACCGGATGAAATCTACTTGATGATGAAGGTAATTTGTGAAACTTTTCAAAACCAATTTGATATAATATAGTCATTATTTTAGATTTGTGTTATGTTTGGAATTGCTGGGGCTTTACGTAATGAAGAACTTTTGAATTTAAAAGTAGGTGACATAGAGCACAAAGATACAATTCTGGTTGTTCATATACCCAAAACAAAGACCAACAAGCCTCGTTTATTTGTGATCACTGCAGATTTTGGCAGTGGAAGTGAAATCCATAGAATTATTTAATAAATACACCACTCTGCGTCCTAAGCAGACGCCCCACGATCGATTTTTCCTAACCTACAGAAACGGTAAATGCACAGTTCAGCCAGTTGGAATCCATACTATTGGAAGTATACCAAGCAAAATTGCCAACTATCTGCATCTGCGAGAACCATCATTTTATACGGGACATTGTGTCCGTCGAACATCCGCCACTCTCTTTGCCAACGCAGGCGGCAGTAAAGAAAATTTAAAACGTCACGGAGGGTGGAAAAGCGACACGATTGCAGAGTCCTATATTGAAGAATCTGTGCTCAATAAAACAAAAATCGCAAAGACGATTTTAGGCGACGGTCAAACTAACAACATAGTTGTTACCAATGATAATTCTACTAAAGAAGATTTACACATTGTTAATATAGATAATAATCCTCAAACATTTTCAATTGACACTCCTTCGATTTCAGGAAATAATTTTACAATACGTCAGGGTGTACGTTCACGTTTAATATAACAAAAAATAAGTAGATTTGTTCTGTATTTGCCGTTTACTTTTTCATAATAAAATGTGATAAGTTATGATATCTCAATTTTTCCAAATTATAAATTTTTACGGTTGGTGATAAAATTTTGTATGCACCACGTCAGTAAAGTGTCTTTATCGAACTCACCTGATACTCGTCTCGCTCGCTTCGCTCGCTCGACTCATAATCTCAGACTTGTTCGATAAAGACTCACTTTACTGACTTGGTACATAAATAACTATTTTCTTCAAACGTCAGAAAAACATGACATTTCTTAACTCATTTCATGACATTAAAGTTTGACTTTTTAGACAGCTCCGTGTTGCCATTAACAAGGGAGTAAAAGTACTTTTTCTGACGCTGTGAGCGGCAGAAATAGTTAATTTACATTACTAGATGCGAAAGTTTACTATTAGCTGTGAGGTGATTTTTGAATGGTCGAGGCGAAGCCGGGACCTTTTAGAAAATACGAAACACCTAAAAGGGCATCGTGTAATGTATGATATTTTTTCTACTACCGAAAGATATTATGGGATTTAATAATTCAGAACTAACTATTTCATGAAATTATTTGTGGTTTTTAATAAAATTTATAGTTTAGGAGGCTATCTGTGAAAATTGTTTCCATGCCAACGAAACATTTACTATCTGTCGTCGAGGTTTATGTTAAACACTTTAATTTCTGGTGGTTTCAAACTAAAATAGAAAAATATGTTTGGCGGCGATGAAGATGGGATACAAGAAGCAGCCAATATTGCTTGTGCCTCGCTTTACTTCAAGAAATCCATAGCAAGGTATTTGCAAACTTATGAAGCGTTAAAATTTGTTTTTTTTATTTTTGTGTTTTGTGTTTTACTTTCGTAGCTAGCAACGCCTTAGCAACCAGGTAAACACAGAATGTTTACTTCCGTTATCGCGCGAGATGCTAGGGTTGCAAAGTTCATTTATATAGACGGTATATTAAAAAAGTAATATCCATAGCAACGTGCATTTTATTTAATACGCCGGCCATGCGATATTAACACAATGCGTTTTTGGTGGTGAAATTTGAGATTTTTTATCCTTATTTTTTTTTTATAGCTAATCGACCTTTGACGAAAAAATAACAAGTTTTATTCGAAGTAAAAGCCACTTATTAATAAAACAATATACTATTTTTACACTTTTTTTTCCACCATTGCCATAATAGTAATGTATGCAGTATGGGGCATACAGTGGGACTTTTTTCCCTTAAACGTCAATACACAAATCTATAATTTGACATTTCTAAAACGAGTATCGCAGGACAACTTTAAGTTGTTTTGCAATGCACTTTTATAATTCGATTAGATGAAAGAGTGAAAAGGTTATTTTTTTCATACTTTTTTTTCACTATTGCCATAATAGTAATTTATGCAACAAGAACAATACTTTTTCACGAATGGGAAGTTTAACACATGGTGAGTGACGCATAGGTGAGTGCAGCAATCCCTTGAGAGAAAAAAGGCACTTTATGCGTGAGTTTCATACAATATTTTTTCTACATTTTTCCATATTTAGATATAGTATATTGTGTATTTAGGTGTGAAAGCAATACATTCCCGGACGACGATGCAAATTGTTGGCCGAGGCGCTAGCCGAGGCCAACAAGCATCGAAGTGCGGGAATGTGCTTTCACACCGAAATACACATACTATTTTTTCTGAAATCACAATCAATATTATTATCAATTAAGGAATTTGTATTAATGCATAGCATTTCTTCATTACAATCTAACTGCTTACTAATAAATACAATTTTAATGTGAGTTGGTTTGTCTGCGTGTATTTATTTACTGTCTAAAATATACATAAAAAACCGTACGGGAATGTTACTTTCCCGGCCTAGGCCGGGAAAGTAACATTCCCGTACAGTTTTATTGATCGTTGCTTGGCAACGGATCTTTTCCGGTCTGTTTTCTGATAGTTTCTTAGCAACGGACTAAAATACTGGAATTGTGCATTTTTCGATCTGAAATCACGCCGAAAATGTAGACATTGCCGATCGATTTCAGAAAAAATACATTTCATAACTAACTTAAACGTCAAAACACAAATCTATAATTTGACGTGTCTAAACCGAAGATATTGAGACAGCCTCAATTGTTTTCCAAGATTTTTATTTCTCAATATTTTAAGGGAGACACATCCGTCGATAACGATGAAAGAGCCAAAATTTGTGTTGAAAAATTTCACATACTAAATCAAATAATCGAAAAATAATCGAAGATGCTTTTTTATTAGAAAGTTGTATAATGATTTAGATATCGGGGCATAATATGTGACATATTAGTAAATTTCTCTCTTTGAAGTAAAATTTTAAATAGAAATATAATTACTTTTAAATTGTCGATACTACAAGTAATATTTACCAACTTTATCTATTATATCTGCGACAGCATAAAATTAAGAACCCTATTATATTTGTCTATCTTAATTTATCCAAGGTAATTTACAATAACGAGCAATAGTGAATTCTTTGTGTGAAAATAAACGTAAAATTTCTAATGTTCTTCGTTGAGGATTATAACAATTCAAGAGATGCTTCAATTTTGGAATAGTAATTTATAATAAAAATCAATATATTTTATGAATTTTATTGAAGTAGGTTAGGCTTATCTAGTCAACTTTAGTTCATTAATGATTTCAAAGTTCATAACTTGGCTTGCCAATAAAAATAATTTTATTAATTAATCTTATTAGTCGAATAAAAAAAAACATCAAAAATACGAAATGCAATCTGTATGTTATCAGGAAGATACAGTGAAGTTTTGTACAATGTGGGGGGAGCGTTTCTTGGACATTAAATTTTAATTTTGAAAAACGAGTTTTTGCCTCGTTTTTTTTAATATCTCCGGTTCTGTTCAGCGGATCAGGCCAAAAAAGAAATAAAAATATTTGTAAATAAATTATGAATAAAAGTTCATAGATCCAAATCCGATCTGTTATTTTGTTTTTTTTTGCAAAGAAATAAAATCTAAGAAAATTTCTAATTTTACATAAAGCGAAATTACTAAAAAATAAATAATCGTTTTTAATGAAACTTGGTGAAATTATAGGTTTTTACATCTAGTAAACTATTATGGAAAATTACAAATTAAACCGAGATTTTCGAAAAATTTTTGAAGCTTTATAAAAACTACCATTTAGTCACACGAACTGGCTATCGGGCGTTGCTGAATACACGATAACTCTTGGCATAATAATTGTATATGTCGAATAGCATGGTATGAAACCTCCATTGAAATTAAGTTATACAGGGTGATCGCCAAAAACGTGTAAACTCTCTTCGCAGTAAACACTAGCTGGGATAAAATACGTGAAATATACGCTCTAGTTATATAATTTTTTTTTTAGTATGATAATTATAAGTTTATGATCTATCACGTTATGATTTTTCATTTTTATTATATTTATGATATACTAAATTTCCACTAAAGGTAGAAAACTTGGACTTAAAAAACATTTTAAATAAATTGTCAAGATAGGTACGTCATATACGTTAAACAACAACTAACAGATACTTACGACATGTATAAATTATTTATATAAAATATGTTGGTCATAAATCACTAGTAAACATATTTCCTTTAATTTTCTTTTGGTAATATCAATAACATAAATTTTGCTATAAATTTTAATCTTTGGTATAAAATACATTGTTCATTAATAGTCCAATAAACATCAGAACGTATAAAATGAGTGAAATATATGTTCTAGTTCTTTAAAAATGATTTTAGTACAATAATAAGTTTACATAGCATACCACTTTATGATATTATGTTTTTATTATATTTATAATCTACTAAATGTTCACTATAGGTAGAACATTTTGATTTAAAAGACGTTTTAAATAAATTCTCAATTTATGGGTACATCATACACGTTAAATTAATATTTAGCATAGACTTCATACATTTACTGAATGTGTTAATTATTTATATAAAATACGTTGATCATCAACCACTAAGTGGGACTTCAGCAAATAGTAACAAACTTTTCGATGCAAAACTGGGACACGACTTGACAATAATACGAAACCTGGAGTGAAACTGAGGGCAAGACTGTCTGTCTGTTGGTCTGTAACTTTTTTGTGCGCACGATTACTCTGAAACCGTTTAAGATATTGACTTGAAATTTTTACACGTATGTACTTTAACAGGATCTGGAAATAGATTATATTTGCATCTTATTCCGTTGAAGGGTTGAGAGGTAAATTGGGGTAAATCGGAAGTAAATAGGTAAATCAAGTAGGTAAGAGTCCATAAAATTGGCATTTAGTATATACAAGAGAAGCTAAGGCCTCAAACATTTTTTTGGCATTAGCCATCCCTATTACCACCCACCCCGTTATTAAAAGGGATGAAAACATATGATTTAGTGTGTGTACAAGAACCAAAAACCTCAATTTTTTTTTGTTCGTCCACCCCCACTACACCCCACTATAATAATAATAATAATAATATTTTATTCACCATTTAAGACACACAAAGCATATATGGCAAGTCATAAAATGAAGAAATGTATGTATAGAGTACAATTTATCTAGAATTATAAAACACAATTTAATGTATAAGCACACTAAACATTTTAAACATAAATATATACATATACAATATATAACAAAAACACGAGTAAAATGGTCAATACAACTACATGGTGACATGATCAAGACAAATACATAATATATACACAACCTTAAGGTTCTCTATTTAAAAATTCGTTTATGCCGTAAAAACCTCCCTTCAGCAGTAAATCTTTTACGGCGCGTTTATATCTAATGAGGTTAGTAATGTTCCTTAAGTCTGATGGCAAGCTGTTATATAAAATAATACAGTTATATTTGAGAGAATGTTTATAGTTTGTTGTACGATGTTTTGGTACACTTAATAGTTCTCCATTTCGGGTGTCATATCTATGATACTGATTCCGCTTTACAAAGAAGTCCATATTTTTTTAACATAAATTAGACATTTATAAATAAAAACACAAGGGGTAGTTAATATGTTTTTGTTGATAAATGTATTTCGGCAGCTTTCATTGTAATGTAATTTGAAGATTAATCGAATAATTCTTTTCTGACATATAAATACCCTATCTGGCACTCTGGCACTCTGGCACTACCTTAACATATTATATTATATGATATATGAGAGTATGCCAGAGCATGATAGGTATTTAAAAGACCTGTTTAATCTAAGCTATCCCTATATTGCAATATAGCAAAGAACGCCTTATTTAACTTTTCACATACATGCTTTATATGCACATCCCAAAGTAAGTGGTAGTCAATATAAGTACCTAGCAGCCTCGTACCGTGTGATGACTCAATATTGTCATACATGATGATATTATTTGGCAGAGGCCTCTGTATCGTAAAATTCATAAAAACGGTTTTGCTATTGTTTAATATAAGTTTATCTCTTTGAGCCCATGTACTTACTTCCTCCATAGTCTTATCAACAATTGCTTGGAGCTCCTCAAGCGTGACCGTTAGATCATCAGCAAATATTGTTACATGGCCTGAAGTAATATTTTCAGGAACGTTGTTGATATACAGTAAAAAGAGTAACGGCCCCAGTACAGACCCTTGCGGAACTCCAACATCAAGATTATGTGTTTCAGACTCGTATCCATTTAATTTTACTTTTAATCTTCTATTTTCCATGTAAGACAAAATCCATGTTAATAATGTTCCCCTTATACCAATGTTGTATAGTTTAGATTTAAGCAGTTTGCTATCAATTATATCGAAGGCCTTTGTTAAATCGAACATTAAAGATATAACGTATTTACCGGTATCCAGAGATTCATACACATATTCTAAAAAGTTGTAACAGGCTGTTTCAGTGGACTTTCCCTCTCGAAATCCATGTTGTGCTATAGTCAGAATTCTGTTTTTTTCACAATATGAGGCAATTCTATCATATACGATTCTTTCAAATACCTTAGATACAACACTCAGTAAAGATATTTGTCTGTAACTTTCTATTTCATCAAAAGGGCCTTTTTTATAGAGTGGTACAACAATTGATTGTTTTAGTATATTGGGAAAATGACCATGAATTATTAAAAGATTAAATATATATGTTAAATAATCCACTATACTACATTTAATAGTCTTCAGTAAAAATGCAGTTAAACTGTCAAACCCTACAGATTTTTTGTTCTTTAATTTGTCAATAGCCTTATTGACCTCATCATTTGTGATTAGTTCAAAAAACATAGATTGGTCCCTGCATGCAGAAGTGGTACAAGGTAAGGACATATTTAAGCCGAAATGTTGCTCTAATTTATTTTTGGCTATTACAGAAAAGTGACTAGCAAATGCATTAGTAATACTATTTTTATCACTAATATGTTCACCATTATGCTCCAACGTTGTATTATTATTAATATATTTTAACAGGCCGTGTTTCAATTACCAACTGAATTACATTTCCAGGTACAGTACATACAATTTATAAACGTTGATTTGTGCTGACATTTGTCACGATAATAAACGTTCTTTACCGTTATTTGACGTATGGTTTTTCATCATATAAAACGTTTCTTAGACTTATTAATGTTTACTGGGTTGTTGTATATAACTGTTTTATTAGAACTTTAGAATGATATACTCTACGGCTTTTAATTAAGCATAAAAACTGTAATATAAAGTATGACTTTCAAGTTTAAATAAACTTTTCGTAGGTGGTAGACCAATTTAACTTATAAAGGCATAAATTCTTTGAATTTAAAAACGACTGAGAGTTGCAGACAGACGTCGATAATTGCTAATGCCAATTTCAACAATACGTGTTCCCATAAAATATGAATCAAATAGATATTCGCAGTCGGCCGCGTCTGACTGCAACTTCTGCTCGTTTAATTTTCTATACTTTATTATTTCGTTGCACCAATTTTCTCAAAATAATGATTATATAGTTATATAGTTAATCATTATTAAATTTTATCAGCGTACTTCGCTGGTTACATTTTTTGAGACTGTTTTATCTTTCTTTTACTTAAGAACAAAGAATTATGCAACAAAAATATATAAGAAGAAAGAAAGTTATTTTGATACGTGATATAAATTATTATACGACGGTGCCGCTTCAGGTATATTTATCTGCTATTTCCTTTGATTAAAATACCGCTCATTTCTAGTTCTACTATCCACACTTATTGCTCAGACTTTAAATGTTGATTCCAAATTAGTTTGTAGGTTATGTTGATTAATACAAAAATTACCAATAAATTGGAGATCAAAGATCATAACGTTCAAAGGCTGCGTCAGAAAATTCACAGTTTATAAGTTTTTTCCCAATATTTACAACAGTTCAAAGAACCGCATGAGGGACCGTGTTTATTAGAAGTTTTTTTTTTAATTTTATTACTACTAACAAATATACAAATTTTCTGTACCACCCTCTATACAGGGTGTTTCAAGTATGCAGTTATTAATTTTTAGGGATAATTCTATGTCAAAAAATATCTTTTAAACTTCCTAAAAACGTGGGTCCGAATATCCCTTCTAAGAAAGCTATGGGCCCTTCTGAAGTGGGCACTCATAATTGGAATGTACCTTAATATCTCAAGAACCTTTTGAGCTATATTGAACAGTTTTTGCACGTGATCTGATATTAATAATGGTCTTTACTTTATGTTATCTATCAAGAGTGATCAATCGTGAGAGCGCAAAATGGGAAGGGGGCTTCCTTTCCCCCTCCAAACTTTTTATGTGTATTTTTTGTGACTGATATATCTGGTAGGTAATAAATAATACACAAGAGCTCGTCTTTTTGTCGGGCAAATTTTTTTTGACAAAAATCTGTTTTCCCATAAAAATTATTCGAGAATTAAAGGCATGGGAAAATCGCAACTCGAAGTGGAGCGATTTTTCCTATGTCTCTTAATTTGAGCAAAATTTTCATGGAAAATTATGATAGGTCACTCAGAAAAAAAATTACCCGAGTAGAAAATCAACCTCATGTGTATTACAGAAGATTAACATATGATTAAAGAATATTATCTAAAATAATTATTAGAACAACAAAACTATTTATTTAAAGTTTAAAAATAACAATTTGTAATAAAAAATAGAAACTTTTTCTAACTTTCTCTTTTTATCATCAAACATATTCTTTGCATCTATATGAAATAAACAATTATTATAAACAATACTATTACATTTAGTTTTTTCTTCATGGTTTCATGGTTAATATTTTCTTGTGCAACATCACCAAATCGCTTTTCGCATTCACCGTGTGTAGAAGAATTAAGATGACAACGCGAAATGTCAGATTTTAATCATTTCAATGACTTTTTTTAGTCTGACGCATGGCTACTACGAAAAAAATAACATATATTTTTCTCGATTTTTTCCACTGACCAATAGCTGTTTTTCTTACTTTAAAAAAATTTTATTGGTCGATTTTCTTGAAAATGTACCCTTTGATTGGTTAATAAAATAAGAATATATTAATCGGAATATGATTCCTTGGTCAAAAATACAGAATAAATTTTATCTTGTTATAGCGATGTAGGGCTAACCGTTTCCGAGAAATATGAACCTAAAAAACTTGTGCATCCCAGGCTTCTAAAATATGAAATAAAGATGTCTCACTCTCCCGTGTAATTTGGAAAAATTTCTCATTTCAACAGTGATCAACCTATGAACTTCTCAATTGCTCAATTTTGTTATTTGGAAAATCTTACAGAATAAAAAAACAAATTCTATATTTTGGTATTTGTTTTTAGGTATTTTCGAATAAAATGTAGAAAGTCTCTACGAGTATACACAAATTAAACCGACATTCAATTAGGTACGAAATCATTCATTTCAGTTGTCTCAAGTTGTATCACAACCTGGTATATTGTTGAAGTTGATAAAATATTATACCTGTAATTTAAAAGTAATTATATTACAATTTAAAATTTTCCCTCAAAAAGAGAAACCTACTAGTAAATATCAGTACCAGTACCAGTCGTAAATATTTTGTATATTCTATAAGATCGTTGAGCTTATTTAAATAATCCAATATAAAAATGAATTTCTTTTTGGAATTTCTTAGTCATTTTAGTGCATCTGATATATTGCATATGTATGGAGACGGGGCTTTTAAAACTTCAGAGGAAATAAAGCTGGCTGACTTTGCGATAAACTTTAAAATCATTTTTGAATACAATTATATATCATCTGAAGATCTAAACGTATATAAGCATTTACAAGTGGTTTTGGATACAATTAGAGCACATCAGAATCTAAGTAGATCTACAGTTTTAACTGAAGTTGAAGAATTGTCTAGGTGTCATACTGTAGAAGAAGTCCATTTTATTCACTTTATAAAGCATAACGAATATGAGAGAAACGTGAGTAAGTTCAATATATTTGAAAGAAGAATTGGTTTTGAACTCAAACATGTAGAAGAGAATATGCCCTCGCTTATATGGTTAGAGGTAAGCAAAATAATATATTTTCTAAAATAATTTTTTCAATACTTATGTATTCTTATTTCTTAATATTTATATCAAGCTTTAAGAGGATTGCATTTTAATATCATTATGTTTAATTTTCTCAATGTTTAAATAACTTAAGAATATCTAAACATTGTTTAAATATATACAGGGCGTCCCACTTAAAACTCCCAGTACCATTTTCTCGATAATTAAAACAGATATTTGAATTCAGTACAAGGTGTTCACTAGAATATACAGGCGTTTCAGAAAAACTACAAATAATTTCAAGCTGAAAATTTAGAAAGAGCGGTTTTCACTGATGCTCTATTTAACGAAAATAATATGTGACACTTCCGGTTATACCAGAAGTCGACATCAATTTCCTTATTTTAAATGGCATGTCTTATATTTTATGCCTGACTCGAATTCTATTCATTATTATAAGGTAACTTTCAATATTATTCCCTATTTAAAAAAGCCAGTAGTTTTTGAATTATTTCGATTTTTATGAAATCTGATGCGAAAACTACCCATAGTTGGAATTTAGTAACCTTTGCTATGGTAAACTCCGATAACCAATTTTTCTCCCATATGTCTATGAGAGATGGCGCTTATGTGGGCTCAAGCTACAAATGCCCCAAAATATACAGGGTGCCCAAAAGATGAAGTCCTATTTCGACAACATAATGTATTTTATAATCCTGTTCACTTCCCTCTTTTCTCACCTCTCAACTTATAAGTGAATTCCCTATAACTAAAATGTACGGTGATTGGGTTATTTAAAGTTATTTAGAAAAATGGTTAAATTAACAGCAATATCGACAATAGTGTACCATGGAGAACACAATAATTTACAACAACTTTGTAAAAGAATCACAACAGATTCATTAAAGTTGCTTAAAGTGCTTCAGGGATGGTAAAAGAGTTATTCGTGTCTTGTACTCTCTCTATCGAAAAAAAAAAAAAAAAAAATTAAATGTGCAGAAAATACACATACATCATTTAATACTGGAAAAAGAAGATGATTCCATGACCTCCACTCAGAAGGTAGTATACAAAACCAACTTGAGAGAAAAATTTCAAGCATTTTTCTGTCTAAGTGAGCTATTAAAAGCAGTGTATAAAACACAATGTGAAATTTGAATAAATTAATATCTACAACAAAAACAATTCAACAAAACGTTAAGAGCAAAAAATATTAATAAATTCTTATATATTTAAAATAACAAGAAAAACCAACATTTAATTTTTTTTTTGAGAAAAAGACAAAGAGAGAGCGAGAGAGAGAAAGTACAAAACACGAATAAATCGAACTTTTTACCATACCTGAAGAACTTTAAAGAATGCATTGAGATTCCTTTACAATATTATTGTAAATTACTGTATTCTGTAAGGCACAACTAACGTCCAAACATTATTTCCATCATAAATATTTTTATGGTGATCATCTAGTATATTTTTGAAGTTCTGTTAACTTCATGCGAAACATTATCATCCGTCACATTTTTCCATTAAATTTTTTAAAAAATTTTATATTTTTCTTGGTCAGTTTAGTTCAGTAATATAACAATTTATATCGGAAAAAAATTATAAAGTTTTGAAAATTGGTAGAAATATTAAGGATAGCATAAAAATTAATAAACCGAAAAATTCCCACCCCTAAATAGTGTGCGTCGTTTCCACCCCCATTTTGAAGATTTCTAGATTATCTTGAGAACGGTGCACTTGATAAAAATACCTATGTATAAAATTATATTCCCTATAAAATTATCTACCAAAAACGTATCTGCAATTAGTTTTTTTTCATAAAATTAATAGTACCGTGGGAAATGATGAGCACACATAAGGGTTGGTTCCAGTTAACAAAATAAATTATAATCTTTACTATAATCTACTTTAAAGTTCAATGCTTAACGCAATAGCAGTAACTGCTAAACTCCACTTAAAATTATAATAAATGTAGCGCTTCCACTTCTCACCCCTAAAAAATATCGCAATTTTCAAAGAAGCGAGAATGTTGCATATTGTGCTTGTTGACACCCCCTCTTTTTACATGGTGTCCCCTGAATACTTAATCCACTAATTATCAGAAGGTTACCTGCGTTAATTAATCTTTGTCGTCTTCCATAGATTCGACATTCATGCATGCTTGTCCGTGGCAAAGGTAATACTTTGTGGAGCAATGTAAGCCTGCTCTTCTCCAACTTCACCGGTTTTCGCACCCTAATTTACATAAACAAGGAATTCGTTTTAAAACAGATTCGTTTTGTTGTCCTAGTTGAGGTAACATACCGCCGAATTTTTTCCATCCCCAGTCAGTAGCTTCTAGCATAACGTTTTTCCATGTTTCAAATTGGTAAAAAACGCGATATCAGTGTTGCCGAGCAGCAGCAGAAGTTGGTGGTAATATTGATAACATTACAGAATTGTTCGCTTTGCCAACAAGTTTATTAAAAGTCATGAATCTGTATACATCCAGACTTTTCTTGCGGAGGTAGAGTTGTATAAAGCTAGAGCAAATCGCTCTCCTACGTCTACAATTTCTTCATGACTATCTTTTCATTAATGACTATCTTTTCATTAATAAAAGTTTGCTTAATGTCTTGTAAGTCATCTCTTTTATTAAGCACATTGATTGCAATAACCTTTCCTCTGAAAAAAAAAAACGCTGAGGTTGTGTCGCCACCGATAATGGCGTATGCAAATAATATTGTTTCTTTACAATTTTTTTCAAAAGTTGAGGATTGTAAATCTTGTAAACTGTAAATCCTTCTGCTGGTATTACCTTGTCTTTGTCGGAGGGGAAAAAAGCAATAAGAAGGACTAGCAGGTCAATATCTTGCCCTACGACAACAGCTGTGTCGCAATTACAACATTTTTCTATAGCAGTTTGTTCTGTTAACATTAAATCGGCGTCGTCCGCAGCAACAAACACCTCGATTCCTTAATTCCTAAATTTTTCCACTAGTTCTGAATCATACATTCTTTGTTAAACAAATTACTAAGGAACTTCTGCTGAGTTTCAGAAACAATAGTGTTTTCATCAAATATAATTTCAGGACAGGTTCTTTGCAATACCCGCCTTTGTCGTTCTAGGCTCTTCGTGCTCTTTGCATTATCCACGACAGTTACTCTATTACCGTAATGTTTTCTTATGTAACTAACGTAAGCGTTGTAACGTTATTAAATTCTCCTTTTTTTGGCCATATTACGCAGCGAAGCAAGTATCCTCCATCAATTACATACTCACTGTTTTCGAAAATATGATCACGTTCTGGAACAGTATTAATAATCTGGTATAAAATTGCCTTGTTAGTTTTTCTCATTATGTCTTTATCATCGAAGAGAAAGAGATACTGAAGCCAGTTCGAAATTAAAGCACGTTTTTAACTCCAGACTCGAATGAATTGTGCAAATCATTCTTTAAAAAGTGCGATATTTTTTTAAGCGTGAGAGGGTGGAAGCACTACATTTATTATAATTTTACGTGGAGTTTAGTAGCTACTGCTTTTGGGTTAAGCATTAAACTTTAAAGTAGATTATAGTAAAGATAACAATTTATTGTGTTAACTGGAACCAACCCTTATTTCCCACGGTACTATTAATTTTATGAAAAACATTGTAGATATGTTTCTGATAGAGAATTTTATAAGGAATAATTTTGTATTTAAGTATTTTTATTGAAAATTGCACCGTTTCCGAGATAATCTAGAGAACCTCAAAATGGGGGTGGAAACGACGACCTAGGGGATGAAGCACACTATTTGCTGGGAACTTTTCGGCTTAGTTATTCTTATGCTATCCTTAACATTTCTATCAATTTTCTAAACTTTATGAATTTTGTGCGATATATTACAATATTAACTGCTATATTACTGAACTAGTTGTGTTAACTGCATGAGAAATATCCTCCACCACATTTTTTTTCGTTATTGTTTTAGGGTGACCCTTGTATATTTTTTTAAATATTATTCTTCCTTGGCAAATATTTTAATTACATGCCAAATATTATTGCCCTCCGTCATATTTTTCATTATTATTTTGTGGTGACCACGCGGTATATTTTTCAAATTTTTCTTCCTTGACAGTTGTATTCACAGATGTATGCGAAATATTATCATCCTACGTTACATTTTCTTCCTTAATTATATTTTTATGGGGACCACCCTGTATATTATTGAATGGAAGCATATGCCATTCCTTTGTTGGCAGCAGCGCCAAGTATCCACCAAATATTATTCTTCTCCGTTAATTGATTTTGTAGCTGTAGCGCCAGCACACAGACAGATGGACATCAGACTGACAAGCAGATAGACAGATAGACAGACGGGCAGAAGCGAGGGAAGTAAAAAACGAAAAATAAATGGTTTGGCCACCTAAACTGTGATCAAATTAGGAAAAATATGTATAAGTGTAATAAAGAACTTAATGTTCAACAAACTTACCTAATTTTAATTCAAAATAAATTTAAAAAATTGTAATCATTTGCCTATACTTACTGAAAATTATCTTTTAATTAATTTCAGAATGCTCTTGATGAGTTACTAAGTTACGTGCTAAGAAATTTCGAGGATGGCGACCGAGTTGGCGTTGTAATAAAGTACGAACACTGTGAAGATCAAATTGCTGCTTTTCCAATAAAACCAAAAAATCAGCTGAGGACTTCCATTATTATTGACACTTTAAGCTCCATAATAACAACTAGGAGTTCCTTCTTCACTGGGCAGAGGATGAATATGCAAGTAGTCAGAATACGTCTTCCCGTGTTCTATAAGAAACTAACGACAGCAGGTGTTATGATATGTTCAGGAACGAATTCGCAGTTTTAATTTAAAAATTAGAATTGTACTGAAATTTAAATAAAAATATACCTTTGTATCCTTCCTTGTCAATCGGAATTTTAAATTTGTTAAAATATGTCTACACAATTACTTGACGCTGTATAAATATAAATGATCAATGCTTCAGGTGTTTAAATGTTCATATGTTTGAAAATTTTAACCGGAAATCTATGTAAGTGATTTGAAATTTTTGTATTTAAGTAAAAAGAGATGAACACAATAATTAGTGTTACTAATTTAAACACAATTGTTGGAATCCATGTCTAATATTCAATTGTTTTTTAAAACTGCAAAATAAATAAAAAATTTTAAGTTTTAATTTTTAATTATTTCACAGATGAAATTAAATTTACACAATATACCGGGTGACACAGGATATATAAAACACCCCGTAGCATGTTTATTTAAAAAGATATAACTTTGAAATTTGGTATACATATATAATGTCTGATTGTCTTTTTTTGATACAAACAAAAAATTTTTTCCACTTCCGGCTTCACCGGAAGTGACATCTACTTTGTTATTTTAAATGGCACCCTGTATATATTTTTTTCTATCTGATTCTCCTTAAATTCCTCTTTTCAACTATGCATAGCAAGGTGGCATTTTTTTTAAAATGGCTACTGAAAAACATTTTGTTGACTATGGTATGAAATGTAGCGGTAATAATGCTTAGTGTGCTGCAAAATCAAAAGAATCGTGGTACACAATTTTGTGCTTCATATTTGTTTTGTTCTAATCAGTAGCCGAAAAGACTTTGTGCAATTTTTATATTAAAGAAAAATCTCTAGACTAAATCCACGAAATCATAAAAACTAAGATAGAAACACTAATTTTAAATTTTATCCATTTGTAAAATATTTAATCATACTTCACTTTTACCAATTAGATGGCCCCCGAGGTGTTCGGATTTTACGCCACTTGATTTTTTCATATGGGGCCATCTCAAGGAATTAGTTTATAAAACTCCACTGCAAAATAGGGAAGACTTAAAAATGAGAGTTAGGTTAGCAATAAATGAGATTACTGAATTATTGCAGTTAGAAAATGTGCTTAGAGGTACTGTTACAAGAATTCGACGCTGCAGGGAAAATAATGGCCAGCATTTTGAGATTCTTCGAAAACTATTTTATTTAAAAGCAAGCAAAATTAGACATAACAATGAATTGTATTGGGTAAAAGTGAAAGATGAATAAATATTTTACAAATGGGTCAAATTTAAAATTAGTGTTTCTATCTTAGTTTTTATGATTTCGGGGATTTAGTCTAGAGACTTTTATTTAATATAAAAATTTTAGAAAGTCTCTTGGGCTACTGATTAGAACAAAAGAAATATGAAACACGAAATTGTGTACCAGGGTTATTTTCATATCGCAGCACATTAAGCATTAATTACCGCCACATTTCATACCATAGCCAATTTAACTTAGAGCAATAAAATGGTTTTCAGCAGCCATTTTAAAAACTAATGTCATCTGGCTATACATAGGTGAAAAGATAAATTTAAGTAGAATCAGATAGGAAAAAAATATATACAGGGTGCCATTTAAAATAACGAAGTAGATGTCACTTCCGGTGAAACCGGAAGTGGAAAAAATTTATTGTTTATACCAAAAAAAGCACAATCATGCATTATTATAAGTTTACCAAATTTCAAAATAATATCTTTTTAAATAAACATGCTACGGGGTGTTACATATCTCCTGTGTCACCCGGTATAGTACAGGGTGACCGGAAAGTGAATGGATCAGCTTAACCGTAGCTTCCTGAGATCAAATAGGGCCGACTGAACTAAATATACTTTAGTCCAAAAGCGCTTCCTTAAAAAGTTATAAGGCCTTAAAACAATTTTTTTTTTTAATTATGTAATTGGCAAAATTCAGAAATCAAACAACTAATCAAGCTGAAAATTGGTACACATTATAAGTATTTCTGCATATCGCAGATGGTGCTGTCGGTATATTTTTTGACATATTTTTTATCATAACACTCCAGCCATACTAGAGAAAAATTATTAAGAAAGATTAGAGTGGAAGGAAATAAAATGAGAAATAACATTAATTATTTTTTTTTATTAAACAAACTTATGGGAAATGCTATCGAAGATTCAACGATATGATGCACGGAGAACTTTCTTTAAATGTCTGCAAGTGTAACAAGAATAATTAGGAAAATTAGGTTTGATTTAAATGGTTAACCCTTTCAGGCACAGAAAATCATGCACAAAAATAGCCTTTGCAGTAAGGGATATTTTGTTTTAATTCATCTGTTTTTTTTTTGTTATTGGGGATTATTAAGCAATAAAATATACTTTAGTTGCGTTTGTAGAGATTTATTTTTTGTTCTAAGTAGGTACTTTGGGCACTTTGGCGTGGTACCCATATACATAGTATACATTACAGTGTACACAGTATATACAGTGTATACAGTCCACTATGCATATACAATATGCGGTACGTAATTTGTACCACCATGCATTAAACGAGTCAGTTTGCAAGGTTCAAACGGTGTACCACCATGCCTGAAAGAGTTAAGGGAATTTTTTAAGCTTATGACATTTAACCTCTTTAAAAACGCATAATTTCATAAGGTTTCAATTTGCCACACGATAACTTGATCGAATATTATGTAGCACGATGGCTCTTGGCATGCGCTAAAATATTTAAGTGCAATTTTATTGAATATGGTGCATCTTATCGACATGAAACAAGCAGACCTTATTTTTGTTAAATTAGTTTTTGTATCATAATATTTAGTCATACAGACTCAAAATAATGATAATAAATTATGATAAAAAATATGTCAAAAATGGCGACAGCGCCATCTACGATATGCACAATAATGTTCGGATTCCCCTAAAATATATGTGTACTTATTTTCAGCTTGAATAGTCGTTTGGTTTCTGAAATATGCACATTACGAAATATAAAACAAATTGTTTTAAGGCCCTAATAACTTCTTAACGAAGCACCCTTAGACTAAGGTATGTTTAGTTTAATCGGCCCCATTTGACCTCATCAAGCTATGGTTAAGCCGGGTCGCTTTACTCTTCAGACACCTTATATGTTTTACTTCCATGTTCCATGTTCCGAAGAAGCAGGGTCGAAGTATCTCATACGAGATAAGGTCAGATTCTAATTATACTATGTTTAAAACTTAAAGAAAATTAGTTTTCTGCATGTGGGATGTGCCGCAAAAATTCATCGATTTTAAATTTGTTTTTAAATGTTGGTCTTCATAAGAACTTCAGACTTATTGACCTTTGTGCCAATCCAATTGCATATTGACGATTATTTATGTGTATGGTTTAAGTAACATTTATTAAACCGTAACCAATTAGTTAAGAATTCAACCTCTTCCAACAAATTAGATACATCTGAATATTCTGTTCTTGATCCAGTTTTACTTTCGTTACATATTACTGACCTGACTGACACTTATATTAAAGGAAAGTTATTTACTGATAACACTATTGCATTGTGGTGTAGCAAACATTGTAATATCCTTTAGGAACAAACGGGTTCTGATAGTATAGTAGAATAGTATAAGTATAGTAGTATATATAAGTAAGGTCAAATATTCAAATATACATCCTTCAATAGAGACATCATTCTATAGACTCATGCTTCAAATCCAAGACATGAACTGAACATTTGGCCCCCACCATATATGCCCACCCCTCCGAGGAGTCGTGGAAGCTTGTCGTGGTGGAGGGGCTTAAGTAACTGCAATGATTTTGAGAGCGATGCCGGCTGGAGTCTTGTACTCCTGGCAGGGTCACCCATGCCGGTAAGGTCAAAGAGGAGCGGCGAAAAACTAAGGACGACTCAACCCAAGCCAAGATGGAAGAGGGCTGAGTGGCCGCAGGGTCAAATGCGGTCGCGAACGTTTCCCTGGGAGCACCAGACAGCAGCCCATTGTATTATATGCCTTACTCGGTCATGGGGGGCTCTGACCGAGCGGACTCACATTTCCATAGTTGCTAGTGGGAACCACATGGAGAGCAAGAAAATGATCAAGGTCTTGCAGGCGAATCTTCATCATGCTAAGGCTGCTTCGTCCATTTTGTGTAAGAGATTCGAAGAAGAAGGCATATGTATTGCCTTTCTGCAGAAACCCTGGCTTGTAAAGGGAAGGCCGCAGGCAGGCAGTAAGTTGGTGTATAAGTATATGGTGTATAAGTTGGTGTACAATACACTCTTCAAGTAAACCAAAGGCGTGTATAGTACACAGTAAGTTATACGTTAATTCCGGTGCTTTGCAACGATGATTTTGTTACAGCTATCTTAACAGCGTCAACGGAAGAGGGGACGAAGAGCTGGGTTATATGCTCCGCCTACTTTCCAGGCGAGGAAAGATTCTATACTTCGCAATTACTAAGCGACATAGTTGCTTATTGCGGAAGAAGGAACCTTCCAATGATAACAGGATGTGATGCCAAAGCACATCACATGGTGTGGGGAAGCACCAACATCAACGTGAGGGGTGAATCTAAAGGGTTACTAATAGCCAACGTAGGCAAGAATTCTACTTTTGTTACTTCAGTGCGTAAAGAAGTCTTGGATATAACCTTATGCACGAGTATCATAAGCGATAACATTATAAATTGGCATGTGTCAGAAGAGCCATCAGGCTCCGATCACAGGTACATAAGATTTGATATCACGACCCCATCTCTGATGGAGACAAAGTTCAGAAATTCCCGAGAAATCAACTGGGAAGGCTATTCAGAGTCCCTCAGAAGGCACCTGGAAGGAGGAGCAGCATCTGGAAGAGATGTAGAGAGCCCTGAGGTGGCAGTGGAACAGGTAAGCGAGGCGATAATAGCCGCTTACCAGGAAAACAAGGGTAAAACAACCTGGTGGAACAAACATCTAGAAGGCCTCAGAACAGAAGTGAAAAAACTGTTCAATAAGGCCAGATCCAACCAAGATTGGGATACCTACAAAATAAAACTCGCGCAATACAACAAAGAAATTCGCAAGGCCAAAAGAGACTCATGAAGAAAGTTTTGCGAAGAGGTCAATGATGGTCCTGCAGCCTCCAGAATCCATAGGGTCTTGGCCAAGGATGGTTGTACTGAAAATGAAGTAGGCTTCCTCAAGAAAGAGGATGAAACCTACACAGAAACACTAACGGAAAACATCAAATTGCTCATGGAGGCACCCTTTCCGGGCTCACTGATATTGGAGGGTTTGAAGGCCGTGCAATTCCCAGATCAAAGGCCGGAGCGGCCCAGACCTGCGGATCGGAGGCTGGCCAATGAGATAGTAAAATCCGACAAAATCAGATGGGCAATTAGCAAGTTCCAAGCATTCAAGTCTCCTGGAATGGATGGACTTTACCCAATTCTGCTCCAAAAAGGGCACAATATACTAACACCACACTTATGTAAAATATTCAGAGCCCGTCTGGCCTGGAAGTACGTACCACACATATGGCGGAAGGTGAAGGTCACCTACCTACCAAAGATAAGTGGGATATCAGACCAAACGCCCAAATCATATAGAGCCATAAGCCTGTCCTCTTTCCTACTTAAAACGTTGGAAAGACTACTGGGCAGGTACATTAAAGACGAAAAATTGGTAAATCCCCTTAGTGAGCGTCAATATGCACACCAGCCGGGAAAGTCAACAGACTTCGCGCTGGATGATTTAAATAGGCTACTGACAAAGTCATTAGCTGATAAAGCAATGGCAGTGGCAACATTTCTAGATATAGAAGGAGCGTTCAATAACGCGACAACGCAATCTTTAACGAGTGCTTTGTTAAATAGAGGAGTCTCAACAGTACTTTGCCAGTGGATTAAAGCCAGCCTAGATAATAGTATCCAATCTAGGCGAGCCTAGCATTGAGGCAAAAGTGACTACAAGCTGCCCTGCCACTGCTGTGGGCAACCCTTGTTGACAAACTCCTCCGAAACATTTCCGCAGAAGGCTTTTACTGCCCAGGATATGCTGACGATCTAGTGGTAGTAGTCAAGGGGCGATTTGCGCACACGATATCAGAGCGTTCACAAAGAGCCCTAAATATTTTCGACAGGTGGTGTAGTGAAGAAGAACTTTCCATAAATCCTCACAAAACTACAGTCGTCACCTTTGTACGGAAAAGAGCCTTGGGAGGCCTAAAACCCCTGAGGTCCAATGGAGTGGAAATTCCATTTGCCAGCGAGGTTAAATACCTAGGAGTCATTTTCGACCAAAAGCTGACATGGAGCTCCACATCAAAAAAGTCACAGAGAAAGCAACATTGCCCTGGGAAGGTGCAGGCAGATGTGTGGAAAAACTGGGTGACCCTATAGTTATACACTAGGGTTGTATGACCCATGATAACCTATGGATCGGTGGTATGGTAGACCAAGGCGCTGCAACTTGGAGCAATAAGTGCCGTACAAAAGGCTTGCTTACCTGTGCGCCACTGGGGCCATAAAAACTGTTCCCACGACTGCATTGGAAGTCCTTTTAGACCTGACACCACTGCACATATTTATCCAAGGGGAAGCTTGTTCAGTGGTACATGGGCTAATGCCAGGCACAACGCCCATAGGGCAACAACACCAAAACAGAGCACCAAAAGTTATACTCAGAGCTGAAGGCAGATCCCATTTTAGGAATACCCAAGGACACTATGGTCCCAAAGTATAACTTCTACAAAAATTTTCAAATCAAAATACCAGACAGAGAGGACTGGAAAAACGGTCCTCCAATATCGGCGCAAACGATCTGGTATACGGACGGCTCCAAGACAGAACCAGGTGTCGGAGCTGGGATCTACGGGAAAACGAAAATCCCGATAAATCTAAGAATACACGTCACAATATTTCAGGCTGAAGTGGCCGCTATACAGTGGTGTGCAAAGGAAATAATGAGGCAAGGAACTGTAAACCAGTCAATTGTCATTTTTTCCGATAGCCAAGCAGCGCTAAAGGCACTCGATTCCATGCAGGTCGATTCAAGACTAGTATGGAATTGTATAAATGCCCTTACAGATCTAGGAAGTCAGAATAAAGTGACCGTGGCATGGGTACCAGGACACAAGGGACACAGGGGAAGTGAGAAGGCCGATGAACTGGCCCGAGAAGGCGCATCTAAGGCCCTAGTAGGACTCGAACCCTTTTGCAGTGTGGTTAAGCCACGCATATGAACTTCCATTAACGAATGGGTACAAAATAAATCTCTAGAGTGGTGGAAGAATTTCCCACAACAGAGACATGCCAAAAAGTTCATTAAAGAACGATCGGCCAAATTCACGGAAGACCTTCTACGCCAAAATAGAAAGGCCATTAGGATAATAGTAGGTCTTCTAACTGGACATTGTAGGCTTAATAGACATATGAGTCTAATGGGCCTGGCAGAGGATGCAATATGCAGATTCTGTCAAGAGGCAGACGAAATCTCAGTACATGTGCTGTGCCATTGCGAAGGCCTAGCCAGTCTGAGATTCCAACTACTTGGCGAAGAGAAATCAAGGGCAGATAGCTATACCAAGGAGCCCTTATCAAGGCTGTGGAGTCTGATACAAAAGACAAAGCTGGATAACATCTAAGTAAAATTAGACAAGGAGAGCCACAATAGATCCACAGAGGGTCGCGGTGGCCAAGGCCAATTAGCCAGCTCCTTTTTCAATCTAATCTAATCTAATTTATCTATGCCCATAGCATAGCATGGCTCCAGATAGTGCGCTAGCCTTTTTACAGAGAATTGTAAGTGCCCTCTGTAAAAAGGCTAGATGAATTACTTTGGGCGCAGTCTTTCTGAGAAAAAAGTTTAAAAAAGCTGATGGGAGTATCAACTGTTCTCACTCGAATATGTCGTTACTTGTTGTCATGAGTACCTCGCTCAGTTCGATAAAAAATCCGTATAGGCCAATTGACTGCCTTATTACATTTTGTTTATAATTTATTTAGTATATGCCTCAATTTAGCAAATAGTCATTTGAAATTCCAGGTATATTTCACTTTTAATGTGTCGAATGTGTGAATGTGTCGAACTCCTGTATACGTTTCTTTAAATACATAAGGAATAAATACCAGCTTGCAACCAGCAGCTATTCTCCGAACTAATGCCCCGCCGAGCGCTGAATTACGATACAAGCCTGGTCTCATTAAGTGCAATAACTATGTATTGCGACAAAACGCTAACGTTTCGATTGCAACACACCAGCTGAAGGACTTATTCCTACTATATTTAAGGAAACGTATAGAGGAGTTCGACAAAATATTTCACTACTAAATATTCCGCTCTCTAAAAGCATACCTACTAGCTGAATTCAAGTATTCAAGTATATAGTTCGCAACCGTCGGTCTAGAAATAGCAAGGGATTATTCCTTACAATTGAACATATTTCAGGACATAAAATAAATAACAAAAATGAGTACCTACTTTTATTAAATTTTACTATACAAAATTATATACAAAAAAAAACGATATTAATCCAGAAAGAAGCTTTTATATGGAACAACAGAAGTGATGCCTTTAACAATGCCTGTTATTACTTTCGTCATAGTTTCAGTAATTACTGGTTTGATTGCATCCAGAAACTTCAGAGGCTCATCATTAAGAAGCTTATTCGTTGAATCCCCTAAAAATCAGAAATATTAGTATCTGTAAGAAGAAGAAATATTAAGCATTTATCAAAATTAAAGCTGAAAAACTGGGTGCCGACTGGATAGGTAAAATTTGTTTATTTAACGACAAACAACTAAAATAAATTACGTTTTTTCTTATAAAATATTTCTCTCAAAACACTTAACATTCAAATTCGTAACATGGGCTTCCACGAATGCATTTTCACAAACTCCCAAACAATTATAAGATTTTAATTTATGTAGGCATACAGGGTTAACAGAAAACTTAACTCGAGAAAATACTTTAAACCACATTTTAGTGTACCTAATGTAGTGTACTTAATTTAAATTGATTAAACATGTTGACGAAGTCGTTTTCCGGATATGAGATTAATATTTATATAATTATCAGAATAAATTGTATCACATATACACCCCAAGTAACAATTTAAATGCCAACAAGTATTTATCGGGTTTTATCACAGATTTAAGAAGGCAAATAAACCTTACTGTGTTTTATTATTTCTTTTTTACATACCAATTTATCTGCAGATAATATGTACTTAAAAAAAGGCCTTCAAGTTATCTCTAAAGCAATTTTTTAAACCTCTTTGCTCTTTAAGACCTATTGCTTTTATAGCCACTTAATTGATGCATTATTCAAAACCACAATAAACTCATTAAGTTTTATAGCGGATTTTAAATATTTTAAGGTATGTGGTAGATATCTACAAATCTTTAGGTTTTAAAATATGGTCTTTAAGTACTTCCTATGAACAAGAAATAATACTAATAACTCTTAAGTAGTCTTACCCTTAATATATGTTATCAAAAATACTATTTGCTTTTGACGATAATTGGTAAAGGTTCATTAAAACATAATAGTTTTTTGGTAGCTTTATTAAGCTACGTTAAAACTTTTTGGTTTTTATAAAGCACTTATAAATCCTTTGGTTCCACCACTTACGCCTTTAAACTTTGAGAGAGGGGGCATATAATGCATAGTAAACGCCATTTTGTGATCGCACAATCAAAAACACAAAATAAATAATGTTTTTTAGGTTATGTTATCTAAGCTAAGTACATTTGGATTAAAGATTGTCAGAGACAAATCTTAAGGGTTTTAAAGAAGAGTAGTAAGGCTGGGTAAAGTTTGACAGGCTTTAAAATAGTAATAAAGTGGATCAATTGGAATTTAACAAAACCTTTTGTTTTATAAAAATATTTCCTAAAGCCACAAACTCTTAATAGGGTATTCCATTAAAATAAACGGTTTTATTAATTTTTCAGCCATGTTTTTTTCTGTTAACTATGGCAGACATGTTTGAACAAAGTTGGAGCAACAGTGTAAAGTTATATTTTTCTTATTCTTACTGTTTACTATTTAGCCTGAAACTATCTAAAATGTGTTATTATGTCATACAAAACCCTAAAAAGCCCAAAATCATACTGAGTGAGCTAAAACTAGGGTTACTATTTTTTTATTAATTGCAAATAATAAGTTGCAATAATAAGCAATTCTTTGATACCAGGTTGTTTATTAATATCAAATTTTAAAACGTTAGCACATGCAGATATTTCAATCGAGGGAGACATATTTTATTACTTGGCGAGATTTTCTGATTTAGACAGTTTAAGTGCAACAAGTTTTCGACAAAGAATTATTAAAGACACAATTATTTATGATGTTCTCAAAGCAGGATTAAAATTTGATTGCAAGTACTAACGGTTTTAAGAAGATTTTATAAAAGGTTTTATGGTAGACTTGAAAACATCTTGCAGATTTGGGTTCTAAAATACTGTTGGTTTTATTGATAGTTTTAAGGAAGATATTTATATAATGTGTATAAAAAGGTCTTTTTTGGTTTTTGCCGGGTTCATTGTAGCTTTTAAGAGGTTATCTAGTATAAACAGTTTTACGACCAGTTTTATTATATAGACTTAATAACCTCTTGTAAATTGTGATAAAACTTAAATTGTTACTTGGGACTTTGTAATTCAACAGATATATTTCTAGATCAGTAACGTTTAGTGGACGCGCTCATGTCGTTTCGCGAGCTTGAAATGAAGAAAGCAAGTGACCTACTTCATTTGATAGGAGTCTTATATTCAATACTAAGTCACTTTTTGGCCAAGCCTTATACACTCCCTCGTAGGGAGAAATGATGAATTTTCTGTAACTTGGTAACTCTTCTATCAAATTCTTTCATGCAATAAAATTTTCGTAATTTAAAGGAGAATAGAAAAGTTCACCGTATAGGTCGAAAATTCTTATAGTTGCCACGATACTTTAAATCAAGTGAAATTTTTCTAGCACCCTTATTACATTTTTGTAAATTGTAATAACTCAATCTAATAATATTAGCAAAGGAATTATTATTAAACTCTGCACTTTTAGCACCATTTAGGTATGATCATTTCTAAATTTAGGATGATCTAAAGTGGGTAAATCAATTAATACATAGGAAGAACATACTGCTTCAGAGATGTGGCTGAAGCAGCAAAACCTCCGATTACGTTAAGCATCTGACTTAATCTGTGCGTACACATGAAATTAATGGCACCTATGGATATTTTTTTGGTCAGTATACAGGGTGTCCCACTTAAAACTCCCAGTGCGATTTTCTCGATAAATAAAAGAGATATTCTGTAAAAGGCGTTCACTAGAATATATAAATGATATCAGTTTTGAGTAAAAACGGTCATTTTACAAATTGCGATATAGTTGGCGTTGACCCAAAGAAATTATTTGATCCTAGGAACGTTGAAATGAGGTGCAAATGATGGAACATTACTTTCTGGGCAACTGTTATGATACGATCAATTTTCGAAAAATCACTGGTTCTCGAGATATATGAACTTCAATCTAATTTATTTAAATATACAAATAGACATAACTTTTTTAAAATACATTTTAGACGATAAGTCCTTTGGAACATTTTTCATAGTGAATCAGGTTGATTTAGATGGTGAGAACATTTATTTCAAAACATAAAATAACTATTCAAGTAAAACAAAGGTGGGGCTGCAAGTGCTATTTGGAAATTAAAGATTTTGACATTATTGTTTGTTGTATTTTGTCTAATGTGTGCGTCATGTTTATGTTGTTTGTTCGACTAAATTTTACACTGCAAATTGTAGATATATAAAAAAAATGCGATTTTTGTTACTTGAAAAATCACATTGAAGTTCAAATATCTCGAAAACCAGTGGTTTTTCGAAAATTGTTCATATTAAAAAAGTTGCTTAAAATATAATTCTCCATCTCATTTCATCATTCCTAGGATCGAACAATTTTTTTGCATCGCAACGCCATCTATCTCTTAATGTGTAAAATAACCATTTTTACTCAAAACTGAAGTCATTTTTATATTCTAGCGGATACTTTCTACAGAATTCAAATATCGCTTTGGGTTATCGAGAAAATGGCGCCGGGAGTTTTAAGTGGGACACCCCTGTATATCGATTTTCTTATCTTTAATGAGATATTTTTGAAAAAGTATTTTTTTTGTTGGCCCCTTTTAAAATTTGCGTAAAACTAACAATCCTAGGAATAATATGTGTGAAATAATAATACCAACACATTTAGCTTCATTATGGAATAATCATATATCTGTATTTGCACTTGTCCAAAATTACTTATATAATTTAAACAAGAATGGATGACTTATTTATGCATACATAAAGCTGTTCAATTAAATTCAATATAAAGATGCTTCTAGTGAGTTTAATTAAACTGAAAATCCATTGTTCTTTTAATTATTAAGTAACGATAAAACACTTTTTATATTACTGGTAGTAGCTTTCGCAAAAGGAGACTTAATGTTGCTCAATTATGAACGGATTTTGATGCGGTTGGGATTAAGATGCTTGAAAAGTTTCACGTGCAAGTGCCACTTTCTCATAAACTATCATGTACAACCCCTAGAAAATGTAATATCAACCCCCAAAATAGGGAAAATTTTTTAAAAAAATTTCAAAATTATTTTAAAAGTTAAAGCATTTAAGAAACAGGTCACTGGGCATTTCCTGGAAGTAAAATAATCATATATATGCAAATAATTATACACACCCTTTTTGAGGGGTGTATTAGGGAGTGAATTTTGGATGTAGTGGAAAAAATTAATATTGGGGGCTCAAAATGACCCTTATTAGGGTTCATATATTTTTTAGAGATTGTACGTAAAAATAGACTTCAGAAATGGAAAAAGGAGAACAAAATACCTAATAAGGGCCATTTTGAGCCCCTCATATTCATTTTTTCCATTACATCCACAAAATTCTTCCATACCCTAGCCAGGATTCGAACCCGGGACCCCGTGGTCGCAAACCTTAAGCATTGCGCCACCCTAAATACAAATAAAAAGGGTGTGTATAATTAATTTGCGTACATATGATTATTTTACGTCCAGGAAATGCCCAATAACCTTTTTCTTAAATGTATTAACTTTTAAAATGATTTTGAAATAAAAAAAAAAAAAAAAATTCCCTATTTTAGGTTGATATTACATTTTCTAGGGGTTGTACGTGATGGTTTATGAGAAAGTGGCACTTGCACGTCAAAAAGTGAAACTTTTCAAGCATTTTAAGCCCATTTAAGCATCAAAATCCGCTCAAAATTGAGCGACTTACAGAATTTTGAAGAAAAGTATGGCGAAATCCCCCACTGTGCGGCGTATCACGCTATTTCTGGTTGTGATAGCACTGCTGCATTTTCTAGAAAGTAAATTACCGATATATTTCTTATAGGTCCCTTAAATATTATATTTCACTGCGACAGCCTCAGAACAAGATATTCAAGAAATAGTTCAACTTAGCGAACGCATCCGAGATGGATGGGAACCCAAGTCAGAGCCAATTACTGTCACAATAAATCATAACCTAATTAGTCCTTCCCTGAGAAAGTTTTCGTTTGCCTACAGGAGTCTTTGTAGCAATTTCTATATAAAATATTATCAATAAGTGTAGAATTTTCTGGGGGACCAACTATTTCGCGGAAGAACGCCAATAACCGCGGCGGGTCGTGTAAGGGGTGGTTTTTGAGCATGAAGCTATCCCTTGCGTGTTGCAAACTTTTTTGATTCTTAAAAGTAGACCTCTAGCACGTGTGATCGCAAAGGGCAAAAGATTATAATTTATTTCCTCAATTCACCGATTTTAGGTCTTGAATGAAAAAAATATAAGTAACTTTATTTAACTTTCTTCTTAAAATATAAGTACCTAATAAAATTATTTAATTTTCTCATTAACTTACCTAGTTCTTTGTTGCCATTGAACAGGTTATCGAGGCGAAAATAGGCATTCTTCACTTTGAAGTCTGATTTACCTTCTTTTGGTACTATGTATTCTTCCCCATTAGTTGTCTCCAAAGTATACGGCAAATCATACGTAATTTCCAAACCGACTAAAATTAAATTATCGTATGAAATATTACTAGTACTCAGAATTTTATCGGAAAACTATTTCTGGAGTTTAGTTGCCTAAGAATATGAAGAGTGTAAACTGACAGTTTACTATGTGATTAAATCCCGAGCGCTTTAGCGCGATATATTTAATCTTTTATGATAAATTGTCCAGTTTACATGAATTATATTACTATATGAAATTTAAAAGCACGAGTCGTATTTGGGGAGAATATTTCACGAAATAAAACATGATATATATCAAAATAGGTGCAGTGCGAATTACAGCGATAATTCTGTCGACAGAGAAAATTATATGCAGCCATAATTTGTTTATAACTGTGAAACCAATGGAAAGCTTGTTCTTTATAGAAATTTCAGCATCGAGGCAATTATAACTATTGTAGATAGATGCATACTTCTTGACATGAAATGTGCAGAAAAGAATGGAATAATTTTTAGTGAAAGAACTGTCTGCATTGCTTTATTGTTGTAAAAGATATGATTATTTTTGTACAGCGCTCAGTTGTGTCCGCTAGCGTTAAATATTATCATTATTTGTTATCATGAAAAATAAAAATGAAAAATTTAAAGAGTAATTTACTTGTCAACATGCAGATATTATTGCCTTCTAAAAAATGTGTTTATTTAATACAAGTTGAGTCATAATAATAGGAATGTTTTGTAAATGTTTTACAATCATAGTATACTGTAGTGCAAGTACACATAGACCAAACTCACAACGGTAGCGGGCACTGTACAAAAATAAATATATCTTTTACAATAAAGCTCTGCAGATAATTCTTTTACTAAAAATTGACTCATTCTTTTCTGAAAATTTCATATCATAGAAGTATGCATCTATCAGCAAAAGTTTTTAAAATGCCTCGATTCTGAAAAGACCCTGCACACTCGCCCCTGTAAAATGGCTTTCGGTCAAATTGCTTCAAACTCTAGTATGTTGTATATTTCGAGGTCCTGATCAAAAATCTCTAGGGACACGGCGTTTCAAATTCCTTACTTTTAGCTTCAGAGCCTTGAGATCGTTGAACATAGCGTTTCCAGCAGTATGTATCAATGAGACATATGTTGAAAACTATATAAAAGACTAATATTAGGACCATTTTGTGTGTATGTGTTTGTGTGTGTGGGTGAGTGCATGCTGTCGCGCAAGCGTGTTTATTAACCTTCAATTATTCGTGGATTGTTGAGATCTATCTGCGGGGGTCGGTGTGCTGCATCCATAATTGTATTCAATAGAGAAACTGAAGGATAACGAACATTCTGCTCATACCTAGCGTACCCAAGATACCACAGAGCACTCGCAACATGAGCGCATGTGCCGAGAGTCCTGGCTCCAGTCTTGCAGGCACAATAATATCCATCAACCAAGGTATTATCGAGATTTTCATTCATACCTTCTGCTATATTTTCATTGTATGAAATGTATATATCGTACTTGGACCCGTTCCTGAATCTCAAAAATCCCCCTTCATTCATTAATTCATCGATTTGGAATTCTTCATTTTCTTCTCGTTGCAACTTTTCTTGAACATACGATGGTGCCAAAGATATTTGATAAATACCGAATGTGAGATTTCTCAAATAATCCAAGGAGAGTCGGGGAAAGCCAATATTTTTATCTTCTAGTCTGAAGGTTGTCGATTTCGACCCTCGCTTGGACAACGTTCGGTTCACGGGATTTATCCAGCATTCTCCTCGCCATGTGCACATCGGCACCTATCAATTGAATTGGGGGATGAAACCTGTTTAATAATGCTGCCGCTATAAGGTTTAAGGTATAAGATTCTCGACATGTGGCATTTCAATAACATTATCAAAAAACTTGAACACGCTCTTTATATGACCGTTCCTGGATTCGATTACCCACCTTGTTTTCGTGATCAAAGGAGTCTCATTTGCTTCTTCAGTAGTGAACTGAGTTCGTTCTCGGAGGAGTACGTGCGGCATTCTATAAGAAATGTCCAATGCCTCGAGGTATTCTCCTACATCGTGATAACCGCGATCGACTATAAGAATGTCTCCTTCCTGAAACCATGCTCGAATATCATTCACATCGTTCTCGAATTCATTGATCAACATTTGAGCATCATTATTCCTGCTGTCAAAAAAGTAAGGTCCGTGAACAGCAAGAATATATCCATCTGGAGCAACTATTAGCGCTGGCTTTACCAAGTGACGACCTTTATGCAGGGAGAAAGATTGTCGTAACGTGCGAAAGTTTCAACTCTTGTTAATATAAGAATATGTACCATCCACGCAAGCAATCGCTTTTGGAACTTCAGGATTGGGATTATATAATTCAATCGCAAAGGGAGTAACATGACTGGCAATATAGTCTTTCCTAGTTATAGCCTGATGTCCTACATTTTCAGTGACAAATTTCTGCATCAACGACTTTCGTATGTTGGCATTTTCCAAGCTGACCGCTTGCCGGGACGAATAGCGGAATATAACATTGAGGAATTCATCTGATATTCCTTGGCGCATTTTACATAGAAATGTCAGAAGATTTTTCTTATAAACATGTCACATTTTACCATTTTCTGGGACTGGATCACAATACGTTAACAATAGATTGAACTGATCCTTTGTCAGCGATGTTAAGCAGTTGAAATCAGAAATCAGTATCATTCAAGTTACTTTCATCCGAGAAATCAGGGATTTTAGTGGATGCTTGAGGAGACCTTCTAGAAAGGATTGCAATTCCGCGCCTTTAATGATATAAGGTCTATTTACAAACCTCAAACCTAATAGTAAAGGAATAGTTACACAGGCTTCATCATCTAAATGCTGTTGACAAGATCTCACTCCCTTGGGAATGTAGATATCCCGATCGACAAAGATTTTCACTCTTGCTTTTAAAGTCAGTCTCCGCAGATTAGCAATAGCACCACAAATAAAGCATGTATGGCTAGACGTTTATGTCAGTACATTCAAATGCATACAGGCATGATCCAATTCAATAGCTCTGATCTCCTCGATTATTGATCGATTACAATTAATGCACAATCTCGCTAAATCATCCATCTCGAGAGGGGGCAAATCTATATATCAAGATTGCAAAAACAAAACAATGACGCATATTCTGATATGCCATATTTCCGCCAGTTGACGGCCAAAGAAAATATTTCAATGCCTAAGGCAGTCAACTATAATTAATCCGTCAATAATGACAGATGATAAAGAAAATCAAAATATGATAAAAAAAGAGAATATTTAAGTGCTGGATAGAGGGACTAATTTTTAGAATAGCACTTAACTACAGAGGATCAATTTTCTTTATATTGTAAAAAGGCAAAATAATTAAGAAATATGTTTTCAGCAGTATTACTGAAAAGTATAAAACATAAAAGATCTATCTTTTCTATTGAATACAATTATGGATGCAGCACACCGACCCCCGCGGATAGATCTCAACAATCCACGAATAATTGAAGGTTAATAAACACGCTTGCGCGACAACAGGCTCTCACCCATACACACAAACACATACACACAAAGTGGTCCTTATATAGTTTTCAACATATGTCTCATTGATACTGCTGGATATGCCATTTTCAACGATCTCAAGGCTCTGGAGCTAAAAGTAAGGCATTTGAAGCACCATGTCCCTGAAGACTTTTGATCAGGAACTCGAAATATACAACATACTAGAATTTTAAGCAATTTGACCGAAAGCCATTTTACTGGGGTGAGTGTGCGGGGTCCTTTACACTATTTGGATACGCTGCGTTTAAACAATTTCTGTAGCATTTCTTAAAACAATTTCGAGAATAATTAGACAGCACCTGAATCTATAAAGAATAAGCTTTCCAATGATTTGAAAATGATTAAGAAATGTTAAAGAATAAGCCTGTAAATGCGGTGGGAACATAAAATTAATTAAATGTCAGTAATACAAAAATTTTCGTCTTTTTGCAATCGCGCCCAGGTCAATCGCGCAAGGTCATTCCAGATAATGTACGAATTTTTTCAAAAGTATATCTTCGAGTACACACCTTGACACATGTCTTTTGAGATGGTAGATTACTGACTACTACAGAAGATGAGTTTTTTTATAACATGTTTTCTTTACTAGTGAAATATTTTTGTCGAACTCCTCTGTACGTTTCTTTAAATATATAAGGAATAAAAAACATACTGCAACCAACAGCTAGTCTTCGGACTAATGCCCCACCGAGCGCTGAATTACTAATTACAAGCCTGGCCGCGTTAAGTGCAATTACTATGTATTGCCGCAAAATGCTAAAGTTTCGAATGTAACGGACACCAGCCGAAAGATTTATTCCTACTGAAAGGAGCTCTCGTGCCAGCCATCTCATACCACTTGCAGACTGCAGTTTCGAACTGTTGGCTCTCATAAATGCAAGGTAGGCCTGAGATGACTGAAATGAGGCACTTGTTCACTCTTGGTACATGACGAGATTTATTCGACCATGACATGGAACAAAAATGGCAGGCTCCATATAAATCAAAATATTTCACTAGTAAATATTCTGCCCTCTAAAAGCATACCTACTAACTGTGCCGCTGTTTCGATTGTAATGGACATCAGCCGCTAGATGGAGCCTGCCATTTTTGTTACATGCCGTGGTTTTATAAAAACTGCAGTCTGAAAGTGGTGTGGTGTCTGTTACATTCGAAACTTTAGCGTTTTGCAGCAATACATAGTTATTGCACTTTACGCGGCCAGGATTGCAATTCGTAATACAGCGCTTGGCGGGGTATTAGTCCGGAGAGTAGCTGTTGGGTACAGTCTAGAGATGGTACTGAATGGATTTTTCTCGGAACAGGTCGGAACTGTTCCGGGTAAAAAAGTATACCTGTTCCAAAAACCTGTTCCGATTCCGACCTGCTCCGAGTCTGGCATGGTGATTGCCCGTTCTTTCGCACTCGCAGCTCCATATGCTCCATAATGACACCGCTTTCTTTTCAAGAGCTTGGAGTCCTGATTTTTTTGAAACAAGAATGCTGATTGATTGATGAAGGTTGAAAACTAACATGTCAATTATGCTCCATTCAAAGTTTTGATTTTGAAATCTCCAGAGCTCCAAGCTCTTGAAAAGAACGTGGTCAATACAAAATACGTCCTGTATACCAGAACCGATATGAACATTTGAACTCTGAATAAGACTAGAGGGTGTCTTTTATAAATTAATATACTTTTAATTTGTTTTGTAATGCGATTTAGAACTGTGAGTTTTACCATTTCTTCAATTCATTTTATTGTTAAATGGAAATAAGTCAAAATATTCACCTAATGCTTCAAACCATTCCTAAAACTCCTCGAATTAAAAAACACATATTACATTTTTGTAGTACTTAACACTTAACACTAATTAAACAGAATTTATTATTTAATAAATAAATACCTATTATTTCTGCTTACATCATTGTTAAAATATATTATTTTGGGTATTCAGCAGATAACTTTCAAAGAGAACGAAAAAGATTGTACAATGTTTAAAGGAATTAATCCATCGAAAATATGATATACTTCAACTATTGGACATGCATGCGGTGAGCGAAATTTTATAACTATTTTCTTTGTGCTTTTTAGTATTTTCTTGACTTTAAAATGTAATAAACGTTTGATTGTGATATAGTATCCTCTAGGTAGAGCTAGAGATGCTTAATATTATATATATTAGCATGATCAGACTTGAATCATCAATATATAGAAAGAGTGGTTGTTTTATTGCTTTTCATGCTGAATCTTAGATATGGTAGGTGTATGAAAGAAGTCGACAAGTCACCGTAGGGAGGAGTCTTGTCGATCTTCCTTTTTTGGTCAGACTTGCACCAATGGTATATGAAAGAAACGAATGTTTTCTTTGAAAGTTATCTGCTGAATACCCAAAATAATATTTTTTAAGAATTTATTATTATTATATACATCCCACACAAATACTACCACTACCACCAATACCAAAAAGTCCGCAAGTCTGATATGCTCACTCCACTCCGGCTCCGTGTCCGAAAGTACAACGTTATCATGTGCTCAGTGCTCCGCTCAAACGCATGACACTCCAGCGGAGTCGGAACTAGTATTTTCGAAATCTGAGAACTGTTCCGCGGAACTATTAGCTCGTACCTGTTCCGAAAGAATAGGTTCGGTTCTTTCGTACCATCTCTAGTACAGTCTAGTTTTTTATTCCTTATATATTTAAGGAAACCTATAGAGGAGTTCGACAAAAATATTTCATTAGTAAATATTCTGCCCTCTAAAAGCATACCTACTAATGTTTTTATTTGTTTTTACGTAAAATATGTGTATTCCTATTATGTACAGAAAAGGGTATATTGAAACATTTAGACTGGTAAAATACGACTTACAGGACTCACAAGGCAAATATGCTAATAATTTTTCTTTGTATCGTAAATTTTGTTGCAAATAAGAGCACCAACGTGTTCGAAATCTTTATGTTTAAATGCCTTAGTTCTCAAGCACATGTGCCATTTAGTTTCTTATTTACTGTTATGCTATGTTCATTCCACTTTATTTGCCTATCTAGGGTAAAATATTGCATGATTTGTAAGAAAAAAAGTAAACAATTTTACCTCCAGTCACGTTAATATCTCCTTTTCCTTGGATTGGAACTATCAGAATTTTGCCATCGATATCATATTTTCCGATAATGTTTATAGTATCAATGTATCCTCTAAAATATATTTTCTTATTATTGATGTCGAACCTGAAGAAATAAAACAGTATAGATATCAATGTTATACTCTAGTCCAGTCAACTTGAGTGCTAATGAATGGATTTTGATGAAACATTGTTCAATTTGTTTGTAATGACGTTAATAAAATAGTTAAAAAAAGGATTACCATAGGAAATGATCGGAAGTGGTAGAAAACACCCCTTTTATCACGGGTTCCGCAACTTGTAGAATGTAGAATTAAGTCAAAAATGAAAAAAACCAACGTATTTACCTTTTTTAGCCTAAAATAAGATGTTTTCACTCTTGTGAATTTTTTTGAAAAATGCATATTTTTCGAGATATGGCCACTCGAAAATTCATAAAAATGGGGGAGGGGAAATGTAAAAGTTGAAAAAAAAATCTGAAAAAATTTAGGTGAATATATTATCAAAATACAAGACATTTTATTTGCAACTTTTCTGTAAAGTGCGTTTTCACCAGAGCTGGATAAAGTACTCTGATAAAGTGCTTCAAGCACCAAGTACCAAGCATTTAGCTAGAGTGCTTTAAAACATCAAGTACCAAGTACTTTTATTTACAAAAGTACTTCAATTACCAAGTACAGTACTTGAAAAGTAAAGCACCAAGTACCAAGCCCTCAGAAATATAAATCTCAAGTGGTAATATGAGATTAAAAACAAAAGCAAGATTATTGTCCCACCAATCACACATTTATGATATGACGATCATGAAAAATTCTGGAAAAATAAACGCTCTAAAAGAAAATTATTTATGTATTTGTTAGTAAGTAATGTAGGTACATAATAATATTAATAATGTACATAGTGTTTAGGGAGGACCTTTTTTGCTGGATAACAAAGCATGACTATACATTTTTATCTTGGGGCGAGGTTGACAAACAATTGAATTACAAAATATCGCCTTTTCTCTCATTTTTATGAATATCTCCTGTCCTATTGGTCGTATTGCAAAAATATAAAATGGAGATTGTTCACAACAAAATTTCAAATAGATTAAGATATACAATATGTACTAACTTAAAAAAAAAAAAAAATGAACAAGCCAACATACCGGGTGCCACAGACTAGTGTCTCCCTCCTATATTTCTTTTATTTTTTAACTTATCCATTTGAAACTTAAGGTGCATACCTGTAAAAATGGATTTTTGGACTTAAAAAACGGTAAGATATCATTTCCGGTTTACCCAGAAATGACCGCAACTTTCGATTTTTAAATGGAACACCCTGTATATTTTTACATATTTGGATTCAAGGCAACATTCTGAGTTTACCATGAGATTTTCGCGAATTTTTGAGTCGATGATTAGTTTTTTTAAGCTTTGGAATACCAAAATTTGTTCTACGGCAGGTAAAGTCCAAGGGAAAAATATAATTTTTCGTTTAATTTCATTAGTAACTATTTACGAAGTCTCCAAAATTGCACAAATCACTTTTTTATCAAAAACTTTTTTTTTTCAAATGGGAAGATGATGGCTCAGTGCTCAATAAATTGTAGATTTTTTTCTGAATTTATTGATATCCATTTCAAATCTATGCACTTTGTTTTTCTATTTTATTGAATTTATTTAAAAACAAAAAATCACTTTCAATCTAATTTTTCTTGAACTTAAACGTAGTTGCCTTTGCAAAAATCATGTCTAATAATGAAATGTGAATAACTACCTTTTTGTGAATAATAGCCTTTTGGTTCTCTCTTTAAGTTATAAAATTACTTGTGTGAACAAGGAGCAATAAAAAATATTTTGAAAGTGATTTATTATTTTTAAATAAATTTAATAAAATAGAAAAATGAATAGTATAGATTTGAAATGGATATAAATGAATTCAGAAAAAAATCGATAATGTATTGAACACTATGAACCACCCACCACCTTCCCATTTGAAAAAAAAAGTTTTCGATAAAAAAAGTGATTACTTTAAAAGTAATTGAAGCACTTTCGAAAGTAATTGAAGCACTCTGAAAGGGCTTGAAAGCCCCAAGTACTTAAGCAAAGTAATTCAAATGTCAAGTACCAAGTACTCTCTTTTAAAAGTAATTGAAGCACAATGCTTGAAGCCCTAAAAGTGCTTCAAGTACTACTTTAAAGCACTTTACCAGAGTACCTTACCCAGCTCTGGTTTTCACCAAGTTTTTCCGGAAAAATATGAAAAACTACCCCCATCTTTGACATTGTAGCGCTTTAAAAATATGTAATTTAAAAATTTTAAACAATTCAGACATATGCATTTTTTGTTGTACTAATGTACTGATAAAAGGGGCGTTTCTACACCTTCCTATCATTTCCTACTCTAATCTTTTTTTTTAACTTTTTTATTAACGTCATTACAAACACATTGCACAAAGCTTAATCAAAATCCATTCTTAGCACTCAAGTTAGAGTTTTTGGTCATTTTAGCGCTCCGTTGACTGGACTTATTAAAGCAAGACTAGGACTAGTTATAATTTTAGTATTAATGTTGTTAATAGTATTATTGTTAAAATTAATATATGTATTAATGTCGTGTTGGTGTTACTATTAGTGTTAGTTTCAGTCTTAGTATTAGCATCCTAAGCTTAACATTACTATTATAATCCAGTCAATGAGTGCTCAAAAGAGGGGTGTAGAGTACATGGAATATGCGAGACTTTTTGACTTCAGGACTTCGTTAGGAGTAGTTAGTAGGTAAACATACTAAAAGTCCCCGCCCCTGGGAGGTGAGCTTACGGTGGGAGTGGGGGGGGAAGGTCCCATTTTTAGGTTTTTCGATTATATCTCGGAAACGGTGGACTCTAGAAAAAATATGTTCTAGATGAAAATGAAAGCTAATTAAATTTCCTATAAAATTGTTTGCATACATATTTGTCGAATTTCGAACGGTTTTCGAGATATACGTTATTGAAAATCGATAATTTTCGAAAAAATCATTTTTACCTAACTCTTTTTGTCAAACATTTGCTTCTAGTGCCTCCCACGATCGTTTCTCAGAAACGAAGTTGCATTAAATTTCCTTCAATTTGATATGCACTTTTGCTACTTTATCTTCAACCAATCAAAAGTTATAGAATTTCTAACATGTACGCTCATTTTCAAAAAATTAAATTTCCTATACAATTGTCTCCATACATTGGAATTCCCAACGGTTTTCGAGGTATAGGTACATCAATGAAAATCGATAATTTTTGAAAACGTAAAGTTATTTATTTTTAAATAATATTATTAAAACGTCTGTACAGTTATTTGCAAGTTTGTTCCCTCATAATTTGATATATAACTTTAATATTTTTATATAAATCAGAAAGAAATGTATTTTATGCTGAATTTGAATAAACGTTTCACAAATGGAGTTGTAAAAGGTATTGAATGTAGAAAAATCAGTGTACGACCCGTCAAGGTCACCAGTAACCTGGCTTCTAAAGTGGATTTTGTCAAAAAGTACCAGAAGTCCAAAATCATCTGAGGTATTTGCCAGCGGTTCTTCTTCCCCTGACTCCACTGAGACAGCTGGGATCATGAGTACTCTCTCAGGGTATGGCGCTTCAGCCACAGAACAATCCCTCAACGAGTTCTGCTACAAATCATTTGTCAAAGCAGCTGCAAACATGAATCCTGATCTCTCAACTCTCCCTCCAATTGAAGGAACTATTAAGCAGCATGCATTCAGGACGTATCACCAAGTACACCTGTGGTTAGGGGAGGAACCTAATGGTGGGGCGCCGAATTGGGGTTGGGAGAGGAGGGATGACCAACTAGTTCCGAAACTGTCAGAGTTGGATGCTGCTCCTAACGGAATCTTGAAGATGATTTTTTGCCAATTCACGAAAGGATGTGACAGTGGCAGGTGTGGTTGTAGAAAAGCATCGTTAAACTGCTCTGTCGCATGCCCGAATTCCAAGGGCAGTTGCAACATCGGAGTCGGAATATTAATTCAGGAAGAGGGCGACGACGATGATATCGACACACCACCAATCTCTTTGGACAACGTCTCCATGGCTGACGAAGATGAATGAGCCTCGACCCTTCCGCCTCAAAAATTCCAAGATGTCACCTTGAATGCTTATTTTTTTCATTTTTTAATTACTATCAGTCCATGTAAATACTTTCATTATATGATTCGTAATAATATAATAAAAGCTATAATTATAAAAAAAAAGTGTTGTGTGTCAATTGCAACTAACTTATTTCTGTTGCATACTCATTTCTAGAGGAACATCGAAATTGAGCGTACATGTTATAAATTCTATAACTTTTGATTGGTTGAAGATAAAGTAGCAAAGTGAAGGAAATTTAATGCTCTAAAACTTCATTTCTGACAATTTTTCTGAGAAACGATCGTGGGAGGCACTAGAAGCAAATGTTTGACAAACAGAGTTAGGTAAAAATTATTTTTTCGAAAATTATCGATTTTCAATGACGTATATCTCGAAAACCGTTGGAAATTCGACAAATATGTATGAGAATAATTTTATAGGAAATTTAATTAGATTTCATTTTTATTTAAAACGTACTTTTTCTATAGTCCACCGTTTCCGAGATATAATCGAAAAACCCAAAAATGGGACCTTCCCCTCCCCCTTCCTCCGTAAGCTCACCTCACAGGGGTGGGGACTTTTAGTATGTTTACCTACTAACTACTCTCAACAAAGTCCTCAAGTCAAAAAGTCTCGCATATTCCATGCATTCTACAATATATTCATTGACTGGACTATTAGTGAAGTGAAATTAAAATTTGTAGGGAATTGTTTTATAATAGCAATTTTTTGCTGGAAATTGTCGGAAACATTACAAGGAGTGTAGGAAAAGGTTTTGCCCCACAAGTCATTTGTTTAAACAAAATAATGTTGAAAATTGTGTTTTTTTGCAGTTTTCCTTAAATATCTCTTGTTGTATAGCTCGTATCGCAATGAATAAAGAAAGAGATTGTTCATAATAAAATTCCGCAGAAAACTCAATTTATCCGAATCTTTTTGGTTAATTCGTTTATTTACAATAAATATAAACAATATAGAGCAGCCATTTTTAAACAATTGATGATATCTTAAGCAATAACGGAAATATTTTAACGAAATTTTAGAGAGTTAAATCGTCACAACAAATTTCACGTTGGTATGTTGACAACAACGCCTAGAGAAGAAAAGCAAAGTTGAAAATTGAATCGTCGATTGTTTAAGTGCATCAAGTCGTACATTTGACGCAACATTTAGATTGTAGCTTCTTTTATATTATTTTTAGTAATAATGACTAAAAGAATTAATGAACAAATGTGATGGATGATAATTTTCGCATGTAATTAACACAACTCTTAGGGAAAAAAAATCGGCAGCTACTGGAAGCGGCTGCAACCTCCCCACCCGGTGAATCTTTGATGCTGAAAAGAGCACTAAACAATATGAACGATCTCATTTAATTATATTTATTAAGTTGAAATATTTTTTTCATATTAAATCAGAAAAAAAAGTCTTGCGTTCGGTGGGATTTGGACCTAAGAACTTGAGTGTTAAATTTATAGTCTGCACAACATTAATATTTTATTCACTTGTATTCCGCCCGTCCACAATATTTCCACCCACATTTCAAATTTTAATTGGATGTTTCCAATCGTTAAGTCAATATCTGTACCAGTTCACCTGTTGTAAGAATTTGTCTTATTTGTGACGTCATGTAGATTCCATCCATTTACAATATTTCCACTCATGTTTCAAATTTCAACCGTTAAGTCGATATCTGTACCAGTTCGTCTGTTGTAATAATTTTTCATTTTTGTGACGCCATGTGACGTAGGTGTATTATTAATTCACTCGTAATCCGTCCGTCTATAATATTTATACCTACGTTTCAAATTTCAGTTCGATATCTTCAACCTTTCCCGAGTTATCAGCCGAAATCACTGAACACCTCTGTCATTATTAGACTGCACATTGCACTGCTTTGAGGACAAAAAACTATAAATTTCCCTTGGCGGAGATTTTAAAAATTAGTATCAAATATAATTTGGGAAAATGGGAAAATCGAAATTTTGTGTTGAAACGTATATAGCAGCGAAACCATTAATCCTACAGACATTTTTTGACAAAGCAAATTCATCATCATTTTATTGTCTTTCTAATAGATCTCTACTATTTTTTTGCCAAAATCAATATTTATCTAGATATTCACAAGAGAAGAGAAAAAAACACGTTTCCTTGGAAAATGTAAATTTCCACTTCTTTCGTTCCTAACGTCTTTATAAATTCTCTACACATTCGTTAGGGCAAAGTATTTTGGCCTAGGGACCGCCGTTTAAGAGTTATGGAGATTTAAAGAGAAAAATTCGAGATTTTAGACGAATTTCAAAAAAGTCTCCACTTTGGCCGACCGTATCTCGGTAATTTTTGGAGCAGCATAAAAATCCAAAAAAATGCTTTTAGGTAATTCAATTCTCTACAATTTCGTTAGGTCGAAGTTTTTTGCAGTAGGAGTCGCCGTTTAGAAGTTACGAACGATTTAATGAAAAAAGTGCATGACACCGTCATCTTGAAAGGCTCGCCGGACCCAAACGAAAAGTCCCATTAAAATTTCGAGTGCGGCAAAACGTTCCTGACATTATGTAGTTTTCCTTAGGGAGTTATTATTTTTGAGCTATCTCTCACAGTTTCCGAGTTACAGATGAAAAACCGTTTTCAGAGTTGCGGCATCCGAGGGTAAATTTTGGTCGAAAACACGACATCTAAATTTACTCGTAATTAAAAAAATACGATACCGCGACGGCCGTACTATGTAGCGATGGAAAGAGAAAGACTTGTAGTTGATCCGCATCGTAAATTGCATGTCGAAATTCGAAAATTCAGCTCGGCACGAACGAATCAAAAGTGACATTTTTGCAATTTTTCGTTTGACGTTTCTCGATCGCGAATTTGTGTTAGAAGAGTGTCCATCTTCCATCTCGTTCCGCCGCAAAAATAGAGATAGACAGTCTTTGCACGTTAATAACTAATTAACCGTAGATAATTAGTCGTTCGGAATGTCGCGTTGAGATGTAGAATACAGTCCCGATTCCGTCAATAGTCTCTAAAAAAAGCCTTTGCGGCTGCAAATTTGCGAAGAGGAAGGGGTACGCCCTGTATTATTTTGTAGTATATGTTCTCTGACACTAGTCTATCGAACGTTAGAATAGACTATAAAATTTATCTTACACAAGAAGAGTGTTATTTTGTTTTTTAATTTTTTTCACGGAAACCAAATCGAAAAAGTGCAAGTCTGATATATCGTTGAAAAATGAAATTTTTACTTCTTTTCAATGGTTGAATTACAAATTGTAAGTAATCATAAAATAAACAACTTGTTGTGCCAAAACGGCACTAAACGTAATCCGATCTCAACCAAAACCTTTTCAGATCTTCTGGAACACTAAAAAAACCCTCGTGCAAAGTTTCATCCAAGTAGCTTCACCGCTATTGTGCTAACATACATACACACACACATACATACACACAGACATTTTTCAAAAACAACTTTTTTGGGTTCCTGGGACCTCAAAACGTAAAGATTTGATGTTATCTCAATTTTCGATTTTGGACTAATTGTAGTAACCTCCCACAATTTTATTGTGGGGAGGTTAAAATATGAAAAATATACGGGGTGGTGGTCACGATAAGAAATAATTATGGTGGAAATACTGTTGACACAATTACCGAGAATGAAACTTTACATACTTTTAGTGAAAACTATACAGGGTGATCACTCTAAAAAGTAACTAATTAAAAAACGACAGAAAAAAATAATATTTGAAATGTAGTTCTCACCTATGCCGGGAAGAAACAGGATGTCCTAAGTGTTAAAAAGTATACAAGGTGGTCATTCTACAGAAAAGATAATGAATAGGTGCTAAATAGAGAGGGAAGATTTACACATTTTCTTTACTTTGTTTTTCAAAAGATTCGTTTTTCTTGAATATTTTTGGGAAATTTATAAGTACAGCTCCTTTATATTAACGAGGTTTTTTATAGAGAGATGTTCTATGGCGTGGCAACAAAATTAAATTATTATTATAACGAGTTTCAGAACTACTAAAAGTGTAAGCATTATTTTCGTGCACAAATATCAATCTCTTTAATATGTGCAGCAAAAGCAACGTCAATAGCTATTTATATATTAAGAGCCCAAAGTGCTACATTGCCGCACGATAGTGTGAGTTGACGAAGCAGAGTGCGTCAAACACTTGAGGGCGGAAATCATACTTCGCACTCGAATTACACACCTAATTTTATCTACGATCGTTTGAAAATATCAAAATAAAAGGAATAATTAAGTTGAATTTTGGCTCGAAACGGTGATTGATCAACATATTATGAGTATGTCTTGCATATGTGATCAAAATAAATATACGAACAAAAGACAATCGCTGTCCATTTATTTAAGTTTTATTAATTATTATAAAGTTCGTATTCTTCGTATAAATAAATTAGGTAGTTAATTGTTATTCTTAAATCAACTCTAATTATATTAACAACAGTTTTGGGGCATTACTACTTCATAAAAATACATTGTCAATGTTCTGACCAAGCTTGTTTAAGTACAGATGCACTGAAGCGTGTTTTAAAGTAATTTAATGTTACAATGGCAGACGTGTGCGCCAAAGTGATATTATCCACAGCTGCATCAACTTTACGATTTCAAAATGCTAGCCTACTTTATAAGTCGATCGTAGATAAAATATTTAAATTCATAAAAAAAGATTTACAATGTTTGAATGGGTTTTTAATTTTAGAAATAATTCTTACTGCTCGTTTTTGTAGCATTACGTTGATTACCAATCGGTAGTAATGCCCCATAATATTATACCATATAGAATTTTTTTTTTATCTATTTAACGTCGGCCTATTTCCGCTACCAGGGCCTATCACCGACGCCAAGAGACGAGCTACCCCCAACCTGGAAATTTTGCCGAACCTCTTCCCTTAAGAAGAGTAGGGATCTTTTACTTGCCTAACATTTACAAGGGACCGCCTGCTTTACATCCCCTCCGAAGGATGGTATATCCACTACGTAATCCTCGTCTGAAATTACGTAACTTCCGAGTATACACTGATATACAAGCCTCTAGAAGGTGGGGCGAGGACGCTGTATTTCCCAAGATAGGTGGGTCACCCATCCAAGTACTAACCGCGCTCGACGTTGCATCAACGGAATATCGACTGATATTCACAATACAATACAATACAATCAAACTTTATTATTATTATATATTACAATATATCCCAGACACCCGTGTCCGAATACTGTCAGACATTCACGGATCGCAGCTCCGTGACAGTTGAATGACAGGACGGAGCGGACTCTGGTCAACTTCAAAAAATAAAACTTTGACCTGAAATCCTTTCACCATGGGGCAAATTAAAAAAGGTATTAACAGATAAATTTCCAAAAAAAAATGGATTGTAAAACTTAATATTAACTGAAAGTAAAGCGCACTGATATTCACACTGAAGTCGCCTCTACGCTGGCCCCCATACCATATAGAAATAAGGTGGAAAAATACATTGTTAATATTTATGCCTTTATTTACCCTCTCTTTACATGAAATCTACTAAATATGTACCGAGGGGCCCCAAAGGCAGTTTAGCGATTTGCACTTTTAAATAATTAATCAAACAGTGTAAAAAACAATTTATTATTATAGGCTACAAAAGAAATTTATCGATAGTTTTCAAAATGGTGATCAATGCAATAGATCCGCAATTTTTTTCTATGCAATACCAATAATGTTTTAGATTGTTTGACTAATAATTTGAAAATGTAACGTTTGAGCCCCTCTGTACATTATAATTCCGAAATGCCAAATCAAATATTATTGTTAACACCCCAAAAATTATATTTTTCGACTTTTTAAAATTTTGTACCAAAAAGAATTTTGCGTTGCCAAAAGATTGTTGAGTCAGTGTACAGAATGCCTGCCTGATGCAACAGATCTCCCAAAAATTTTACACGTTCATCTGTTACTGATAATTTTCGATGCTTTTACCTTCTCTCTGTCCCTTCTTTGTTTTTTTGTCCGTTTTTGTTTATTTCCTAAATTGTTCTTCTCACACATTAAATTCTAAAAAAACGCAACTTTTTTAAATTAGAACATTTGAAATTAAACCTTGAGCTGCCAGTATCCGCTGCACAGTTGATTGCCTGACGCAGGTTGCTCATTTAGATCGTTTATCTCCAAATTTTTTTACTAATGTGTGGATAATTTCATTAATTTTAAGTTTTAATTTCCTTTATTCCCTTTTGGAAGTTTCAAATCATATTACCTTTTTTAATTTGCCCTTTGGGCGAAAGGATATAGAGTTATTTTTATTTATACATTTCATCGTTAACTTGATTTGGTCTCTTCCTATCCAGCCTTTCAATTGCCAGGGCGCTCCCGGCTGGCTCCGGATCGGGTGCCAGCTACACATTGTATTAGCTAAATAGAAATAAATATGTTTTTCTTCAAATGTCAGAAAAACATGACATTTCTTAACTCACTTCACGACATTAAATTTTAACTTTTTAGACGGCTGTTCGTTACCATTAACAACGGAGGAAATAGTAGTTTTTCTACTCCCTTATGTAAATTTGCTACTTTCTGTACAGTCTGTAGATTGGATAAGTAGACAATTCCAGTTAACTGAACGGATATATTTCATATCCTATCTAGGATGGGTATGATATGAAACCGACCAATCACAGTTCGTGTATTAAGTACATAGGCAACTATTCGTTTAAAAATCAAGTTAGTGCGTAAGCTGTCAAAGTAACTGTCAGTGTGTATTTGTGTAATATATTAATTTTTAATAAATTTTGTAGTTTTTTTTAAGCTGGTCGTAGAAAAAGTATACTGTAAAACTCTAGTGGATTATCCATATCCACTCTTGTTACACAAACTACTATTGAGCAACAACAGTAGATATGATATTCATATCGCATGATAAAGAAGTTCTTTCGAGTGCGATATGGATAATCCATTCAAGTTGTACAGTGTACTTTTTCTACGACCAGCTTAAAAAAAACTATAAAAGCTATTAAACTTTAATATATTACATAAATAGACAGTGACAGTTACTTTGACAGCTTAAGCACTAACTTGAATTTAAAACGAATAGTTGCCTACGTACTTAACACACGAACTGTGATTGGTCGGTTTCATATCATATACATCCTAGATAGCATATGAAGTATATCCTTTCAGTTAACTGGAATTGCCTACTTATCCATTCTACAGACTGTACAGAAAACAGAAAATTTACATAAGGGAATAGAAAAAAGTACTTTTTCTGACACTGTGAGCGGCAGAAAAAGTAATATCCATAGCAACGCATATTTTATTTAATACGCCGGCCATGCGATATTAAGACAATGCGTTTTTGATGGTGAAATTCGAGATTTTTTATCTTTATTTTTTTTTATAGCTAATGACGTTTGAAGAAAAAATAGTTGTATTCGGAGTAAAAGCCACTTGTTGTGACTCGTCACGAAAGTATCACTAATACTCCTAATAAAACAACATATTATTTTTCATTTAAAAAAAACTCATAATTTTTTAAAAGTTTCACCACGTTTTTTAATATTAATAATATTAATAATATTAAATTTGTTTGCATTATTTACTGAGTCAAAAAAAAATTAATAATAATAATCTTAACATCTTAAAAAGTATTGCAAAGGCCATGGCAGGTTAAGTGTCCGTGCCTTTGTAACCTTTTTGCGTGTGGTTCCTTCCAGAGATGTATCGTTGCGAAAGATACTACCGCAAAAAGTTTTGACCTCAAAAACTTCATAATATCTGGGAAAACATTTTTTTTTGAAAATCCGAAAAAAAATTTTTTTTTCTTAATCAAGTGAACCAATTTGTTTCATGAAATCTTTTCATGAAGAATACAAAAATCGATGCTTTTGAAAAATGTATATACGTACTTACACGTTAGCGACCACCTCTATTTTTTTACTAATTATACACCATATAATAAGCTATAACGCATATTTTTTACAAAACTCTATCGAAGAGGTAACGTAGTCAAATTGGCAAGGATAATGTTACGTGCTTTATATATTTATTAATATATCGAATTTCTAACCAATTTATACTATTTTTCTTTGTTGTAATTAGTGTGTACTGTGTACGTAAATACATTATTGTTTAGTGTTACCCTGGCGTTATAATTTCCGAACCCAGGATACAGGGTGTTTACGAAGAGGGGTGACAGCACGTCACATTATCTTTGTCAATTTGACTTCGATAGAGTTTTGTAAAAAATATGTCCTATAGCTTATTGTTTGTATGGTGTATAATTAGTAAAAAAATAAAGGTGGTCGAGGTTTTCGAAAAATTCAAAAGCATCAATTTTTGTTTTCTTCATGAAAAGATTTCATGAAAATATCAGTAATAAATTGTCTTGAGTATATTTACAATATGTGTGAAATACAAACAAATTGGTTCACTTGATTAAGAAAAAAAATTTTTTTTTTGGATTTTCAAAAAAAAAATTTCCCAGATATTATGAAGTTTTTGAGGTCAAAACTTTTTGTGGTACTATCTTACGCAAAGATACATCACTGGAAGAACCCACACGAAAAGAGGTTACAAAGGCACGGACACTTATCTTAGCCTACCATGGCCTTTCATTATCAATTAAAAACATTACAACAAACAATTTTAATAGTATTATTACGAATATTTTATTTTTTTAAACAAAAAAAATAATTGGTATTGAAACGGGCAATTTTAAAAAAATCTCGCGGAATTTGAACCTCTGTCCACTAGCGCTATGTACATTATCCCAACAACCTTTTGGTATTTTCATAATAAATAAAAAAGTGTGTAAGTTGTGATTTGCATAATACCTAAATAATATTCTCTAATCATGATAAAAGCAAATAAATAGAAATAATTAATTGTAAAAAATAAATCAAGAATAGGCTTGTAGATAATGAATGAAAGTTTCTATACTCTACTGATGAGAACTAACGAGTTCGAAAAAACTTGTACAACTTTTCTAGAGTTGAAATAGAATGTAAGGTTCAATAATTCTGGTGAATGACTGAATTTCAATAAATAATTTAAGTATTTTCAATATATTTTTTTTGCCTGCAAATGCCAGGAATCCTATCATGTAATTCAATACTTCGTCAGTATTAACTAGAAGAGTAGTTGTTTTGATTGGTTTTCCAATAATTAGTGTTTTAAAGTGTTTTCCTAAGTAGCATATTAGCGTGACCCGATTAAGGTACCAATATACAGAAAGTAGATTATTCCATATTAAATAAAAAAAGTGTGAATGACTAAGTGTAAATAAATGATCTAAGTATTTTCAATATTTTTTTCTTTAAAATGCTAAGAATCCCATCATGTAATTTAATAATTCGTCAGTATTAACTAGAAGAGTAGTTGTTTTGATTGGTTCTCCAAAAATGAGTGTTTTAAAGTATTTACCTAACTAGTATATTAACGTGCCCAGATTAGGGCAACAATACACAGAAAGTATTTTCATAATAAATAAAAAAGTGTGTAAGTTGTGATTTGCATAATACCTAAATAATATTCTCTAGTCATGATGAAAGCAAATAAATAAAAAATAATTAATTGTGAAAAACCTTTTGGTCACGCGAAATTCTTCTTGGTACCTAAGTTATGCATAAATAATCAAATCTTGATAGCTTCAAAACGTCAAAACAATTTTTTTTCCGAGGTATTAGCAATAATATTTTGATCTGACATTTTGAAATTATATTGTACCTATAGCATATTTCATGTAAAAAAAAATGCCAAAAAATGCCAACCCTTACATTATCCACTTAAACGCAGGGGGCACGGAGTGCCAAAATTGCAGTTTTTTAAATAGAGCACATGTACATAGCTATTTCTAACAAAATTTTGCCTTACGTAAGCACTTGATGAAAACCCTCGCCAGCTCTTCACCCATTAGAGCTATTTTGAAAAAATCAAGAATGTCTATGTTTAATTAATAAACTACCCTTATGTGAATTTTTCTAGAAAAATCAATAATAGCATATTAGATTTGTAATGTACTGTTGACATACAAAATTTCAGCAAAATCGTTAGATCCGTTTTTGAAGAAATGGAGATTTTCAATTATTTTACATCAGTAGGGCACGTGAAAAAAAACATCTAGAGGATTTGTAAAATCTTTATAACACTCCAGGCGATTTCGCCTTTTGCGGCCAAATTCGTGCCATACGAAAAATGTATTTTATTGTGTTTATTTGGACGTCTTGAATAACACGTGGTAGTTACGCCAAGATACACCTGGAGGATTTCTTGAAAATCGCGTCAGAAGGTCGCGGTTAACTCAGCTTTTATGCCTCAAACGGGAACAATACCTATTATAAAAGTCGTACATCTGTAAATTATCTACCTTAAAGGTGCTATACATTTTTTTGGTACGCCTAACCGTTTTGGAGATATGATGCGGAATAAAAGTGTTCAGCCAAACCTCTTTCGTACTACATATTTCGCAATTATGTTGCTTTCTGTCTCAGAATGAAAACTAAATATTGCTGCTATAGAGCTTGTAACGAAGTGTTTTTTTTTTTTGTAATAAAATTCAATAAACTAACCCTACGCTTCGTTGCTTGTCCCGTTTACTTGAAAAATTTGCTTGTTTTAATTAATTGAATGGATTTTCCTCACTCTCATCCGTGCAACTGAGGAACTCCCAAAGTAAAGAACCGCGTTGTAGAATCCTATTTCATGTAAACTGTATTAAATCTTGCCGTGAGAAGATAGCGCGACATATCAATATAATTTACAAAATTGTCACCAGTGTCGCTGGCCGTCATTCATTTCGGGAATATCGCAGTTAGTGTAAAGGCATTTTGGTCATTCCCGTATCAGCTCTTGTTAAGGTAAGATGCAGTAATTTTATTAAGTGGGCAGCTCCGAGGCAAATTTGTCAGATTCCGTACACCCAACTATTAAGATTGTCCGACATGATTAAGTGTATTCAATTGTTAATTTCAAGTAATTTCGATCAAAATGTATAAAATGCGATTGCCAATTCCCGAATTATCCAGATACAGTACTTATAATTTTTGTTAACGTCGGCGTGTTATAGAGACAGACTGATAAATTCTCGAGATTTTGTCCAGAACAGTTATGTTCCAGTAATTTTTCTTAGGACCGAACTAAGAAAAAGAAACATAGTAGACATTTTTGAGAGAAAAACGGTAAACCGTTTTTTAAAAGATTATTTTCACTTGTACCGTGTCTTTCTATTCAAGGAGATAAAATAATGCTTGATAATTTACCGTATTTAGAATCTGTTTTCTACCTGCTTTAATTTAACCACGTCGTGTTGATATAAATTTAAAATAAAATACTGTATTCTAAAGAAGATATGAAAATTTGTTATAAAATAATACCTGACAATTTACGTATTTAGAAACTGTTTTCATTCTAAAGTATTTTAACAACTACTACTCTTTATGAATAAACAATAAAATCCAGTATCCTGAGAAATTTATGAAATTTTGTCATAGTCCGGGAACTTGACGCGAAAATCTGACAATCCCGAAAATTAATTATTTTTCATATGTTGCTACGTAACATAATCTGAAACCGCTCTGACAAATTTGCGTTTGGCTAATAAAGGCAGCACATCTCCTGCCAGGCGTTTGCCACCCCGAAAACCGCAGGCAAACCTCCAGATCGGAAGTAAAAGAACAAAGCCGTGTTCTTTGACCGTACTTCCTGATTATTAGAAAGAACAAAGTCGTGTTCTTTAATACTGTTTCCTGATTATTATGTCGTGCATGCCTATATTGCTGTAAATAATTGCCCTGCTACCACCTAGAATTCAAGTACTGCCTGTTATAGCTTTTTATGCTATTTTATTTTTTTGTATATACTGCCTGTTGTTACTTTGCATACTGCTTACCATTTTTTTTTTTGTTTCTTATCTACTGCTTAGCATCCTGTGGATTGCCCGCTTGCCACTAGTAACAAACCCGTTTAATGGTAACCTTAACATTTGCAACACCCCGATTAATATATCTTCTCCCAGCTTGATTGGTTAGTCAGTTTGATTAGTTAGCCTGCTTGATTAGTTAGTTTTTTTTAGTTATTCGCGATGCTTTACCTATTGTAAAATAAAATATCATAAGTTTTGTCTGTGATAAACTCCTTATGAGTATTTGAGTACCTGAACATTTTTTTTATTATTGTTATTGAATTTATCATGTTTTAATAAACGTTGTTATTTACCGATTTTTGAGTTTTACTGTTTGAATGTGCCTGAAAATCTAATCTCAAATTTTGACCCCTGGACATTTCCGTTTCTTCACTAAGTTTATCCCAGTCCTACTGCAACAGGCTGCGTGAGGAGGCTATTGTGGGACCTTTGCCCCACGTAAGAATTGTAAATGTGGCGCCCGAGTGATACCGAAGTAGATCTCGGCGTCAAAGTGACGCTTCCACTCGTTTATGCGCTAGGCGACTGGAAGAAATCACGTCACAAGCTCGATGGTCTTTATTCTCTACCAGAATGCCTTATACATTTTATTTAAATTCATTTACAGTGAATAAGTCAAAAAATGCATTCATTTCCGCACCACCTTAGAGGTAGAATGCTCGGCGTGCTTTTTTTTACATGCTTTCCCCAGGAGGTCTAATCCATGCCGGATCTTAAATTAGTCAATATTTCTGACTCCTTCGGTATCTGAAATGTTATCGTCCAATGAAAAATCGTTGCCATTACTTTCATTCTGATAAGATTCTACGTCATCCATTTCGTCATTCATAGCAATTATAGGTGCGGTATTCAAGCAGGAGTGACCGTGGCAATGGCCACAAGCTGTTGAACAATTCAGGCGTACTTTCCTACAGCTACATTTTCCTGCACGACTCTTCGTACACTTGCAAAAAATGAATTTAACAGTATGTCTGGTGCTGGTGGTAATTGCGTTGGTACTGGCTGCAAAATATCATTCTTCCTAATCTAGCCCCACTGCTCAGGATCAATGTCTTTTCCGAACCGGATTTGAACTTGATAATAAACTCTACACAAATGCTGAGACATAGAAAGCAAGATAATTGCGAAATATGTGGTGCGAAAGAGGTTTGGCGGAACTAAATGCATTTTTCACATAGTTCGCGTCGTATCTCCAAAACGGTTAGGCGTTCGAAAAAAATGTATACCACCTTAAAGGTAGAGAATTTACAGATGTACAACTTTTATTATACGTATTGTTTCCGTTTGAGACATAAAAACTGAGGTAATTGCGAATCCGCGGTTTCCGCTACCATCCGACACCATTTTCAAGAACTCCTACAGGTGTATCGTGGCGTAACTACCAAGTGTTATTCAAGAGATCCAAATAAACGCAATAAAAAAAATTTAGCACAGAGGTCAATTTTACAACTAAAACAACTAAGACGCCCAGATTACAAGCAGTTCTAACATATCTCTTGTCGTTTGCGAGATATCAGCAGTAACGCTATTAAAATGAATATTTTGTATTTAGGAATACGTACTTTACTTGTTTTAAATCTATTGTCTGCAGACCGTAGAAAGCGACGTCATTTAAAACTAGATTAAAAGTCTTATCAGATTCCAGCGTAACGGAGGGTAGTACTAGTGGAGAGAGACTGGGAATATTATATCTCCTGTCTCCTTTGACCAAAGTTGGAATAGCCGCTTTTCCATGTTGAAGGCAACAATCATCAAAATCTGGAGCACTAACGGAGCATTGCTTTAAGTACGACGCTGAAACAAAAATGATATATTTTAGGCAAATGAAATTATTTGAATAAAAGCGTAAATTAATCGGTTCAAAAATAAGATCTGGCTTATTAGTCCATCTGTCAGGTAGTTTTAGGTGGAATTAACTCGGGAAGTTTTGATATTTGGTATAATTCTAGAGATGGGTGTCTAGTACTAAAATTCACATTTTGCACAAAGCAAGCACTGCCGCTCGCGCTGTTGTATTGGCAAGATGGCCTCCAAAAACGTTTTTCTTTTTTCAAATATCTCCGTTACCGTACGCTATACAGTCAAAATACCTAACCATAATTAAATAGTAGGAATTTTTTTATAAAACATGTTATATGTATATTTTCTCTAAAATCAACCGTTTAGGTACAGCAGTCGAGTGAAGTTGAAAATGTTTCGTCTAAAGGCGTTTTTTGTGACCGACTTTTCGAAATTTAGGTGTTTTAGAATAGCGGAAAGCTATTTATGTAAAACCTTTGTCCAATTTCATCTTGGGTAATGTTCATAAAAAATGAAAGCTACGCCACTAAGCTTTCATTTTTTATGAACATTATACCTGAATATTTAATGTTATAAATTTAATATAAATGGTAAATTATTTAAAAACATTTGGACATTTAAAATAAGGTGAACATTTACATATACAAATAAAAGACTGAATAATACAAGAAGAACATACAAAAAGATATAAACAAATTAATTCAAAATATTAAAAATTTCTCCCAAGTTGGCAGAAGGTGGTATGGTGCCCAGGATTGATGCGGCATTCCCTCTTTGAATCGCCAAACTGATTCTCCGTATCAGGTAGCAAGTGCTCTTCTTTTCATTTGAGATGCCGCGTATTTTCTTACCTATACAATTGATAAATTTTTTAGCCTCATCGCCCCATGGTCCCAATGTTTCAACAGAAAAAGGCAAAAAAAAAGAAACGCGATTCTAGTTCTTTATATTTACATCTCTTATTATCTTCTCCGATGCGGGCAGCTTCTCCAGGTTTTTGGGATGTATATTTAATATAAGACGGTGCTAGTGTATCACAACGTGTAGCGTCCCATAGAAGGGCCTTTCCCCCTTTCCATGGTACAAGGGACATTCCATCCGCTCTTTTTCCGTCGCTTCTGCAACACCCTACTGGTTCAAGTACTGAAGGAATTTCTGCCGAAACCAGAGCTCTCTTGATGATGTCGTTTATATTTCCATGACGAGACCACCTCCCTGTACTTTTGCGGCATGATAGGCCATGGTGACCAAAAATGTCTACGGGTTCACCGCAAGTGCAGTTATGGGATTCGCAAAGGGGTTGACCAGTTCGTAAGGCAACGGCGATATGAAAAGATGAGTCGCCTAAGAGAGTTCCTATTGAAGGCGATGGTAATGTATTCAGCCAGGCGCCAGATTCTTTTTGTTGAACTACGAGCAAATGCGCTCTTCCTTTTAGGTCTTGATTTCCAGTCAGTAGGTTGCTGAGTGTACGTAAACATACTTGTTTATCCCAATCTCTCTGATAAATGCTGGTAATTGGATCCATGCAACTTAGAGTAGACCAATTAGCTAAAACTTCATCAAAGGCTTTGTCAGGACATTGAGAGATGTAGAAGGGGAGAATCGAAAGTAGTAATTATGAAACCCCATTTATGGAACCCAAAAAGGCGGAGTAGCATAATGTAGTTACGTCTCGAATTCCTAGACCACCCAAAGCTACAGGTAATGTAGATTGAGGCCATGAATTTTCCTTGAAAGTACAATTACAAATTTCTTCCATTTTTCTTTTGAGACAATCATCGTAATCAATAAGATCTTCATGGGATCTCCAACAAGGGGAACAGCGTAATAAGTAGGTTAAGCGTGGAATTGCCAAAGAATTTTTTAAAAGAAAATAAGATGAATGCGAGTTTAAATCTTTTAAACCACTGCAAAACCTTTTGAATGTTTCAATTTTCGACTTTATAGCTCCACTGATACCTCCATTAGACAAAGGGCATCCTAAAAGTGAAATTTCTTCAAAATTCTTGATTGAAATTCCGGGCGCTATAGTCTCAAAATCTTTTAGAATTTCATATCTTACGTTTGGGTCATGAGAAAGAATTAAAAGTTCACATTTTTCAGTGTTGAGTGATAAGCCAGTTTTTGAAGACTCTTCTATAATTTTTTGAAAGTCTTGTAAAACAATATGACGATTATCAGCCAAAGTTCCATCGTCCAGATACCAAATATTAAGTTCAGATTTTAGAGATGTTATCAAAGGCTGAAGTACAAGACAAAAAAGAACAGGCCCCAGTGGATCCCCCTGTTGAACACCCATTTCCGAAGATATTGTTTGATGCCCGTATGATAATATTGTAGGCCCACCATAGCACTGCTTCAGAAAGGGAAGAAAGTCAGGGATTATTTCCTTTGCTCTACTGAGAACAGCGGCCCTTGAAACCATATTAAAAGCGTTGAAGTAATCTATCTTCAAAAAGACTTTATCTGAATTGTGGCAAAATGATAAGTATTTTCTGGCTGAATGCGCTCCTGCCTCTGCTCCAAATTTAGTCCCAAAGCCTAGCTGTAAAGGTCGCAAGAAATTTCCGACGAGTCCTGATATCCGGTTGCAAGCAATTTTAGCGGATAATCTTCGTAAACAACAGCCAACAGCGAAAGGGCGTATCCCCCATCTTTTTTACTTAGAGCACAGAGTGATGCTCCATAGATGATTTGACTAATTTCAAGTGGGACTTGAAACAATCAGTCGATAATTCCAGCCAAAGAAGAAAGGAGTTTAGAAGAAACTAGTCCAAGTTCTTCCGAAATTAGTCTTTTAAGTGTTGTGGTTTCAGGGAGTCAAGTCCACCAGCTGGACCCGGAGAAAAAGACATTATTGCACTGTGAACTTCATTTGTGGTTACTACAGACACATGATCGGAAGAATTTACATCATCTATATTATATTAGCGTCGCTTGAGGCTTTTGGGTGTTTCTCTTGGAGCTTCGAAAAGGTCGAATTGTCGTTTGGGGCTAGAGAGTCCTGGGAACATAAAAGGCGAATAGCTCCTCTTACATCACCATCTGATAATTTCGACTCAATTCTCTTATGAAGATTATCATTTCCTACATTGTTTTTACGTTTTCTTGTTTTTGGTTCTGGTAAATAAATATTGAACAATGAGTGAGTGGGTGATTCTTTGTTGTTCTTCCAATTTTCGAGGTTCATTTTCACCGCAGATGATAAAGACTTAATTTTTTTATTAGATTTTTCCGGAACACGTAGAACAGCGTAGGGGAAGATTAGTAGACAAATCCAAGCGACTAAAGAGTTATCATGCGAGCAAGAATCCAAAATATTTGCAAATTCTTCCGCTATAGCAGCACGCGCACCTTTTGGAATTCGCTTCAAAATTGGTACTGAGGATTTTAAATTAGATAGGAGATCGGATTTGGTAGTTGGATTAGTAACGTCTGCACAAGGAGCCAGTTGATTTGGATGCATGATTCGTGTGTGGTGTTTTAACCCATTGCAACCCCGGAATAATTTGTTACAGATCAGACATTTTGTGTCATTTTTATTACGAGAGTCATCGCCAGAAGTTCTTACTATGCCTGAGATCGTTGCATTTTGGGAACGATGAGAATTATCTGCGATATTAATATTAATCTTTGTCTTATCTTTATGAGTTCTCCCCAAACGAATGTTGAGGCCCCTCCTAGAGTTGAAATAGGTTTCACAGATGTGGCACTTTTGTGAAAATCCAACATTTTGATTTAGCCAAACGTCACTTATTCCATCAAAACTCTCTTCTTGGTCAAAAATATCCTGTTTATTTGATGTGCCTGCATCGCGAAGATCCTGGGAAGGAACATCAAAGGTCTTGAGAACATGGGAAATATTGGTTTTGGGCCAATTTCTGGCCTTTTCTAATGGAAAATTATTTCTGTGAGGAGAACTGTCATCACTTGACATTAAAAGATATAAGCAGTTTTCGCTCCAAGGGGGTTGTCTTCACCCACAGGGCTTAGGAACTGCTTTAGAAGGCCTCTCACACCCTTTGATTGTATTAAATCTCCAGAAAAACATTTAATTATAAAAAAAAATTAACAATAAGTTGGATAAAAGCAAAAGTCACGTAATTCGGTTTAATATATATTTAACTGAAACAATGCAGTGTGTACTTGTTTCCACACCACCGTAGAGGTAAAGTACACGGCGCGTTTTTTTATGTGGTATCCCCTAGAGGCCTATTTCACAACAGCGCACAGTGGTTCAGAGAGCAGATTTAGCTTATCAAAAATGCTCGACTCATGTCGTGCCGGATGACGTCATTACCCACCATAAGCCTTTCGAAGACGATAGACTGTCGTACACAGGTAGAAGTATTTGCTTGTATTCGGTACATAAGTAGTGGCCGAATAAAAACATAACTAGTTAAACTCACCCATTTTCAACTCGTATCAGTCACTTGTTTTTGACTGCTGTTGTTACATGTGTTTAAAGGGAAAAGGAAAACTTTTTATTATGGACCCCACTAATCATGGCATGTACTAGTATACTGTATATTATTTATTGAAATCATTATCGTTTTTCTCGGCTGTTGGACAATAATTAATCGGAAATAAAAATAATCAAAATGAAAAGTTTGACAAAGCTTATATTTTGTGGAACTTCATGGAACCTTCTAATTTCCTATGCATATTAATCCACAGTCCTTAAATTTCAAAAGCTATCTAGTAAGATGCTCTACTTTTTACAACTCTTTCTGTTATTTTCATTTTAGTTTGTGCCAGCAACAGAGCCCAACGAGAGTTGTTTGAAGTTTGGCATTCAGAAACGCAACACAGTGAAAAGACGTTTGCTGTATATCGATATATAATTACTAAATTACACTTAGTGAACACTAAAGGAAATGTTGGAGAAAAATGACTTGAGAAATCGGGTAATCCCTGCAAACTATTTGTAAGAAGATGGAAGCAATGTCACGCCAGCATTAACTATTTTAAAATACTGATACTGCAAAATTGTACATAGAAAAGTATAACTGGTAATATATGCCAATCACTTTACATAAAGTACTGATCCATGGATCGGATATTATTAAATTTTCTATAATGCCTGTAAGAAGAATGTTTAAGGAGGCTCAAAAATCCTACCATAAAGATGCGAAATAATTCAGAGAACATAGTACTCGGAAGGCATCTCGAATTAACACCATGAAAGATTTAATACACATGTTATTGGTAACAAGCGATCCATTGATAAATTTTTCAGAACATCGTTGAAAAAACCTAAAGGATCACTTTCCCAGGAAGTTGTTAATTTGCTCGAAATTGATAAGTTTCAAAGTATGTGCTTTGATCCAGGCATAATCCTACACATGAGACAAAAAAGACAATGTACATACGTTCCTAATTTTAGCTTATTTTTCGAAAAAAAAAAAAATCTTATTATATAACAAACATTACTTCTTGTAGGTAAATAAATTCCATTACTAATTAATGTTTTTACAATTAATTATTTTTTATTTATTTGCTTTCATCTGTGTAAGTTGTGATTTGCTTAATACCTAAATAATATTTTCTAATTTATATTATTGGATACTTTTCCCGTTTTATTGCATATTAGATTAATTATAATTATTATGAATCCATGTTTGTTTATTAACAGAAAAATTTTGCTCATTAATTTTAATTTCTTTTAATAACAATGGCCGTTTATTTTTTCGTTTCAATCATGGTTTGGAATCCTAGGAACACAGAACAGTTCAATAAAGTACACTAAAATAGAATTAAGGTATTTTTATTCATAACGAATATTTTTGATAAGCTAAATCCACTCTCTGAACCACTGTGCAGCGTATTTATTACACCATTTTTCGTTTAGATAGGCCTACTTCGTTATTATTACGGGTACTTTCAACGGTATTTGTAGTTATTTCTGTTTCAGAATCAACGTTGTTCCTCTAATTCACCCGATTCACCAATTTCCTCATTTGATATAATAGTGTCAAGAGACAAGTATAAGTCTTCTTTCTGAAAAGGTACATATCCAAACTCTCCAACTATTTTTGCTGATGGAATTTTTGTAAATCGTGCAATTGTTTGATCTGGAGTAATGGCTGTTTTAGGTTTATTCAATGAATGTCCCCCATAGTGGTAAATGTCTGGAGGCCATCGAGAGTATTTGTATTAAAATCTGCGTTGTCAAAGACAAACTGCAACATAATGGCACATTTTTGAAACAGCAATGCTTCGTCATGAGTTGAGCAAAACCCTAAAGATAATAATACGTTCAAAAGGTTACCGAATCTATATTTTGTGTACAAAATCCTCCGCTGCAGCTTTCATATATTATATTTTAATGCCTAAACCACTTACGGAATGTAATGCTGGCAAAATATTACATATGCTTTCACCAAGGGATTCAGCAGTTAAATGGCATCCTAGAGGATGTCTCTTTTTATAAGAACCGTCGAACCATAGACAACCAATATTTGCTAGTTCTTTCCAGTAATAAATCGCCAAGATGAATACATTTGTATCAGCACTAAGGATAATAACATGGCCAGAGTGAATTCTTACTGCGTGAAATATGTGACAAAACATCCTTGAATCAGCTTCTAAGTGGTTTGATTTTAACTCAAGTACCTCACAAAATGAAACATGTTGTTGGATCATCGAATCCTCCACAAATGTACATCTGGCAGTCTTCCTTTACTTGTGCATATTTTGGAGCCGTAGTGCAAAGATATCGAACAAGTTGTAATTTATTTTGAGTGCTTGAAAAGAAAGCTTTACAATCGGTAGGAAATTTTGTTGAATGATTTATAATATATTACGTATACACCACAAACGCGAGCCTTCAGCGCAACATTTTTGTGTCGATTGACGCAGAAATACACTGAACGACTAGACGCGCTATGCTTACCATGGGGCGCAAGGAGGGGACGACAGAGGACTAGAAGGGACCACCACAGCAGCCAGCAAAATGGGTTTTTCCATTACTTAGGGTCCTCCTCTTTCATGTTTGTAATAAGTCTTTTAACTCTGAAGCCCAAGGTAAAGGAGATTAAAAAAAAAACTGTTCTTTTGCTACCATCTTGGCAATATGGCTACGCCGGCGGCAGATATTGCTTTGTGCAAAATGTGGATTTTCAGTTGTAGGTACCCAAATCTACAATCCTGCCAAATTTCAAAACTTCCATACTTAATTCCTGGTAAGGCCTTTTTAAATAACCTGACAGGTGGCGAGCAAGTAAATTAATAGTACAACAGAACTTCTATAGTACAGTACCTAGGGGTAAAAAATATGTAAAATTTCGGAATGATTTCATATGTAATGATAATTTTCTTTTATGGGTTATTATTGTAGTAAAAAGTATCGCCTTCAGTTTCTGTATTTGTTTGTTTATTTATTTATTTACATATTTATTTATTTATTTAGATACATCATCCAACAGTCGTACGACCAATTACAGAATGAGAACACAAACATATTTACAAAAAAAATAAAAATAAAATAATAAAAACAATACAATACAATAGTACAATACAAGTAAAAACTACAAAATATATAGAAAAATCATTACAAATTCAAGAGTTTAATGGACGATACCGAACAATGAGATATATCGAGCTCATCTTGCAGGAGGTTGTAGCAAGATAAAATGTTGCATGATGTCGTGTACTGGCACGTGGTACATGGAAAAAGAGTTTGTCCGTTATTTCAGGGCAATTGATCAATTGATTTTCTTATTTATTAACTTATGTAAAAATATGACTGCCTGTTTCTCCCTCCGAGTGTTCAGACTGTCAGTTGAAAATTTAGCCAAAAGTGCATCATGAGGATATCCAATAGGAGGATATACACCATCAATTTTGTAGGACAAAAATTTCAAGAAGCGTCTCTGGATACTTTCGAGCATATTGCTATATGTGCCATATTAATGATGCATATTCTACAGGCCCCCCGCATCAAATCATGCGCATGAGCGGGAAAAAATTTTGTTGCCAAAATCTCTGGCGAGCACTCACTACGGGCCCCCGCGCTTAATAATTGATAAGCGGGGGGGAGAAATTTGAAAAAAATAATTTTGCCAAAATCAATCTCTAGCGGGCCCCGGGTCCTTCCAAAGTCAACGGACATCCGTGCGAGCGAACGGGCCCTCGCGCTTAACCCCCCATACGGGGGGCCTGATGTTCTAATTTAAACTTAACAAATGTGTTAAATAACAAGTGAGAAGTCAACAAATCCGAGACTTTTATTTGCAGACCAAACTGTATCTTCAACATGTCTACGAAATGTCAGTTTGTTGTCAAACAGGACACCCAGGTCTTTGAAGACTTCGACTCTTTTTAGTCATGTGAAGTCAAGATTATAGTCATGCAGAAACGATTCTTTATTTCTGGAAAATGATATCACATTGCATTTATCGACGTTGAGGGGAAGATCATTATGGTCAACCAAGTTTGTATTTTCAGAAGATTATCTTGAAGGTTTTTACAGTCAGCTGAAGTGTTTATGGCAGAAAAGAATTTGACGTCATCGGCATATAATAAGACATCGACATTCAGGTCAACCGCGATATCATTAATAAATATGGTCTAAACGATTGGAAAATATTTGAAAATAAATTGATGTCACATAAAAATAATAGACTGCTAGTCTGATCTCGGAAAACAGGATTTTAAAAGATTTTTTATATATATAATAATTTTTGAAATATACATGAGTATAAAGTGCTCAAAAGTGTCAATTCCCTGAGGAATTTATATTTTTTTATATTTAAGGGTAGTTTTCGGGGCGCAATGGAGGTATCTTAGGGGCGACAAACCCACATGTATGATACATCAAATTTTTTGTTGGATAGTCTTCTCCAAGTCCTATAAGTTTATCGTAAGACTTTCTGTAACCCTGAATATTTATTCAAAAAATCCCAAAAATTGATTTTTTCCATGCATTTACAGAGGAAACCTCAGGTCTCCACAGGCACCATTTAAAATCAAAATTTTGAAAAACCAAAAAATACGTACTTACTTTTTTTGGATTTGAAAACAAATTGGGGGGGGGGGTGTCGAAACCTTCTGACATAAAAATGCAATGTATTTTTGGACCTAATGATCATATAGGTTTAAAATACTTCCCTCTATCACCGCCTTAAACTTTATATCGATATACGAAACACCCTGTATACTGTACGCAAACTATGTTTACAGCGTTTTAATTGTAAAATACCCATAAGGCTACACAGATACATCATTTTTATAATAAAATACGCTACGCGGAGTTCTTAGAGGATTTCATAATCATTGTGAGTTGTAAGTGGTGGTGATTTCTCCATATTCACTTATGCGTGGATGAAAACTTCAACAAAATGATTAGAATATTTCTTGTGATCCTTTTTTTACTAAAGTCAATGAACCATGTAAATAAATAACATTTTTTATAAAATTATTGAAAACAATTCACAGGAATAGAGCAAATTCGTAGTAATCACCGGATCACTGCACAATTTGACAAGTTGACTTCATGAAAACGATATTTTAATATCAAGGTCTTGTTTTTTATATATTGATTTATTTTATTATACCCATTTAATCTAGCCAATATACTATAACCGGATAAAAATTGATAATATTCGTCATGTCCCGGTCATAGTGGAAAATAGATTCTTTCACAGAAATCAGTTTCATAACGCCTGTACATTATTTGAAATTAGTGTTAAATAACAATAACAGTATTTTTTAATGCAAAATAATATATTATCGCGGACTTAGCACGGCTCTATCCAAGACAAAAGCACTGAAATAGCATCATACGCTTTTCTTGAAAAATATTGCCTTAGATAAAAAACTATTTAATCTAGTCCAGTTTGTGGACTTTTCGCGAGCATTTGATTCTGTTGATCATGAGTTTTTATTATTATTATAGTCTAGGTGCCCGCGTACAAAAATGTAATTTATACATATCCTCGTACAACTTATTGTACGGCATAATTGCGCCTAGTCTATCACTTTTTTCCTCTGCGAAAATTTTCGTAAACGCGGCGTTCCTCCTCAACATGAAAAAGACGATTTCCACACGTCGGACTGGAAAATCGGCAAATATATTTTGTCCGACAATTATTGGATTCTACATATTATTATTAAACAATCTTGAAAAAATCAGCTGGTTATCAATAAATGTTGTAAAGTTATGTTATGTTATGTTTAGGGTGGTAGACATCCTTAACGTTCCAAAATTTTTGTCGGACAGTTTATAGAAATATATAGAATATGTATGTAGAATCCAATTCTTAAATTGTCCGACAAAATATATTTGCCGATTTTCTAGTCCACGTGTGGAAATCGTCTTTTCATGCCGAGGAGGAACGCCGCGTTTACGAAAATTTTCGCAGAGGAAAAAGTGATAGGCTAGGCACCATTATGCCGTACAAGAAATTATACGAGGATATGTATAAATTGCATTTTTGTACGCGGGCACCTAGACTATTAGGGAAGTTAAATATATTTGTTTCACGATCTAAATTTTTAAATTTGGGATATCTTTTTGTCATATAAGCTGATACGATTTTTCGTTTCAGGTAATCCATCTAATATCCATTCGTCACCACTATTTATGATTCCGAAGAAGCATTTTGGAAAAAATAGAGGAAAACCGTGTTTGATATATTACAAATTTATATTTAAAAAATTATCTAAGGCTGCATTTGGACATGTTTCTTTATAAACATTACCTTCCTCTTCTTATTCACGTCTTGCCAAACTTTTTGTGAATAATGAAAATTATTCTAATTGGCCTCCGCTTACTGTGTAGTACGTGTTTTTCTTTTGGAATCCGCCATCACCCTTGGTGCATCTTCAACACCAGACCTCTTTGAAAAATAGGATGTTAGCAAAAATAATATGTAAATTGTATCGTTGTAGGACTACGAACTAGAAAAGCCTCCAAAAGGTTGCTTCTCTAGATAGTACGTACACCTAATGGCATCTCGCCATCTATCGCGGTTGCCTGTTAGGCGCACAGTCTCAATAAGTCTCCGTTCCATCAGCTCTTTGATGACATTAGCTCAACTTTCTTGGGAGCGACCTCTTCGCCTCTTGCTATTTGGTTTTCCCTGATGTATCAACCGTTCTATAGTGTCCTCTGTTTGATTGATGTAGCCAAGACATGAGAGGGTTCCAGAGAATATGATTTGGGGACATGTTTCTTGGAGAATCGAGGTATTAGTGCGAAGGTCTGTAACAAACGTAAAAATTGTCTCCAAACCCTCATCTAGAATGCATCAATACGACGTCTGCCTGCTTTTCTAATGGTCCATATCTCAGATAAGTAAAGTATAATAAAGAAAACTATAGGGCGGTAGCAAATCTCATATTTGTGCGTCTTATGGCACTTCCGTCGCGTTAAATTTTGGTCAAATGGTAAGTTGCCGATTTTGCTTTCTGTATGTTTCGCTGAATCTCATATTAACAGTCGCTAATCAGGGGCGGCTCAAGGTAAATTTTCCACCCGGGCGGGGCCCTTTTTGGCGCCCCTCCCTGAGAGACGTGTTTTGGAACGCTGAAGGCAACTTTGGATACAATATTTTTTTCTATCATATCAGTTCCATCTTTTATCCCCTAAAATAGCAAAACAAGGCCTTATTCCAAGGGTTCTGACCTAACTTTTCTGAAGTATTTTGACGTGCTGAAACCAGTTTCGCACAAAAACAGCGCCTCAAAATACTTCAAAAAAGTTAGATGAAAACCTTAGGACAAGACTTTTTTTTGTAGACCTGTGTAATTAATTTGTAATATAAAATATTTTGTCTACACCATCGACACAAGTTTACTTAGAGGAAGGTTCCTCTTTATTGTTTTAATATTTCATACGAAACAAATTGCCATTTGTTTATTTAATTTATTTATAAACAGCAAATTACGTAAGATATGAAATACAAACAGATATGATGTTGGTATAACAATTTTCTGAGTATTCTGAAATTTTACTGAATGAAAGTACATGGTGCCGGCCTTTGTTTGTGCAATATTTTTAATAATCGACTCCGTTTCAGTCAATAATAGGGCGGGAAGCTTGAGGTAGTGGTAATGGTAGGAGTTATAGCTAAGCAAAAATGTTTGTGTTACATTTTTGAATTATTTAGGTGGTTTTAATGTTATTGGACTGTTCTGCATTATTATCATTTTAACTGATAAAGATACTGATATTATTTGATATTTTCTTCCAAAGAAAACTAATAAAAAGGGTACAAACAAAAATTAAACAATTTCTGTCCTCAGTTTGGCGCCCCTCTGACCCGGCGCCCCGGGCGATCGCCCAGGTTGCCCGGCCCTTGAGCCGCCCCTATCGCTAGTATTTTTAACGACGACGACTACGACTATGATAATAACGGCGTCTCGTCTCACCGACAAGACGAATTCCCGCAGACCGCAGCGTGGAACTGCTCTACAACACCCTACCAGGTACGTAGTCGTCTACAGACAATTCCGAGTTCCAACATCGAAACGTTTGTGCGACCCATGATCGGCCGTCAACAAGTGTAAGATCAGATCGGACACGGCTAGGATCGATCCCACTGCCGATCGTCGATCTCAAGGCGAATAGGGCTAGTGTGACGATCGCGGCTAACCGCGACCGCCTAGTAAAGTCACATTGTTTTGAGCCTTTCGACTCTCGAAACTCCAAGAGACATCGTAGCCACCTTCGACTAGAAAGGATACGGCCCTAGAGGCGTTCAAGCACAATCCTACCACCGCCCGCTCGAGCGAGTGTGTGAACCAAATGTCCGAACCTGCGGTTCCTCTCATACTGAGCAGCATTACTATCGCAACGACGAGTCACCAGTAGGGCAAAACTAACCTGTCTCACGACGACGGTCTAAACCCAACCTACGTTCCCTATTAGTTAATTAGGTATTAGTTTACGCTTAGATCATAAACAGAGATTATTGTCTGAGGTCTACAACATGTGTATGAGGTCTGCCTCGCTTGCTGTAACTAAGGCGGTGGTATCGTCTGCAAATCTTAAGTTAGAAATCTTCGTTCTGCTTATAACTACACCATCGTGCAATTCTCCAGCACACGTCGCATCACGTGTTGTTACGAAGTTCAATTCTATTGCCTTTTTATTTTAATTACTTTATGTTGGGTAGATGCCCCTTTTTCTGGGCCACCCTATACCTTCTGCAACGAACCTTTTTCGGCTAGCTCAGCTGTTTTTGCGGTAGGTAAGGACAACAGTCAGCACTATAATGAGTGGTGGGAATCGCAAATATATATTACTAAAAAAAATAACAAATGTGGTAAGCTCATTATAATTGCGAAACAAATATGTACAAAAAAATGTATGTATATGACAATATACACTGTGTAGTGCCGGGCTAGGTATAGGGAGTAAGAATTACAACATCGCGTGTGCCAGCTGGCTGAAATGAAATAACTGAGAGCTGGGATGCTCCCGGACGGGCGAGGACCGGCGAATTTGCTCTGCTGTGTTGTCATACCTCTAATGGGCAATTACACGCACTGTATGCATAAAAAATAGAACATAGATAATATGACAAAATGTAAACGAAATTACTATACAATCTAGTACTTGGTAATACTTAATACCTTAGGAATTTTCGCCAGCCGCGATACCAAATTTCGAAAAAAAAAAAAAATTAACAAAAGGGCCAGACCCTTTTGTTTACTTATCTGCTCGTTTTCCGTCCCGAGGAGATGTAAGGGTGCAGCATACGTCTATAAACCGGTGGTGTATATAACCCTTAGGAAAATTTGCAGCAAGTGTAAGAAATGGTGTGACACTAAAAGGCGTGAACTTAACAGAAGTGATTCTCGTGCTAAAATTGAGATAAATCACTTAAAATCCCGTAATACGGTAATCGGCTACTTTGCAAATGCCGTCGTTACTACGTTCCGAGAGGCCGTTTCCTTTTTTTTTCCTGAAGTGCGAAAAAAACGCGTTGACTTTACATATACTCATTTTAATTATATTTATTGATGCATAGTATAGGCAACCAACTCCACCAGAATTATATGGAAAATCTTGGTTACTTGTTGAGTTAAGTGCTGCACACCCTTCAGTGTTCACTATAAATATACAGGACTGGTAACAGAACACGGCCCCATTTGACGCCTTTGTCGAAATAACATTTATCAGAATTTTTTTTGTCTACTTTCACCAAAGCAGAATCTTCTTGACACGGTCGGCGGATAAATAAATAATAGTTTGGGTGATCTCCAATAATACAGCCCACAGTTTGTCACATTTCGTATTACCAAAAGCCATACAGTAGTCTACAAAAGGTTCCACGTACTTTAACAAAGCCTGCTTGCTCGGAGAGTATTTATCAAGACGGATAATTCTGAAGTCTGGATTGAAGAATATACAGCATTATTTTACTGGCGTGTGATATTAGTGCCAGCATCTGTTGCTTCCCTTTTATGTAGAGGTATGAAGATTGAGGTTCTTCATCTTCAGATTCTTATTTCCCACATTTTTTGGCACATTCTATGAAGGGTTCTAGTTCTATATTTACCAACTAGCTTAAACTCCTCGGTCGTGATATTATCAACCCCAGCTGCTGTACCAATTTTAGTTTTCGTTCTGATTTAAGTATTGAAGGCATGCATACAAATGCGTAGCTCAGTAGTTATCAGTCGTCGTCTATCACAATCAGCACCAGGTCAGTTTGGCAAGGACTGACCAGTTATTTCTTTCGAGATCCAGAATTTCATTCCATTTCAACTGATCTCATTATTCCCGGAGAAGCATATCACGCTCCCTGACGTGGATATATAATATCCGGAGTTTCTATAATGCATATCTGAAAAACCTGCGATATTGATGTTTGAGTCTGCCAGTTCTTTCTTCAGCTGACAAACATTTTCGTTGGCTGTAAGAGTCCTCTTACATTAAAGGTTGCAAATCGGTTTTCTTTCCGAGCTCTCATTCACCTAATTTTTTTTTTAAGTTGGTACTAAATAGCCTATTGCTATCATAAAAATCCCTGCAGTATGAATATATCTCTTCTTATGTAATGTTTTCTATTTTAATTTAAGACTTCGTCAAACAATCTGGCATTTGCAGTTACTCTTGTTGATAATTTAACAAGCAGATTTAATTCGTAAGATAATAGCAAATCACTAAATAGGGTAACATCAGATTTTACATTTAAAAAGTCAGGCAAGGATGTAGGTAAGGAGGATAGAGGGGGTAGAGGGGGGGGGGTAATTACTCCTCCAGAGTGGCATATTTGCAGATACAAAATTGTATCACGCCTACGCTGTATTTTGGTTGCAAAAATTTTGTTTACCATTTTGACCCCTCCGCAATTATCAGCTATTAATTGCTCATTAATTATCAAATGAGGAGGATATTTTTTTTAGCTATTTCGCATACGAATTATTAGACTCAGGTGAAAAAGTTTTCCCATCTACCCCCCCTCCCCCCTTCATAAAAGCTTTCTCATAAATTTTATTAATTTTTTATGTTACCCCCAACAAAAAAAAATTATTTACGCCCTTGAAGTCCAGATAGAAGTCTCCGCCTATAATTGATAATTTATTATTGTCAAAAGTCTAAGAGGTAGTACAAAGGGTTGGCAATAAATTGAAACTGTCCGAGAGTGGACAATAGAGGGCAGCTAGAATTATTCTTAGATGATTTTTTAAGAAAATGTTGAAGAAATTTCTAATTGCCTAGTCAAATTGCAAAAATGTATCTGTCCAAATTTAGAGGTAAAGGCATCAGGGGCACTCCACTCTCAGCTTCCTAGACAAAATATCAAAGGGAACACTCTGTATTTAGGAATGATATATGAAAATGACTTATTATTTCGCTTATATGAATAGCATTCTCAACTGGCCTTATCTTCTAATTTCTGACTTTTGTGCTTACATAATTTAATAATAATTACCGAAATATCACAATCTGTAATATAAATTCTAATAAATATAAAATTTCAGGTGATATTCAGAAACTGATATCATTTATATACTGCTTGTGAATATGGCACCGAATACATAATATCGAAAAGAAATTACTTACAATTTATACGTCTATTAATTTTCCCCTAAGATCTACATGCCGACGTAAATACATGATTTGCAAAACTTCGCCGATCAAGTTCTCGATAAGGCATAACTTATTTATTCGAATCTTGATGTAAATATTTTCAATAACAACATAATAAACTTCTGGAGAAAGACAACACTGACCGTAAAATAATTAATACCAAAACCATTAAAAATTTTTTTATATTAAAACCGACTTCCTGTATAATAGGTGCGGTACAAACTTTTTGCGGCATCTCAACTCCACGAGATGGTTATTTCTTACTCAAAGGAGATTCGTCTTCGATTAGGACGCGTCAACATTTTCCCTTAGGAACCAAGATGGCGACCATTTAAAGAAAATTAATTACAATAACTCATATTGGCGCAAAAACATACGTTTGGAGTACGATCTTTGGTTAAACTATATCTGCCAAATACGAACACGGTGTCTATTTTCCACTAGAAAGCAATATGGCTGCTTTATTCTGATTAAATACATTAACAGTATAGTTTAACGAATAAAAAACTGAAATATTTTTTAAAATTTTCACTGATACATTAAGTCAACATGACAATTGTTTCGCTAAACATTAGCTTCATCAGATGTGAGTACTTACAATTAAAACTTACTGGAACTTAAATATCTAAAAGTTTATGACCTAAGAAACAGTTTATTCGATAGCCTAACCCCAATTAGTAATCTATTAATGGAAATTGATTAAAATAAATTTACAACAGATGAATTATTTACGTCTGTTTGATAATTAAGTAAAATATTAGATATTTTGTATCTATTAATTTCTAAGCCCTCAAGCAACGTGAGTTTTGGTCCTTTACTAGCTGTGTGAAGGATATCAAAACTAACGTTGAATGAGTGATTTTCTAATAGTAAATGGTTAGTAAATGTCGATGTATTCTTATTTTTCGAAAAACTACTTTTATGTTCTTCTATACATACTTTAAATTTTCTACTTTTTTGTCCAACATATATCTTAGGGCAAGTTCCGCAAGTAAGCTTATATACTCCCGAGAAATCTTCTTTTTTGCTTCTATCTTTATTGTTTTTAATATATGTACTTATAAGTTATATTCAGACTCTGCTTCTTTAAAAACAACGGAATTTTGTCAGTTGGCTCTCCAATATAAGTTAAAAAATTTTGAATTATTATCATTCAGAACCGGAAATATACTTTTAATAGTATGCTTGTGTTATTTTCTGTGTAATATATTATCTACTAAAGAGACATGGTACCGTTGTTCTTGGCGATTTGTTTAATTACGTTTAGTTCTCTGTGAAAGTGTTCATCTGATAATAGAATGCTTAATAATCTATGTATCAAACTGCGGTATTAGTACGTCGGGTACGTGGCTAAAAAAGCCAAAAAACTGCACTGATTGCAATGTGCCAATTTCTGTGGTCATAGTTGATGCCAAAAGGTAACTTTCCAGATAGGGAGTCACTTAAAAATCCACGCAGAACACCAAAATGGCGGCGATTAAAGATGTCCGCCATTAGCCGCACTAATTTTTTTTGTATCTCAGTTCCTAATGGTCCGATTTCGATTTTCTTTTTTTGTTTCAACCATGCCGCTGCCAAAATTAAGTACATCGAAAGCATTTTACCTTCGTCAAATGTGGTTTTACAACCTTGGCATACATACATTGAGGAATACTGAAAAAAAAACGTTCTTTTTCACATGGACTGGAGATATGGCCAGCCGTGAAAGCCTAGAAATTGCTAGTTGCTTACACACCATTTCACAAATTTACAATGACTATTTCCAAGAAAAGATCGATCACATTATAATATGGCCCGACTCCTGTGGTGGACAAAATGAAAACTTCAATATCATTACACTTTACCAGTTGTTGATTTTAAAGAGAGAATTTAAAGTTATCGACCATAAATTTTCGGAGGTGGGACATTCATATTTAGATTCAGACAGAGACTTTGGCAGAGTCGAGAAAATTTTAAGGAAACATCAAAACATCTACGTTTCGGACCAGTATCGAGAAATTTTAAGAACTCCCAAAGACGCCGTTGTCATAGATATGAAGAATCATTTCAAGGATATTGATGGAATTGCCTCAAAACTCAATTTGTACAAAACGAAGAAAAACTTGAACAATGAAAAGGTTTATTTTCACGACGGTAAAAAATGGCACCTGGGTGCTACTATTACATCACTAGATGAAATGACTCCATTTTACAAAGTCGATATTTTAAAGAAAAGGAATATGCATAAGATAAATTCCGACGGTATTGCTCTAACGTGGTTTAATGAAAACAAGGGCAGCCTAAGTGTAGAAAAACTGGCCAATCTTAAAGAACAATTACCATTCATAAATGAAGAATACAGGCCAGGCCGTATTATCACAACATACTTGGAAATGACCAAACTGTGGATCAAAACCGTAGAACTGTCCGACTACCTAAAAATTGTACAATGTTTTAATATTAATAAAATATGTTTAATTTCTTAACACTTTTATTCACTAATTCCTTATTCATTTCAGAGAAACTTATGAACGGATAAAGGTGTTATGTACATTAATTTTTTAAAATTTTCGAAAATAATGACAACTGACAACTTTAGTTATTTGTCTCTGAAAAGTATATCAAATGTCAATATCATCGCAAAATGCAAGCTATATAGTCGTTATAACAAAAAAGTTCTCGCCTAAAAACTTTCGAGTTAAATTACTCAATAACGTGTTTTTGTGACATAACACCTTTATCCACTTAGCTCTTCAATTATTAAACAGACGCGTTTTTCTTGACAAATAGTTTCTTTGTAAACATATTGCGGTAAACTTTTTACAATTCCTACCCTTCTGGTATTATCTGATGTTACAATACCAGGATAAGCCGTGGCTCAATTCATGAAGCATATATATCTTGTCCTTGTGATCGATGAGTTATTCTAGTAACTATATCTAACAATTTGTAATAAATAACTTGAAAGGATATCAGCTTAATCTGAATTCAACTAGAAACTAAGACAGGAAATTATACCTTCAACCAGGATGAACACAAAATTATCAAAATATTTCAAAATATCTTGTTCTACCAGATTGATAATTTTAAGGAATATTAGCGATCTAATGTAAATTTCAAATAATATTAAGAATGATATTTCTGTAATATTAATATAAAGAAATTAAAATATTACATATTAGTTTACTTTTCTATACCCCAAGGGCTGACTTTTAATGTTATTATTAAATATCATCAAATGTATACTTACGCAGATCTTTTGAGTATCCAGAATAAACACAAACTACTAAAACAACTAGGATATTTGAATACATTGCGCTCTTTAAAATGTTTTGTTCTATAACTCTCAAGATAAACTGTAGTCTAAAGACTACCTGTCTTCACGTTTATATAGGTATGGATAAATCAATGTTTTATTTGTTTGGTTTATTTACTACCAATTTGTTATTGTACAGTCATGTACAAAAACCAACTCGGCTGTGGCAAATTACAGAATTTTTTTTGTTTGTATCTAGGTTTATTATTTTGTATAAAACTATGTTAGTCGTTAAATTGACAATGAACTCAGATTTACGAGAAAATTAATAAATATTTAAATATACGGACCAGAACAAACTGAGACGTAACAACTCCGATGAGTTGCGCAGCTATCTGTCCTATTTTTAGTTATGCCTATCACTGTTAAGTACCCAATAAAGCAGTATCGAGTGGTTGAGTAAAAAAGGCATTATCCATCTTCTTTTATCTACAATTGTACTTTTGTCCAGAACGAGTTTTTTTGCGAATAATTTTTAATTAAACTTATAATTAATTGTTATGTAAAAATATTTTATTATAATATTTAAAAATAGCAGTTAACAGTCTATCCTTGACCGTGTAGACATTGAGTGTCGGTAATTTATCAGTAGCACTATCTTTCGCTTGAAAGCAATGCAAGAAATTGAGCAATGATTATGTAATTATTAATATATCCAAAATAATTTTAGCCTTGATTATAATGTATAGACATATATATTTAAATTACTTTCAATGTCATCTTGAAGAAGGCTGTAAGTTTCCATTCTCAGGTTTAGGTGTCAGAAATATAGCGTGTTTTACTCTTCGTTGCTTGGTTAATATGCCTCTTATTAGTTATTTACATTACTAGATGCGAAAGTTTACTTTTGGGTGTGAGGTGATTTTTGATTGGTCGAGGCGAAGCCGAGACCTTTCAAAGAACACCGAACACCTAAAAGGGCCTTTGCATCGTGTAATGTGTTATATCTTTTCTACTACCGAAAGATATTATGGGATTTAATAATTTAAAACTGATTATTTCACTCATTAACGCTATAGCCAATGAGAGCCCGTTTTTTCACAACATTGCACCAATCAAATGTCATTATTAGTGGTAATTCAAGCTAGATCGGCTTTTGACAGTACCAACATGCAAAATTTATCGCTCTAATTTTTTATGTCGCTGCAGCGGCAAATACTGCGATAATTTTTTGACGTTTTGTTTCGTGAAATATTTTCGGCAAATAGGGCAACTCACGCTTTTAAATTTTATCTATAAATATCTTCTCTAGCTTATTAGTAATTGTTAACTTACCTTGTAAATTGTAATATTGTATTATGTACTAGCAAACATAAACACACCACATATATAGTAAACAATCGTCAGTTCCAAAGAGAAGCCTGTCTGAAATATATAGGCTATAACCCTTGGGTATCTGTATCTGTATTTCAATTTGTCTACTTTTCAATCAGGTAACAATAATGTACAAAGATTGTACTTAATATACCTAGCTCATAAGACAGGAACAAGTCAAGCACAGCTTTCAATAGCTCAATAACGTACCTAGTTACAAAGTTAAGCAAATCATTTATTATAAATGTCAAGTAAACACATTCGCTCTGGAAACAAACTAAAAATGTACCTATGTACCTACTTACATACGGTAATCTATCAAAAAGTAACTAGTTGAATCAAAGCTGTGCAATATTTTAATTTGTTGTATATAAAATTCACTCTGCCTAATGAAGCAAACCTCAACATAATTTGTAAACTTCGCTCTGGAAACAAACTAAAAATGTACCTAGGTACCTACTTACATACGATAATCTATCAAAAAGTAACTAGTTAAATCAAAGCTGTGCAATATTTTAATTTGTTGTATTTAAAATTCACTCTGCCTAACGAAGCAAACCTCAACATAATTTGTAAACTTCGTAAGTTAAAAATAAGGATTAAATACGTAAATGTGAATCAATGAACAATTATTATGGAATATAACTCTAGTAGCGGTAGCGCTAGATGGCGCTCTCTATGTCAATCTCGGAACCATGAGTGTATAGTAATAAATAGGCGGGACATCGGGAATAAAGTAGTGCTCGCAGATTAAAGATGTAGTGCTCTCTCTATCGTTCCTCGTCATAATGCACCTCAGAAACGCCTGAAGGTGTTAAGCCAGTCTATATATTATAATATCTAAGGTTTCAACTCGTTTTATTTACTAGTTGCCATAGAAACGTCACTAGATTATTTTAAAATATAGGGAATCTCCATTGTTTCTATTGCGTTTGTTTCAGATTTGCTGTTTTGACAATATGAGTCGGTTTTCTAAATATTTCTGTATATCAAATTAATGAGGAAATTGAAAATAAAGGCCAGTAAACTCTAAAAAGTGACAAGAAAACGTCTGAAGGCAATTAATGAGAAAGATGTACTTAATGAATTATTTATTCGTGAAATATTCTCCTCAAATACCACTCGTGCTTTAAATTTTATCTAAAAATTTTTTCTCAAGCTAAGTTGCCCCTAGTTAATATAACTCGTGCAAATTGGCAGTTTATTATCAAAGATTAAATCCCTCCCGCTAAAGCGGTCGGGATTTAATCAGATAATAAACTGCCAATTTGCACTCTTTAAATTACCAGGCAACACGCTTTCGATAAAATTTTAAGCACTAGTGATATTACATATGATTATTTCATGAAATTATTTGATGTATTTAATAAATTTTATAGTTTAAGAGACTATCCATGCTAACGAAACAATAACTATCTGTCATCGAGGTTATGTTAAACATTATAATTTCTGGTGGTTTCAAACTAAAATAAACAAATAACTAACTGGCGATGAAAATGAGATATAAGAAAAAGCCAACTGCTTCAGCCTTTATTTATACCAAGAAATGCAAAGCAAGGTATATGCAAACTTATGAAACGTTAAAATTAGTTTTTTTTTAATTTTTCTGTCCTGGCCATGAAAGTTTTGCTTTCGTAGCTAGCAACGCCTTAGCGACCAGGTAACTCGAATGTTTACTTTCGTTATCACTCGTGTTGCTAGTAGGGGAGCCAACAGAGATTTTCACTTCGGAAAAATTCCGGGAAGCGGTAACTTTTGAGAATACATCTCTGAACATGTCAGAAACAACATACCATAAGTTACCAACAATAGTCCTTGAGCGTAATTTGTTATTAAACAAATTAATTGCAAAATACCAGTCTTTGTCAAATATATCTTAACTTTTTTTTCAGAAAGTAATTGCGCCATTCGAAAGTACGGGAAATTTCACATCAAAAATGTATATGAAGTGTTTTGTATGATCAAAAATGTAGGCTCCAGCTTAAATGGAAGCAGAAACATGTAGCTATTGTATTATAATATTTTCAAATATAAAGATGAATGTATGTAGGAATGGTACATATATGATGTCGGAACATAAAGAGATTTGCGATGAAATAGGAAAAAGCTCTACCATTTCTAAAAATTTAAAGATAAAACTTGGGTCTTTCACATTTTACTCTTGAAGTCATGTATAAAAAGATTCGATGAGTGAAAAAAATCTCCAAAATTTAAAAATTTTGGGAAAATGATAAAATTTGATATATGGTACTAACTTTAACCACCTATTTCTCTGGTTTAAATCGCGTTATTAGATCTGGTGCGATTTTTAAAGCTTGAGATGTGTACTTTAAGATGCTTCAAGGGGATTTACCTTAAAAATTAAATTAACGATAATAAAAAATTTTTTTTTGCTCTAAAATTCGTGAAATTGTGGGTAAAATAAACGTTAATTTTTATAGTATATTTTCCCATTTAGTAATTGCTAGAATTTTAGGTACTACCTTCGTTGTTTTCACACATTTTATTGTGCATTTGAGCATATTGGTACCGTCTCTTGCCTAATAGATATTAATAGAGTATAACTGGTTGCATAATAGCGCTACCGGATTTTTAACGTCGGCCATTAAATGCGCTTTGATACAGGAAGTATGGGTGAGTGCGTTCAGATATTCAATAATAGTGTGCATTACAAAAACGCCCTTCTAAAGCTTTTACAATGGCCAGTATTGTTGATTAATCCTTCTTTTGGTGGGTAGATTTATGAGAGGACGGCCTTCAGAGTATATTGTGATAATATTTGTGGATATAAATGAAGTTAGGAAAATATATTCTAGTTGTGGGATATATCGTAAAGTGGAGATTCGGAACGTACCGTCGAAAGTGAGAAGAACTTGATTTTTGATAGGGAGACATTTTATCTTGGTCATGGCGTGCTAGAAATTGAGTCGTCTGAATACGAGTTTTAGCAATATTGTAAGTTTTGCTCCATTTATGGGATTTAGTATTCATCACGACAAGATTAGTCGTATTTTCATTTGGTTTTGAGTATCGTTTTGGGAAATACAGCTGCGGATACGTCCGGATAAAGTCAATTTTCTACAGCTCGTGGCGTCGGCTGAATGCAAGACATTGGGGTGCCATTTTGACGGCAAAGGACCTCTTTCAGCCCACATCACATCTCAGGTACATCTCTGAAAACCTACTTAAGGTTGAAATAGATTTGTAATTAAGGTTATTTATTTTATTGCAGGGCTGTTTGTTAGTTGTTTGATTGTTGGGATCTATTTGTTAGTTTATGACTATTTGGATTGTTACCTTATGATTTTACTTGGATCTGTTATTCGTATTCTACTCGAGCTTTTATGTCACATTCTACACTTTACGAGGGACTTCCATCCTGACTCTGGTTTCAACTTCTAATCCAGATTTTGGTGTCTAGATGGTGGATTATTGCCTGACATCTTGTGTATGTATGGTACTGGGGATCTCGGCACATTATCTTAGACTCCACGTAGATGGTCTACCACCTGCGGCTTATATCACCTAGAATTACGCTACTCTGGTAGGATGGGAAAAGGTATTCAGACACTACCAAAGGTAAGCGGAATCATATTCTCTTAACGAGGGATCCGGTACATCAACTCAACGTCCATGGGACAGTAAAATAAATTTTCAAGGAATATTGGTAATATTTTGCTCGTAACGTAAATTTCAGTAACATTTTAGATTTCAGTAATATTTGGTATATTTTGTGTATCGTTACTTCACTAACTGAATAGTTTTGCCTTATTTTACAAATAGATGTCAATAATTTTAAGTAATTTTATGTTTTACCGTACCTTGGGTCACGCTTGTGGCATATGACCTTTTATATATTTATCAAGGATTTATTAGTTTTTAAGATATTTTGTGTATATTAGGTTAAGCGTGTGGACTCCACTTATTAGTTCACTTATTAGGGTATATTGTGATACATTATACTAGTACCGAGTTATCGGTGATAATTGTGAAATATTTTGTACCACGTACCCTGATATTTTATTAAATGTTTAATTAGAACGACGTTGTCTTTTATATCTGACCACCTACACCACCCCAATTATCGAAGCCACCCCCAAGGACCTCTAGTCGGCCGTGTGAGACTCCCTCCTCACAAGCGTATTGCAGAGGGGGTACTGCACGTAAAATATTAAAATTTTGTTCAGAGCACAGAGTGACTACCCTACCCCTGCGTTCGAGGTTTAGCAGCCTTTGGGGCCCCTTTTATAAGTGGACCTAGGCCCTGTAACATAATAACTTCTATAAAAAAATTATTTAGCTTACCTATGCACCATACGTTTATAGTAGGACCTCAAAATAAGTAAATCTGATGATGAAACAATTTTGGAATATATATAAACCTATACTTTTCACGAAATATTGAAAAAATCAAGTTTTTTCGGTAAATCGACTCAATGTTGATTGTTTCTACAAACTTTATCCTGTTTAAAATATCGAAAATGTATTAAAAATATTCACGTAGTACAGGGCCATGAGTCAAATTATAATACTTGAATAATAGAAAGAGATTGAAAGTAAAACATCCTCGCGGCAAGCAGTACGCATCATTTGCTCCGCACGCTACGCTGTGTGTGTGTCCGCAGACCATTGTAAAAGTAGTTTGGGCACTTTCTCACAGATCATCTCGTAATGCTATGTATATTGTGTATTGTTTTCTCAGCTTCTTTTTAAATTTTTATGCGAATATTTAAATTGTTTTTTTAATTGAAGAGTGTTTTGAATTATTTTATTGCTTGATGGAAGTCGGCATTATTGGATCAGCCATTTTTAGTTACCTTTTTTTGACATCATAATTTGTTTTAGCGAACCTCGAAAACCCCCTTATGTCAATTTGAATTAAATTTTTCAACTTATAATAATTTTGTTAAAAAAAAGCTTCTTTAAGTTTATAATTAATAAACAATTTCCCCACGATTACATGTTTATAACTTTTTATAGCTATGTAAAAGTGATATCAAAAGGTTTTAGGAAAATCGAAGCTTCCCGTAATTATTCCGAAATAATGCATATTTTCAGCCTTTATTGAATCCACTATAGTGTTGCAAAGGCCATTTATATAGACGGTAGTAGAAAAAGGTCATTTATATAGACGGTAGTAGAAAAAATTACTTTTCAAAAATTAAAAAAAGGAATACCTTAAAGACCATAGATACAAAGTATCTCTTATATACAGAAATTCATGAGGTATTGATTTATGTTAGGAAGAACCATATGCTTCAAAAATTTATTAAAGAAATTATAGCTTCTTCTGAAGACAAAAATCAAAAATTCTGTTCGAATCAATGGATAATAAACACACGATATACTGACATCGAAATAGTTTTCACAAATTCTAAAATAATAGTCTTAGGATGGCTATGATCGTGTTTCGATGTGGTAGCACATTCTCATGAAAAAATCGACGGGGTTGTTTTGAAAACCAAAATATTCTCTGACTAGCTCTCACATTGCGACAAAAATCTGGGAACTTGCATTTTGTAATGAAGCATCCATAAATTCATGTTCCATTACTAAGTTTCCGGATTTACAGACGATACCAATGTGCACACGGCACGACAATTACCAAGCTCCCGTCTAGAGGTACGGATTTGCACCCGACACTAATCTATACGCAGCTTTACGTCACCAGTAAGCGAGGATTCTCGGATATAAAAGTCCAGCCCCAAATCAGTAGATTCAGTGTGGACACTTCTGACAATTTGTCTTCAACGAGGTGAGCTGGACAGATTACAGTTTTGTGCATCTCACGACGCAAACACGACGGAACGAATTCGATCTTCGACTCAGCGAGGTGAGTTGGGACCACTTGAGTCGTTCGTCATTCCCCGACGTCGTTTCGCCGCGAGAGCCAGAGCGAGTGAGTCTGACCTAGGGTCTCCTTCAGCGAGTTGAGCTTGACGATACTCGCCAGACACCCGATGTCGTCCCAGTAGCAGCTAATCACCGCGTCACATTACACTCTCGCCTTGTCTCTTTCTCTCTCTCTCATTTATGTGATGCTATCCGTAAAAGATACGGACCTATAAAACCAATAACTTGTACAGATACGTATGTTATGAAATACTGCCGTATTTTACCTGTAAAAAATAAATTGTTTATTTTGATTGGGCTGTCTTATTAACTAAACTGGACCCTGTATTAATCTAATCTCCAAACCAGCTACCTGAGCAAGAAACCGTTACAATTTTAATATTATTACTATTACATTAAATTAGGAGGCAAAGCCGTTTAAACTTTTAATTTGCACACTGTATTAATGGAAAGAGTCATAGCAGTTTTTTAACCGGTTTCGTTGACATTGCTCAAATACAGTCATACGATAAAGGGTTCCTATTAGAGAGGAAGTACTGACGGCATAGTTTATGAAATTAATTCCTAACTAGTTTATACTAGTTTGTGCGCCCTTAGTCTTCTGTCCGTATTTAGAGAGAAAATCTTTAGGTCAGTTGTATAATGACCATGCAGTATTTTGTAGGTTTCTATTAGATCACCATGAAGTATCCTGTCTATTGGGGTTGTCAAATGCTGTTTTGTGAGGCGTTGTTCTTAAGTTAGATGACAAATTGCAGGAGAAAGTTTGGTAATCCGTCTTTGGGTTTGTTTTGTGCATCAATGTCTTTAATGAAACATGGATTCCATACTGATGCTGCATATTCAACTATGGACCTAATACAGATTTATATATTTTTTCAAGAAGAGATGTTCTTAAAAGCTCGAGAGACCATATAAGTGACTGAGTTTGCCTTTTTTATGATTTTTCCTGTGCGACGTGTCCATTTAGCTCTTCAGTTATGGTGACTCCTAGGTCTTCTTGTAGCTCTACATTTCTTTTGGTGTGATATTTAATAAAAACTGATTATTAGAGCCAAAATTTGATTTTTTAGATGGCTGTGTGTTGCCATTAACAACGGAGGTAAAAGTACTTTCTCTGACGCTGTGAGCGGCAGAAAAAGTAATGACCATAGCAAGGCGTATTTTACTTAATTCGCCGACCATGCGATATTGACACAATGCGTTTTTGGTGGTGAAATTAGAGATTTCTTATGTTTTTTTCTTATAGCTAATAGAAGAAAAAATAGAGTGTTTTATTCGGAGTAAAAGCTACTTGTGACTCGTCTAATTGCCGGACGAACGAAGTAAGACTCATAAAAAAATTATCACTTTTACTCCTAAGAAAACTATTTTTATTTCATCCACCCCCGTTAATTGGATAGAAAATCTGCATGTGGCAGCAATTTTTATTAAACGTTCTGAATCAATTTAGAACTAGACTGTTTGATTTTATAGCAAATAATAATAATAATAATAATAATAATAATAATAATAATAATAATAATAATAATAATAATAATAATAATAATAAGACCGATCACATGCCTCAATTCCTGCTACAAGATATTTACTCGTATCTTGTATGCCAGGACATTGAGGTCAGTTGAGCCGGTCTACCGACAGATACACGAACAGCGTGGTGGCAAGAAAGGTGTGGCAGGCTGCAAAGAGAACCTATTGATAGACCGCTGTATTACACAGGATTCTGTACAATACAAGCGTAATCTATCAATGGCGTGGATCGATTACCGCAAGGCATTTGATACAACATCTCATGCACTATTATTACACTTGCTGCAATGCCTTGTGGTACCTGCCCCACTAGTGAGATGCATTGAACAACTGTTGCCACTCTGGAGAACCCGCTTCACCATAACATCTGGTGCTCAGCGGGTATCGACAGAGTTGGTAACTTTTAGGAGAGGAGTTTTCCAGGGCGACTCCCTGAGTCCTCTCCTATTTTGCATCTCACTGCTGCCGTTATCTGTCAGGCTCCGCCAAACCCGCGGATACCAATGTGGTCCACCCAGCAATCGGAGGCATAAGGTCACCCATCTATTTTATATGGATGACCTAAAACTTTATGCCTCCGGAGAGTGCGAACTCCAAAACTCTCTAAGGGTGGTCCAAGAGTATACGCGGGCCATTGGCATGGAATTCGGGCTGGACAAGTGTGCAGTCGTCCACCTCAAGAGAGGACGAAGCGGGATATTCCTTGAAGATGCGCAGCTCGCAGACGGAAGCATCCTACGACATCTGGATGCCGGAGAGACCTACACGTACCTGGGTGTGGAACAACATCACATCCAGGACGTGAAACAAGTTAAGGATACTCTCCGCGGCAAGTACAGACACCGGCTCCGAAAGATTTGGTCCTCTGAACTTTCGGGGAAGAACAAGGTGTCTGCAACTAATATGCTTGCCGTTCCGATTCTGCTCTACTCCTTCGGAGTAGTTAAGTGGACGCTAGAAGAGTTGCGCCAATTGGATAGGGATACCCGCAAGATGATGCATGTTCACAGGAGCATCCATCCTAGGTCGTCCGTTCCTCGAGTGTACCTCCCACGTCAACGGGGGGGCCGAGGACTCTTGAGTCTGGAGTGTGCGCATGGCAGAGTAGCGCTGAGTGTGGCATGCAACGTCCTCAGGAGCTCGGACCCACTCCTGCGGTTTGTGAGAGATCATGAAACTGCAGGAGTTGGCGCATTTTTATTCAAGGCAGCACGTAAGGCCGCAGATGATCTCGGTCTCGTATTCGACTTCAGGCGAGGAGGCCGGCGAGGTGCTGAACTAGAATCAGTAACTGAGCTTGCGCCAAATCGTCTGATAGCCCAAATTAAAGCTGCCGAGCAGAGAAATCTGTTCAGGCAGCACGTCGATAAACCCATGCACGGCGTATTCTATAACAACATAGAGACGTTGGGTTTATCGACAAAGCTGACCTTCGCTTTCTTACGGTCAGCAGGGCTAAAGTCGGAGACCGAAGGATTCATTGTGGCCTGCCAAGATGGTGTTATTAACACCTTGGTCTACCGCAGTCGCGTTATGGGTGTGGAGGTCCCTGACATTAATTGTAGGACCTGCCGTCAGGCGCCGGAGTCGCTCATGCACTTACTATCTGCATGTACGGTATATGCGACTTCGGCCTACATCCATAGACATAACGCGGCCCTACGAGTGCTGTACTACCACCTTCGGCACTCGTACGAAGTAGACCAAACACCAGTGCTGCCTTACGTCCCCGGAGAGATCGAGTCCGTTGTCGAGAACGAGAAGTGCCGAATATATTGGAACTACTCGTTTCCGACGGTCAGGCAAATTCAGGCAAACAAGCCTGACATAGTCCTCCTAGACCACCAAACCAAGATGATGTATGTCATCGAGTTCTCGGCACCTGCCGAGACAAACATCATCTTGAAGGAGGGCGAAAAACGGACTAAATACCGAGATCTCCGGTATGAGCTCCGAGTGCTATACCCAGACTACTCGGTCAAGATGGTTGTCCTGATAATCGGTGTACTTGGTGGAATGAGGCCTACGCTGCTCTCGGAATTAAAGGCCATACCAGCCTGCCAAAAGTCAGCCGAGTGGTTGGCAGGCCAAATGCAGAAGGCAGTTATCCTGGGGTCCCTTCGTCTTCTTAGGGCACACGAATCTGGCATCTACAGTCACTAACCCTGCGGGACGCGGGGAGTGGCTGTGGATAATCCGCTGGCGCTTCTCCCGTGAGAATTTCGGAGACACGGGAGAACTGTCCAGCATCACACACGCGGAAAAAAAAAAATAATAATAATAATAATAATAATAATAATAATAATAATAATTCGTCTTCTTAGGGCACACGAATCTGGCATCTACAGTCACTAACCCTGCGGGACGCGGGGAGTGGCTGCAGCTTCTCCCGTGAGAATGTCGGAGACACGGGAGAACTGTCCAGCATCGCACACGCGACAAAAAAAAAAAATATTTATTTACATTAATTTACATAGCACATACGCATATATTAATTAGATAACAGTGTAAATAAATATTGAGAATAGTGGCAAACTATAATAGTTACTAAAAGTAGGTGTCCGAGACTTCCTTAAGTTTTCGAAAAAACTTGACTGTAGGCCTCGAATTCCTAGGGAGTAATATATTTTATCAACACTATTGCTATATTAAATGTAATAAAATACTGAAATAACAATAAGAAAATCAAATAATAATAGGTGACTAAAGTGATATTTAAGTATTATACAATACGTAAACATGTGTATACATTATAGGTACACATATCTTATGAAAAGGGAAGAAACAAAATATATAAACATATACATAAGGAATGCAAATATATATAAATAAATAACAACGATTCAGTCAAATGTGTATTTACCCCACAAAAGAAAAAGGTAAAAAGCAGAAAAGCGGAAATATAAAATCGTAGGTTTAGTTTCAATTAACCACTGGCGAAGTTTTATTTTTGAGGACTTTTTATATATTATTTCCTTTAATTCGGGTAGTAGAAGATTGTACACTTTTATACCAATGTAGTGGTACACTCTCTGTCCAATGGTCTTACTTTTTTTGCGTAATAATAGATATTTTTGTGTTTTGTGTCTTGTATTATGTATATGTGAGATAGAATCCGTTATTAATTTGTGTTTTGACATATTTGTTAACGCAGTTAAATAAAAAAGGTTTCTTACGTCACATATTTTGGTATGTTTAAAAAGCTCCTCAGTTGAAAACCTTGCCGGAAATTTAAAAATGATTTTGAGTATTCGTTTTTGTATGACTTCCGGAGGTTTTATTACATTTGAGTACGCTCCACCCCAGCCAATAATACCGTAAGTGAGCAGTGATTGTACTAACGCATAGTAAACGGATTTAAGTTCGTGGATACTCAAAATATACTTTAATTTTTGAAACATGTAGTCTCTTGACTAAGTTTTCAATGTGGTGATTCCATCTCAAATGATTATCTACAATTATTCCAAGATTCATTGGGAAGTGAGATGATTCATCAAAATACACGTGTGTTAAATCGCTCTTCAAAGATATTATTTTTATGTAGTAAATAGTGGTGTTTTAAAGTTGAAAATTATATGTATCTAAAGAGAAGTTGAAGTGCAACTACTGGATAAAAATCAAATACATAAATTATCAATCTCACATTGTAAAGAAGTAAAATTAATGAAGAATTTTAAAGGACTCCTGTAAATAAGGTGAAAACTAACTTAACAAGTGCAAGTTGAGGTTGTAAATTGGCATACGCCCTGAACATTTATAAAGTTCTATTATACTGGTGAGTAGTATTATACGCCCTATTATAAACAACTAAATAAACAAAAATTCAAATACAAAAATTGGTGAACAATTTCTACGCAATTTTGTCTGCGAGTCGGTAATAAAAACATTCATAATCTTTATAAATTTATACAGTGGACCAAAAAATGATTAATGATGAGTTCTGGGCTAAACTAATGAATTCGATGGAAGAAAGTAATAAAAAAACAATTGAGGAAGCCAATACAAAACAAACAGAAACAATAAAACAACATATTAGGCAAGAAATTAATGAAATTAAAGAGAAATTTGAAGAAGAACTAAACAAAAAATCGGCCGAATTTGAAACGAAATATATAGAATTAAAATCCCGATATGAGAAATTAGAGAAAGACTTGCGGAAAAATAATATTATTATATTTGGTCTAGAAAGTCCGGCAGAAAACTTGGTACAATTTATTGTTGGCGTAATCAATAATCATTTGAAAATAAACTTAACAGCTAACGATATCAATAACGTTTACACCATAGGCAAACAGACGAATAAAAGACCAGTTATAGTGAAGTTGGTATCTTACCTAAAAAAGCAGGAAATTCTAATAAACAGCAGGAAATTTAAAGGAACGAACATAGCAGTTGCTGAAGAGTTAACCTTGGAGGAAAGGAGAGAACAAAAAATATTAAGACAACATTTAAAAAAGGCACGTGCGCAGAATCTGAACGCAGTTATTAAAAATAAAAAACTTATCATAAACGGACAAGAATACACGGCACAAGTGCTAGCCGCAGAAGAAGAGGATTCAGATACGGAAGAAAATGTAGATCTAGAAATAGGTGAAGAGAAAACAGGAAAGGATTCAGAAGAAATAAGACGAAGTAATAGTGCTCCACCAACACCAATATCAAACCAAAAGGAAGATAAGGCAGTAGAGGAGAATAAAGAAGAAGTATTCGAGACTGACGAAGTAAAAGATTCCAAAAAAAGAAAACTAGGAAATGTGAATAACCCACCCAAAAAAGTTGTGGTGAGATCTACTCGAATAAACAGTGCAAAAGATAAAAAGTGACATCAAAAGTCCTACTTCATTTTTATATTTGCTTTAATTTATGTATTCTAATATATTTGCTGTATTAAATCATTACTCACTTATTTTAATAATTTATTCGCACACTCTGTATGTTGATATTTGTATTATTATTAGTAATTGCTTATCTATACACTTTTTTTTTAGTTTGACAAGTTTTTAGCTCAATCACTTTATATACACTTTTTATATGTTAAACACAATACATTTTTTATTTCTATTTATTGTTGCGAATGGGAAATTAAATAAATAAAAGACTTAAATCGAAATGGAACCTTATATAAGAGATTTCAAAAATGAACCAATAATTACACATGAAATTAACGATATAGGAGATTTTAATGAAACTTTTTATAAAACAAATTTAAATACATCCTTTTCTTTATTTCATAGTAATATTAGAAGTGTTAATAAGCATTTTGATGAATTTCAGGTGTATATTTCGCAATTTTCTGATTTTTTCTCTTGCATGATCCTCACTGAAACCTGGAAAATAAGAGATATACATTTATACCAGATAGAGGGGTACAAATGTATTTTAACTGAGGAGAGGTTAAACCAAAATGATGGCGTATTAATTTATATAAAAGACAATATTGATTTTGAATACAAGTTTATAAAAATCGGCTCTGTAAATGGAATATCCGCGGTATTAAAAATAAAAGATGATATAAAAATAAATGTTATCGCTATATATCGATCACCGTCAACTGATGCTTTTGATTTTAACATAAATTTAAATGAATTTATAAATAGTTGCGACTTTAATATATACGATCATACATTTTTTCTGGGTGACATTAACATTGATATAGGTGCACTAGAAGTGGAAACAAGCCAAGAGTATTTAAATATATTGTCAGAAAGCGGGTTTATCTCTTTAATTAACAAAGCTACAAGACCGGAGACAGGCACGTGTATTGACCACATTTTTGTAAGAAGTAGAAGAGAAAATTATGAAAATCTCATAGCTGCAGTTATTAATACCAACATCAGCGATCATTTTTCACAAGCAGTACAGTACAACCACGTTATAAATTCAAGTGAACATAAAACGCTTCCAATAAAAAATTATTTTAATAAAATAAATGAAAAAAAGTTTTTAAAATTATTACGGAAAGAAACTTGGCATGAGATTTATGGAAGCTTAGATGTAGAAAAAGGTTGTGATATACTGATAACAAAAATAAATGTCTGTATGAGGCAGGCAACAAGTGTTGTAAAAAATCGTCATTTACAAAAGAAAAAGGCATGGATCACAAATGGCTTAGTAACATCAATAAAAAAAAGAGATAAATTATTTCAGAACTACATTAAAAATCCTAGGAATGATGAATTGAAAAGAACTTACCTAACCTATAGAAATAAATTAAATACTCTTATAAAAAAGACAAAATATGAATACTTTAAAAACAAAATAGAAAAAAATAGAAATTGCTCAAAGACACTGTGGAATGTAATTAATGAATATACTAATACGAACAAAAGAGAGAATTCTAACACTGATAAATTAGTTTTAGAAAATGGTGATGAGGTAACTGATAAAATATTGATAGCGAATGAATATAACCAGTTTTTTTCTTCCATAGGAACACAACTGGCTTCCAAAATAAATACGAACAATGTTTATACGGGTATGGAAGAACGAAGACTAACTCAGTCTATATTTTTAGAACCAACTGATCCCGGAGAAATTAAAAAAAATATTTTACAATTAAAAGACAAAAAATCTCCAGGACCAGATGGAATCACAAATGAAATTCTAAAATTATCGGCGTGTTATATCTCAGAACCAATCAGTTATCTACTAAATCTGACAATAAAAAATGGTATTTTCCCATCAAAATTAAAATATGCCACCGTAAAACCATTGTTCAAAGGAGGTGATAAACATAAACTTACCAATTATCGACCAATATCTCTCACATCTGGTGTAGCTAAAATTTTTGAAAAAGTCTTAAAAATAAGATTATTAGGCTATCTGGAAAAAAATAAAATTTTAAGTGAAATGCAATTTGGTTTCCAGCAAAAAAAATCTACTCAAGATGCAATCGCCAAACTTACAACCTTGTTGTACGAAGCTTTAGACAATAAAATGGCATGCCTGGGTATTTTCGTGGATCTGGCAAAGGCCTTTGACACAGTGAGTCACGGGCTTTTGCTGGATAAACTAGAACATCTAGGAATAAGGGGAAATGCCTACAACATCATTAAAAGTTATTTATCGGATAGAAAACAACGAGTGGAATTTGACGGTATTCTGAGTGGCGAAGCTGTGGTAACATGTGGAGTCCCCCAGGGTACTGTTCTTGGACCTGTATTGTTCTTAATATACATTAACCAATTACTTAGGATAAACTCTTCTGGAACAATATTGTCTTTTGCCGATGACACCGTTGTGGTGTACGTAGCTGATACCTGGAATGAGGTCTTCACTGTAGCAAAAGATGACCTGAAAAGAATTTTCAATTATTTTAAATCAAATGTACTAACTGTGAATATAGCAAAAACCAAAATTGTGCCTTTTACAACATATGAGAAATACTTACCTGATGAGGATAATATAAAAATTGATAATGATATAACGATAAATCTGTCCTTGTCGGTGAAATATCTAGGTATCTATGTTGATTCTTTTTTGAGGTGGGATGTTCATGTACGTTCGGTAGCTAATAAACTTAGAGGTCTAATATTCAGATTTAACCAATTTAAAAACTTTCTCTCTATTTCTCAATTAATAACTTTATACCGAGCACTTGTTGAATCAATACTACAGTATGGGATTATTGGATGGGGTGGTATAAGAAAAACACATTTAATGCCATTAGATATTTTGCAGAAGAGATTCCTAAAAATTATTTTTAAAAAACCATTCAGATACCCGTCTGATTTGTTATATGCCGAATGTAAGATATTCGATTTACGGCTACTTTTCTTTAAAACCGCCATGGTCTTTATGTATTCAAATCGACACTATACACAAGCAGTCAGTCATAGATATGAAACGCGCAATAGAACAGCAGCTAATTTAATTCTACCAAGAGCTCAAAAATCGATAGGACAAAGAAGCTTCATGCACATTGCTCCCAGAATGCGAAATAGACTACCTGATTTCTTGAGAAATGCAAATTCAATTAATCTATTTAAGAACAAATTAAGTAAATGGATCCTTACCAGAAACAGATATGAAATTCATTCAATTATAGATTAGTAATATTTTTTAACTCTCTTATTAACCTTGCCCTTATTTAACTTTCCCATAGAAAAACAATATATACATGTATATATGTGTATGTGAATATGTGTGTCGGTTACGTGCACATAATCGTATTGTGTTGATAGTTGATGTTTATTGTTATTTTAATCTTAATTTTTATAAATATTGTATGTATATAAGTGTCTTCAGCCCATGGGCAGGTCCTTAAATGGACCTATTTGGGCTTTTTTTCTGAGATTTTACATCTCCGGATCTTTATTTATTTACATGCAAGTATTTTTTATGTATCATTTTATATTTACTGTATCTAGTATGTAAATAAAGTTTATTATTATTATTATTATTATTATTATTATTATTATATTTAACATATTCTGAGTTTTCCAAATTCCATATAGAATTCCTATGTTTGAGTTCAACATCGATAGTTGTATAGGATGGTAAACCCCTTTTGTAACTCGAAAATGATATATACATTGTTTTATTTAAGTTAATCGTTAGCAAGTTGTTATCAAACCATTTTGTTATTTTGTTTAAATCTTCCTTTATTTTTTTATTTATTTCAGCCCAAGTCTCTCCTTCTACGAATAGTACAGTGTCATCAGCATATGACACTATGTCTCCGTAACAGTCTAGGTTAAGAAGATCATTTAGATATATTATGAATAAAATAGGTCCCAAAACAGTTCCTTGTGGAATACCAAATGTTATTTTTTGTTTATCACTGATATTGGTGCCTATTTTTACCGATTGATATCTGTTTTCCAAGTAGCTGCTAAGTAACTTGAAAGTCTGTCCCCGTATTCCTATATTTTGGATTTTGCGTAGAAGTAATTCATGGCTTACCGTGTCGAAAGCTTTTGCCAAGTCAATGAAAACTCCTGCACATGGTTTGGCTAAGTCTAAACAATTATAAATTTTTTTCGTTAAATTGGCTATTGCATCATTGGTTGACATGTTCTTACGGAAACCATATTGCTTCTTAGACAATAAGTTGTAACGTTCCATGAAACTAACTAGCCTGGTTTTTAATGCTTTTTCAAATATTTTAGCAACATTGGATAACAAACTAATGGGCCTGTAATTATCAACTATTTGACTGTCACCTGAGTGAAATAAAGCTTAATATACATAAGTGACTTTTTTTCGTAATTTTTAAAGTTTTGTAAGTGACTTTTTTGTGATTTTTAAATTTTGTATGTTGATGTTGTTCAAAATAGTTTCTTTAGTCTATGGCTAATAATTAAATGAAACACGATGACGATGACGTGGCTGTGAGAAGACATTTGTACTTATTGCTCAATAAAAATCTCATTTAATCTTCTAATCTAATTTAAAGAATATATTGGCTAACTGCTTAATATAATGGCATCACGTAGTGAATTGTCGTATTCGCGAAAAGTATTAATTAAGTAGTATTTGTAGTCGGCCACGTCTGACTGCAACTTCTACTAGATTTAAAAAACTGTTTACTTCATGAATTATGCACTTATGCAGGCATCAGCTATATTAACTTATTTAATTACAATACAAAAAAGTTGTGTACACTCCATACTTTGTATACAACCTATTATTGTACGATAATGTAAAGTAGAAAGAAGAAAAGCAGCATTTTGTGTTGAAAAAATTTCCAATTAATCACAAACATCGCCTGTCTGCCTTGGTACTGATTGCGATTAAAAAAAGTTATACATAAAATACTGCCTTCCTGTTTTCCACTTTATATATGTTATTAATTACTAGTCCTATAGATTGTTTTGTTTTGATTAAAATCGACAAAACTAGTTCAATACTATTATAAGTGCGCGAGTGTCAGAACTGAGAAAAACTCTCAAGTGAAAATTAAGAAAAAATTAATTGTTGTAAAATTTATGGAGAAAGAATAAATTGTTAATATTGCAAGACTGATTTTTATTTTAACCCATTAAGGACGGAATTTAATTATTTCATTGTATTATTGTTTTTTTTTATATTATTTTAATAACTTGGTAGTAAAATGACACAAAATACCATTTTTTTCAAATATAATATACGGGGTTTAAAAAAACACCATACCATATGGTATCCGTGGTCTTTAAATGCTATTTTTAATATTCGTTTCCAAACAAAGTTTTATACTATTAAGTTAACAATATGTCAATTTCTTTGGTATGATAGGAAGAAAAACAATTAACACAAAGTCCAATATTGCATTTTTGGCACATGGTCCTATCAAATGACTTACATCCTTGCCCAGCACAACGCCGCCTTTGACAGGAAACAACAAAATGGTCTATTCTATCAAACCTTATATCTGGCCGAATGTTTTTGGCAATACTTATACGTCCAGGCCTTTTTGGACTTACTCCATACTTAGCTAACTTGAACTATCTCTCGTCTGAATTCCAGATTAAACATATTATGATTTTTTTTTATATAGAAACCATGCATTTTGTACGGCAACATTAATTAGCCATGTGAACAGTGGCCAATACCATTTCTTTCCGCGTATTCCAATTCTATACTTCGCTACTCCTTGGTCCATAAGGTCAGTCCCTCCCATGTTGTTGTTATAAGATGCAATACAATTTCGACGAGAAAGCATTACATGTTTTTTTCTTGCTGGCTGTACCTCTTTACAGAAGATAATGGATGGACGCCGTCATTTGTAGAGGCAATTTTGACAACTGAATTGTCCATCCATCTAACCAGTAGAATACCATCATTCTTCTCAATAAGATATTCGATATTTCCACGAGGTTCCTTTTGAAATCGTTTTTTATTTGTTAGTGGGCATGACCTCGGCATTCGATTTTCCCAAATTGTACCTGCTGCACCGAAACCAAGATTCTTTAGATAGGAAAACAAATTTAGACCAGTAAACAAATTATCCATATGAATAATATATGGTAAATCTTGTTGATGTAGCTCTTGAAGCATGAGTAACATGGGGGACGAACATTTTCCAAACAATTTATCAAAGCCTGCATCACCACGAGGATCCTTTCCCTGGTATAAGTCAAAATTTATGAGATAACCATCATTTGTGTTGAGGCTCCACATTTTGTAGCCAAAGCGAATTGGCCACATCCGTGGCGCCCATAATATTTCACCATGGACTCATCAAATGACAAATTTTTGACTGGCTAAAAGTGGTTCAAGCATTTTTCTTTTATTTTATTCATAAGCGGTGGCAATTTCCAAGCTTTGTCAATTTCATTGATTTGAGTATTGTCTGCCATATGAATAAATTTTTGGATTTGAATGAATCTATTTCTCCTCATGGCATTCGCTACCATATTGTTATGGACATCTTTCTTCATATTCCAGTAAAATTTTTTGCTAGGCAAATGATTGTACCCACTTAAAATAAGAATAGCAACAAAACAACGTATTTCCGAATTGGTTATAACTGGGTCAACTTCATTTTTGTATTGGGAATATAGTTGTGTCTGATCAGTTAAATACTGAAAGATATCCTCATCAAAAAACAATTCAAAAAGATCAATGGCAGACATATTTTTGTACTGCGAATAATCAACTTCTGGAAAATCTCGTCTTGATGGGTCTAAATCACCTTCTATCCAGACTGGGCCGCTTTTAAGTATGAGACGATTGTTTATCCATTCCCTGTGGCGCGGCGTGTCGCAGAATTGGTTTCTCATTCTCGGAGTCTCTACACTTGCCTGCGATGGAGCATCGGTGGAGCAGGCAACTCCTACAATAATTTTACCGTTAAAAATCAGTATTGACTTTTGTTCACTTAAAAATTTACCTCGGTATTTTCCATTACTCCAATAATTCTATCATTATTTGTTAGCTGTACTTCAGCTGCAGCTTGTAACTGGCGTCCTATATAAGAAATAAACTGTTAATCAAGGCAGTCTTAATTAAATTGTAATATACCTGTAAGATTGTACACCATCCCCCCGTCATATTCATCTGCAGAATCCTCATCTGAATCAGCGCTGACTTCTTGCGGCGTTATGAAAATTTTATCGACATGTTCTTGCATTTCTTCATCGTCCTCTAACATATCCAATGCTTGAGAAAGTGAAAAACCTGGCCTAAAATAATATATTTAGATAGTATTTATCAATTTACTAAACAACATAATTTTGTTCCAAAGGACCACGGATACCATATGGTATCACCTAACTTTTGGGCATTATAATGTGAACTATTAATAATAAATATTTATCACAATTATATAGAAATATTTAATAAGCCTCTAAGAATATAGTAACATATAATAGTTAGCATAAAATGTTATCAATATGACAAAAATATACTTACGCCCATCGAATGTCCACTATTTCACACGAAAAGAAATTACGCGTTCAAACTAACCTCACAATAACAGTAAAAAAATGTATAAACTACTTCGATTTTGACTGGAGATCAAATTCCGGCTTCTAACGAATGAAATGCTAAGGCCATGTGGCTGTCAAATTCATAGGGTGTCGATATGTTTTGTGATACCATATGGTATCCGTGGTCCCTAATGGGTTAATAGCATTTCCTGTGCCTATGGACCAGTTTTGCCAATTTTTATTTTATTTACCTATCATTTCATTATGATCGTATCTCATTCATATTGTTTAATAAATATCGAGTTCGCTACGTGAAATTGCACGCCTGAGCGCGCTGAGTGACGCAACGGTCGGGTATTGTCGGCAACGAGTTTCAGAAAATGTTAATCTATATTTTAGACGGTCTCAGAGAGTTTAACCGTATTTTGAGTTGTGTATCCGTAGATTTCACATTTAAATTCTATTTTTGAAAGGGAAAATATCAATAAAAACCCTGCTTCTGTTGTCAAGTCGTAAAAACCATATTTATCTGCACTAAGCAGATTATGTGATGCGTGTATTTTCAACGAGGAGTCAAGGGTGTGTATATGGGAATACAGAACAACTGCTACTGAAAGTTACATTGGGGAGCTTTCGAAGCATGGATTAAAGGATTTACAACCCCTCAATCAACAAAACTAAATACAACAAATGCAAAGTGGATAAAGGCGCAAAGTTTGAGATTTATAGATGATATCACCTTAATGGGGTGTTTACATTTAGAATTGCAAAAATAACAATTGATATTTTAGTTTTCCGTTTATCTACAGTGTAGTTTATCAAAATACTACAAATATTGGAAATTAATATTTTCATAGATAGATTTTCTTTTTTGATTTTTCATATATTACTTCCTCTGCTGTTTGCGAAATCTGGATTTTTTTTTATTGTAACTTTAAGTAAACAAAAAAATAATTTATTTTAAAATATGTGTGTATAGGTATATTACTTCCATATCCAATGGAAGTACAGTAACGCAAAATTTTTATTTAATATTTTTTATTGTTCAAATAGCCTTAGAATCTCATGAAATGTCGAGATTTAAAGTTTGAGCAAAGAAAATTTCTGCCTGTCGTTCTGTCGGTCTGTTCTAACTTTTCTGTGCGCACGATTACTCTGGAACCGTGTAAGATATTGACTTGAAGTTTGGTACACGTATGTACTTTAACGAAATCCAGAACTAGATTATATTTTGATCTTATTCCGTTGAAGCGTTGAGGGTAAACTAAGCGAGTAAGGGTCCATAAAATTGGTATTTAGTATATATAAGAGAAGCTAAGGTCCCAAAAATAAAATTGTGATTTAGTGTGTATACAAGAATTAATCAATTTTTTTTTTGCTTCATTCACCCCCGATACGGCATATCGTTTTATGAGTTTTTGGGGTAGGCGATTTCAAATATTATATTATTAAAGTTCCATAAACAATTATTTTCACATACAAAATTTTTTTCGTTGTGAGAGACTTGGATAGAAAATCTGGATGTGGAACTGGTGGTTCCTTTTTTTTTACTGAAACTTGAAAAAATTCCCTGAACTTTAAAGAATTGTAATAAATAAGACAGTCTAGAGGAAACATGTCTTAAACTTTTCTATTCAACTGACATTTATTTAGAATGGAGATATAAATACTCTGTTGAGATTGCAATGGAAATTTTGATAATGTCAATGACTGGATTTGTCAATGTCACCATAATTCAAGTGTAACCTCCTTTTAAATGCAAGAACTAAAATTAATAACATTCCATTACAACAATTTAACACATCACTTTGCTATCTTATATCAATAATGACCAATTAGGAATAATAACACAGCCACACACAAAAAAAATTCTGTGCAGCGGAACAAATTATATGGTGTATTTTTCAACGCTGAATCCGAATCCGTGGTCAAAAAAAATCTATCGTGTCAATTTTGTTTTTTAGTCAAAAACATCCCTTAAAATGGTGTAAAATCATAGAAATAATGTAATAACTCTTAATGAAGTATGAAAAATGGTAGATGTTTTGTAGTCGAGAATAGAGAATATAAATTCAAGCCACAGTAAGTTATTTCTATAAATTAAACCGAAATCCGCCCTTATGGGGGAGTGAAAACTACCGCTAAAACTCAAAAGACGCAGGTGAGTGTAAATAACATGTACAAACGCCAAATTTTTGTATCTCTTAGTGCAAAATATTTGACTATGGTGCGACAACCAGCCATTACTCTCAAAGGGTAGAGACTCAATCCTATGGAGGGTTAAAACTACCCCCTCCCTTCATAGGTTTCAAAATGGGAAAAAAAAATCAGGTAGGGTGAACAAATATGGAGTAAATTCATTCTAACCACCAATACATGACTAGAGACTACCCTTAAAGGATGGTAAGAGCTCAAATGTTACATATGGGTACTATTAAAATTCGGAAAGGGTCAAATGCTTGTAGCTCATTGTGCCAAATACAAATCTGGTACAACAACCGCCCAATCTTAATAAGGTTGAAAATTACCCCCATTGGGGTGGGGGGTAAAAACTACCCCCACATACGGACGAAAATAGATAGACGGAAATTTAGTTAATTTAGGCATAAAACTTACATAGATAGAAAAAAATGGTCACTGAAGAGGTAACATCCCAAATCTACGACTAAAAAAATAGGAAAAGAAAACCACGGAAAATATATTTTGAAGATAAGAGAGAAAATCATGAGAAAAGACAGTATTTGGATTGATGGTCGAAAGTATGATATAAATAGGAAAAAGAATAGCTTTACACAGATTAAAAGGTAGATAAGTTGATAAATGTTAAGATAAACAGTTGAATAAGCAGATATGGTATAATAAATAAAACACAACTGGTTAATGCTAAATGTATTACTCCATTTTTATCTACCCTGCCTAAAACTACAAATGCTTGAATTTTTGTTCCAGGATATTAGAAGTAATGAAATCCGTCCGTCTGTGGGGGTTTTTACCTCTCCCCTCAATAGGGGTAATTTTCAATCTTATTAAGATTGGGTGGTTGTTGTACCAGATTTGTATATTTGGCACGATGAGCTACAAGTATTTGACCCTTTGCGAATTTCAATAGCACCTATATGCATAATTTGAGCATGGGGGTAGCTCTTACTAAGGGTAGACTCTAGTCATGTGTCGGTGGTTGGAACGAATTCACTCCATATTTGTTCACCCTGCTTAAAACTTCTTTTGAAATCTATGAGGAGTGGGGGTAGTTTTAACCCTCCATAGGATTGATTCTCTACCTTTTGAGAGTAATGGCTGATTGTCGCACCAGAGTCAAATATTTTGCACTAAGATATATAAAAATTTGGCCTTCGCACATGTTATTCACACTCACTTGCATCTTTTAAGTTTTAGCGGTAGTTTTCACGCCCCATAAGGGCGGATTTCGGTTTCATTTATAGAAATAGCTTACGGTCGCTCGAATTTATATTCTCTACTATAAAACATCTACCATTTTTCACACTTTATTAAGAGTTATTACATTATTTCTATGATTTTTTACACCATTTTAAGGGATGTTTTTGACTAAAAAACAAAACCGACACGATAGATTTTTTTTTGACCACGGATTCGGATTCAGCGTTGAAAAATACACCATATCCATTAATTTGGTCCGCTGCACAGAATTTTTTTTTTGTGTGGTTGTGTAATTTATAATTTTCTAAAATTCACCAAATGTAAAACAGTAACTAGAGGTTTTGACTTGGGAATAATAATAATAATAATAATAATTTTTACAACCCGGACCCGTCTGGATCCGGGTTGTAAAAAGTACAGATCCAGGGTATATTCCTGCCTGTCGTAAAAGGCAACTAAAAGGAGCATCGGCTTCCGAGTCAGAATATGAAAAGTTCACTAAGCAATAAAGGTAATGGCGTGAACAAGATCGCCCGCAACGCTGCAGGCGTTGTCACGCCCGGCAGGGAAGCAGACGAGATAGCTCCGGTCATCATCAGGCGTAGACCCGGAAGGGGGAATGACCAACCGTTAACAAGCGAAACCCCCGCACAGTTTCGAGAAATTCCAGTGTTCCACCCAAATTACTCTAGAGGTCGTACATTTTAAATTATTGAGACATTTTTTTTTAAATGTTCGTCTTGAATTTACCTATCGATCCCTCTAGCCGGATTTTGAAATTTTATTTTTCATTTTTTTTAATTTTTAATTAACTTAAAACTCATATTTTCCTGTCAATTACTAAATCAAACAGATCGAAAACAATATATATCTACTTTTCTATACATTTCCAGGGTATTTTTAAAATTTAAGCTCTTCCATCTATCTTTGGAAATTTGACAACAATTATGGCAGCTGCGAAATTTAGAAATACATATTTTCCTGTCAACTTCGGAACCAGGTACATTGAAAACACTATATATATTTTTCTGAACACCAACCTGTTATTGTATGAATTATTTATCTAAAAATCGTATTTTTTTATATTTGACAGTAATTTTGACAGCTGTCAACAACTAAATAAAAAATTCATCTAGACAGGTCAATAGCTGATTAAAAGACGAAGATTTGAAAGAAAAATTGTTACAAAACCTCAAATTTACAGCCCGTTAGAATAAATTTAATAGAAAAAACAGTATTTTTTTGTAAAAATATGATTTTATATTAAAAATTAAAAAAAAAAATGAAAAATGAAATTTCAAAATCCGGCTAGAGGGATCGATAGGTAAATTAAAGACGAACATTTAAAAAAAAAGAATATCTCAATAACTTAAAATTTACAACCCCTAGAGTAATTTGGGTGGAACACTGGCATTTCTCGCCACTGTGCCCCGTCGAACTACAATGGAGAAAATACCGAGTTCGCCTCAACCATCAACAGAGGAACTACCATTAAGTAACAGACGGACCATTGATCAGTATAGGGAATAAATTTGGTGCTACTACTATGCAAATATCGCTAAAAGACAAGACGGCATTGGAAAAGGGACCTTCACAGTCTGGCGAGAAATAAACCCTAATATCTTCCACAATATGAACCCCAGCACATTAGCAAACCAGGGAAGATACCTAGAACGGTAAGAAAAAATAGCAGCCTGCGACATCAATCGTATTAAGGAGGATGTCCAAAGAACAGCTCTAGGACACAGCGAGATAACCAAGAATGCCAGAAAACGAAAAGGAATTGGAACAGAGTCTCTGGAAACAAGGAATCAACAAGTATCAGTAACGGCAGGATTGGAAATACAAATCAGGAATAAGTTAGAGGAGGTTGCAGCTATGGACATCAGAGACCGCAAAAGGCTTAAGAAGATAAGACCTAACGGAAGCACCAGAAATCAAATTAGGGAAGCTAATATAGTCCTCTCCAGAATAACCCGCAACCATGAAAACATATCCATTACCGACATCAACTGTATGATGTATGCCACTGCAGCGGTGATTGCAGGAGAAACTGAGGAACAGACAAACCCACAAAAATTTCAGGGAAAACCTTATTGAAAGAAGAGGATTCAGGACACCATAGAATCGTAGCGAAAATATATTGCGATTCTCGGGAAATAGAGTGCTAAGTCAACCGCGGAGTGATACACACCGGCAGAGTGTCTTAGTGTGAATTCAGATAAGTACACTAGTATTTATTATTCGAATAGTTACGATAGTATATAGGTATATTTGAATTAAAACTCAATAATACAAGAGCGTAATAGACCACACTATTTTATGGTGATTTGTGAAATAGATCTTTGATATTAATATTAATTATTAATGGACGAGGAACCGGGCGGCTCTAGGCCGCCCGTAGCTAAAAACAATTCGCCTGATAAAGAGGTGGTAAAAAACATCGACTATGATAATCGGTACAAGGAAACGGACACAGGACCGTATTTTGTATATGTAGAACATGAACAAAATAATTTAGGTAGACTATTTCCCGTAAGAGTTGGGCATTATTTATTTTGCAATCAAAGATTTAAAAATTCCATTACAGATATTAAACCAATTGGATTAAATAGAGTAAAAGTTGTGTTAAACACAGCGAGAGTGGCAAATTTATTAGTTAAACATGAATTGTTAACCTCAAAACATTTAATATCATACATTCCAAAATATTTCACACAGAAAAAGGGCATAATACGCATGGTTGATACATTTTTTGAAGACGAATATATTAAATCAAACATTGATTCGAGTATTGAGGTGGTGGATATTAAACGCATGACTCGTAGAATTGTGGATGGTGATGGCCAGACCAAAATTATTAAACGGCAGATGGTTGTTTTAACTTTTTTGGGATCAGAGATCCCAAAGTTTGTTAGAATTAATCTGTGTAATTTCCCGGTTGAACCATATATTTATCCTGTTGTACAGTGTTTCAAATGCCTTCGGTATGGACATACAAATAATTTATGTAAAAGTGATGTTGCTAGATGTAAACACTGCAGCGAAAATCATAACTCTGAAACATGTGACCAGGTCGATAACCCTTTCTGCATGTTTTGTAAATCCAATGAGCACTCGTCAGTGAATAAAAAGTGCCCAATGTATCAAAAACAGTACAAAATAAAACAAACAATGGCTAGTCAAAACTTATCTTTTAAAGAGGCGGAAGGACTGGTTAACAACCCGTCGTACGCAAAAATAGTCACTAACAATAGATTTGCACTTTTGTCAGACCCAACAAATTTTCCTAGTTTACCTAACTCTAATCAGATAAGTAACAATGCCAATAATTATATTCATAGAAAACCTGCTAGACATTTGAGTAATACCCAAGTAAAGAAACGAAAGGCTGGAAGATCACCTGCCAGAGAAAATACCCCTCCCTCCTTAAGAGAATGTCACTCTATTTTACCCAATCCCTATCGCGAAGAAATTTTAACTTATAAAAATTCTTTAGTAGAGAAAATTTCTGAGTTCATAAATGGACTAATTTACAATATTTTAACATCATCATCCAGTAGCGTAGATGTTGTCAATGAACTGAATATTAAGGAGTCACTAACTGCCCTACTCACAAATACTTTAGATATAAATATTAGTAATAATGATGAACAATTTAGCGATGAACAGGACGAATATTAGCAATAACGAAATTGTAATTATACAGTGGAATGCTCGCTCATTAAATTCAAATAGGCATTACTTACAAAATTTTTTAAATAATAATAAAGTGGATATTGTGATTTTATCTGAAATTTGGTTGAAACCAAAATCTCAACTTAATTTTCCAAATTATAATTTCATTTGTAAATGCAAAGACAATGGTAAGGGAGGTGTAGGTATATTAATAGCCAATAGCATAGTCTACCAAGAAGTTAATCTGACAAATAATTTATCGAATAATGATATTGAAATATGTGCAATAAAAGTTGATTCAAGTAATGTACACGTCGTGTCTTTATATAAGCCACCAGGTGTACAAGCAACTACTAATGACTGGAATATTCTTTTTTCTCATTTTACTGGCGAAGTTATAATTGGGGGCGATTTCAACGCCCAAAGTCGCATATGGGGATCTATTTCAGATAATAATCAGGGAAAACGGTTAGTAGATGCTCTTGATCACTGTAATTTAGTAATTCTCAATGATGGTAACCCAGAGTTACTCGTCCGAATCAAAACCCTTCAGTAGTAGATCTAACTCTTATAACCCCATCATTAGCTGTTAAATCTACGTGGAATATATTGGAAGATAATCTCGGGTCTGATCATTATCCAATAAAAATAACCATTGGCACAAATATACAGCACTTCTCATCAAAACCATCGTCCCGATGGAAAGACTCTAAAGCCGACTGGAATCTTTTTGGCGTGAAGTTAGATAATTTCGTTTCAAGGAATACTACCACTGCAAATAACTCTGAAAACCTAATTCAGTTAATACAGAATATCTGTGACGCTGCAGATTCTTCAATTCCCATAAAAAAACCATTATCATCTAAAAGTAGCAAACCAATTTGGTGGGATGAAGAATGTTCCGATATAACAAATGATCGGTTGAACGCTTTAAAAGCATATAAATCAATATCCAACTTTGATAACTATTTGAAATACCAAAAACTAGATGCTCAGGCTAAAAGAATCTTTCATAAAAAGCGGAGAAATAGCTGGAAAGACTTTGTATCTAAACTCAATAAAAATACACCGATATCGGAAATATGGACACACATTAAAAAGATTGCTAATAGGAACTCCGCTATTACTAAACATCCTATTCCACCAGCATTAATTGAAGAATTTTTAAATAAAATAGCTCCCCCCACAGTCACTAACAACAGCTATTTACTGAACAAACACTATAACAACATGTTAGATAAACCATTTAATTTGGAGGAACTTGATATGGCACTTAAAAATGCAAATAATACTTCACCAGGAATAGACAATATTACAAGTATGATCTTGCTGAATTTAACTGTGTCTGCAAAAAATCTGTTACTAAATGTGTATAACAACTGGTGGTTGTATAATGAACACACAGACATACTCAAGGAAATAGTGATTACGCTTATTAAAAAACCTCTGAACTATGATGATCCGCTATTGGCGCACCGATCCATTTCACTACTTTCTTGTCTAACAAAAACATTCGAACGTATGATTAAAGCCCGATTAGAATGGTTTGTTGAACATAATTCGCTGCTACCAAAATCTCAGTATGGATTTCGTCGAGGAATGGGCACAAATGATGCAGTAGCTCAGTTAGTTACAGACGCATAAGATACTTTTAGTAAAAATTACTATATGGCTACGCTATTTGTAGACATAAAAGGTGCATATGATTCAGTCGATCTTTCATTACTCCAAAATAAATTAACACTAGAATACAATATCTCATCCAATACATCAATCAATATAGTAGAACTTTTCAATAATAGAAAAATTTTTCTGAAAGATCACCTTAACGAATTGCATGGTCCAAGAACTGTCAGTCAAGGTTTACCACAAGGCTCGGTCCTGAGCCCGCTGCTCTTCAATATGTACACTGGTAGCTTACATCGAATATTTGATGACGAGATTCGCACCATACAATACGCTCACGATATTGTATTATACTCAATTCAAAATTCATTCGAAAAATGTTTAACTCAATTACGGTATATTGTCTACTGTCTTAAAGATTGGTTAAATACTCATAATTTTGAACTATCTGAAAACAAATCCGCGATAATGTTCATTAGTAGACATAAAACAGCCCAAACTGACGGTTTCATGAGACTTAGCTCCTTCAAAATACCAATAGTGAATGAGTATAAATACTTAGGAATTATAGTGGACAAGAAGTTGCTTTGGACAAAGCATATCCTATATATAAAATCTAGATGTGAAACATACTAAAAGCTGTCACAAGAATTAAATGGGGAGCCGACACTAGAACATCACTAATGTTTTACAGTAGCTACATTCTATCTATTCTCGACTATGGATGTTCATTCTATGGGTCCGCATCAAATTCTAATCTTAAAACGCTGGAGAGAATACAGTTCAAAGCTCTTCGAATATGCCTCGGAGCAATGACATCATCTCCTACTGATGCTTTGTTATGCGAAGCACAGCAGCCTCCACTAAAATTACGCAGAGAGCAAATAAGCAAAAAATTTATGGTAAAAATCATAGAAAATGACAGCTGTTTGAACGAAAAAAATTATCATCTCAGTATAGATTGTCTAACTAAACAATATTGGGAAAAACGTAACAACCCACCCTTAGTAGAGGCTTTCTTAGAAACTAATGATTTTAAAAATTTAATAACCTTCCAACATAAATATCCAATTTTTCAGTATAATTTAAAATTACTCCTACAAAGCCATAGAGTAATATTCCCGATATATTCCGATAATATACAGTTAAATCAGACTCTTTTCAAGTCCGTATTATACAATAATTCGCCATCGTTAAATATCTTTACGGATGGCTCAAAATCTGAATCAGGGACGAGTTGTGCTTTCTATGTTTCCCAATTAGAAATCTCTGCAAAATACAGGCTTCTCAAGGAGTGCTCTATTTATACTGCTGAAGCAATTGCTATTGAACAAGCGTTATATTGGGTACTGGAATGTTATTCTGAAGATTACCAAGACTCGAAGAATATCAACATTATATCTGACTCTAAATCCGTCTTACAGTCCTTAGCACATTTCTCCTATAAATATTATAACAACAGAACCGTATTTAATATCGCACATTTATATAACAAAATAAGAAATTTAGGATATATGATCCAGTTCATTTGGGTAAAGGGCCATTCAGGAATTGTTGGAAACGAAATGGTTGATCAACTAGCCAAAGAGGCACTTAAAGATACAGGAGTAGAACACCAATCTTTTCATCCAACCGATCTACAATGTTATTTCGAAAAACACAACTGGTTAAAGTGGGAGAACTTATGGACGGAATTTGTTGCAAAATCCAAAAATCACTACACGCTAATTCATCCCAATCTACCCTCCCATACTTCAATTGACAACACAACTTTTAAGTACTACACATCAACAATAGTTAGACTAAAATTAAATCATGCGCGTTTCCCTCATCATCTACATCGTATTGGAATCGCTTCTACTCCTTATTGCCTGTGATAACACATCAATCGGCGACCTTAATCATATATTTTTTAATTGTAAAAATAACTATCTGGCTACCACAAAACTGATATCTACACTACTCAAAGAACAAGTTCAGTTACCTACAAATCTAACTACCCTATTAAATAAAAATTGTATGAAAATCCACAAGGCATTAATAAATTTTTTAAAAGAGGCAAATATTAATCTATAAATTTATATGCCTGTTAATAATATATGAGTATTTTGCTTAATATGTATATTATATGTATATGTAGTACCTATTGTTTTCTTCCCCTCATGTTAAAATCCCTTTCATTCCGAGGTCTATCTTGTTTGTATATTATTAAGTCGCCCTGATCGTGAAAATATGTGCCCCTGTTACTCCTTGTAGATATTGTTGTCACCTTATATATTAATTTAAAAAAAAAACTGAGAAAAAATAATTAAAGTCATGCTAAAGTTAACTTAAAATGATTTCGTTAAATTAACTTCCTTATAGTAACATAATTTTGTGGCGAAGGAGCACTCCATGCTTGACGCCAAATACCTCACCTCAACCTCAACCTCGGGAAATACAGATCCAGTGAAGTGAACTTGGTGGAGGAGAACCTGAAGATGAAACTTCAAGCAAAAGCGCAGATATTGAGGAGATATACCAAAAGAAGTAACCACTACCAACACAACAACTCCTTAAAGAGGACGTCAAGAGATTCTTTCGTCAAATAAACGGTCAACAGATCGAAATAGAGACACCGCCTTCACAGTAATACTTCGAGGACAATGAGAACGCTCCGTGGATCGAACAAGAGCATAGACAGCATTGAAAGAGTGAAACCAATGTGTGGTCAGAGTTAGAGTGGACGAAGTTGTGGAGGTAATTCAACAGATGCACAACTGGAAAGCCCCTGGACAAGGGGCTTTCCAGTTTATTTGTCTAAAACAACTTAGTGCCCTGCATGAAAGCTTAACAACGGCTATCAATGAAATCATAGGCCCCTGAATGGTTAATTGAAGGAAGCACTTTCCTCTTCTATAAAGGCAAGGACGCTAAGGATCATAAGAACTACCGACCAATAACCTGTCTACCAACAATATACAAATTCATCACTGCTGCACCAGCAAATAGAATCTACAACCACTTGCTAAAGTACGAAATACTCCCAGAGGAACAAAAAGGTTGTAGAAAAGCTTCCAGAGGCTGTAAGGATCAGCCTGCTAGTGAGTAAGACCGTTACATCGATTGCAAAGAAGCGGCACAGAAATCTCTGCATGGCATGGGTGGTTACAAAAATTCGTTTTATAGCGTTCCCCACACATAGATCGTTGAATCCCCGAAAACATATCGTATATGCCCAACAATAAAAAACCTCGTGGAAACCACTATGAAGGGATGAAAAACGGAAATGTGGTTCTGCCACTCAAAAGGTCACATAAGAACTGGGAACATGCAAATCGGAATAAGAATTTTCCAGGGAGATTTGCTCTTGCCTTTACTGTTTTGCCTAGCGCTCGCCCCCCCCCCCCCCCCTCTTAAACCAACTAAACAGAGACTTGGCTTCGAAATCAGTATTGACAATAGAGTCAACCACCTCTTCTATACGGACGACTTGAAGTTATTTGTTAAGAATGAAGCTCAATTAAAGCAAGAGCTGAACATCTAAAATCTGCTAGGTCAAAAAAAAATACTAGCTTCAATCAGAGGTAATACATTACTTGTCAACGGAGAGGTATATACGATTGATCAGCTTAAGTGTATGAACAGGAATCTAATCAATTAGCATCCAATCTTGGAAACAACGATAATTTCAAAGCATCCACAAACAATCAAGAAATTAATACTCCTAAATCATTAGTGAAAGAAAAGAAGGTACAAAAAAATCTAAATTTAGTAATTGACAAACCGAAAGATAACATTTCTGATAATAAGAAGAAAGGCCAGCATGCCAATACGACCACTGATGAACTGCGAAAAGTGTTAAGGTCTAATTCCACTTCTAGTAATAAAATCTCAGGCATCGGTGCTGACAGCAAAAAATGGTTGTCAAAAACCAGTGTTAATTTATATCTCACTATATTTTTGTTTTATCTCAATATGTGTTTTATCTAATTATATTCTTCATTCCATAATAATTTTAATAATAAATATAAGCTGTATTTGATATTCTATTACTTGTGCATATATATTAAACAATAAAATGTCTAGAAACAATTTAAAAATTGCTCACTTGAATGTAAGGTCAGTGTTAAGTAGATTCCATGACTTTAATGAAATGGTACTGTCAAATAAATTTAATATAATAGTTGTAAGTGAGTCCTGGTTGTCCCCTGATATCGCATCTGAAGTGGTGAATATTCAAGGTTATAAACTTTTTAGATATGATAAGCAATCATCTAGAGGTGGAGGCATAGCAGCATATGTTAATACAGACTTAAATATCCAAATTATTGATATTAATATGCCTAATGATGGCAATTTAGAATATTTGTGGCTAAAATTGGAATTAAATAATAAATTATATGCAGTATAGGCCTCCTAACAGTAACTTGCAAAATAGAGTAGATGTAATCGATCAAATGCTCTCTGTCATTGTACCCACAGTTGATGGAATTCTCTGCTTAGGTGATTTTAATGTAAACCTTTTTAATTTAGATAATTTACTAACTAACTGTTTCGATGCCTATAACTTTGAGCAGCTGATAGACGTACCAACCAGAATAGGATATAATGGCACCGCCACTCTTCTGGATCCTATATTTTGCTCCGATGTAAACATAATTAAGAATAGTAGTGTTCTTAATGTCGATCACATTTCTGATCATAAATTAGTACAGTGTGAACTCTGAACCTTAAATGGCCCAAGTTTAAACAAAAGTTTATTAAAACTCGTGATTTCAAACATTTTAATTATGACCTTTTTCTGACCGATTTACAGTTTGTCCCATTTCAAAACATACTGCGGCTTGATGCCATTGTGTCAAAAATTGAATTGATCACTTTATATATAACTACACTGTTCGACTACCATGCACCATTAAGAGAAGTAAGGGTCAGCAAACCCAAAGCGCCTTGGCTCACCGACAATATAAAGAAAATTATTAGGGAAGGAGATAAAGCTTTATCAACTTATAAACGAACACAAAATGCTGCTGACTATCAATATTACAAACAACTTCGTAATCATACCTTAACATCAATAAGATACGAGAAAAAGCTTATCTAAACAACATTTGTAGACAAGTAAATATAAAGAATACTTGTAAAATGTTAAAAACATTCAATGTGAAAAAATGTACATACAGTACATGAAATTCCGTCTTCTATTGGTAATGCATCTGATATGAATAACCATTTTGCCTCTGCATTTTATAATCAAACCAATAGGGTACTCATTGACCATTACAGCAATAATTCACACTGTGAAGCATTATTCAATTTTAAATTATGTTCTATAGAAGAGTGACATTATAGGAAATTTTAGAACAAATGCCTGCGGAGTAGATGGAATCTTATTGACAATGCTAAACTACTGTTGCCCACACATCGTACCTTACATTACCCACATAGTAAATTGCTGTCTTGACCAGGGATATTTTCCAGACTTTTGGAAAGAAGCCTTAATTATTCCTTTGCCTAAAAACAACGATGTAGAGTCTGTGACTGATTTAAGACCTATAAGTATCTTACCAATTATATCTAAGGTATTGTGCATAAGCAGCTTTTTGAATTTGTCACTGAGAATAATATCTTGCATGAAAATCAGTCAGGTTTTAGAGGGGGACACAGCACCTCAACGGCCCTTACTAGAGTTGTTGATGATATCACAATAAGTATTGATAAGAAAAAGGTAACTGCTGTGGTGCTGCTTGACTTTTCTAAAGCTTTTGACACGATCAGTCACGAACTTATGTGTGCAAAACTCAAATATTATAGCCTTGATCACAAGATCATTACTTTTTTCACCTCATATTTAAATAATAGGTACCAAAAATTGTCTTTTAATAATCCAATTTCCTCTTCTCTAAAAGTTCTATCTGACGTTCCTCAAGGTTCGGTCTTGGGTCCGTTATTGTTCAGTATCTATATTTCCGACATATTACATTCTGCTGAAAACTGCAATGTACAAGCATATGCAGATGTTATGCAAGTGTACAATAGCTTTTATATTAGCGATTCATTACTAGCTCAAAATAGTCTAAACAGTGACCTACATAAAATTTAAAAAATATGACAAGAGCGCAACCTAAAGTTGTAAATGTAAATTAATATTATTTGGACCTAAGAAGGATTTAGCTTCTGTTTCTGAAATATAGGAAGTGAGGTCCTATCTCCACAGAATGTAGTAAAAAATCTAGGATTAAATCTAGATCAGCATCTAAACTTTTCTGGGCATGTGAACTCTCTACTGCCCAAGGCATATGGCTCTTTGAAATTACTATACAGTAGTAGATTCCTCATTTGTCGTAATTTGAAGAAAATTTTATGTGAATCACTTGTTCTATCGCATTTTAACTACTGTGATGTAGTATATAGTAATTTTATAGATGTCATAGAAAAAAGAAGAATACAGAGAGTGAGAAGCTCCTGTTGTCGTTTCCACGACCTGTGGAGTTAGTGACTGTAAACACCTGAATCATGTGCTCTAAGCAGACGAAGGGACCCCAAGATAACCGCCTTCTGCATCTGACCTGCCAACCATTCTGCCGAATTCTGACAGGCCGGTATGATCTTTAATTCTGAGAGCAGCGAAGGCTTCATCCCTCCGAGTACGCCGATTATTAGGACGACCATCTTGACCGAGTAGTCTGGGTACAGCACTTGGAGCTCATACCGGAGATCACGATATTTGGTCCGTTTTTCCCCCTCCTTATTATTATTATTATTATTATTATTATTATTATTATTTTTTTTTTTTTTTTGTCGCGTGTGCGATGCTGGACAGTTCTCCCGTGTCTCCGACATTCTCACGGGAGAAGCGCCAGCGGATTATCCACTCCCCGCGTCCCGCAGGGTTAGTGACTGTAGATGCCAGATTCGTGTGCCCTAAGAAGACGAAGGGACCCCAGGATAACTGCCTTCTGCATTTGGCCTGCCAACCACTCGGCTGACTTTTGGCAGGCTGGTATGGCCTTTAATTCCGAGAGAAGCGTAGGCCTCATTCCACCAAGTACACCGATCATCAGGACGACCATCTTGACCGAGTAGTCTGGGTATAGCACTCGGAGCTCATACCGGAGATCTCGGTATTTAGTCCGTTTTTCGCCCTCCTTCAAGATGATGTTTGTCTCGGCAGGTGCCGAGAACTCGATGACATACATCATCTTGGTTTGGTGGTCTAGGAGGACTATGTCAGGCTTGTTTGCCTGAATTTGCCTGACCGTCGGAAACGAGTAGTTCCAATATATTCGGCACTTCTCGTTCTCGACAACGGACTCGATCTCTCCGGGGACGTAAGGCAGCACTGGTGTTTGGTCTACTTCGTACGAGTGCCGAAGGTGGTAGTACAGCACTCGTAGGGCCGCGTTATGTCTATGGATGTAGGCCGAAGTCGCATATACCGTACATGCAGATAGTAAGTGCATGAGTGACTCCGGCGCCTGACGGCAGGTCCTACAATTAATGTCAGGGACCTCCACACCCATAACGCGACTGCGGTAGACCAGGGTGTTAATAACACCATCTTGGCAGGCCACAATGAATCCTTCGGTCTCCGACTTTAGCCCTGCTGACCGTAAGAAAGCGAAGGTCAGCTTTGTCGATAAACCCAGCGTCTCTATGTTGTTATAGAATACGCCGTGCATGGGTTTATCGACGTGCTGCCTGAGTAGATTTCTCTGCTCGGCAGCTTTAATTTGGGCTATCAGACGATTTGGCGCAAGCTCAGTTACTGATTCTAGTTCAGCACCTCGCCGGCCTCCTCGCCTGAAGTCGAATACGAGACCGAGATCATCTGCGGCCTTACGTGCTGCCTTGAATAAAAATGCGCCAACTCCTGCAGTTTCATGATCTCTCACAAACCGCAGGAGTGGGTCCGAGCTCCTGAGGACGTTGCATGCCACACTCAGCGCTACTCTGCCATGCGCACACTCCAGACTCAAGAGTCCTCGGCCCCCCCGTTGGCGTGGGAGGTACACTCGAGGAACGGACGACCTAGGATGGATGCTCCTGTGAACATGCATCATCTTGCGGGTATCCCTATCCAATTGGCGCAACTCATCTAGCGTCCACTTAACTACTCCGAAGGAGTAGAGCAGAATCGGAACGGCAAGCATATTAGTTGCAGACACCTTGTTCTTCCCCGAAAGTTCAGAAGACCAAATCTTTCGGAGCCGGTGTCTGTACTTGCCGCGGAGAGTATCCTTAACTTGTTTCACGTCCTGGATGTGATGTTGCTCCACACCCAGGTACGTGTAGGTCTCTCCGGCATCCAGATGTCGTAGGATGCTTCCGTCTGCGAGCTGCGCATCTTCAAGAAATATCCCGCTTCGTCCTCTCTTGAGGTGGACGACTGCACACTTGTCCAGCCCGAATTCCATGCCAATGGCCCGCGTATACTCTTGGACCACCCTTAGAGAGTTTTGGAGTTCGCACTCTCCGGAGGCATAAAGTTTTAGGTCATCCATATAAAATAGATGGGTGACCTTATGCCTCCGATTGCTGGGTGAACCACATTGGTATCCGCGGGTTTGGCGGAGCCTGACAGATAACGGCAGCAGTGAGATGCAGAATAGGAGAGGACTCAGGGAGTCACCCTGGAAAACTCCTCTCCTAAAAGTTACCAACTCTGTCGATACCCGCTGAGCACCAGATGTTATGGTGAAGCGGGTTCTCCAGAGTGGCATCAGTTGTTCAATGCATCTCACTAGTGGGGCAGGTACCACAAGGCATTGCAGCAAGTGTAATAATAGTGCATGAGATGTTGTATCAAATGCCTTGCGGTAATCGATCCACGCCATTGATAGATTACGCTTGTATTGCACAGAATCCTGTGTAATACAGCGGTCTATCAATAGGTTCTCTTTGCAGCCTGCCACACCTTTCTTGCCACCACGCTGTTCGTGTATCTGTCGGTAGACCGGCTCAATTGACCTCAATGTCCTGGCATACAAGATACGAGTAAATATCTTGTAGCAGGAATTGAGGCAGGTGATCGGTCTATAATTCTTCGGGTCGGACAGATTTCCCTTTTTGGGGATCAGTACAGTACGCCCCTCGGCAAACCAGTCCGGAATCGGCTGCCCCTCGTTCAACCATGAGTTGAAAACTCGGGCCAGATGGCGGTGGGTGGAAGGGAATTTCTTCCACCACCAGTTGTTTATGCCATCTGGACCCGGGGCAGCGAAGTTCTTAGTACCAACAAGTGCTTGTTGGACTTCCTCGGTACTGATCGCCGGGCACACTTCGTCTTGCTCTCCCAACAATGTGGTGCAGAGCTCCTCGAAGCGTGCTATCGCTGGAGTGTCGCTGTCGAATGGACTCGTAGTCTCATATATTCCCTTCCAGAAGGCTTCGACAGTCTCAACAGACGGCGGATTTTCAACAACACGCGGTGGCTCTTGGAGCAGACGAGAGGGACTTGTTTGGAACAGATGGTTTTGTTCCATGGCCCGTGCTCGTCTGACCAAAGATTTCTTAATGGCCATGAGTGCTCGAATCCTATCTAGACAGTGCTGTTTGATGGTTTGCAGCACTGTCCGATTTAGAGTGTGGTGTTGTCGTCTTATACCGGCAACTATACGCCGAATTTTCGGCGTGAATGGCTTAGCTGCCGTTATATACTCCACCACACTCTGGATTCGAGACGCGTGTTGTCTCGCCGATTTGATTTTTGCCTCAATTTTTTGTACGCGCCGCTTAGTCTTCTCGACCTTACCCAACACGATTGCCAGGCGTTGCTGGGGGACGAGTTGTCTAGCGGCTGCGTACACGGCACTGTTGATCTGCCATATGTTGGCATCTTCTGGAAGTTCATCATCGAGTAACGAATCCATTCTTGCCAGGTCTTGTGGCTTTGGGTTAACCCTGGTGTTAAGGCTAACCCTCGTCCTGAGGGTATCATCGGTATACTCTAGGTGATGTTGTCGTTCAGCAGGTAGTTGCCGCGGTGGTGATGCGGCCGGCCCTTGTTCCTGCTGACGGGGTGCCCTTTCGTAGCCCGTTCGACGCAGGAAGGATACCTGATCTCTTATGTGTTGTTGAGAGAAGGCGCGGTACTCCGGGTGCATATCGCACCACAACCGGTGTAACCGCGCCATGTACCCCCTGCGTCCGGGTTCGCTGCTCTCATAGCAGATAAGCAGGTCATCCCGTAGTCCTCTCGTCCACCTAAAGCGTCCATGTACAGTAGCATTGTCGTCATCATTAAGACCGTCCGGTATGGCCCCTCCCACGTGTCTCCGACCCCCATCCGACTGGGGTCTATTGTGAGGGGCCCGTTCTCTGTCGTGGTCGTGAACCAGAGATTTGAGTCCTCAGGGTGGTTAGCCCTGAGGGCCCACGTCCGACATCTGCCAGGCAGAGTCACCTCTACCTGTTGCCCGGGGAGCACCGCGTGGAGGCTGTCGGTCCGTATTCGCTCCCCTTATTATTATTATTATTATTATTATTTTTTTTTTTTTTTTTTTTTTCGTAAAAGCCAGTCACCCTTTATACTCTGTGGCTCCGACACTCACAGAGGGGAGCTGGTAGTACCGGCAGCCACTCCCCACGTCCGTGGGGTGAGTGACTACTGGGTCCGAGAATCGTGTGCCCTGAGTAGACGTAATGAGCCGAGGATAATGGCCTTCTGCATCCTGCCGGCTAAGATCTGTGCCGAATTTCGGCATGCCGGTATGATCTTTAGGTCTGAAAGCAGCGTGTGTCTCGTTCCACCGAGGGCTCCTATGATCAGGACCACTAGCTTAACAGTATGGCCAGGGTAAAGCCTGCGGAGCTCGAAGAGCAAATCTCGATATTTCGTCCGTTTTTCCTCCTCCTTCAAGACAATGTTATTCTCCGCAGGAGCCGAGAACTCCACGACAAACATTGTCTTGAGTTGGTGGTCGAGGAGGACCATGTCAGGCTTATTAGCTTGTATTTGCCTGACGGTGGGAAACGAGTAGTTCCAATAAATTAGACACTTCTCATTCCCCACAACGGACTCAATATCCCCCGGAGCGTAAGGCAGCACTGGTGTCTCGTCTATCCCATACGAGTGCCTTAAGTGATAATAAAGCACTCGTAATGCTTCGTCGTGCCTCTGGATATAAGCCGAGACTGCATATACTGGACAAGCCGACAGCAAATGCATTAATGTCTCCGGCGCCCTGTGGCAGGTCCTGCAGCTGACATCAGGGACCTCTATACCCATGACACGACTTCGATAGACGAGTGTGTTGAATACACCATCCTGGCACGCCATTATGAATCCCTCGGTCTCAGACTTTAGCCCGGCTGACCTTAAGAAAGCAAAGGTCAGCCTTTCGGATAAGCCGCGGTCTTCTATATTTTTATAGAAGACTCCGTGCAATGGCTTATCCGAGTGTAGCTGCAGAAATAAACCAATTTCAGCAGCTTTGACTTGGGCTTTTTGCCGAGCAGGTTCCAACTCGGTGACAGAGTCGTGATTAACCCGCTCAGCGTCGAAGACCAAACCGAGTTCATCGGCGGCTCTGCGCGCTGCCTTAAACAAAAAGGCTCCTACTCCTGCACTTTCATAGTCTCGGACCATGCAGAGGAGGGGATCCGAACTCCTTATGACCTTACAGGCTCCATCCAGAACCATCCTGTTATGGAGACTCTCCAAACAAGAGTCCACGGCCTCCCCGATGTCGTGGGAGATATAACCGTGGAACGGACGATTTAGGATGCAAACTCCTATAGAGATGCATCTTTTTTCGGGTTCCTACATCGAGTTGTCGCAGCTCCTCTTGATTCCATTTAATTACTCCAAAGGAGTAGAGGAGGATCGGAACGGCAAGCATATTGGTAGCAGACACCTTGTTCTTCCCCGACAGTTCTGAAGACCAGATCTGTCGGAGTCGGTGCTGATACTTGCCGCGGAGAGCGTTTTTTACTACACTCACTTCTTGGGTGGAGCGTTGCTCGACACCCAAGTAAGTGTACGACTCTCCGGCATCTAGGTGATGTAAGATGCTTCCGTCCACAAGCTGCGCATCCTCTCCGTAGTCACCGCATCGTCCTCTCTTGAGGTGGACTAGTGCACACTTGTCCAACTCAAATTCCATACCGACAGCCTGCGTGTACTCCTGTACCACCCTGAGGGGCTGGCGTAAATCCCTCTCTCCGGAGGCATAAAGTTTAAGGTCATCCATGTAAAACAGATGGGTGACCTTATGCCTCCTATCGCCGGGGGTACCGCAGTTGTAGCCACGGGTATTTCGCAGCGAAACGGATAATGGCAGTAGCGAGATGCAAAACAGAAGGGGGCTTAGGGAATCTCCCTGAAATACTCCCCTTCTGAACAATACCGGCTCTGTCTGGACTCTGCTATTACCCGATGTTATGGTAAAGCGAGTCCTCCAGAGCGGCATGAGTTCTTCGATACATCTCACTACGGGACCGGGCACCGCAAGACATCTGAGCAAGTGGACAATGAGCTCATGGGATGTCATATCAAATGCCTTGCGGTAGTCGATCCAGGCCATAGAGAGGTTACGCTTATACTGCACGGAGTCCTGCGTGATACATCTGTCGATCAGCAGGTTCTCCTTGCAGCCAGCGACACCTCTCTTTGACCCTCGTTGCTCATATACCCGTTCAACTGCTTGGAGCACCCGCATGTACAAGATGCGTGTAAACAACTTGTAGCATGCGTTTAAGCAAGTTATCGGCCGGTAATTTTTTGGGTTAGACAAATCTCCGTTCTTCCGGATCAGCACTGTCCGCCCCTCGACAACCCAAGAAGGAATTTGCTGCTCCCCATTTAGCCATGAATTAAAAATTCTGGCCAAATGGTGGTGGGTACTGGAAAACTTTTTCCACCAAAAGTTATTTATCCCATCGGGACCTGGAGCAGCAAAGTTCTTAGAGCCCTCAAGAGCTCTTTGAACCTCTTCTGGGGTTATCGGTTGGCACACCACGTTTGGTTGTTGAAGCCTTTGGCAAAAGGCTTCAAAGTGTGCCAGGGCTGGAGTGTCTCTGTTGAGTGGGAGCTTCTGTCCGTAGAGCGTTTTCCAGAAGTTTTCCACCTGATCTACAGTCGGCGGATTCTCTACAACACGCTGAGGCGGTTCGAAAAGGCGCGAGGGCTTTTTGCGGAATAGATTGTTTTCCGCCAGCCCCCTCGCCCGCCTCACTAGTGACTTTTTACAAGTCACTAGCATCCGTATCCGATCAAGGCAGTGCTGTTTGGTGGTTCGCAGCACTGCCCCATTCAGTGTGTGATGGACGCGTCTTAAATTGGCGGCTATGCGCCTAACTTTAGGCGTGAATGTCCTATTGGTCGCCATATAGTCCATCACACATTGGATACGGGATGCGTGTTGCCTCGCCGACCGGATCTTGGCTTCCATCTTTTGTATACGCCGCTCCGCTCTCTCCTGTGGGGAGGCAGTATTCCGCCTCTCACCCGGAGTTAAGCGCTGGGCAGCAGCGTACACGGCACAATTTATGTGCCAGATGTCAGCCCCTTCTGGTATCGCTTCACGAAGTTCAGCATCCACTCTGGCTAGGTCTTCTGATCTGGGGGGTTTGATGTAGTGCAACCCCCTTCTGGTGTTGAGGCCCTCTGGTCTTGGTGGAACGTCTAGAACTGCCTCCACAACCGGTTCATTCAGCGGCTCTTCGACCGCCTCATTTACCGGCTGAGGAACAGCTCTCACGTAGCCCCTGCTGCGAAGGTGGGATACATAGTCACGCAGATTTTGTGGCGTGAAGGCGCTGTGCTCTGGGTGTCTTGCACACCACAGAGCGTGCATTAGCGCCATGTATCCCCTTCGCGCGGGCTCACTGCTTTCGTAGCATAGCAGAAGATTATTCCTCAGCTCATCGGTCCACTCGAAGCGTCCATGTAGCTCGCGGTCGTCATTGCCAGGCAATCCGTCCGGTTGGGCCCCACCACCATGCCTGTGACCCCCATCCGAATGGGGTCGATTGTGGGGGCCCTGTCTTCTGTTGCCTGGAACCAGAAGATTTCGGCCTGTCAGGTGGTTAGCCTAACAAGCCCACGGCCGACACCAGAGGGGAAGTTCTCTTTCCCCTCCCGGGTGCGCTAGCGCTGTCGGTCCGGGTTTTGCACCCGCGGCCGGAGTAAGTGGTGTCGCTACTCACCAAAGGCTAGTGAGATGTAAGAAAGCCCCTCCTGCTTATTTATTATTATTATTATTATTATTATTATTATTTTTTTTTTTTTTTTTTTTTTTGGCTAGCTAAAAACCAGTCACCCTTCTCTGTGGCTCCGACACTCACAGAGGGGAGCTGGTAGTACCGGCAGCCACTCCCCACGTCCGTGGGGTGAGTGACTACTGGGTCCGAGAATCGTGTGCCCTGAGTAGACGTAATGAGCCGAGGATAATGGCCTTCTGCATCCTGCCGGCTAAGATCTCTGCCGAATTTCGGCATGCCGGTATGATCTTTAGTTCTGAAAGCAGTGTGTGTCTCGTTCCACCGAGGGCTCCTATGATCAGGACCACTAGCTTAACAGTATGGCCAGGGTAAAGCCTACGGAGCTCGAAGAGCAAATCTCGATATTTCGTCCGTTTTTCCTCCTCCTTCAAGACAATGTTATTCTCCGCGGGAGCCGAGAACTCCACGACAAACATTGTCTTGAGTTGGTGGTCGAGGAGTATCATGTCAGGCTTATTAGCTTGTATTTGCCTGACGGTGGGAAACGAGTAGTTCCAATAAATTAGACACTTCTCATTTCCCACAACGGACTCAATATCCCCCGGAGCGTAAGGCAGCACTGGTATCTCGTCTATCCCATACGAGTGCCTTAAGTGATAATAAAGCACTCGTAATGCTGCGTCGTGCCTCTGGATATAGGCCGAGACTGCATATACTGGACAAGCCGACAGCAAATGCATTAATGTCTCCGGCGCCCTGTGGCAGGTCCTGCAGCTGACATCAGGGACCTCTATACCCATGACACGACTTCGATAGACGAGTGTGTTGAATACACCATCCTGGCACGCCATTATGAATCCCTCGGTCTCAGACTTCAGCCCGGCTGACCTTAAGAAAGCAAAGGTCAGCCTTTCGGATAAGCCGCGGTCTTCTATATTTTTATAGAAGACGCCGTGCAATGGCTTATCCGAGTGTCGCTGCAGAAATAGATCAATTTCAGCAGCTTTGACTTGGGCTTTTTGCCGAGCAGGTTCCAACTCGGTGACAGAGTCTTGGTTAACCCGCTCAGCGCCGAAGACCAGACCGAGTTCATCGGCGGCTCTGCGTGCTGCCTTAAACAAAAAGGCTCCTGCTCCTGCACTTTCATGGTCTCGGACCATGCAGAGGAGGGGATCCGAACTCCTTATGACCTTACAGGCTCCATCCAGAACTATTCTGTTATGGAGATGCATCTTTTTTCGGGTTCCTACATCGAGTTGACGCAGCTCCTCTTGATTCCATTTAATTACTCCGAAGGAGTAGAGGAGGATCGGAACGGCAAGCATATTGGTAGCAGACACCTTGTTCTTCCCCGACAGTTCTGAAGACCAGATCTGTCGGAGTCGGTGCTGATACTTGCCGCGGAGAGCGTTTTTTACGACACTCACTTCTTGGGTGGAGCGTTGCTCGACACCCAAGTAAGTGTACGACTCTCCGGCATCTAAATGATGTAAGATGCTTCCGTCCACAAGCTGCGCATCCTCTCCGTAGTCACCACATCGTCCTCTCTCGAGGTGGACTAGTGCACACTTGTCCAACCCAAATTCCGTTCAACTGCTTGGAGCACCCGCATGTACATGATGCGTGTAAACAACTTGTAGCATGCGTTTAAGCAAGTTATCGGCCGGTAATTTTTTGGGTTAGACAAATCTCCGTTCTTCGGGATCAGCACTGTCCGCCCCTCGACAACCCAAGAAGGAATTTGCTGCTCCCCATTTAGCCATGAATTAAAAATTCTGGCCAAATGGTGGTGGGTACTGGAAAACTTTTTCCACCAAAAGTTATTTATCCCATCCCATTATTATTATTATTATTATTATTATTATTATTATTATTATTATTATTATTATTATTATTATTATTATTATTATTATTATTATCGTCAAATCGTTCAGTGATGGCATCAAGATGGAATTTGGCTTAGACAAAAGTGCTACAGTGGTCCTCCAGCGAGGTAAACGTGAAAAGTCAAAACGTCGTACTGACTGATCAATCCACAATATTAAGTATGGATCTGGGGGAAACATACAAGTACCTGGGTGTCGAAGAGTGCACCGGAATCGATAGCGACGAATTGAAAAGTAAGGTTGCCAGGGAATACTACCGTCGCATTAGGCAAGCAACATCGTGAAAATGGATAGAAAGACAAGAAAAGTTCTAACAATGGGCGGAATTCAACATCCGAAAGCAGATGTTATACACAGGTGATACGTTAAGAAGAAAGATGGCGGCCGTGGGTTGGTAGACCTGGAATCTGCTTGTGACTCCTCTATCGTTGGACTGAGCGCATATGTCGGGCAGGGAAAGGACAGATTCACTCGGATAGTTAAAGAGCATGATAAAGATAAGAAGTAATATTCAATCCAGAAGAAAGCGAGCAAAATCCAAGCAGAATACTTGGGTACCGAGACCACTGACGAGGACGCCAAGAAGAAAATTAGAACCAGCATCGAAAAGAGGAAAATAAAAGCACTTTGCTCAAAGCCAATGTATGGACAATTCTTCCGCGACCTCGATCGACCAGCAGTGGACAAGACGGCATCTACGAAGTGGCTTAATGACTCGGTCCTGAAGGGCGAAACGGAAAGCCTGATAATAGCAGCGCAGGATCAAGCGCTAAACACTAGATGCTACCAGAGAATGATCTTGAAGCAGCCTGTTGACAGCAAGTGCAGAATGTGTGGAGTAACAGAAGAACATATCAATCACGTGGTGGCAGGATGCACTACGTTGGTACCATCAAAGTACACTCACCGACATATCAGAGTGGCCAGATATCTCCACTGGCTCATGTACAAGCACTTCGATATACCGGTGTCGCAGAAATATTATGAATATACCCCCGAGACGATTGTCAGTACCAACGACGTCACAATTATGTGGGACGTGCCAATTATAACAGATAGAGAAATTCGTGCAAATCCACCAGACATCGTTATACAAAATAAAAATGAGAAGTCCTGTTTGCTGATCGATGTATCTATCCCGAATAACACCAATATAATACTCAAGGAAACAGAGAAGTTGAGCAACTACAAAGACCTCCAAATAGAAGTTAGCAGAATGTGGAATGCAAAGACCACAGTCGTGTCAGTAATTGTAGGAACTCTTGGAGCTGTCAAGAAGGGCCATGACCGGAGTCTATAACAACTGCCTGGCCAACCGAGCGCACAAGAAGTGCAGAAGATCGCACTATTGGGAACAACTCATATTTTAAGGAAAGTCCTGGACTAGGAGTCTCTGTGATCTGGACTCTGAGCTGTTGGAGCGGACATCGCTAACGTCGCCTGAAGGGCCCAGAAATCTGGAACGTATTTCAACAGAGCCGAATTTCAATGGCGCGCGTGGGTTTCGGTGAATAGTTTCCAGCTACGGCTGAGAAAATGTGCCGCTGTTAAGTCTATAATAATAATAATAAACTTTATTCATCTTTTTACCATGTAAACTATGTGGTAGTCACACATGTCCTTACAATGGCTTACAATGATAAAATATATACCTAGTAGAAAAGATATAAATAAAATAGAGTAAAATTTATATTACATTCATACACAAACATTTAAGTTTAGTAAATATATAAATTAAAAGTACAGTAAATAAACAGACAAGAAAGATGTAATGAACATTAAAAAGCTCGAATAAAAGCACAAAATTAATTAATTGTAAAGAAAGTCTGATATAGCAAAAGTTTCTTAATTTTATTTTTAAAAATAACTTGGGAGTTACTATTACTTCCACATCCAGTGGAAGTATAGTAACGAGTATAGTAACGACAAAAAAATTTTTAAAATTTTTTATTGTTCAAATACGCTTAGAATGTCATGAAACGTCGAGATTTTAAGTTTGAGCAAAAAAAAGTTTCTGTCTGTCGGTCTTGTCTGTCTGTCTGTAATGTTTTTTATGAGCACGTTTACTCTGGAACTGTTTAAGATATTGACTTGAAATTTGGTACACTTATGTACTTTAACGAAATTTGGAACTAGATTATATTTTCATCTTGTTCCGTCGAAGGGTTGAGGGAAAATTGAGGTAAATTTGGGGTAAATAGGTAAATCAAGCAGGTAAGAATCCATAAAATTGGTATTTAGTATATACAAGAGAAGCTGAGGTCTCAAAAAAATTTTTGGCATTAGCCATCCCCATTACCACCCCCACCCATTATTAAAGGGGATGAAAAAAAATTGTGATTTAGTGTGTGTACAAGAACCAGAAACCACAAAATATTTTTTTACTTCATCCACCCCTACTACCACCCCCAAAATTTTATCGTTATGAGTGACTTGGATAGAAAATCTGGATGTGGAAGTAGTGATTCCTTGGAGGTTGATTCCTTGGGCAGCGGTTTTTTTTATATCATCTGGTAAAAGATTATAAACATGACATCCATCATTTACGGGTGATTTCTTAAAGAACTCGTGTTTGGGTTGACAGAGAGATATGTCGTATCTTCCTCTCGTAAAGTAATTGTGGAAATATCGTGTTCTTCTAAATTTATTTTTGTTGTCCAGTGTAATTCCCAAAAGGGAAGCCGTATCTTCAGTTCTGATTTGATGACTGTTGAACATTAATTTTTGATTGGTAATTATTATTTACATTCTTCGCAAATACGAAAACGAAGAGTATGTTGCATTCGATCGGCAAATTTTTCACACCGGAAATATCGCTCGCAGACAATAAATGTTCATATCATTGTGTTAATGAACGATTTCTGTGCGTCTGTCACGTTTCTTGTAAGCACGAACTTAAGATAGAAAATCCTATTCTATCGAAAATTGGACAGTAAGTTAGTGTTAGCTAGAAAAAGAACCCTATTGTTTTTGAACAAAATCGATCAGTAAATAAAAAAATTATTAATTATTTAAATTTGAAAAAATATTTGATTTTTTTTCTTTGTAATTGAATAGAAATCATGCAAAATGATATTTTCTTTTAATATGTATTTATAGTAATATACATTTCGTCATATAATGTTAAAATTTAGATTGTTTTATCTGGCATGTAGTGGTGCAGTTCTTAAGTTTTTGACGAGGATCCCGTCTACCCCTCGTTGAATTCTAACAATTTGCTGTATGCAAATAATGATGTTTTATCCCTTGACACCTGCAGCAGGGTTTTTGTTTATTATTTTCCCTGCATAACAAAATATTACCTACACTTCCCTTTGAAAATGCAAATTCAGATATGAAATCACAATCGTACACGGTTAAACTACAAAGAGATCGTCTTTTAATTTAAAAATTGCATTATCTGAATGTCGTTTGCCATAACACCTGGCCGTTGCATCACTTCACGCACTCAGTCGCGCTGTTGTTACGTAATGTTATCAATGATTGTAAAATGAAATGAATAAAATAATAAAAAATGACATGTAAACTTAGAGTTAAACAAAATACAAGAACTGTAATTTGATAATTTGACAAGGAATCCAAGGGTACCGGGTTCGAAACCCACATATGTTTTGTATATAGTTCTTTTCTTTTACTTTAATTTATACCGAGTATTTCATCAACTAAGTTCTTATTATAAAATTTGAAATGTCTAAAACTAAAATTATTTACAAAAAACTGCGAAGGGTATCCTATAGTATATCTGAGAGTTATATAAAAAATTCAATAAATTGGTGAACAGTATTATGTTTTTAGCTTGTTTTTGCCTTTTTTTAGAACAATGTCAGGTTTAGAGTCAGATGCAACGACGGTTGTATCGTCCGCATACATAAAAACTTTTCCTTCTGTAATGATATTCGGCAAGTTATTTACGAATAATAGAAATAATACTACACCAAGTACACTCCCCTGAGGAGTGCCAATATTCATGTCAAAAGTATCTGCTTGAGCGTCATCAAATTTTGTTCGTATTTGTTTGGAGGATGCCACCTATTTTCAGAAGGTGGCACCTAAAAAAACACAAAAACATTTTAGCTGAAAGAAAATCAAATTTTGAGAAGAAGACTTTTCATATAAATTGATAGTCTTCAAGTTATAAAAACGACTTGAAAATCGGGATTTTAGTTTAAAAAAAGCGTATACTACATAAACGAAAATGTCCTATAGACAAATAAGAAAGCTACTAAATTGAAGACGAATTCCATTTTTATAGAATTAATGGTTTATTAATAATAACAATTAATCAATTAATGGAAATCTGGAAGTATAAAGGTGACATCCGAACGTTTATAGGGCGTAGTATTTAGTTTAAATGTTAAATATCTTAGAAACTACAACACTTACTAAGTTAAAAATGTTAACAATCAAAATGAAAGAAAAGTAATTAGGCTTTTAACAGATTTTTTACTATTTCTATAGCATAAAAAACAAAAAAGTCATGGAAGTAACAATGTACTTTTTCACATTTTTTTTAATAAAAACGTCGACATTTTGTTAATGTAAATAGTCAGTAATAAAATGAAATATAATCTCGTATACTGTTTTTCGTTAATATAATACGATCTTTTTTTTCTTTTTTTTTTTTTAGAGGGGAAATCCTACATGGACCCCGGAGCTTGGGTCTTATGCTACCGGGAGTGCCAAAATCCTACCTGGCTAAAACCCCTCCAATCTTCTACACACCCTCTCTCTGGAACCGCTCGCGCATTACTTCAAAGGGAAGGGGATCCTGATCATTTGCTTCACTAGGGTCACTAAGCCTCATTCCTTTCTTCGTCTTCCTTGTCTCTTAGTATATCTGATAGCATGCCTGCTAAATCGTTCCAATTTTCTTTTCCCTCGAGCATCAAGACTGTCAGGTACTCCACTCAAATATTGTGCCTAGCTTGTCCTGGCACATGGTTCTGCGGGCAGCCCATCTCGGGCGCCCGAAGATGGTGTGTTCACAGTAGACGCACTCATCGTCGTATACCTTATCAATGCCTCTGACGTATGTGCAAAAATTGCCGTGACCCGATAGCGACTATCCATCCATCTTCTTATTACCGGGATTAACCTCTTCGTCCAGCGGCCCTTGCTTCCTTCCTCCCATCTCCTCTGACATCTATCAAAAAGCTGGTTTTGGGCGAGATTCCTGTCAACTTCCTCGAAGACTTCCTTCCTCTGTGTGGCCAGCAGGTTAATGGGGGGCACGCCTGCTATCACAGAGATTGCATCTGCAGATATCGTCCTATAAGCAATAGCTATTCTGATGGCCGCTTTTCTATGCGTCCGCTCGAGTTTTTCCTCGTTCTGCCAATCTTCAAGGCCTGTTCCTATACAGGAGCGGCATAAAGCATAATGCTTTGTGCCACTGAGTTGAGAACCCAACTAGCACAATTAGTTGGTGGAACGTAGCAATGACTATTGTAGGTACTTTAAAGTGTTCTGTCACTAGTCACAAGAGCATAACAGGAACGTTCCCATTACGTGAGTACGACCAAAATGGGGAATATTTTTTCGGTTACCGCAACGTTCCGGCTACGTTCCCGGAGCTAGTCCGGTTACGTTCCGTGTTGTGGTTATGTAGCGGTGACGTGGCGGAATGTAAACCGCGACTTTCGGGGAACTTTACCACGCCCCACTCTGTCAAATGAATGTTGCCTGCTTTGTCTTGCAACTGATTTTGTTATACTTGTGTTTCATCCCTACATGATTATTGCTATCCATTTCCCTAACTCAGAAACTTAATACTAGAATAGTATAATATTAGAAAGCAAAACTTGTACAATTTCCCAATGGCTAAGCATTAAAATTAAAACGAATGTTTATTGTCAAATATAATGATAAAACGTCCGAATCTGGCACGCGCCTTTATAATTTGCATTTTTTAATTAAAATATTGTCTTTAAAATATTTAACGTCATGCGAGAATGTGTCAACCTGGATGCTGAAATCTATTTTTTATTGTTCTTTGAAACTTGAAAACAATTTTTATCCATTAATTTATTATATTTGGTGCAGAAATAGTGATAAACTGAATTTTTAAGTCATTTATGAAATTATGGTTCATGTCTTGTAATAATGGCGTCACAAGACTTGGCCATCAAGATGGCGTATTTCAGAAACAATCACTTTGAAGTCGTGTTTACTGAGAAATGCGACTTGAAAGTAATTGTTACTTGAGGATAGTGACAGGAACTGAAAATATGTAACATTAAAGTTACATTTATTACAAACTACCGAATGAGACTGTAGCGTCACTTTAAAGTTGCAGCAAGGTTCTCGCTGCCACTTCATAGTTACATTTTTCCAACATTGATTCTGAACGCCACGCCCTGGTGTGCTGCCATACGCCCGACGCGCCACGTTTAAACTGAACGCGCCCCTAATTTTGACTTTTGTCTATAGGGGAAAATCACATCAGCAGATGATATCAGTGAATTTCAATATTTTCAATCAATATATCGGAAATGGTGACGAAAATATGTAGTTGTCATAACGTTACATCTGTTATTTTATTAATTTTCTTACGTTTGTTATCTGTTTTCAAATATGCCGAAGGTAGAATTAGAATTGTGTGATATCTTTACTCAAATTGCATGCAGAAGTAGACCCATCAAGACTCATCAAGGAAGGTGAAGTGGTATTTAGAGCTGGACATATAATTCTCTGCTAAGCCGAAGACGCTGTGAAAAAAAACAAATCTTTGCCATTTGTTTGCTCCCATGAAGTTAGAATGAATTTATAAGGTGACGTTGATAAATGAAAATGCATGTGTAGTTGTACAGCAGGCCAATCCGGACATTATAAGCAAACTAGGAATTATTTCAACCATATGCTACATGTATATTGTGAAAAAGAAGGGAAATTTGAATAAATGATTTTTTTTAATTATGTTTTATTTCCGTACTGTTATATTTGTTTACCTGTTTATGTTTCTCAAAAGGCAATACAAGTTCAACACAGGTAAGAGTGCAAAGTTACTTCACAACATCAATTATATTTCTGAAATGACTAGTAAGTGTAAAAGACAGTGTTCAGTAACAGTGCATATAGTTTAAAAGTCGAGTCAATGCACAGTTTTCTGTAGTAAGCTTTAAAAATTGGAAACCCATCTAGCAAATTATGTTAAGTGAAACAAATTCTAACCCAAGAGATTATTATTATAGGTATTTTGAAACATATTTATAAATGCAAATACAAATATGAATAACTTACTTTAGTGAAAAAATCATCCTGTACAAAATGTTGACTATATACACACATACATTTCCTAAGTGGTTTTCCAATTTCATAAAGCTATTTATTATCCACTTACTGCGAAGTTTTTTTGTCTTTAGGTACTGAATAATAACTTTTACTCTTACATATTACCTATATAGAACATTTATTATTTTTTGAAAAACATTAACAGGTAAACAATCCGAAAAATACGTAGTTGTTTTCCTCACTTAACGAGTTGTGTTGAACGGAAAAGATAAATGTATGAAATTCAACGCAAAATATTACTTTAAAATGGTAAACAACCCAAATTTGGAAATGATAAAGGCCACAAGACAAGCATAAACTATATAGGTAGGTATATCGCCCCTCCTTTCCTATATATGGTTAACAATGGGAACTAGATGGTGAAATTTACTTCATGGTGAATTTAAGAGGTAATACGCACTCCGTGTACGGTGAAGTTCAGTTCTGTAGGTAGCGGTAACGTCATTAACACTAATAAATGTTACTAACAAGACAGTAAAGGTTCCCAGAACATCGCGGCCACTATCAAAGCTACTTGAAAGTGGTTGCAACTTCGAGGGTCGTCCCACTGGTAACTAGGGCGTCTCCAAGCACCGGAAAAGCTACGTAGAAGTCACATAACTATAAAGTAACCGCTAGTGGTAAAAACTACAAGGCAGTGACTACGGATATGTCAAATGATGTTATTTACACATCAAAATTTAGTGACAGATTCATAGTGGTTACTCATTCGAAGTTCCCATCTCAGTTACTGTTACTTTGGTGCTAGTTGGGAATTTTCCTTTTACTCGCACTGGGACCACCCACATTTGGCATGAGCCTGCCTAATTGCGCCACCGTTTCTCCAGCTCTAATAGCCGTCTTGATTATGTGCACAGAAAAGTTTAGGTATTTATTCAGCCATACCCCGAGGTATATTATACTGTTTTTGGGTGCCACTTGGACATCCTGGATTTCAAAGGTGATTTGGGTAAGTTTCATACGTCCTGTTAGCATTAGGGACTCTGTTTTAGAAGGCGCCAGTTCTAAGGATTTCTACTCCATTCATTCGCAGACTGTTTCCAGTGCCTCGTTCGCATTTGTCATGAGCATCAATTCATCCTTGGCTACGACCACCATAGCGAGGTCGTCCACGAACCCTACCAGTGTGACTCCTGTCGGGAGGGGAAGTCTCAAAACTTTGTCGTTCCAAAGTGTGGGTCCACGTACCGAACCTTTGGGCCCACCGCTGTTTACCTCCAGTGTGTTGGGGTTTGGTCCTTCGTCGAGGTATATTTTCCTGTCGTGGAGATAATTTCTTACCAACTGTTGGGTGCAGCCAATCTCATCCAGAATCTCCTGCCATGAGGCGGATTCTTTACATCAAGAGTGATAACAGCGCTGATTTTTCGACGTGCTCTGGTGCCTCTGTGGCTAAGCGTATAACTTCGTTTACGGCGTGGACAGTCGACCTGCCCTCTCTAAACCCCAAATTGCCGTTCTGAGATCCAGCCTCCCCTTTCCAGGTCCAGCTTAAGCCGCGCTAATATATTCTCATATACTGTTTTTCGTAAATATAATGTGATCTAGATGCTCAAATTGTTTTGTCCGTTGACGGCGCTTGCTTTAGAAAAAAATTGCATTTTAAACTATAATAAGGGTATTTTAGAGAAAACATAACATTTCTGTTTCTTTTCAAATATTTCATTAAATATTAGTTTTAGCGAGAAAATAGTGGACATCAAAAATAAAGCTTATAAACTGAGAATGAATTTGCTTTATTTTATATCTTTATGTATGACTGATAGTTTCGGAGATATTTAAGTTTGTAGATGACATCCGGACATTTATGGGATGATGTATTTAGTTTAAATGTTGAATATCTAGGAAATTGTGACGCTTCCATAAAAAATTCTGGGCATCAAAATTAAAGATAAATAATTAATCAACCCTTAAAATTAGTTTTTGTTTGTTCCAGCGTCATAAAAAATAACGAAGTTATGGCCAAGGCAATGTGCGTTTCCACATTTTTTTTTTAAACAACATGTTGCCATTTTGTGGTTGTAATTGTCGAGTAATTAATTATTTATTTCGAAAAGGCTATTTTTCATTAATATATACTATCACCTAGATGCTCAATTTTGTGTGTCCATTTAAACACTTGCTTTAGAAAAAAATTTCAACCATCATATTGGATCCGCCATTTGGAATTTTTTAATTTTTAGCTTCACATTCGTAATCAGCGATCCCAGAAACATAAATATCCCACGTTTCCAAAATAAATCAGTAATACTTTTTCAAATATTGAATATCTAAATTTAGGTGGTTCTTACCCCTTCAGGGTAAGGGCAAGTGCCGGGACCGTATAAATCTGAAGACGATACTTTTTACTACCTAAATTATTATTACATAGGCATGAGATTCCGAAATTTTACATAATCTTGACCTCTAGGTACTGTACTAACGTTTAATTAGTTTATTTTAGTTTATCCGCAATTGTAAGGTGTCGACATCTTTCACGGGTTAACTCATCTACCGCTGCCTATCTTGTTGCGTGAAAAAGTCTTCTTGAATGGCTTTAAGTGTACGTCCTTCATTTTTCCGTTGTTAAATAAACTGCTAGTAACTGGCTGTTTTTAGTCTTGGTCCATCATATGGCAACAGAAATGTACCTCACTCGATTTTTTGCTGTCTATTTATCAGTAGGTGCAGGAGAAGGCGGTCGGAGCGATCGTGAGATTTGCAAAATTCAAATTGAATTTGATATCGGATTTTCAATGAAACTTTTTTCTGTCCATTTGATACATGTTTTACGATGTCCTAAAATCCAAAAATACCCTTGACAGTATTTTTCGTGGTAGGTCTAGTGTCCAGGTCCAACTTCCGGAAATTCCGAAAAAACAGCTCCCGGTGCCATGATGGAACGTGGCGATTTTTTCAAAAATCAAGATATTGCTTAAACGTGATTTTTATGAAGCTAAGATACTATTGATAGTATTTTGCGTCAGAGAAAGGGTTAATATGCAAAAATGGGTTTTACCAGGTTGTCCAAAGGAAGTTGTTGTTTGCAGAGGATGTAATATCAGAACCAATATCTAAAAAAGATTTTTTACTCTAAGACATCATTTTTCAATGTTTTATTTACTTAATTTAAGCAAATTGCTATCATTAATTTGGTTATTTCCAAGGAAAATAGTATTAAAACACGTTGTGAATATAGGGTAAATGCGGTAAAACCACTACATAGAAAAATGCTGTTAAGTGTAAAAATGTTTAGTTAACAGGCTTACAAACATTTTTAAAGTAAAAAAACCCTTTTCATATCATTGGTTATGATATTACATCCTCTGCAAACAATAGCTTCTTTTGGACGACTTGGAAAAAACCCATTTTTGTATGTTAACTCTTTCTGTGACACAAAAAAATGCCGCCAATAGTATCTTAACTTCATAAAAACGTTTTTTAGGCTATCTCAATAAAATAATCGTGGCTGAAAGTCAAATTAGTAGAAGAAAAAATTTTTCTACTAATTTTGCTTCCATATCCAATGGAAGTATCGTAACGCAAACATTTTTTTTTTTTCATTTTTATTGTTCAAATTGGCTTAGAATGTCATGAAACGTCGAGATTTTAAGTCTGAGCAAAAAATGTCTGTCTTTCTGTCGGTCTGTCTGTAACTTTTTTTTGTGCGCACGTTTACTCTGGAAGTGTTTAAGAAATTAACTTTAAATTTGTTACACGTATGCATTTTAACGAGATCTGGAATTAGATTATATTATCTTATTTCGTTGAAGGGTTGGGTATAAATTGGGGTAAATGGAGGTAAATAGGTAAATCAGGCAATAAGATTAAAATTGATATTTACATATAAAAGATACGGAAGCGCAGAAGGGCCACAACAATTTTATTTTTTTTTATGATACGAATTACAACTTGTATCTCGTAATTACGACTTACAACTCGTAATTACGAGTTGTAAGTCGTAATTACGAATTACAAGTCGTAATTACGAGTTATAAGTCGTAATTATGACTTACAACTCGTAATTACGACTTATAACTCGTAATTTTAAAATTACGACTTACAACTCGTAATTACGACTTGTATCTCGTAATTACGACTTACAACTCGTAATTACGACTTACAACTCGTAATTGTGATAATTCATACCGTGCTACTGCAGAAGAAACACACTGTACCATTCTGTGCCTATTGTTCAAGAGTTTCATAGCGAACAGAACATGACAAATAACTTAGATGAGATAAGTACCTACCACCAAATATTATATATTCTGTACTAATATACCAAAATTTTAATCTTGTTTCAAATGCATGCAATAATATTAATTTGTCTAAAGATAAGTTAAAATTATGTATAGTTTTATATTTAGACTAAGAATATTTTTATTTGATAATCCTCATCTTAAATTAAAGAAATTGATCAAGATTTTGGTCCAGTTCTCGCAAATAAATGTATTGTTTCAAACGAAGAAAAATCCCTCCCTTTGAGCACACAATACATTCAAATTCCTGAACAAAATAGTATATTCAAAATAAACCTACTTTTTTTTTGTTTACATAGGAAATATAAGAACAAACTACAACCAATGACGAAGCATCTGATATTGTGGAACAAGCTATTGAAAGATCTATTTCACAACAAATCTACTTTTCGTCAGATGATGAAATTTTGGAACCACAATTGAATAGCTTAACAGTTTCTTCCGAAAATTATTAAATTATCCAGTAGCAGTGTTGGAGATAACATAAATGACATTTCCCATTATGTTATTGACTCATTTGACATACCAGACAGCATTCGAATCTTACCTGATACATATCAAGTTCCTTTTATCGAAGTTGTTAAAGTTAAAGTACATAGAGGCAACATTCTAGAAGAACCAATAGATGCTTTCATTAAATTCAAATTCTCTTATAGAAATTGAAATGTATCTTCCCAATGGTAAGAAAGAAAATGCTGCAGATTTTGAAGGAGTTTTTCGAGACTGTATTTCCGAATTTTGGGATGAATTTTATAAAAAATATACAGTAGGTACACATATTAAAGTGCCATTTATTAGACAACTTTCATGATTATAAATGGATATCAGTTGCCAAAATAATGGTCAAAGGATTATTAGAAGAAAAATATTTTCCGGTGCAATTAGCAAAGCCGTTTATAGAACTTTGCATATTTGGTGATATTAAATCGAATATTCGAATTGAATTTTTAAATTATTTGTCGGATATGGATTCAAACTCAATTAAGAATGCTCTGGATGATTTCAGTAGTGTTAGTGTTGAAATAGATGATTTAATGGAGTGCTTGGAAAATTTAGATTGCAAATGGATACCATCTGCAGACAATTTTTCACAGCTTGTTTCTGACCTGGCTCACAAGGAACTTATACAGAAAACAATATTTATAGTAGGTAAACTGTTGGACACCAATTTTAAGTGAACTGATATCGTTGGATTCCTTAAATGCGATATACAAAAATCAAGAAAACTTACCAAAAAATGTTGTAGCACTTTTAAAACTCACTAACGAGCCAAATGTATTACAGCAACGAATTTTTGGTTATTTAATAAAATTCATAAGAGAAGCTAACAAGGAGATAATAGGAAAATTTGTACGATTTACAACAGGTTCTAATATAAATATTGGAAGAGAGATTGAGGTGACATTTTATCAAAAAGAGAGATTATCAACGAACGAACACCCGAGGCTCATACGTGTGGATGTATTTTAGTCCTCCCTGTGAATTACGACTGTTTTCCGGATTTTCGAAATGAATTTGAAAATTTATTGAGTGGGAATATTCGGGTAATGGATATAATTTAATTACATCCATTACTCAAATATACCGGATGATACAATGTGCATGTAATGCCCTGTAACTTTTTTAGTTTTGAAAATAAATTTCAAATTAGGATACATTTATTAAGGTATAAATGAGTTATTTTTGACATACAAATTTTCTAGATGGAAAGGTAACTTTTTTCATGATTCCGATGGTGAATTCAGAGATAGGTGAGAATTATGTCCAATTTTCTCTCAACGGAAAGAAGGCCATGGTAAAAAATGTTTATGCAGTACCATGAAAATTTTGAACCACTTAATGTTTAAAATTGGCACGTTAAAGAAATATTTTTTCCATTCCTTCTTTCCATTGAGAGAAAATTGGCTGTAATTCTCTTTTGTCTCAGCCAATTTTGAATTCTAAAAAATCGATTTTTTTATTTTTAAATGTTCTACAGGTCAAAAAAAGTCTATATATAGCTAAGTTTTTGGACAAATCCGTTTTCCGCGCGATGTTTCTTTCACGACTTTTCCGGATAATCATCAATTTTTCCTACTTCCGGTTTAGTTTCTCGGGAATAACTCGGCTTCTACTCGATGAATTTTGATAAAAAAATATATGACTACTTACAAGGCACAACTCCATCGATCTGTGGAGCACGGAATACTATTACTTAATTCCTAATCTCAAAAAAATTATAAACTGCGCTTAAAACAGATTCTCCGTTTTTTCTTAATAACTTTGCAACAGGTAGAAACATTTTGTTAGAAAATAAGAAAAAATGTACCTACTTTTCATGATCCCAAATAAACCTACCAAATTTTATTACGACATTGAAAAATAACGCCAAAAATCAGATTTTCCGAAACAAATTAATTGGGAAGAACAATTTTATTAATCTTAGATCGTAGGGTTTTTGCTATCTTTTAAATGGTGTATATAAAGTACCTATATATGTTGAAACAAAAAAGTTTATTTCAGTTTTTCTGAAAACGTTCTTGTGTTTTTTTAGATTTATTACTAAAAATATATTTCTAATAACTTTTATTATTATAAAAACAAATTGGATAATTTTAAATTTAAATAACAGATGAGTGTTTGAACCAGATTTTAACATACTTTTAATATATTAATTACTAGGGACAAATGTTTTCAGATTTCATCCGCACAACGTAATATTTTTATATAATATTTTTGTCAAGAACATTTTCAGAAAAACTGAAATAACTTTTTTGTTTCAACATATATATGTACTTTATATATACCATTTGATAGGGAACAAATACTCTACGATTTAAAAGTATTGTAATTGCTCTATGATGCTTTGCCCAAAGATGGCGAGTCAATCAATCTTTTTCGAAAACTCTTAATTTTTGGCATTGTTTTTTAATATTTTATAACAAAATTTGGTATGTTGATTTGGAATCATAAGAAGTACGTTTCCTTCAATTTTCATCAAAATATTCCTACTTGTTGCAACGTTATTGAGAAAAAACTGAAAATCTGTTGTAAGGGCAGTTTATAATTTTTTATCAGTTCAGGAATTAAGTAATAATATTCCGTACTCCACAGATCGATGAGGGAGGTTCCTTACGAATAACCTTTTTTTTTTTTTTTTTTGGCAAAATGTATTAAATACAGGGTGGGTTCCCACCAACCTGGAATAACCTGGTAAAGTCAGAGAATCCAAAAAGTCAGGGAATTTCAGTAAAATCCTGAAAAAAACCTGGATTTTCAATCTTCACTTATAAAATCTTTTATCATTTCCTTTACAAAAATTATAAAACTTGAATTTTATATTTGTATTTTGATATTATTTTTCTTAGGTCAACTCTGTTTAAGTTAATGCCCTTGATCGTTCACTTCCAGTTGATAGAGTGGGAAAATGCGAGATACGGTGTAAGCAATAAAGACAGACATTACAGCGCTGCCTAACTACTAGTTTTCTTGTGGTGCTTTAGCGTCAGTTAAGTAAATGTCAAATTATAAAGAAACGACAAAACAAGAAACAAGTGTGTTTACATTTACATTCAATTATAAAATTTTTGTATTATTTAAAACATAAGAATAATGTTTCAAAACCAAATAAAACTATTATAAGTACGTTCTGAACAAAAAAAAGTTTTTTTCCATTTGAACCGTTTTGTAGTTAAAAAAAAATTTCGTTCACAAAAACTGATTTTTAATGGTCTATACTTTAAACAACTTTTAACCCACTTCGATATGCTTGCCTCCATAAACGCACAACTGTAATAAACTTCAAATTTTACTACGTTAATAAATTCGAATTGAGAACCAATCTCCCAAATTTCAAAAATATCGCATTAATAGTTATTGAGATATAGGTGTAGCCCCATGAAAATTGCGACACGCTGAATATATAATTAGTCTGGATAGAAAATAAAGAATTACTAGTATGTACTGTTTAAAATTAATTGTTGTAATAAAAATCACGTAATGAAAAACAGTAGTGTGATTTATTCCAGATAAAATATTTCTCCATGTTCATCTCATAGAGATACATTATTAATACTGAGTTGATGTCAATTAAAATGTGATAAATGCTCTTATTTTGATCCTGGAAAATGTAATACCTGAACCTGGAAAATCATGGAAAAGTCAGGGAATTTTAAATTCTGATGTTGGTGGGAACTCTGAAGTAAAAGTCAAGATATTCACGAGGGCCCAAACCGAAGGCAGGAAAAATTGATGATTTTCCGGAAAAGTCGTGAAAAAATATCGTACGGAAAACGGATTTGTCCAAAAACTCAGATATAGACTTCTCTTGATCTCTTAAACATTTGAAAATAAAAAAAATCGGTTTAGGGACAGATTCTTTTATTCAATGAAGGATTTCATTTATATCCACTATTAATAAACCCTAATTTGAAAATTTTATTTTGAAAAATAAAACAGTTACAGGGCATTACATGCCCCTGTGTCACCCGGTGTAGGTGTGTACATTTTAAACGGCGTCCATCCAGTTTTATTTTTTATCATTAACAAGTGGGTATAAGATAAAATTATTAGAAGTTGCAATATTATAAGTAAGTATATCGTGCGTGTAATTTCCCATTAGACATGTACATTCACGTAGCGCGAGAGATCTGACAACACCGGCAGCCGTAAATTCATCCGTCGGTGGATATCCCAGCTCTGTTATTTCATTTCAGCCAGCTGGCACCCGCGATGTTGTAATTCTACTCCCCATGCCTAGCCCGCGACTACACACACGGTATAATTATTTCAGTATACTTATGTATATAGATTTTGTTACGTTTAAACGGTTCTATCTATTACAATGTTTATTCTGAAATATATTCATTAGGAATGCACCTTTATTAAATGACGCTAAAATATTTTAATTTTTTATCATTGTAGCAGTACCTAGGTATTAGATAATTTTGTTAGGTAGTTGCAATGTTATTTTCTAAAGTCTAATAGAAAATGTTATACTGTCTCGGTATTATTAATATTTTAAGTTTATTCTTTTAGAGTTTATTTTTTATAGTTTATTTTTTACCTGTTGTACACTTATTGATTAATAAAGAATAAAACACTTAGCACATTTCTACATTTTCTATTTATTTAAATTAGTGGTAAGTCAGCTACATTTTTTACTTTATTATTTACTTAACTGCAACAAAAAATGTTAATGTTTTAACATACAGTAATGATACAATAGGGTAATATAAGTTTAAAGCTTAATGTGGTCTACATACAATAGAATTTATCTAGCCAATCTGCTGGAATTTCAGCAGATTGGTTCTGTCATTTCCAAGTTGAAAAATTCTGCTTAGACTACGGGGAAACTGGAACTCATATGGAATTAGTTCAAAACTTAAATGCCGTTAGGTTTGAAATCCTAAAAAATATTTTTTACCGTAACTATAAGCACACAAAAAATAATTTACTTTAAAAAAGAAGTTAAGAATTCCAATAAATTTTTAATCCTGGAGGAGCCTGAAATCTTCGGTGAGAAGCTTCCTTTGAAGATAATCTTTACAAACACCAAAAGACTTGAATACTACTCATCTTATAGAGATGATTAAAACTAGTATTCAAATGTTTTGGTGTTTGTGCAAACTACTTCTGAACAAAATGAAATATTAATCAAATTTTCAATTTAAATTATTAAAAGTCAAAATTTGTGTAATTTTATATTCTTGACAAGATGCATTACGCTGGTTCCGATGTTAAACGTGAAATTTTTATTCTCAAAACCACGTTTCCAATTGTTTAATCAATAATAAAAAATACTCCACACTTGAACTACAAATATCGAAATAAAGATTATTACTATTTACCAAAAATTAGATGCAAACATTGTTCACGAGATTTTTCTCTAGTGGCTGCGACTGTTGTCATTTTATTTTGAAATCTCTCATATACCTCAGACTGTAACGTATAATCACTCCGGTAATCGATTGTTTATAATTTTATTATTGTGGACATGAACTCTAGCTATAAATACGTGGTGGGTTTTATGTGTTTATATTTACGTACCTCAAAACGGAAATTAAATAGATTTACAATTAATTTTTGACGCGGATTCTATTGAAACAAGGGCACTAACTTACTTCTAAGGTTTACATATAAGTCCATAGTTACATAAGGGTCAAATGATTCGTGTAAAATTGTTTTCCTCCATCATTATACAACATAGATCATAAAAGTTCTTGTTACAGGGCGTCTGAATGATTGTACATTCAGATAAAAGGGGGGTCAATTGCAAATGGCGAAATATTAACTAGGTAATCCCTGGCTCCATATAGAGATGGCATTTCATACAGTATAGCAGGTCTTCCTGCTGGCGCAATAGCATTTCTTGTTTTTCTGATCCTATGAACATTCCATTCCAAAGCCACTTGATCGAGTTCTATTTGTAAGAATAAAAAATATTACACAATTTCTGAAGAAGTGAATAGTTTTAAAAACACTAGCGAAAGTTGAGCTTCCATATCATTTAACTCTTTAGTTATACTTACTTGTATCATAGGTGTAAAACAGAATTGAATTAGTGATTTATCCAGAAATGAACCATTAAATGTGTTATCCTCTTTCAACATTTGGAACATGTTCATCCAATACTGTGCGTTATGTTTACGTAACATCGATCACCACGCTCTTATGCGCTGATTATGCATACTCTTTCCATAGAGAAAGCATGGTCGATTTGTTGAAGATTCGCTAAATAATTCATGCAATACATTCTGTAGTTTCTCCATTGTTCCATTTTCAGTTCCCATATCTCATCTTAGTGTTTCAAGGCAACCTCCAATTAATTTTATTGCATCCAAAAAATATTCCCCAGTGACCTAGAAAAAAATTCAACCTTATGTACTTCAAAGAAAGGTTCATGATCTAGAATACTAGCGGATAAAAGGCAGGTATATAGGTAAATTATTGTAGCAAAATACGAAAGAATTATAAATATTGTATTGTTCCTGAGTGTCAAAGCACCATGGTAAAAACACCTACTAGAACATTTATTACCGTTCCTAGAGATTTAAAAATGCGAAAGAAATGGAAATAAACTATAAAAAGAGAGAAAAGGCTTATTACTAAAACAACTTATTATGTTTGTGAGGACCATTTCAATGTATATATCTGAATGTTGAATTATTGATTACACAGCCACACACACACAAAAAAAGTTCTGTGCAGCGTACCAAATTATATGGATATGGTGTATTTTTCGACGCTGAATCCGAATCCGTGGTCAAAAAAAAATCTATTGTGTCAATTTTGTTTTTTAGTCAAAAGCATTCCGGATTCGGATTCAGAGTCGAAAAATACACCATATCCATATAATTTGGTTCGCTGCACAGAATTTTTTTTTTGTGTGGCTGTGTTATTAAATGCAGTATTTTTGAAACTTAAACGTAAAATATAATTTAAAATTCTAGCAATTTTTCTAGCAATTCTAGCAAGTCTTTTCCATTCGGTTTAAAAATATTAGAGAAAAAAGCTATTTCATATATCAACATTGAGCTATTCTACAGGGTATAGCGCAAATATATTTTAAATAATTATTAAATTTTGATTGTAGGGATAAATTGCAAATTTCTTATGGTTGTTTTATAATATACTGCTATTAAACTTATTTCTTAAGTAATTATTATTACCGCTTTTATTCATTTTTTAAATAAAATTCTTTAAGGCTAGCAATGAAAAAATCCAAATTTTATTTGTAGATCGAAAAAGACATAGAAAACTACATGTATTATAAATATTGGAATGTTCAAACAAAAATGGGAAATTAAAAATTAACCCCTCTAATCTCTAATCCACTGACGCACTAATGAACGCATCTCAATCTTCCAAAGATTCGAAGAGTCTGCTTTATTAAAGTTCGCTTCATACATTTTTCTTAATCACCACAAAAAATAATAAAAGATATTACCTAATTTAACGCACAGGACACTGAGAAAGACCCGACGATCTCAAGCGGTATATGCATGACCGTTAATATGTTGCGCGACCGTTTCGTTTCCTATTAAATGACGTCACGATGTTAATAGCACCGCGTTTCAAATTCCCTCTTTAAAATTCGTGTATTTCGAAAATCACACATCGGATTAATCTAAAATTTTCAATATCGCCTATTTTTAAGTAATACTTTATCCACAAAAAGTAACAACTACTAAAAATTAAATTCATTAAATGACCCCATGATATATTAACGTACCTTTGGATCATTTGAAGTTGGTCCAGCCTTAAGCCAAATTATATGTCTCGTATGAATCGTATGAATCGACATTAACCAGCCAGTTTTACATTTATAAAATAGTCCAAATGGTACAACTCTGTATAAACCATATATTCCGCTGCGCGCTCATGTTTTTAACTGTATAACACTATTACTAAGCAATATGATTTCGTTATATATGACAATTCCAGACCTCTTGGTATATTAGTACAGAATATATAATATTTGGTCGTACTTACCTCCAAGTTAGTTGTCATGTTCTGTTGCAGAATGGTGCAGTGTGTTTCTTCTGCAGTAGCACGGTATGAATTATCACAATTACGAGTTATAAGTCGTAATTACGAGTTGTATGTCGCAATTACGAGTTGTATGTCGAAATTGCGAGTTATAAGTCGTCATTACGAGTTGTAAGTCGTAATTACGAGTTGTAAGTCGTAATTACGAGTTGCAAGTCGTAATTATGAGTTGTAAGTCGTAATTACGAGTTGTAAGTCGTAGTTACGAGTTATAAGTCGTAATTACGAGTTGTAAGTCGTAATTACGAGATACAAGTCGTAATTACGAGTTGTAAGTCGTAATTACGAGTTGTAAGTCATAATTACGACTTATAACTCGTAATTACGACTTGTAACTCGTAATTATGACTTACAACTCGTAATTACGAGTTGTAAGTCGTAATTACGAGATACAAGATATAATTCGTACCATAAAAAAAAAATAAAATTGTTGTGGCCCTTCTACGCTTCCGTAAAAAGAAGTTAAGGTCTCCAAAAAATTTTTGGCATTAACCACCCCACCACATTATTAAAGGGAATGAAAAAAATTAAATCGTAGTTTAGCATATTTACAAGAATCTAAGGCCTAAAAAATTTTTTTTACTTCATCCAGCCCTTTCTGCCACCCCCCAACTACCGATGTGGCATATCGTTTTATAGGTTTTTGGGGCAAAGATTTCAAATATTATGTTCCATAAACAATAATTTCCACATACTGAAGTGCAAATATAGTATCAACATTTTTTTCGTTACGAGAGACTTGGATAGAAAATCTAGGTGTGGAATTTTAAGATTTATAAACACCCTACAGGTTGCATTGTAATTCGAGTCCTATAACAAACGAACATCAGCGTGCCTGCTTTCAAGGTTATTTTAGCAGGTTGCTAAATTGACACCAGTGTTTCAGGGATAGATGAAGAGATAGCGTCAGACACGCGTCATCGCGTGTGTGATTTTGAATACCATGCAACCTGTACGGTGTTTATAGATCTTCTATTATTTTCTTGGTGTTATAATAAATGGGTTACCTCGAGTGTTTTGGATGCGCAGTAGGTTACCTCAAGTAGATGGATACGCAGTGGTTTTCCTCGAATGCCGTTGATACGCAGTAGGTTACCACGTGTAGTGTGGATGCGCAGTGGCTTTTCTCGAGTACTATAGATGCGCAGTAGGTTACCTCAAGTAGTATGGGATGCGCAGTGGGTTACCTCGAGTAGTATGAATGCGCAGTGGGTTACCTCGAGTAGTATGAATGCGCAGTGGCAATCCTTGAGTAAACTGGATGTACAGTGGGTTACCTCGAGTAGTATGGCTGCGTCGAAGGAAATGCTTGAAGTAGAAGCTTTACTTCTATCGTGTAGTTCACGGCGCACAATAATTTTTTATATCTTTGTCATGCCATTTTCTGCGTATTACTTCCATATCCAGTGGAAGTATACTGACGCAAAAAAAATTTTGGAAGTTTTCATTGTTCAAATAGGCTTAGAATGTCAAGAAACGTCAAAATTTTAAGTATGAGTAAAAAATTTCTGTCAGTCGTGTCGGTCTTTCTATTAATCTTATAACTTTTTGGTGCTCACGATTAGTCTGGAATCGTTTAAGATATTGACTTAAAATTTGGCACATCTATGTATTGTAACGAGATCTGGAACTAGATTATATTTTGATCTTATTCAGTTGAAGGGTTGAAGGGTAAATTGGCGGGTAAATAGGTAAATTAAGCAAGTAAGAGTTCACGAAATTGGTATTTAGTAAATATGAGAGGAGCTAAGGTCTCAAAAAAATGTCTAGCATTAGCCACCCCTGTTTCTACCCACACCCCATTATTAAAGAGGATGAAAAAATATTGTGATTAAGTGTGTGCACAAGAACCAAAGTCGTCAAGAATTTTTTTCACTTCATTCACCCCCACTACCGATGCGGCATATCATTTTATGTGTTTTTGGGGCACACGATTTCAAATATTATATTATTAAAGTTCCATAAACAATTACGTCGACATAGTGAAGTGCAACTATAGTATTTTCGTTATAAGAGATTTGGATAGGATGTCCGGATGTAGAAGTAGTTATTCCTTAGGTAACGGTTTTTAGCATTATTATGCTGACTGAAGAGATAATTTTCCACCCTTCGGAAATGTTGTTATCGATATTAAAACAACTATCCCTGCGACGATCTTTAGTTTACTAGAGCTTATTAACAACAACGGACAAGCTGATACTGTTTTTAAAATAGTTGTTCGATTGCCTGTTAACAGCAAAACGTTTGGTATGTTTATATTGTTCATGGACTACCTTGTCATATAATAGCTAATTTGGCGGTAAGTTATGAAGTAAGATAAGGTTCCTTATTTTATCCAACTGCGATACACAAAGAACGATTATGTCTTTCACGTGCCCTTATACAGGATGCCCGGAAGTACCGGTGACATATTTCTGGTGCATATTCTACGTGCAAAACTATGTTTAAGTAGCGTAGTAGTATGTTTAAGTAAGTACGGCCCCTCGAAGTTGGCGCCCTAGAGTAGGTTTTAATTTGATATTTCAGGAAATCTTTGTGCTGCAACGATGGAATTCGGTACGTTATTTTTTGTTTTCGTTTTTTTTTGTTGGCGACGTCGACTGCTGAGGTCATTAGTTGCATCCTTAGTATCCATCTGGGTATTTGTTTAAGCAGTGTAGTTAACCCATTACCTCCCATTATACTTATTTAAGTACACCGTGAATTTTTTCCTCCCAACGACTTCTATTGAAATATTTCTACAAACTAATGTCTTGGTAGGACTCTGTAATGTGTAGGAAGCACGTACTTTCAAGGTTTTCTTTTATGAATGGGGTATTTGTAGTAAATAACAACTTAAGAGATTGAGTAAAGAAGTTGTGTTAAATCCTGTGCTTTCAAAAATTAGTTTTTATAACGTGAAAGTTAAAATATTCCATTTGAGGTGGTGAATTAGGTTGAGGTATGTATTTTACTTATTTATAATATCGAGATATACCATTTTACATTGTTTCTAAAAAAAAATTGAGAAAAATGGCAGTGTACCCATTTGGGTACAATGGGAAGATATGTATAAGTAAATTCGAAATATTCTTTCATAAGTTGCTTCGACATGGATTCTGAATTTCAACCAATCGCTTCAAAAAGTTTTTACAGCAAACGTTTTAAAATATTGATAGAAGCAATGGAAGAAGTTTCTTCTGCAAAGCACGAGCCAGAAATAGTTATTATCCCGCCTGAGGTAGATATGCAAACAGATGAGGAATAATTTGACGATAACGATATGGGTATTTTCAACTTTCCCAGTGATATTCCTGCAGACGTAGAACTTTACTATTCCTCAGACGACGAAATGCATGAAAAAAGTTACTATGATAGCGATGACGACGTGCCGTTATCGGTAGTACTTAACAAGAAAATTAGAAGTTCAAAAAGTAATAGTAAATAGGAGGAGCCTAAGTTGACAAAGAATTATGAAGATATTATATGAAGAATAAAACTATGGGCTACGAGGAAAGACTAAAGAAAATGATAGAAGATTGTGAAAAATGTGAATGTGAATTTTATTGCTTTCTGGATATCCCGCCCCCGATGCCTCGGATACTTAATTACCCCGTGAACCCATGTATTGGTGCGTTGACGAAGATGTTTCTGTACCTTTCGTAGCTCCCAGTATGTCTCGAAATTAATTTCAAGAAATCAAGAGGTACATACACTTTGCTGACAATACTAAACTTGATGTCTGATAAAGTGTATAAGCTACGTCTACTGATGAACTTGCTAAATACAAATTTTCGTCAGTAGGGAATTCTTCACCAAAATCTTTCAATGGATGAAGCTATGGTCAAATACTTTGGACACCACTTTGGCAAACAATTTATAACGGGGAAACCGGTAAGATTTGGTTTCAAGAATTGGATGCTTTGTAGTTCAACTAGCTACTGTTACATTTTTTCATTTTCTTAAAAAAATCGAAAAACAACTAAGATCCCGTCAATGTCACCTATGGATGGAATTGTCTAAAGTTTGACGTCACTTTATGTATTGATTTTTTCATAGCATTTCATTCAAAGAAATAAATAATATTAATCTGTAATGCATTTCTAAAACAAATAAAAACTTTTTATGAATTCAAATTTTGCATTATTTTCTTACACATTCTCCCATTGTACCCATTTGAGTACACAATTTTTTTAAAAAAACTTTTTTTTGTAATAATGTTTCTAGTATAAGTGTGCATAGGAGCCAACTAAAGCAAATAACATAGCATTAAAGAAAAAATATTAGTGGAGGCTAATGGGTTATTAACACAGGTTTACAAAAAAAAGTTTTGATCTGGGAATGGGACCTATCATACCTTAAGTATTTTTGTGTGCTGAATCCGAATTTTCAATTAAAAAAAATTTCTACGGCGCCGACGTAGATTTCGAGTAAACGTCAAAAATTGTCAAAAAAAACACATTTTGACGATAAAAACCGGGATTTACTCGAAATTTACGCGGTAAAAAACTTTTTAAATTGAAAATTCGGATTCAACACACAAAAATGCATAAGGAATGATAGGTTTAGTCCTTGGAACATATTTTTTTTTGTAGATCTGTGCACAGGTACACTTTGTGCTACCTCGTTGTTAGGACTTTCAAGCACTCTTGAAGCAAAAACCACTCATAGGATCCACTCAGTGCCAACAAGACTTCAAAATAGCAAAGTTTCAGCCAATTCCACCGAAGCATGCCGAAATATGACAAATATTTTACGTAACCTAAAAGTTGTTAAAAAAAATTCTGAAAAAAATTCTTAAACTTTATTGGACTTGAACAAAAATATTTCAACCTTTGTAATTCTTGCTAAAGTTAATAATTTAAGAGTAAAAAGTTCTTGAATGTCTAAAATGACGCATATTACTTAAGTTTGAAAAGCTGTATCTCTGTATGTCCATAGAATCCGCTCGATGTGATGAGAACTTTTGATCAGCATGACTAAAACAGCACAGTTTCAGCCGTTCCACCGAAACACCATTTTCATCAGTTTTGTTCCGAGGTCCTTTAAAACAAATACCAAATTTTCCAAAATAAACAAAAAGTGAGGCTATATATGGTTGCGTACGTCACTCACGCCAAGAAAGTAATGGTTTCAAAAATTTAAAATAGCCTTAAAACATTAATAATGGAATCGGTTATTTTCTAGTTACTGCGCATGTTGAGATAGTTTTCACGTTTAACCCAACTAGCAAATTAAGAGGTTTAGAATCTCCCTAATGTAACATAGGACGAATAAATCAGTATATTAATTATTTCATGAAAATATGCCTTTCATAGAGAATAATTAAGTTTACTAAAGTTATGGGAAAAGAGTTAGTGACAAAGAAGTATTGAACATTTTCACTAACTTTTTATTTATAGTAAAATTTAATTTAATTTTTTTGTTGAATGTTCAATGAATGTATAAGTAGAATCATTTGACTCCTGTTTATTCTATATTATTATTTTTAAATGTTAAATGATGAATATATGCATACTTATGTCATGTTTAAAGATATAAATACTACTATTAGTTTTCATTGCTTATTAACTACACCTTTGAAATATAACAAAGTTGCATAATTCACCAAAAGGTTCCTCTATAGTTATTAAATAATAATTAATTTATTTTTAAATCAATCTTTACGTTTTTAAAAATAATTGATTACAATATTATGTTTTAATATTTATTTTGGAATTTTATAATATTTTTTAAAATATTTGGAAAATAAATACTTTTACGATTTTTAAGTTATTGCAGTTGATCTTTAAATGCGCTGGAAAATTTAAGAGGATGATAACTGTATACTGGGTGTTCTAGAATCACGTTAACAGGCTATATTTCTGTTATTTGAGACCAAAACACAAATAAAAAAACTTGCAACCTGGAACCATGTTGCCTCTTGTTAGCCCTAAGAAACCACCCCCATTTTTTTTTTCAAAGGGGACCCTGTATAGCTAGAGTCCGAAATCGTACTCTCACGTAATTCTGAGCACAGTGACATATCATACTTGGTTTGTTTTAAGGATCCCATAATTCGGATTCGTGAGGCCTGCCACTGGGTAATACAGCATACCGGCAATGCTCAGAGTAACCTGCACACGAGAATTGCTGCGACGCTTGGAAGCTTGTGTAGAGGCCGAAGGTGCCGAGTTTGAACATTTGTTAGCATAATCTCTAAATTTATTAATATGGTACATATTCATTTTTGCCATAATTTTATAATGTGTCCCGTTCGTTACTGTCAGGATCGAACACAGGGTGTCATTTGAAAAAGATACTTAGGATTGGTTTTTGGGGGTTGCAAGAGACAAAAAGGTTCCAGGGATGTTATCGGGCGGAGATTTACATGCCGTTTGCGTGTTTTTTATTCATATTTTGGTCTTTTCAAATAACGGAGATATCGTCTTGTTAACGCAAACTGGGACACATGGTATAGCTATACACATAGTAGGGATGGGGCAATAGTGTGTCGGACTTCGATAGTTCGAGTTCTATGATAGTTAGGAATTAAAATTAGATGAGAAAAGCTTTAACCGGAAATAGCCCAGACGACAGAGAACATTTTATAGTAAAACCCACAAAAACTTGTAAACTGAATAATATTGTTTTTAATGAGTTCGTGAGTGTATAGAATAATATCCTGAAAAGTTTACATTTCGCTCGGATGCAGAACATAAAAAAAATGAAAAAAAAATTTTTAACAATTTTTTCAAAATTTTGAAATTAAGACAGGGTAGGAAAGAATAAAAAATACGGGTGGATAGACCACGTGTTTCTGAACAAAAAATATCCTAATAAAATTTATCACTAAAGTCAAGGTATTCCTGGAAAAAATTAGTGAATTAACTTTGTCACTCTGCGCGGCCAACGCACGGTTAATGCATACTATGGAACTTCTAAAAATTCTTAGCTGTTCTATCGAGTAAAATAAAGCTTTTTTCTATTTCTGATTACACGTTTTAAACATTTTTATTAGTGAATAGGATGATAAATAGTGAGTATGGAGGGAAAATATATAATTATGGACGCTATGGACGCATACACAGACACCACACATAGCCGCTGAATCGCTTGCATGAATTTTTACGAGCCTTTACTGTATTGTATGTATTACAGGTACACCTATTCACATTTCAGCTATATCCAATGGATTCCTTATACATTTGTTAATGTATTAGAAAAGTTCCAGAATTTATATTCAATACAATCAAAGATATTTTTATAGTTATAAGGATAAGATCGTGAAAATCGCAATTTCGTATCATGATCATAGTTTCGAAAAAATGCATACAAATAAACGATATTGTGTTTGAACATTCGGAAATTATACGTTTTTTTCCGAAATAGTTATATTTTATATATATCTCGGCCATTTGTTGATCGATTTAGATCAAATTTGGTATACTTCTTTTGCTTCAGATTATGATTAAAAAGTTATTTAAATTATTTTTCTTCGAAATTAAATATGCCTACTATGATCAAAAGAAATTGGCAAAAATTGAGAATTTATATTAGCGATTGAGATAGGGTTTTTGTTTTTACAGAATCTTGTTCGGCATGACCTAAAACCCCTGTATACCAAATTTCATTAAAAAATATTCATTCCTTTTAAAAAACATTCATATCTAAGTTTTCAATAATAATCACCCTACTATTCGAGTTATTTATTGTCGAATATTTACATAACTTGGCAGTCGTGTAATAAAGACGCTAATTAAGCATTAGGACACATTTTTTATCCAAAACACTATTATGAAATGAATATTTGAAAAATTGTAGCTATTTTTTAAAATACTTAGAACTCAGCATACCAATATCTTTGTTAACATGGAGTGCTTTGGAATAGATTTGACAATTGCATCGAATGTCAAATTAAACTTAAACATGGCTGCACAACAATTAATTGTTGCTGATAAAATTGAAATAATAATAATTGTCAAATTCATTCCAAAGCACTCCATGTTAACAAAGATATTGGTATGCCGAGTTCTAAGTATTTTAAAAAATAGCCACCATTTTTCAAATATTCATTTCATAATAGTGTTTTGGATAAAAAATGTGTCCAAATGCTTAATTAGCGTCATTATTACACCACTACCAAGTTATGTAAATATCCGACAATAAATAACTCGAATAGTAGGGAGATTATTATTGAAATTTTAGATATGATTTTTTTGTAGAGGAATGAATATTTTTTAACGAGGATTCGTTGTGAATTGAAAAATTGTGCATGCGGTGGTAGTGTCCGAATAGCAGCAATTAAGTGATAAGTGCTAATATTTAATTAATACGAGTGATTAAATCTTTCATTGCAGCGTAAAAAAGTGAAAACAGTCGACAAATATCGAGTAGGTACCCGACCCGAAGGAAGGAAAGGCCATAAATCAATCAAGATAAGTCGACTTTACCCTTAAAATATTTATGTCTTAAGTACTCGTAGACAACTTAAAGAATTTCATAAACAGACCTGAAATGCAATAAATTAGAAATAAGTTCATAAACAACTCTCTTCTAGCAAATACTACCAGGGGCGTACCATTAGAATAACAGTACACCGCGCCAAATTAAATCAATTCAAAAATAATAAAACTTGGATAAAATTGCTGCCCATTATTAGCTTGGTTTCAGTGCCATTAAAATTTAAAAAATCTCATGCATGCTATAAGAACATACTGACTGTTTACACTTCACATCTGACACGGCTCTGGTAAGGTTAAGGAATTTTATTAAAAACGTTTAGGTCCGTAATAATACGCAAAAAGTAAGCAAGAAATAATAACTCTGCAGAGAACAGAAAAATAATATATCCACTACAAAACGTAACAACGAAGACACTTCAGCTACTGGTACATACAAAAATCGAGCACTAAGCCATCAGTTAAAAGGAGAAAACAACAACCCCGGCACACGCCAACACTATGAAAAGACCTGTAGAGGAGTTGCATAAGTAACCAGACGAGAGAGCTCCATCGAAATAAGAACGGAAAATATAAACAAAAACATAGCCATGGCAATCATACAAAATGATCAAGATCATCATTGATCAATCAGACAAGACAGCAGGAAGGGTATTCATGCAATTGACTCAAGAAACCAGAAGAAACGAAAAAAGAAAAAATGGGGAAACCGGGTTACACGTGGAAAACAACAACTAAGAGGATCATGAATAAACTGAGAAGCGATCAAACATACTGGAAAAGAAAGCGAGTGGAAAAAATGAACTCCACAAAGAAATCGCAGCGATATACCCGACCAGAACCAGAAACCGAGGCATCAGAAATCTCAGAAGGAGAAGAAGAAAATTTGTAGAAACAGAAACACAAAAAGAGGAGCATAAACATTAAATAACGAACACAATGCGACAACACATTGGACTTGTCATCTTGCTGTCGAGGCGACCAGACCTGCTTTATAATGCTCTATCACCAATGGATACCCATAAAAGTTTAATAGTGACAACGTGTAAAAAATATAGTTAAAAAAAAGTATAAGTGGATGTGTTTGTAAAATAATACATATCTCGGAACATTCTCAGTAATTGATAAGAAATATTAGTTAGTGTTTAGGTATACAAACCAAAACTTTACACAGTGCTTTCCCTCTAACGCAGTAAATAATGGTATATATAGTGCAGCGAAACCATGCCAGGCGGCAAAGAGGAGAAAGAAATCAGTAATAACCGAAGAGAGGACTGTCTATATGGAGCAATAAGCCATCAATTAGAAAAAGAAAACCGGCACACACTAACGCTATGAAAAATCAAGAAAAATGTCCCTTATACTTAGACTTCAATGCACATATACTCCACACATGGCCTAACGAAAATGGAAACGCGCTGAAAAACCTAGCACACATGTTTGACTTAACAATAAGAAATACATGGAGCAAAAGTCAAACCTGCATTGACACCTGGAGTAATGGAAGCTCAATCACACAAATAGACCATATCCTGGTAAGCAGAGAGATAAGGGCAAGGATCAAGAAGGTTAAAGCAAAAAGGACAGCAGAAGAAAGCGCTAACACTGAACAGCAGCAAACTAAAAGTAGGGAGACCATGTTACACGTGAAAAACAACAATTGAGAGGGACAAAAAAACTAAGAAAGAAAAGCGAGGAAAAAACATGCGTCGTGTGGCTCTCGCTGCTGACAACAAGCATGACCCAAATCCAACCCAGCATCGGAAACCGAGGAATCAGAAGACTCAGCAAAAGAAGATTTGAAGAAGCAGAAACACAAAAAGAGGAGCATAAACACTCCATATCAAGACACAGCACATATTTCACACGAAGCTTCAGAAGAGGCAGATGCCCAGAACCAAAAACACAAAAAAAGGAGCTTAAACGCTCCCCCAAGACACAATGCGGTAACGCATCTCATAAATACCTACACCTCCCATCCCATGTTCCTTTACCATGCGCCATGTGGCTCTCGCTGCTGGCAACAAGCATGACCTTAGTCCAACCCAGCGTGGACGTAGCAGGCCCAGCTGTATAACCCTGGGACTGGCAGCAATGCCTACCGCACGTTGGTAAATCAATCAATCAATCAATCAGGAATGAATATTTTTTGACGAAATTTGGTATACAGGGGTTTTAGGTCATGCCGAACAAGATTCTGTAAAAACAAAAACCCTATCTCAATCGCTAATATAAATTACTAATTTTTGCCAATTTTTTTTATCATAGTAGGCGTATTTAATTTCGAAAAAAAAAATTTTAAATAACTTTTTAATCACAATTTGAAGCAAAAGAAGTATACCAAATTTGATCCAAATCGATCAACAAATGGCCGAGATATTGGGGTGTAGTGATGAAAAGTGAGACACACTGTATATATATATATGAAATAGGATTTGAAGGAAACAACAACTCAGCGGGCAAATACCCCGACCTGCATTGAATAACACCTTCAAATCGTGATCAGTAACCAACTATCATTTGTCTGTTCCTAACCAGACATAGACCGGTTTCAAACTTATTATGTTCTCCTCAGTATGCCATAGGTCATGGAACAGACAAATGATAGTGGTCAACTTGCTAGTCTTATACAAACTGAATCAAATGAAGTGACAGTGAGAGGTAAACTCTCATATGGTCAGATACTACTATACGTTGGACAAATGTCACTGGCGTATAGCGATTTGCTTTTTTGCAAGTACCAAGAGCGGCGACGTCTAGCCTTAGTGGGCTCTACTCACTGTTTATGAAATAGGATTTGAAGGAAACAACTACTCAGCGAGGAAATACCCCGATCTGCATTGAATTACACCTTCAAATCGTGATCAGTAACCAACTATCATTTGTCTGTTCCTAACCAGACATCTCAGTGGTAAAATTTTATATTTTTTAAACAGATCTCTACATGACATCCTCCTAGGAACATTTGCAATATTTCTTACTGCCCTTTCTGGAATTTAAACATTCTATCTGCATTATATGAAATTCCCCAAAACATGATGCCATAGGACAATCTAGAATAGAAATGTAATAGGGCCACATTTCTTTGATGGCACATTGATTGGAGTTGGAGCTATTTGTTTTCATTTTCTGGAGAACTATCTGCCACAGTTATTGATGAATCTTCCTGAAAGGATTCGGAATAGGATGTGGCTTCAGCACGATGGTGTTCCACCACATTATTTAAATGCGGTAGGAAACCACCTAAATAATATCCACACACTTCAATGTATTGGAAGAAATGGTCCCACTAGATCACTAGATCTTACAAAAATGGATTTATACTTGTGGGGATACGTGAAGGAAATTGTTTATAAAGACACACCAACAACAATCCCAAATATGAAGGAACGAATAGAAGGAATAATAACTAACAAAGTAGGTAACATATAACACTTATTATAATTTTTTCTGTCGAATTATTTGAGGAAACCTTCAGTTTTCAAGTTTATTCTTGAATTTTGTATTTATTGCTCAATAAATCGAAAATGTTTTTAAATAGCTATACAAGAAATGTTCATATTTCCTTTTTCATCACATCGTCAGAAATATGCAGGGTGTTATAAATCGGTAAAATAATTGAGAAAATTAAATTAAAATAGTTCTAAATTGAAAAATCATTTTGTATATTTTTAACAAGTAAAATTGATTCAGAAACGTTAATTAGATGTCTCGTAACTAGTATTCCCATATTTTTTTCTTAAAGCCCATAATTGTGACTGTAGTGATTTTTTCAATATATATCCGCAGATGGCATTATTTCAACAAAAACCGCTGCCCAAGGAATCACTTATACATCCAGATTTTCTATCCAATTCTCTCACAACGAAAAACTTTTGTATGCGGAAATAATTGTTTATGGAACTTTAATAACAAAATATTTGAAATCGTCTACCCCAAAAATCCATAAAACGATATCCCACATCGGTAGTGGGGTGGGGGTGGTGATAGGGGGTTGGTAGTGGGGGTGGATAAAGTAAAAAATATTTTGAGGTTTTTGGTTCTTGTACACACACTAAATCACATTTTTTTTTCATCCCCTTTAATAATGGGGGCTAATGCTAAAAAAAATTTTGAGACCTTAGCTTCTCTTGTATATACTAAATACCAAGTTTATGGGCATTTACCTGCTTAATTTACCTATTTACTCCCTCATTTACCTCAGTTTACCCCCCAACCCGTCGACGGAATAAGATGAAAATATAATCTAATTACAGATTCCATTAAAGTACCTACATACGTGTGCCAAATTTCAATATCTTAAACAATTCCAGAGTAATCGTGCGCACAAAAAAAAGTTAGACAGACAGACATACATTTTTTTTTTCGCTCCAACTTAAAATCTCGACGGTTCATGACATTCTAAGAATATTTGAACAATAAAAATTTTAATTTTTTTTTTTTCGTTACTGTACTTCCACTGGATGTGGAAGTAAAATTGCATTACGTCCAAGTGGTTGGGAGATAGCCAATAATAATATAGTAATGACAGAAGACTTAGAAGGAGTCTCTAAAAATGTACTGACATACGTAGCATTTCATTTAAAAAAGGCACTTAATCCTGTAAAATCGTCTTGGCTCGCCCTGTTTATTTGAAAATAATGTCCGGTTATAGACTTTTTATCTAGTTTACCTATATATTTTTTAAAAATTTCCAGCTATGATCCCAAACAGCACGCCCAATTGTAATTACGTCTCTACAAGATATACACCTGAGAAACAAAATATATTAAGGTGGATCTAATTGTTAAACTAGTACGTACACATATGAGTTACACTTATGTTTATATTGACAGAATTATGTGATACAATGTTTAATAATTGTATACCGTATGCACTCAAGATTCTAAACATTTTTATATAACACAAAGAAGGATCATTAGAATGTTGAAATTTGACGTCCGTAGAAGATGCCTACAAGGTTTAAGTCATATGTATGTGTGATGCTTTATATAATACTTGTGCCTACTGCATACACCACATAAAAGTGCAATATATACACATGATACAAATAACTATATATACACTTTTTAGTTGTGTCTTGTCGTGTCTACATTCGACTATTCGAGCATGGAACAGTGAGCGTGCGCAAAGCGTCAGCGTGAGCATACCGGCCACGTGTATCTCATGTGTCCTCTTTCCTTTATAAGAGTGGTCATAGCCACACATACAGCAGGCATTTTTGTTTTTTAACAATATCCAAAATAATTTATATTCGAAAGAGTTTGCAAAGATTCGGCAGTTTTAAAGATATCGAGTTCTTTTAATAATAAAATTAGATTAAAATGCATTAAAAAGCAAAATCTAGCCTTTGCGTGTTCTACTATAAAGTCTTCAAGCAGGTATTCAAACAGAAGTCAGTGGTTGAGTGAGTTAAACATTAAGCGGCGAGTCAACGCGATCCTGCGGCTACAACACTGGCCAAGTCAGTGGAAGTGTGCCGTGGTCGTGCCGATCTTGAAAGCGAACAAAGACGCCAAACTCGCCGGCAGTTATCGACCGATCTCGCTGCTGTCGGCGATTTCTAAGTTGGTGGAGAAGGTCATCCTGGTCAGAGTAGACTCTGCCCAGGATGAACTCCACATCGACGACGAATGTCAGTTCGGTTTCAAGAAAGGCAGGGGCACTGTACACCAGGTCGTCAGGATCGTGAATGACGTCAAAGTGCAATGCAACCGCGGAAAGAGCACCGTGATGGTGCTCCTCGATATTGAGAAAGCCTTCGATACCGTATGGATCCCGGGCTTACTCTACAAACTGAACACGCTCAACTTTCCGACGCACATCATCAAACTTATTCACTCTTTCCTGACAGGCAGATCGCTGCGGGTCAGGGTGAATAACAAACTTTCAACTCGGCGGGACATCCGCGCGGGCGTCCCCCAGGGGTCGTGCCTGTCGCCAAAACTGTACAACCTGTACGTCTCCGACTTCCCGGAGTTCCCGAATACGAACCTTGCCAAGTACGCCGACGACACGGGCATGTACGCGCATTCACACAACGCACAAGCAGCGAACATGCTGCTGAAGGCACACATGGCTCGCGCCACGGCGTATTACGACAAGTGGAAGATTCGGATCAACGCCGAGAAATCGGAGTCGATTCTTTTCACGCGCCGCTTCACCGAGAACAGAATTCTCACACCACTTTCGATAGGGGGCCACCAAATTCCAATTAAGCGGTGCGTGAAATATTTGGGGGTCAACTTAGACAGACGGCTGACTTTCAATACACACATTAACGAGACGGTACGTAAGGTCTACTCCATGTCCAGGAGTCTGTACCCGCTCCTGGCGCAGGGTAGCGGACTAAACAGGACGAACAAAAAGCTGTTGTACACGATGGTGATCAGGCCGGCCATCACATACGCGGCGCCGGTGTGGTGCAGCATCCCGGCCACGACAATGAACAAATTCAAAGTCTTGGAACACAAATTTATGCGCCTCATTTCAGACTCAGACAGGTACACCTCCCTCAGAGACCTCTATGCACGTTGCCACGACATAACCCCACTAGCGGACTTCGTCCGGGAATCCTCCCAAAAATTCTATCAATTCAAATTGGGCGACAGTCCGCTAACCCGAGACATCACACGAATCAGACAGCATAATGCCATACTTTTCGATCTAAAACACACATTACCATACCAGGCGTTGCCTATCTTTCGGCAACTTCCCTAGCCAAACCTATCCTATACCACAATTTCCCTTTCACCACCCTTTACTCTAATTTCACCACCTTTTACCTTAAACCCCTCTCTATTCCCTTTATTCATTTTTTGTTGTTTTGTTACATTTTTGTTCTTTTTGTCCCTTTTTGTCTTTCCAAATCCCCTTTAGACCAATAACCTCCAGCAAATCCCAACTTTTAAAATCACACTCTCCCCTTCACCCTACCTTTCCGGAGGCGGGCAGACCACCGGATGAAGACTGTGACTTGTTCGAACGGGTTTTTTCATTGAGTTTTTCCCTGTGTCACCAACCAAAACTGCATAAAAACAAGTGCGCGTGTGTTGTGCGCGCGCCCTTAACACAAGTTTTTAAATCTAGTTTTAAGTAGCTGTAAGTGTTTTTAAACTATTCTTAGTTATATCACCCAAATTGTTAGGCGTAAGTTTTCTCATGCAAGACAGGAGGCCTAACCAACCCTCGTGAATTATTGTTATAGCCAAAGCCGAGCCCTCTTCACCCGACCACTCATCTACCACGACGTTGCGCGCCGTGGTGGTGTGGTCCGCTCTAAATTGGGCCTCGACTGAGGCGCATTATTGTAAACTAAAACTTATAATAAATTTGTTTTGAATTGAATTGAAAGCGGCGAGTCAAGAGGTCCGAAGTTCGATCCGTGCTCACTCTGTCTTTTTTTTTTTTTTGTTAAAATAATTGCGAAAAAACTTTCAGTTGTTTTTTTCAAGGTAATAATTGCTTATAAAACCGATGTACGAATATATACTTCTTTTCAATTTCAGGTCTGTTTTAGACCATTAAATATTCTATTTATGTTGTAGATGATATATTATACCTGACCGTTTTTTCTCCAACACGTTTCCCAGGTTTGTATAAGTACTTCAACTTAAAACTTTAATTCTTAACTCAAGTGACACTGGTGACAGTTTAATTAAATTAAATAAGTTCTTAATAATTATAAATAAATAAAAATACTAGTAACTCCAAAAATTCAGGTTTGGGAACTCGTAAAAAAATAGAAAAAAAAGAGAACTTGAAAGATTTTCATATATTTTAAATAAGGCTAGAAATTCAATTTCACATAATAAAGACTTCATACACATCACTATAAATACTGCTTTTAGCATCCGAAAGAACGGTCACTAAGGTAGCTCAGTTGGTAGAAGCGTCAGTACTGTAATACGGACAACACATACATGTAAGTTCAACCCCTACCCACCGCAATTGGCAAAGGTAAGTAAAAATGAATTTAATAACTTAATAAACATTATAATTTGCAGGCAACCCTTGTGAGAAAAAATTGGAGTGATGGTAAACAATATTAGTAGTGGAAGACCAGACCCTCTGAATTCGACACCCTCTATACAACTCGCGAACACCCACCTAAAAAATAGGTAATCTGATGTAAAATAACCCGCTAAACTTGATTTTTGAATTCGCCCATTGATTTGAGATTGCCAAAATGACCAAATTGGCAATTTTCTAAAAAAAATAAAAATTACGTGTTATTTTTTGTTTTTCATATAACACGTCATATATTTTTTATTTTACTTCAGAATTTTTTAATTTTTTTACATAATATTCTCTAACTATTCTTTGATATGTTGAAAGTAAAAAACTTTACCTAAAAAATAATTAGTTGGCAAAAAAAAATAACAACTTTTCTTTGACGCAAAATCTTTAAAATTTGCAGAGTAAAATGTCCGATCGAGGTTTCTTTTTTATTTTTAAAGTTAGGTGCCTACTATAATCGAAGAAAATGTTCCGAATGAACTAAATAAAATCTTTTATAAGAAGTTTTTTTTGAAATTTTGCTCCCTTATCGAAATATTCATTGATTGTTTCAGCGTCCGAACGAATGCGCACTACTATGAATCGGCCGCAATCGCATCTAGAGCTAAACGCAGGCACGTGCCGGGTGATTATTATTTTCCAGTGTCCATTTATGTTAAGTTGAAAGTGCTTTTTGTCTCAGTCCTTATATTTAGTGCGTTATAAACACATAGTTTGGCATAAATTATAATTACTCGGATAGGAAATCAAAGGAAACAAGCTAAAAACGTACTCTTCGCCTGTTCACTGGATTTTTATATAATTGTTATACATTCAATAGGATACTTTTCGCAGTTTTTTGTAAATAATGTTACTTCTAGACATTTTGAATTTTATAGTACGATCTTAGTTGGTAAAAGACTTTGTAAAAAAAACTATACCAAACCCCATTTGGGTTTCGATTACGAGTCAAAAGAACTACACCACCACCTTACACGTAGAAGAATGTAAATTTTTACATTATAAGACACGAGCTATAAAATCATATTTTCACGGTTGTATATTACATTATGAAATGTATATTTGTAAAATATATAAATAATTAGAAATAGTAAAATGAAATATTTCACCAGATTTCTATTCAATTACAAAAACATAAAAATTAAAAAAAAATTTTTTCAACAGTAAAATCACAATAAATTTCTCTTTGTAACGAAATAATTTTGCCAATCAGTGATTTTATGAGAAAAACTGTCATGAAAAAATCGCGAGACCGGAGATCGAGCGATTTTGTCAAATGTCAGTTTTTCGAGCAAAATCACTGATTGACAAAATATTGAGTTAAAAAGAAATTTATCCATAAAAGAAAAGCTCGAGTGATTTTTGGCAAGATAAATTAATGACAGAATATGTGAACGAACAACAATTAAAAATAATTATAATTTTCTCAAAACGACTCATATCGTACAGTATAATTTCCACAAGACTTAAAAATTATAGCCGACAGTACAGATTTTAAAATGACGTGCGACTACTAGATATACTCTGCTTTTGAGGAACAGGCATTTTTATCGTGATAAGAAACGATGCACCTTTTTTATCGCTGTCAAAGTGACAAAATGTGACTGTCAAATAGACTTTTTTATATAGGAGTTAATTTATCAAATTTAAATCATTAAGTAATAACATTTTTATTTATCGATCGATTTTGTTCAAATAGGGTTCTTCTTCTAGCTAACACTAATTTACTGTCCAAATTTCAGTACAATCGGAATTTTCTTTCTTCAGTTATCATGCTTACAAGAAACGTGACGGACGGACAGACAGACGGACATTTTGAAAGTTGTTCAGAATTCGTTCACTAACACAATGGTATGAAAATTTTTTGTCTGCGAGCGATATTTACGGCTTTAGAAATGTACCGATCAAATGCAAAATCCGATGACATTTCTGTGGCTCTAAAACAATATTTAGAACAGAAAAATTTATTTTTATCACTAAATCCAGTTTACCATGCACAATGTAGAAGATCGTATACCCGAACTGCTTATAAAAGAAAATCAGATATTGAAAATCCTAGTACAGAGAATACAAGTAAAAAGGGCATTTCTGCAATGTGCTATTTGCAAGACAGCCTACCAAATTAAGCCCAGAATTTCAAATGTTTTAGATTTTGGATGGTACCTAAAGGAGGAAATCTTATTTCCAAAGATGATTTCAAAAAGCCCAAAACCCAATTTTATTAAGTTAACTCCATTTTGTAAATGTAAATTATATAACTGTACTACAAGCTGCAAGTGTAGCAAAGCAAACGCGCAATGTAACATAAGTTGTTTATGCGAAGGAAAATGTAATCTTTAGTACCCACTTGCTGTTATAATTAATGAAAATATATTTTTTAATGTGTATGTTTCGAGATTATCTACATAATTGTATAACATTTAATTGCAAATAGAAACTAAATAATCCGTAGACTCACTTGATCGCTTAAACGACACCACAGATGGGCGACGTTAACAGAAGTTATGCTTTAAATTAATGCGGACGAGTTGCGCGGCCGCTTCCAACAGCGTCATCTCGTTACATGAGCCGAATTTCCAAAAAATCTCTTTATAAAAAAGTTTGTTTAAAGTATATGGAACATTTTTCTCGTTTATACTATAACTCTCTTTTTAAAAATAGAAAAGTTATCTCGATCGGGTATTTTTCAACGCAAATTTTAAAAAACCGCGACAATAGAGGGTAATTATATATTTTTTAGGCATTATATTATTAGTTACACTATATTCTTTGCCGTCAGCCTGTCCAAGAATATTGGAGGGATAATGTGTAAAATATTGGTCAAAATCGGAATTAAAATAAAAAAGATATGATGTGTTATGTGCAAAACAAAAATTAACACATAATTTTAAAATTTTTCAAAAAATTTGCGAATTGACCGATTTGGCAATCTCAAATTAATGGGCGAACTCAAAAATCAAATCCAGAAGGTCATTTTACATAATATCATCTGTTTTTTAGGTGGGTGTTCGCGAGTTGTATAGACTACTTTTAAAATGCTTCCTACAGATTGGCTGCTCTCCGACTATAGATATGTAAATGTAAATAAAATATACGGATGGCTAACAAATGAATTCATAGGACAAAACGTATTTTTGCATTAATTACTTTATTTTTATCAAGTAGACTTACTAACTAGTATGTAGTTTTATATGTTCCCATTGCTAAAAACCTGTAGGGGATTACCAAATATAACCTGAAAAAGACTTCAAATTAACGACTAGCATAAGACGTCATTCGTCTGAGATATTAGGAAGTCAATCACTGTCATCCGACAACACACTGTGGATCAAATTATTTGTGTATATGTAAATGGTATACTGTGGCTACATTGTGAGGCGGACGTTTAACCTTTGTGCATACGTGTGTGCCTACAATGTGTAAACGTAGCACATTTACATCGTAGAATTGTGTAACCTTGTGTCTGCATCTAGAAACATCGTCACAATGCGAACACATCGTAATCGTTATTTGGTGTGCTGTATGGGATAGAACTCGAGATATCGAATTTCGACGCACTATTGCCTCACCCTGTATATATGTATTTCTGTCAATACAATACAATACATATACAGACCTATGATAATACATATACATACCAACACAATTACACATGCATATATAGACATAAATATTTTACTTTTACTTCCACATTCAGTGGAAATACCTATAGTAACGCAAAAAAAAAACTTGAATATTTTTATTGTTCACATAGGCTTAAAATGTCATGAAATGTCGAGATTTTAAAGAGAAAAAAATTTTCTGCCGGTCGTTCTATTTGTCGGTCTGTCGGTCTGTCTGTCGTTTTCTTTGTAAGTTTTTTGTACGCACGATCGAACCGTTGAAGATATTGACTGGATATTTGGTAGACATATGTAGTTTAATGCGATTTGGAATTAGATTATATTTTGAACCTATTCTGTTGAAGGGTTGGGAGGTAAATTGGGGTAAATAGGTAAATGAAGCAAGTAAGAGTCCATACAATTGGTATTTAGTATAAATGATGCTAAGGTATCAAACATTTTTTGGCATTGGCCACCCCCACCCCAATATTAAGAGGGGTGAAAAAAATAAAATTATAATTTAGTGTGTGTACAAGAACCAACGGCCTCAACATTTTTTTTTACTTCCCACCCCCACTAAGGTGTACACTCTTTAGTCGAATTGTCCTTGTCGAGATCCCCAACTATGCCGAGTATAGTCTTATTCGTTTAAAAGTTTATAATTTGTGATTCCATTTTACTGATGATATTCTCATTATCGTTAAATTTGTATCTGTTACTCTCTTTCTTAATTGATTTATCATTATAGATTCATTTTAAAATCATTTAACTAAACGCTATCGGACTTGAAAGTGAATTTCTGAGAAAAATATATAATGTGGTTTTATTGTTTGTGTTAAATACAATGTTCAGTCAAATTTTCGTCAACCGAAGGTCGCTTCGATTAATTAATAAAATTCAATTTATGCGTGAGACAAACTTGAAGAGATATGACCTTAGTTGCTGAGAAGGTTATAAAGTTCGAGGTTTTGATTGATACTAATAAAAACAGGAATAAGTTAACAAAAACAATTATGTTTAATAATGAATAATTAAGAATTAATTAATACATAAAAAAGTTGCAGTTACTGAATATTTAATTTTTTTATTACCTTACTTTTTATATTATGACTAACTCACATTTAGGTATAGTTTCATCATATCACGTCTTCACTATTAGTTAAAAATATTTAATTACATTTAATTAGAAATCTATTTTTCGCAGTGTGGTGTTTCTGTTATTATGTACTTTATCTCACCTGTTAGTAAGGAATCTAGCATCCAAAAAGACGCGTCTAAAATGCCGAACCCTGAACTCGCGGGTATAAAATTTAAAAAATGTGGATATTATCCAGAATTTTATGCCGAATCCGATTCTACAGGGCGCGATGTTGGCTAAGATTGCGAAATTGCAGAAAAATGATAATTTCGAAAAAAAATTGGAACTTAAATATTTCATTATCTTTCGGTTACATTGCATTTACGAGCTTATTTATAAAGATTTTTTAATAATTCTTATATCAATCGAAAGCTTAATGTTTATAGTTTCATACAAGTGTAATAGAGAGACATTATTTTCATTATAAACAACACTATAAATTTTTTAAACAATATGTGCTCGGAAAGTGTAGTGTAATTTTCGGCATCGAGGTACTTTTGTTATTATTGCAAATAGATGTGTAGTTATTCGAGACGAAATACGTAGAATAGACCCAAGGTTGGTATACTCTAAGGTGGCCTAATAAGTCGCAAACCCCACCAAAAAATGGCATTAGCCAATGAACAGCTGGTGTGAAATCACACCAGATGCAGGGCCTTATTCAAAATATTGTAAGAATTTGTGTAATGATAATTAAGCAAAGAACTCGTAACTGGAATGGGCTCGCAATGACCCGCTTTTGAGGTCGGTGGTAATTATCCTCGCATTTTGAGTCACTGTTCTGCATACTGGTAATGAGGATAAGTTGTAGAATGTAACACTACAGATCATAGTAACGTCAGACCATATTTCGGGCCAGTACGGACGGTTCTTCTAGATTGAGATAACTGCGCCGCTACCGCGCGTTCGTAGAACAAAGATAGTCTGACTTTTCACCTCCGCACTGATTTCTTCTCCTAAAAGCTGTATATTAAGGAACCTCATAGTCTACAAATCTTGGAATAGACCAACGAATATTTTTTATTAAAACAATTTTTTAATTCGCTGAATAATTTAGGAGATATGATTTTCTTAAAATGAAGCCGCATTGTTTTGGTCTACCGTGCGCGCAGTCTTATCTCTGTAGGCTATTTAATCATGATTTCGAGGCACTGCTCTTATAATAAAAGTATTTATTATTACGTACAGTGCTCGTCACAATAATTTTGCCACCTATGGTAAGCAAGCAATTTTTATTTGAATTCTCTAATATATAAAAATCTCGTGTCACAGTGTTTGTTATCGAACTCCTCCGAAACGGCTTGACCGATTTTTATGAAATTTTTGGTGTATATTTTGTAGGTCTGAGAATAGGCCGTAGGCTATTTTTTATACCCCTAGGTGATAAGGGTGGCCCTATCCAGAATTTTTTTTATTTTTTGAACAAAAATTTATAATTTATATGGCAAAACAACGTTTGCTAGGTCAGCTAGTCAGTTATATAAATCCGCCATTCTTTATCACAACACAATTGACATTTTATTCTTATACAGCAGAGGATAATTAACAAAATAAACAAAAAAAAATCTAATAATATACACCAGGAGGAAATGTAGAGAATTTCGAATAATGTAGGTTAAATTGTAGGTTATTGTAGGTGAAATGTAGATTATTGTGACGGGCACTGTACATTAGTTTATTAATTTTTTTGGAAGATATAAGCAACATTTTTGTAACGTCTTTCATATGAGAGTTCGTACGGATCATAAATAATGTTTACAAACAGAACAAATTATCTGTATTTAATTTAAGACCAACTACAATGAAATTAAAATATTCTTCGTCTTGACAAAATAATGGTTGAATGTATTCTAAATTCTGTATACATAATACATGGTAAGTCGTTATACATATGATTGATGTTATAATGCTATAATTAAGTATATTGATGTAATAATACTATAGTATAAGTTAAGTTTAAATTATCACCTTTGACATCGGCCTTCACAAAAACAACCTATTATGCACGCCAAACCGGCCTTAGCACAACTGCAGTTTCCAATGCAATTTTGGAATTGTTTGCATTTACAAAATATGTTTCCAGGCGTTACATTTGGACGGACACTTTTTGTCATAAGTCTTGTTACTAATATATTGTCCTTCGAAACACAACCAAAATCTTTAGGGTTGGGAAGCACTGGATTGACGCAACTTGCTGTCTTCCAAATAATTATTTGGTAGGCAGCTCTAAGATGTGCTGGTGAAATTAGTCTTCAGTTGGTGGCAAATTTCGAATATCCGAATTACAAGTGTGAAATAAATGGGCTCGCAAATTGTCCAAATTACCAATGAAAAACGGTCTACCATATCAGACTTTAAAGAAATATCGTGCAGTTTTCAAATTCATCAGTATCAAATGAACTGTCGAGTGGGAAATTCAATATTGACTGTGACTTAGGATCATTGGCATATTTGAGGCATGTTTTGAATAGGTAAGTTTTTCCTTTTCTGAAAGGAAAACTGACCGTATCGCAACCACTTAAGACGTAAGTACATAGAAAAATACTGCCCAAATAAATTTCTGATATATTTTGCGTAGTAGACAGTTTTTGTATTATGCAGTGAATAGGTATATACACATCGACTCTATGTATCCACAACTCATTTATGTTTATTCTAGTAGCATAGTATATTGTCATCACAAAAATGTCTGTATCAGTAGCTTGTATTATTACCTTTTTGTAATTCAAATTTGATGAACTATTGCAAATATTCTACTGTCTGCTTCGCTGTGATTTGAAAAGTGTAAGTCTGTTACAGTTTTACTTTGTTTCATGGAGGAGATCGTTGTACTGGCACTATCTTCGGCCATCCCCGTCATCATAACAGAAACGTTAGTAGGTACACTACTATGATCTGTGTAGAATTTTTCGGAAATATACTTCAATAAACGAGCTTTGTTGTTATTATTTGCAAGGAAAAGTTTCCAATTCGGAATTTTAATATTATCCTGCACTTCAAATTCATGACTCATCACAGTATATTTGCAAATCGCGTACCCGAGTCCACGCTTATATTTATTATTATGATGAGTTATGACTACGGCCGCGCGCCCTACATTTAAAAAATCATATCTCCTGAATTATTCAGCAAATGAAAAAATCGTTTTAATAAAAAATGTTCATTGGTCTATTCTACGTATTTCGTCTCAAATAACTACACATTTATCTGCAATAATAACAAAAGTACCTCGATGCCCAAAAATTACACTACACTTTCCGAGCACATATTGTTTAAACAATTTATAGTGTTGTTTATAATGAAAATAATGTCTGTCTATTACACTTGTATGAAACTACAAACATTAATCTTTCGATTGATATAAGAATTATTAAAAAATCTTTATAAATAAGCTCGTAAATGCAATGTAAACGAAAGATAGTGCAATATTTAAGTTCCAATTTTTTTTCGAAATTATTACTTTTTTCGCAATTTCGCAATCTTGGCCGACATCGCGCCCTCTGGAATCGAATTCGGCATAAAATTCTGGATGATATCCATATTTTTTTAATTTTATACCTGTGAGTTCATACCCCATGATCGAATTCGGACCTTTAGATTCTCGACTATGTAGATTAAGAACTTGATAGTGTTCCTATTTGGTGGGTAATTTTGTTGCTGTCTTTTTTTATCTGAATGATATATTCGTTATTCTTTTAATAGATTTTTGAAGTTTTACCGTAAAGAGAGAATTGCAATTATTATACAGTGTCCGCTAAAAAGTCTGCAATAAGAAATTCAGCATTTTGTGTGCCGCTAAAAGTTCTTCAAAGTGGATTTTAATCCATTATTTACGTTGAAACAGAGAGAGATATTAAAAACAGAAAAATATTAAAAAACAGTTCAGGAATTAGGCATAAAAAGTGGAAAATTTCTGTTTTTAAAATAGAACAACCAAATTTGATATTTTGGTATAATTTCGCATTACAAGCAATTCATATCTTCAAAATAAAGGTAGTTTACTCTTCAGCCAATTTAAAAAAAAAAAACAATTTTCCGACCTAAACTCCAGGACTAACACAAATTTATGCAGCCACTTTCTCATTTGAGAACATGCACTAACTTTTGTCACAAGTAAAATTTTACAGAAAGTCAATAACAGACTTTATGGCGAACAATGTATATAGTGTAATCAAAGGGTAGTTTTTAACCTCCCCACAATAAAACTGTGGGAGGTTACTGAAATTGGTCCAAAATCGAATATTGAGATAACATCAAATCTTTACGTTTTGAGGTCCCAGGAACCCAAAAAAGTGGTTTTTAAAATATGTCTGTGTGTGCGTGTGTGTATGTGTGTATGTATGTGAACACGATAGCGGCGAAACTGCTAAACGAATTTGGATGAAACTTTGCATGAGGATTTCTTTAATGCTCCAGAAGATCTGAAATGGTTTTGGTTGAAATCGGATTACGTTTAGTGCCGTTTTGGCACAACAGTTGCTTATTTTATGATTACTTACAATTTGTAATCGAACCACTGAAAAGCAGTAAAAATTCCGATTTCAACGATATATCACACTTGCACCCTTTCGATTTGGTTTCCGTGAAAAAAATGTAAAAAATTCGTTATATGTACACACATGACAGTATCCAAAAAATATTATTAGGGGAAAATATATTTTGCCATCTCTCAAAAATATTTGGGTTGGTAACCTTTGTGAATGTTGATTTATAGGTTATGGTACATTTATCACCTGATGTCACAGCTAACCTCAAATATATATACCTCTTAAAAGGGTCTAGCCGTACTTCCATGGCGAAACTGCCCCCAATAGGAACCTATATCATATCCTATGTTATATTGTAGAGGGCGCTAATAATAGTTGATCGAGTAGATATTAGCTCTTTATCTTAGTTAATTGAGGAGCTATTTGAAAAAAAGTGTCCGGAGATGACTTTTTTTCAAAGCGATATATCTTAGTTAATTTTAAAGCTAGGAAAATAAAACTAAATGGCAGTGTTATGGTACACTTTACAGTTTATTTTATAGCATTTCCTATAGGCCAAGCCTAAATAAAATTATTTAAAAAATGCAAAGAAAAATTTTGTTAATCGATTTCTATCAGATCTAATTGAATTACCACTTTGAAAAAAATATATAATAATAGTCTATGTCTTGCCTAACAGCGTGCCAAGTTTCATTAAAATCCAAGAGGTGCAACATGTCGAAAAAAATTTAAAGTAAGTAGACTGACTACCTTATGACCACTATGTTGACGCTTTTAATTTGCATTACATTTCAATAGTTGTGTTTTGACAGCTCATAAAAAGTATATCAACGGTTGGTGGTGTCAACTAGCCTATTACAATGTTTTTTTGATCTACTTTTATACTGACTGTAGTCGGTCTCAGTTAAGAATGCAGTTGTTTTAGTTATGAGCGGAGCTCAGTTTACACAGGATATGGGAAAGTCCAGCATTTTGGAGTACTGTCCAGCATTTACAAGTGTCCAGCGAAAGTCCAGCATTCTAACCATATGTCCGGAATTTCGCTGAAAAGTCTTACAAGTGTCCAGCATAAGTTCAACATTCAGGTTATAGTGAAGTTACAGCATTACATTTTGTTTGGAAAAAATTTTTTTTCGGATACTTGCTTCCCGCTCATCAAAAAATTTTTCTTCCCGGTCATCAAAAAATTTTGGGATGAAAAAAAATTTTTTTAGATTTCTTCCACCGCTCATCAAAAAAATTTTTCCAGACTTCTCCCTCCCGCTCATCAATTTCAATTTTCGAGGAAAAATATTTTTGTTATTTTCAGCCCGAGCTCAAGGCCCAGATCCGCCCTTGAGTGCCCTCCCCCAGTAACCTTTCTGGATCCGCCCTTGGCAGAAGTGTCCAGCATTCACTTAACAAAAATCTGTTTAAATTGGCTTTTATTTGGCATTTGGCTCTTTTATAAATACATTGAAATTATTTAATTCATATTTCAGCATATTTTATTTAGATTAATGGAAGCTCATTATAGACGTAAATCCTCTAAAAATGTCAAGTGTTATAAGAAATGGGTAAACCTACTACTTGCTTGTGCTCGATATCAGGCGAGCTGTTCTTGTCTCTGCCGTTCTGAACTGTATCTTTGATCTCTCTCGCGCAGCGCACATCGCACATTAAAGTTTATTTTATTGTTTTATGATATTTATGAATATTAATACAAAAGAAATTGTACTAATTGTTCATATATTGTTCGGCTATTTCCTTCCATTTTTATTAAAATCAGACTGCTATAGTTATATTTATCTCATCTCTTTTGTTACAAATAAGGATTCACAAACACGGTATCGCCTGTGCTAAACGCTGTGAGATGTGCGAAGCTCAAGTTGTTGATTTCATCACTCTCATTTAAGAGCATGGTTCTATTTAATTTTATTGTGCGATGTGCGAGGGGCGTCGATATGGCCACTCTCATTTAAAATAATGGTTTATCTAGTTTCAGTGTGTGATGTGCGAAGTGCAGTGCTATGTGCGCTGTGCGGTGCACCGACGCGACGTGACAACGTGGTCATGCACTTACAAGGAGGTTATGATATTTGTGTACATTTTTTAGGCAGGTATATGAGAGAGATCAAAGATACAATTCAGAACGGCAGAGACAAGAACAGCTCGCCTGATATCGAGCACAAGCAAGTAGTAGGTTTACCCATTTCTTATAACGCTTTGACATTTTTAGAGGATTTATGTCTATGATGAGCTTTCATTACTCTGAATAAAATATGTTGCAATATGAATTAAATAATGTCAATGTATTTATAAAAGAAAAATGCCAAATAAAAGCCGATTTAAACCGTTAATTTTTATTTTATGTACCAACTGGCTTGAGTCGGCCATGGAGGGATTCCACTTACTTGGGAATTCCCATATCCTGTGTAAACTATTCGTGCTCCGCTCATAACTTAAACAACTGCATTCTTAACTGAGAGCGACTATAGTCACTATAAAAATAGATCAAAAAAACATTGTAATTTTCTAGTTGACACCAACAACCATTGATATACTTTTTATGAGCTGTCAAAACGCAACTTTTCCAAAGATTAATGAAATGTAATGCAAATTAGAAGCGACAACATAGTGGTCGTGTAAGGTGGTCCACTTACTTAAAATTTGTTTTCGACATGTTGCACCTCTTGGATTTTAATGAAACTTGGCATGATGTTAGGCAAGACATAGACAATTATTATATATTTTTTTCAAAGTGGTAATTCAATTAGATCTGATAGAAATCGATTGACAAAATTTTTCTTTGCATTTTTTAAATACTTTTATTTAGGCTTGGCCCATAGGAAATGCTATAAAATAAACTGTAAAGTGTACCATAACACTGCCATTTAGTTTTATTTTTCTAGTTTTAAAATTAACTAAGATATGTCGCTTTGAAAAAAAGTCGCCTCCAGACACTTTTTTTCAAATAGCTCCTCAATTAACTAAGATATAGAGCTAATATCTACTCTATCAACTACTATTAGTGCCCTCTACAATATAACATAGGTTACGATATAGGTTCCTATCGGGGGCAGTTTCGCCATGGAAGTACGGCTAGAGCCTTTAAGAATATTACGTAGCTATTATTAAAATTTCTACTTTCAACTAAAATCTAGTACAGTGTAATGTTTATGAACTTCTAAATACTTTGTCCTAATAAAATAGGACTCTTTCTGTAGTTGGAAATCTAACCTGTAACTAGCAGTCTATTTTTATTAAAGTGAATTTTTAAATATTTGCTTGGAACCACTGTGGCTCCAAGCTAAAAATGCGTATACAAACATTCAAAATGAGAATAAACTTGAAAAACTTAAACATGATGCAGACCTATTGTATAGACCATTTTACGTGGTTTAGACAATTTTGACATTTTGCTTGAGGTACCACCAAACGCAGTTTGCGTGGTTTTATAGATTTTTTCTAGTTTTTCTGGAGAAACTGTGTGTGTTTTCCTAATAATATCATGTAGTGAATATTATTCAACCCTTATGGGTGATGTAAAGTGTCGCTATGATGAGAAAATCAAAATAATGGACAATATTGACTCATACACCCTTGGAGTGTAGACTGGAGACCTTTCTGCAGATTTGTCTATTTTGCCTTGTGTATCCGTAATTAATATGGTAAATTGCATAGTGTTGACTCACAGCTTCTACACCGGCCAACAGTTAAAGGCATACAAATCTTTACAAGCGTATAAATATGGATTTGTGCAAGAAGTTTGTGCAAAAAAGATAAACTCAAATGTATTCATTGTTATGGGCAAGGCAAGTTTACATTTAGATAACTAAGTGCTAGATTTCAGTGATAAGCATGTTATATTATGCGTATGTAGTATTCAATAGACTCTGCCAGAAAGTGATTTTTTTACCTTTCTCCTAAGCTATTTCTACATTCAAAATAAACCTTATCTCACAATCGCACCTTATCGCACAAAAGGATGGCATTTTATTTTTATTTTACGTTTAAAACTGAGATTACTTCTTTGCTTACAATGAAATAAAAAGTTTGGTTGTCCCTCAGGCAATATGGCCAACTTATCGTGACGTCGTCCTTAAATGGTCTATCTAGTCCAAGATTCCGTGAACGCCAGACCTACGACATGTAAGAACGATTGGGTGCTATGAACAGTCGGTTGCGGTGGCTTTAACAGGTAACAGGTAGCAAAGGTGTATAGAATTGCTGCTCAAAATCATCATACTATAAAGCGTAATTTTTTGATATTGTTTACGAGATACTATAATAATTCACGTCCTCCACTGCCAGACACTTTGTATGGTGGCAACTCCCCTCCCCGCCAGACCCCTTTAAAGTATAAAACATTTTAATTGTACTTACGTTATTTTATAAAATCAGAATTTTATATATGTTATACTTGGGCAACTATTTTAAGGTGCTTGCCAAGCAGCCAGACAGTTTCGAAGGTTCCAACCCCCTACCAGACATAGTTGAAGGTCAACTGTAGGTATGAGCGCAAAGGAAAGGCAAATGTATACAAAAGCGAGTACGAATGCGACAGTTAGTTAGATAACGGATAATTCAATTATGTAGAAATTATTTATAAATTAAAAATAAATTTTGGAATAATTACTTACCATAATTTTACAGTTAATAAATTATTATACTCTTCGCAAATACGAAAACGAAGAGTATATTGCAATTGATCGACACGTTTTTAAAACCGTAAATATCGCTCACAGACAAATTTTCATATCATTATGTTAGTGAACGAGTTCTGTCCGCCTGTCTGTCCGTCACGTTTTTTGTAAGCACGATAACTCAAGAAAGAAAAATCCGATTGTGCTGAAATTTGGACAGTAAGTTAGTGTTAGCTAGAGGAAGAACCCCACTTTTAACAAAATAAATCGGTAAATAAAAAAGTTATTAGTAATTTAAAATTATAAAAACTGTTTTCTTAATTTTTATGGTTTGTAATAAATAGAAATCTTGCGAAATGTTATTTCTTATCATTTTTTTATATACACTTTAGGGTTAAGTGGAAGAGCGCATTACAAGCGAACTTCGCCCTAAATAAAGACCTGTTATTATTATTATTATTATTATTTTACTAATGTGTGTTTCCTAATAATCACAACAAATTTACCAATGATATATATTACACTCATTAACAACTTTAACAATAAGAAATGGTGGTGTAATGGCAGAAGTTTTGCCTCTCAATTCAAAGGTCGTGGGTTCAGATAAGTTGGATTTTTTTACAATTTTTTTATGTAATTTCTGAAGATATAGTCAATAATATTTGAATAATTCAGTAATATTTAAAGAATAGAGACAAAATATTGTTATAAGATTGCAAGGACTACCAGTTTCTATTAAAAATAATTAGATTTCTAGAAATCAAATATGTGACAGTCTACAACGCCTGCTCCACGCTTCCATATACCATCTCTAATTGCAGAAGTTATCGATTTAGAGTCAATAGGAAGGTATTAGGTACGACAGGAAGGGACCTTTAATTTACAAGACAAAAACAGGATTACTTTTAAAAAGTTGCGAAGAGTATCCTATAGAATGTACAACAATTATATAAAAGGTGCAATAAACTGCTGCCTGCGAAGAGTATAATGCTCATCTCTATGGTACCCTCTCTAGTTAAAAAAAATAAATTTAATAAATCAATAAAAAATTAATTAACATTGATCGGCACATTTCTAAAACAGTTCTAAAACAGTAAATATCGCTCGTAGAGAAAAAAATTTCATATCATTGTGTTACTGAACGAATTCTGAACGACTTTCAAAATGTCCGTCTGTCCGTGTCTCTGTCCGTCCGTCACGTTTTTTGTAAGCACGATAACTCAAAGAAAGAAAAATCCGATTGTCCCAAAATTTGGACAGTAAGTTAAAATTGGCTAGAGGAAGAAACTTATTGTTTTTGAAGAAAATCAATCAGTAAATAAGAAAGTTATTAATCATTTAATTAAAAAATATATATTTTCTTAATTTTTGTCGCTTGTACTTAAATATAAATCTTGCGAAATGGTATCTCTATAATATGTTTTTTTTTAGATATTGTTTATAATTTACTATTTGTGGCATATTCATGATTTCTTAGTTTGTTGGGTATTTTGCCACTGTAAAAATATTTAAAAATTTTGATGAAATAAATCTCTGTGCCAAAAGGATCAGACAGAGGTTGGTTTTTATACTTCTATTACAAAATGTCTCACACCTAAAAATATATATTAGCTTCTTTGCATTTTGAATGTCAAATATGTCAAAAAGTATTTAAAAGTATTTTTGACATATTTGACCTTCAAAATGCAAATAAGCTTGTTATTGCAAGATGATTGAGCCATGCCTGTCAAAACACAAGTGAAACAAAAATAACAAGGTAGGCCACGAAAATAATTATTTTATTATTTATTCAATTTTGACATTTCAAACCGTCATTCTATAGCAACTCCCTAGCAACAACCGTAAATAGTTGTTTATTCACTAGTAAAATAAAAAGTATTCTCTTCTTGCGGCACACTTATTTTTATTATTTTTCACATAAAGGGAAAATATTTCGACCTTTTCAGCCTCACTGTAACCCATTTTGATTGGATAAATGTTAATAATGACGGATTGAAATGTCAAAATTGAATAAACAATAAAATAATTATTTTCGTAGCCTACCTTGTTATTTTTCTTTTATTTGTGTTTTGACACGCATATCTCAATCATCCGTCAATAAAGCAGTTTATTTGAATTTTGAATGTCAAATATGTCAAAAAGTATTTAAGATAGACGTATACAATGTTATATTTTTGAAATCAGGAGAAAATGCAATAATACATAGGGTGTTCCATTTAAAAAAACATATGTTTATTTCGTATCACGTGACCTATAGATGATATTATTTTTTTATCACGTTTCGTTAAAATATAGGTAAGATCCTACAACTTTTATACGAAACTTTTTTCCTATTTTCAATAATAACAGAAATAAAGGGGGTCAATATATAGTGAATAACCCTGTACATACACTAAATCACAATTTTCCTTCATCCCCTTTAATAATGGGGTAAGAGTTGTAATGGGGGTAGCTAATGCCAAAAAAGTTTTTGAAACCTTAGCTTCTCTTGTATACACTAAATACCAATTTTATGGACTCTTACCTGCTTGATTTACCTATTTACTCCCCATTTACCCCATTTTACCCCCCAATCCTTCGACGGAATAAGATGAAAATATAATCTAGTTCCAAATCCCGTTAAAGTACATATATGTGCCAAATTTCAAGGCAATATCTTAAACGGTTCCAAAGTAAACGTGCGCACAAAAAAGTTACAGACAGACCGACAGACAGACAGAAATTTTTTTTTCGCTCAAATTTAAAATCTCGACGTTTCATGACATTCTAAGCCTATTTGAAGTACACGAGTAGGTAATTATGAAAAATATCACCATGCGATTTTTTATTATAATCGTATTGGCAGAACCACTGTGTGGTGGTTGGGGTTAGGCGCCATCTTTGCGAAAAGTCAAATTCAAATATCTCGCGAACAATTGATGTTACGACAAAAATGGTAAGAACCTTTTTTGTTCAGCGCTAAACTCTCTATAAATTCTTTATTTTCGTAGAACAGCGCGTGAAAGATTGTAAAGGGTAGTTTTTGAAAGTATTTCGTAAATGGTTCTTGATCCATTAAAATGTCAAATAGCAGTCATGTAGAAGATTAAATTCTCGACACTTTATGTGACAGACACCATTTTGTAGGAGTAATGTTTTACGTTAAAAGTTGTAGAAAAAAACAGTTTTTTGAAAATATGTCCTAATCTATTCATTGTCCACTTTTGAGCATATTTGTATGCTCTTATCGATTTTGTAGAGCACTAAATTCTCTACAGTCCAGTGCCTTACAAGTTTCCAATTACATATTTGTAGACTCGATTAAGAGCTGTCGAGATGTTTGGAAAAATATATCTTAATTTTTCCAAAAAAAGTATTAAAGAATAGTTGCACAGAATTTAATGCTCTGCAAGTTTGTAACTACATGCTTTAATATCCGACCAATAGTTAACGAAACTTTTGTATAACCTTTCACGGACTGTAGTTCGATACCAATTAGTACTACAAAATTGTGTCTGTGGCAGAACTTGCAGAGAAATTACTACTCTTCAAGATTTTCATTTGAGATTTTAGTATACGCTCAACAGCTTACGAAACAATCAGCAAAAACTACTTTTTGTTAACTTTGGCTCGCTGTAACTCGTAAACATTTAGTTCTACGAAACTAAGCTCGGGAGATTATTTGTAGAGAGTTTAGTACTAAATAAAACAGGTCCTTACCATTTTTGTCGTAGCATCAATGGTTCGCGAGATATTTGCGTTTACTTTTCTCAAAGATGACAGCTAACCCCCGCCGACCCCGCCAACCTGACAAAATACTCACAATGAACCCCCGAACACTATAAAAAAGAAAAACTGACTTTTTGACCATTTTTGCAACACGAGCACACTTTTTTTACTTATTGATTTTACTAATACGTTAATTTTTGATAGTGATAATCAAGGCTCGGGAGATTTATCTCTGTGACGTCAAAATCCAAGTTGGCTCTAGCTCAGCGCGGGAAGATTTGTATGCAAGTATGACACAATATACAGTGTGTCCCGCTTTTCATAAATCCACCTTAATATCTCAGTTATTAATAATGCGATTTTCTTCACATTTGGGTGGTAATTATATGTAGGAAAAGTGAATTATTTGGTATAGTTAAAATTTTCATTCTTCATTGGCGTGCGGTTTTAGGGGGTAAAATAGGGTAGGTTTTTTGGTAAAAGGATATTAGGGCTTATTTTAGACAAATTTTTCTATCATATTTAGATTCAGCATGTCCAAAAACCCCTTAATCCGTATTCTCCATGATCTCAAAAAAGGATTATAGCAGAAACGAAATATTAATTAATTTCTTTTTTAATTTTTTATAACTTTATTTAATTGCTATAACAAACCTAAAAATAACTTTTTTTTAAATTCTGGTCTCTTCAACATAACCACCTTCCAATAAAATACACTTTTCAACAACCCTTCTTAACCGTTCAATCACTTTTCTTAAAGTTTGGGGAGTAATTTCTTGACATGCTTGCCTAATCCTATAGCAAAGCTCTTATCTGTTAAGCGACCGAGTAGCGTACACTTTATTTTTCAAGTACCCCCATAGAAAAAATTCACAGGCGATCTAGGGGACCACGGTTCTAAAGGGCTATTTCGACCTATCCATTTCATAGGGAAATTTGCATTTAAAAAATTTCTAACTATCAGAGAATTGTGCGCCGGGGCATCATCTAACTGAAAGTATACATTTTCTCTCTGTGCTAAAGGCATTTCCATAAAAAAAATCATCTAAATCATTTTGAAAAAAATTTTCTGCGTTGAGGTTATTCAGGAAAAAGGGGCCAACAATTTGTTCGTTTATCACGCCACACCACACGTTAACTTTTTGGTTTTTACAATTAATTACAAAGTTGGGATTTTTGGCTGCCCAATATCTACAATTTTGACTAGATACCACACCTTTTGTCGTAAATGTTGCCTCGTCACTAAACAGTATGTTCTTTAAAAAAAATCTGTCGTTAACATAGTTACTTTGCAACCATAGGCAAAATTCAAATCGCCGTTCAAAATCACCTTCTAAGAGAGTATGCAAAAATTTTGGTTTAAATGCCCTAATCCTACTGCGTTTCAAACACCTCCATATTTTATTTAAGGCTAAATTTCGTGTTCTCACAACTGCCCTTATACCACCATTTGGATTGTTCCGAAATTCTGTTAAAATGCGTTCGTCGTCTGGATATTGTCGTAAATTTAAATTGTACCTTCTTTGTCTTGTCTTGAAAATGGCTCCGGTTCTTCCAAACAGTTTGTTGATGTCACCAATGGTTTTGTGCCAAATTGGTGCTCGATCACGATGACGTTGATTAAATATTCGAGTAACCTGACGCGTAGATCTTTCATTATCACCAATTAAGTGGATAATTTCAACTTTTTCTTCAATTGTAAGAACTACTCTCCGATTTTCTGCCATTATCAGTAAGATTGATAAATTAAATAACACTATTTAACTTTTGACAATTCTTATGAATCGCCAAATGTCAAATAAAAACTTGTTTTTCAGAGCACTTCTGATTAATGCCTATGGCTCCAAGGTAACTATCTTAACGACAGATTTTTTTAAAGAGCATAATGTTTAGTGACGAGGCAGCATTTACGACAAACGGTGTGGTATCATTGGAAGGTAGTTATGTTGAAGAGACCAGAATTTATAAAAAAAAATTTGTTTTTAGGTTTGTTATAGCAAAAAATTAAAAAGTGTTTTTAAGAAATTAATTAATATTTCGTTTCTGCCATAATCCGTTTTTGAGATCATGAAGAATATGGATTAAGGGGTTTTTGGACATGCTGAATCCAAATATGATAGAAAAATTTGTCTAAAATAAGCCCTAATATCCTTTTGCCAAAAAACCTACCCTATTTTACCTCCTAAAACCGCACGCCAATGAAGAATGAAAATTTTTACTATGTCAAATAATGCATTTTTCCAACATATAATTTTCACCCAAATTTGAAGAAAATTGCATTATTAATAACTGATATATTAAGAAATTAATTAATTTTTCGTTTCTGCCATAATCCGTTTTTGAGATCATGGAGAATATGGATTAAGGTGTTTTTGGACATGCTAAATCCAAATATGATAGAAAAATTTGTCTAAAATAAGCCCTAATATCCTTTTTCCGAAAAATCGACCCCTTTTTACCCCCTAAAACCGCACGCCAATGAAAAATGAAAATGTTTACTATGCCAAATAGTTCATTTTTCCAACATATAATTACCACCCTTTGAAGAAAATCGCATTATTAATAACTGAGATATTAAGGTGGATTTATGAAAAGTGGGACACACTGTATATTACCTTGTACTTTTTTTAGAGAATTCCGTAATATCCAAAGTTAATATGGTCAGTTTATTATAAACACTCACTCGAAGAGGAGGTATTGGGTGATGTAACATTGAACTAACACACACACACACACACACACACACACTTGTATTTTTCACTACCATAAAGTAACAAGTAAATTTTCACGACCTGTAACGAATGTAATAGTATACTATCTATCCGAATATCACAGCCTGAAAAGTACGAGACATTTTTGTATCCGTCCACTCTGTATAATTTCACGCTAGATACATACACATGTATGGTTATATTTGTACTGGGCAATGGACCCGTTTAGTGTGACGTCAGATTCTAGGCAACCAACAATACAAGTGTGTGTTGCTAAAGATTTTGAGCCTTATGTACGATACATTTAAGGGTTAAAAATATGGCTGTTGATCAGGGCCTCTAATTTTATTTGGTTAAAACACATATTAATTTAATTGAGTAAATTATATGTAGAACGAATCTAACGTATTTTAAGAATATGGCCTATGAATTGAATTGTCTTAGATATGCCATATAATTGAGTAATAACACAAAATTGTTAACAGCAATTTTTGTCATCCTTAATAGCAAGGTGCATAAGAGCGAAAATATTAACTGTAAATTTCGTTATCCCACTTGTATTGTTGGTTGCATAATATTTGACGTCACTACTAAACGGGTCCATTGCGAAACTGCGTAATTGCGATCTCGCATAGTCTACCCTTTCCGTTTATTAAATTTTGACGTAAATGTTCAGAATTGTCAGTATTGTCACAGTATAGCAATGTTTCGCAGTTTTGGCGTAGTCGCCTAATTAAAGGAGATAATAAAACCCCATTTGTAAAAAACATATAAAAGTACCTCCGTATACTGTACAGGCGATTCAACTTGGTGAAGCCGATTTGAGGATTTCTGGAATTCCAGCAGACCACCTCACTTTTACGAATGAGTTCAAAGGATGCCGACAATGTTGGCCCCCAGAAAGTTGTATCATCTGTAGACTCCTTAAAAGGTCTACAGACGATTCAACCAACCGACCAACCAACCTCCTCCGTACACTTTGAAACTTGCCATGCCAACTCGTAAGAGTGAGCTGGTCTGCTGGTAAGAGTGAGCTGGTCTGCTGGAATTACAGTAATATTCAAAGAGTACCGACAATGTTGGCTCCAGCAAGTTAGGTCGTGAGTAAACCCCTTTAATGTTGACACTCGGTCAGGGTCGAATGCCTTCAAAACTGCAATTATAAAAGAATCAAGTCTTCTAGGTCAGTACGTTTCACCAATATAGTAGATTTCCGATAAAAGTAGGTACGTATTACTTCCACATCCAGTGGAAGTACAGTAACGCCAAAAACATTTTTGAAAATTTTTATTCTTCCTATAGACTTAGAATGAAACGTTGAGATTTTAAGTTTGAGTGAAAAAAAATTTCTATCTGTCCATCTATCTGTTTGTAACTTTTTTTTGTGCCCACGATTACTCTGGAACCGTTTAAGATGTTGACTTGAAACTTGGTACACCTATGTATTTTAATGTTTTTAAGATCTGGAACTAAATTATATTTTGATCTTATTACGTTGAAGGGTAAATTGGGACAAATGGGGGTAAATAGGTAAACCAAGCAACGTAAAATTGGTATTTAGTATATATAAGAGAAGCTAAGGTCTCAAAAATTTGTTTGGCATTAGCCACCCCCTTTACCACCACCAAAATTGTGATTTAGTGTGTGTACAAGAACCAAAGGCTTCAAATTTTTTTCATTTCTTCCGCTCCCACTACCACCTCCCTTCCACCACCTCCACCCCCACTACCGATGTGGTATACCGTTTTATGAGTTTTTGGGGTAGGCGATTTCAAATATTATATTATTAAAGTTCTATAAACAATTATTTCCACATAGTAGAGTGCAAATATAATATCAAAATTTTTTTCGTTGTGACAGATTTGGATAAGACATCAGGATGTGAAAGTAGTGATTCCTTGGGGAGCGGTTTTAACATTTTAAAATGAAATAAAATTCACTTTATCACGTTGTGTACATTTGTGATGCACACGGTACATGGCAGTTTTATGCCATTAATCCTTAACTTTGTTATGTATGATTTACTGTTATATAAAAATGGTTTGTTTTACTGGGAAAAAAATGTTTTATGTTATCAGCAACATATTGGGTTTTTATATTTAATTATTATGAAAATAAACATAACTAACACGCCACATATATTAAACAGAACAGGAAGGTGTGTGTTTGATTCAAAATTGTTTTTTTATTTGCTAGATAAGCATTACCGTTTTTAGGTTAAATTTATCACCAAAAATACAATGTATGAATATTTCACCAGTTCGTCGTTTTTCTGAATGTTTCAGTAGGTGTTTGCAGTATAATATTATGTCTATATGAAAGCCTTCTCTGGCGCAGAGATAAATCCCCCGAACCTTGCTGATAATAGTGAATTATTCAACGAGCGTATAGTGATAGCTGTTACTCGCGAGGGTGATATTTATTTAGGCTGGAGCCGAAGGCGAGTGCCGTAAATCATTCGAGACTGTAATAACCATTATACTAAAGAAGATACTTTATCATCTACTTAGTTGTTTAAATCGTTTGAAGTTGAAAAAATAAAGTTATTTCACAGTAAAACTTTATTTAGACGTCTAAAACGTCAAACACGGAAACATACGGACTAAGTTTTGATCTGTTAATAAATTATCTCCTATATCGAAAATTGTTCTTTAATTTTTCTTTAATTATTTTTATTCAATAAATTGTTCAAAATTTTTCTTGTTTCACGAGGGTTTTTACAATTACTTTTTTAATTTCTTTTAACTTGTTCTTAATGGCGATTTTTTGCTTCTCTATATGTAGCATCTATTTCTTTCATTGTCATTAATGATTCATTACTAACCCAATCATTCGTTGTATACAGTTTGTTATTTTTTTATAATATATGTAGTACCAGCATTCAAACTTGCCCGCAATGTCATCATGAACAGAATAATTTTCATTTAGATCGTCCGAAGACCATTAATTTTGTAATTTACTAAATATGTCATATATGTTTTCAATTTTGGAAATTTTGACAGTACTAGAACGGAAAATTATGAACAAAATATGCATGGGATATCTGAAATACGAACGGATATGTTTCTCCGAAGCTTCTATGTTCATTTTGACCCAAATCGGACAAGTAACAAGCTTTCTGCTGCACTTTATAGCTGCAATTTCTGTGACTTAGGCCCTTGTTGATCCGCAAAAACAATGAAGCCAGCGGGGGAGAGTAGGGGACTTTTTGGTACGTATTGTCCTGAACCAAAACTACAATCCTGCAAATTTTCAGCTTACAATAATAATTAATTCCGGTTAGAAGCGATATATTGACTAAAATTCCCGGGCTAATAATTCACTTTCTTAATTAAATATTCTGATTTATTTCTGGTTCTTTTCTTTGTAAAATATATTAAAATAATATCTTATAGTCAACTTCGCTATCACAGATATAGAAGATGTTTTTTTGCTGCTTTGCTTCTGATATGAACTATTATCGTTTTACTATTTTCTGATTCCTGAGTACAATAATACGCCATACTTATTTTGTTTCCAATCTTACAATTATGCAATTTGAATAGTTTTGTATTTCAGTATTATTTTTCAAGACATCTAAATTAAAAGGCCCTGCAATGATACAATTTTGTTGTATACTTTCTAAGGATTCATCAAAAACATTAATAAATCGTATAAAATTGGAATTTGGAGTCTTATAAAAACAACAAATTGTAGTTTCTGTTTCCACAAGGTTAAACTGATTTGAATGAATTACCATCGAACCCCCTTTCATTACTAACCTGAGAAATATAATTGTTTCGATGTCTAGAATACATTGTATTTTATATAATAATAATAATAAAGTCGTTATGTTATTTTTGCTATTATCGTTGACGTCATCGTTGTTGTTGATGACTATAGAGACTTATCTCTTCGCGATTGTATACAGGACTTTTAGCTATTATAAACCTACGCATTTAATTTACTTTCAACGTACCATTAAATTTCACCACGTTCCAAATTAGATACTCTGTTCTCTTTGTTCATAACAAATTAGTATAGCGTCTCTAAGCTCCTTAACAGTAGGTAATTTTTTCTACACTTCCTGACCAGAATGTATTTTTCCCCATATTATTTCTCACTTCTCTCACTTTTCAAAATTGACAAAAATTGTAAAATATTTGTACCTGTAGAACTGTGATAGAACCTCTTTCTCAACTCTATCTTTAAGTATTACTTTTGCGTCTGATGATTGCTTTCAGTCAATTGAAAACTATCTGTAAGCACACCAGAGATGACAATATTATTCTCGCTTTCTATACGTCTTATACGCCGTGCACAATAATAATGTATGTTAAAATTGTTATAACTAACTAACGATTACAACCAAAATAAGTTACGCCTGAAGACATTAAAAATGAAGACTATGATATTCAGTCTGCATAACATGGAGGAAGTAAATAACAAGTTGTGGGAAACGCCTCACCATGTACTATGTGATGTCCAGCCTTGGGGGACCGTTCGTGACCCGGGAAGAGATAACGAGAGGTCCCATCGACTATACACTCGCCTTTTGGGAAAGAAAGGGATTAATGGGATAATACGACCATGGGGTGCAGTAATCTTAAGCTTCAGTACGGCATGCGGGGTTCTGGCACCACAACCCATAAAAGAGGTGCCAACTGGTAGACAAGACCGTTGAGTGAAGAGTCCTTATAGAGATGCAGCCGTGTACTTAATATCGTAGCGCGGGCAGGGTCTGTGGTATAGTTAGGCGCCACCGACATTGGGGTCTAGCAATCTCGTCAATCTCAGTCCCTCAGTCGGCTGATAGCACTCGCATGGTTCGTGTCATTTGTTGTATTAGTGCACCGTAAAACGAGGAAAAAGTAGCTTCCTTCTTGAAAAAAATTTTTTGAAGGTACAACCACATGGGACCTTCACAGCATGATAGATTAGGTCCTTGGCCATCTGTAATGTCCAATTACAATATTTTTTGGGAGGTCAAACTATTTTTATGACGAAAAATGTTATAAATCTGTCAAAATTAATTTTTCTTACATTTTCACACATCCCTCGTGATATCTCCGGAACCAATTGAGATAATTATACGTATTTTTTTTTTAATTGATGGAGGAAATGTGGGCGAAGGTCACTGCTTAAATTTTGTTTTTATGGAAAATCTAATTTTTCTGTAAAACGAGGTAAAACTTGAACATTTACTTCCCTTGCAGCGCTTTTTTCAGTAAGCGAAAAACTTTTTTATTTTAAGGAATTTTGACATACCATCTGCGTATGAAATAAAGTCTACACCTCAAGGAAGTTTTTAAAACAAAAATCAGGTCTCTACGACTTATAGTTTTCGAAATTTTGTTATTTAAAGCTGAGTTTTTCGATCCTAGAGGCCTAGATGTCCGGCAAGTGTGGACTATTTAATACAAGCAATCTTATATTATATGATGCCAGTTAGAAACAAACTTTTCATTATATAATGTGAATGCAAATGAGTATTAGTTATTTTTATTAAATTATTACATATTATTTAGTGCTTAACAATGGAATGTTTATTCTGTGGACAAACTTTGAAAGATAATGACAAATTAGTGAGACAAAATCCTAGATTGCAAGGAGTAAAAACAATTATATATGCCACGGTAAAAAGGCGAGACATTTGTGTCGAAAAGATTTTGCAACAAGAGGAAAATATTTTAAGAGGAAAAGTCAAAGTGAAATTTCATATAGCCTGCAAACAAACCTATATTAATTTGTAAAATCTTAAAAATCTTTCCCAATTCAGTGAAATTGAAAATGTATCTTCGTCTTCGGTCAGATGCAATAAATTTAATATTCGGACAATGTGTTTAATATGTAATACATCGAGAAAGAAAGTCGTAATATGGTATACGATAATTCTCTGTAGACGTGATTTATCTTTATATTTCTTTGCCACCTTATTATCAGTCTAGTCGATACATTGTTGACAAGGGGCCGACGCGACATTTTTATTGTTAATGATGGGATTTTGGAGAATGAGAGGGGAGTATGCGTTTATTTTCGATTTATCGCAAATATTTGAGAAACCAAACATAGTATAATTTTTCACATCCAGTGGAAGTATAGTAACAAAAAATTTTTTTAAAATTTTTATTGTTCAAATAGGCTTAGAATATCACGAAACATCGAGTTTTTTTTTTAGCGAAAAAAAATTCTGCCTGCCTGCCTGTCTGTCTGTCTGTCGGCGTTGAGTGAAGAATCCTTGAAGAATCCTTATAGAGATGCAACCGTGTACTGAAAATCGTAGCCCGAGCGGGGTCAGTGATGTAGTACGGCGCCACCGGCATTATGGTCTAACAATCTCAGTCAGCTGATAGCATTCGCATGGTTCGTGTCTGTGTGTTGTATCTTTAACCGTTGAGTGAAAAGTTTACCAAGAGGCGCAACCGTGTACTTGAAATCGTAGCCCAAGCAGGGTCTGATATATAGTATGGCGCCACCGTATTGGGGTCTAAGATCTTAGTCAGTTGCACAAACATCAGTTAGGTCGATGGCATGCACTCGTATGGTTCGCGTCGCGTAAGTCGCCGCTTTTGATAAACAAGGAGATTTGTCTCTGCGCCAGAGACGGCTCTCATATAGACATAATATTTAAATGCAATGCAACATCTGAAATATTCAGAAAAACGACGAAATGGTGAAATATTCATCATTGCCAGCTACATTGTATTTTTAAATTTAACCTAAAAACGGTAATGATTCTTACAAAAACATGTAATGCATACCTAGCAAATAAAAAACAATTTTGAATCAAACACATACCTTCCTGTTCTGTTTAGTGTGTGGCGTGTTTATTATGTTTATTTTCATAACAATTAAATATAAAAACCCAATGAGCTGCTGGCAACATAAAACATTTTTTTTCCCAGTAAAATAAACCATTTTGATATAATATTAAATAATACATGACAAAGAAAATTAAGTAAAAGTTCCATGTACCATGTGCATCACAAATGCGCACAACGTGATACAGTGAATTTTATTACTTTCACATCAATCACATCCAGTGGAAGTATAGTAACGGCAAAAAAATTTAAAAAAACTGTCATTGTTCAAATAGGCTTAGAATGTCATGAGACGTCGAGATTTTAAATTTGAGCAAAAAAAATTTCTGTTTGCCCGTAACTTTTTTGTGCGCATGTTTACTCTGGAACCGTTAAAGATATTGACTTGAAATTTGATACACGTTTGTATTTTAACGAGAACTGGAACTAGATTATATTTTCATTTTATTCCGTTGAAGGGTAAATTGGGATAAATTGGTATTTAGTATATATAAGAAAAGATAAGGGCTCAAAAAATTACTCCCATTACCACCCCCACCTCACTATTAAAGGGGGGTGGAAAAGTGTCAACATATTTTTTACTTCATTTGCCCCCTCTACCACCCCCTTCCACCACCCTTCACTACCGATGTGACATATCGTTTTATAGGTTTTTGGAGTAGGCGATTTCAAATATTATGTTATTAACCTTTCATAAATAATTTTAACATAGTGAAGTGCAATTTTTTTCTTCTTTGTGAGAGACTTGGATAGAAAACGTGGATGTGGGATTTTAAGGTTTATAAACATGTTGCTAAATTGATACCAATGGTTCAAGGATAGATGAGGATATATCAACGCGTCCTTGCGTGTGTATCTAGCTTCTACGATTTTCAATTAAAATACCATGCAACCTGTTCGGTGTTTCTATTATTTTCTTTATTCTTTAATAAGTGGGTTATCTCGAGTAGTATATAGATGGGCAGTGGATTTTCTCGAGTACTGTGGATGCTCGGTGGCTTTCCTCGAGTACTATAGATGCGCAGTACGTTACTCCAAGTAATATGGATGCGCAGTAGATTTCCTCGAATAAAATGGATGCGCAATGGGTTACCTTGAGTAGTATGGATGCGCAGTGGGTTTTCACGTGTAAAATAGATGCGCAGTAGGTTACCTCAAGTAGTATGGATGCGCATTGGGTTTCCTCGAGTAACATGGATGCGCAGTGGGTTACCTCGAGTAGTTTGGATGCGAAGTTGGTTATCTCGGGTGGTATGGATGCGTAGTAGGTTTCCCCGAGTATAATGGATGCGCAGTGGCTTTCCTTGAGTAGGTACTGTTGATGCGCAGTAGGTTACCTATGCGTATACGCAGTGAGCTTCCTCGAGTAAAATGGATGCGCAGTGGGTTACCTCGAGCAGTATAGATGCGTTTCCTCAAAGAAAGTGCTTGAAGTAGATTACTTCCACCGTGTACTCTACGGCACATTATAATTGTTTATATTTTTGTCATGCCATTTTCTACGTATTGCTCCCACTTCCAGTATAAGTGTAGTAATTTTGAAAACATTTATTTAAATAGGCTTAGAATGTTAAGACATGTCGAGATTTTAAGTTGAAGCAAAAAATAATTTCTATCGCGTCGGTCTCTGACGTTTTGGGTGCACGATTACTCTGGAACCGTTTAAGATATTGACTTGAAAATGGGTACACATATGTATTTTAACGAGATCTGGAATTAGGTAATATTTTGTTCTTATTCTGTTAAAGGGTTGAGTGGTAAATTGGGATAAATGGGGGTAAATAGGTAAATTAAGCAAATTTGGTATTTAGTTTATTATTATATAAAAGAAGTTGAATTCTTAGAAAAATTATTGGCATTAACTACCCCCATTATCACCCCCCACGTGATTATTAAAGGGGGTGAAAAAAAAATTGTGATTTAGTGTGTACAGGAACCAAAGGCCTCAAAAAATTTTCCACTTCATCCACCCGCGTATCACCTCCTACCACCACCCCAACCCCCACTATCGATGTGGCATATCGTTTTTTGGTTTTCATTTAGAAAATTTCATAAACAATTATTTCCACATGGTGGAGTGCAAATATAGTGTTTTCGTTTTGAGAGGCTTGGATAGGAAATCTGGATGTGGAAGTAGTGATTCCTTGGGCTGCGGTTTTAATTTTAAAATGTTAAAACCGCTGCCCAAGGAATCACTACTTCCACATCCTGATGTTCTATCCAAGTCGCTCAAAACGAAAAATATTTTGATACTATATTTGCACTCTACTATGTGGGAATAATTGTTTATAGAACTTTAATTATATAATATTTGAAATCGCCTACCCCAAAAACTCATAAAGCGATATTCCACATCGGTAGTGGGGGTGGGGGTGGATGAAGTAAAAAAAAATGTTTGAAGCCTTTGGTTCTTGTACACACACTAACTCACAATTTTATTCCCCCCCCCCCCATGGTTAAATTTTTTGAGACCTTGACTTCTCTTGTATTTACTAAATGCCATTTTTTGTCGTTGTTGTACTTCCACTGGATGTGGAAGTAAAAGGCATATTGACATTTTATGATGAAACTGTTATTTTTAAGATATCACAAAATTATCCATTTTGCACCTTTCTTAACCGTCTTCACCCTAGTAAATTTTGAATATGTTTTAGATGACATTTTCCTTTACTACTGCCGCAAAAATATTACATGTTGCAATATTTTTCGGGTTTACACCATTCCCTTCTTTAATTCTGCTGAACTGTAATAACCAATTTGTACAAAAATATTTTTTATCCTCTCCCAAATATACTGCTACTGCAGTGATGGGTTCATTTAAAGTTATTTATTTGTTTATAGGCTTTTCTCTGTAATTGCTTTTTTTAATAATTAAAACGAAAAAGCGATTTTATTGGGAAAAAGAGTAATAATTAGTAAACATAATAAAAAAACCGCTGCCCAAGGAATCACTACTTCCACATCCAGATTCTCTATCCAAGTCACTCACAACGAAAAAACTTTGTATGTGAAAATAATTGTTTATGGAACTTTAATAATATAATATTTGAAATCCTCTACCCCAAAAACCCATAAAACGATACCCCACATCGGTAGTGGGGTGGGGGGTGGTGATAGGGGGTGATAGTGGGGGGTGGATGAAGTAAAAAAATATTTTGAGGATTCTGGTTCCTGTACAAACACTAAATCACAATTTTTTTTCATCCCCTTTAATAAGGGGGTTAGGGTGGTAATGGGGGTGGCTAATGCCAAACATTTTTTTGAGACCTTAGCTTCTCTTGTATGTACTAAATACCAATTTTATGGACTCTTACCTGGTTGATTGACCTATTTACCCCAAATTTACCCCAATTTACCCCCAACCCTTCGACAGAACTAGATCAAAATATAATCTAGTTCCAGATCTCCTTAAAGTACATACGTGTACCAAATTTCAAGTCAATATCTCAAACGGTTCCAGAGTAAACGTGCGCACAAAAAAAAGTTACAGACCGACAGACAGACTTTTTTTTCGCTCAAACTTAAAATCTCGACGTTTCACGACATTCTAAGCCTATTTGAACAATAAAAATTTTTTAAAATTTTCTTGTCGTTACTATACTTCCACTGGATGTGGAAGTAATTAACTTAATTTGAATATCTGCGGAAAGACTGGTTAATTTTTTTTTTATTACAAGTAGGTATTACTTTTTCGAGAGCATAGTTTTCGAGGCGATAAAGTATCGCACAAATGGTACACAATGCACTTTTTATAAAGCATCGAATTTTGTACAAAAAAGTCCCTGAGAGCATATTTTTATCTATTATGGCTCACATGCCAAAGGCGCCCGCGCGCAAACCTCAAAGTAACTGTTTTTCGCGCTGTTCTCCAAGCAGCCCGGTAAAGCAGTTAAATATTATTTGTCCAATGAGAAGTTGTGGTCGATTTTTTTATTTACGAATTTCTGATCGCTCTGCACGATGGCGTCCTTCATTTTTCTTAAATATGCGTTTTTTAATGCAAAAAACATTAAAAAAATCGTACATTTGAACTTTTCCACCTTTTAGGAAGTAATTTTCTTTCTTAAAAAAATGTATCTATTATTGACATATCATTTTGTTTTTATTTATCACATATAAACAATTAATATTAGGACCGAAAAGTGTAATTTTTCATTTTCATTAATTTCTATATAACTGGAACTTGTCGCATATTTTTATTAATTAGTGTTTTTTTTATGTACAATTGTACATACATTTCAATAACACAAAGAATATTTAACTATTTTTTTATTTTATTTCAACATTTTTTTAATACTTGTAACTCCATTATTAATATTATGCATCGTATAAAAAACAGTTTTAAACAGAAGTTACTCATTATGTTTTGTGTAATTTAAATTTGACTATTAGCATCTCCGTTTTCTTAATTTTTTTGTTTGTTAATTAAATCGCCAATGCCACTTGCAGAGTAGCGTAAAAAACAGTCATTTTTATGCTTACACGTGAGCACCTGTAGCTCGAAAACTATAGTAGATAAGAATATGCCCTCGCGGACTTGTTTGTAGAAAATTCCATGTTGTACAAAAAAAAGTGCGGTGCATTTTCGTATTTATTACCGTTCTCGCTACGCAAGCGCTGAAAGATCAAAAACACCATCCTCGACATTTGCATATTCTTTTTTCTCATTATTTTAAAAAATTGCGAGGTCTTAAACGTACTCATAAATACTATTCCATGAAGCTGAACCGAATAGCAAAATAAAATATTTTTAATTTATCACATTTTTATAAATTTCAGAAATTCAAAATTGAACAAAAATCTCAAAAAAACCATTTTTTGAACCCCAAATGGGTCTCGAGGACAAGGAACAATTGCAATTTCGAACAAAATACGATTGTTACAGCGCACAACGTGGCGACTTAAAAGATGAAATGCTACAATAATTGATAGTTAAAGGTTTCTCTTGTTTTTGAATTTTAAGTGAAACTAGTGAAAGAATTATTTATCTGAGATTTTTGTTTGTAAGTTTTTATTAATAAATTTGTCCTAACAGTAGTAACTTGTAAATGTTTTTTATCAGGGCGGCAAGCAACTGTTTGCTACAGGTGCCAAATGCCCTGACGCCGGCACTGATTACGCCGGTCTACAACCTGCGTGGAGAAGTATAACTTAATAAATATGTTATGTACCCTCGTTCGCTGGATATCAACGTCCAGTATTTCTATTCGCGGTTCGCGCAAAATAACACCGCGCGGTGGCACCACAAGTCAACGAACAATATGTGGATAGGGACGTGTGAGAGAAGCGTGATGAGCGAGATGAACATATAGGAACGGTTTTGGCCGTATAGTTGCGTATCTTATAGACTCTTCAATCAACGACAAGACTGATAAAATTGAAGATTAGGAAATTTTTTATAAAACATATATTATCATATGTATATTTTCTCTAAAATCGACGAATGACATTATTTCGTTTAAATCTGGGAAAGGAGAGTGTTCTAAGCTAAGTCAACAGCTTTTGCACATCATCATTTTCCCGAATAATATGTGAACTTCTCATATCCACATGTTGTTCTGTAGATGCAAAATAAACGTTGCAAAATCTTTCAATCTCATCGCATACGCTGTGCAAATACACCATTCACAATGTCCCTATTATTATCATGCTATCCGTGATTCCTCGCCCATGAGTAAACCCTCCAATAGCTTTCATCGTCCTCATTAGCGTTTGTTCAGTGGTCATATCTGACCAACAGACCAAAACTAATTGGTGCGCCTGATTGTGAAAAAGCCGTCTGTTGTAAATTTATTGTACTCATCAGGAGTCATTTTGTCTTTTAAGGATATCATATCTTGCAAATATAAATGACACGATTTTGCATATTTATGATGACCGCTTGCGTGGAAACAAGGCAATATTTTCTGGGCAGTTTCTAGGTGAAGCTGCCAATTACCTTTCTGCTTCTATAAACTGCTTCACCAAAGTTATCATGCGAAAATATTGCACCCACAGATTAGAGATAGGTCCATTACTTTCCAGTTTTGCTAGTCCTTCTTCAAATTTTTTAGTAATCGTTTTAAACAAACCTTGGTGATCCGTTGAGAAGATCGTAGATCTGTTCAAATTGCAAAGAATGTTTTCCATGGTCAGGCGTTGTTCTTCTGTAAATTCTACAATCTGCAAAATAAGTCCCAGAGCAATAAAACAAAAATAACAGATACGAAACGTTGTTATACTTCCACTATGGTCAAAGCAATACTGAAAAGCGATAAAGGCAGAGAATATACATGTTATAAAACGACGGCGCCCGTCCGGCGGAGGTTTGATTTAATCACAGGTAGACGCGGCGCAGGTAAGAAGTAGGTAGAATTTCAAATTGAATTCAATAGCCCCATGTTCATTTAAAACTCATAAATTTAAGCATATCGTTAGAGAAAGTAAAATGAATATGTTAACCTTTAATCGACTGTTGTGTCTAAACTATTGATTTTACAAAGAACATATGTATAACGCAATTTGTAGGAAATATGCTCCTCTTTCATTTTTGTAATAAGTCTTTTAAGACCCAAGGTAAAGGAGATATTTCAAAAAAACTGTTTCTGGCGGCCATCTTGGCAATATGGCTACACCGGCGGCAGATATTGCTTTGTGCACAATGTGGATTTTAGTTGTAGGTACCTAAATCCACAATTCTGCCAAATTTCAAAACTTCCCGACTTAATTCCTGATAAGGCCTTTTTAATATGACCTGACGGGTTGGGCCACAGATCATATTTTATTTTTTATATGTGGTGTGGGTAGAAATGGAGGTGATACTGGGAAAGGCTGATGCTAAAAAATTTTGAGACCGTACATACACTAAATCCCAATTTTATGGACTTTTACTTACTTGCTTGCTTTATCTATTTACCCTCCACCAGTTTAACGGAATAAGATTAAAATATAACCTAGTTCCAGATTTTGTTATAATACCTAGGTGCACCAAGTCAAAATCATAACCCGGTCAGAGTAATCAAGTACAGGATACAAGTTACAGACCGACAGAGATAGTTTTGTTTTGCTTAAACTTATAATCTCGACGTTTCATGACATTCTCAACCTATTTGAACAGAAAGAACGCAGTTTTTTCTTACTGTTACTGTACTTCACTACGTGAATGTGAAAGTAAAACCTGCTTCCAATAATTCTGATTATACAGTTTATAATTATGATATTACCCACCACAAGATTTTCTTTTGTGGGTTGTTTCTACCTGTTTATTTACGAAGTTCACTATATGTAAATCATTATTATTAGGTACCCATATTACAATTTCAATTTTAGTTGATTTGGAACAAAACTTTTGATATTATTTTTATACTATATTTTTTTCTCTGTTTGTAATTACTACTTACCTTATGTGCAACCCGATTTTCTTTTTTATTGATGGTAAATAAACATTATTATTATATTACTATTATATTAAATCGGATTTGTGAGAATGCTGTCGCTCTATTAGTTTCCACTGCGTCACTCCGCGGGTACTTTTTAATATTAGGCCAATAAAAAGAGGGGAATTTTGATCCCTAACCTAAAACAAATTTGGAACAGGCTGATTTTGGCGGCATTTTATTATGAGAAGGGTGCTTTTCAAATGATTAAAAGTCCTCTAAATTCTGAATGGCCAAACTACCCTAAAACCACCCCCAAAAGTATATTTTTTTAGTTTTTTGAAGATTTCTCGAAAAATACAACGTTTTTTATAGAGCATAACATTTTCGAGCGAATGGTATACAAAAAGTTTAGAAACCCATTTTAATTAGGTGTAAAACAAGCTGCAGAAATAGATACAATTCTATTTTTCTGGTAAAAAATAAATATACGAATGCTGTTTCGCTATGTAAGATATTATATTAAATATTTTAGTAATTGTATTAAACTAAAAAAAGTGTGACTAACAGAAATGTTTAAACCGCACGTAAACCTTGGAAGTAGCGCAGTCTCAGAAAAACAATAACACATCGCAACTCCGTCGCGTCGAATCATAACTTGCATCTTTGTCGAAAAAACGTGAGCAAAGGCGAACAGTATAGTCATGTCTTCAAACAAGGAAAAACTTATTCATTTCTTGAAGTTGCATTTTCAAAACTGGTATTTCTCTAAATCAAGCGAATTAGGATGCAGACTACTTAGTTGCTAGAACTGCTACCGAATGCGCTAGAAAAACTAGCGATCATATTGTCGTCGTTGCCGTTGGAAAATGCGAACAAATTACAAATATTCACAGACTAAAAACTCAATAAACAAAATATCTTACTTGTTCATGCCATGTCGTATTGCGACGCAATTTCGTTTTTTTTACAAAAAAGGCAAAAGGACTGCATAGTGCATAAACTGTTTTATTAAATAATGATACTTTTTCTAACGAACTTAAATTTTAAAAGCAATTCTTCTAACATACACACCCTATTAGAAGTAGGAGACAAAAGGTTTAGCCGGATAAGCATGACGAGTCAGCCCCCAAATGGCAACCCATATCGAAACTTATGTTTTAATATCGACTTGATGTATGAACGCGATTTGTGTGTGTTTTGCCGCCGTACTCCGCTTTGACCTTGAGATATGGAAAAAAATGAGGGCATGCATGACTATCGTTCAAAGAGACATATCTCGAAAACTAGTTGAGCTAGAGAGGTAAAACCAGCGGGAGTTTTCAGGTAACCTGAAAGAGTATATTTTATATATTTTTTGGATTTTTAGAAGAATTACGCACATCATTAAAAAATGAATAAAAAATATAATAATTAATATTTCCGTGTTCTCGGTGACTTACAATCACTGAAATAATATGTGTTGTAATAAAGGGTGTTTTTTTTTTAGAGGAATAGAACTTTGAAATGCACTATTACTCATAAAAGTTGCGTTAGAAAAAAGTTGGTGCAACACTTCGAAAAAAAATAAAATTCGACGCGCACTACATCATATAAGGATACAAACTGGACATGGGACACACATATAAATATTTTATGAATTCGAATTATTATTAGAAGAGAAATTGAATGAAAATGTAAATAATTATCACGTAAATATCTATTTCATACGGCGCAGTGGTACGAATTTTAATTTTTTCGTTCAAAATTATCTAGAGCACTTCGCAACCGATTGGGATAAATTGTTTTTAAATACTTGTTATTTAATTTCAAAAAAACGTAAGAGAGCCGATTTTTTAATTATGCTAACCAAAATTATTAAGCTTAACCAAATTGTCCATTTTTTTATTTAAATCTTAAACCTTAATAATAAAATTTAAAAAAAATTTTTTCTAACCCAATTTATATAAATCTTGTTACTCGGGGGGTTTTTGAGGTCGCTGATTACGAATCTGATATCCAAATTGTCATAAACCAACCTACAAGATGGCGGAATCAATGGCGGCTATAAAATGCTAAAAAATTATGAAAAATGAAATATTTTCGTTAAAGTTTATGCCGAGAAGTTTTGAATATTTCTGATAAATACAAGTTCCAGGAAGAAATTCAAAATGGCGGATCCAATATGGCGGCAATAAGATGATAAAACTAACTTAAAACTAAATTAATCTAAAAAGGCTATTCCTAAGAATTATTAAAAAATGTGAGGAACGAATTTTCTGAAACTGTCAAATATATCCAATATGGCTGCCATACATTAGTTATCAATCATAAATATTCGATTCAGTCCTCCATTAATTTTGAACATAACCCAAAGTAGGTCAAATTAATATATTTTTTTTTTTATCTGCTAATAATATAATAAACACCTAACACCAAGAACTTTAAAACAAGAATATTAAACCTAACATAACCAAAGGCAAGAGTTTTACACCATGAACTTTAAACCTAACTTAGTGCAAAAATGTTTCGTCATTATTTAAATTGTAAATTTCTCTGTTTAATCTGTGTTGTTTAAATAATATTAATACTCCAATTGAGTTAATTGTTTTAATTGTTGATTATCCTAAATACATTTAAATAATAAAGTCCTTTATATTACTTCCACATCCAGTGAAAGTATAGTAACGACAAAAAAATTTTTAAAAATTTTTATTGTTCAAATACGCTTAGAATGTCATGAAACGTCGAGATTTCAAGTTTGAGCGAAAAAAAATTTCTGCCTGTCGGTCTGTCTGTCGGTCTGTCGGTCTGTCGGTCTGTCGGTCTGTCGGTCTGTCTGTCGGTCTGTAACTTTTTTGTGCGCACGTTTACTCTGGAACAGTTTGAGATATTGACTTGAAATTTGGTACACATATGTACTTTAACGAGATCTAAAACTAGATTATATTTTCATCTTGTTCCGTCGAAGGGTTGGGGGGTAAATTGGGGTAAATTTGGGGAAAATAGGTAAATCAAGCAGGTAAGAGTCCATAAAATTGGTATTTAGTATATACAAGAGAAGCTAAGGTCTCAAAAAAAATTTTGGCATTGGCCACCCCCATTACCACCCCCACCCCATTATTAAAGGGGATGAAAAAAAATGTGATTTAGTGTGTGTACAAGAACCAGGAACCTCAAAATATTTTTTTACTTTATCCACCTCCCACTCCCACCCCCTGTCACCACCCCCACCCCACTACCGATGTGGGGTATCGTTTTATGGGTTTTTGGGGTAGAGGATTTCAAATATTATATTATTAAAGTTCCATAAACAATTATTTCCAGATACAAAATTTTTTCGTTGTGTGACTTGGATAGAAAATCCGGATGTGGAAGTAGTGATTCCTTGGGCAGCGGTTTATTTATATTATATTAAACATATAGTATATTAAATATCATTTAAAAATTAAATATATTATTTGTATAAATAGAGGACTGAATCGCATATTTATGATTGATAATTAATGTATGGCAGCCATATTGGATATATTTGAAAATTTCAGAAAATTTGATCCTTAAATTTTTTAATAATTCTTGGGAATAGCCTATCTAGTTTAATGCATTTAATTTATTTTATTTAAGTTAGTTTTATCATTTTATTGCCACCATATTGGATTTGGTTAAGCTCAATAATTTTGGTTAGCATAATTAAAAAATCGACTCTCTTACGTTTTTTGAAATTAAATAATGAGTATTTAAAAAAAATTATCCCAATCGGTTGCGAAGTGCTCTAAATAATTTTGAACAGAGAATTACGATTCGTGCCACTGTGTGCCGTATGAAATAGATATTTACGTGACAATTATTTATATTTTCATTCAATTTCTCTTCTAACAATAATTCCAATTCATAAAATATTTATATGTGTGTCCCATGTCAAGTTTGTATTCTTATAAGATGTAATGCGAGTCGAATTTTATTTTTTTTTCGAAGTGTTGCACCAACTTTTTTCTAACGCAACTTTTATGAGTAATAGTGCATATCAAGTATTACAACATATATTATTTCAGTGATTGTAAGTCACAGAGAACACGGAAATATTAATTATTATATTTTTTATTTATTTTTTAATGATGTGCGTAATTATTCTAAAAATTCAAAAAAAAAAATAAAATATACTCTTTAAGGTTACCTGAAACCTCCCGTTGGTTTTACCTCTCTAGCTGAACTAGTTTTCGAGATATTTCTTTTGGAAAGATAGTCACGCATGCCCTCATTTTTTTCCATATCTCAAGGTCAAAGCGGGGTACGGCGGAAAAACACATATAAATCGCGTTCATACATCAAGTCGATATTAAAACATAAGTTTCGATATAGGTTGCCATTTGGGGGCCGACTCGTCATGTCATGCTTATCCTTTATTTTAAACTGGCATGGTAGTCATAAATGCAACAATCTGAATGAATTTCGATATCTTAAGTATAATCAGCTAGTAGCCCGACAAAACTTATTTAGTAATTTTGCGTTAGAAACTTTACCACCCACATCTGAAGCCGTTAAACTTCATATTAAACGAGTAAACTTACACGTTCCGATGAGGTTGGGCAACAATTTAAAATGTGAAGAATGGGGACGGGTTCAAAAGAATGGCGTACTAGAAGCGAAGAAAAATTCAAAAGATATTGCACCGAATTTTATCTTAAAATTTTTATTCTGTAGTTGCAAAACAAAAGTTTGCAGCTGCAAAAAATTTAACTTAAAATATACGTACAGTTGTATGTCTAGGAAAGTAATGCAAAAATTCTGAGGGTGTGTCTTTGGTTGACGGGATTAATTAAAATGTGAACCTATTTAAGTTTAGTTTCATTTTTTAATTATCTTGTTTATTAAATTTATAGAATAAATTTCATTTATTTTATGTATGTTTTAAATTAAAAATAAAATGCGAGATAAAATGTGTAAAAGGTTTTTACAAAAATTCCTTAAATACTATCTCATATAACGAAACAGCATTCGTATATTTAATATTTACCTGAACAACGGAATTGTACCTATTTCTAGATCTGGTGTCACACATAATTAAAATGCGTTTCTAAACTTTTTATACACCATTCCTCGGAAATATTATGCACTATAAAAAATATTCGTGTGTTTTTGACGAAAAATTAATAATTTTTGAGAAAACCTGAAAAAATTAAAAAATGTACTTTTGGGGGTAGTTTTATTTTCGGCTACTCTGATCTTAGGGGATTTTTAATCAGTTAAAAAGCACCCCAAGTACTAGTAAATACCGTGAAAATCAGCTTGTTGCAAATTTGTTTTGGGCTTGACCCTAATTTTATTGACCATATATGATGAAGAATGTATAAAAATACACTACTATTGCATTATCATATATCGCCTATAAGTATTTCACTCTTAAGAATTAGTAACTAAATTTAATATTCGAGGTGAAAATCATTTAAAAATGTATTTGCATTCATACATTCTTAATGTTACATGATTATTCTCATACCATGATGAGACTTTTTATTATTATTAACATAATAATAATGTTAAATTTAAACAAGTTGTCACCATTACTATTTTTATTCTGATTTAGTATATATTTAGAAATATACCTATTTATATTTAATGATGTCTCATCACTCATCAGAGAAGCGTATGTTATTATCAATTAAAAACCGCTGCCCAAGGAATCACTTCTTCCACACCCAGATTTGCTACCCAAGTCTTTCACAACGAAAAAATTTTGTATGTGGAAATAACTGTTTATGAACTTTTAATAATATAATATTTGAAATTGTCCATCCCAAAAACCCACAAAATGATATCCCATACCGTAGGAGTGGGATGTGGGTAGTGGTAGGATAGTGGGGATGGATGAAGTAAAAAAAAAATGCTTAGAGGCCTTTGGTTCTTGTACACACACTAAAACACATTTTTTTTTCACCAACTTTTATAATGGAGTGGGAGTAGTAATGGGGGTGGTTAATGCCAAAAATTTTTTTGAGACATTAGCTTCTCTCGTACTTATATACTAAATACCAATATTATGAACTCTTACCTGCTTGATTTACCTACTTACCCTCATTTACTCCAATTTACCCCCCAACCCTTCCACGGAATAAGATGAAAATATAATCTAGTTGCAGATCTCATTAAAATACATACGTGTACCAAATTTCAAGTCAATATCTTAAACGGATACAGAGTTATCCTGTGCACAAAAAACCTACAGACAGACAGACATACCGACAGACAGAACGACACACAGAATTTTTTTTGCTCAAACTTAAAATATCGACGTTTCATGACATTCTAAGCCTATTTGAACAATAAAGATTTTTAAAAAAATTTTTGTCGTTATTACCACTGGATGTGGACACCGCACTTTTTTGTAGTTAAAATGATACTGTCCAAAAGTGATTATTGTCACAACTAGATCCATTCACGTTATTGGAGATTTTTAAGTAATTACTAGTAGCGATTCTATGGAACTTTACATTTAATGTTATTAGAGATTAGTCGATCATTTTCTTGTAAGGATGATTTTCTTAATTATAATCTATTTTGATATAGGTTGGGCAAGCCTTCATATATTGATAGCTGCAGTTCATTGCGTTGGCTTAACTGATCCTATTATCATTGGCATGATGTGCTTGAATCCACACAGAGTGATTCAATTTACATACTATTAGTCAGGTTGGTGTGGCAGCTGTTGAACCAAACCTTAGCCCAATTCTCCAATACAGAGAAGACCATTGCAATAGGTGAAGTGATGTACGAAGGCGTAGAGGGGCCAATAACAATTTTCACAAGTTCCAACTAAAATTCACTTTGATTGTTGCAATTTTAACTAAACGATTGTAACTTCGACCTACAATTGTAACTTCGGACTTACGATTGTAACTTGGACCTACAATTGTAACTTCGGACTTACAATTGTAACTTCGACCTACAATTGTAACTTCGGATCTACAATTGTAACTTCGACCTACAATTGTAACTTCGGATCTACAGTTGTAACTTCAACCTACAATTGTTGATACAATTGTAACTTCGATTTACAATTATTATCCAGATGACAGAGAATAAATGCACCACAATCAGTTCTGTTCTTGTTGTAGAACCTCCCAGAATCGACCTAAGTCGAAGGCAAAATAAAAATACGACTTAGGTAAAAAAAAATCATTTAAAGACATTTTCGATCATAACATACAAGTCTGAAAGACTTCAGAGCCATAAGTTACCACAAAAAGACCGATATTAGTTCGTTCAGACATAAGGCACAACCAGGTGAAAATTCGAAGAAACACCGAATTTTCACTTAGGAAAATATGTTTTGGTCCAGGCCATGAGAGTGAAAGTATATTGTGGTCATTATTGTGGTCATGGAAAAATGAACCAAAAATAAAAGTATAATTTTTGGTCAAGGAATAGTAGACATTATACTTTTACGAAATTATTTTTAACTTTTTAATTCCTCCATAAAAGACAATGACCATGAAGATACAGTCATTATGGATATCATTCATAAGAATAAATATAAAATTTTAACTATGTTACGTATAAAAAATGGATGAAATCGACAAATGTGGCGAAGGCGTGTAGCGTCTGTAGGCAAATATTGGCAGAAAACAGTAAAAATGGACAAGGCCGGTTTCTCACATAAAAAAAGTTGGATGATCAATAGAAAGCGACGGTAGGAAAGCCAAATGATAATGTTATAAAGAAAAGCGCCTTGTGCATAAATAAGACAAAAATCCATTTTGCCAAAAACTTGCTCGAAGGCGAGACGGTGTCATTTTCCTTATATTGAACATACATGGGGACTAGTAAGTCGTGAGACTGACCTAACGTTATTAAACTTATGTATTAGGGCCGGTTTATCAGTGTGCGGTTAAATGTTCCTGTTACATAGCTGCCAGTCAACTCTAGCTGGCTGTTAAAGTCTCTGTTAAATTAAAAAGTGTTTATCCTGCCTTCGACCAACCGGCAGTTAGAAAACCGTCAGCTACATAAAATGTAAATTTGGCAGCAGAGTTCCAGTCAGATGGGATGTAGGCAATGTTGCCGGACATACTAATTTGTAGCATGTTTAAAGAGTATGTACCTATTTATATTTTGTGTTTCATGTATTGTTTAAAGGAAATTGTTTAAAAAGGTTAAAAATAGTACTTACAGAAAGTTATTTTGCGAGTGGAAATATGTTTTCCAATTCAGTAACTAAAGAAAGATGAAAATGTAGACGTGATAAACCACCGAAGGAAATAGATATTTGTAAATAAGCAACAATGTAAATTCATAATTTCTAACCCAAGATTTTCGATTATTTTTCATCCTAATTTGGTTGGTACTTTTTATTCTTGTGTCTGTAATATAAATGATAACTGTCTCTGGGTACTCCGTTTGTGATAATGAAAAATAGCAATAAAAAACTAAAAAGGTCTGCAAATTTTAGTCCTTTGTTAGTCGAAATCTTTTGTGAAATTCTATATTGTCTAATTCTTCAAAAGGATCGATTCTTTCCTTTTAGTGGAGTCAATAGAGATTTTCACTTCGGAAAAATTCCGGGAAGCGGTAACTTTTCAGGATATATCCTTGAACATGTCAGGAACAACAATAGTCCTTGAACGTAATTTTTTATTAAACAAAATATTTGTAGAATACCAGTCTTTGTCAAATATATCTTAAAATATTTTTTTCTTTCAAAAGGTAATTGCGCCATTCGAAAGTACGGGAAATTTCACATCAAAAATATACATGAAGTTTTTTGTACGATCAAAAATGTAGGCTCCAGATTTTTTTGTTTAACGCACGAAAATGGAACGCGGAGACACGTATGGCGCGAACCGCGCGCGGCCTCGGACCCGCTACACTAAATTTGTTGTAACTTTTGAACTAATTAATGAAATTTACCTCACAAAAGCTTAAAAGAAAGAAGAAACATGCAGTTATTGGATTATTATATTTTCAAATATAATTATGAATGTATGTAGGAATAGTGCATATATGAACTAGGAACATAAAGAGATTTGCGATGAAATAGGTTACAGCTCTGCTATTTCTAAAAATATGAAGATAAAAACTTGGGTCTTTCACATTTTACTCTTGAAGTAATAAAAAGATCCAATGAGTGAAAAAATCTCAAAAAGTTATTTTTGAAAATTTCAAAATTTTGAGATGATAAAATTTTGTATATATAACTAACTTTAACCACCTATCTCTCTGGTTTAAATCGCGTTATTAAATCTTTGTAGGTGCAATTTTTAAAGCTTGAAATGTGTAATTTAAGATGCTTCAAGGGGATTTACCTTAAAAATTAAATTAACCCCCTTTTTTTACGAAAATAAAAAACAATTTTTTTTGCTGTAAAATTCGTGAAATTATGGGTAAAATAAACGTTAATAACTTTTACAAAAAAATTTATTTAGCCTATCTGTGCAGCATATGTTTATAGTAGGACCTCAAAATAAGTAAATCTGATGATGAAAAAATTTTGGAATATATATAAACTCATACTTTTCACGAAATATTGAAAAACTCGACTTTTTTCGGTAAATCGACTTAATGTTGATTGTTTCTACAATTTTTATCCTGTTTAAAATATCGACAACATATTAAAAATATCCATGTAGTATAGGGCTATGAGTCAAATTATAATGCTTGAATAATAGAAAGAGATTGAAAGTAAAACAGCATTTTCGCAGTAAGCGGTACGTATTACCTACCACCCACGCTGCGCTGTGTGTGTGCCCGCAGAGCAATTTAAAAGTATTTTGGTCACTTTTTCATAGATCATCTAGTAATGCTATGTACAATATCACTTTTCTCATCTTCTTTTTAAGTTTTTATGTGAAAATTTAGCTTGTGTTTGAATTGAATAGTGTATTGAATTATTTTATTGCTTGATAGTCGGCTATTTATATTGGATCAGCCAATTTGAATTACGATTTTTTGGCATCATAATGTTTCAGCGACCTCGACAACCCTCTTATATGTCAATTTGAATTAAATTCTTCTAAAAGTTTTCAACTTATAATAATTTTGTTAAAAAAAAGTTTCTTTTCGTTTAAATAATTAATAAACAATTTTCTCACGATTATGTTTATAACTTTTTACTTTAAGCTATGTAAAAGTGATATCAAAAGGTTTTAAGAAAATCGAAGCTTCCCGTAATTATTCCGAAATAATGAATATTTTCAGCCTCTATTGACTCCATTATTAACTGTAAAAGGTCTTCTTTCATAATCAAAAAAAGTCCTCATCTTCCTCACTAACGTCGATTTCTTCAAAATACATTTGATTTTTATATTTTCTTGACACAAACACGAACAAGCGGTTTATAACCTTACTTTATACATGTAAACAACATTGTAACCTCCAGCTATCTCCATAATAGGCAAAAAAGCATCTGTTAAAGTAGCCGAGTAGGTAAAGAATGAGAAACGGCATGTACCCCCCTCCATGCCTCCCTGTGTACCCCCCACTCCTCACCTCACCCTAAACGGGATTGGTCGATGGGAGGGGATAAGCCACGCCCACCTTAACAGGATTGGTCAATTGGAGGGGATAAGCCACGCCCACCTTAACGGGATTGGTCGATGTGAGGGGATAAGCCGCGCCCACCTTAACAGGATTGGTCAATGGGAGGGGATAAGCCACGCCCACCTTAACAGGATTGGTCAATGGGAGGGGATAAGCCGCGCCCACTTTAACGGGGTTGCCCGATGGGAGGGGATAAGCTACGCCCTCCTTAACGGGATTGGTCGATGGGAGGGGATAAGCCACGCCCCCCCTTAACGAGATTGGCCAATGGGAGGGGATAAGCTGAACCCACCCTAACGGGATTGGTCAATGGGAGGGAGGCGAACCTAAGCCCTTTTATTGGGATTTAAAGAAATGGAAGATACAATCTCATGCATATGTCATATAGGTTCATTTAATAATAAACCGTTAATGTGTAAATATGTCATTTACTTTCGTTCTTAGTGGAGAATCTTCTGTATTAAATTACAATTTCAATCCACCAATATATTTAGATGATGAGGTAGATTATGTAATTGAATTAACAAATTTTGATACTTATAATATTATTCCAAATATTGACAACAGCAACAATAAATTTGCGTGGGGGAAAAATAATGAACATATAATTGAAGTCCCTGAGGGTTGTTATGAAATTGATGACATTATAAAATACATCGTAAACAAAATAAATGAAGAAGATGATGAAGCCGTTATCAGAATTACCACAGACATTAATACTTCCAAAGTCACTATACGCACAAATAGGAAAATTAATTTTAACGTAAAGGACTCAATAGGTCCGATATTAGGTTTTGAGAAAAGAGAGTTAAAAGTTAATGACAACAATACTTCCGATGAAACTGTAAAAATATCTAAAGTGAATACTATCTGCGTCGATTGCGACATTGCAGTAGGTTCTTTTTATAATGGACAACCTGTACATATTATCCATCAGTTCTTTCCAACAGTGCCTGTTGGGTATAAAATAGTGGAATCACCTTTAAACATTATTTATTTCCCAGTGAGTGTTAAAACTATCAGCAACATCACTGTCAAAATAGTGGACCAAGAAGGGCATCTTGTTAATTTTCAAAAAGAAACTTTAACTGTTAGACTTCATCTTAGAAAATCAGTCAAATAAAAAAATGGTGCTGATATTTAATTCAACGTCATCCATTTATAGACATCAGCCATACTATAAAAGAGTGAGGAAGCAGGAAACTAACAGTCCTAAAAAGAATATTGAACGATTAACATTGAAAAACCGTCAGTATTTAGAATCACTTGGATTGGAAGTTTTAGTATAATGGAGTTACTGAATGTTACTGATCTGCCCTTTAGCGACAACTCTATATCAGAGTATCAGTTCCATACATATCAACCGAATATATCCGGAACTTTGGATTACAATGATGAAATAAGAATTCCCATCCAAGATTTAGATGCTTATACTGCACCGTGCAATAGTTATTTATACATCGAAGGAAAACTAACGAAAGAGGATGGAGCTGAAGCTACGAAATTGGAGTTTATTAATAATGGTATTGCTTTTTTGTTTCGCGAAATTAGATATGAAATGAATGGAATTGTTATAGACGCAGTGAGAAATGTTGGATTAGTTTCAACCTTAAAAAATTATATATCATACAATAAAAATGAAAGTATTTCCATGCAAAATGCTGGATGGTTTCCAAAAAATAAAAAAGGTGACAAAATTATAGCTGATACAAATGGAAATTTCAATGTTTGCATTCCATTAAAATTACTAGTTGGAATTTTTGAAGATTTCCGAAGGATTATCATTAATATGAGACAAGAATTAGTATTAATACGTAACAGTAATGATCTAGATAGCATTACTAGTGATGATGATACTGAGAAACCAAAAATTACTATTAGTAAACTATTTTGGAGGGTGCCGCATGTCACTGTTAATATGTCGGAACAACTTAGATTGAATAAACTGATAAGTCGAAATATAGATTTCCCTATAAAATTTAGAAGCTGGGAATTAATTGAATATCCATCTCTGCCTCCCTCAAGCAGACATACATGGCCTGTCAAGACGTCTACTAAGGTAGAAACTCCTAGGCATGTAATAATAGCATTTCAGAAAGACAGGAAAGGAAAAATTACATCTGATATGAGTAAATTCGATGACTGTGGACTTAGAAACATAAGGGTTTTCTTGAATTCTGAAAGATATCCATATAATGATCTATACCTAGATTTTAAAAGCAATAAATATGCAACACTTTATGACATGTTTGCAATTTTTCAAGAATCCTATTACCCTCATAAAATAAATCAGCCCATTCTTAATACAAAAGAATTTAAGGACTACGCAGCAATAACGTATATTGATTGTTCCCGCCAAAAAGAAGGTATACAAACGGGGTCAGTGGTCATGAGAATAGAGTTTGAGACAGATACTCCCACTACTTCGGATATTACTGCATACTGTCTTATATTACATGAAAAACATTTCACTTATAGTCCTTTAACTAAAATTGTACATCAACATTGAACTGTGCATTACTTTTTTTTTCTTTACTGGCATAAGCAAAAATAGTGCGAAGTAAGTTAGTATACTAATGAGATCAGAATATGCACGACTGTTGAAAGAACACAGAAAAAAACTGAAACATTTAAAAAAATAGTGGAATTATATTGCATAAAGAAAGAAGTTTTGATAAAACTAGAAAATTTAAAAATATGATGATGCTTGTGGATATTCAAGGATTTAGAATAGAAAACAATAAATTTATTGTTAAGGAGCTAGCAGGATATGATGGAATGAAAACGTGTCACTATATTTTTAAACCACCTTATCCATTTGAGATGCTTTCACCGGAATTACAAAAACAGGTTCACTGGTTAACAAAAAATCACCACGGCATTAAATGGGGTGATGGATTTACACCACTGCACTTATTCAGCAAAATTATTCAAAATTTGACTTCAGGAGTTGATTGTGTTTATGTAAAAGGACATGAAAAGGCAGACTACATGAGACAATTTATCTCCCAACCTGTATTAGAACTTGAAGAACAACCAACTTTAAGAAAGTCTACCCCAAAATGTTTTTATCACTCAAATAATAAATGTATGTGTGCACTTTCTAATGTCTATTATTTGTATAACAAATTTTATTTCTGTGTTAATAAATAATACTAAAATGGATTTTTTTTGTTTTTTTTATTTTAATACTTGAAGATAATAAAAAATATTATTACATTGAATACAATTTTATAAGATTTAAATATTATCTAATTAATTCAATTATCCTTGTCTTGAAGTCTACCATATTTGCAAGATCCGGCTTCAAATATTGTTTTATTACTTGTAGAAATTGATGTAAACCCAATTTCACCAGCTCCTGGACAAGGCACTTCTCGCATATTCTTTCTTGTAAAAACTTCTGACAAACTCCGTGACCCACTTCGTATGTCTTCGCTAGTTCGTTACATTCGTCATCAGAGTAAAATCTTCCCATCCCATATACTGCCTCATGTGCTGCATCAAACTGAAGATTTGAGAATTTCTGGCTTAAATTTCTGACACCACTTTCCAAATCAGTAATCTCAGCTTCCTTAACGTAACACATCCACATCTTTCGTTACTATTTTTTTTTCTATTTTCTCTGATAAGATGATATTGTCAAATAATCACTTCAATTAATGTTCATGTTTTATAATGAAAGATCATACCTCCCACTTTACTTCACATACACGTGAAATACCTCACACCTGTTCGACCACATTTGTGAAGTCAGCAGTTCATTCAACTTGCAAAGTTTACAGTTTATTTTACTTACATATCAGATACTTTATTCAACTTATGTCAGCAGTTCATTCAACTTGCAAAGTTAGCAGTTTATTTTACTTGCACATCAGATATTTTTATTCAACTTATGTCAGCAGTTCGTTGTACTGACAAGTCATCTATTACCTAACTTGCAAAGTTAACTGTTTATTGTACTTGCAAAGTTAGCACTGTATTGTACTTACACATCCCCTAGATTATTCAACTTATACTGTCAGCAATTCATTGTACTGACAGTATTAAATAGCAGCAAAGTCAGTAGTTCATTCAACTTGCAAAGACAGCAGCTCCTTATTTACTCCACATTGTATGTTGTACAATATGTTTCAAAAATAGAAAATATGTCATTACTATATCTAATGGGATATGTGTAATAGAATATGAAATGAAACTAAATAAAATTTTAAAAAATAAATCATATATTTGATTAATATCAGACATTACCTAAATACAGTTATTTCATATATCTTTATACAAACAAAAATGGATGATGATATAAAAATAACAATTTTTGTAAATTGAAATTACAAATAATTTTTACATTAAAACAAAAAACTTACAATAAATCTAAGTCAAAGTCGATATCATGATTTTCCTGTTCAATAATCGCATTAGCTAATCTTAAAAGAACCGTTAAATTATCTTCAGCTATATTATGGTCAGTGTTATCGTATAAATTATGAATAGAGTAATGCCCCCATGCAAGAGTTTTTGTGCTTCCAGGTATAACATATCGCTTATCATCTTGTGCGGAAAGCGCAACTTTATTTTTCAACTCAGTATATATTGTATGCAGATGTGAAGAGAAAACATACATTTTTCGATATATGAGACCGCCGTCTTCTACTATTTGTTTATAATCAACCAAATGTAATTGATTCTTTATAACACTTTTTGTAACACCCTTGGCTTTCTTTGTTACGCTATCGTTTACTTTAACACAGTAAGCTTTTGCCCCGGTACCAAAAAAGCCTTCTATTGGCATACCTGCATATTCATCCTTTATTTTCCCTATGACTGATTGCGTTTTCGGAATGTTGTGTACATTTGGAATCGAAAAATTTGATGTGTCGAATAATTCTATATTTTTTTGAATATCGTCATAAACATTTTTTGTGTAAATTTCTAGAATTAAAGAGTCCGTGTCAGTATAACACAGAATAGCTTTGTCATTATATTGCTTCTTTATGAAGTTATAAAAAAAGTTATAAATTATTGTTTTAGAGATGTCCAAAATGGTGAAGCCTATATAGAGCGGTTTGTCGTAAAATATTTTCAATAAGGACATTTGCACCGCTACCAAATTTTCTGAAAATACTGTGCATGATTTAAAATTGGGTTTTGCAATAAGTCCTTCGGCACCCACACTACCTATGCTATTTCTCCAATGCGATACTAATTTTACATCAACCCTATTGTCAACATTTTCCATTGTCTTCCCAAATATTGAATTTATTAAAAATTTAAAAAGATCTCGTTCAAACGCATTTTTTGAAGAATTTCTAAGTTCAGTGTTCAAATCGATGTATGTTTTTAACCAAGCAGATTGTGAAAATTCTATGATTCTATATATTTTCCTAAGTATTAACCCATGTTCCAAGCACTGTTTCAAATTTCGATAATGGAGAACATATTTATGTTTATCATGCAAATTTAGAATTAATTTTGAATTTTTGGAGCCAGGAGGCACAATGTTTTCAGGACAAAATGGTAAATCATTATGATTATCATGCAAATGTTGAGGATATTCTAAATCCACTTCTAGTACATAACCTTTTGGTGAATCATCACCAAAGATAGTACAATCGAAGTTTTCGATTTCATAATCATTTAACCATCTAAAATCTCCTGTGGGCAAACATTCACTCATCGAAGAACCGTACATATTTGTGGCGTCTAAATATAATATATATGACGTTGGTTCTGATGAATTATATTCCGGAATAAATGGATTGTTGGCAATGACTTTTCTATTGCTGCATTGACTAACACCACCACGTATTCCCTTTCTAAAAAAGTGAAGCATATCAATGTCAGTTAGAAGTTCCAGCTCAATGCCAGTCTTTCGTAACATTGCATCCCAACTCAGGGATGGTGCAGTTAAATATTGTGCAGGATCTAATTTATATGTCTGTAGACATATCTGTCGAAAATTTTCAAAAATATCAGCAAGAAGCAATACATCTGATACTAAATAAATGTCTGAATATTCACCAAGAGTTCGGCAATTAAATGTATGCCATACATCACAAGCCCGATCATAATCTTCCTGAGAAATTGAGTCACCACTCAAGATATTAAAAAACTCATCCTGTGATGGTAATTTGGTATCATCCAATTTTTCCAGCGAATCTACGTAGGAATATGGAAAGACACCTTTACGCCTTAATAAATTGAATTGTTTGTCATCGGTATAAAATTTCCTTACTTCGAGGCATTGATGTGTTTCTAGCGTTTGACTTAGTTTATCCAAAGATGCTGGTAAAAAGCGGAAAGAATCGACAAATCTTAATTTTATGAAAATTTTCTTCGGTTTTTTATCATTAGATTTATCTACAAGAATTTGTTTGGAAAACGTAATATATTTTTCTTTATTCTGTGCAAGAACTTGTATACTTTCTCGTTTTAAAGCTAATTTTTTAATAAATAAATGAGAATCGTAATTAGTTAAGTTATGAAAGAACACTGGTATAAATTTAGGTATTTTAAAGTTTAAATTACAATGAGAATGAGCGGCTCCTCTAAAATTACCGCTAACGTGGCAGTGGTCGCCTTTCATCGCCATTCTCAAAAGGTTTATCGCAGATATGACAAATTTGACTATTATTGAAAATATCTTGTTGATTCTGTGATAATGGTTTCATTTCAACTATATTTTTTAAGTGATTTTGATATAATTGTAAGACAAGTTCATCCAATCTTTTCACAAATACTTCCACAGCATCAACACCTCGATAATATTCAAGTTTGGAAAGATTATCATCAAAATTACACTTTAAGTAGATGCAAAATGAATATGGCTCATGTTGGTACGTTTTAACGGAGAATGATTTACTATCAGATGGTTCATTATAATGAATTGGTTTTAATAAACTTTCAAAATCTGCATATACAACGAAAGGAACAGGCAATTGTTTCTCAATATTAACAAATTTTAGGATATTTCCTGCAATTAGTTCCCCACACTTATTGATTTGTGGATCTGTATCAGGTAAAATAGTACATAAATGATTACAGTCATTTCTTTCATGAGCTTACAATTTCTCAGGAGAATTAAAAAATAGTAGGCAGCCATCACAAATATAATTTCGACCGTGATGTTTAGATCTTTGGCTAGAGACTAATCGTGATAAGTCTTTAATAAGGGTGTAATGACTATTACCTTCAACATCAGCAATGAGTAATAAATTTACGTGTGTATTTTGTTTTTTATTTGTGAAATGTAAGGGGCCTACAATCTCACTGACCATTTTACCATCTTTATACTGATTATTTACCCTGAATACATTTATAGAGATATTATTTAAAATCTCAAATTTATGAATATCATTTAATTTAACAGGAAAATCGATACCTTCAAAATTTAGCAATGTTGCGTAATGAGGATAGGATGATACTTCATGCGGAGGTCCATTGGCTGGGAAGATCGCAGCATTAACGGCATAAGCAAAACATTTGTCATCATTATTTTGAATATTTAAAACAGCTCTCTTATTTTCAATAAATTTAGGTAACCTAATGTATGACGATGCGAATAACGGGTTGTATTTGTTGAGGTTGACTTCAAGAAAACTAACGTGCTTCAGAGCCCATCCTAAAAAATAATTAATAACCATATAAGAAAAAAATATAACTGCAGAAATCATACGTTAACTGTGATTGACATAAATTTGTTACACATACCTGAGTCTCGCTCTTGAAAGGTTGATGCTTTCTCTATGATCTCCTCTTTGAACTCATTATACAGGTTTAATACATTCAATGAGTGCGTCACAACTTTATTTTTAGTATTGAATGACTTTATGTCTGACATTTCTTTCTCCTCAATAACGTATAGCCCAAATATTTCCATATTAATTTTTAAGCTGAAGAATGTTTTAATATATTTCTCAATCACTGAGATAACTTTCATTTTTACTTCTTCCAAAAACTGGGTGATATCTGTGCACTGATTCTTTGTGGAAAAACGGTAGCTCGAAATTCGGTTTTTGAATGCGCTCTGAAGTTTTTCTACCCCATCTTCTGCAATATTGATGACTTTCTTATGAGATGAACTTTTTAAATGTCCCATTAATTTATTTTTAGGAATTTTCTCATAACATTGCGGGCAATTAATAATAACCTCCTGAGCTTTTGTATGACCACCAGAGGGGCTGCCTAGATTTTCAGATTCATTATTACATTTTTTAGCATGATACTGCACACCAGAAGGGCCAGGAAGGTTTTGGGGTTCCTTATTATATTTTTTAGGCGGTGAATTGTTTAGTTTGATTCTTTTCGGGGCACTATGTACACTTATTTCTCTATAGGGACAGCTTTCCCGAAGATGACGCGACAAACTACTTTTTGATGAAAATTGTTTTCCACACTGAGGACACAACATTGTAGAGTATAGTTTTACAAGGAACTATATATTCGATAACAAATAACTGTATTTAAGAAAAATCTGATATTAATGAGTTAATACATTACACATTTTTCTTTATATACACCCCCCAACACTTAATTAATATAGTTATTTGAGTTGGGGAAAACAAACATGCTTTGCTTGCAAAAAAATTGTTGTGTTGGTAATTAAGACAGATTTCCAACCATTCTTGAGTAATGTCATAACTATTATCAAACCCCCAAAAACATTTTTAGCTAATTAATTTTGAATAATTTTTGTAAACCTAGAAAGCATTTATTGAGACTCAAAAAATCCCCGAATTTTATTTATTTATTTGGTTATGAAAAATATTTAAAGAGGACTCTACATATTTTGCTGTGCAATCATCCTTTTTGCCTTCAAAAACTTATATAACTTAAAATATTTTGTGGGTCCATTAAAGCCATGCAATAATATCTTTTTTAATTATTTAATATGCTATAATTTGAACATTCTGTTGAATCACATATCAATAGACTGGCAATGTAATATAATACCGGAAAATATTCAATCACACCATAGGTGACTAACCTTGCCAACTTGCAATAATCGGTGATTTATGTATGTCATTAATTTAATGCAGTTTATTCAACTTGCATACATTGCAGTTCATTTCATTCACACTTACTGCTTACCCATCTCCCTACCTGCAATTTTTTTTTGGGGTGGAACTTTATTTAAAGTAAAATTCAGCTGTGAATTTTAACAGTTCATTCTGTACTTTCCACGCTATTTTATTGCATTCCGCCGTTTTTTTATTATCATTCAGTTTTTTATTTTTTTTATATATTTTCAATCCTTATTTTCTAGTTTATTTTTAGTTAAGTTCGAATAGTAGTATTTTTAAGTGTTTATTAGTTCATTATATTTGCGCCGTTTTTCTGTTTATTTTTTTTTAAATTTTTGCTTTTTGGTTCTTTTGTTCGTAAGTTATTTTTAAGTGTTAATTTTTTATTTTTAAGTGTTTTTTTAAATAGACTAAATTTTCAAATTTCGCCGCGTTTTCGTGCACCGCGCTTCACGTTTGCTGTTTCCTGCTAATAATAAGATGTCTGGTGGAGATATGTTCCCAAGAGGCCTAGGGAGCCAAGAGGCTGACCAGTTTTTCGACTGCTCGTTCGAGGAAGAGATGGTACAGTTAATGAACCGTGAGCGGTCGGCTAGGAGCATCGGATCCGGCATTGAGATTCTGGCCGGATCCTTCACGGACCTCAGGCCTATTGGGGCACCATCGGGGCCACAACAGCCAGGTACTGTTTCCTTTTTTTATTGAATAATTGGATATCTAACTTTCTTTTCCCTTATAGTTCTACCAAAATCAGATGTTAAGAGGAGCACAGCGGTGTCGTCCTTAGGAGATCAACTTACTGGCACTACTACGGATGAGAGATCTCCGGGGACGGTGCAGCGAGAGGCTGAGGGAGAGGCTCTTCTCCAGTTTGAGTTGAACGGGTGGCTGGACCTTGTGCGGCACGATGTCGCAAAGCAGGAGGCGGCAGTGGTCAACGAAAGAGAGAACTTTAAACGTGAAGTGCGGGAGTGCATGGTGAAAAAGGCATATAGGTATGCTCACAAACTGAAACTTTCAAAAAATAAAATGCTCCAGCATCTGCACCGACTTCGCCACCGCCAGCAACTTATTGCCGAAGAGGCCGATACGGTGGAGGCGAAAGTCGGTGTGGTTGACGTGGAGCTGAAAAAGTGCCACGCCTTTGTGGGCAATATGCCCTTTGACTGAAGTGTAGTATAGTGTAGGTTAGTTGATTAGTTTAGTTTTGTTTTATTTAATTTTAGTGGTAAGATTCTAAATTTAAGGTGTTTTTTTGTAGTTTTTTGTAGTTTTTTTGTAGTTTGAAAAATATGTCTTTTTATTAATAAATTTTTTTAAGTTATTTTCTCTTTTATTATTTTATATAGTATTCGTGACTTAGAAGAAAATATATAATTTGGGGGGGGGGGGGGGGGGTAAATTTGTGAAATGCTGGTAGAATGAAGTTGAAAAAATTAATTATTCTTCAAATTTGAAAAATTACTGCTTGAAGTAGAACTATAGAACTGAATGATAGGAAAAGTGGATACTTTGAAAAATATTGAAACAAATTATTTATTATTAAGGTATTTATTATTAATTACACTCGTTACATTCATAAATATACAGATGCTTATTGCATACATACATAAATTATGTTATAAAATATCAACAGATTAGGCAGCGTGTGCCCTTCTATCACTTATATCACAATTGCTACAAACAGTATATATTTTATTATCCATGCGTGCATTATATTCCTCTAAAACACTTTTACATCTGAGACAAATCCATGTACAGACAGGCATAATATCCAATATATTAGTACAGACGTATATATTGTTTTTATAAACATATGTTACGTATCATAAACATATAGATACTTATTACATGCAAGCTTATGGTCACAAGCCATATGAAACCTCTTCTAGAACCAACCATATGATTTTTTGTCATACATGTGTGCTCCTCTATATTTCGCCGCAATAGGCTTCTCATTAATTTTGCATAAGAACAATTTGCTGAATATTTCAAGTGTTCATTTATAGGTATGTCACACGCCTCCCATCTATATATCTCGACTCCACAACAAAAACAGCTGACTATACCATGGTAGCCACTGTAATAAAATCCTGCTAGAGAAAGTTCTGATGGTTCCACAGTACCATTCCATTTTTCAAATGATAATAAACGTTCATCGAAAGGCTTATATATTACTGGATTATTTGATACAATCGAAAAATCTATCATGCAATTATTTTTATTGTAAAATTTGGATGCCAATTTCTGCATGATGGCAAAAGAATTGTAAATATGCTATATCACAATTAATTTAGGGATCCTCACCGCTCACCAGTCACTGAGAAATGCATGGTAGGTGGCTATTCTACTCTTTTTCTCCTATGAATTAATGATTTATGATGAGATCAGGTGAAGTTCACCTCCCACCAACAATCAATCTGCTATTTGTATTGATTATACAAAAAAAATAAACATAAATGTCCACAGATATATGAATTATAATTTTGCACGGAGTCATAATTATATCTGATTGTATTCAAGCTGCCATCACTTAAAAAATATTTTATTAATTCTTCTGGAGGTCTTAAATTTCCATAACTGTCAAAATAAATTATTTCTTTGTTTTTCTTGGCGTACGCTACCCAGTGAGTCCCCTCTCCATCATCCGTATCTAGATTTATTATACCAGTTTCATTCTTCTTTACTTTTTTGGGAAGCGTATCTCTCATAAATATGTCGCGAAAATGAGGAATTTTAAGCATTTTCGAATATTTCATTAGATCTAAATTAGTAAGTGGTCGGTGAGGCAGCTTTATTGGGAGTTTTTTGGATAAGTTTTCAAATATAGTCCAGAGCCTTTTTTATAAGGACCCAAGTATAAACCTTTCCCTGTTGTGGTTTGCTCCATTGCTAAATTATGTCTCTTCTGTTCAGCAACCTGTTCACGATTTGACTTAGCATCATTAACTGCTTTTGCAATGCCGGCTGCACCCCCTCCTATAGCTCCTAGTGCCCCCAAAAGGGGCAACAAAAGTGGTAGAAATCCACCTATTTTTGGGTTATCTAGAATTCTTCTCCTCCGCTTCTTTGATTTTGTTTTTCTCTTTACACCAACTTTTACATTTATTTGTCCACCTTTCTTCTTTGAGACGTCACTTCTTCCACGTTTAAGACCCATTCCCAACTTACTTTTTAATTTCATTATCCCACCGACTCCCAACGCGGCAACTTTTTCACCAAACCCTGAGTCGGCTGCTTTTACACGTTTAAGTGCGACTTCAGCTAATTCTCTGTCAGCCTGATTTCTTTCTTCCACGTCTTGAAATTTAGAATACGCTATATCGTGTTCTTTGCACGCCTCATCCAATGGATTAATTCCTTTATCACCTCTTTGTAATCGCTTTGAAAGTTTAGTTCCAGGCCCACAATAATTATAACCAAGTAAATGCAATTCTACTGGGAGCTTATTAATTATTTTATTAAGCAGACCACATCCTCTCTTCTTGGCGTTTTCAGCTTTACTGGATGGAGAACCCTTTCTTCGAACCATTATAATGTAAATGGTGTAAACAAATGAAACATGTTTGCTAGGCACCCTTATATATATGTAGGTAGGATGCGATGTCCAGTCAGTTTGCTATAGTTCTTATCGTAATAAAATTCCACCTCAGGTATTAATTAGTAGCAGCTTGAAATGAAGATTCATCAGCAAGAAACGGTTCTACCAATAGCAGATCATGATCACGTTTCCATGACCAGCACGATTCAAAAGCATGGTATTTTATTTGGTGGACAATCGAAACGAGGACTTTTGGTTGGAAGCTCGGGATGTGGAAAGACAAATGTAATGCTCAGTTTGTTAGAACATCCCAATGGTTTACGTTTTGAAAATATATATTTATATTCTAAGTCCCTATATCAACCAAAATATGAGTACTTAAGAATGCTAATGGAACCTGTGAATGAAATTGGATATTTCGAATATAACGATGGTGATGCAGTAATACCTCCAGAAGAAATAAAACCGAATTCAGTGATAATATTCGATGATTTAGCTTCTTGTAATCAAAATATCATTAAAAGTTATTTTTGTTTTGGACGTCATAAAAACACTGATTGTTTTTATCTATGTCAGACATACAGTGCCATTCCAAAACAATTGTGTAGAGATAATGCTAACCTTATTGTGATATTCCCTCAGGATATGACCAATTTGAAACATATTTATGATGATCATGTAAATGTGGATATGTGTTTTCAATATTTTAGAGAGCTCTGTGCATTTTGTTGGAAAGATAAATATGGATTTGTCGTAATAGATAAAGATTGCGCTATTAACTCTGGAAAGTATCGAAAAGGATTCGATAAATTCATTCATATATAAAGTTAAAACACTGAACGATATCAATCAGTAATCATGGATAACCGATTAGCAGTACAACTGTTAAAAACAAGAGAGGCGTTGAAACAAAAATATAAAAGTTTGAAAAGAGATATTGACAAATCACAGTCCCAGTTAGAGAAAACTTACAAGCCAATTACTCAACCTCTTAAAGATTTGGTGTCAACTCTAATTAAAACGGAAAGTGCTTTTCCAAAACCTTATTTGAAAAAGGAGCTAAAAGAAGAAATTAACCGTGAAAGTTTAAACACTCGATCAATTGGTCAAACTCCTCTTGAATATTACAATACCGCAGGACCTGTTCACTTGGAAGATGAAACATTTCAGTATGATCCAACCCAAGTAAGACCTGAAATCGCTGAAAGTTTCTTTGATGAAACTTTTCCAGCAACGATAGCAGATACATCTACAGCGGCCGAGCATGAAAAGTATTTACAACAATTTAAAAAACCTTTACCGCGAGCGTATATAGAAGGTAAACTTGAGGACGTAAAAAATGAGTACGACGATACCTTCGGTGTTTACTTCGACCCATTTGCGAAAAAATATGCGATTGGTGATGCAACTATTGACTTTGATGGAGCCGACTTTATCATTAACGGTCAATTTAAATACACAGGTACACCGGGATTATATGAATTAATGTTTAAAAAGCATCCTGCGGGTTATCGACCGACTGATATAGATCAGTACATTGATATAATTAGAAAGACTAATGCTCATTACCTAGGTTACGATCCTGAGAAAGGCCTATCTACATCGAATTCATTTAAATTTATAGATATTATTAAACCAAGAGTTACGAACTTATATTCGCTGACTCAAGAAAGGAACAATAAGAAAACCACTACCTCAAATAAATCAGCATCATCAATACCCGCTACGGTGCAAAGATCGAGATCTAGTTCACTTCCAACATCGCAAACGATGAAAACGAGGAGTCAAAACAAGAGAGGGGGAAATCTAACAATGATGGAATTCAATAATAAGCAGATTGAATATAAGCATTTTGATGACTATAATGAAATTGTAGATCGTTTAAGACTCCTGATAGCGTCACAACTAGCAGGGAATAATGGACATAACAATGAAATAATTTCAATAATAGAACAATTGAGGGAAGCTAAAATAATACGATAAATAGTATGTGTGGAAAGTTAGAGCCTCATTAAGTGTAAAACTTTAGGTCTGTTAACCATGCCAATTGATAAATTTGGAAGGCACATGTTGAGGGAGAGAATAACTCCATATTCTGCACCAACTCCCCCTTCACCCATCTTAACCTCACCCCCAAGAACATCACCTTTTTACATTTGCGAACCCGCTTCACTTCATAGCAAATGTATTATAAGTGGACGAGGTCGTTTACAGAAATCTAAAAGTATAAATTTCTACACATTAGAAAATACTACATCAGAATACAAAATCCCTGTATCTGGTAGAGTTGAAAATATAGAGGTTTCACCTGTCGATACCACAGTTTTCTTAAACACGCAAGAAGTTTTACCAGAAAAACTTGTGGGGGAAATCATAAATTTTGAAGATAGGTTTATGTTCTATGCAAAGAATAAAGATCCGCTATATGTTCAAATTGTTCTGCAGTGCCCGCTGACCAAGGATGACTAACATTAAACAGGAAATAGTCAATGAAATTCATAAGCCTGCCAGAAAGTACTTTAAAAGAAGACGAGTAATTGTTAAGGGTCTTAATGATCTTGTTCAAGCAGATCTTGTTGAAATGATCAAGTATGCTAAAATAAATAAAGGTTATAAGTATATTTTAGTGGTTATTAATGTATTTTCAAAATTTGTTTGGTGCGAACCTCTGAAAAATAAAAGTGGAAATGAAGTTGTACGAGTGATGGACAAGATCTTGTCGCAGATGAATGTACGACCCAAAAATTTACAGACAGATATGGGTAAAGAATTTTACAATAAGAAATTTAAGGAATTAACCGATAGGTGGAAAATTAACCACTATAGCTCTTACACAAAGCGAGTGTTGTAGAAAGAGTGCATAGAACTTTAAAAAATAAAATGTGGAGGCAGTTCAGCCTACAAGGAAATTACAAATGGTTAGATATCTTATCAGATATCGTTACAGAATACAATAACACAAAACACAGAACTATTGGAATGAAACCAATAAATGTTAAAAAGAAAGATGAGAAACGATTGTTGCGAACTGCCTATAGCCATCTGAAAACAGTTGATCCAAGAAAACAAAAATTTAAAGTTAACGATTATGTAAGAATTAGTAAATATAGAGAAGCATTTTCAAAAGGTTATACTCCTAATTGGTCAAATGAAATTTTCCAAATCAGAAAGATTCATAGAAGTAATCCTAGAACATATCTCTTGGACGATCTTGGACGATCAGGAAGGGGATCAAATTCAAGGAGCATGAACTACAGAAAGTAAAGTATCCTGACATATATCTTGTGGAGAGGATTATCAGAAAAAAGGGGGATAAACTCTACATAAAATGGCTTGGGTTAAACAGTCAACATAATTCATGGATTTTGAAAAATCAAATTGTATAAATATAATCTGTACATATGTCTTTTTATTTTAATAAAACAAATTTTAAGTAATAAGTGTTTTTATTTATATCTTTTTCACATATTTTATAAAATTGTATATAATAACAAGTAAATGAGTTACGCTTACATTAATTTACAAAATCTATCACTATATACATTACTTCTAAAGTAGGACTTACAATATGTGACATTCGATCAATTGCTAAAAATTTCCTAGTAACGCTAAATTAAATGTTATTTTCTTCACCATTACACCCTACCAAAACATTCCACTTCGAATACTTCTGGATAAATGTAAATTAACTCCATGAGCAGGGAAACATTCTCATTATTACAATTCATGCTCTGTTGAATAAGGTTTACAGCATTTTCAAATACATTTCCTCCTTGACGTTGTAGTTCTCTCTGCACGTTCTTGAAATAATTTATAAACTGCTGTCTTTTTAACATATCAATGCTATACTTGACAAGTGGTAATACTTCCCACAACTTGCAGATTGATTCATAACCCAAGTAAACGTATGAATTGTTCTTTACAATTTTTATAACTTTGGAATTGGGGAATTGCTCAAATTGAATAGAGAAATCACCAGCGTCTATTGGTTGGGTTTTATCGTTGGAGTATATGAAATTATTAACAATTCCTCGAAATGTAAGAAAATGAGTCCACTCTTTTTCAGTAAAAATTATTGCATCATTTTTATTTCCACTTAGCTTTACACATGGGTTATAACAGAAGTCACTGGATAATCCCGTTGACACATATTTGCTTCTCGATTTATTTATTTAGTTTATGCCTTCTTTCACCAAGTATCACTAAATCATTTTTATTCTGAGGTGCTGAAGGTAAATTATTAAGTAAGTCAAATTTCAGTTCAGGCAAGACACTACAGTTTTCGACCATCTTGAATAGTTAAAATTTAATTGTTTCTTGAAATACTGTTAACACATGAACAATAATGGAAACCTTAATGGTGTTAAATGTATTTATATAATAAAAGTTAATTTGGTTGGGGAGGTGCTTTGTATTTGAACTCTCTAAATATGTTTTAAGATGTATGCCTGTAACAGAGGCCTATAATACCACCACCGCTTCACACACCTCCCACCCCATTTAGAAGTATGTTGAGTTCACCTCCCTCCCTCCCATTGACCAATCCCGTTAGGGTGGGTTCAGCTTATCCCCTCCCATTGGCAAATCTCGTTAAGGGGGGTGTAGCTTATCCCCTCCCATCGACCAATCCCGTTAAGGAGGGCGTAGCTTATCCCCTCCCATCGGTCAACCCCGTTAAAGTGGGCGCGGCTTATCCCCTCCCATTGACCAATCCTGTTAAGGTGGGCGTGGCTTATCCCCTCCCATTGACCAATCCTGTTAAGGTGGGCGCGGCTTATCCCCTCCCATCGACCAATCCCGTTAAGGAGGGCGTAGCTTATCCCCTCCCATCGGTCAACCCCGTTAAAGTGGGCGCGGCTTATCCCCTCCCATTGACCAATCCTGTTAAGGTGGGCGTGGCTTATCCCCTCCCATTGACCAATCCTGTTAAGGTGGGCGCGGCTTATCCCCTCCCATCGACCAATCCCGTTAAGGTGGGCGTGGCTTATCCCCTCCCATTGACCAATCCTGTTAAGGTGGGCGTGGCTTATCCCCTCCCATCGACCAATCCCGTTTAGGGTGGGGTGAGGAGTGGGGGGTACACAGGGAGGCATGGAGGGGGGTACATGCCGTTTCTCATTCTTTACCTACTTAGCCGCGACTTTGCCTTACGGTTTGGGTTAAGCGGAACACTAATAAACAGTTTGACGTTAATATGACCGACAGCTAATGCTTGACCAACGGCTAAAGTACATAACCGTGCACTGATAAACCGGCCCTTAGTCGAACTGTGAATAATATAAAAAGCGAACCAAAATTTTTTAAGTAAAATATTTCTTTCCACGACTATTGAATAATTCATTTATTATAGATACATTTTTGAACATGTAATAGATCTCATTACTAACGACCGCGGGTAATAATTCATTACTCAATAGGCTAGGACCAATCAGAAGAGTTCATATTTATTATTCAACAGCCTTGAACCAATCACAAGAGATCATATTCATTATTCAATAGTTTTCGTGGAGCAATCGCAAGAGACGATTTAAAGTTTCAAAACATCGCGTGCGCCATAACTCAATTCAATCTGTCATAAGTAGGTCATCGATTTCGCCGAAAGTCAAAAAATGTCACCTTTCGTACACTCCTGTAGGCTCGAATCATCGATTTCGCTGGTGCGATTCACTTGCAATTCTTCCTCTTTCCATAATGACATAGTATAGCCCTTCAACTCATATATTAAAAAAGATCTGAACGTTCAAAGATTTCGTGTTTCGCCTTCTTTGCAGATTGCGAAAACGGACGCCTCAACACGGTTTTTGTCGATTAATATATTCTTACTTTATTAACCAATCGAAACGTACATTTTCAAAAAAATCGATCAATAGGATTTGTTTAAAGTGAGAAAAACGGCTATCGATAAGTGGAAAAAATCGAGAAAAATGTATGTTACTTTTTTCGTAGTAGCCATGTGTCAAACTAAAAAAGTCATTGAAATTATTAAATCTGACAATTCACGTTTTCATCTTGATTTCTGTACACAAAATGAATGAGAAAAAGCGATTTGGTGATGTTTCACAAGAAAATATTAACGAAGCTATGAATGAAAGTGTCCCAGTTAAAACGAGAAACACTAAAAATTCTATACGGAAACAATTTAAAGCTTTTTGCAAAGAGCATTCCCTCGAAAAAGAAACGACTACTATGATGAACTTGCAAATATTTTGACTGACTGGGGTTATAACATGATAAAAAACATTAGTAAATGTTTTTATTTTTTATTATAAATCGTTATTTTTAAAACATTAAATAAACAGTTTAGTTGTTTTAATAATTATTTTAGATAATATTTTTTAATCATATATTAATCTTCTGTAATACACACGAGGTTGATTTTCTACTTGGGTAAATTTTTTTTGAGTGACTCAAACCTGTTTTCCATGAAAATTATGCTCGAGTTAAGGGACATAGGAAAAATCGCTCCACTTCGTGTCGCGATTTTTCCATGCCCTTAATTCTCGAATAATTTACATGGGAAAACAGGTTTTTGTCCAAAAAAATCGACCTCTTGTGTATTAATACCCGAATAAATCGAAAAGTATCACTCCTAGCAAAAAAATAAAAATCTCCAAGGGAAAGATCATAAACCGAGGAACAATTTACTGCTTTTTAAATCTCCGTAACTTTTTGTTTTTTCGGAGATATGGAGGTTTAAAAAAGGTATCAAACGTTTTTAAGTCAAAATACCTCTTTAAAAATTAAATATCTCAAAAACTAAGGCACTTGCGCCAAAAATGTTAAGAAACCAAATTAAAGATTATCGATTAAGCTAAAAGTCTTTTTTTAAATTTTCTCTCCTGCTTAAAAAATAAACAATTTATGACCGATACAATGTGCGTCTTCGCATTTTCCCTAAAAATCTCAAATTTACCTTAAAGTTCAACTTCCTGTTGAGTAGATGAAGAAAAAGTATAGAATTCTACTTGCGTGTAGTAGCTATTACTCACTCGGATGAATTACGACACTCGCATTCGGCTCGTACCGTAAACATCATCCTCTTGAGTAATAGCTATCATTACGCGCTCGTTGAATAATATACTATTATATTATTCTGAGTCAACCGTAATTACCACAATTACCAAAATTCATAAATTTCAGAAAGCTTGCATTAAATTCTGGGGAAGTTGCGTGAATCTTTTCTACCAAATCGATTGTTAGCGCACGCTCTCATTTGTATGGTAAAATTTATCTTGCCTTAATTGGGGAGGCGTGATTCTTTCACATTATAATTTATTGGATAGGATATTGCAAAATTTCACTGTACTTGTTTTATACCTATGGTATAAATGATATTCTTTAAATTTGCATTGTATTGATATTATGGCTTGTTGCTAGTTTCTTAATCCCTTGAGGGTTTTCGTTTGGGACACTGAGTTAATCGGAGTCTCATGATTCCGCAAGTTTGAAACTCGGTGTTCTGGTCGCCTTACGGGAACTCAATAGGAATTTCTTTATGCGATTTTTCAGGAATCATTAATTGTAGAATCCATTATTAGTAGGTGAATAAGTGGAATCCCGTCAAAGAGAAAGACCAAATTCTTATTAGAGAGAGGAAAATAGATTTTTATTAGAGAAGAGCGTCGCTGATAATCTAAGGTAGTGCAGCCTTGGCCTATTACTTGTCTATCGAGTAATATCTTATCTCGAATCCGCTTGGGAGAGGACGAACGGGGCAGAACGCGACTGGCGCCCTTTAATAAATAAATTGGTGTCGCATCACGCTCGGTAGTGTATTCTTCTACATTCTCTCATCAACGAGTCCGAAGTTACAATTGTGAGTTCGAAGTTACAATTGTAGGTCGAAGTTACAATTGTAAGTCCGAAGTTACAATTGTAAGTCGAAGTTACAATTGTAAGTTCGAAGTTACAATTGTAGGTCGAAGTTACAATTGTAAGTCCGAAGTTACAATTGTAAGTTGAAGTCACAATTGTAAGTTCGAAGTTACAATTGTACGTCGAAGTTACAATCGTTTAGTTGAAATTGCAACAATCAAAGTGAATTTTGGTTGAAACTTGTGAAAATTTTTATTGGCCCTTCTACGCCTTCGTAGAAGTGTATCTGTCCCGTGAGTTGTAGTGTCTATTACAGCACGAGCCCCGGTAGTGGAAATGCGCCGCGACAATTCCCATTTTGAAGCAGATTAAGAATGTAGAGTCACCGGCAGTTATGGGCCCATCTCATTGCTGTCGATGAAGAAGAAGAAGAAGAACTTCACATCGTTCACGAGCATCAATTCGGTTTCAAAATGGCACGCAAAATAACACTACAAATTGTAAGAATAGTTAATGACATTAAGGCACAATACAATCTCGGAGAAACGTAAGACACAACCATCAGGTGAAAATTGGAAGAAGCACCAAATTTTCACTTAGAAACAATTAAAAAATTAAACTCGTACACTTTAACATTTTTAACTTTCATATTTGATAAAAAACAAAGACGATTCAAAAAGTTTAATTCAAACAGATTGGACTACTATTACATAAATAGAAAGATGAGGAAGATATCTATCCAATAGTAACAAAGTCAACTACGATTCTATCATTATTTGCCGATGTTCCAGAGTATGTAAAAGAAATAATAATAATAATAATAATATTCATTTACCAAACGAGCAGTATATAAAATAAATACATAAAAAAATATATATAAATAAAGGTAAATAAACGGACAAACCCACAAAGATTATCCTTGTCGTTGGTAACAGCTCAATTATTTTAATTTATAACAACAATTATACTTAAAATAGTAACAATTTAATACAAATATAATAAAAGAAAATTACATATATAGAATTTATGAATAAATTTATTTAGAAATTACGACTAACTATAATTAAAAAGTAGTAAAAAGAAGACATATATATTTACAAGTAAAATTTTAAAAACATTTTGAAAAACATTCACTAACGTCTATAAGGCATTAAAATTATATATTCTATGGCATTTGAGTTGTATAATTTTTCCTGTCAGTGATTTCATGAATCTTTGATCTTGGTTAACTTTAGCCAGTTTTTCATTTTTCGTTTGTCTAAGATAAGACAATTAACATTTCTTAAATTTATTGGAATAATTGCATACACAAATGAACTCAAATAATTATAACTTCTTTGACTAACTGTTTTTTTCATTTTAGGGACTACAGGCTACAAATTGACTCTTGACGTTGTTTCAATGCTAAATTTTTATATAAATTAATGGCCATACTTAGGAAGAAAAGTTTTCTCTGGTCAAATATTTTGGTTTCTTCAAACAATGTTGCTGTTGGGTAAGTGTATTTTTTTTATTTATACTTTTGAGTAACCATTTTTGTATAGATTCTAATTTTTTTAAATAGTTATTCATTATACCTCCCCATGCGAGAGTTCCGTAATTAATGTGCGGCTGTACTAGAGCATAGTATAATATTTTAAGTTGTTTAATATCGAACATCTCTCTAAGGTATTTGAATTTACTTAATAAGCTTCTTAATTTTTTTACCACGTGGTCGATGTGGTGGTTGCATCTTAAATATGAGTCTATAATTACACCCAGATATTTCATTTTCTCTGGTAAATTCACATGTATTACTTTTTTACCTAAGTCAATTTCGACTTAGGTAAAAAAGTTGCATGTAGTTAGGTAATTTATCTTTATAACAAGTGAACGGCATAAAGAATGTTTTGGTGTAATTTATATTAAGAGCCTGTGATTCATCCATAAGGCATTTTTTTAAAAATCCTTCTTAGCCTTCATTTTTAGACTCGACCAATTATTACTTGTGTAAAATACGGCGGTATCATCCGCCGTTTGTAGAGAGAGTGAATAGATCAGTGATACAAATATTAAATAGGACGGGCCCCAAAACTGTACACCGTAGTCTACTCTCCTTGTGTTGCTTCTTATACCTTCTATAATAACTACTTGCTGTTTCCGATTTGTTAGGTAGCTAGTTATTGAATCAAGTGCTATACCTCGAAAACTGATGTTTTGTAGTGTTAGTAATAATTTTTTATGGCTGACTGGGTCGAATGCTTTTGCCAAATCGACGAAGATGCACAGCGATGGTGTGCTTTGATCTAAAAATTTGTATATTTTATTGGTTAGATTCACCGTTGCATCCTATGTCGAGGGTTAGTAGGTTTAAAAAATATCGAATAGTAGTTTGTTTTCTCTGTGTATGCGATTGAATTGTCTTGGTCTATTTCGCTTGCCATTTTATTACCTAATTCACTATAATACTCAATAAATAAATCTGCAATATCACTTTTATTTTCGATTAGTTCTCCATTTGTATTTTGTATTTTAGAGATTACAGTTTTTGTTTTTTTTTGTTCGACATATATTATTTATTTTCTGCCATAAGGCTGCTGAACTATTATTATTATTTATTTCACTTTTGTAGTAGTTGATTTTAGTTATCTTTAGAATATCGTTTAATTTATTTCTATATGTTTTAAATTCTCTTTCTCCGTAAATATCATTAGGGTTCTTTTTCACTTTTTTTGTACAATAAGTTTTTTTAATTACTAGGCCGGTGTTAATCTAATCTGATATTTTTTTATCTTTATATTTAATTTCTTTTTATCCGTACATTGTTTAATTTTTTCTTTTAGTGTATTTATAAATTTATTTGTAGCAACATTTACATCTAATTCACTATATATTTTTCCCATGATATACATATCTTCACATTGTTTTATTAATTTCTCAATATTTGTATAATATTTATATAAGATATTAAACGTATTTTTTTTGTTTCAGGTTCCAACATATTAATCTGGAGTATTGAGGAGTAATGGTCACTTATTTGTGTTTGTAAAATTATTGGGAGAAGATTTTTGTACTCTTGTATACCCCGTAATTGTAGAAATGTAACCCAATGTGTTCATAATTTAAGAAATGAACTAGTAAATTCAAATTCTTGAGTATAATTTTGTCTAAAAAAAATTGCGTTTACTTCTAAAAAAAAGGTACAACTATTTAAAAAGTTGTACCTTTGTTTTTTTGTCAATTACTTGCTAGCAGTGCTGTTTTAGTCATCAGATGTCTTAAAATATCGATACATTTTATTCAAACGACCTTTGAAACGTCCCAAATGACAACTTGTGGATAAATTTTCATTCATGAAACAGGTAAAAATATTAAGTACATTGTACAAATCATTTACTCGTCATAAATAATAATTGACTACACGTACCTGAATTATTATTTATCATCGAATTAAATACATACTAATTTATAAATTTTATAGGTTGTAAATATTTTTAATAATTATGCATAAATATGATATTTTCATTTTTCATACAATATAAAATGGTTTCTGATAATTTAGTTTTAATACTTAGATGATTACAGATGATTACATATGATTTAGGCGTCATAAATCAAATTTCCATTTGAAGAATTTTTTTATATTCTCAGAAAATCATTAAAAAATTGTGATCAAAAGTATTCGTGATGGAATACAAAAAGAAGTATTAAGGCAATAAAAATAACGGAATGTCTTTGCGTTTTTTTTATTAGCCAGTGGGATACTATTGTAATTTTCCATAGCCATAGGAACGAGATGTTGAGAGCCTTGAATCGTGTGGTTCTCTCGACCAAACTTAACTGATCGATATCGTTTCCTTTTGTGCTATTATTAGCCCCTCTCTCAACGCCGAAATTTTACATTTTTAATGTTTCCGGAATTAACTTTTTGTTTTACGTTAGTAAAAGTTTAGCGGAGCGGATCTGGTTTTGAAATGAAACCAACTTTTTTTTAAATTTCTTTTTGACAACTCTGTTACACGCGTCCTCTTTTATCATGTTATCAAGTTAGTTCAGCTTAATCACACGAGGTGGGGCAGGAATTCGCATTTAAAATTCGCAAAAACACGTTTTTTCACGATAACTTTGTTATTATTGATTTGACGAAAAGAAAGCTAAATTAAAAATTGAAGATCCCGCGGAGCGCATAATCTGATTAAAAAAATTTCAAATCGAACTATAACTTTACGTGAAACTTTTTTTTAAAATACACGTTTTTTTGCCGTAACACTAATATACAAAAAAGTAATCTTTTTTTGAGGTAGGTGAAATAGATAAGAATTCATGGAGCCGGAGGATGGGGGTGGTGGGCCAATTAGAGGAGGGGCAGGGGGTAGGGAAAGGAAAATTATTCAACCCTCTCGAACTTTTTTCCCTGTCGTGCGATTTTGAAAAACCAAAATGGAATTTGTTCGCTGTTATCTCTAGTATTTGACTGACTATTTTTTATATTTTTTGCAAATAAACAAATTTCTGGGAGAGGAAAAACTTTTTGCATTTTCTTTCAAATGCGTTTTCTTTTACGTACGAAAGGGTTGAGAGGAGAAACTTTTTTACAGATAAATGAGGATCTTTTTTATCTTTATTTAAAAAAAAAATTATCGCAATCCAAGCAATATGAAGGGGGAGAGGGGGCATAATGCGTTTGCGGGAATAAAGAGTTAAGGAAAAGGCATAGGAACTTCGGACCTTGATATTCGGCAATTTAAATCTATTTTCCATTTTAATATTTTGTCAATGTACCCTTTATGAAATATTAAACTGCCGCAACGGCAGTTTATAAATGAGTTGCGCTATTGCTATAGTGTACACATTGCACAAACCTTAGATTCGGACGAGTACTTTAACAACTAAATTGACGCTATAACATTAAAAATGCTTAAAACAAACATAATTTGTTTTTTAACAAATTCGATCGATAAATAAAAAGTTATTAATCATTTAAAATTGTGACAAGTGACTTGAAATCAGTTTAAACCAAAATTTATGGTTTCAATTACAATGGTAATATACATTAATGCTGGAAAATAAACAATTTTAAAAAATATATTTTTCCATTGTATTTTCCTATAGGTTAAATTTGCACAGACCTTGAAATTGTGACACTGCGCATTTCTACGTAAATTACCTGCGCCTTTACCTATGACCGTTATAGCGCAGGAATTTTAGTCAAAATATCGCTTGTACCGGGAATTAATTATTGTAAAGCTGAAAATTTCCAGGATTGTAGTTTTGGTCTAGAACAACATGTATCAAAAAGTCCCCTACTCTCCCCCGTCGGCTTCCCTGTTTTTTCGGGGCAACAAGGGCCTAAGTCGCAAAAATTGCAGAGCTGGCTATAAAGTGCAACAGAAAGGTTGTTACTGGTCCAATTTGGGTCGAAATGATAACATAAGATTAGGAGAAACATATCCGTTCATATTTCGGATGTTCCATGCATATTTTCGTTCATAATTTTCCGTTCTAGTTCTGTCAACATTTCAAAATTTTACAAAATTTTAAGAAAATTTAAAAAAATTCCGAAATGGCGCCATTGCGGATAAAATAAGACTCGGAGGGGAAAACGTACCCCAATAAACATTTCTCTTCAAACTTTAGGCTTTCCATTGGTATGTCTACCTTCTCTGTGCGACTGAGTGTCGCATTGTTGCGCCTATCACGTCTAGTCTAAACCATCAAGAAGGCGCAGGACGAGCTATATCCTTAGTTCATTAACTTGGACAGTTCTCTAAGTGTATGCATTGGTTCATTGGTGCGGCAAAATTGAGTGATCTTACTTAAGCCATGTAGCACAGGAATTTTAGTTTTTGACTTTGAATTAATTATTATAAAGCTGAAAATTTGCAGGATTGTAGTTTTGGTCCAGGACAACACGTACCAAAAAGTTCCCTACTCTCCCCCGTCGGATTCCCTGCTTTTGCGGAGCAACAAGGGCCTAGGTCGCAGAAATTGCCGAGCTGGCTATAAAGTGCAGCAAAAAGGTTGTTACTGGCCTGATTTGGGTCGAAATGATCATGAAAGCATCGGAGAAGCATATCTGTTCGTATTTTACACGTTCCATGCATATTTCGTTAATAATTTTCCGTTCTAGTACTGTCAAATCTTGAACAACTTTCGAAATGGCTCCATTGCGGATAAATGAAGACCTGGAGGAGAAAACGTAACTAAATAAACATTTCTCTTCATACTTTGGGCTTTCCATTGGTATGTCTATCTTCTCTGTAGCGTCACCCGTTACGGAGCTACGCCACTTTGAGTGTCACCGCGTAGCGGCCGCACCCATCATGTTCCAGGTGAAACTGCCCTGGCTGCGTTGATGAGACCCAGTGTGAATTCCTGTTTATATATTATTGGTGTTTTATAAGATTTATTGAATGACATTTAAAATGTCAGACTCAGAAAATGACTTTATTCGGCTAGACAATTGACATTATTGATCTACTGGGAAGTGGGTTTGTCCGGATCATCATCCATATCCACGACTTCTTGCTTGTGCAGCTGAATCCTCTACAGCTTCGGCACATGATGCTGCAATTAAAAGCAGAATTCCTGCACTCGCACCAGGCACCGCAGTCCGCCTTGCAGGAACAGGAAATTAGTCGTAGCTGGATATCAGGAGCTGGCTGCCTTGTGGTAGGAACATGCACATTAGTTGAGTGCTGCAGGCTTTTCGAGAGATTAAATCCTCACAATTTTCTTCATAACTCCTCTCCTCTCCTCATCTAGAAGATTGGGGGTGGAAATCAGGACTTCAGGGCCTGGTTCCCATTCCTGTTCCTACCACAAGGCAGCCAGCTCCTGATAGCCAGCTATGGCTAATTTCCTGTGCCTGCAAGGCGGACTGCGGTGCCCGGTGCGAGTGCAGGAACTCTGGTCTGAACTGCAGTACATGTGCCGAAGCTGTAAAAGATCTATTTGCACAAACAGTCAGTCGTGGATATGGATCCTACTTCCCAGTAGATCAATAATGTCAACTGTCTAACTGAACAAAGTCATTTGCTGAGTCTGAGAAGTTAAATTTAATTCAATAAATCTTATAAAACACTAATAATATATAAATAGGAATTCGAAACTGGTCTCATCGGCGCAGCCAGGGCAGTTCCACCGGACACATGATGGGCGCGGCCGCCATGCGGTGACACTTAAAGTGGCGTAGCTCCATAACGAGTGATGCTACAGAGAAGCTAGACCCTCCAATCGAAAGCCCAAAGTATGAAGAGAAATGTTTATTCGGGTACGTTTTCCCCTCCGAATCTTCATTTATCCGCAATGGAGCCATTTAGAAATATTTTAAATTTTTGAAGTTTTGACAGCACTAGAACGGAAAATTATGAACGAAATATGCATGGAACATGTGAAATACGAACGGATGTACTTCTCCTAATCTTTTATGATCATTTCGACCCAAATCGGACCAGTATCAACCTTTTTGCTGCACTTTATAGCCAGATCTGCAATTCCTGCGACAGGCCGTTGTTGCTCCGCAAAAGCAGGGAATCCGACGGGGGAGAGTAGAGGACGTTTTGGTACGTGTTGCCCTGGACCAAAACTACAATTCTGCAAATTTTCAGCTTTACAATAATTAATTCAAAGAAAAAAACTAAAATTCCTGTGCTACATGGCTTAACTAAGATCACTCAATTTGGCGCACCAATGAACCAATGCATGCACTTAGAGAACTGTCAAAGTTAACGAACTAAGGTTATAACTCGTCTTGCGTCTTCTTGGTGGTTTAGACTAGGCGTGATAGACGTAACAATGGAAGCACTTAAATGTCCGAGTACCGCCGCACAGTGGGGCAGGAGACCTGAAAATCCGGTGAAAAATGTGAAACTTGGCTAATATTTCAAAAATAGGTTCAGGTATATAGAAAAATTATTTAATAAAATCATTTCTCGAAAAGGGGTGGGTTATAGGGGATGGAAAGATTACATCAACAGAAAGTTACGAAATTTTGTATTCTTATGTATACTGTAATGCTAGTGATGGGAACAACATTTTACAAAATCTAACTTATGAAGGTTTTATTTTATTTATATCGAAAAAAATATTCGAATATAATAATTATATTATATACTTGTTAAAAAGCGTTTCAGTAAAATATAATACATCCCTGAACTTGAAGCCTCCATAGGAAAAAACTGTAATTTTAATACAGTAATAAACAAATAAACGAGCACAAAGATCTAATAAAACTTTAAAATTCACAACGTACTAGCTGCACTTCTCGGTTTTAACTTATGTGTGTGCTGAAATGAATCATGTAAAGGCCATTACGATTCATTTTATTATATGTAAGGTGTTGGCTACACATAGCTCAAAAGAGCGATCGTGTTAACTCTATTACATATTTTGATTTTTGGCCACGTTTTTAGCTTTATTACCCCACTATGCGCCGCTGCGACACTCAGTATGGCGTAACTCCGTAATGGATGACGCTACAAAGAAGGTAGATATACCAATGGAAAGCCCAAAGTATGAAGAGAAATGTTTATTGGAATATGTTTTGCCCTCCGAGTCTTCATTTATCCTCAATGGCGCCATTTCGGAAGTTTTTTTTAAATTTTTTAAATTTTTGAAATGTTGACAGAACTAGAACGGGAAATTATGAACGAAAATATGCATGAAACATCTGAAAAATGAACGGATATGCTTCTTCTAATCTATTATGATCATTTCGACGCAAATCGGACCGGTAACGGCCTTTCTCTTGCACTTTATAGCCAACTCTGCAATTTTTGCGACTTAGGCCCTTGTTGCTCCGAAAAAACAGGGAAGCCGACGGGGGAGAGTAGCGGACTTTTTGGTACGTGTTGTCCTGGACCAACACTACAATCCTGCAAATTTTCAGCTTTACAATAATTAATTCCGGGTCAAACGCTAAAATTCCTGGGCTTTGGGATCCATTTAAGTAGAAAAATTTGGGGGGTCCATTTGTCTAGCCACTGAACAAACTGAAGTGTAACTCGCATTGGCGGGAAGAGTTCGCGCATCCAAGTTGGCGCACGAGAAATCGCCATTTTTTGGGAGCGTTTGTAGACTTGCCGAGTTTTATTTTTAGTCGTAGTTGCCAAGCCGTGCGAAAAGGACATATAGGTAAGTATACAGCTCTCACCGCTTATCATGCTTATATAAAATAAATTTGATTATTAATATATTTAAAAACGTATATTATCTTCTTCCTTCATTTAATATTTTTTTCTTCCTTCATTTAATTAATACACTTGTAAATTGTACCGAAATAAAAACTAAGCCGACTCTGTTAACTCCGTTTGTGTAAAGCCAGTCCCGAGAATGCTCCCAATAAAATGGCCGAAGGTCGTCTAAGTTTGCCACACCTTTTTAACGTAATTTTACGAGAGTTACACTTCAGGTTATTCAGTGATCTAGCAGTCGTTGTGCATATCGTGTTGTTTATTCTACTCAATACAAAAAAACCCTAGGTTTCCATGGGAGATTTAAAAAATCATCTCGATTCTTCGTGCAGGAAAAATTTCCAGACACCGTTTATTGTCGTTCATCAATAATTATGTATCGCATTCGCGTATGCTCGGTACTCATCAGTACAAATTGCAAATTGTAGTTTTGTTTGTGTAGGTAGTTGTACTTCAAGTCTTTAATAAAGCGAACTAAAAAATCGAAAAATCATTCGATCTTGAAAATAAAATCGATTTTCTTAATTTTACAAAGAGATAAATTTTTTGAATCGATCTTAACAGCTCTAGTTGTGAAGAAAGCGATTATGAATCTGACACATCAGTACATTCCAGTGATAATGAATAAAATACTTATGATCATTGAAAATATTTTTAGAGAAGTTATCTTTATTTTCTATAAACTGAATAAACGTAATTGAAATATATTTCATTCGTTATTTATTCATTATTATGTTCCACACATCCTTGTATTCGATAAAAAAAATTATGTATGTAAACATAACTAAATAAATTGTACAAATTTTAGTTTAAATTAATTTCAAGTCGCTTAAAATTTTTATAAAAAATTATTTAAACAATGTATGAAGTAAAAATGTACGTCAGCTGTTTGTATAAAGAGATCGTTAGTTGGCTTATGAATTGAAAGCACCTTAACTATGCTATGAAAATTAGATTAAAACCATACATTTTAGTTTAAATTGATTTCAAGTCACTTGAAATTTCTAGAAATGATTAGTTAAATAATATATTAAATAAAAATGTACGTCAGCTATTGATATAAAAGGGGAAAGATCGTCAGTTAGATCATACATTGGATTGCACCATACTGAGTTTAAATGCTTACTCATCACTTATAATCCCTCAGCTGACGGTCTTACAACCATTGAAAGAACAGCTGACGATTGTTTTTATTATTTTAATAATAGAAAGAGTTAGCTGTATAAGTTTCATTGAACCTGAAATGATTTTACATCAATTATTTTTTATACAGGTTTATATAAGCGGCTGACGTATAATCCCCCATTATCTATGCAGCTAACTTTTTTTTTTAGTTATTATTATCATGTAAACATTTGTTGTACACATTTTCAAACGACCTAAAATCATTTTTGAATTTTTTTCGACATAATAGACGTTTTCTCACAACCAGGTCCACCGCTACTAGAGCATCTGACGCTGATTTGTGATTTGAATTAAACGACCTGAAATGATTGTATGATTTGCAACGCTATCTCCCGGACTATGAGTAGCACAATTAAATGTAAAAGTGCACTAAGATGTATTCGAGCAAAATGTCAATCAAATAGGTATTCGCAGGGGTCCGTGTCCGACTGCAAGTTTTATTCATTTCCTATATGCATGCTCACTGTTGGGCCCTAAACTTAATGCTAAATGTATAAATAATAGTTGTGGAGTGCATAATTATAAACGTAATAGTATGTCATTGTATACATTAGAGACCGTCGTAGTAGTCATTATGGTAGGAATTTCTCTGAACGTATCGCTATTAAGATGTGGCAAAGTTTGATGTATAAGGTATAGAAGTAGACGGGAGGCTCAAGCTACATTATCTAAGCTGTTAAGTGGATTCGTGTTGTTTAGTATCTGCTTAGCAATATTTAAACGAGAGGTACAACGTGGTTGTCGATATTTCTGTTTTTTGTGGAGCCTACGTTTTTGTTTGCATTGTCGTTTTGGTCGCTTTGGTTCGCAGCATTATAGCAAGGTTTTATTTTATTTTATTAGCATTCGGTTTTCTTCCTCTTATCTATTCTCACAGTTACTAATTGGGGCTAAGTCTGTCTTCTTCTACGCACTACTATCGACCCATAATTCAGAGTTGACGCCGCCGAAAACTTCATTTATTATAGCAGGTGGGCCAAGTATTTTGATAGATAGATTATGTACCTCTAGTTACTTGTATATTAGCTAGTGTAAGCCAACACCCACGGCGGCTAAACTTTAGCAGCTTTTAAGTTGAAATATTCAGCTCAGTATACTACTGAAGGTTTATTTCAATTAAGGCTGGGTAAAAAATAATGGTGAATATATTCCTTCCTATTTTTAATAGTAACCACGTGCATTACTAGATAATATAAAAAAGTACAAATAAACTTGTTGATGAGCCAGCAGTGAGAGATTTTTCTTAATTTACATAAATATCCGAATTGGGAGTTCCTAGCTACTAGCTTTCATCGACAAAGAGTAGGCAAATGTACAAGGTACATGCACTACAGTAGTTCAAGTCCCTTAAGTTATATTGGAATAGAGATAAATCAGCAACATATAAGTTAAAATGTCTGTTCCATCTACCGGAAGCTCATTGCAATCAAAATCAGATGTAATGTCCTTACTCGGCAAATAAGTTGTGCTCAAAAACCAGTAATTTCTAGCGAAATAGTTCTTGCCATTTTTTTAAAGTTGTCGTAGATATTCATGGAGGAATGATATTTTCTAGAACAATTATACTTCTACAGAGTGACCCTGAAGCTATTTCTCTTTCAACAAATAAATAGCAGAGTGGCGCAGTGGGAGCGTCACCGGGCCGTCAACCCAGAGGTCCGTGGATCGAAACCACGCTCTGCTATGGCTATTTTTTGTTTTCCCGTATCAACAATCAGAAATTAATCAGTGCAAAGTGATAATGTTTAAATATTTTTTAAGTTTTTAAAAATTCCATGAAATATTAATAAAAAAAATTGTTAGCTTTAAGTTTTACCTCATTAAAACAGGAGTTCTAACTCTGAATAATTGTTATCGTTCCAGCCAAACCGGACCCACTCCGGCTGCATACTCACCACGACGATACGCTCCGTGGTTGTGCGGTTCACTCCGGGCTGGGCTCCGGCTAGGAGCATAATTGTATATAAAACATCAAATAAATCAGTTCTGAATTGAATTGAATTGGGCCGTCAACCCAGAAGTCCGTGAATCGAAACCACGCTCTGCTATGGCTATTTTTTGTTTACCTAATAGTATATGGTTCTATGCAACGTATTTAGAGAAAGTGATATAAAAATATCAAGAATTATAAAAAAATATTTGGTTATTTTGATAATTTTATGTCCTAATCAATATTATCTATGAGACTTGGCAGTTGGTTGGTGCCTTGCTGTGTCTGCATCTGTAGACTGTTTTTTTCACTTATGACGGAGACCATCGCATTATTTTGTACTTTTTTTTGACTTTTTGTTATTATGTAATAAGTAGTTTGTATTGTAAGACTTCAATAATGCAATTCATTTGCTAATTTGGCCGCTTATATAAAATGATGGCATAGCGATGGGACCAACTATACTAATATTGCAAATAGGTAAGAAAGTTGGTAAGAGTAATAACAACAACTGCCAAAGAAGAATAACATTAAAAATATATACGGTCATCCAAAAAAGATAATTAAAGATATGTGACGGAAGACGGCAATATTTCACATCCAGTTAACACAAACGTCAAGGAAACATATAAAAAATTATACAGGGTCGTCACCATAAAAAAATTAATGAAAAAATGTGTCGGGTGTGGTTAACACAACTGTCAGGGAAAAAATACAGGATAGTCATCCTACAGAAAAGATAATGAGCAAATGAGGTGCAAAATAGAGAGGTTTTGCCTAATACTTTTACAGATTTTCTTACGTAGAAAAGCCACGAATATACACACTGGGTTCTTCTTACAGATTTGATTAAAGATCGCCAGATGTTTTCAACAAATAACATTTATCAATATTTCTGAGTCATGCGGTGTGTGATAAGAACTTGCTACACATATACAGACATGCATATCCACACATCGTGGATGTGTAGAACGGTGAGAAAATTGAATTTTTCTTTTTTTTAAATTGGCTTAGAATGCCATGAAACGTCGAAATTTTATGTTTGAGTAAAAAACTGACTGCCTGTCTGTTCGTCGGTTTGTCGTTCTCTCTATAACTTTAGTTTGGTGCACACGATTACTCTGGGATGGTTTATTATATTGACTTGAAATTTGGTACACCTATGTATTATAAGATACAAGATCAGGAACCAAATCATTTCAAAAGGGTTGGTGAGTAAAAGGGGATAAATAGGTAAAGCAAGCAAGTAAGGGTCCGTAAGATTGTGATTTATTGTATGTTCGAAAGACCAAGGTTTCAAAATTGTTTTGGCATCAGCCATCCTTGTTCTCACCCCCATTACAATCCCCACCTCATTGTTAATTAAAACTGTGATTTAGCATGTGTATAAGAAGAACCAAAGGTCTCAAAAAATTTTCTGCCTCCTTCAATAATAGGGTGGGGGACTTGGATAGGAAAGCTGCATGTGGAAGTAGTGATTCCTCTTGAAACAGAATCAAGTGAAAATGTATTTGTTCCCTGATTAATTTATATAGAATATTTATTATTTATTCACTTTTACAAAATTTATATTTAATATTTAATATTTATTTATTTAAATCTTATTTCTTATGTAAATTTATATTATTAGTTGAAAAAGATAACCCATCTTTTTCAACTAGTTCTTCCAAAGCGTTTACCAAATTTTTAATATTCTAGAGAGATATAATTTCATTATATTTTATTTCCGAAGTGCATCCGTCTTCTATTCCTAATGACAATTTTTAAAAAGACTTGCACAAAGAACAATGTTAAAAAAAATGACTTTTTTGGTCTATCCATGGTAAAGTATCTTTTTTACCAATTTTTGGTGTTGAATACGAATCTGCCATACGAATTGGCTAAAAACATCGGGGAGGCAGTAAAAAACAACCCTTATTTGGGGGTGGCATTGAAATTGGTATTAGAACTTGTGACAAAAGTAGTTAGTGCAGGAAATTCTTTCAAAATACTCAGTTTCGTTAGGTAAGTAGAAAAAGAAGCAAAAGTTTTAAATTCTCCCCCCCCCCCCTAGTTTTCCTCACCCTTCACCACCCAATAAGAACGGTGTAAGTTACAATCTCTAATATATGGTTACTTATTTATTTAAAAAAAAATCAAAACTCCTCGTTAAATGGCTATTATCAGGTTATAATGTGATTACTTCTGAATACTCTTCACCAATTAAGGTGGTAAATTTTGTCTTTTTAGAGTTTTTATTGGTTTTAATTGCAAATGAAATCCCTAATCACACGATTTGATATTTTTTTTATCATAATAAGGTGATTTAGTCAATTCAGATGAATATTTCTCACACTTTTGGGGTTGGGGTGTACGTTGTACATATCAATATCCAGAAGATATTACTTGTTTTTTATATTAAAAAATTCTTTAATCAATTAAATGACTTTCGGCTGAGAAAATGAGAATCTTCATTTTATGGCAGTAAGGGTTGTTTTTTAATATGTTCCCATCAGTCAATCAATCAATCAATACAAATTTATTAATAGTTACTTGTACAGTAATGCGCCTGACTGGATCCCGGCCCGGAGCGACCCACGCAACCACGGCATGCAGCGTCGTGGTGAATGCGTGGGCGGGTGGAGCGGGTTCGGTTTGGCTTAAACAATAATTGAGGTAGAGTGGTTAGCGCTCCTGTTTCACGATTAAAACTTAAAGCTAACAATTTATTTTAACAATATCAAGAAGTGATTTGAAATATTAAGGCTAATTTTAAAAGTAAAAACAAACTTAAAATTAGGCACATAGTGTTTTGGGTCGAGGCACTCGCGCACTGCGCACTTTTTCAGTTCTGGTTGCTGGTACGGGGAAAACTCAACGAAAAAACCCGTTCCAACTAATAACGTCTTCGTCCGATGGTTAGACTGCCTCCGGAAAGGTAGGGTGGAAGGAAAGTTGTGATTTAAAATGTTTGGATTTTCAAGAGGTTATTGGTCGAGAGGGGATTTTGAAAAGGGAGACAAGAAAGGACAAAAATTAACAGAAATAACAAAGAGGAGACGAATAGAGGGAATTGAAAGGGGTTTGAGAGTAAAAGGTGGTGAAAAGTAAAAGGTGGTGAAAGGGAAATTGTGGTATAGGAAAGTTTTGGCTTAATATGTTCCCGAGATTTTTCACCAAAACGGGTGACGGATTCGTTTTCAGCACCCCAAAAATTAGTGAAAATAAATGGCTTCCACACTTTACCACGGATGGCCCTTTTTTTAACATTGTTCTTTATCGACATTTAAGCGAACTCTTATATTTACAACCGAAGATCATTTTGTGCCGAAAAAGAATTTTATAGTGGCTCGTATTTCACTGGCTCTGGTGCCACTAAGAAAAGTAGGAGGAGCACGTTTAAAATCTGCCGAGAAAGGAAATGTCACTCCGCTTATTGGTTTTTCGATGTCCCTGAGATCTCTCAGAGTACTGTGACGGATTTCTACCCACATATATGAAACATACGGCATTCATGTCAAAAACAATTTTAAACTATTTTAAAAACAGAGTTCAAAAATTAAAAGAAATTATAATTTATATAACACATGACAGTATACACGCTCGTGGCGGTCACCATGCGTAGTGGATAGGATCCAATTTCAATATTCTATCATGACATTTTTTTACATAATTTGACAAGAATTTTATTTAAAAAAGTTATCATATTTCTAAGAAACGGTCTACAAACATACATAGATGTAGATACATAGAAGTTTTTTATTCGATATACAGTATGTTCACAGTTAGAGTGAATAAGGTGGAAACTTTTTTATTTCTCATTTTTCGCGGAAAATTTATTCTTCATAAAAAGTTTTGCTTTTGTTAAAAATATGATTGTCATGGAGTAAGTCAACATGTCAGAAAATTTAGAAAAACTGAAAATGAAAGAGTTACGATATGAAAAACTGACACTAAGAAAAGTTGTTTCGAATTAAAATTTATGTCAGAATTCCAGTTTGTGGATATCTGCCTAATCCGACTTTTTTTAAAAAATCTCCATAAGTATCATACGGTGAAACTTACGGTAAAACTTATGGTAAAATAAAAATTATTGTCTTTTTACACTCGTGCTCAAAAATGCGTGGAGCAGGGTTGAGACGTGTTTTTTTTTAAATTTGTTCTACACTCAGAGAAATTTGGCATTTTAAAAAGCACAAGAAATCACTTGAATATAAATATATTGATGTACTGAATTCAAGTCGTCAAAACTCAACATATGAAGTTTGTATATTTTTACTTTTATATTGATTATTGAACAAATTATTGCTATAGACCCTTCAAAATATAGGGAATTCCCTTTCCTTTAATATTTAAAATGACTGTTTTACTTGCCTGAGTATATTAATAACTCATCCATATAAATAAAAGTTGAACATTTACGTTTTAAAGAAACTCATTAGTTTTGTGTATACGATGATAGTTAATATTTTTAAAGAACAGCACAGTTGAACAGTGCACAAAAGTGCCTAATGATGAATTTCATTAGGCACTTTTGTTTTGAAAACGCTTCACAAAACCATATGTTGTCTTTTTGAATTAACTATAAACACCAATGAGGAAAAAATATATTTGATTTATTTTCAAACATTAGTGATTTTTTTAATTTTACAATGTTTTTTCTTTGAGTGTAGATTTCCTATTTTTTTTTTATTCTGTTTTATTCTGTTAAAAATAAAAGTAGTTTGATATAATTGCGAGTATAATTAGCTGTCTCATTTAATTATTTTTATAAGAAAAAAATAATTTTTATTTTACCGAAAGTATAAATTTTTAAGAAAAAAATCGAATCAGGCAGATTTATTCACAAATTGGAATTCTGATATAAATTTTAATTTTAAACAACTTTTCTTAGTGACAGTTTTTCATATTATTAAAATTGAACGTAGTTTACACTTACATAATATTCAGATTTTTTAATCTTTTGAACAGTCTGTACGTGACATACTCTGACTTACCCCATGATAATCATATTTTTAACGAAAGCAAAGCTTCTTATGAAAAATAAATTTTCCGCGTAAAATGAGAAATAACTCTAACTGTGGACATACTGTATTATGGAACCAATTTTTGCCCAAAATTTGTTTCCACAATATTTTTTAAAAAATTTGCCCAATTATAATAAACTTATTGGATTAAAACAAATAGGTTTTATGTTCGATTGTACGCACAGACTTGATTTATAACTTTGTTTAGCGGCCATAAAGTGCTACTTTATCGTACTAATCTATAATGATAAAGTAAATTGGACTCATCTGTCAATAACAAATATTTGTTTAAAAAGTGCCAAGCAATGCCAAATTTGTATTTCAGAGAATGAAATTAAATTTATCTGGAATATTTTATTTAAACTCATATTTATTTTCGTATACGGATCTGGACTTACTTGGTAAAAGTGATTCTTTTGCATTCGCGGTAATTTCATTCATATGTTTTTCATTTTCTTTGGATAACTCCATTTTACCAAACTCATAACTTTTTTGCAAACACGAATTGTTTCTTTTACTAACGTACATGAGGGATACAAACCAGACTGCAACCAACAGCTATTCTCCGGACTAATGCCCCGCTGAGCACTGGATTACGAATTACAAGCCTAGCCGCGTTAAGTGCAAAACTATGTATTGCCAAAAAAACGCTAAAGTTTCGATTGTTTGTTAGTAAAAAAGGTAGCTATTAGCAACAGTAAAAGCACACTTTGAGACCTATCAAATTTTCTTATAATAATATAATTTGACAAATTTTGTCATGTCATATAGACGTCAAATTTATATACTGTTTTTTTATGCAACTCTAATCCAGACGTTTTAGTTGTAAAAATGAGCTCTGTGCTAAATTCGTGCCCTACGAAAAAATCTTTTTTTATTGTGTTTGGTTGAACATCTTGAATAACACTTTGTAGTTACGCCACGATATACCTGGAGGATTTCGTGAAAACCGCGTTGGAAGGTCGCGGAAATCACGGATTCGCGATGAACTCAGTTTTTATGGCCCAAACGGGAACAACACCCATTATAAAAGTTATACATCTGTAAATTCTTTACCTTAAAGATCCTGTACATTTTTTTCGTACGCCTAACCGTTTTGGAGATACGACGCGGACTAAGTGAAAAATGCATTGTTTCTCCAACATCTTCAGCAGCTCAACTGCATTTGTGTAGGGTGCATTATCAAGTTCAAATCTGGTTGGGAAAAGACATTGATCCTGAGCAGTAGGGCTGGATTAGGAAGAATGATATTTTGCAGCCAGTACCAACGCAGTTACCACCAACACCAGACATATTGTTTAATTCAATTTTTCGCATCTGTACGAAGGGTGTGCAGGAAAATGTAGCTGTAGGACTGAATTGTTCAACAGCTTGTGGCCATTGACATGGTCACTCCTGTTTAAATACCGCACCTATAATTGCTATGAATGACGAAATGGATGACTCAGAATCTTATCAGAATGAAAATAATGACAACGATTTGTCATTGGACGATAACGTATCAAATACCGATGGAATCGGATATATTGACGGATTGACTAATTTAAGATCCGGCATGGATTAGGTCTCCTGGAGGATGTAAAAAAAAGCGCGCCGACCATTCTAACTCTAAGGTCGGAAATGAATGCATTTTTTGGCTTATTCACTGTAAATAAATATAAATAGAATGTATATGACATTATGATAGAGAATAAAGATCACCGAACTCTATAACAGCAATACTTAATTTTCATTCTGAGACATATAAAACAAGATAATTGCGAAATATATGGTGCGAAAGAGGTTTGGAGGAACTAAATGCATTTTTCACTTAGTCCGCGTCGTATCTCCAAAACCGTTAGGAGCGCGAAAAAAATGTATAGGTTGTTCTATACATTTTTTTGCACTTGAGGTAGAGAATTTACGGATGTACAATTTTTATAATAGGTGTTGTTCCCGTTTGGGCCATAAAAACTGAGTTAATCGCAAATTCGCGGTTTCCACGATCTTACGACGCGGTTTTCACGAACTCCTCCAGGTGTATCGTGGCGTAACTACCAAGTGTTATTCAAGACGTCCAAATAAACACAATAAAAAAAAAATTCGTAGGGCACGAATTTGGCAGCAAAAGTCTAAAACGCCTGGAGTACTCGTACATAATCGAACTTTATTTGTCTCACCTTTTTTATTAACTCCGCTCGAAATCTCACACGACCATAATAGACAGGGATCCAGTAATCTAAATTCCGCTTATTTCTTCATTGCTATGCATCTTTTGGACATACTTTTAAAATTAGGTCTATGTTATGTAAAATTTTCTACCGAATCCATTTCCGGAGGACGATTTGCGATACAAGCTTGCGTTCATCCCCTATATTAATTTTTCACCCTTTTTCGGCGATACACGATATTTAACATTTTTCAGATATATCTCGTTTTATCTCAGAAACTATAAAATCTACAAGGATCAAATTTTAGACGGAGATTAAATAATGTATGGCGATTACGATAGCTGTACTAAAATGATATTTTGATTATTGATCTTCTAAGAAGAAAATAAAAATTGCGGGGATGCTGAAATATTGTAGGGAAAATTCTAGCATCGAAGTATTTTTTCTATGTGTAGAAATATTATATCAGTTATGTGAGCAGTATTGTAGTAGAAACATCAAATTTAATTTTAGTGAAAAAATTTTTACAATCGGATCAGTCTGGCGGAATATATAAATTATTTAGTATCGGGAGCGATACCCTGCGCATTGATCGCACATGCATAAAGTGTTGTAAACTGTGGTAGAACGCGCCCTTCGCATCATTCGACATCTCAAGGAATTATTTGAATACGATTGAAATAGCAAATAGAAACATGTGTATACAAAAATGCTCGTTTGTAAATTTAATGTAAGGAAAGAATTGTCACATTGGGATAAGTTTGTCTGTGTACAAAAATAAAATTAGTTTTGAATCAAGAATATTTCGTCTCATGATATAAGCGCCAATTAACAAACTCTTCATATAAACATATATTTTAGTGGCAAGTTGTAAAAAATTGTTATAAATAAAATGATTTATTACCATTACTTTCTTGACAAAATTATTAAAAAAGAAACGATATACAATTTCATAATGAATACCTAATAAATAAAGAATTGTAAAAAATTTGTTTTGCTGAATACCTAAACAATATTTTTTTTGATGATTAACAAAAATGTAAAGTAAATTAATCAATAATTTTAAATACAATTATTTATTCTGTATGGGGAATATATTTATTTGCGTATATATCAAATAGTTAAAAGTTAATTCAACTCATTATTTAATGTCGTACAGAAAGAAGCTATCTATCTAAATAGATTAAAAATATTTTATTCAATAAATACTCTAGTCAGATTTACAATTTCCCATGCATATGCAGCTTATTATGCAATTAACTCCTAGGTTTTTTACAACAACACCTAATACTGCAGCTATTATTTTTACACTTGCAGGTTGTCACATCCATTTGTTCTGGTTTCGGATGTTTTGTGACCATGATGGGAATGAAAATGTGCTCTTTTTTCCAACCATATTCATGAATATTCAGTAATTCAGGGGACGGATTACTAGCATTTTTCCATAAAAATATTGTGTAGGCACTTCGTTTTGCATGCTGAATGAAGTAGGTGGCAACGTCCTCAAATTCATTTTGCATTTTTTTAAATAAATGTGCTCGTAAATGATCTAAACTATCTTTAAAATTGGGACGACCATACAAGCATTTGAAAATGTAAGAAGCTGCTGCCGTAAATTGAAAGACATCCGCTTTCTGAGGGTATTGCGCTAAAGGAACCATTTCATTGGCGTTAATGTTTCGCAAGAGAGTAAGTACTGTTTTTTGCCCTTCTTGAACGGATAACTTGTACTATCACAACCGCTGAGTACATAAGCTGCTAAAAGCTGACTTGCAACATACGACAATGACTTTGCAGCATGTATTGATAATAAATACAAGTTATCCGTTCAAGAAGGGCAAAAAACGGTACTTGCGAAACATTAACATCAATTAAATGGTTTAAATGGACGTTGCCACCTACTGAGGATGCCTTCATTCCGCTTGCAAAACGAAGTGCCTATACAATATTTTTATGGAAAAATGCTACTAATCCGTCCCCTCAGCATAACTGAATATTCATGAATATGGTTGGAAAAAAGAGCACAACATTTTCATTCTCATCATGATCTCAAAACACCCGAAACTGGAACAAATGGATGTGACAACCTGCAACTGTAAAAATAATAGTAGCAGTATTAGGTGTTGTTGTAAAAAACTAGGAGTTGATTGCATAATAAGCTGCATATGCATGGAAATTGTAAATCTGACTAGAGTATTTATTTAATAAAATATTTTTAATCTATTTTCATAGAGAGCTTCTTTCTGTACGACATTAAATAATGAATTAAATTTTAACTGTTTGGTATATACGCAAATAAATATATTCCCCATTACAGAATAAATAATTGTATTTAAAATTATTGATTAATTTACTTTACATTTTTGTTAATAGTCAAAAAAAATATTGTTTAGGTATTCAGCAAACCAAATTTTTTACAATTCTTTATTCATTATTCATTATGAAATTGTATATCGTTTCTTTTTTAATAATTTTGTCAAGAAAGTAATGGGTTTTAATAAATCATTTTATTTACAACAATTTTTTAGAACTTGCCACTAAAATATATGTTTATATGAAGAGTTTGTTAATTGGTGCTTATATATGAGAAGAAATATTCTTGATTCAAAACTAATTTTATCTTTGTACACAGACAAACTTATTCCAATGTGACAATTCTTTCCTTACATTAAATTTGCAAACGAGCATTTTTGTATACACACGTTATTATTTGCTATTTTAATCGTATTCAAATAATGCCTTGCGATGTCGAATGATGCGAAGGGCGCGTTCTACCACAGTTTACAACACTTTATGCATGTGCGATCAAAGCGCAGGGTATCGCTCCCGATACTAAATAATTTATATCTTCCGCCAGACTGATCCGATTGTAAAAATGTTTTCACTAAAATTAAATTTAATGTTTCTACTACAATACTGCTCACATAACTTATATAATATTTCTACACATAGAAAAAATACCTCGATGCTACAATTTTCCCTACAATATTTGAGCATTCCCGCAGTTTTTATTTTTTTCTTAGAAGACCAATAGTCAAAATATCATTTTAGTACAGCTACCGTAATCGTCTTACATTATTTAATCTCCGCCTAAAATTTGATCTTTGTGGATTTTATAGTTTCTGAGATAACACGAGATATATCTAAAAAATGTTAAATATCGTGTAAAAATTAATATAGGGGATGAACGCAAGCTTGTATCGCAAATCGCCCTCCGGAAATGGATTCGGCAGAACATTTTACATAAGACAGACCTAGTTTTAAAAGTATGTCCAACAGATTCATAGGACTGAAAGTAAATTGTCTCTGGATCCCAGTCTATAAACAAAAGACTCTTCCAATAAAGTTCTCTATTATGTACTCATTATATAAATAGCTATAATGACATGATTTGTTCAGGAATATACATTAATATGTTTATTAACCTGCCGTAATTGACTAGACATAATTTTTTTATCTAAATAGCAAATGTAATTATGTATACTCTTACTAGGTGTATTTAGCAATTTGTTTATGTTAACTAACCGTATAGGGTGGGCTGAAAAAACACTTTTTTTATTTTTCTATCGCTATACTCCGAAAAAGTTGCCTATCGCCTAACAAGGAAAAAAAATAATTCAATTAAAAAAATATCTGCTATTTTCCGTCAATTTTCTATAAGTTTAAACTCACTACTATTGAAACGCTATAGGTCGTAATGTGAAGTTTGGGGCAAGAGGAATACGAAAAGAAATTAAAACCTGTAATTTCAAAATATTTATTGTTCGCGTAAAAAGCTCAGAAAACACAATTTTTAGTAAAAATGGCAATATTTTGTAATTTCTGCTAATTTTATTTTTTCATTTTTAATAAACAAACGGTGAATATGTTTGTTGTTTCTAATTGTGTTATTCAAAAGACTGCACTTTAAAGTCAGATATTTTGGAAAATTCTGGCATAATAGATCTTGATAAGAGGGTCGTCCTAATGAGGCTGTTGTTTACGTCAGCGCCACACACTTTTTTACATGTTTCGGTCACAAATTTGACGCACTGTTCTACAGCTTGGGTGTGACAAGGGAAGCTTTGGAGATCCGGTTACAGCGGTGTGCCAGTCTGTATTAGATTTACAGAAAATTGCTGAGCAAGGATCAATTATACCTACCCTATAATTCTGCTGCTATAAAGTCAGGTACAATTTTAGAAAATTTAGCAGCTTGTGATCCTTTCATCATACTGAAGATGGCTGACGACAGCAAGCAGAGTGTTCAGACCATACATGAGATTAGAGAAACCTACTGACTAAATTAGGCAGTTGATACATTTTATTTTGAAATGTTATATGCTACTCTGATCCAAAATTAAAATCGGCAAAAATTTCACAGATGGTCCAAATATAGTTTTTGAAGTCATCAGAACATGATGGTACTTAACTCAAAATATATTGTCATCAACCCGGTAATTGAGCGAAACGCTTTCTTTGCTCATCCCGAAAATTTGATCCCTGCAATGATTGTGGAAGAAAGAAGACATATCAGGGAAATATGGCTGCGCCGAGAGTTGAAAGCTCGATCACTTTCCAAGGGAAAAACTATTTGAAACTTCACCACGTCAAATCTCAACTTTGAAGGAACAGACTATGTCAACATGATTTGGTAGGATAGTTGCACTATCTCTCATCCTCCACTATTAACGAACATCACGGATGAGGACATCAGAAATCTAATACAGGCCTATGCGTCCGGACTATAGTCAATATACGAATATTACAAACAATTCACTATCTAAACTGAACAATTATTTGCAAATCTAATGACGGTCCCTAAATGCTGCAATTAATTTAAATTCGGAGTGCTGGTACGGGAGGAGAATAGAATTCTGTTCGCCTTAGCACGGCTCCGAGGAAAGTACCAACATGGATGGGAACCTCAGCAACAACTAGTTGCAACTTGCATCCATATTGATGCTTTCCTCGGAGTATTACATGGCTTATGTTTTCTATACTGAACTGGCCACGCAAACATAATCGGCGATGTGTAAGTAGTGCTCTCGGTATGTTTAATGTTAAAACTGCCTGTGTTTACCTTTCAAATGGGTAGATTCTATAGTTTAATGTGGGCGAGTAACGAAGCCGGTCAAACATAAGTGGCGAAAATAGCTTCGTTACAGTCATATCATAGAATTAGTCATCGAATTCTAAACAACTGCTAAAATGTCCATCTGAATATATAGAAAATAAGTTACTGTTATCTAGGAGAAGAGCTTTTCCTAAAAATCGATTATTAGATATAGAAGTTACGAAGACACACTCTGTGTTTCGCAAACATCTACGATATCAGGGTATGTCTGAATTACTTGATGTTTGCTTTCTTCAAGTCGGACCAAGAGTTTTATATTGTCAAGGTAGAGTAATGAATACCCGGTTATACCGGAATGTCATTCTAAATAAGAAAGTCCAACTATATGCAGAGTCCAAATTTCACATTCTGAGACTCTAATACACGTACTCTCGGCACGTCATGCAGAGTCATCGTATATCACCACTACCACCAGGTACAACAGAGCTCTTGAGGTGTTACCAATGTTTCAATAAAATCTAGTCAAGCATAGAGAACAGCAAGTGGAAGATATACTGGTATTACTTACTGCTTCCCAACATTCCGACAGCTAGATGCCACCGTGCTTCTGGATTTAATTGGAAAAAGAATATACATTATTAAGATAGGAATGTTACAATGAGAGAAATTCAGAAACATGATAAATACAGGAACATATTCGAATTTAATAAAATGTACCCAGGTACATTGTAATTGAATTAGTTGTCTTGATAATTGGTGAACCTGGAGGCATCAAACCATTATTTTTTAAAAAATTGAACATCACTCCTGTCTGTAAATCGGTCTCCACACCGCTGACGGCAAACATTTAAAAGGGAGCTCCGTTGGTTTAGCTTCGTATTGTGAGATTTCACGGTACTGCGTTTTAGGACGGTGAATACCGCGCTAAGTCACTGTCTCATATCACCATTGCTTGGGATGAGCTGGTTATCTTAGTGATGATTGATTGACGAGACGAAGAGATAATAATAATGGCAATAAATGTCTTTGCTTCATTTACAAAAAAGTGTACAAGGCAATACGTTGTGTTCCATATCGTTATGTTCGAAAATACAAAAGCGGTAGATCGATTATTATTGGTTTTTAAGTAATAGGCATATTGAATTTGTGAATAGTAAAAAAAAAAACTTCTGTCAAATCTGTCAGCCGTGGAAATAAATAATAAAAAAAGAAATCAAAATTTTCCTCCAAAATTTTGTTTTCCTTATTTCTTCCCACGCATGACCACGATATATATTTTTTTTATTTATTGCTCACGAATTTTATAGGCCTGCATGCAACTTCAAAGCAAATGAAAGTCGATCTAACCACTATTGTATTTTTAAGTCTCATAAATTTTACGCGCCCAAGATTTGAACATAACACCTTGTGTAAGCGGTTATTTTTACAGAAAAAGATGTTATGATACTATAATTATGAAACTATAATTATTATAATTAAGAGCTGGTTAAAATAGAAGACTTAAGAAGAGATTATTTAGAGAACAAAAAAAATGTTAGAGTGAAAGGACAAAGAAGTAAGGAAGGAGTATTCACTCGCACTTGCGACGATCTGCTGCTCATCAGATATAAGTGAATTGGTTTCGTGATGTAGGTACCTCAGAAGCAGTGTTGTCAAACGAGGAATAGTATTCGTGAGGTTGTGATGAAAAATATCGTGAGATTTCGAAATAATGCGTTTGATTCAGTAAAGTAGGTACAAATTCTGTCATTAAAATGAAAACTATGTATTTAATAAGATAATGTATAAAAAATATTGCAAGTAAAAAGGAAAGAAAAAGAAAAGAAATTAAATTAATAGTCATTTAAATTGAACCGTGATTAAGTAGTTAGATTTGATTCAGAACTGTGGATGACTTTATCTTTATAGCAGTAAGCAGAATTAACTTTCTTTAGCAGATCTGGAGTAACTTTGAAATGCTGGCATTTACCACTGCTTGAAACCAAACTTTTAGTAATATGTTTATAGAGATGGGCACTAGTTCAAGTAAAAGTAGTATAAACTATACTTCAATTACTTTTTATTATTACTAGAAGTATTTTACTTCAAATACCCGAAGAAATGAGTAATTGGTACTTGATACTTGCAGATATTTTAGAATAGTACTTACACTCAAAGAAAATGATAGGTGAACTCAACCAAAAAAGAGCATATGAAATCGCGCCTATCTAGTTTCATAGTTAAATCAATCAGAAAAGAATAGTCATACAACTTTATTTATTTTCGTAAACAAATAGTAGTTTAATAATCATATCTTCTTGTAAAACAACAAATTAAATAGTACAATCACTGTTGCCAACTCTGTTAGACGAGAAAACTGTAGATAAGCCAAAAAAAAACTGTAGAAAACTGGGAATTTATTTTAGTGAAACTGTCAATCTACTGTTTTTTTTTTATTATACAACGTGATCTACCAAGAAATGCGGAAAATAAAATGGTGTGCTAGTCTTCAATGTGGGAAAGCCCCTGCAAAATTTTAGAGGATTCTGAGGTAATTTAGTATATTAAATTATTAGTCAATTTGCGAAGGTACACTACTGATGTTGAGTAAGTCCTGACCTAATTCTGAAGACTGAAGAACTTAGTGGCGAAATAACGTATTCGAGTTGTTTGCATTTCCTTAATTGGCATAAAAAGTGAGCCGGCCGGCGAGATCAAAAAAAGAGTTCTACACACGATCTAGCGGCAGGTAGTCAACATTGTTGGTACGCTTTGAAGATAATTGGAATTCCAGCGGACCAATTCACTTTTACGAATGAGTTCAAAGCATGCCGACAAGGCTGGCTCCGTGCCACTGGATCGTGTGTAGACCCCTTGTTTTTTGTTCACCTAGACAGCCGCGTTTTTTGCTTCCGGTCATGTCATTGACCGGTTTAACTAAATATCTCGTACATCTGCTTTTCATTTCAGCATAAGATCAACGTCTTCGATTTATTTCGATTTATTTCGGTATTTTTGTAGTGTGATTTGATTAAAACCAAAAGTCACTTCTATCTTATTATCGAGCTTTGCTGTCAGTAGTGTCAATCCCAAGTCTGATAAAGTGATATGGTTGTATCGCGTTACATTAGATTAGTTGAAGTCATTGGCGGCGCATTCCTACAAAAAAAATAAGGTAATTTTTTTGGTCATTTTCTAAAAAATTTTTCATTTTTTTACTCCTTTCTGTGGGGACAACCTACTGTTAAATTTTCCGCATGCCCTGGTAGATCACGTTGTATATTAAATCACATAGTACAGTAACTACACAGAGGCGAAAGCTTTGGCGGCACCTTTTAGTTTTGATGGCTCGATTTCTGTGACCTTGTGTACCAATTGCATCTAGACTGAGAGAAATGTGTTGTTAATTTATTTCTATGTCCTGTATACCACATTTTCTATCACAATCACAAGCAGAACAATGAAAGTAGTTTGTACCTTTCCCACTCTTTTTTAACCATCCACTGAATCTTTCGTCATTTAGGCACGAATCAATAAATTTTTGTTCATATTTCGTATATTTTTTATTTTTTAGATGTACTATGACTAGTAGACGATATATTATCGGAATTAGAATCACTGCTCATAATGAACAATATTTTATAAGAACTAAACGATAAAAAATATTCGAATTAAAACAGTATATCGCTCTGGGTTTCACTAGTCATAAACAACGAGTTCGAACAAGACTGCGTAATTATCGAAAGGGTTTCCAAACTAGAGTGTGAATTTTACAAGCAGATAGCGCTAGCGGTATCTAGCGACTATTACGAAACCTACTTAGAAATCGTCAGGGATGTATCTAAAATTATTCCAATGGGTGCGGCATTTTTCCTTTTTGGTGGACTTTAAAAAATTCAGGTAATACCTTAATAAAATACTAGATCCATATGCAAAAAAACTGTAGATTTAGCAGGTCGGACTAAAAACTGGGAAGGAAACCAAAAAACGGTAGATCTACTGAAAAAACAGTAGAGTTGGCAACGATGAGTACAATGACATTTTTTTATGTTCACTAACCATTTTCAATTTGGTCTACAATTAAATAGTACAACGACTTTGTTTTTTGTTCACCAACTAATTTTTAGGTTGATCTACACTTTATTGTATGATGAAGTTTTTTTTTTGGTTAGCCAAAATCTCAGTATTGAGACATCAGACCACCCAAACCAAAGATTAGAGATGGTTTATAAGATCCATCCAAATATATCGATGATCCCTGAGAGAGTTTGAACATTGCAATCATGTTATTAATTTTCTATAAATTCTTAAGAATATAAGATAATGCATTATTGATTATTGTCAGTGATTTGTATGTGGCGTCATCTAGGAATAATTTCTGTAATAGACTACGTGGTAAGCAAGCAAATTTTATGGTAATTCCCTTTTAGAACTTCTAGAAGACAACAATAATATTGGTTTGTCTACAAAGTACAATAATACAACCGAACTAATACTGGGTTAGAATTACAATTCGATAATACTTAAAAATAAAGTCTACTATTTATCTAGTTTCATTTGACGAAATTCAACAAATTATTAGTAAGATGAATAAATTATAGTCTTATGCACCTATTTTTTAAGTTAATGTTTATTTTGTTGTGTGACAATCACCTTTTGTTTAAAAATACTATTAAATATACTTCAATTTAACAAAATGAACAATATATATACTATTTTTTTGATTGATTTAACCCATACTATTTGCAAACAAATGCGCTGATGCGACGTCTTAATTCATCAAAGTGGATGGCAGAACGATGTTATGTTTATGTAAACAGAACTGCGGGTTAACTCTACAATAATATTGGTTTATCTGTCAACTATAATAGTAGAGCAAACTGCTACTGGATTTACAATTACAATTCGACAATAGTTAAAAATAAAATATACTACTGTCTAGTTTAATTTGACAGAATTCAACAAAATAATAGTCAGACGAAAAAAATAATAGTCTTATTCATCTATTTTTTAAGTTAATGTTTGCTTTGTTGTACGACAACTTTTTATTAATTAAAATAACAATCACCTTTTGTTTAAAAAAAATCGGCAGCTACTGGAAGCGGCTGGAACCTCCCCACCCGGTGAATCTTTGAAGCCGAAAAGAGCACTAAACAATATGAACGATCTCATTTAATTATATTTATTAAGTTGAAATATTTTTTTCGTATTAAATCAGAAAAAAAGTCTTGCGTTCGGTGGGATTTTGACCTAAGAACTTGAGTGTTAAATTTATAGTCTGCACAACATTAATATTTTATTTAATGTTTTTAATACAAATCGGATCGTAGCCCGGGGCCAGCCAGACAACCACGGTGAACACCGCCGTGGCGAGTGTGAGGCTGGACGGGGTAGGTCCGGTTTGGCTTGGAGAAAAATAGAAAAGTAGCTCCTGTCTTCTGTAGGCAGGCTTAAAGACTAGGTTAAAATTATAATGTGTCCACATGGACCTAAAATTAATATAAAAATAAACACAATTCTATAAAAACGTTCGTAGGCAAGAGCACTTAATAATTTTGATTATTGATACGGGAAACAACTAAACGAAAAAAACCTGTTAGTTAGTAATGGGATGGATGGCAGGGATGGCCATCTTTGGAAAAAACCATATAACTCTTGGTGGACAGTTTCCCTGCCAGATGTAGCCAGGGTAGTGTTCATGGTGGCTCGTTTAAGTTTAAGTTGGTATATTTTGTTTTATCTTTTGGCCTCGACCAATTTTTCACTAAATCGGTCGGAGAAGTGATAGCTGTCAAATTTTTGGTTCCAGTGTTTCTCTGGGGAATTTGGTTTTTGAAAAATGTTTAGGTTGGTACCGATGTCTTAAATTGTTTTTAGGTTATGTAGTACTATTTTTAGGTTATGTTACCGGAAGAATTTCCGGCGGGATGCCGCAAGTAGCGGAAATAGTTTTTAAAATATAATGTCACTGTCACTTTTAAAGTTTTATTTGGAAAAAACTCACCGAAAGCGTTCCGGTGGGGTTGCTTACACTTGTAGGGCTTGTAAGCGGTTCAGGATGGCCTCTCACACCATCCGTGGGCTTTATAAACGTCGAAAAAACTTGTAATCTCTCGATGCACTTGACACGTCAAAAATACTCAGCATACAGTCTTTAACACACTAGCAGAGAACTTATACCACAAATGGACCCGTAGTATTTTTTGGGAATTTTCCTTTGAGTCCATTTAATAAAATTTGACATTTTTCTGAAAATTTATATTTTTCCGAAAATTTGACATTTTTCTGAAGTGACATTTTTAGGAAAATTTGACATTTTCCCGAAAATTTGACATTTTCCCGAAAATTTGACATTTTCCTGAATTTTTGACATTTTTCTAAAAAGTGACATTTCTCTGAAAATTTGACATTTTTTCGAAAATTTGACATTTTTCTGAACTGACATTACTCCGAAAATTTGACAATTTTCAAACATTTGGTATTTTTCTGAAAGATGACATTTCTTCGAAAATTTGACGTTTTTTCGAAAATTTGACATTTTTCTGAAAAGTGACATTTTTCTGAAAATTTGACATTTTTCTGAAAGGTGACATTTTTCTGAAAGGTGACATTTCTTCGAAAATTTGACGTTTTTTCGAAAATTTGACATTTTCCTGAATTTTTGACATTTTTCTGAAAAGTGACATTTCTCTGAAAATTTGACATTTTTTAGAAAAATTGACATTTTTCTAAAGTGGCGTTACTCCGAAAATTTGACAATTTTCAAACATTTGGCATTTTTCTGAAAGGTGACATTTCTTCGAAAATTTGATGTTTTTTCGAAAATTTGACATTTTTCTGAAAAGTGACATTTTTCTGAAAATTTGACATATTTCTGAAAAGTGACATTTCTCTGAAAATTTAACATTTTTTCGAAAATTTGACATTTTTCTGAAAAGTGACATTTCTCCGAAAATTTGACGTTTTCCTGAAAATTTGACATTTTCTTAAAAATCTGACATTTTTCTGAAAAGTGACATTTCTCCGAAAATTTGATATATCTTGGAAATTAAAAAAAAAAAAAAAATTCGTGAAGTCTTGTAGAAATATTTTTTTGATATCATCATCAGTTCGCCTGTTATAAGAATTTTATGCTTTGACGACGTCATCAGAACGTAGGTGTATTTTTAATTCACTCATATTCCATCCATCTACAATATTTCCACCTACGTTTCAAACTTTAATTGGATGTTTCCAGTTAAGTCGATATCTGCACCAGTTTCTAAGAATTTTTCTTATTTGTGACGTCATGTGACGTAGGTGTATTATTAATTCACTCGTAATCCGTCCGTCTACAATATTTATACCTACGTTTCAAATTTCAGTTCGATATCTTCAACCGTTCCCGAGTTATCAGCCGAAATCACTGAACACCTCTGTCATTATTAGAATATCACCCTGTACATTGCACTGCTTTGAGGACAAAACAAGTGAAATTTTTGTTTTTTAATTTTTTTCACGGAAACCAAATCGAAAAAGTGCAAGTGTGATATATCGTTGAAATCGGAATTTTTACTGCTTTTCAATTGTTCAGTTACAAATTGTAAGTAATCATAAAATAAACAACTTGTTGTGCCAAAACGGCACTAAACGTAATCCGATCTCAACCAAAACCTTTTCAGATCTTCTGGAGCACTAAAGAAACCCTCATGCAAAGTTTCATCCAAATCCGTTTAGTAGCTTCGTCGCTATCGTGCTAACATACATACACACACACACACACACACACACACATACACACACACAGACATTTTTCAAAAACAACTTTTTTGGGTTCCTGGGACCTCAAAACGTAAAGATTTGATGTTATCTCAATTTTCGATTTTGGACTAATTGTAGTAACCTCCCACAATTTTATTGTGGGGAGGTTAATACCATCAATATAATTTACTTTAACAAAATTAACGCTATTGTTAGTTAACCATTTTTTTTTTGTTGAATTTACCCATACTATTTCTTTGAGTGTAGTACTTAGTACTTGTTAAACGAAATTACAGTACTTAAAGTACTTTACAATTTACTTCAAGTACCTTATGTACTGCAAGTAAGTTACAATCCAGTTGAAACCTGCAGACTGGTAAGAGCAGTTATTCGTTAGTGCTAAAAAGAGCATTTACCTTTAGTTTGTATTAGACTACGAATTATTATTACAATTAATTATTTTTTATTTATTTGCTTTTATCATGATTAGAGAATATTATTTAGGTATTATGCAAATCACAACTTACACACTTTTTATTTATTATGAAAATACCTTTATTAGCATGCCCAGATTAGGGCAACAATATACAGAAAGTAGGTATTTTCATAATAAATAAAAAGTGTGTAAGTTGTGATTTGCATAATACCTAAATAATATTCTCTAACTACGAATTATTATTCCAAAATGGATACAAAAATGACACATTTAGCGGGTAATGACCGAGAAATTATCCTCTTTAACATAACTAATATTTGAATGTTTCGAGGTTTTAGGGGTGGTTTTGGGGGGTTACATTGAGAAAAAAATATTGGCACTCACAGAGACTATTCATTGGTACAGACACTAAAAGTTTGAGAAGGTGCCAACATTTTTTTTTTAAAACTCCAGTTTTGGCCAAAAGTCCAAGCAGAAAATGTTGGCATACGATGTTCCAGCAATGAGCATTGACAACGAAAATTTTCCGCTTGGTCAGAAAATGTTATACTACGTTCCAATTTTGGCCATAATTGATGTCGCCAGTGTTGCCAATTGCACGGAGAAAAAATGTTTGCATATATCGAATGTTGATAGGCAAGATACCCCCCTCAACTAGCACCAAGCCCCAAAGTGTTAGACTCTGTTCCACAATTAAATATTTTCTGGGGTGGCAAGCGCCAAAACAAGCAGGGGGGGGGAGGTCTGACTCACATAAGATAAAATACTCAGAAAAATATTTGCTAAAACATAACAGCAATGCCAACATGTTATATCCCAGGCCCCATATATCGAGCCATCTCCTAGACTATAATATTCAAGAAATTTTGTCATCTTACTACCACGCAGATTTCCAAACACAAAAAAAACAAAACTCTCAAGGTATTCCCTCCAGGTCAAGATATAATAGGAACTGAACAAAATAAAAATTTTGAGAAACTGCAAAACAAATTTACCGCTTGTCATCTGAATATTCGCTCATTTAGTAATAAATTTATCGATTTAAACAACTTTATACTTGATAACACTTACTCTGTAGTGGCTATTAGTGAATCTTGGCTTAATGCTGATTTTCCAAATTCAATGTATCAAATTCCAAATTACACAATAGTAAGGGGTGATCGTGTCACCAGGGGGGGAGGACTTGTACTATACATTTTAAGCAGTATAAAATATAACATTATTGAGATTTCCTTAGAGGAACTATCACTTATGGAATTTAATTAATTTCTGTAAAGTTTCATTAGGTTTGGGAGTCATTTATCGTCCACCTGATATAAACTATGCTAGTTTGTCAATACTCTCAGACATATTTGTTAACTTTGCAGCATTAAATATTGAAAACTTTGTTATCTTAGGAAATATTAACATTAATTTAATGAATGATAGTATAATGACTAAATTCTTCAATAGATTGTTATTTTAATATGACTGTAAGCAAAACATTGAAACTTCTACACAAATTACCGATGAAACTGAAAAACTTATTGATGTGATAGTATCAAATTCTGATCTTAATATTACAAAACAAGTAACTGGCTTTAGTTTGGCCGATCACAATTTAATTGAATGTACATTAGAACTACTACATAGCACTCCGAATTCGTTAAAGAAACCAATACGATGTTTTAAGAAGTTTGATATTAAGAAATTTCAACATGATGGCAATTTAGTTGACTGGAGTCACGTGTATCTCATACCATATTTGAATGATAAAGTGGAATATTTCAATTCTTGTTTAATAAAACTGTTTGATACTCATGCTCCTATTAAATATATTACATGTAGTAGTAGAAGGCAATCTCAACCCTGGTTTAACGATACACTACGTGAATTAAGAAAACGAAAAAGGCAATCTTGGTTGAAGTACAGAAAGACTAGACTTACTGAAAACAGAAATCAGTACTGCCTTCTTCGAAATCACTATAACTACTCGTTAAAATTAGAAAAAAAAGTATTTCAACCAAACCTTACAGTTACATCGTTTTGACAGCAAACTGTTATGGTCTGATCTTAAAAAGTGGAATATACATGATAATAGCAAAAATAAATCTCTTTCCTTACCACCAAATTTGGGAAATGCAAATGATATTAATGGCTTCTTTCTTGATTCAATACCTAATTTATCTACCCAACCCAACTCTTTAAGCAGATTTTATTCTGAAGTGTTTTCTGAAAACCAATTTGAGTATGTTCCTGTTGAACCAGATTTTATCAAACTATTGATATTAAAACAAAAACCTTATACAATGGGTTACGATAAGATTTCTGCTAGAATGCTGCAGCTAGCTCTCACTTGGGTAGTCGAGCCACTTACTCATATTATTAATTATTCATTCGAAATCGGTAATGTACCTGATTTGTGGAAAACGTCAATTGTTAAACCAATTCCCAAAAAACCTAATTCCATCATTGAAAACTTTACCACCTAAACAGTCAGGGTACAGAAAAGGATTCAGTACAATAACCTCTCTATGTTCAATGACAGACGATTTCATCACGGCTATCGATAATCATAAACTTAATTCTTTAACACTTCTTGATATGACCAAGGCTTTTGATTCAATTGATTTAAACTGCTTTTTAGCAAAACTTCATTACTACGGTATTAGAGATAACTACTTACAATGGCTAAACAATTATTTATTTAATAGAAATCAATGTACTATTCTTCAAACTTCAGAAAAAATTGATATGTCAGATTCTCATTCTATTACTTCTGGCGTACCGCAAGGATCTGTTTTAGGCCCTTTGTTATTCTCTATCTTTATTTTTGATTTACAACATGTTCCTGAATACTGTAATATTTATATGTTTGCGGATGACATTTCGCTTAATAGTAGTTTCTCACCTGACAATGCACAAAATGCAGTTTATGAAATTAACTGTGATTTAGATGAAATAAAGCAATGGTCTTATGATAATACATTGCTGCTAAATCCAAACAAATGTCAACACATTCTAATTGGTTCTAACCAAAATATTAATAAAGTCACGGATTTTTCACTTATGATTAATAATGAGCACATACCAACTGTCGAGCATGTAAGAAACTTAGGAGTTACTTTTGATAGTCAGCTTAAATTTACCAAGCATGTTGTTCTAGTATGTCGTAAAGCATATTTAAGTCTAAAACTACTTTTCCCATTCAAAGAATATTTAGATGTTGAAACAAAAAAGATGCTAATTAATAATTTAATTATGTCACAAATGAACTATGGTGATATTGTATATGGCCCATGTTTGTCGGTTGAAAATAAAATGCGTATTCAAAGAATGCAAAATCATTGTATTTGATTTTTAACTGATATACCACGTTATGCTCATATTACACCTTACATCCGAGACTTGGGTCTACTCAAACAAAAAGAAGCTAGATTCGTACTACTCAAGCTTTCTTAACAAGATTTTACAAACAGGATTACCTGAATACTTATCTAGCAAAATTATAAGACGTGATCAGGTTCATGACAGACACTTATGAAACATTACTAACCGGGTCACGGTACCTTTATATCATAGTGCTATTTTTTCGGGGAGCTTTTCTTATATTTCATCTTATATCCTAAATAATTTTACCTACTGAATTCTACAACATCTCTGTTGCTTCACTGAAGTCCAAACTAAAGCAAGCTATATGTGATAATAGTTTAAATAATATTGACTTTACAAAATTTTAAGTAATATTTTATATATATATTTTAAAACAAGTTTCTATGTATTTGCTGTGTTTTATTTTATTATTCCTTATCGTATTTTATTGTACTACTGACTATATTTTTTAGGGTTAGGTTAAAATCATTTAAATGTGCCTAGTCCTTTTGTGTGTGTTTTTATTTTTTATTTTGTACATATGCACAATAAATGCTTTATTATTATTATTATTATTTTTTCTTTTTTTTAGCGAGCTAAAAACCAGTCACCCTTCTCTGTGGCTTCGACCCTCACAGAGGGGAGCTGGTAGTACCGGTAGCCACTCCCCACGCCCGTGGGGTAAGTGACTACTGGGTCCGGGAATCGTGTGCCCTGAGCAGACGTAATGAACCGAGAATGACGGCCTTCTGCATTCTGCCGAGTTTCGGCATGCCAGTATGATCTTAAGTTCCGAAAGCAGTGTGTGTCTCGTTCCACCGAGGGCTCCTATAATCAGTACCACTATCTTAACAGTATGGTCTGGATACAGTCTGCGGAGTTCGAAGAGCAAATCTCGATATTTTGTCCGTTTTTCCTCCTCCTTCAAGACAATGTTGTTCTCCGCGGGAGCCGAGAACTCCACGACGAACATTGTCTTGAGCTGATGGTCGAGGAGTATACGTCAGGCTTGTTGGCTTGTATTTGCCTGACGGTGGGAAAAGAGTAGTTCCAATAAATTAGGCACTTCTCATTTCCCACAACGGACTCAATATCCCCCGTAGCGTAAGGCAGCACTGGTGTTTCGTCTATCCCATACGAGTGCCTTAAATGGTAGTAAAGCACTCGCAATGCTCCGTCGTGCCTTTGGATATAGGCCGAGACTGCATATGTCGGGCAAGCCGACAGCAGGTGCATAAGAGTCTCTGGCGCCCTGCGGCAGGCCCTGCAGCTGACATCAGGGACCTCTATACCCTTGACACGACTACGATAGACGAGGGTGTTAAATACACCATCCTGGGAAGCCATTATGAATCCCTCGGTCTCAGACTTCAGCCCGGCTGACCTTAAGAAGGCAAAGGTCAGCCTTTCGGATAAGCCAAGGTTTTCTATATTTTTATAGAAAACTCCATGCATTGGCTTATCCGTGTGAAGCTGCAGAAAGTTGTTGTGTTCTGCAGCATTAATTTGGGCTTTTCGCCGAGCAGGTTCCAACTCGGTGACAGAGTCGCGATTTACCCGCTCGACGTGGAAGGAGAGACCAAGTTCATCGGCTGCTCTCTGTGCTGCCTTAAACAGAAAGGCTCCTACCCCTGCATTTTCATGGTCTCGGACCATGCAGAGGAGGGGATCCGAACTCCTGATGACCTTACAGGCTCCATCCAGAACCATCCTATTATGGAGACTCTCCAAACTCAAGAGTCCACGGCCTCCCCGATGTCGTGGGAGGTATAGCCGTGGAACAGACGATTTAGGATGCAAATTCCTATTGAGATGCATCTTCTTGCGGGTTCCTACGTCGAGTTGACGCAACTCTTCTTGAGTCCATTTCACTACTCCAAAGGAGTAGAGAAGGATCGGAACGGCAAGCATGTTGGTAGCAGACACCTTGTTCTTCCCCGACAGCTCTGAAGACCAGATCTGTCGGAGTCGGTGCTGATACTTGCCGCGGAGAGCGTTTTTCACTACACTCACTTCTTGGGTGTAGCGTTGCTCGACACCCAAGTAAGTGTACGACTCTCCGGCATCTAGATGATGTAAGATGCTTCCGTCCACGAGCTGCGCGTCCTCTCCGTAGTTCCCGCATCGTCCTCTCTTGAGATGGACCAGTGCACATTTGTCTAATCCGAACTCCATGCCGACAGCCTGCGTGTACTCCTGTACCACCCTGAGGGACTGGTGTAGGTCCCTCTCTCCGGAGGCATAAAGTTTAAGGTCATCCATATAAAACAGATGGGTGACCTTATGCCTCCTATCGCCAGGGGTAACGCAGTTGTATCCACGGGTTTTTCGGAGCGAAACGGATAATGGCAGTAATGAGATGCAAAATAGAAGGGGGCTGAGGGAGTCTCCCTGAAATACTCCCCTTCTGAATGTTACCGACTCCGTCTGGACTCTATCATTACCCGATGTAATGGTAAAGCGAGTCCTCCAGAGCGGCATCAGTTCTTCGATGCATCTCACTACGGGACCAGGTACCGCAAGACATCGGAGCAAGTGTACAATAGGCTCGTGCGATGTCATGTCAAATGCCTTGCGGTAGTCGATCCAGGCCATGGAGAGGTTACGCTTATACTGAATGGAGTCCTGCGTGACACACCTGTATATCAGCAGGTTCTCCTTACAGCCAGCGACACCTCTCTTTGACCCTCGTTGCTCATATATCCGCTCGTAAACCAGTTCAACTGCGTGGAGCACTCGCATGTACAAGATGCGCGTAAACACCTTGTAACATGCGTTTAAACAGGTTATCGGCCGGTAGTTCTTTGGGTTAGACAAATCTCCGTTCTTCGGGATCAGCACTGTCCGCCCCTCGACAACCCAAGAAGGAATTTGCTGCTCCCCATTTAGCCATGAATTGAAAATTCTGGCTAAATGGTGGTGGGTACTGGATAATTTTTTCCACCAAAAGTTATTGATCCCGTCGGGACCTGGAGCAGCAAAGTTCTTAGAGCCCTCAAGAGCTTTTCGAACCTCTTCTGGGGTTATCGGTTGGCACACCTGTTGTGGTTGCTGAAACCTTTGACAAAAGGTTTCAAAGTGTGCCAGGGCTGGAGAGTCTCTGTTGAGTGGAAGTTATTATTATTATTATTATTATTATTATTATTTTTTTTTTTTTCCGGTTTCCCGTTGCCGGACAGAGCTTCCGTGGCCTCCGACACCATACGGTAGCCGCGCCGGCTAATTAATTACAGCCAATCTCCACGACCTGTGGAGTTAGTGACTGTAAACACCTGAATCATGTGCCCTAAGCAGACGAAGGGACCCCAAGATAACCGCTTTCTGCATCTGACCTGCCAACCATTCTGCCGAATTCTGACAGGCAGGTATGATCTTTAATTCTGAGAGCAGCGAAGGCTTCATCCCTCCGAGTACGCCGATTATTAGGACGACCATCTTGACCGAGTAGTCTGGGTACAGCACTTGGAGCTCATACCGGAGATCACGATATTTGGTCCGTTTTTCCCCCTCCTTCAAAGCAATGTTTGTCTCAGCAGGTGCTGAGAATTCGATGACAAACATCACTTTGTTCTGATGGTCGAGGAGGACTATGTCAGGCTTGTTGGGTTGAATGAGCCTGACGGTCGGGAACGAGTAGTTCCAATAAATTCAGCACCTCTCGTTCTCGACAACGGACTCAATATCTCCGGGGATGTAAGGCAGCACTGGTGTTTGATCTACCCCGTACGAGTGCCTTAGATGGTAGTATAGTACTCGTAATGCCGCGTTATGGCGGTGGATGTAGGCCGAAATCGCGTATATTGGACATGCTGAAAGCAAATGCATTAGCGATTCCGGCGCCTGACGGCAGGTCCTGCAGTTGATATCAGGGACCTCTACACCCATTACGCGGCTTCGGTAGACAAAGGTGTCTATTACACCATCCTGACAGGCCACAATGAATCCCTCGGTCTCCGACTTAAGCCCAGCTGACCTTAAAAAGGCGAATGTCAGCCTAGTCGATAAACCCATTGTTTCTATGTTCTTATAGTACACACCGTGCATGGGTTTATCGACATGCTGCCTGAACAGATTCTCCTGTTCGGCAGCTTTTATTTGGGCTTTCAGACGATTTGGCTGAAGCTCGGTGACTGACTCTGGATCAGCACCGCGCCGGCCACCTCGTCTGACGTCGAATACGAGACCAAGTTCATCTGCGGCTCTTTTTGCTGCCTTGAACAATCCTGCGCCCACCTCTGCGATTTCGTGATCTCTCACTAATAGCAGGAGCGGATCCGAGCTCCTGAGGATGTTCTGCCATGCATACACTCCAGACCCAAGAGTCCTCGGCCCCCCCGATGACGTGGGAAGTAAACACGAGGAACGGACGATCTAGGATGAATACTCCTATGGATGTTCATCATCTTGCGGGTATCTCTGTCTAGTTGGCGCAGCTCATCTACAGTCCATTTTACTACCCCAAAGGAGTAGAGCAGAACAGGAACGGCAAGCATGTTAGTGGCAGACGCCTTATTCTTCCCCGAAAGTTCGGAGGACCAAATCTTTCGGAGTAGGCGTCTGTACTTGCCGCGGAGAGACTCCTTTATTTGTTGCACATCCTGGATGTGATGTTGTTGCACCCCCAGGTATGTGTAGGTCTCCCCGGCATCCAGATGTCTCAGAATGCTTCCGTCTGCGAGCTGCGCATCTTCAGAGAATTCCCCGCATCGCCCTCTCTTGAGGTGGACGACCGCGCACTTGTCCAACCCGAACTCCATACCAATGGCCCGCGTGTACTCCTCGACCACCCTTAGAGTATTTTGAAGTTCACGCTCACCGGAGGCATACAGTTTGAGGTCATCCATATAGAACAGATGGGTGACCTTATGCCTCCGGTTGCTGGGTGGGCCACAGTGGTACCCGCGGGTTTGGCGGAGTTCAACAGATAACGGCAGCAGTGAGATGCAAAAGAGGAGGGCACTCAGAGAATCTCCCTGGAATACTCCTCTTCTGAATGCTACCTGTTCTGTCGTAACCCGCTGTGCACCTGATATTATGGTGAAGCGGGTCCTCCAGAGTGGCAGCAGTTGTTCTATGCATCTCACTAGTGGCTCTGCTACCGCAAGACATTTGAGCAAATGTAACAATAGTTCATGTGATGTTGTGTCAAATGCCTTACGATAGTCAATCCAGGCCATCGATAGATTCCACTTGTATTGCACAGAATCCTGTGTAATACAGCGGTCTACCAGCAGGCTGTCTTTACAACCTGCCATGCCCTTCTTGGCGCCACGCTGCTCGTATATCTGCTGGAAGACCGGATCAACCTGCCGTAGTGTCCGAGCGTACAGGATACGTGTAAATATCTTGTAGCCGGAGTTCAGACAGGTGATTGGCCTATAATTCCTTGGGTCGGACAGATCACCCTTTTTGGGAATAAGCACGGTACGTCCCTCGACAAACCAGTCCGGGATTGGCTGCCCCTCATTCAACCACGTGTTGAAAACTTGGGCCAGACGACGGTGAGTGGAAGGAAATTTTTTCCACCACCAGTTGTTTATGCCGTCTGGACCCGGGGCAGCGAAGTTCTTGGTGCCAACAAGAGCTTGCTGGACTTCCTCCGGACTGATTGCCGCGCACACTTCTTCTGGCCCTTCAAAGGTTCTGTGGCAGAGAGCCTCGAAGTGTGCTATTGCTGGAGTGTTGCTATCGAATGGACGTGTCGTTTCGTAGATTCCTTTCCAGAAGTTTTCGACATCGGCTACAGTTGGTGGATTGTCGGCAGCACGCTGTGGCTCTTGAAATAGGCGGGAAGGATTCGTACGGAACAAAGCATTTTGCTCCATACTTCGTAACCGCCTATTTAGCTTTTTCTTGATAGCCATAAGCGCTCGAATCCTATCTAAACAATGCTGCTTAATAGTGAGCATCACTGTCAGATTTAGAGTGTGGTGTTGGCGTCTGAGTCCGGCTGCTGTTCGCCGGACTTTAGGCGTAAATGCCTTGCCAGTGGTTACGTATTCTACCACACTCTGGATTCGAGAAGCGTGTTGTCTGGCCAACTGTATTTTGCCTTCGATTTTTTGTACACGCCGCTTAGCCTTTTCGATACCGCTCGAGGCATTGTTTGTCCTCTCGCGGGGAACGAGTTGGCTAGCAGCGCTGTACACGGCAGAGTTGATCTGCCAGATGTCGGCGTCTTCTGGTAATTCCTCATCGATGACAGCGTCCATCCGCGCCAGGTCTTGTGACTTTAGGGTAGCCCTGCTGTTAAGGCTAACCCTCGCCCTTAAGTCAACATCGGCGTATCTTCTAGGATGTTCCCCAACAGCTATTTGCCGCGGTGGAAGTGCGGCTGGCACTTCTTCCTGCTGCCGGGGTGCCCTTACGTAGCCTGTCCTGCGCAGGAAGGATACTTGATCTCTGAGCTGTTGCTCAGAGAATGCGTGATGCTCTGGATGCATGTCGCACCAGATATCGTGCAATCGCGCCATGTATCCCCTGCGCGCAGGTTCGCTGCTCTCATAGCAGGTCAGCAAGTCATCTCGAAGTTCCCTCGTCCATTTAAAGCGTCCTTGTACATTGCGTGCGTCGTCAACATTGAGACCGTCCGGTATGGCCCCTCCAACTTGTCTCTGACCCCCATCCGGTTGGGGTCGATTGTGAGGGGCCCTTCCTCTGTGTGGTAGAACCAGAGAAGTGGATCTCAGAGTGGTTAGCCCTGAGATCCACGTCCGACATTATTATTATTATTATTATTATTTTTTTTTTTTTCGCGTGCGCGATGCTGGACAGTTCTCCCGTTATTATTATTATTATTATTATTATTATTATTATTATTATTATTATTATTATTATTATTATTATTATTATTATTATTATTATTATTATTATTATTATTATTATTATTATTATTATTATTATTATTATTATTATTATTATTATTATTATTATTATTATTATTATTATTATTATTATTATTATTTTTATTATTATTATTTTTTTTTTTTTTTTTTTTTTTTTGTGAAGCCAGTCGCCCTTCTCTCTGTTACCGATGCCAGAGAGGGTACGCTGGTAATACCAGTGACCACTCCCTACGCCGTAGAGTTAGTGATCACTGGGTCCGCGAATCGTGTGCTCTGAGCAGGCGTAACGAGCCAAGGATAACGGCCTTCTGCATTCTTCCGGCTAAGACTTCTGCCGAGTTTCGGCATGCCGGTATCGTCTTCAATTCCGAAAGCAGTGTGCGCCTCACCCCACCTAGGCATCCTATGATAAGAACCACTAGTTTAACAGTGTGGTCCGGATAGAGTCTGAGGAGTTCGAAGAGAAGATCTCGATATTTAGTCCTTTTTCCTCCTCTTTCAGAACAATGTTTGTTTCCCCTGGGGCGGAGAATTCAATGATAAACATTGTCCTAAGTTGGTGGTCGAGGAGGACTAAATCAGGTTTATTGGCCTGTATTTGCCTGAGGGTGGGAAACGAGTAATTCCAATAAATTAGGCACCGCTCATTCCCCACTACGGACTCAATATCCCCCGGAGCGTAAGGCAGCACTGGTGTCTCGTCTATCCCATACGTATGCCGCAGATGATAGTACAGCACACGTAATGCTCCATCATGTCTGTGGATATAGGCCGAGACAGCGTATGTCGGACAAGCCGACAACAAGTGCATAAGTGTCTCCGGCGCCTTTCGGCAGGCCCTGCAGTTTACATCAGGGACCTCTATACCCAAGACATGACTTCGATAGACGAGTGTGTTAAAGACACCATCCTGGCAAGCCATAATGAACCCTTCGGTCTCAGACTTCAGCCCAGCTGACCTTAGGAAAGCAAAGGTCAACTTCTCAGATAAGCCCCTGTCTTCGATGTTCTTGTAGAAGACTCCATGCAGGGGCTTATCTTTATGCAACTGCAGAAATTTACGTTGCTCTGCTGCTTTTGTATGGGCTTTTAGCTGAGCGGGTTCCAGCTCGGTGACAGAACTCGGGTTTACCCGCCCAGTGTCGAAGTCGAGGCCAAGTTCATCGGCTGCTCTTTGTGCTGCCTTAAATAAGAACGCTCCTATCCTCCTGAATTTTCATGGTCGCTAACCATGCAGAGAAGGGGATCCGAACTCTTGATGACCTTGCAAGCTACATCCAGAGCCGACCTGCTATGTAGATACTCCAAACTCAAGAGTCCACGGCCTCCCTGTTGTCGCGAGAGATATAACCGTGGAACGGACGATTTTGGATGCAAGCTTCTGTTCAGATGCATCATCTTTCGGGTTCCTACATCGAGTTGGCGCAGCTCGCCTTGTGTCCATTTCACTACCCCAAAGGAGTGAAGGAGGATTGGAACGGCAAGCATATTAGTTGCAGACACCTTATTCTTCCCCGACAGTTCAGAAGACCAAATCTGCCGGAGGAGGTGCTGGTACTTGCCGCGGAGAGCGTTTTTCACTGTTGACACTTCTTGGGTGGAGCGTTGCTCAACACCCAAGTATTTGTACGTCTTTCCGGCATCTAGGTGGTGCAAGATGCTTCCATGTACAAGCTGCGCATCCTCTCCGTAGTCACCGCATCGTCCTCTCTTGAGGTGAACCAGTGCACATTTGTCCAAGCCGAACTCCATTCCGACAGCCTGAGTGTACTCATGTACCACCCTGAGAGATTGACGTAAATCTCTCTCGCTAGAGGCATAGAGTTTAAGGTCATCCATGTAAAATAGATGGGTGACCTTATGCCTCCTATTTCCGGGGGTACCGCAATTGTAACCACGGGTTCTGCGAAGTTCAACGGATAACGGCAGTAGCGAGATGCAAAATAGAAGGGGGCTGAGAGAGTCTCCCTGAAACACACCCCTCTTAAACATAACCGGCTCTGTTTGGACTCTAACATTACCAGATGTTATAGTAAAGCGAGTCCTCCAGAGCGGCATGAGTTGTTCTATGCATCTCACTACGGGACCGGGCACCGCAAGACATTGGAGCAAGTGAACAATTAGCTCGTGAGATGTCATGTCAAATGCCTTGCGGTAATCGATCCAGGCCATAGAAAGGTTACGCTTATACTGCACGGAGTCCTGCGTGACACATCTGTCAATAAGCAGGTTCTCCTTGCAGCCAGCAGCACCCTTCTTAGACCCACGTTGCTCGTATATCCGTTCGTAAACCGGGCCGCTTGCTTGGAGTACCCGCATGTACAAGACACGTGTGAATATCTTGTAACATGCGTTTAAACAGGTTATCGGTCTGTAGTTCGCTGGATCTGCCAGATCTCCGTTCTTAGGGAGTAGCACGGTTCGCCCCTCGATAATCCAGGAAGGGATTTGCTGCTCTCCATTTAGCCACGAGGTGAAAATTCTGGCTAAATGGCGGTGGGTGCTCGGAAGTTTTTTCCACCAAAAATTGTTAATCCCATCGGGTCCAGGAGCAGCAAAGTTCTTGGAGCCTTCAAGGGCTCTTCGAACCTCTTCCGTCGTTATCGGTTGGCACACTGCTTGAGGCTGCTGGAGCCCTTGGCAGAAAGCTTCAAAGTGTGCCAGGGCTGGAGTATCTCGGTTTAGTTCGTAAAGCGTCTTCCAGAAGTCTTCCACCTGATCTACAGTCGGCGGATTCTCAACAATACGCTCAGGCGGTTGGAACAGGCGAGATGGCTTCTTGCGGAAAAGGTTATTTTCCGCTACTGTCCTCGCCCGCCTTGCTAGCGACTTTTTGCAAGCCACTAGCATCCGTATTCTATCCAGACAGTGTTGCTTGGTGGTAAGCAGCACTGCCACGTTAAGCGTGTGATGGACTCGCCTTATGTTGGCGGCGATTCGCCGCACTTTTGGCGTGAAAGGCCTGTTCTCCGCCATGTAATCCATCACACACTGAATACGGGAAGCATATTGTCTCGCCGACCGGATCTTGGCTTCCATCTTTCTTATACGCCGGTCAGCTCTCTCCTGCGGGGAAGTAGTATTATCCCGCCTCACCATCGGAGAGAGCTGCATCGCGGCGTCGTAGACGGCACAATTAATGTGCCAGATATCCGCCTCTTCTGGAATAGCTTCACTGAGTTCTGCGTCCACTCTGACCAGATCTTGTGGCCGAGGGGGCCTTTGATGGTGCAGCCCTCTTCTAGTTCTGATGCCCTCTGGTATGGGTGGAACATCTAAAACCACCTCCTCGACCGGTTGATCGGGTGGTCTGTCGACTACCTCTTCAACAGGCCTCAGAGCGGTTCTGATGTAGCCTCTGCTTCGGAGGTGAGATACATAGTCACGAAGGTTTTGTTTCGTGAAAGCGCGATGCTCTGGGTGGATATCACACCACAGAACATGCATTATTATTATTATTATTATTTTTTTTTTTTTTTAGCTAGCTAAAAACCAGTCACCCTTCTCTGTGGCTCCGACCCTCACAGAGGGGAGCTGGTAGTACCGGTAGCCACTCCCCACGCCCGTGGGGTGAGTGACTACTGGGTCCGGGAATCGTGTGCCCTGAGCAGACGTAATGAACCGAGAATGACGGCCTTCTGCATTCTGCCGGCTAAGACTTCTGCCGAGTTTCGGCATGCCGGTATGATCTTAAGTTCCGAAAGCAGTGTGTGTCTCGTTCCACCGAGGGCTCCTATAATCAGTACCACTATCTTAACAGTATGGTCTGGATACAGTCTGCGGAGTTCGAAGAGCAGATCTCGATATTTTGTCCGTTTTTCCTCCTCCTTCAAGACAATGTTGTTCTCCGCGGGAGCCGAGAACTCCACGACGAACATTGTCTTGAGTTGATGGTCGAGGAGTACTACGTCAGGTTTGTTGGCTTGTATTTGCCTGACGGTGGGAAAAGAGTAGTTCCAATAAATTAGACACTTCTCATTTCCCACAACGGACTCAATATCCCCCGTAGCGTAAGGCAGCACTGGTGTTTCGTCTATCCCATACGAGTGCCTTAAATGGTAGTAAAGCACTCGTAATGCTCCGTCGTGCCTTTGGATATAGGCCGAGACTGCATATGTCGGGCAAGCCGACAGCAAGTGCATAAGAGTCTCTGGCGCCCTGCGGCAGGCCCTGCAGCTGACATCAGGGACCTCTATACCCATGACACGACTACGATAGACGAGGGTGTTAAATACACCATCCTGGCAAGCCATTATGAATCCCTCGGTCTCAGACTTCAGCCCGGCTGACCTTAAGAAGGCAAAGGTCAGCCTTTCGGATAAGCCAAGGTTTTCTATATTTTTATAGAAAACTCCATGCATTGGCTTATCCGTGTGAAGCTGCAGAAAGTTGTTGTGTTCTGCAGCTTTAATTTGGGCTTTTCGCCGAGCAGGTTCCAACTCGGTGACAGAGTCGCGATTTACCCGCTCGACGTCGAAGGAGAGACCAAGTTCATCGGCTTATTATTATTATTATTATTATTATTATTATTTTTTTTTTTTTTTTTTTTTATTCCGCGTGCGCGATGCTGGACAGTTCTCCCGTGTCTCCGACATTCTCACGGGAGAAGCGCCAGCGAACTATCCACAGCCACTCCCCGCATCCCGCAGGGTTAGTGACTGTAGATTCCAGATTCGTGTGCCCTAAGAAGACGGAGGGACCCCAGGATAACTGCCTTCTGCATTTGGCCTGCCAACCACTCGGCTGACTTTTGGCAGGCTGGTATGGCCTTTAATTCCGAGAGCAGCGTAGGCCTCATTCCACCAAGTACACCGATTATCAGGACGATCATCTTGACCGAGTAGTCTGGGTATAGCACCCTGAGCTCATACCGAAGATCTCTGTATTTAGTCCGTTTTTCCCCCTCCTTCAAGATGATGTTTGTCTCGGCAGGTGCCGAGAACTCGATGACATACATCATCTTGGTTTGGTGGTCGAGGAGGACTATGTCAGGCTTGTTTGCTTGAATCTGCCTGACCGTCGGGAACGAGTAATTCCAATATATTCTGCACTTCTCGTTCTCGACAACAGACTCGATCTCTCCGGGGACGTAAGGCAGCACTGGTGTTTGGTCTACTTGGTACGAGTGCCGTAGGTAGTAGTATAGCATTCGTAAAGCCGCGTTGTGCCTATGGATGTAGGCCGAAGTCGCGTAAATCGGGCATGCAGATAGTAAGTGCATGAGCGACTCCGGCGCCTGACGGCAGGTCCTACAATTAACGTCAGGGACCTCCACACCCATAATGCGACTGCGGTAGACCAAGGTATTAATAACACCATCTTGGCAGGCCACAATGAATCCCTCGGTCTCCGACTTTAGCCCTGCTGACCGTAAAAAACCAAAGGTCAGCTTCGTCGATAAACCCAGTGTCTCTATGTTGTTATAGAATACACCGTGCATGGGCTTATCGACGTGCTGCCTGAACAGATTTCTCTGCTCGGCAGCTTTAATTTGGGCTTTCAGACGATTTGGCGCCAGCTCAGTTACTGATTCTGGATCAGCACCTCGCCGGCCTCCTCGCCTGAAGTCGAATATGAGACCGAGATCATCTGCGGCCTTGCGTGCTGCCTTAAATAAAAATGCGCCAACTCCCACAGTTTCATGATCTTTCACAAACCGCAGGAGTGGGTCCGAGCTCCTGAGGATGTTGCTTGCTACACTCAGCGCTACTCTGCCATGCGTGCACTCCAGACTCAAGAGTCCTCGGCCCCCCCGTTGTCGTGGGAGGTACACTCGAGGAACGGACGACCTAGGATGGATGCTCCTATGAACATGCATCATCTTGCGGGTATCCCTATCCAATTGGCGCAACTCATCTTGTGTCCACTTAACGACTCCAAAGGAGTAGAGCAGAATCGGAACGGCAAGCATATTAGTTGCAGACACCTTGTTCTTCCCCGAAAGTTCGGAAGACCAAATCTTTCGAAGCCGGTGTCTGTACTTGCCGCGGAGAGTATCCTTGATCTGTTTCACGTCCTGGATGTGATGTTGTTCCACACCCAGGTATGTGTAGGTCTCTCCGGCATCCAAATGTCGTAGGATGCTTCCGTCTGCGAGCTGCGCGTCTTCAAGGAATATCCCGCTTCGTCCTCTCTTGAGGTGGACGACCGCACACTTGTCCAACCCAAATTCCATGCCAATGGCCCGCGTATACTCTTGGACCACCCTAAGAGAGTTCTGGAGTTCGCACTCTCCGGAGGCATAAAGTTTTAGGTCATCCATATAAAATAGATGGGTGACCTTATGCCTCCGATTGCTGGGTGGACCACATTGGTATCCGCGGGTTTGGCGAAGTCCGACAGACAACGGCAGCAGTGAGATGCAAAATAGGAGAGGACTCAGGGAGTCACCCTGGAAAACTTCTCTCCTAAATGTTACCAACTCTGTCGATACCCGCTGAGCACCAGATGTTATGGTGAAGCGGGTTCTCCAGAGTGGTATCAGCTGTTCGATGCATCTCACTAGTGGGGCAGGTACCACAAGGCATTGAAGCAAGTGTAACAATAGTGCATGGGATGTTGTGTCAAATGCCTTGCGGTAATCAATCCACGCCATTGATAAATTACGCTTGTATTGCACAGAATCCTGTGTAATACAGCGGTCTATCAATAGGTTTTCTTTGCAGCCTGCCACACCTTTCTTGCCACCACGCTGCTCGTGTATCTGTCTGTAGACCGGCTCAACTGACCTCAATGTCCTGGCATACAAGATCCGTGTAAATATCTTGTAACAGGAATTGAGGCAAGTGATCGGTCTATAATTCTTCGGGTCGGACAGATCTCCCTTTTTGGGGATCAGTACAGTACGCCCCTCGGCGAACCAGTCCGGAATCGGCTGCCCCTCGTTCAACCATGAGTTGAAAACTCGGGCCAGATGGCGGTGGGTGGAAGGGAATTTCTTCCACCACCAGTTGTTTATGCCATCTGGACCCGGGGCAGCGAAGTTCTTAGTGCCAACAAGTGCTTGTTGAACTTCCTCGGTACTGATCGCCGGACACACTTCGTCTTGCTCTCCCAACAGATTGTTGCAGAGCTCCTCGAAGCGTGCTATCGCTGGAGTGTCGCTGTCGAATGGACTCGTAGTCTCATAGATTCCCTTCCAGAATGCTTCGACAGTCTCAACAGACGGCGGATTTTCGACAACACGCGGCGGCTCTTGGAACAGACGAGAGGGACTTGTTTGGAACAGATGGTTTTGTTCCAAGGCCCGTATTATTATTATTATTATTATTATTATTATTATTATTATTATTATTATTATTATTATTATTATTATTATTATTATTATTATTATTATTATTATTATTATTATTATTATTATTATTATTATTATTATTATTATTATTATTATTATTATTATTATTATTATTATTATTATTATTATTATTATTATTATTATTATTTTTCTTCGACTTAGCACACTCCTCAGTTAGTAACTGGGAAATTTCACCTATCCCGCGATCCTGCGTGTCGCGTAGGATGAGGCTCGGACGGATGTTGTGTCTTTGACTAACTGGTTTTAATGGTACCTCTGAAGGAGAAATTCATCTCATCTCAGAGAACCTAGAAACTTCCTGACAACGTGGCACGTTTGTAGTACTGCGGCCTTTTGTATGGTATGTATCATCATTTCAGGAATCTCTAATTTTTTCAAATTCGTCTTCAGGTTGGTGGACATAACTCCGGTGGCAGAAATTACTATGGGTGTAATTTGGACTTCATTTACACCCCACACGTGCTTAAGTTCAATGGCCAAGTTCTCATATTTGCTTACTTTTTCTATTTCTGTTTTTGCTATATTGTGTGTTAGTGGGCATCCTATATCTACTATAACAGCCTTTTTATTTCCTTTATCTATCATTACTATATCTGGTCTGTTATAGTCGATGGTGCGATCCGTTATCATTGGCCTATCCCAATAGAGTACGTGGCTTGTAGATTCTAGCACTGGTTCAGGATTATATTTGTAATAAGGTGGAGGATCTTTGACAAGCTTCAATTTCTGTGCGAATTGGATGTGAATAATTTTCGCAATTTGATTGTGTCTTCCCAGGTATGCTGTATTGGATAATATCGGGCATCCCGCTATAATATGGTCTATTGTTTCGTGCGGGGAACGGCACTTCCGGCATACATCCTCGACATCCTTTTTCATGATGTGTTTCTCATAATTTCTCGTTCTGATCGTTTCATCCTGGATGGCTATTAGGAACCCTTCGGTCTCGGGATGGAGGTAACCCTTCTTTAACCAAGCCAAAGATCCTTCCCTGTCGATGTTCTGCTTGGATAATGACGCAGGATACTTTCCATGCAGCATTTTCGCCCGCCATTTTGTCTCCAAATCAGAGTGAGGTATCTGATTGACTTCACGAGCAGCGCCTTGGGCTAAATTTAGAGGAGTGTATTTAATATCTGAGGCAACTACTGCCCGGATTACCGGGCTTTCCGATTTGAAAAAGTATTCCCTCATCGTATGTTCTTGCTTTCTACAAAGTTGTGCTATGTTCGTAAGCCCTCTACCCCCTTTTTCTCTTTGAAGATATACTCGCTCTACCGCTGCTTTGGGATGGTGAATTCTGTATTTTGTCATCAATCTGCGTGTCAATCGGTCCAGTTCTTCTAAATCAGTTTCTGAATATTTCAAAATTCCAAAGGAGTATGTTAAAACAGAGACAGCCCAGGTGTTGATTGCTATTGTTAAATTTCTGGAACTTAACTTTGTATTTAGGATCTTAGTTAGCCTTTGGCGGTATCTTTCTTTGAACTCTCTTTTCATCACTGTGTGGTCTGTGTATCCATGTTGAGCTACTCCAAGATACTTATAGCTTTCCTCCGGTGCTAGTGGGAGTATTTCATTTTCTATTCCTTCGTAGTTCATTTTGCCTCTGTGAATGGTAACTGTCGCACATTTGTCCAACCCAAAGCTCATTCTAATATCGTTGGTAAATATTCTGGTGGTTTTGATAAGGGATTGGATATGTTTTTTACTCTCCGCATACAACTTGATATCATCCATAAACATGAGATGACTAATTTTAACGCCCTCGTCCAGATTTAATCGATATCCATGCTGCGTCTTGTTCAGCAAGGACGATAGTGGGTTTAAGGCAATGACAAACCAGAGCGGGCTCAACGCGTCTCCCTGAAATATTCCCCGGGCAATCCTGACCTGCCCCAACAAGTCTCCGTTTACATGAAGTTGCGTATTCCATCCTTCCATGAGTACACTTAGTAGGATTCTTACTTTTGGGTGGATTTTGTAGATCTCTAACACCTTTCGCAACCAATCATGAGGTACGGAGTCATAGGCTTTGCTGTAATCAATATAACACATACTTAAATTCCTCTTTCTTGTTTGTGCTTGTTTCGTGACTACAGCATCTATAATAAGTTGTTCTTTACATCCTAGGCTTTTCTTAATACATCCCTTCTGTTCTAGAGCTATAATATCGTTGTTTTCACAGTGTTCATAGATCTTCGAATGCAGGACAGATGTCAATAGTTTATAAACAACAGAGAGGCAGGTGATAGGTCTGAAGTTCTTTGGATCATTTCTGTTACCCTTTTTGTACAGTAAAAAGGTATTGGCACTGGCCAAGAAAGGTGGGAAGTATTGAGGATCAGCAAGGATTCTGTTAAAGCATCTTGCAAAGGCGTTCGGTAGACAAGTGAATGCTTTTAACCAGTAATTTTGAATTTGGTCAGGGCCAGGGGATTTCCAGTTGTGTAGGGCTTTAAGAGTTAGTTGGATATCCTCCGCCGTAAACTTTACCTCGCTCATTGTCTGTAGGTCTTCAACCTCCTTTTCTGTTCTTTTAATCCATTCAGCATTGGCATTATATTGAATTGGTGTTGCCCAGATTTCTTCCCAGTAAGTTCTGAATGTCTCGGTGTTATTCATGTTGTTGTTTTTATTGTCTTCAGGCTTACTCTCCAACTTGCGGTAGAATGTTTTTTGATTCCTGCAAAATTCTTGGTTTTGTTGTTTTCTTTTGTTCATCAAGTTATATCTTCTCAGGCGTGCTCCTTTGGCTTTAAGAGTTTGCTTTAATTCGTCTTTGTAGTTCTTAAGTTTCTCAATGATTTGGGGATCTGTATTTCTTAACTTAAAAGATTTTAACACTGCCTTTATTTTCCTCATCACTTTCCTTCCTGTGTTTCCCTTGAGATATTCATCGATTATGTCTACTTTGCCTCTCAATTCGTCTATTTTGTTAGTTAATCTTTTCTTCCATGCTGGTTCCTTAAATATTTTTGGCGCCCCCCCTTGTTTTCGGATATATGGTTTCTGTCCGTTCAACTCTATTACCGTTATCACGGCAGCATAGAGCATAGTATGGATAGTCTCGAGGTCCTCTATGCCGTTGATTTTATCTTCTAGCGCCTTATCTACTTGCTTTATGAGATGGTTGGTGTTCTTCTTCAATACTAACTTGGGGATACTAGGTCTCCTCAATGGGTCGGTGTTTTCAATCGTAGAGATATTATCCTGGAACTTACTTATAACGTTGTTGTCGTATTCGGCTTGTTCCTGTTGTTGTGACTCTATTGGATTTTCTTCGGTAATTTCTTCCTGTAACTCCTCCAGCTGTTGTTGGTAATGAAGCTGTCTGGCTACTTCTCGTCTTAGGTCATCTATCTCCTCTTGTGACAGTAGTTTTCTTTTATAAATGCATCTCAGTCTATCTGAAAGGTTTTGTTCCGACAATTCTAAATTTGGATGCAGTTTTAGAAGTTCACTGTGGAGTTTATGTCTCCAACCTGGAAGCGGGTCGTCCCTACAGTCATTTGTCCGCAGGATTATTATTATTATTTTTTTTTTCTTCCTTCAATCCAGTCGCCCTTCTCTCTGCCTCCGATACCAGAGAGGGTACGCTGGTAATACCAGTGACCACTCCCTACGCCGTAGAGTTAGTGATCACTGGGTCCGCGAATCGTGTGCTCTGAGCAGGCGTAACGAACCAAGGATAACGGCCTTCTGCATTCTTCCGGCTAAGATTTCTGCCGACTCTCGGCATGCCGGTATCGTCTTCAATTCCGAAAGAAGTGTACGCCTCACCCCACCTAGGCATCCTATGATAAGAACCACTAGTTTAACAGTGTGGTCCGGATAGAGTCTACGGAGTTCGAAGAGAAGATCTCGATATTTAGTCCGTTTTTCCTTCTCTTTTAGAACAATGTTTGTTTCCCCTGGGGCGGAGAATTCAATAACAAACATTGTCCTGAGTTGGTGGTCGAGGAGGACTACATCAGGTTTATTGGCCTGTATTTGCCTAAGGGTGGGAAACGAGTAGTTCCAATAAATTAGACACCGCTCATTCCCCACTACGGACTCAATATCTCCCGGAGCGTAAGGCAGCACTGGTGTCTCGTCTATCCCATATGTGTGCCGCAGATGATAGTACAGCACACGTAATGCTCCATCATGTCTGTGAATATAGGCCGAGACAGCGTATGACGGACATGCCGACAACAGGTGCATAAGTGTCTCCGGCGCTCTTCGGCAGGCCCTGCAGTTTACGTCAGGGATCTCTATACCCAAGACATGACTTCGATAGACGAGTGTGTTAAAGACACCATCCTGGCAAGCCATAATGAACCCTTCGGTCTCAGACTTCAGCCCAGCTGACCTTAGGAAAGCAAAGGTCAGCTTCTCAGATAAGCCCCTCTCTTCAATGTTCTTGTAGAAGACTCCATGCAAGGGCTTATCTTTATGCAGTTGCAGGAATTTCCTTTGCTCTGCTGCTTTTGTATGGGCTTTCAGCTGGGCGGGTTCCAGCTCGGTGACAGAGCTCGGGTTTACCCGCCCAGTATCGAAGTCGAGACCAAGTTCACCGGCTGCTCTTTGTGCTGCCTTAAATAAGAACGCTCCTATCCCTGCATTTTCATGGTCGCGAACCATGCAGAGAAGGGGATCCGAACTCTTGATGATCTTGCAAGCTCCATCCAGAGCCAACCTGCTATGTAGATACTCCAAACTCGAGAGTCCGCGGCCTCCCTGTTGTCGTGAGAGGTATAATCGCGGAACGGACGATTTTGGATGCAAGCTTCTGTTGAGATGCATCATCTTTCGGGTTCCTACATCGAGTTGGCGCAGCTCGCCTTGTGTCCACTTCACTACCCCAAAGGAGTGTAGGAGGGTTGGAACGGCAAGCATGTTAGTTGCAGACACCTTATTCTTCCCCGACAGCTCTGAAGACCAGATCTGCCGGAGGAGGTGCTGATACTTGCCGCGGAGAGCGTTTTTCACTGTTGACACTTCTTGGGTGGAGCGTTGCTCAACACCCAAGTAGGTGTACGACTCTCCGGCATCTAGGTGGTGCAAGATGCTTCCATCTACAAGCTGCGCGTCATCTCCGTAGTCACCGCATCGCCCTCTCTTGAGCTGAACCAGTGCACATTTGTCCAAGCCGAACTCCATTCCGACAGCCTGAGTGTACTCATGTACCACCCTGAGAGATTGACGTAAATCCCTCTCGCTGGAGGCATAAAGTTTAAGGTCATCCATGTAAAATAGATGGGTGACCTTATGCCTCCTATCTCCGGGGGTACCGCAATTGTAACCACGGGTTTTGCGAAGTTCAACGGATAACGGCAGTAGCGAAATGCAAAATAGAAGGGGGCTAAGGGAGTCTCCCTGAAACACACCCCTCTTAAACATAACCGGCTCTGTTTGGACTCTGACATTACCAGATGTTATAGCAAAGCGAGTCCTCCAGAGCGGCATGAGTTGTTCTATGCATCTCACTACGGGACCGGGCACTGCAAGACATTGGAGCAAGTGAACAATTAGCTCGTGAGATGTCATGTCAAATGCCTTGCGGTAATCGATCCAGGCCATGGAAAGGTTCCGCTTATACTGCACGGAGTCCTGCGTGACACATCTGTCAATAAGCAGGTTCTCCTTGCAGCCAGCGACACCTTTCTTAGACCCACGTTGCTCGTATATCCGTTCGTAAACCGGGCCGCTTGCTTGGAGTACCCGCATGTACAAGATACGGGTGAATATCTTGTAACATGCGTTTAAACAGGTTATCGGTCTGTAGTTCGCTGGATCTGCCAAATCTCCGTTCTTAGGGAGTAGTACGGTTCGCCCCTCGATAATCCAGGAAGGAATTTGCTGCTCTCCATTTAGCCACGAGGTGAAGATTCTGGCTAAATGGCGGTGGGTGCTCGGAAGTTTTTTCCACCAAAAGTTGTTGATTCCATCTGGTCCAGGAGCAGCAAAGTTCTTGGAGCCTTCAAGGGCTTTTCGAACCTCTTCCGTCGTTATTATTATTATTATTATTATTATTATTATCTTTTTTTTTTTTTCGTAAAAGCCAGTCACCCTTTATACTATGTGGCTCCGACACTCACAGAGGGGAGCTGGTAGTACCGGCAGCCACTCCCCACGTCCGTGGGGTGAGTGACTACTGGGTCCGAGAATCGTGTGCCCTAAGTAGACGTAATGAGCCGAGGATAATGGCCTTCTGCATCCTGCCGGCTAAGATCTCTGCCGAATTTCGGCATGCCGGTATGATCTTTAGGTCTGAAAGCAGCGTGTGTCTCGTTCCACCGAGGGCTCCTATGATCAGGACCACTAGCTTAACAGTATGGCCAGGGTAAAGCCTGCGGAGCTCGAAGAGCAAATCTCGATATTTCGTCCGTTTTTCCTCCTCCTTCAAGACAATGTTATTCTCCGCGGGAGCCGAGAACTCCACGACAAACATTGTCTTGAGTTGGTGGTCGAGGAGGACCATGTCAGGCTTATTAGCTTGTATTTGCCTGACGGTGGGAAACGAGTAGTTCCAATAAATTAGACACTTCTCATTCCCCACAACGGACTCAATATCCCCCGGAGCGTAAGGCAGCACTGGTGTCTCGTCTATCCCATACGAGTGCCTTAAGTGATAATAAAGCACTCGTAATGCTGCGTCGTGCCTCTGGATATAGGCCGAGACTGCATATACTGGACAAGCCGACAGCAAATGCATTAATGTCTCCGGCGCCCTGTGGCAGGTCCTGCAGCTGACATCAGGGACCTCTATACCCATGACACGACTTCGATAGACGAGTGTGTTGAATACACCATCCTGGCACGCCATTATGAATCCCTCGGTCTCAGACTTTAGCCCGGCTGACCTTAAGAAAGCAAAGGTCAGCCTTTCGGATAAGCCGCGGTCTTCTATATTTTTATAGAAGACTCCGTGCAATGGCTTATCCGAGTGTAGCTGCAGAAGTAAACCAATTTCAGCAGCTTTGACTTGGGCTTTTTGCCGAGCAGGTTCCAACTCGGTGACAGAGTCGTGATTAACCCGCTCAGCGTCGAAGACCAAACCGAGTTCATCGGCGGCTCTGCGCGCTGCCTTAAACAAAAAGGCTCCTACTCCTGCACTTTCATGGTCTCGGACCATGCAGAGGAGGGGATCCGAACTCCTTATGACCTTACAGGCTCCATCCAGAACCATCCTGTTATGGAGACTCTCCAAACTCAAGAGTCCACGGCCTCCCCGATGTCGTGGCAGATATAACCGTGGAACGGACGATTTAGGATGCAAACTCCTATAGAGATGCATCTTTTTTCGGGTTCCTACATCGAGTTGTCGCAGCTCCTCTTGATTCCATTTAATTACTCCAAAGGAGTAGAGGAGGATCGGAACGGCAAGCATATTGGTAGCAGACACCTTGTTCTTCCCCGACAGTTCTGAAGACCAGATCTGTCGGAGTCGGTGCTGATACTTGCCGTGGAGAGCGTTTTTTACTACACTCACTTCTTGGGTGGAGCGTTGCTCGACACCCAAGTAAGTGTACGACTCTCCGGCATCTAGGTGATGTAAGATGCTTCCGTCCACAAGCTGCGCATCCTCTCCGTAGTCACCGCATCGTCCTCTCTTGAGGTGGACTAGTGCACACTTGTCCAACCCAAATTCCATACCGACAGCCTGCGTGTACTCCTGTACCACCCTGAGGGACTGGCGTAAATCCCTCTCTCCGGAGGCATAAAGTTTAAGGTCATCCATGTAAAACAGATTATTATTATTATTATTATTATTATTATTATTATTTCTTCGTTCTATCACTACCCTGTCCTAAGGTAGGTATCATTACGCAAACCGGATGCAAACCATGCATCTAAGGTAAGGTAAGTATGGATTATGAGGGTACATATTCTAAAGCGTGTCTTCGTTTCAGGTTCACGACAATACCTTCCTGATTATATGTGCGGTGCCAAGAATTGCTGTCTGCTGTATTTGCTCAGCTCGGTGCTCTCCGGGAAGCTGGTTAACATGATTATAGAATTCTTCAGAGACGTATCCCGTCGACCCGATGACAATGGGTATTGTAATTACTTTTGTTCTCCACATTCTCTGAATTTCTATAGCCAGGCTTTTATATTTTAGGTTTTTCTCCGCTTCCTTCTTAATTATGTTGGTGTCTGAGGGGATAGCTACATCAATCAGGTAAGTAACTTTTTCACTCCTTATGACAATATCAGGGCGATTTGGCGCTCCTTCTTCATTGTGGCCTGACATTGTCCGGTCTGTTCTAATGGGGTGGTCATAGAGGATAGTGGTCTTCCCATCTTTACTATTGCTGACGCCCTCTGGCTTATGGTCGTACCAGTTTTGGGTCAGGGGCTCACAGTCATAAAAACGGCTTATATGGTAGTGTAGCAAGGAACAGACACGGTTGTGACGTTCTATATATTCCTTTTGCGCAAGTATGGAACAAGCGGACATAATATGCGTGATGGTTTCACTTTTCTCTTTGCACATCCGGCACATCTCATCTCCTCTAGTTTTCATGATACGGTGTTCAATGTATCGAGTTTTCAATGCCTGGTCTTGAGCTGCCACCAAAAGACTCTCGGATTCAGATTTGAGATGGCCATTTTTAAGCCATGCAAAGGAGACACGCTTATCTATTTTGAGGTTGTCCATCTCCCTTGCCAACTTGCCGTGCATAGGCTTCTCCTTCCACTTTGTTACCATCTCGTTTTTAATTCTCTGCTGCATCATCTTAGGGCGGGGCATTATTATTATTATTATTATTATTATTATTATTATTTTTTTTTTTTTTTTTTTTTTTTTTCGGTTTCCCGCTGCCGGACAGGGCTTCCGTGGCCTCCGACACCACACGGTAGCCGCGCCGGCTAATTCATTACAGCCACTCTCCACGACCTGTGGAGTTAGTGACTGTAAACACCTGAATCATGTGCCCTAAGCAGACGAAGGGACCCCAAGATAACCGCCTTCTGCATCTGACCTGCCAACCATTCTGCCGAATTCTGACAGGCCGGTATGATCTTTAATTCTGAGAGCAGCGAAGGCTTCATCCCTCCGAGTACGCCGATTATTAGGACGACCATCTTGACCGAGTAGTCTGGGTACAGCACTTGGAGCTCATACCGGAGATCACGATATTTGGTCCGTTTTTCCCCCTCCTTCAAAGCGATGTTTGTCTCAGCAGGTGCTGAGAATTCGATGACAAACATCACTTTGTTCTGATGGTCGAGGAGTACTATGTCAGGCTTGTTGGCTTGAATTAGCCTGACGGTCGGGAACGAGTAGTTCCAATAAATTCGGCACTTCTCGTTCTCGACAACGGACTCAATATCTCCGGGGATGTAAGGCAGCACTGGTGTTTGATCTACCCCGTACGAGTGCCGTAGGTGGTAGTATAGCACTCGTAAAGCCGCGTTATGGCGGTGGATGTAGGCCGAAATCGCGTATATCGGGCATGCTGAAAGCAAATGCATCAGCGATTCCGGATTATTATTATTATTATTATTATTATTATTATTATTATTATTATTATTATTATTATTATTATTTCTTCGTTCTATCACTACCCTGTCCTAAGGTAGGTATCATTACGCAAACCGGATGCAAACCATGCATCTAAGGTAAGGTAAGTATGGATTATTATTATTATTATTATTATTATTATTATTATTATTATTATTATTATTATTATTATTATTATTATTATTATTATTATTATTATTATTATTATTATTATTATTATTATTATTATTATTATTATTATTATTATTATTATTATTATTATTATTATTATTATTATTATTATTATTATTATTATTATTATTATTATTATTATTATTATTATTATTATTATTATTATTATTATTATTATTATTATTATTATTATTATTATTTTTTTTTTTTTTTTTTTTTTTTTTTTTTTTTTTTTTTTTTTTCGGGTAGCCCGCTGCCGGACAGGACTTCCGTGGCCTCCGACACCTCACGGTAGCCGCGCCGGCAAATTCCTTACAGCCACTCTCCACAACCTGTGGAGTTAGTGACTGCAAATACCTAAATCGTGTGCCCTAAGTAGACGAAGGGACCCCAAGATAACCGCCTTCTGCATCTGGCCTGCCAACCATTCTGCTGAATTCTGACAGGCCGGTATGATCTTCAATTCTGAGAGCAGCGAAGGCTTCATCCCTCCGAGTACGCCGATTATTAGGACGACCATCTTGACCGAGTAGTCTGGGTACAGCACTTGGAGCTCATTATATTATTATTATTATTATTATTATTATTATTATTATTATTATTATTATTATTATTATTATTATTATTATTATTATTATTATTATTATTATTATTATTATTATTATTATTATTATTATTATTATTATTATTATTATTATTATTATTATTATTATTATTATTATTATTATTATTATTATTATTATTATTATTATTATTATTATTATTATTATTATTATTATTATTATTATTATTATTTTTTTTTTTTTTTTTTTTTTTTTTTTTTTTTTTTTTTTTTTTTTTTTTTTTTTTTTGTAAAAGCCAGTCACCCTTTAAACTCTGTGGCTCCGACACTCACAGAGGGGAGCTGGTAGTACCGGTAGCCACTCCCCACGCCCGTGGGGTGAGTGACTACTGGGTCCGTGAATCGTGTGCCCTGAGCAGACGTAATGAACCGAGAATAACGGCCTTCTGCATTCTGCCGGCTAAGACCTCTGCCGAGTTTCGGCATGCCGGTATGATCTTAAGTTCCGAAAGCAGTGTGTGTCTCGTTCCACCGAGGGCTCCTATAATCAGTACCACTATCTTAACAGTATGGTCTGGATACAGTCTGCGGAGTTCGAAGAGCAGATCTCGATATTTTGTCCGTTTTTCCTCCTCCTTCAAGACAATGTTGTTCTCCGCGGGAGCCGAGAACTCCACGACAAACATTGTCTTGAGTTGATGGTCGAGGAGTACTACGTCAGGCTTGTTGGCTTGTATTTGCCTGACGGTGGGAAAAGAGTAGTTCCAATAAATTAGACACTTCTCATTTCCCACAACGGACTCAATATCCCCCGGAGCGTAAGGCAGCACTGGTGTTTCGTCTATCCCATACGAGTGCCTTAAATGGTAATAAAGCACTCGTAATGCTCCGTCGTGCCTTTGGATATAGGCCGAGACTGCATATGTCGGGCAAGCCGACAGCAAGTGCATAAGAGTCTCTGGCGCCCTGCGGCAGGCCCTGCAGCTGACATCAGGGACCTCTATACCCATGACACGACTACGATAGACGAGGGTGTTAAATACACCATCCTGGCAAGCCATTATGAATCCCTCGGTCTCAGACTTCAGCCCGGCTGACCTTAAGAAGGCAAAGGTCAGCCTTTCGGATAAGCCAAGGTTCTCTATATTTTTATAGAAAACTCCGTGCATTGGCTTATCCGTGTGAAGCTGCAGAAAGATGTTGTGTTCCGCAGCTTTAATTTGGGCTTTTCGTCGAGCAGGTTCCAACTCGGTGACAGAGTCGGGATTTACCCGTTCGACGTCGAAGGAGAGACCAAGTTCATCGGCTGCTCTCTGTGCTGCCTTAAACAAAAATGCTCCTATTCCTGCACTTTCATGGTCCCGGACCATGCAGAGGAGGGGATCCGAACTCCTGATAACCTTACAGGCTCCATCCAGAACCATCCTATTATGGAGACTCTCCAAACTCAAGAGTCCACGGCCTCCCCGATGTCGTGGGAGGTATAACCGTGGAACGGACGATTTAGGATGCAAACTCCTATTGAGATGCATCTTCTTGCGGGTTCCTACGTCGAGTTGACGCAACTCTTCTCGACTCCACTTCACTACCCCAAAGGAGTAGAGAAGGATCGGAACGGCAAGCATATTGGTAGCAGACACCTTGTTCTTCCCCGACAGTTCTGAAGACCAGATCTGTCGGAGTCGGTGCTGATACTTGCCGCGGAGAGCGTTTTTCACTAGACTCACTTCTTGGGTGGAGCGTTGCTCGACACCCAAGTAAGTGTACGACTCTCCGGCATCTAGATGATGTAAGATGCTTCCGTCCACGAGCTGCGCGTCCTCTCCGTAGTCCCCGCATCGTCCTCTCTTGAGATGGACCAGTGCACATTTGTCTAACCCGAACTCCATACCGACGGCCTGCGTGTACTCCTGTACCACCCTGAGGGACTGGTGTAGGTCCCTCTCTCCGGAGGCATAAAGTTTAAGGTCATCCATATAAAACAGATGGGTGACCTTATGCCTCCTGTCGCCGGGGGTACCGCAGTTGTAGCCACGGGTTTTCCGGAGCGAAACGGATATTGGCAGTAGTGAGATGCAAAACAGAAGGGGGCTAAGGGAGTCTCCCTGAAATACTCCCCTTCTGAAATATACCGGCTCCGTCTGGACTCTATCGTTACCCGATGTTATGGTAAAGCGAGTCCTCCAGAGCGGCATCAGTTCTTCGATACATCTCACTACGGGACCGGGCACCGCAAGACATTGGAGCAAGTGTACAATGAGCTCGTGTGATGTCATGTCAAATGCCTTGCGGTAATCGATCCAGGCCATGGAGAGGTTACGCTTATACTGCACGGAGTCCTGCGTGACACACCTGTCAATCAGCAGGTTCTCCTTGCAGCCAGCGACACCTCTCTTTGACCCTCGTTGCTCATATATCCGCTCGTAAACCGGTTCAACTGCATGGAGCACCCGCATGTACAAAATGCGTGTAAACACCTTGTAGCATGCGTTTAAACAGGTTATCGGCCGGTAGTTCTTTGGGTCAGACAAATCTCCGTTCTTCGGGATCAGCACTGTCCGCCCCTCGACAACCCAAGAAGGAATTTGCTGCTCCCCATTTAGCCATGAATTGAAAATTCTGGCCAAATGGTGGTGGGTACTGGGTAATTTTTTCCACCAATAGTTGTTTATCCCATCGGGACCTGGAGCAGCAAAGTTCTTAGAGCCCTCAAGAGCTCTTCGAACCTCTTCTGGAGTTATCGGTTGGCACACCTCGTTTGGTTGTTGAAGCCTTTGACAGAAGGCTTCAAAGTGTGCCAGGGCTGGAGAGTCTTGGTTGAGTGGAAGCTTCTCCTCGTAAAGCGTTTTCCAGAAATTTTCCACCTGATCTACAGTCGGCGGATTCTCTGCAACACGCGGAGGCGGTTCGAAAAGGCGCGAGGGCTTTTGGCGGAAGAGTTTATTTTCCGCTAGCCCCCTCGCCCGCCTCACTAGTGATTTTTTACAAACCACTAGCATCCGTATCCTGTCGAGACAGTGCTGTTTGGTGGTTCGCAGCACTGCCTCATTGAGTGTGTGATGGACGCGTCTTAAGTTGGCGGCTATTCGACGCACTTTAGGCGTAAATGGCCTATTGGCCGCCATGTAGTCCATCACACATTGGATACGGGATGCGTGTTGCCTCGCCGACCGGATCTTGGCTTCCATCTTTTGTATGCGCCGCTCCGCCCTCTCCTGTGGGGAGGCAGTATTACGCCTCTCCGTCCGAGAAAAGCGTTGAACAGCGGCATACATGGCACAGTTAATGTGCCAGATGTCAGCCCGTTCTGGTAGCACATCACGAAGTTCTTCATCCACTCTGGCCAGGTCTTGTGGCCCGGGGGCTTTTATGTGGTGTAGCCCCCGTCTGGTACTGAGGCCCTCTGGTACTGGTGGAACAAGGAGAACCACTTCCTCAATTATTATTATTATTATTATTATTATTATTATTATTATTATTATTATTATTATTATTATTATTATTATTATTATTATTATTATTATTATTATTATTATTATTATTATTATTATTATTATTATTATTATTATTATTATTATTATTATTATTATTATTATTATTATTATTATTATTATTATTATTATTATTATTATTATTATTATTATTATTATTATTATTATTATTATTATTATTATTATTATTATTATTATTATTATTATTATTATTATTATTATTATTATTATTATTATTATTATTATTATTATTATTATTATTATTATTATTATTATTATTATTATTATTATTATTATTATTATTATTATTATTATTATTATTATTATTATTATTATTATTATTATTATTATTATTATTATTATTATTATTATTATTATTATTATTATTATTATTATTATTATTATTATTATTATTATTATTATTATTATTATTATTATTATTATTATTATTATTATTATTATTATTATTATTATTATTATTATTATGATCATCATCATCATCATCATCATCATCATCATCATCATCATCATCATCATCATCATCATCATCATCATCATCATCTAGCTAAAAACCAGTCACCCTTCTCTGTGGCTCCGACCCTCACAGAGGGGAGCTGGTAGTACCGGTAGCCACTCCCCACGCCCGTGGGGTGAGTGACTACTGGGTCCGTGAATCGTGTGCCCTGAGCAGACGTAATGAACCGAGAATAACGGCCTTCTGCATTCTGCCGGCTAAGACCTCTGCCGAGTTTCGGCATGCCGGTATGATCTTAAGTTCCGAAAGCAGTGTGTGTCTCGTTCCACCGAGGGCTCCTATAATCAGTACCACTATCTTAACAGTATGGTCTGGATACAGTCTGCGGAGTTCGAAGAGCAGATCTCGATATTTTGTCCGTTTTTCCTCCTCCTTCAAGACAATGTTGTTCTCCGCGGGAGCCGAGAACTCCACGACAAACATTGTCTTGAGTTGATGGTCGAGGAGTACTACGTCAGGCTTGTTGGCTTGTATTTGCCTGACGGTGGGAAAAGAGTAGTTCCAATAAATTAGACACTTCTCATTTCCCACAACGGACTCAATATCCCCCGGAGCGTAAGGCAGCACTGGTGTTTCGTCTATCCCATACGAGTGCCTTAAATTGTAATAAAGCACTCGTAATGCTCCGTCGTGCCTTTGGATATAGGCCGAGACTGCATATGTCGGGCAAGCCGACAGCAAGTGCATAAGAGTCTCTGGCGCCCTGCGGCAGGCCCTGCAGCTGACATCAGGGACCTCTATACCCATGACACGACTACGATAGACGAGGGTGTTAAATACACCATCCTGGCAAGCCATTATGAATCCCTCGGTCTCAGACTTCAGCCCGGCTGACCTTAAGAAGGCAAAGGTCAGCCTTTCGGATAAGCCAAGGTTCTCTATATTTTTATAGAAAACTCCGTGCATTGGCTTATCCGTGTGAAGCTGCAGAAAGATGTTGTGTTCCGCAGCTTTAATTTGGGCTTTTCGTCGAGCAGGTTCCAACTCGGTGACAGAGTCGGGATTTACCCGCTCGACGTCGAAGGAGAGACCAAGTTCATCGGCTGCTCTCTGTGCTGCCTTAAACAAAAATGCTCCTATTCCTGCACTTTCATGGTCCCGGACCATGCAGAGGAGGGGATCCGAACTCCTGATAACCTTACAGGCTCCATCCAAAACCATCCTATTATGGAGACTCTCCAAACTCAAGAGTCCACGGCCTCCCCGATGTCGTGGGAGGTATAACCGTGGAACGGACGATTTAGGATGCAAACTCCTATTGAGATGCATCTTCTTGCGGGTTCCTACGTCGAGTTGACGCAACTCTTCTCGACTCCACTTCACTACCCCAAAGGAGTAGAGAAGGATCGGAACGGCGAGCATATTGGTAGCAGACACCTTGTTCTTCCCCGACAGTTCTGAAGACCAGATCTGTCGGAGTCGGTGCTGATACTTGCCGCGGAGAGCGTTTTTCACTACACTCACTTCTTGGGAGGAGCGTTGCTCGACACCCAAGTAAGTGTACGACTCTCCGGCATCTAGATGATGTAAGATGCTTCCGTCCACGAGCTGCGCGTCCTCTCCGTAGTCCCCGCATCGTCCTCTCTTGAGATGGACCAGCGCACATTTGTCTAACCCGAACTCCATACCGACAGCCTGCGTGTACTCCTGTACCACCCTGAGGGACTGGTGTAGGTCCCTCTCTCCGGAGGCATAAAGTTTAAGGTCATCCATATAAAACAGATGGGTGACCTTATGCCTCCTGTCGCCGGGGGTACCGCAGTTGTAGCCACGGGTTTTCCGGAGCGAAACGGATAATGGCAGTAGTGAGATGCAAAACAGAAGGGGGCTGAGGGAGTCTCCCTGAAATACTCCCCTTCTGAAATATACCGGCTCCGTCTGGACTCTGTCGTTACCCGATGTTATGGTAAAGCGAGTCCTCCAGAGCGGCATCAGTTCTTCGATACATCTCACTACGGGACCGGGCACCGCAAGACATTGGAGCAAGTGTACAATGAGCTCGTGTGATGTCATGTCAAATGCCTTGCGGTAATCGATCCAGGCCATGGAGAGGTTACGCTTATACTGCACGGAGTCCTGCGTGACACACCTGTCAATCAGCAGGTTCTCCTTGCAGCCAGCGACACCCTCGTTGCTCATATATCCGCTCGTAAACCGGTTCAACTGCATGGAGCACCCGCATGTACAAAATGCGTGTAAACACCTTGTAGCATGCGTTTAAACAGGTTATCGGCCGGTAGTTCTTTGGGTCAGACAAATCTCCGTTCTTCGGGATCAGCACTGTCCGCCCCTCGACAACCCAAGAAGGAATTTGCTGCTCCCCATTTAGCCATGAATTGAAAATTCTGGCCAAATGGTGGTGGGTACTGGGTAATTTTTTCCACCAATAGTTGTTTATCCCATCGGGACCTGGAGCAGCAAAGTTCTTAGAGCCCTCAAGAGCTCTTCGAACCTCTTCTGGAGTTATCGGTTGGCACACCTCGTTTGGTTGTTGAAGCCTTTGACAGAAGGCTTCAAAGTGTGCCAGGGCTGGAGAGTCTTGGTTGAGTGGAAGCTTCTCCTCGTAAAGCGTTTTCCAGAAATTTTCCACCTGATCTACAGTCGGCGGATTCTCTGCAACACGCGGAGGCGGTTCGAAAAGGCGCGAGGGCTTTTGGCGGAAGAGTTTATTTTTCGCTAGCCCCCTCGCCCGCCTCACTAGTGATTTTTTACAAACCACTAGCATCCGTATCCTGTCGAGACAGTGCTGTTTGGTGGTTCGCAGCACTGCCTCATTGAGTGTGTGATGGACGCGTCTTAAGTTGGCGGCTATTCGACGCACTTTAGGCGTAAATGGCCTATTGGCCGCCATGTAGTCCATCACACATTGGATACGGGATGCGTGTTGCCTCGCCGACCGGATCTTGGCTTCCATCTTTTGTATGCGCCGCTCCGCCCTCTCCTGTGGGGAGGCAGTATTACGCCTCTCCGTCCGAGAAAAGCGTTGAACAGCGGCATACACGGCACAGTTAATGTGCCAGATGTCAGCCCGTTCTGGTAGCGCATCACGAAGTTCTTCATCCACTCTGGCCAGGTCTTGTGGCCCGGGGGCTTTTATGTGGTGTAGCCCCCGTCTGGTACTGAGGCCCTCTGGTACTGGTGGAACAAGGAGAACCACTTCCTCAACCGGTGAATGCGGCGGTCTTTCGGCCACCTCATTCACCGGTCCAGGAGCAGCCCTCACGTAGCCCCTTCTACGAAGATGGGATACATAGTCACGCAGATTTTGTGGCGTGAAGGCGCCATGCTCTGGATGCCTGTCACACCACAGAGCATGCATCCGCCCCATGTATCCCCTTCGTGCGGGCTCACTGCTTTCGTAGCATTGCAGAAGGTCGTCCCTTAGCTCATCCGTCCACTCAAAGCGTCCTTGTGCATAGCGTTCGTCGTCAACGGGCGCTCCATCCGGTTGGGCCCCACCACCTTGCCCTTGACCCCTATACGGACGAGGTCGATTGTGGGGGCCCTCTCTTCGGTTTACAGGAACCAGAAGTCAGGGCTTGTGGGTGGTTAGCCCAACAAGCCCACGACCGACACCAGAGGGGAATGAGCTTTCCCCTCCCGGGTGCACTAGGGCTGCCGGTTCGGTTTTGCACCCCCAGCTGGAGTAAGTGGTGGCGCTACTCACCAAAGGCTTGATAGATGAAAGTCAGCCCCTCCTGCTTTATTATTATTATTATTATTATTATTATTATTATTATTATTATTATTATTATTATTATTATTATTATTATTATTATTATTATTATTATTTTTTTTTTTTTTTTTTTTTTTTTTTTTTTTTTTTTTTTTTTTTCGCGTGCGCGATGCTGGACAGTTCTCCCGTGTCTCCGACATTCTCACGGGAGAAGCGCCAGCGAACTATCCACAGCCACTCCCCGCATCCCGCAGGGTTAGTGACTGTAGATTCCAGATTCGTGTGCCCTAAGAAGACGGAGGGACCCCAGGATAACTGCCTTCTGCATTTGGCCTGCCAACCACTCGGCTGACTTTTGGCAGGCTGGTATGGCCTTTAATTCCGAGAGCAGCGTAGGCCTCATTCCACCAAGTACACCGATTATCAGGACGATCATCTTGACCGAGTAGTCTGGGTATAGCACCCGGAGCTCATACCGGAGATCTCTGTATTTAGTCCGTTTTTCCCCCTCCTTCAAGATGATGTTTGTCTCGGCAGGTGCCGAGAACTCGATAACATACATCATCTTGGTTTGGTGGTCGAGGAGGACTATGTCAGGCTTGTTTGCTTGAATCTGCCTGACCGTCGGGAACGAGTAATTCCAATATATTCTGCACTTCTCGTTCTCGACAACAGACTCGATCTCTCCGGGGACGTAAGGCAGCACTGGTGTTTGGTCTACTTGGTACGAGTGCCGTAGGTAGTAGTATAGCACTCGTAAAGCCGCGTTGTGCCTATGGATGTAGGCCGAAGTCGCGTAAATCGGGCATGCAGATAGTAAGTGCATGAGCGACTCCGGCGCCTGACGGCAGGTCCTACAATTAACGTCAGGGACCTCCACACCCATAATGCGACTGCGGTAGACCAAGGTATTAATAACACCATCTTGGCAGGCCACAATGAATCCCTCGGTCTCCGACTTTAGCCCTGCTGACCGTAAAAAACCAAAGGTCAGCTTCGTCGATAAACCCTTATTATTATTATTATTATTATTATTATTATTATTATTATTATTATTATTATTATTATTATTATTATTATTATTATTATTATTATTATTATTATTATTATTATTATTATTATTATTTGCGGGACTCTCTCCTTTAGGAGGGTAGGTGCTGATAATCAAGGGGCCTGTAGTCAGCTTGATTATCTCATTGCAGATGTAAAAATGTGCGGACAATGTTGCAAGTGTCGATGATGACTGATTTTTGCATCTGAAGGTAGATGCTCTTCTTAGTATTTAGTGATTTTAGGGCCGGTTTCAGACTGGTGGGTACTTCACCTGTGGCACCAATTACGATGGGAACTATGGTCACCTTTTCTTGTTGCCACATCTGCCTAATCTCTTCAGCAAGAGGTAAGTATTTTGTAACCTTCTCTCTTTCCTTCTTCTCCATGTTCTCTGGTAGTGGTACGGTGATATCGATCAGGTACGTTTGGCTGTCGGTTGTTAATACAATATCTGGCCTGTTGTTGGGGATGTGTTTGTCAGTAATGACAGTTCTATTCCAGTACAGTTTAGCAGTGTCGGTTAGTATCACTGGTGTGGGTGTATATTGGTAGTACGGAATTTGGGTGTGGTTCGGTTTAATCTGCATTAACAGTGCCTGGTGAATTATTTTTGCTACATTGTCGTGGCGATTCGTGTAGCTGGTTGGGGCTAAGGTGGAACATCCCCCTATAATGTGCTCAATGCTCTCCCCAGTCCTGGAGCACGCCCTGCATCTATCCGTGGCAATCGTGGCATCCCCGATTATATGCTTCATGTAATTACGAGTGGCTATTACCTTGTCTTGTATTGCTATTAGGAATCCTTCAGTCTCTGGGAATAGATTACCAGTCGTTAGCCAGCTGAACGTTGCGTCGCGGTCAATATTGTTCCCTGCGATTGAATTGGGATATTTTCCGTGGAGTGGTTTGGACTTCCATTTCTCTAATAATACGTTGTGTTGTTGGGTTCGGGTCTCTGGTTGGTGAGTTAGTGAGTGGAGGTTAAGTGGAGTGAGATGGTTATCTGTGTTCACTATGGCTGCATGTAGCGGACTGGTTTGGGCTTTCCGCGTGAAGTACGAATGTAGGTTGTATACTTGATGCGCATGCTGTGTGCTCAGATGAATTATACCTCTTCCGCCACATGGGCGATTATTATTATTATTATTATTATTATTATTATTATTATTATTATTATTATTATTATTATTATTATTATTATTATTATTATTATTATTATTATTATTATTATTATTATTATTATTATTATTATTATTATTATTATTATTATTATTATTATTATTATTATTATTATTATTATTATTATTATTATTAAATCTGAAAAACTATTTAAAAACTTTTACTTTTAGTCATTTTAGAATACATTAATGAAATGGAATGTTATGTTTTTTAGGAGCAATTTTCTCATTTAGTAAATAAATAAAACAAATTCAAAAAAACTGTATCATTACTTAAATATACCCTAAATATAAAAAATATGTCAATGTACAGAAATATTTACAAATAAAGATCGGTTTAGATAAAAATAAAAAATTTAAAGTACTTGTTAGAATTAAATGACTAAGTGGAGTAGTAGAAGTAGTACTTACACCCAAAAGTGCAAATACTACCTCGAAGTACTTGATACTTGAAGTATTCTGCTTTTTGAAAAGTAATTGATATTTGATGCAACAAGTACCCTAACTAACTATTTGGTACTTGATACTTGAAGTACTTTAAATGGGTACTTTGCCCATCTCTGTATGTTTATTCCCAACTCAGACGTCTATACACTATAACAAGCATAGAATGGATCTTTGCTTCAGCAACTATTCACTAGCTGTATGCTTATTACTTCCACATCCAGTGGAAGTATAGTAACTACAAAAAATTTAAAAATTTTTTTTCTTCAAATAGGCTTAGAATGTCATGAAACGTCGAGATTTTAAGCGAAATTTTGAGCGAAAAATAATTTCTGTCTGTCGGTCTGTCTGTCTGCAACTTTTTCTTGAGCGCACGATTTCTCTGGAACCGTTTAAGACATTGACTTGAATTTTGGTGCAAGTATGCATTTTAACGTGATCTGGAACCAGATTATATTTTCATCTTATTCCGTTGAAAGGTTGGGGGGTGAATTGGGGTAAATGGGAGTAAATAGATAAATCAAGCAGGTATAAAATTGGTATTTAGTATCTACAAGAGAAGCTATAAGATCTCAAAAAAATTTTTTGGCATTAGCAACCCCCATTACCACTCCCATCCCATTATTAAAGGGGATGAAAAAAATAAAATTGTGCTTTAGTGTGTCTACAAGAACCGAAAACCTCAAAATATTTGTTTGCTCCACCCACCCCCACCCCATTACCGATGTGGGATATCGTTTTATAGGTTTTTGTGGTAGACGATTTCAGTTTCAGTTTCATAAACAATTATTTCCACATAAAAATTTTTTTCGTTGTGAGAGACTTGAATAGAAAATCTGGATGTGAAAGTAGTGATTCCTTGAGCACCGGCTTTTTGAATAATTGTGTGTTCACCAAGCTCCGAGCGGATGTAAACAAATAAATATATGTGCATTTTATCACGTGACTATACCGTAACTAACGCCACCGCTTTGTTTGTATTAGATATTTGGTTTGCATTTGACAACAGTGACAGTGACAATTACCGAAAACCGGATTGCCGCTGCTTTGAAAACCGAAATAGAAACCGAAAACCAAATTAACGCTACTCGGAAAACCGAAATCATAACCGAAAACCGAAAATGGTGCACGTTAGGTAACCGTAACCGAAACCGAACCGAAATAAATTTCGGTTTCGGTTAGTGATGGGGTAATTCGAATGAAAATAATCGATGTATTCGATTATTGAAATATCTCGAGACATTCGAGAACTTTGCACGAATCATTCGAATGACCGATATTCGAGCATCATCGAAATTCGAGCGTGAATGTTCATTTCATCGCTCGGCCTGTAGCTCGGCGCTCGCTGCTCGAATGCCTGCTATCATTCGAATGACGAATGATTCATTCACTGCTCATGACTCACATTCAGCGAGAGTGAGAGCTGTTGTAATTCAAATACCTACCAATTATTTCGATTTCGTAGAGCGCGGAGGGATAATTGCTTTTGTTTGATCTCTATGTATAAGTACATACGTATTTTATGTTTTTATTCCTATTTGTCGTACACATAGCACATGTTAACAGAGGACCGGTAAAAATTAAATAAAATAAAATGATAACGAAATTATTTAATTAAAATAAAGAGACGTAATTATAATTCTGATATATAATAATAAATAAGAAAACAAAACAACGAATATATAAATATATGGTAGGTCCCTATATAGAATATAAAATTAAGGAAAAATTTCTACAAAATATAAAACAAAAATAAATAAATAAATAAATATAAAATAAAAAACAATACATTTTCTAACAAATTAAAATAGATATTTGACATTCTTATAATATCAATAATAAAAAAAAAACAAATATAATACATCGCGCAAATATAAAATATTGAGACAGAGACCGAGTTGCTCGAATCATCCGAATGAAATCATTCGAATGATATTTCGATTATTAAAATCATTCGAGTACCAAGTATTCGATTTTTTAAATCATTCGGTTATTCCTATCACTAGTTTCGGTCCCTGGAACAGACAGTAGTGTATTTTGAATAACACACTGTATGACTTTTCAAATAATTTACACTTAAGAAAATGTAGTATGTACTACCGTGAACTGCAACTTTGTTATCAAATTAATAAATAAATTATAGTCCGAGATTATTGGGAGGGAATTTAAAAAACTCTAAGATTTAGTGATTATATCGTGAGATCTCTTGATTTAGTACTGCTCGGAAGCACATACGCGCAAAGCCAGCCACTGGAGTCGGCTATGTTACTTTATGAATCGGTTTTAACGCAACCAAAAGTTTTGAAATATATTTAAATACAAGGGGAATAATATATATGCAAACTCCATCCGCGGGAGCAGGCCGTGTTTTAATAGACTTCATGGTCTAGGAATACGTAAACGCACATTACACTCTTACCTTATAACCTAACCTTTTAAACTATCCTTAGAAGCATCATATCTGACCAGCACTTTTACCAGGAGCCTCAAGTCACTTTGGAACGTGTATAAGTCAGCGACTTGTAAGTTAGAATATCATTTCCCTCTAGTGGGTGTTTATTGGAATACTTGGCAAATGTATTACTTCCTTAGGCACTTATCTTCATATGCTGTTATTTTTCTATCAACAAATAAATAGCAGAGTGGCGCAGTGGAAGCGTCACTGGGCCGTTACCCCAGAGGTCCGTGGATCGAAACCACGCTCTGCTAAGATTTTTTTGTTTACTTAGTAATATATTAACAACTGATACCTCAATATATTTAAATAAAGTGATATAAAAATTTCAAGATTTATTTGTTTTGGTAATTTTATATCCCAAACAATATTATCTGTGAGACTTGGCAGTCTAATTTGGCACCTGCATACTGCATACTTACTTCCATTATGACGAATGCACTGCAATATTCAGGTATTATATATATACAGCACGGATGGACTTAACTATACTTATGAAAATGGTTATTTTCAATTTTTCGAAAAAAACTTATTCTTCATAATTTCTTTTGCTTGTTATATAAATACGATTAACGTTGAGAAAATATGATTTTGTTGTACAGGGCGCGCAGAAATGATAAAAATTTGTATTTTCAAAATAAAAAATTTTAAAATCAAACTTTTTGAGGCAATGGGATAAAGGAGCTTAAAAGCGGTAATCGCAAAGCCAAATAAATTTTTTTCATGGGAGTTATTGTTACTGAGTTATTTGATATTAAAAACTAAATCTATTTTTCCCCATATCTTGTTATCGATTAATATGTCTTAAAGACTATGTATTACTTGTAATAAAACGTTGTTTGTAACTATTATTAATAAGTTTGGATGTAAATGTTGTTTCATACTTTTTTTAACTCAGGTCCTACTTCATTGAATTAACTTTTAATAGAAGTGGACTGCTATCTCATTTTGTGATTATTAATCAAGATTGCCGCTGTGAAATAATGCTTCGGTGACATTGTTATTTGTTAACATTTGTCAATTAATATCTTTAGAAAAATGTTGACCCTAGAGCAGCGCATTTACTTGATCAAGTGTTATGGTATTGGAGAAGTGTCCTATAAATACGCGATAGAAATTTTCCACAGTAAGTTTCCAGGTGTACAAGTTTCTGTAAATGCTTTAAGAAATATGGTTCGTAAACTCGATGTTTATGGTGATGTTAAAGATGTGAAAAAAACAAAAAATGACATGATGAAAATGATGCTACAACAATTTTAGTGTTAGAATCAGTTCGCAATAATCCCCGACTTCCTTTGAGAGCAAGAGCGAGTCAGGTGGGTGGGTGGTGTATCTAAGAGTCACGTACACAATATTCTGTCCGCAAATAAATTTCACGCATTCAAACCAACCTTTATCCATAAACTTCAAGAAGGTGATGATTCATATCGACTTGAATTCTCTTTACTAATGGGTGAACGCATAATGGAAAGTCGCAATTTTCACCATCATATAATATTCAGTGACGAATCTACATTTACAATAAATGGGATAATCTCCAGTCAAAATTGTCGCTTTTGGGCAAAAGAATATCCACACTTCAGGAGTCATACAAAATAGCCAAAAATTTAAGAAAGTCAACGTATGGTGTGCGTTAACGTTCAATAAAGTAATTGGTCCATTTTTCTCGGAAGGAAGGCTTAACGCAAATTATTATTTAGAAATTCTTAGTGAATACTTTTTGCCACAAATGGATGAAGTAAGTTTAGAATTTAGAAGAAATATGATATTCCAACAGGACGGCTGCCCAGCGCATAGTGCAATGATTGTCACCGATTGGCTAAATTAACATTTCCCCGAAAAATGGATTGGGCGCCATGGACAGATAAACTGGCCAACGCGGTCTCCGGACCTCACCGCAATGGATTATTTTCTGTGGGGGTATCTTAAGCCAAAAGTGTATGCAACTGATATGCAAGATAATATTGAGATTTTAAAAAACAGAATCACTGATGCCATTGCTGCAGTGACACCAGATATTCTTCTCAATGTTTATAACGAATTTCGAAAAAAGATGGAGAAATGCGTTAACGTAGGAGGGTTTCATGTTGAGTAAGGACGTTACTGTATAAATATTTAAGTTAAATAAATACTTTATTAATTATTTTCTCACATTTAATTTTAAAAAAATTTGTTCTGTCTATTTTTAATATCAAATAACTTAGTAACAATAATTCCCATGAAAAAAAAAATATTTGGCTTTGCGATTACTGCTTTTAAGCTCCTTAATCCCAATGCCTCAAAAAGTTTGATTTTAAAATTTTTTATTTTGAAAATACAAATTTTTATAATTTTTACGAGCCCTGTACAACAGAATCAAATTTTCTCAACGTTAATCGTATTTATATAACAAGCAAAAGAAATTATGAAGAATAAGTTTTTTTCGAAAAATTGAAAATAACCATTTTTATAAGTATAGTTAAGTCCATCCGGGGACACACTGTATATATCTGTTATTATGGTTTTGCTAATAGTACAGTAGCTAAAGGTTTTAACTTCGGAATAATGTCATATGAAACGGATTTCGTTCATTTTTGGCAACCTAATAATAAATGTATCTAAGAAAAGTTTCTATATTATGTGGAGGCTTGCTGATTTATAGAGGGTGGATGCCACCTCTTTTCAGGGGGTGGCACAAAAAAAAACATTGGAGCTGAGAGGGGATCAAATTTTGAGAAGACGGGGTTCTTTGCATCTTTTCATTTAAATTGATATTCTTTGAGTTATAACGACTTGAAAACTTGAAAAGAATTAAATGTAACAAACTTTTTAAAAACAAGCTTTTATTATTATATACGAAAATAGTAAGTTATGTTGAATTAATTGTCTTCAAAGTTAGTCGCGCGTCAGAGGTTCATACAGGCATTAATTTTGTTTGACAGAAATTGCACCTAATACCTAAGTATTTTTTTTTATATTCATGCGACAAACTTTTAAGATAATTAATTCAACATAACTTAGGTTTTCCGTTTTAGTACACCTAAATAATATTAAAAACTTATTCTATTTTTAATTTTTTTGTTAAGCCTTAATTATTATTATTATTGTTGTTAATATTATTACAGTGTTAAAACTAAAAAACGCACACAAAACACACCATAGTATTGTATTGTCGCCAGTACTACACGTATATGCAAAATTTCAGCTCAATTGGACGTCGTTAAGTGGTTGAAAATTGACTTGCAAATCTAAACATACTAACATATATGCTAACATCATTAAAAAAACAAGGCAAAGTTTGAGCCAAAACATGCTAGAGACAAATAAGAAAGTCGTAACTTGGAGATTAATGTAGTTTTTTTCCTAATTTCTTCAAAATTTATGGTTTTGGAGATGTGGAAATATAAATATGGCACCGGACGTTTATAACACGAAATATTTAGTTGAAATGTTAAATATCTCAAAAATTATGGCACTTACTTCAGAAATGCCAACAGCCAAAATGAAAAACTATTAATTGGGTTATCAAATGATATATTGACTATTTCTATAGCTTAAAGAACAAATAAGATGATAGAAACAGTGTGCTTCCTCATATTTTTTTAATAAAAATGTGGCCATTTTGTTAATGTAAGTAGTCAGCAAAAAAAATATATATATAATCTCACATACCTACTGTTTTTCGTTAACATATACATAACCTAGACGCTCACTTTTTTCGTCCGTTTACAGCATTTCCTTCACAAAAAAATGCATTATAAACTATAAATGGATTTTCGAGAAAACGTAAAAAAATTTCCTTGCAAATATCTTAATAAACATTGGTTTAAGCGAAAAATGGTAGACATCAAAAATAAGGCTTATAAACTGAGAATAAATTTGTTTTATTTTATATTTATGTAGGATTAATAGTTTCGGGGATATTTAGTTTAAATGTTGAATATCTTGGAAACTATGAAACATTCATCAAAATTTCTGAGGAACAGAATAAACCATAATTAATCAATCTCTTAAATTACTTTGTGTTTGTTTCTGTATCATAAAGAATAAAGAAGTTATGGTTGAAACAATGTGCTTTTTCACTTTTTTTTTACAGAATGTCACCATTTTGTTATTGTAATTGTCCAGTAATCAATTTTTTCAAAAATGCTGTTTTTTGTTCATCACCTAGATGCTCATTTTTTTGTCCGTTTAAAACACTTGCTTTAGAAAAAAATTTCATTCACTATATTGGAGCTGTCATTTTGAATTTTTAAATTTTGACTTCAAATTCGTAATTACTGTACACACGCTAAATCTCAATTTTATTATTTTCACCAATTTTTTTTTGAGACCTTAGCTTCTCTTATATATACTAAATACCAGTTTTATGGACTGTTACTTGCTTGCCTATTTACCTCCATTTACCCCAATTTACTCCCTACCTTTCAACAGAACAAGATCAAAATATAATCTATTTCCAGATCTCGTTAAAATACATACGTGTACCAAATTTGAAGTCAATATCTTTACTGGTTCCAGAGTAATCGTGCGCACAAAAAATTTACAGACAGACCGACCAGACCGAGACAGATTTTTTTTCTCAAACTTAAAATCTCGACGTTTCATATATATGTAACATTATGTTCCTTCAATATTTCAAAGAAATATTTGTTTACAGGTTAAAGAAATATACTTTTAAAAATTTCCAAACTTAGAGGAGAAATTTGTTTGTAATAATAGATTTATTTAAACTACGTTTAAAATTCCATAATAATACATTTATGCAAATTATATATATTACCTTGGGTGTATCAAATAAATCAGTTAATTGTTATTATATAATATAAATATTTCTTACACATGGAAGAACTTAGTTATTTCCTTGCTATATGGAAATTTTTCTTTTTTTCAAGTCCCTGTTTTTTGGGCATGGAACATTTTGAGCAACATCTGAATGACGTAATAATGTTTGTTTACATTCATCTAATTACAATGCGCTCATTAGTTTTGCGTTCTGACGCATGGTGAAACTCACTTTTGATTGTTTTAATTTGATAAATAACTAAATAATTAGTAAAATATATAAACATTGTTATATTATTAAAAAGAGATATTTTCATGAACTCCACGATATACAGGGTGTTGCATCAGGAGAGGGACATAGCTTAATAGGAGGTAGAGAACATCAGTGGTAATCAGAAGCTTCCATAGAAATGTCTCACAATGAAGTTACTGGGTGTTTTATAATTTTTTGGCAAAAACTACTTTTTGTCATTACTTTGACAGGGAATGGAATAATGGATTCATATTTGGTACAGCTAGTACAGTAACGATCTTTCAGAGATAAATGTAAGACATAAGAAATCCACGTCCGGAGTCACTAAAATTTAGGTTTCTTCTTTACCTCTAAAAAACATGACCCTGTATATATTTTTTTTAAATCTTTATATGATATTCGGAAAGAACACATAAAAATAAGCAAAATGACCTATTTCACTTTTTTGTTACACCTTTGTGAAAGAATATGGATTTCAGAACCATATTAAATGAAATTCACGTGAGATAAATATTTTGTAACTAAAATTAGCAAAAATTCTATTGAGGCTAGGTGGTCTGGGTGAATCCTAATTCCGATACGTTTTAAAGATCAATTTTGGTAGAAAATATAGTTTAATCTAATAAGTAATCGGGTATAAATTAACAAAATATTTAATCAACCATAATAGGCTCATTCAAAGTGATAGATGGTAAAACTATTTAGGCCTAAGCAACAAGTTACTTTAATCAAGGAAATCAGCAACATTTCACACTTAATAAAAATTGGAAAACGGAACAAACTAAAACCGAAATAAATAAAATAATTTCCAACCAGGTAACAATAAACAACAAACCAATAACAAAATGTGTTTAAAAATAAAAGAAAAAACATAATTTGCACTAAAGTAAATATTCAAAGTGGCCTCCCCCAGCTTCTGTGCAATCTCTTACGCGTTTAGTTAGGTTACCAATTGCTCGACGTATCATTGCCGGATTATTCCGTATTTCGTTGCAGGTTGTAACGATGCGCTGGATTAACTATTATATACTATCAATTTCGACTATATAAACATCGTTTTTTAAATGGCCCCATAAAAAGTAATCACAAGGGTTACAATCAGGAGACTTTGGTGGCCATTCTTGTGGACCCTCGACCAATCCATCTATTAGGATACTCATTATTGGAGTTTTCTCTTACTTGAATGCTAAAATGTGGTGGCTGAATCAACATGCTTCTAATATGGATATTTTCTAACATATTCGGTAAAAAATGTTTTGAAGAAAATTACAGTAAATATCACCATTTAATCTTTCTTCAAAAAAATGTGCCCCTATCAAATGTGTATTCGCAAGCCCTACCTAAACATTTACAGAAAACCTGTGTTGCGAATGGCGTTGGCGTTTGCATGTGGGTTTTCCTGTGACCAGTTATGATTATTTCTTGAGTTGTTTACTCCATCCTTCGTAAATTGTGCCTCATCCTGTAAATGATCGGGCGATGGTTAGACAACCAACGACAAAATGCCAGGCAGCGGATGTTGTCGTCTTGTTCAAGACGCTGTACCTGCTGGATACGATATGGATGATAACGTTCTCTTTTTAGGGTTCTCCATACTCGCCAGTGAGGAATACCAATTGCAGAACTGATTCGTTTAATGCTAATTTTTTGGTTTTGTTGAACTATGTTTAAAATATTGTTTTGTTCCTGCACGCCCTGTTGACAAACACGCTCCACAACTGCAGAGGTAGGAAGCTTTCCATGTTGTCTTGAATACTGGAATACGGTACTAAAAGTTTTGTGATTAGGGTGCCGACTATCAGAAAAACGCAGCCGATATTCTCTTTCCGCTGATCTACCATTTCCATTCCAGAAACCATAGATAAATTTGTCAGCATATTCCACGTTTGTAAATGTTAGTGGCATAGTTAAAATATTTTACACAAATTTTCACAATTTATTGCACTTCACAAACTAAATGCGGATTATTGACACATTAAATTACAAATAATTAATTATTCAACTGTTTAGGAAATTCTTTTAATTATCTGTCACTTTGAATATGCCTACTATGGTTGATTAAATATTGTGTTAACTTATACCCGACTACTTATTAGGGCTGCAGATTTTACCATTTGCCATTTTTTAAAAAGTGTCGGAATTAGAAATCACCCAGGCCATCTAGCCTCAATAGAATGTTTGCAAATTTTAGTTGCAGAATTATTTATTTCGCCTGACTTTCATTTAATATCGTTCTGAAATCCATATTCTTGTACATTTAACACCGTATTTAAATAACCTCAAAGGTGTAACAAAAAAGTGAAATAGGTTATTTTGCTTATTTTTTTGTGTTCTTTTCGAATATCATGTAAAAATTTCAAAAAAATATACAGGGTCATGTTTTTTAAAGGTAAAGAAGAAACCTAAATTTTAATGACTCCGGACCTGGATTTTTTTTTCATGTCTTACATGTACTTCTGAAGAATCGTTACTGTACTAGCTGTACCAAATCTGAATCCATTATTCCATTCCCTGTCAAAGTAATGACAAAAGTAGTTTTTGCCGAAAACTATAAAACATCCTGTAACTTTGTAGTGAAGGCCCAATGAGACATTTCTATGGGAGGTTCGGATTACCACTAATGTTTTCTACCTCCTATTAAGCTATGTCCCTCTCATGATGCAACACCATGGTTAAGTAGGTAAGGTGATCACATTTTTTGATGCTGAGGAAGTAGTGATAACTAAATTATTCAACTTACGAGAATACAGTTTTAAGGTTTTAATGAGGTCATCCCTCATATATATTTTCTTAAATTATGAAACTTTATTAAAAAAATCTTGAAATCTAATATGTTTTTCAAAAGATATTGTGCACGAGCGAATTATGTGAGATTTTTCGTGAATAAATTAGCTTTGTAACTGATGTTTGTTTTATTTTTACGTCCATAAACGGAAAAAAAATTTTGAACATTTCTATTGTCCAAATAGGATTAGAATGTCATGAAACGTCGAGATTTTAAGTTTGAGCAAAAATAAATTTGTCTGCCCGTCTGTAACTTTTTTTGTGCGCGCGATTACTCTGGAACTGTTAGGATATTGACTTAAAATTTGGTACAGGTATGTATTTTAACGAGATCTGGAAGTAGATTAAATTCTGATCTTATTCTGTTCAGGGGTTGGGGGGTAAATTAGGATAAATGTGGGTATATCGAGTCAGTAAGAGTCCATAAAATTGGTATTTAGAATATACAGTGTGTTTCACTTGACATGGTAACACCCCAATAAATTTTTATTTTGTTTTCCGATTTGAATCAAATTTTGCTTAAGTATAGAACAAATTAGGATCTACAAAATTTTCCAATAAAAATTTACCTAATATGATTTTTTTATTTTCTCCGCATATTTTGGTACCGCAGGTGGCTTTGCATTTGTAGAAGGCGAATGTTTTTCTAGTCATAAGTTGATCCTAATTTGTTCTATACTTAAGCAAAATTTGATTCAAATCGGGAAAAAAATAAAAAAGTTATTGGGGTGTTACCATTTCAAGTGAAACACACTGTATAATAGAAGCTAAGGTCTCAAAAAATTTGTTGGCATTATCCACCTCCATTCACCCTCACCTATTATTGAAGGGAGTGAAAAAAATAAAATTGTGATTTAGTGTGTGTACACTGTACAAGAGTCAAAGGCCTCAAATTTTTTTTTTACTTCATCCACCCCCACTCCCACTACCGATGCAGAATATCGTTTTATGGGTTTTTGGGGTAGACGATTTCAAATATTATATCATTAAATTCCATAAATAATTTTTTCTCATTGTGAGATTTAGATGGAAAATGTGGATGTGGAAGTAGTGATTCCTTGAGCAACGGTTTTTTTTTGTAATTGCTTTGATTCTAGCTACCGTATTGAGTCCGCCATATTGAATTTTCTGAAACGCCACATTGCTCTTGATATTACTATTCTTAATGAAAATTGAAACATTTTTTTCTGACGTTGTTATTTTTGAGTGTAAGAATGTTGACATGAAATATCCGATATTTGCAATTCAAACTAATATATTGACAATTTCGATTTTCATGAAAGCGCCCTTTTTATTTATAAAAACTAGCTAAAACTGTCCAATTTTGGTTGTAAAGGGATGAACAATTAATTAAATTGCAGAAAATTGAGTAAGCTTTAAACATTTTTTTGTAGGATCGTTAGTTTTCGAGTAAATCATAAATGACGTGCATAGAAATTGAATGATTGAAAAGGAGTGAAAACGTAGCTCTTCAAAAATTTCTAAACTGGCAATATTGCTCTCTAATGAAAGATAATTTAATATATTTTACAATTACTATGAAAACATTTTTCGCTAAAATCAAGTTTTCAGGATATCTAAAAGTCTTCTTACATCTTCCACCCATAACTTGGAGGGTGTTGTCACAAATATTCTTACTCGAATTTTTTTAATGTTAAATAGTACATTGTCTTTTCCCAAAAAAGACACGAAAGTGCATATTCGTTTCTTAAAAATTATTATAACAAATTGTTTTGAGTAGTAAGTTAAAGTACAATTAGTACATTTATTACCTCATTTCTCAAAAAGTAATTACATAATTGCCGTCTGGCCGCCTACCATCCTTAAACTAAAATATATGACCATTGCGCTACCCGTCTAAATATAAAATTTCCTAATAATAAATGAAATAAATGTCTAATACGATAGATTTTTTAAATAACAAAATGAAAAATCAAAATTATCAAATGAATTGTAACAAGTCATAGGGCCAAGTTTGATTTTTTTTATTTTTCTGGTAACTCTCATCATAACTATGTGTTTTTTCGTACAATTGGCAAAATAATATGTTGAGCATAGAGGAGGGGCAAACCCATTTAAGAACGCAAGTAGAAAGTGCAATTTTTAACTTATTTCAACACTTATATCATCATATACCTCCGAGTTTTCTGATTTAAACTTTGCCCTGCCATTCTAAATACTTACGATATATTTGAAAATATATTAAAATTTAATCTAGGAGAAATAAAATCATTTTTAGCACATTTTTTTACCAGTCCACCTCCCGTCTCTCTCCACCGTCCACCCTATCTTTCTTCGAAATATATGAAATAACACATAATCGTGTTGAGATTCGCCCAAAGCAATAACATTTCAAATTATGTAAATTACGATAATGAAATCTTTTGAATTCCTTGAGTTTGCCTGTATATGGATCTGTCCCCTACACAGAAAAATTAAATGCAAGGATAGATAAGTCTGAAAAAACTGAACTTTTTAAAAAGAAACTTTTATTATTACTTGGGTGTACTAAAACAGAAAAAAACAACTTGTGTTGAATTAATTCTCTTAAAAGCTTACCGCGCGCGAGAAAGTTCATATAGGCATTAACTTTTGACAGAGATTGTAAGTAATTAAGTTTTTTTCTTAATTTATTTTCTATTCACACGACAAGCTTTTGAAACAATTGATTCAACATAACTTTTTTTTTCGGTTTAGTTCACCTACATAATAAAAGCTTGTTATAAAAGTTTTTTTTTACATTTAATTTGATTTTTAAATTTTTAGGTACGTCTTAACTATTACGTATTCATTTCGTTGTCCTTACGTAAAATAATACCGGATTCATTGTTCAATTTTTAGAATATAACGTCTAAGTGAATATATTCAAATTATAGTGTTAAAACTAAAACACACATTTCTTGGTACCATATTTTTGTATTGTCATCAGAACTAGACGTATATGCAAAATTTCAGATTAACTGGACGTCGTTAAGTAGTTCAAAATTGACTTGCAAGATATCAACTAAATATACTAATATATAAGCTAACATACAAATAACAAGTTAAATAAAAACTTGTAAGAAATGAGAAATAATAAATATAATTTCAAATAACAACACACAAAAAACAGTAAAAAACATATTTATTGAAAATTAAGTGATAAACAGAAACAATTATTAAAAAAAATTGGTAAAGGTATTTACCCAAAACTTCCCTCTCTGTTTACCATACTTCTTTAAATATCATTTTTTTTTAGGGTGACCACCCGGTATATTTTTCATACCTTTCTTCCTAGGTAGTTGTATTAACTGCATGCGAAATACTATTGCCATCCGTCACATCTTTCTTTAACTTTTATAGGGTGATCATATTTTTCTTCTTTCACAGTTGTGTTAACTGCATACGAAATATTATCATCCTCCGTCACATATATTTTTTTTCTTTGGATGACCACCCTGCATATTTTGTTTTTCATATTTTTCTTTGACGATTGTGTTAACTACATGCGAAATATTATTCCTCACTTTTTTATTTGTATTTTGTGTTTTTGTATAGAGAATATTCTGCGGTATTGCATATTCGTTTGTGTTATAGATGTTATATTGAAACACTTTAGTACATATAGATAACTTTCTAAGAAACATAAATAAACCACCGATAAGTGTTTAGGTCCATCAAACCCTTGAAAAGTCGAATGACAATAAATATAGCCATAACATTCCTGTGTAAACTTTCAACTAAATTATCTTTCAATTATTATAAAAATATTCAAACGAATTTAATTTTTCTTAAAGTATATAAATTTCTTACGTAAACCTTTAATTCTCTTTTCATAATTATTAAAAATATTCAAAGGAATTTAATATAAATTAAATCCGTAATAATCAGTAATGCATACTTATTAAAGTATGGTCATAATATAAATTCCTTAGTTAAATTTTCAAGTGAGGTTTTTCATAATTATTTAAAATATTCAAACGAATTTATAAACAATTCTCTTCCAGCAAAAATACATATGACTCAACCAGGGGCGTACCAATAGGGTAACAATACAACGCGCCAAATTAAATCAATTTAAAAGTAATAAAAATTTGGTACAAAGTGTAAAAGATATAATTTTGTAAGGTAAATTTTGTCAAGTAAGTGATAAGTTTGATAATACATATCTTAGGACGTGCGATTAGCGATTCTGTGAATAGTGATTAATTTCGTACATAATTTTTGTTTGTATTAAAAAGGGTGTGTTTTTGTGGTGTTGCATATTATTTGCATTATAAATGCTGTAATAAACTGCCGAGAATCTGATTCAGACGACTTTCTTAGAAAATCTGAGAAGTGATTATACATCCAAACCCTTGAAAATGTTGACCGCTGTCACCATAAATTTATGGTAAGGCAAATTGATTGTTGAAGTGTGGCCTTATTATTCCTTAAGATAAACAGGGTTCCTTAATAAACAAGCGGTGACTTGGGTAATAAATGAACTACCTGATCAGTGGCGTACTATTGGTATAATACGCCGGGGCTCAATCTCTTGCACAGATTTCCCAGGAAATCGTATCTATACACAAGATTGATGGATCGAATACAGAACTTAGGAACGAAATAGCACATCCTGATAGGCACAGAAACGGGGGAACGAGTCAGGGGCGTTAAAGCGGGGGGTATACAGAAGAAATTATAACACATGCACGAGAAGAGGCATACCACTGCAACAGTGGAAATAAAACGGAGGAAGAAGAGAAAGCAAAAAATGAACGAATCAAATTAATACAAGAAGGCTCTTCAATAAGCTACCATCCAAGGAATTCCAAGGAATAGCTGCTAGAAATCACGGTAGAGCAAGAAGAAATGCTGTACATGGAACAGGCAAAATAAAAAATGAATTAATGCACTATGGAGTCAAAAGGACAAAGGAGCAACCCTCAGAACTCATCACCGGAGCAAGGCTGGAAAACTCCATATGGTTTTTCCCAAGAAAATGGTATCTACACACAAGAAAGATGGACCGAATACTGAATCTAGGAATGTAAGATCAGATCACATCCTAGTAGGCGGGGAAGCGGGCCAGGAGCTTTAAAGCTCGTGGAGGCAGAGGTAACTGGGAAAGAAAAGCGAGGGGAAAAATTAATTCCACAAAGAAACCGCAGCGATGTATGCTCTACCAAAATCAGAGACGGAGGAATCAGAAGAAGAAGAAGACTTCTAGAAGCAGAAATACAAAAAGAGGAACATGAACATTCCATATTACGACACAACACATGTTTCACAAGAAGACTCAAAAGAGGCAGAAGTCCAGAACCAAAAACACAAAAAAGGAAGCTGAAACGCTCCTTCACGACAGAATACGGTAACACATCTCACAAATACCCACCATTCCACATTCTTTTACTATGCGCCATGTGGATCTCGCTGCTGGCAACAAACATGATCTTAGTCCAACCCAGCGTGGACGTAGCAGGCCCAGTTGTATAACCTGGGACTGGCAGCAATGCCTACCACACGCTGGTAAATCAATCAATCAATAAATCTTTCTTTGACAGTTGTGTTAACTATTTGTCAAATATTATCGTTCTACTTCACATTTTTTCTTTATCTTTTAGGATGATCTCCCTGTATATTTTTTTCATATTCTTCATTCTTGATAGTTGTGTTAATTACATGTGAAATATATTATGGTCCTCCGCATATTTTAAATTTTGTAAGCGTGACTGTGATTACCCTCTATATTTTTTTCATACTTTTCTACGTTGACAATTTAACTGCATGCAAAATATTATTGTCCACCTTCGCATTTTTTAAAAAAAAATTCAGGTGACCTCCCTGTATATTCCTTTTTCATATTTTTCTTCGACAGTTGTATTAACTATATTCTAAATATTATCGTACTCCACCACAGGCCTCTGGCATTCATTGCATCGCGAACATCTTCACACCAGCGTTTTGGTGGTCATCCGCGTCTTCTCCTCTCTGGGGGGGGGGAGTCCATTTCCACACTGTTTTGGGTCATCTGCTTTCGTCCATCTTCTCCAAATGGCCATAACACAATAGACGTTTTGTCTCTATAGTGTCGATTATTGTATTTCTAACTCCCATAATCTCTCTTATTCTATCGTTCCGTACATGGTCTAGTCTAGAAATGCCACTACTTCTCCTCCAGAAGTGATGCTTTCTATAATTGAATGATAGATAATCTTTTTTGTTTTTCTAGTTATAGTAGTGCTCTACAGGACTGAGTTTAACTGCCGTATTGCTCTTTTCCTCTGGCCAATTTTGTTGTTCACGTCGTCTATACTTTTCCCACTGGATGATAAGGTAACTCCTAAATATTTAAATGATTTACATCCTTTGATTTTCTCAGTGTCGATGTCCAAGTCTTCTATCTCATTTTCTCCTACCTTTAAATACTCTGTTTTCGACAGATTAATCGTCAGACCCTATTTCTCATATTCCTCTTTTAACTTATAGAGCATATAACTTGAGTCATCTATATCCGCTGCTATGATTACTTGGTCATCGGCAAAGAGAAGTGTATACAGGATCTCATCACCAAGAGGTATGCCCATTCCGCCACATTTCCTGTTACATTTTTTTTGAGACCACCCTGTATATACAGGTCGTCTCAGCTCTAGTTAGACAAGCATTATCTCGGAAACGGTTAAACATAGAAGAAACGTTTAATAGAAAAGTTATTCTGTTTAAAAAGACACATTTAAACATTTCATTTCCAAATATACATGGCGCCTCAAAAAGACGGCAGGTTATGCAACTTTACTTTTTCAAACGGAACGCCCTGTATATTTTTGCATTTTTTGATTCTCCTTTTATTTCCGAACAAATTTTATTAAACATGTTCTATACCTATCATTAACGGTTTACGATATATCGACGGTTTAATCTTGATTCAGTCATGTTCCAATAAATGAGCGCTTCACTATGTGGTGGCAGCAAGATGGAGCACCCCCGCATAATTCGAACCTTGTAACACGCTTCCTGACAGAGATTTGGAGGGAACTGGATTGGTAGTCAAGGACCTGTTAAATGGCCTGCACGGTCACCTGATATGAGTCCCCTAGATTTTTTCTTATGGGGTCATTTAAAACAAGTTGTATACGCTAAGAAACCAAATAATCTTAATGATTTAAAAACCGCTGCCCAAGGAATCACTACTTCCACATCCAGATTTTTTATCTAAGTCACAACGAAAAAATTTTGTATGTGGAAATAATTGTTTATGGAACATTAATAATATAATATTTGAAATCCTCTACCCCAAAAACCCATAAAATGATACCTCACATCGGTAGCGGGGTGGGGGTGGTGATAGGGGGTGGTAGTGGGGGTGGATGAAGTAAAAAAACATTTCGAGGTTACTGGTTCTTGTACACACCCTAAATCACATTTTTCTTCATCCCCTTTAATAATGGGTGGGGGTGGTAATGGGGGTGGCTAATGCCAAAATTTTTTTTGAGACCTCAGCTTCTCTTGTATATACTAAAGACCAATTTTATGGACTCTTACCTGCTTGATTTACCTATTTTTCCCAAATTTACCCCAATTTACCCCCCAACCCTTCGACGGAACAAGATGAAAATATAATCTAGTTCTAGATCTCGTTAAAGTACATATGTGTACCAAATTTCAAGTCAATATCTCAAACGGTTCCAGAGTAATCGTGCGCACAAAAAAGTTACAGACAGACCGACAGACAGAAATTTTTTTTTCGCTCAAACTTAAAATCTCGACGTTTCGTGACATTCTAAGCCTATTTGAACAATAAAAATTTTAAAAAATTTTTGTCGTTACTATACTCCCACTGGACGGGGAAGTAAAAAACCGATGCCCAAGGAATCACTACTTCCACATCCAGATTTTTTATCCAAGTCACTCACAACGAAAAAATTTTGTATGTGGAAATAATTGTTTAAGAAACTTTAATAATATAATATTTGAAATCCTCTACCCCAAAAACCCATAAAACGATGGATGAAGTAAAAAAATATTTTGAGGTTTCTGGTTCTTGTACACACACTAAATCACATTTTTTTTTCATCCCCTTTAATAATAGGGTGGGGGTGGTAATGGGGGTGGCTAATGACAAAATTTTTTTTGAGACCTTAGATTCTTTTGTACATACTAAATACCAATTTTATGGAGTCTTACCTGCTTGATTTACCTATTTACCCCAAATTTACCCCAATTTATCCCCCAACCCTTCGACGGAACAAGATGAAAATATAATCTAGTTCTAGATCTGGTTAAAGTACATATGTGTACCATATTTCAAGTTAATATCTCAAACGGTTCCAAAGTAAACGTGCGCACAAAAAAAGTTACAGACCGACAGACCGACAGACCGTGACATTCTAAGCCTATTTGAACAATAAAAATTTTTAAAAATTTTTTTGTCGTTACTATACTTCCACTGGACGTGGAAGTAAAATAGGATAACTCATGCTTGCCGCCAAATAACCCCAGATGTCATAAGAAGTTCTTTTACATGAGAACTTTTAAGGAAGTATGAGTTGTGTCAAATGAATATGGGCGACAATTTGAGTATCTTTTATAATAATTACAATATTTACTGTTTTTTGCATTGTAATATTCTTTATAATTACGTTAATAAAAAAAATGTTATCCCAAAAATTTAACTGCAAATATCTCAACAATGGTAATGATAGGTATAGGACATGGTTAATAAAATTTGTTCTAAAATAAAAGGAGAATCCAAAAATGCAAAAACATACAGGGTGTTCCATTTAAAAAAGTAAAGTTGCATAACCTGCCGTCTTTTTGAGGCACCTTGTACATTTAAATGCATCTGTTTAAAGAGAATTACTTTTCTTTTCTTTCTATGTCTAACCGTTTCCGAGATAATGCTGGTCTAAATAGAGTTGGGACACTCTGTATATATTTTTTGACAGTTGTGTTAACTGCATGCGAAATACTATCGTCTTTCGACACATATCTTTATTTTTTTTGTAACCACCCTGTATAGTTTTTCTTCTCATATTTTTCTTCCTTGACAGTTGTGTTAACTACATGTCAAATATTATTGTGTTCCGTCACTTTTTCCCTTAATTATTAGTTTATGGGGTCCACCCTGTACATTTTGAACGTAACAGTACTCAGTTCTTCGTTGGCAGTAGCTTCAACTACCTACCCAATATTATCCTTCTTCGTGGTATTGTAGATATGGTGCCATCAGACAGACAGACAGACTGACGGAATTAAACGGCTTTAGTTTTAATAATCTACGTACTTAGAAACGTGAAAATTCGGAGATATCTCGGAAGATAATTTTTTCACGATTACAATACTTCCCTTCGTTAAGCGAGGAGTACTAAAACGAAACAAATAGAAAAAAATATGTCTTAAAAGCTTTTCGTGCGCTAGAGGCATTAATTTTGTTTGACAGAGATTGTAAGTAGCTAAGTAAGTATTTTTATTTATTTCCATTCACGCGACAAGGTTTTAAGCCAATACGTTTTTTTTTATTTTTATTTTTTCCGTTTTAGCACACCTAAATAATAATCTAGGCTTGTTTTTTAAAAGCTTTTTATGCATTTAATTTTATTATTGAATTTTTTGTTCCGTCTTAATTAGTTTTATATTCATTTCGTCCTTAAAATAGTACCGGATCATTCGCCATTTTCTAGAATACAACGCCTGAGTGAATACAGTGTAATAGTGTTAAAACTAAAAAACGCACGTTTTGGCGCCATATTATTATATTGTCACCAGAACTACAAAATTATGCAAAATTTCAGCTCAATAGAACGTCGTTAAGTGGTTCAAAATTGACTTACACGAATCCGTATAAACTTACTAATTGACATACAAACAAAGCGAGTTAAATAAAAGCTTGTAAAAAAATTAGGTCTAACCGTATTTATCGTATGTAATATCACTAGTGCTTAAAATTTTATCGAAAATTTTTTTCGAAAGCGTGTTGCCTGGTAATATAAAGAGTGCAAATTGGCAGTTTATTGTCTGATTAAATCCCGACCGCTTTAGCGGGAGGGATTTAATCTTTGATAATAAACTGCCAATTTGCACGAGTTATATTAACTAGGGGCAACTTAGCTTGAGAAAAAATTTTTAGATAAAATTTAAAGCACGAGTGGTATTTGTGGACAATATTTCACGAATAAATAATTCATTAAGTATATCTTCAATATTATGTTCAGTAATTAATTGCCTTCAGACGTTTCCTTGTTGCTTTTTATAGATTACTCACCTTTATCTTCAATTTCATCATTTACGTCACATAAAAATGCATTTCCAAAGCAACTCATCTAATAAAAAACAAAGTAGGTTTAAATTATGACAATCAAGAAAAACAATATACGTTAAACCATAGGTACTGTAACTTATAAGACTAGTCATCACAACAAAGCACGCTTCGACCAATCACATTACGGGTGAAATCACACAAATTGCATATTACCAATATATCCCTTTTACGTTCTAAGGCTGCCGACTCAAATGGTATGGTACCGCCATCTAGTAACGCTAGCTTAACTTAGTTACTAGCCTAAACAGTGAATTGAATTATTATATTAAAGTGTTTATTAATATATATTTATGTATTTAATCCTTGTTTCTAATTTGAGAAGTTTGATAGTTAACTTAAGGTTTACTTGTTTAAGTAGAGATACTTTAAGTACAACGAATTATAATGTATATAGTGATACTGCAGAGTTTTGATTTTCCAAATAAGTGTTAGCTGCTTTGTAATGATTGATGAATTACCATAAGTAAGTACCTACATTTGTGTATTTATCATGAAATAACTGATTTGTCTGCTTCGTAGATATTCATATTTAATTTTAGTTGGGAAAATTATTTTGTAATTATGTTAGGTATTAAGCCATTGAAAGCTGTGTACCTATAACTTGTCCCGAACCTATATAAGTTCCACACAGCATTGGCTTTTTAGGTTATTAATACAGCACTACAATTTACAATTTACGTTAACAATTAATAATAAGCTAGAGAAGATATTTATAGATAACATTTAAAAGCACGATTTGTCCTATTTGCCGAAAACATGTCACGACACAAAACGTCAAAAAATTTTCGCAATATTTGCCGCTGCAGCCTAAAAAATTAGAGCGATAAATTTTGCATGTTGGTCCTGTCAAAAGCAGATCTATCTAGAAGTACCACTAATAATGACGTTTGATTGGTGCAATGTTTTGAAAAAACGGGCTCTCTTTGGCTATAGCGTTAATGAGTGAAATAATCCTATATAATATAATACCTATATAAAATACTACTATTTATAGCCTATGGCAACCATCCTGTGTAGACATGGCCCTGCTTCAATATTCCAAATTAGGTATTCTTATTTGGCAACACTCGACTATAATTTTCATCGGGTTCGTAACGATCTTATTAAAAATATTTCAATACCATTTTAGAATTAAATAGATATAATCTACGTAAAGTTTGTTCGAATCTGAGGGACACACTGTATATTGCAGATATGATATATTGTACATATTTGCATTTTTCTGTTTAAGATTCAGTAGTTATTTTTTTGCGGGGAGGGTCACTTTCTGAAATAGGGTAGCATCCACCCCCAATTAAACGGCAAGCCTGCACATAATACAGAAAAGTTTCTATGACGCATTTCCTATCAAATTATCAACAAAACGAAATTTAATCCAAATTAAAATCGCTAGTTACTATACCAGAATTCTTACGATTAATATAATTATTCAGTATATCTATTTGCCGATTATTGCAACCAATACTCTACCATGCTATTCATGCTATTATAGTTACCTTGACCTAGTACATTTCTTATTCTTATTCACATCATTATTCATAAAATTTATAAATAATCCAAATGAAATTAAATAATAAATTATTAATGTATTGTAGAAGAAAATTTTCCAACTATTATTTTGTATCTCTTAAATAAGAAACGTAGTATTTTAAAAATAACTAATTGTTTACTGCTTCCGCATTTGCATATAGTCGGAGAGCAGCCAATCTGTAGGAAGCATTTTAAAAGTAGTCTATACAACTCGCGAACACCCACCTAAAAAACAGGTGATATTATGTAAAATGACCTTCTGGATTTGATTTTTGAGTTCGCCCATTAATTTGAGATTGCCAAATCGGTCAATTCGCAAATTTTTCGAAAAATTTTAAAATTATGTGTTAATTTTTGTTTTGCACATAACACATCATATCTTTTTTATTTTAATTCCGATTTTGACCAATATTTTACACATTATCCCTCCAATATTCTTGGACAGGCTGACGGCAAAGAATATAGTGTAACTAATAATATAGTGCCTAAAAAAAAATATAATTACCCTCTATTGTCGCGGTTTTTTAAAATTTGCGTTGAAAAATACCCGATCGAGGTAACTTTTTTATTTTTAAAGAGAGAGTTATAGTATAAACGAGAAAAATGTTCCATATACTTTAAACAAACTTTTTTATAAAGATATTTTTTGGAAATTCGGCTCATGTAACGAGATGACGCTGTTGGAAGCGACCGCGCAACTCGTCCGCATTAATTTAAAGCATAACTTCTGTTAACGTCGCCCATCTGTGGTGTCGTTTAAGCGATCAAGTGAGTCTACGGATTATTTAGTTTCTATTTGCAATTAAATGTTATAAAATTATGTAGATAATCTCGAAACATACACATTAAAAAATATATTTTCATTAATTATAACAGCAAGTGGGTACTAAAGATTACATTTTCCTTCGCATAAACAACTTATGTTACATTGCGCGTTTGCTTTGCTACACTTGCAGCTTGTAGTACAGTTATATAATTTACATTTACAAAACGGAGTTAACTCAATAAAATTGGGTTTTGGGCTTTTTGAAATCATCTTTGGAAATAAGATTTCCTCCTTTAGGTACCATCCAAAATCTAAAACATTTGGAATTCTGGGCTTAATTTGGTAGACTGTCTTGTAAATAGCACATTGCAGAAATGCCCTTTTTACTTGTATTCTCTGTACTAGGATTTACAATTTCTGATTTTCTTTTATAAGCAGTTCGGGTATACGATCTTCTACATTGTGCATGGTAAACTGGATTTAGTGATAAAAATAAATTTTTCTGTTCTAAATATTGTTTTAGAAATGTCATCGGATTTTGAATTTGATCGGTACATTTTTAAAGCCGTAAATATCGCTCGCAGACAAAAAATTTTCATACCATTGTGTTAGTGAACGAATTCTGAACAACTTTCAAAATGTCCGTCTGTCTGTCCGTCTGTCTGTCCGTCCGTCACGTTTCTTGTAAGCACGATAACTGAAGAAAGAAAATTCCGATTGTACTGAAATTTGGACAGTAAATTAGTGTTAGCTAGAAGAAGAACAAAATCGATCGATAAATAAAAATGTTATTACTTAATGATTTAAATTTGATAAATTAACTCCTATATAAAAAAGTCTATTTGACAGTCACATTTTGTCACTTTGACAGCGATAAAAAAGGTGCATCGTTTCTTATCACGATAAAAATACCTGTTCCTCAAAAGCAGAGTATATCTAGTAGTCGCACGTCATTTTAAAATCTGTACTGTCGGCTATAATTTTTAAGTCTTGTGGAAATTATACTGTACGATATGAGTCGTTTTGAGAAAATTATAATTATTTTTAATTGTTGTTCGTTCACATATTCTGTCGTTAATTTATTTTGCCAAAAATCACTCGAGCTTTTCTTTTATGGATAAATTTCTTTTTAACTCAATATTTTGTCAATCAGTAATTTTGCTCGAAAAACTGACATTTGACAAAATCGCTCGATCTCCGGTCTCGCGATTTTTTCATGTCAGTTTTTCTCATAAAAGCACTGATTGGCAAAATTATTTCGTTACAAAGAGAAATTTATCCGATAAAAAAAGCTCGTGATTTTACTGTTGAAAATTTTTTTTTTTAATTTTTATGTTTTTGTAATTGAATAGAAATCTGGTGAAATATTTCATTTTAATATTTCTAATTATTTATATATTTTACAAATATACATTTCATAATGTAATATACAACCGTGAAAATATGATTTTATAGCTCGTGTCTTATAATATAAAACCGCTGCCCAAGGAATCACTACTTCTACATCCAGATTCTCTATCCAAGTCACTCACAACGAAAAAACTTTGTATGTGAAAATAATTATTTATGGAACTTTAATAATATAATATTTGAAATTTCTATTTCTACCCCAAAAACCCATAAGACGATACCCCACATCGGTAGTGGGGTGGGGGTGGTGATAGGGGGGTGGTAGTGGGGGGTGGATGAAGTAAAAAAATATTTTGAGGTTTCTGGTTCCTGGACACACACTAAATCACAATATTTTTTCATCCCCTTTAATAAGGGGGTGGGGGTGGCTAATGCCAAAATTTTTTTTTGAGACCTTAGCTTCTCTTGTATATACTAAATACCAATTTCGTGGACTCTTACCTGCTTGATTTACCCATTTACCCCAAATTTACCACAATTTACACCCCAACCCTTCGACGGAACAAGATGAAAATATAATCTAGTTCTAGATCTCGTTAAAGTACATATGTGTACCAAATTTCAAGTCAATATCTTAAACGGTTTCAGAGTAAACGTGCGCACAAAAAAAAGTTACAGACAGACCGACAGACAGACAGAAATTTTTTTTTTGCTCAAACTTAAAATCTCGACGTTTCATGACATTTTAAGCCTATTTGGACAATAAAAATTTTTAAAAATCTTTTTGTCGTTACTATACTTCCACTGGACGTGGAAGTAAAATTTCTTCTACGTGTAAGGTGGTGGTGTAGTTCTTTTGACTCGGAATCGAAACCCAAATGGGGTTTGGTATAGTTTTTTTACCAAGTCTTTTACCAACTAAGATCGTACTATAAAATTAAAAATGTCTAAAAGTAACATTATTTACAAAAAACTGCGAAAAGTATCCTATTGAATGTATAACAATTATATAAAAATCCAGTTAACAGGCGAAGAGTACGTTTTCAGCTTGTTTCCTTTGATTTCCTATCCGAGTAATTATAATTTATTATGCCAAACTATGTGTTTATAACGCACTAAATATAAGCTGAGACAAAAAGCACTTTCAACTTAACATAAATGGATACTGGAAAATAATAATCACCCGGCACGTGTCTGCGTTTAGCTCTTAGATGCGATTGCGGCCGATTCATAGTAGCGCGCATTCGTTCGGACGCTGAAACAATTAATGAATATTTCGATAAGGGAGCAAAATTTCAAAAAAAACTTCTTATAAAAGATTTTATTTAGTTCATTCGGAACATTTTCTTCGATTATAGTAGGCACCTAACTTTAAAAATAAAAAAGATACCTCGATCGGACATTTTACTCTGCAAATTTTAAAGATTTTGCGTCAAAGAAAAGTTGTTATTTTTTTTTTGCCAACTAATTATTTTTTAGGTAAAGTTTTTTACTTTCAACATATCAAAGAATAGTTAGAGAATATTATGTAAAAAAATTAAAAAATTCTGAAGTAAAATAAAACATATATGACGTGTTATATGAAAAACAAAAAATAACACATAACTTTTATTTTTTTTAGAAAATTGCCAATTTGGTCATTTTGGCAATCTCAAATCAATGGGCGAATTCAAAAATCAAGTTTAGCGGGTTATTTTACATCAGATTACCTATTTTTTAGGTGGGTGTTCGCGAGTTGTATAGAGGGTGTCGAATTCAGAGGGTCTGGTCTTCCACTAATATGAGTTGATTTTGAAAAGAATGAATAATTCTTTAACAAATAGTAGAGTGCTCGGTGCCCAGATATACGCATAAAAATAATTCTGTGGGAGTTTCGTTGTTACAAGCTGATTTTGATATAAAATCGATGATTATATACTGAGATTTCAAAATCCCAAAGCCGTAAAAAAACATCATTTTCAAAAGGGCATTAAAGTTAAAAAACGAGAGAAGCATATGGTGAGAGGAGAAAAATTGTGATTTTTTTGTATATTTTTCATAAAAGGTTTTGTAGGGGAAATATTTTATAATAATTTTCAAATATTATGTTATACATTAGATCTTACGAGAGAACGAAACTTAGAACCGCAATATCTCGATTTGAAATGTCTCAAAATTTAATTCAATATAGGCAACTTTTGAATCTCCATCGTATTATCTCCAAAATGAAAGCTCAAATCAAAATTTTGTACTTTTAAGAAAAATTTGCTTTACCCCTTCCGAACGTAATGGCGTATGATTTATAATCTTCCCACATCCTCCTGCGCCTTCCTGTTTCCCACTCATCGAGGGATGTTCTTTACCTACTTTAAGGGTTGGTCTTGCTGTGCAAACTCAATACCGTTGGCAGATTTCTCTTCTCACAGATTGAAAAACTCCAGAGTGCATATTTCCAATTTTAAGTTTTTCGAATACTTCTTGTGAATTTGGGGGTGATCTCCACCCCTCAGACGGCTACGGGCAAAGCAGTTGAGGGCTGTTCTGCACAGTGCACTGCGACCATTGCGCAGTGAAAACAAGAAAAATTTGCTCTCGCATCTTTCTCCACCCCCGTCCAACAGAGGGTAGTTTTTAACCCCTCCAGGGGGTTGGTTTTTTAGCTGTGTTTGTTGCAGAACCCTCCAGAATCGACCGAAGTCGAAGACAGAATCAAAATTCGACTTTGGCAAAAATTTCATTTAAGGACATTTTTAAGAGTCTTAGGGACTACAGAGCCACAGACCAGTCCATAAGGACCGCTATAAGTTCTATAAGGTATTAGAAATGACCAGGTGAAAATTCGAAGAAACACTGAATTTTCACTTGGGAAAATATGTTTTGGTTCAGGATACGAGAGCGAAAGTATATAGTGGCAAGGATTTAAGAATAATATACTTTTTCAAAGGTGCAACAAAGTTGGACTTTGAAGAAAATAATATTTTTTAAAACTACGCCAAAAATGGACTTGAGAATAATTTTTATCGAAAGTATGCCAAAATTGGACTTGAAGATTAATTTTTCAAAGGTACGCCGAAACTAGTTTAAAAGGTACTCCAAAACCGCACTTTGAAAAATATTAAAATATTTTCCATTTTTATTCCCCCACCAAAGACATTGACCATTGAGGTAAGGTCATTGAATGTCCTGTTCTAAAGTATGAGCAAAAAATTTTAACGATGCAATGCATCTAAGAGGCGAAACCGACGATTTTGACAAAGACAGCGTAGCGCCGATAACCCAAAATTTGATAAAAATCAATACACATGCACAAGGCCGGTTGTCGCATAGAAAGAGTTTGGATTCACTCAGCGGTTCGCAATTTGCTCGAGCGCGTTGAGTAGTCCATACCAAGAGATGGTAGGAAAGCCAATAGCAGGGCTTTTCAAATAATAAAGTTATAGAGGAAAACGCCTAGTGCATAAAAAACCAAAAATTCAATTTTGCCTAAAAGTCACTCGGAGGTGGATCGTTGTAATTTTGCTAATATTGAACAACTGCATAGTGGCAAGTAAGTTGTGGACTGATCGAACGCCATCAAACTTATGCAGTCATAAGTCCTCATGAATGTGTTTGAATACGTGAACCGCCACGATACAAGAACTTTAAAGCTAAGTAATCTCTAGCGAAACTAAATTTATTTAGTAAAACTTTTTTAAGTTATAATCAATCAGCCGTAATTATTAAATTACAAAGAGTCTAAGACTTCTCTAAAAAGCTCGCATTTTGATTCTGGGAAGGTATGCATGAATCTTTTCTACCTAATCGATCGTTAGCGTAAGCGCTCTCGCTTGTATGGTCTGAAAGCCGTTTGTCTTAATTGGGGAATGCGCAATTCTTACAATAAGAATTTTGCTATAACCCCTTTTTGTATAACCATATCTGGTAAATAAACGGATTCTTTGAACTATTGCATCTTAATTGATCTTGAGACTTATTGCTAGTCTATAATCCCTGGTGTCGAAACCGGATGTGTCGAGTTAACTCACATTAACACTTGACCTTCTAGTTGCCTTACGGAGGTTTGATAGGGATTTTTTATGCATTTTCCTCAGAAATCCCCAGGTGTAGAGTCCGTTATTAGCAAACAAAAACATGACTGTCACGTCAAAAATCAATCCCGTCGGAGAGAAATTCTTCGATAGAGATTTTTTTTTACGCGAAAATTTAACTTTTCAAAAGGTAAGCAAAACCTAAATCGAGGAATTCACGGCCGGAGAGACCGCCGTTAATGATCTGAGGTAGTGCAGCCTTGATCCATTACTCGGCTATCGAAGTGTATCTTATCTCGAACCCATCTGGGAGTAGATGAACGGGGCAGCACGCGGCTGGCGCCCCTGAGAAATAAATTGGTGTCGCTTCACTTTGATGCCCGGTAGTTCGTTCTTCTACATGTTCACCCTCCATCATGTCTCCCTTACATTCTCAGGAGCTTGTAAGCTAGAAGCTTTCATAACGCAGATCAATGTCCGGAAGGATATGGAAGGCATACCAACCCCTTCGGGGGGGGGGGGGGGGTATTGCGCCTTTGGCAATAATAAATGAGAGCACAAAAGTGCCCATTCTACTCCCTTCTGATGATACTGATATTCATAATTTTACCTCCATTTAAGGGATATTTTTGATTCTACACAAAAATTTAAGGGTCATACGAATTTTTTTAACCCCAGATTCGGATTCAGAGTCGAAAAATACATATGAATACCATAGCCAGTCATCCAGATCACGCCCTTTTCACAAAAATTTTCTAAATTGAATTAACTTTTGACTCAGTTCAAACCGAGATATTACGGTTTTAAGTTTAGTTCTCCCGTAAGGTCCAATGAATAATATACTATTTGAAAATTATTTAAACATATTTCCGGTACAAAACCTTTTATGAAAAATATTTCAAAAAATCGCAATTTATCCCTTCTTTGTCGACATATACTTAGTTTGTTTTTTGATCCTTTTGAACATGACATTTTTTGACGCTTCGAGATTTTGAAACATCAGTATATCATCATTTATTTTGTATAAAATTCAGCTTATAACAACGAAGTCACAATAAGCGTATTAATGCACTCTACTAAAACTATATTCATAACACAACATAGGGATTGGAACATCAAAATACTTGAATAATATTACACGACACGCGTTTCGCCAACCATCATTAAAACTGAGTCAGTTTTAATCGTTTGCCAACAGATTTGCGAAACTCGTGTCGAGTAATAATATTCTAGTGTATTGGTGTTTATAGAAACTGCTTCAGAGCCATAGCAAAACCGCACCACAGGTAATAAAACTCCCTTTATCCCCAAAAGCCTGAAGTCACCTTGTGTGGGAAGAGGCTACACATTTTAGCCCAGTCGATGAAGGTATTTACCCACAAAAAGTTGCAAACTATGTAAACTTTTTTTAATGAGTTCGTGAAAGTGTGTAGAATAATATCCTGAAAAGTTTACATTTCGCTCGGATGCAGAACATAAAAAAAAAGTGAAAAAAAAAATTTTTCAATTTTTTCAAAATTTTGAAATTAAGTCAAGAGGAAAAAATAAAAATATAGATGGATAGATCAAGTATTTATGTACAAAAAATGTGCTAACAAAATTTATCGCTAAAGCCACGGTTTTCCCGGAAAAAATAGTCAAGTGTAACGTTATAACTCCAAGCGAGATACATGCGTGCGTGCGCTTGAATACGCATGATTGTGACACCGACGCATTGAATTACATGTCACTAAATCTGAATTTGTTCAATCTATATGAGTGTTGGTTCATTTAAAAGATGGAAATTGTAGCTTTCTGATGCTTTTTTGTTTTAAACAAAACAAGCAAAGGATGGATGGGAAAAATATACTTACATATATTATCACGCCCGAACTCAATTGTCGCAATAAAAAATATAGAAAAAAATAAAAGCCCTTCAAAAAAATGCTTTATTCATTGAGAACTGTTAAAAAGTATGTACACTTCATGATTATTATGGTTTATTAAGTTGTAGTAACGTGGATTCGAAAAAAAGTACATCTCAAATCATTTTAATTTAATTGTTTGATGATTTTCTTAATAAATATATATATTGGAGACTGCAACTTGCCGAGAAATTGACCCATTGGAAAAAATAAAATATCACTATTTCGGAAAAAATGTATGCTTTTCGAATGTTCAAACACAAATTCGTTTATTTTTATGCATTTTTTCTAAAATATGATTAATAATATCATGATAAGAAATTGCGATTCTCACGATCTTATCCTTATAACTATGAAAATATCTTTGATTGTTTTGAATATAAATTCTGGAACTTTTTCAATACATTAACAAATGTATAGGGAATTCAATGGATATAACTGAAATGTGGATAGGTTTATCTGTAATAAATATAATACAGTAAAAGCACGTAAAAATTCATGCGAGCGATTCAGCGGCTATGTGTGGTGTCAGTGTATCCGTTGATAATTATATATTTTCCCCCCAGACTCACTATTTATCCTCTTAGTCACTAAGAAAAATGTTAAAAATGTGTAATCAGAAAGAGAAAAAAGCTTTATTTTACTTGTTAGAACTGCTAAGAATCTTTAGAGGCAGGCCTGTAGCTAGGGGGGGCAGGACGGGCATTGCCCGTCCTGGAATAGGTTTCGCCCGACCTACGGTGATCGTAATAGGGGCAATTTTAACTGTCTTTTAAATATTTTGAAAGAGGTTGGGTAAAAATTATCTAAATTTTTCGGATTAAAAAGTTTTTTTTGGATTAAAATTTTTTTGGATTTCTCCCCCCCGCTCATCAAAAAATTTTTCGGACTTTTTTACGGGTCCATCCTGAAAAATTGTTTGCCCGCCCTAAAAAGCACAGGCCTGTTTAGAGGTTGTATGCATTTAACCGTGCACTTGGCCGAGCAGAGTGCCAAAGTTATTTCACTATTTTTTTCCGAGAAAACCATGCCTTTAATGATAAATTTTATTAGAATATTTTTTGTTCCGAAACACGTGGTCTACCCACCTGTATTTTTTGTTTTTTTATACCCTGACTTAATTTAAAAATTTTGAAAAAATTGATAAAAAAATTTTTTTTTCACTTCTTTTTTATGTTCTGCATATGTTCACGAACTCATTAAAAAATATATATTCAGTTTGCAACTTTTTGTGGGTTTCACTATAAAATGATCTCTGTCGTCTGGGCTATTTGGAAACTAGGAACATGCTTCCAGCATCCGAGTATATACTAGGCTTAATTTCTGGTTCCAAATAAATCCCAGTGTTACGGCCGGAAATCAAATCCGGACCACGCAATCATAATGGCAAAATTTTTATATTATTATGACAAAGATTCAGTTAATGGCAAGGGCGTAACCTTTTCTTTAAAAATTTCACCTTGAACAAAATTGCAAAGAAATTACTCTCTCTATCTATCAATCCACAATTTTGAGCAATTTTACTCCAATTTTTACCACTTTTACTTCTACATCCAGTGGAAGTATAAATAGTAACGACAAAAAAAAATTTGTAAGGTTTTATTGTTCAAATAGGCTGAGAATGCCACGAAACGTCGAGATTTTAAATTTGAGCGAAAGAAAAAAATCTGTCTGTTTGTCGGTCTGTCTGTAACATTTTTTGTGCGCACGATTACAGTGGAAGTGTTTAAGATATTGACTTGAAATTTGGTATACGTATGTACTTTAATGGGATCTGGAACTAGATTATATTTCCATCTTATTCCGTCGAAGGGTTGGGGGAAATTGGGGTAAATAGGTAAATCAAGAGTCCATAAAAAACCGCTGCCCAAGGAATCACTATTTCCACATCCAGACTTTCAATCTGTATGTGGAAATAATTGTTTATGGAACATTAACAATGTAATATTTGAAATCGTCTACCCCAAAAACCCATAAAACGATATCCCACATCGTTAGTGGGGTGGGGGCAATGATAGGGGGTGAATGAAAGAAAAAAATATTTTGAGGTTTTTGGTTCTTGTGCACGCACTAAATCACAATTTTTTTGCATCCTCTTTAATGAGGTGGGGGTGGTAATGCGGGTGGCTAATGCAAAATAAATTTTTGAGACCTTAGCTTCTCTTGTATACATATACTAAATGCCAATTTGATGGACTCTTACCTGCTTGATTTAACTATTTACCCCCCCTTTAAGCCATATCTACCCCCCAACTTCGACGCAATAAGACGAAAATATAATCTAGTTCCTGATCCCGTTAAAGTACATATGTGTGCCAAATTTCATGTAAATATCTTAAACGGTTGCAGACTAATCGTGAGCACAAAAAAGTTACAGGCAGACCGAGAGACCGCCAGACCGACAGACAGACAGAAATTTTTTTTTCGATCAAACTTAAAATCTCGACGTTTTATAACATTCTAAGCCTATTTGAACAACATTTTTTTCTCTTTGCTATGCTTCCACTGGATGTGGAAGTATAGTGGATTTAGAAATGTGCCGATCAAATACTTCGTTTTTGCGAAGAGTATAATAATAGAAAATTATAGCTTAAGAAAAATTATCAAATTATTGGGTATTTCTCCTGCTTCGCATCTCTCTTTTCTTCATTATTCGCTTTCCTGGCGCCACCATTTCTGCAGTTTCCTTTGGTTCTGTATTTATTTTTATTTTCTGAGTTTTTTCTTAATACCGTCTGCTATTTTAATTACCGTCTTTTTATCGGCAATTACCGTGGTACCGTCAGCTGTTTTTTCGGATTTGGTCACTTTTTTTTAGATTAATTTTCTCCTGTTCCTTTTTCTTTACTGTCCTTTTGTTATTTTCTTAGCGAGCTTTTTATATTATTTTCATCCTTATACTCATAAAATAATGATTTCTAGTACCTAGGTTCCGTCTACTTCGAGCATAATTTTAAAAAGTTTGTAAAGCTGGTAATCTTTATCTTCTGTTAGAAGGCTTTGGGTTTATTCTGGAATGGATTTTAGTTTGGGCAATAATTTGGTGTCGCAAACTGCGCTGTTCCTCGTTTTTATTCCTCCATCAGAGATGTATCCCGGAGCCAATGTTCCAACTACAGAAATAACGTTGTACTATTGGTCAAGCAGATAACACTAAAGCACTTATACATACCGGGTGGCTCAGCCGATAGGGACACTCTTGTAATTCTTGAACGGGCGAATGGATTTTTATCTTTGGTGTAGTAGTATGGGATGAAGTTTCCAATTATATGATATAAAGAACCAAAATGGCCGACTTTCGATGCAATTGATATGATAATCAAATTTTTAAATGTTACAGCCTGTATGTTTTTGCATATTTGGATGCTGCTGACCAAAATACATATGATATGGCCCTCAAATATTATGTTGATTTAAAAAAATATAGATTTTTTTTTAATTTTTAGTTTTAATAATAGAAGGCCGCGATTTTGCCATAATTGTTAAAAATCAGTCTGAAAATACTTTAAAATATTATCTCGTCAGATAGGTACTAACATTAAACACGATTTATTCTTCACTAAGTTCAACGGCATTGGTTTTTCAACGAAAACTATTTTTACTTCCACATCCAGTGGAAGTATAGTAACGACAAAAAAATTTTTAAAAATTTTTATTGTTCAAATAGGCTTAAAATGTCACGAAACGTCGAGATTTTACATTTGAGCGAAAAAAAAATTTCTGTCTGTCGATCTGTCTGTAACTTTTTTTGTGCGCACGTTTACTCTGGAACCGTTTGAGATATTGACTTGAAATTTGGTACACATATGTAGTTTAACGAGATCTAGAACTAGATTATATTTTCATCTTGTTCCGTCGAAGGGTTAGGGGGTAAATTGGGGTAAATTTAAGGTAAATAGGTAAATCAAGCAGGTAAGAGTCCATAAAATTGGTATTTAGTATATACAAGAGAAGCTAAGATCTCAAAAAAGTTTTGGCATTAGCCACTCCCATTACCACCCCCACCCCATTATTAAAGGGGATGAAAAAAAATTGTGATTTAGTGTGTGTACAAGAACCAGAAACCTCAAAATATTTTTTTACTTCATCCACCCCTACTACCATCCCCCATTTACCACCCCCACCCCGCTACCGATGTGGGGTATCGTTTTATGGGTTTTTGGGGTAGAGGGTTTCAAATATTATATTATTAAAGTTCCATGAACAATTATTTCCACATACAAAAATTTTTTCGTTGTGAGTGACTTGGATAAAAAATCTGGATGTGGAAGTAGTGATTCCTTGAGCAGCGGTTTTTTTTAAATGGAACTCCTATGGGACAACCTGTTATTTAATTAGATCTTTATATTGGGAAGAAAATGATACGCATAATGTCTGCCTTCTCTTTGTACTAAAGAAGGATATTAAAAAGTAGCTAATTTTGGCCTAAGCTGGGAAAATGAACACGGTTCTTTATAGCATTTTTCCTGTAGAATGCGATGATATATTCGGTTTACGGAAAAATGGCGAGAAAATATGAAAAAGTTGAGAAAATGCCTGTCTGATACATTTACAAGTTAATATTTTAAGATCTATAATATTTTATTCTAGATTATGGTATTTTCTTTTGGTACTTTTCTCATAGAATATGACGCTCTACTTCGCATTGCCGAAAAATATCGTGAAAATGCGGAAAAATTAAGAAAATACCTAAAGAATGAATATTATAGACTCGAATTTTTTAATTTTTTGGCATTCTCTTAATTTTTCCGCATTTTCCTGACATTGTTCGACATAGAGAAGTAAAGAATCATATTCTACAAGAAAAGTACTAAAAAAAAAAAAACACTATAATCTAATGTAAAATACAATGGATCTTAAAAGTTTATCTTGTGAATATCTCGTTCTGGATTTGTGAATTCTCCAGCGTTTTCTTAGCTTTTCCACATTTTCCCGTCATGTTCCGTCAAACCGAATACATCATCGCATTCTATGGGAAAAAATGCTATAAAAAACCGTGTTCATTTTCCGTTGCAAAGCTTAGGCCAAAATTAGCCACTTTTTAACATACCCCTTTATAATTAAATAAATAATAATAATAATAAGTTTTTTTAAAAATATTTCTTGAAAATCAAAATAATATTTGAGGATCAGATCATATGTATTTTGCCAAGGAGGATTCAGATATGCAAAAATATACAGGTTGTCCCATTTGAAAATTTGATTTTTACTTGTAATCTCCCTAGTGCTTGGATTATATCCGGAAATTTTTTTGAGGTCCGAAATCTTCCCAAGGCGTTAGCCGAGGGAAATTTTCTTTAAAAATTCGTGAGCGAGAAAAAATTTCCGGATTTTTAATTCAAGAGCGAGGAAGATTCGGTAAGAAAATTCTAGAGCAAAATTACTTGACAAAAAAAACTTTAGAAATGTTTGCAAAATCTTGTAGGCTGGTGCCGGTGTTAATTTTTTTGGTTTTTATTTTTTTATGTGGTTTCCTCATATCTTAGTAAAATAAAAGATTTAATAGTAGATAAAATACGGAATAATGAGAGTGAAGTAAAATTAAAACAAGTTTAGTATACGTATTTCTTATATTCGCTATGCTCTAGCCGCATAAAAATAATAAAGCGAATTAATATTAGTCACAATAATTTATTTCGTATGGAACCTTTATACTACAGTAAAGGGAAACCAAGATGAAATGATATTTGCTGTGATTTAAAGTGGTGACAAATAATATTCCCTAAAAAAAATCGCTAATAGTTAGCCATGGAATCACAAGTGTCTTGGAATTTGTCATAAAACTGCTATGTGCTTTATTTTCTGGGGAAAGAAGATGTACAAGTGGAATTTTTAAAGCATTTGGAATTAGTTAATGATGTAAGGAAACATAGTAATCCAGAATTGTACTAATTTAATTTAAAATAAATATAAAAATATTTTTCATAATATAAATGCCATTGTCTAATCATTGCTGTCAAACCAGAGAAATTTTCACTTATTAATCACATAGGTAGGTGCTCATGGGTAAGATTTCCAAAAAATTTGATAGTTGTCATAGCAACAATGACAAAATAAACGTGTCCGATTGGCTAATAAGAATTGGTATAAAATTTTCATGTAAATTGCACTGTAGGCGGAAGTCGGCCATTTTGGTTCTTTACATCATATAATTGGAAACTTTATCCCATATCACTACACTAAATTTGAAAGAAATCCATTCGCTCATTCAAAAGTTACAAGAGTGCCCCTATCAGCTGAGCCACTCGGTAAGCACATAGAACAATATTGTACTATGTTTCAAGACAAAACTATTGCTGATGGACTAAATTCGACTATTTAGATAGAACAGAAATGGTCTGATGTAGACACAGCTGTAGATAACTCAATTTGACCAAAAAGTGCAGATAGAACACTACAACTCTCTCACTACAATTTTTTAATGCTCTGTGAATTGATATTACCAATTTTTTAACGTAAGTCTTACCATAGACGTCAAAAAAGAGAAATACCTTATTCAACACATTTATTTTTACCTCATTTTTACTTTCACGGGCTATAGAACGTAAAATATTCGTCCTGCAAAAAAAGCAAAGGAGTCAAAGTTAGAGGTAATTTAAACTCAGCAAAACTCTCTGTATTTTTGTCATAACTTTGACAGCAAGCGAGATTTCAAAAAAGTGAAACTCAACCATTTTTTTCAAGATGGCGATGTTTTCCCCTCGATAACAGAGGTGAGTTCGCATACAGACTCGGGATAGAGGTCCCTATTCAAGCTCTCAAAGCGACATGGAGTTAAAATAAAACCGCTGCCCAAGGAATCACTACTTCCACATCTAGATTTTCTATCCAAATCTCTCACAACGAAAAAAATTTGTATGTGGAAGTAATTGTGTATGGAACTTTAAGAACATAATATTTGAAATCGTCTACCCCAAAAACCTATGCCACATCGATAGTGGGGTGGATAAAGTAAAAAAAAATTGATGTCTTTGGTTCTTGTACACACACTAAATGACAATTTTACTTTTTTCACCCACTTTAATAATGGAATAGAGGTTGGTAATGGTGGTAGTGGCTATCGCTAAAAATGTTTTGAGACTTTAGCTTCTCTTATATATACTATTTAGTATATATAAGAGAAGCTAAGATTTCAAAAAATGTTGGTATATAATTGGTACCTATTTAATAATTTTATGGACTCTTACTTGCTTGATTTACCAATTTGCTCCTATTTACCCCCAATGAACCCCCCAACCCTTCAACGCAATATAATGTAAATATAATCTAGTTCCAGATCTCGTTAAAATACATACGTATATCAAATTTCAAGTCAATATCTTAAACGGTTCCAGAGTAATCGTGCGCACAAAAAAGTTACAGATCAACAGATAGACCGGCAGACCGACAGAGGAAATTTTGTTGCTCAAAGTTAAAATCTCGACGTTTCATGACATTCTATTTGAACAATAAAAATTTTTTTGTCGTTACTATAACTTGCACTGGATGTGGAAGTAATTTTCGTTACCACTATTTATTTCACTAGGTACAGACTAGACTATTTTATGTAGTTCTAAAAATTTGACTTTGAACAGAATTACAAAGAAAAAAGAAATTATTCTATCATAGTCATACATCAATGTGGAAATTTGGGCTATCTTGTATAGTTCTTGTAGAGTTATCTATTATTTACTTATTTAAAGTAACAAAGGAGATTATTGCAAAATTTTAAAAATTAACTAATAATATTTTTCATTTCTATCAGTTTACGACCAGTTTAGAACTCGCATCCTAATGTCTTTGGTAATTTAGTGAAACAAGACGTAATTAGAAACTCATAATGTTGAAGTAAAGCTTGGTGTAATTAACAATTATGAAGCTAGTTTCCAGACATATTAACTGTTTATTATTAGAGTTTAACGTATTCTTTGCGTATAAAAGGGAAAATATAACATTTCAAAGTTCTCAGTTCCTTTAGGCCGTTATTATTAATATCAAAAATGTTTTGGTGCAGTGTTGTATTTTTCGGAATCTTCCTTTCAGCAAATGCTGTATCAAGACGTAAGTGTTACTTTAGATTCAAAACCTAAATTATTTTTTATTTAATACCGAAAATAAGTTTCTAGTTATCTTAACTTGCGTGATTAGTGGAGTCAAATTAGGATTTTAATATGAATTGTTTGGTCAGGGCAGTTTTTCTGTTTTAACGTGTTCAGGGGTCAACTTAAGTTCACAGCTCAGTTTTGCAGTTTCTGCGAAGTCGGCGTATTATTTATTTAAACAGTTTAATTTTTTAGACTGTGTTTCCCATCGGTTTTCTTTGAATATCTCGAAATCTATAAGTCCTATGGAAAACAATAAAAAGAAGGAAAACGTTCGTTTTGAGCTTACAATAAAAGTACATAAACTTATAATTAATTCCAATTCTTATTATTATTTAAAAAAAATGAATATTGCAGAATTATGCGTTTTTTAAGCAAATCACTGTTCTTTCAAAAATAATGGATAATATTCAATGAAATTTTGGAAAAATATAGCCTTTATAAAGTACAATCAAAACTTTCAAACATATTTACACAAATATTTCAAATCAAGATGATTAGTAAAACAACTCAAATATGATGCTAAAACTTTGCACCTAGAGAAATCCTGTCATCAAGACCAAGAAATGTGTACGATGTGTACGAATGTGTACGAGGCTCAAATTGTAGCATTCTATAAGTTCTTCATGATCACGGAGAAAAACATTTTTTTTTTCATAACTTAAATCCGCTTTATTGGAGTTGTTTATAGTTTTCGAAATTTTAGGTTTTTTTTATGAAATCAAAAACGATAAACGAGTAATGTAGATTAAAAAGTCAATTTTTGAAAAAAAAAATTAATGTTCTACTTGCATTTGGAGTTAGTTAGTAAGTTTTTACGTTAAGGTCACTTATGAATAAACAAATTTATATTTCTTCTTGAAATTTGGGTTGGTTATTCTCCAATGCTTATTATTTTGTTTGTGCTATTTGAAGATAATCCAAAGCTACAATTGTTCAAATAATGTGGAATAAAGCGGCTTTGAGAAAATACAATAAGAGCATAAGAACATAATATAACATTTAGACATATTTGGTGATTTTCGTATCTATAACAAAATCGCTAAAGTCCACTTTCGGACCTCTATACAGTATACAGCGTCTTTTAACAATTGTAGCTCAGGATTATTTTCAAGTAGCACAGACAAAATAGTAGATATTGGAGAATTACCAGTCCAAATTTCAATAAGAAATATAGATTTCTTTATTTATGTGACCTAAAGGTAAAAACTAACGTATCTCAGCTCCAAATACAAGTAGAGCATTAATTTTTTTTTTAAGTTGACTTTTTTAATCCACTTTCATTACTCCTTTACTGTTTCTGATTTCATAATAAAAACAGGGAGTTATTTGAATTTGTTTAAAACTATAACTTCAAAATTATGAACAACTGCAATAAAAAGGGTTTAAATTTAAAAAAAAAAAAAAATTCTCTCTCCGTGATTAGTACCTATAGGAAGCTACAATTTGAGCCATCGTACACATTTCTTAGTTTTGACGGCAGGATTTCACAAGAGTGCAAAGTTTTAGCAACAATTGTATATTTGAGTCGTTTTAATAACCATTTTGATTTCAAATTTTAAGTGGTGATTGCACTTTATAAGAGTTATATTTCTCCAAAATTTCATGAATATTATCCAATATTTTCGAAAGGACAGTGATTTGTTTAGAAACGCATAACGAACATTTTCCTCTCTTTTGATGTTTTCTAGAGGACTTTTGGATTTCGAGATATTCAAAGAAAACGCGATCTAAAAAATTAAATTGTTTAAATAAACAATACGCCGACCTCGCAGAAACTGCAAAACTGAACTGAACACGCTAAATCAAAAAACTGCCCTGGCCAGACAATTCACATTGCGAATTTTTTAGTCCTAATTTGACTCCACTAGATATATTTTGGTGTTTTTAAGATGGTGGTAATAACCGATTATAATTAGTAGTGGGCTCTACAAATTCCAAATTAAAATCTTTCTGTCTAAGGATTTTATTAAAACCAGTAAATAGCTAAATGTAAACATTACACTCTTCTCCGGTTTATTTATAATGAAGTCAAAATAAATTTCGAATGGAATTGTTTTTTTTGCTGCAGCAATTTCTTTGGATTAAATCAGTCCATTGCTTTTTGTAAAATTTAAACAATTTTTTTTCAATATTGACATTATCTGCAGTTTTCCTTGTTATCTCCGGTCCTAGTAGTCGTATAACTAAAATAAAAATATCAAATTATTCGCAGAAAAATTTTGAACAAGACTAGATTTTATATGAAATTTTTTTTTAATAATTCGTCAATTTGAAAAAAAAAATCAAAACCACTAAAAATTGCTTTTTGGATAAATTCAGAAATATAATGTAGTAATGCATCAATTTTAACGAAAATTGGTTAAACTATACTCTTTATTGAACTAAACCTTCTTGCCAAATTTTACCATAAAATATTTATTTAAACGACTAAAAATAAAAAAAGATTTCGAAATTGCAATCGTTCATTGTTTAAGTGTATCGACTCGTACGAGGACAATTATTATTTCTTTAAAATGTAGGTCCTTTCATGTTTCTTACATGGCATTAAGAAAAAAAAACGCATCTTCTTTTAAATCGTTTTTTTTTTAATATGTTTATAATTTTCAAAATTACGGCCGTAGGGAAATTTAAATAACACTGGATTTCTTATTGAATCATAAAAGTAAAGGAATTATGAAAGTAGATGAAAAAACCAACATTATTTTTTTAAATAATGATTAACTTGCATTTTGGGGCTGAGATACGTCAGTTTTGCGTTTAGGTCACTTATAAATAAACTAATCGATATATCGTCTGGAAATTTGGACTGGTAGTCCAATAATTATAAAAATTTCCATCACAAAAAATGTTATCTGAGATTTTCCTTCGGTAGCTATTAGTGGAGGGGTTATACATCACAAAACCACAAAAATCTATTCTGAGAGTGCCGCTCAACCCCCCCAAAAACCACCCCTTCGGTGAAAAAAGCTTTATTTTACTGATAACTCGATAACCGTTGAAGATATAAAAAAATTGCTCATTATAAAAAAGAAAGCTTGACCAATTTCCTGAAAAAAAGTCCTATTGTAATTTTGTTTTATATGCCATGGTTTTCGAGAAAATCGGTATTGAAAAAAAAATCCAAAAATTGTATTTTTTTAATGCGCACGAATTTTCGTTTATTTGAAATTTTTTGCGCGCGGCCTACAGAAAAAATTGAGTTGCTCGAAAACCATACAATCTAGGAAGAAAAATCAAAATGGGTTTTAAAGGGGATATAAAATACTCTCTTGTGTTTCCATTATTGATGGCTATTGGTATTTATTAGTAGGTATATAGAAATAACAATATAATATAGTTATCTCTTAATTTTTTGCGCCTCTAACTATTCGCAGGCCCATAAAAAATAACTGACTTTAATATAAGTTATAAATGCATTATCTTTTAATTCAAGGTAGTACTTCAATGTAGAAAAAGTTAGGAATAAAAATATTCACATTTACAAATTTACCAGCATGTTGAAGTTAGCCAAATTTTGGCCAATTTTTTATTGCCTCCTAGAAATAAAAAAAAGACCCAAACATCTTGAAAATTTTTTTTGAGTTTATATATCATAACTATTGTTTTTAACCATTTAATAGTTAAAAAATTGCATAAAAAAATATCATCAAAAAATTGAATATGCAGCATTCTTTTGGATTTCTTTTTAAATTAATCTAGCGTCCTTATATTTTAATATTTTTTAATGTACCCGGTCTAAAAGTAAGACTTCATATTAATTGATCATACCATTTAGAATTATAGTATATTTCTCAGGAAAAAAAAATGCTATTGTAAAATATATTTTTTTTAAATTTGTAAATAAACTCAGATCAAAACTCATTACTAAAGTGTTTCATTCTGTTACTTTTGACATAATCTCAAAATTAGTAAAAATATAGTGACTTTTATAATTTTTTACGATATAAAGTTATTAAATCTTTCATTTGCTTATTTCTCCATAACATGTCAACAATTGGCAAAGATCTACTTAAAAAAATTAAAAAAAAATTTTACTTACACAATCTCCAAATTACAAAACATATAGAGACTTTCATTATTTTTTATGGTTACAAAATAAAGTTATTAAATTAATGTATTTCATATTTGATTCTATTTTTTATAATATATTGGCAAATATAGATTCAAAAAAAATCGGGAAAAAATCAATTTTTACTAACACGACCTTAAAAACCCTAGAAATCTATTTACTTTTATAATTTTCTAGGGTGGAAAATTGAAGGATATAAATATATCTTTCATTTGCTTACATATTTTCTTAGATATGTCGACAATTGGCGAAGATATTAACGATTATATAACGCATTTTCTAAAAATTCAATTTTTCTTACATTTGCAATATCGATTTTCTCGAAAACTATGGCATATACAAAAAAATTACGGAAGGACTTTTTTTTTTAGAAAATTAGCCAAACTTTCTTTTTATAATGAACATTTTTTTTATATCTTCAACAGTAAAATAAGGCTTTTTTCACCGAATGGGTGGTTTTTTGGGGGGGTTGCGCGGCACCACCGAACGGATTTTTGTGGTTTTGTTACTGAAGGAAAATCTCAGATAACATTTTTTGCGAGGTGTATTTTTTACTTTACCGACTGGACTTTGGTTGTTCTCCATTCTCTATATTTTTGTGTATGCTATTGGAAAATAAATCAAAACTACAATTTTTAAATCACGTCGAGTAAAATGAAAAGCCAACGCAACCTGAACAATGGACATAAGGATATCCATTGTCCATGTATACAGCTTTGTAAAACTTAATATTATTACAATTAATTATTTTTTATTTATTTGCTTTTGTCATGATTAGAAAATATTATTTAGGTATTAAGCAAATCACAATTTGTACACTTTTTTATTTATTATGAAAGTACCTACTTTCTGTATATTGTTGCCCTAATCTGGGCACGCTAATATACTAGTTAGGTAAATACTTTAAAACACTCATTATTGGAGAACCAATCAAAACAACTACTCTTCTAGCTGATACTGACGAAGTATTGAATTACATGAAAGGATTCATAGCATTTTAGAGCAAAAAAATATATTGAAAATATTTATATCATTTATTTAAATTCAGTCACTCACACTTTTTTATTTAATACGAAATTATCTACTTTCTGTATATTGGTAACATAATCTGGTCACGCTAATGTACTACTTAAGAAAACACTTTAAAACACTCATCATTAGAGAACCAATCAAAACAATTACTCTTATAGCAATACTGACGAAGTATTGAATTACATGATAGGATTCCTAGCATCTAAAGGCAAAAAATATATTGAAAATTCTTAAATCATTTATTGAAATTCAGTCATTCCCAACAACTACTGAACCTTACATTCTATTTCAACTCTAGAAAAGTTGTACAAGTTTTTTCGAACTCGTTAGTTCTCATCAGTAGAGTATATAAATATTCATTCATTATTTACAAGCCTATTCTTGACTTATTTTTACAATTAATTATGTTTTATGAGAACTAGCGAGTTCGGAAAAACTTGTACAACTTTTCTAGAGTTGAAAGGTTCAATAGTTGTTGGGAATGACTGAATTTCAATAAATGATTTAAGTATTTTCAATATATCTTTAGTATATCATCAAAACAACTACTCTTATATAGTTGTTTTGATTGGTTCTCCAATGATGAGTGTGTTTTCTTAAGTAGTATATTAGCGTGATCAGATTAAGTTACCAATATACAGAAAGTAGATAATTTCGTATTAAATAAAAAAGTGTGAATGACTGAATTTAAATAAATGATATAATTATTTTCAATATATTTTTTTGTTTTAAAATGTTATGAATCCTGTCATGCAATTCAATACTTCGTCAATATTAGCTAGAACAGTACTTGTTTTGATTGGTTCTCCAATAATGAGTGTTGTAAATTATTTACTTAACTAGTATACTAACGTGTCCAGATTAGGGCAACAATATACAGAAAGTAGGTAATTTCATAATAAATAAAAAAGTGCATAAGTTTTGATTCGCTTAATACTTAATAAAATTTTCTACTTAAACAATAAAGATTCGATTTTCGGACCTCTGTACACTATCCTGTAACAATTGTTCTCCTGGAATATTTTCATCGAGCTGAGACAAACATATATGTACTGATGAATAATCAGTCCAAATTCTTGAGCTGATATATCAATTTGCTTATTTGTAAGCGACTGAGTCGCAAGAACTGATGTATTTCGACCCTAAATGAAAGTAGATCATTATTTTTTACAATCTTTTATTTAAGTTGCTATGTATGTTACTTAGTTAGCTTGTACGTTAGTATGTTTAGTTCAAATCTTGCAAGTCAATTTTGAACCACTTCACGACGTCCAATTAAGCTGAAATTTTGCATACACCCGTAGTTCTGGTGACAATACGGTACCAAAAATTGTGTTTATTTGTTTTAACACTATAATTTGATCGCATAGTGTATTCACTCAGATGTTTTATTCTAAGAAATGGCGAAGGATCCGGTATTATTTTAAGTAAGGACGACAAATCAATATAAACCAATTAAGACGTAACTAAAAATTTAAAAATAAAATAAAATGTAAAAAGAACTTTTTAACAACAAGCTTTTATATATTAATTAGGGGTACCAAAACGAAAAAAGTAAGTTATGTTGAATTAATTGTCTTAAAAGTTTGTCGCGTAAATAAAAAAAATACTTACTTAGACACTTAAAATCTCTGTCTTTAAGACAATTATTTTTTTGTATTTTTACTTTTTTCGTTATAGTACCCTTAAATAATAATAAAAGCTTGTTTTTAAAAAGTTTTTTTACGTTTAATTCTCATGTAAGCTTGAACCTATTGTGATAGTATAGGTAAAAATACTTTTCCCTAAAACAGTTTTAGTCAAAGCGTGTTATAATTTTTTTTCAAAGTGCTGCATTTTATTTTTTTAAATTATGATATATCACAAATTTGATATCGTAATATTCTATTGTTTGCGCAAAATTTCAAGGGTTTAGATAAATGAGGAGTGGGTAAAAAATCGATTACAATATTTAGCACGAAAAAAGACATTAAATAAAAGCTTAAAGAAACTTAAAAAGTAGGAAAAATTCTAATCTAGGTGAATATTTGTAAAATTGACTACAAAGTTCTTATGCGTGTAAAAAATGTCGGGCGTCTTTGGCGAAGCGGTACAGATCAAAGACGCCGGCATTTTTTACACGCATAGGAATTGTATAGTCAACTATATACACGTTTATTTGACCCTTATTATAATATAGGTGGACCAACGATGACTTTTCTAAAATCTCTTCGTATCTATTGTAGCTTCTAAAATAGTTATAAAACGTTGAAACACTTGAATATGAAATATTTTTTTACAGACAATTTTATGGATTTTATTTTTGCCAATGACTATTTTAATGAAGGACCTGATGTACAAATACATCAAAGGCTATGTAAAAAGACGCTCTAATGAAGAAATCACCTACACTGTAAAAAGAAATACTGCAAAATTCCGGTAGTTAAAATGGGTTACTTGTTTCCAGCATTATAGGTTGTGAAGTTACAAATAATGTGAATTCACAAGTACATTGTAGAATATATGTAACTAAAGTACTGCAAAATTAGCTGTAAATTTAAGGAATTATGTGAATTTGATGAGCATAATTTCTGTAATACGTATGTAAAAATACACATTCCAGTGTTTTACACTATCTTTTCCAAAATTATTATATTTACAGATTTTACGTAAAATGTCCGAAAATTTACATCAATATTTAATATAACTGCTTTGACTGTTTAAAGTGCATGATCTATTCATAACTGTGTCATATTATTAGTATGTATAGTCGAGTAAACTTTAATTTGTCGTGTCCAAAGGTCGCTTCTTCATATTAACTAAGAGGATCAGACATACGCAAATAGTTTCTCTCCGCGTTATTGCTATGGCTCTGTCCACTGTAAAGAGTCAGGGTAAATTCAAAATGCATTTACATAAATACTGATGTAAATTTGACGGACATTTTTACATAAAATCTGTAAATATAATAATTTTGGGAAACAGTGTAAAAATACTGGAATGCGTATTTTTACATACGTATTACCGAAATAAATGTGATTATCCTTAAAAATATTATAAAATTCAATTCCTTAAATTGACAGCTAATGTTACATTCACTATTCTACAGCCTACATGTATTGGAAGTAAAAATAGCAAATGCTTAGTAAATTCGTCATGCTAAATAACAATATAAAAAGCAAAAGTTCAGCTGGCTCTGGTTTTCCCAATACAGGTAATAAAGTGTAACGCAGGTATAGGGGTCTACAGACGATTCGGCTGTTCCCAGCAGCTGGAGCGTACCGACATTGTCGGTACGCTTTGAAGATAATTGGAATTCCAGCGGACCAGTTCACTTTTACGAATGAGTTCAAAGTATGTCGACAAGGCTGGCTCCCTACCGCTGGATCGTGTGTAGACCCCTTATAAACCCTAGTTTATGGGCGGTCATATCACAAATAACAGGTAGAATTAGAATTCTACGAAAAATAGACATACTAACTACCTACCTACCTCTTTATTTGTCACTAAAACTAATATTCATTCTTAGGTAGTCGTATTTGTACCTTGTGCATGATAAGCGTTCATTTTCGAAAGTAAATAGTGCTATTTTGAAAATATGCCACGAAGAGGACGTTCAATGGCTTTTGCTGTGCCCATGATCTGGCGAGAACCTACAGATCATGTTACCGATTGTTATTTTTGCGTGATACCTCCTATTAGACAGGGTATTCATAAGAAAAAAGGATGGTAATACAATACCTCAATTTATCATCTGCCATTCACCCGGTTCTCCATAGTGATGAACTACCTATTCCTAATCCACCTCAAGAATACAGCCTTGATTGTGACTAAGAATCGAATGATAATGTAGATGACGACTTAGTCCAGCCATCAACATCACAAGATCCCGATTTCTGTGCCGAAGTGTCCGGTGGTGAACCACACAAAATGAATCAACGCGAATTAAGTGATCTTATAAGAGATCTTGATCTGTCCAAGGCAAAAGCGGAGCTTTTGGCATCTCGATTACAACAATGGAATTTACTACAAGAAAATGTTAAAGTTTCCATGTATCGAAGTCGTCAAAAAGATCTTATACTTTTTTTCAAAATGGAAAATGACTTGGTTGCCTGCAAGGACATTGACGGTTTAATGAGTGCTTTACACATTCCCCATGATCCTAGCGACTGGAGACTTTTTATCGACGCCTTGAAACTTAATCTAAAAGCTATGTTCCTCCACAATGGAAATAAATTGCCATCAATTCCAATCGCCCATGCTGTCCACATGAAGGAAAATTTCAGTAACATGAATGTATTGCTGCAAACTATAGAATATAACAAGTATAAGTGGCAGGTTGGCGCAGACTTAAAAGTGATAGCTATCTTACTTGGTATGCAGCAAGGGTATACCAAATATTGCTGTTTTGTTTGTGAGTAGGACAGTCGAGCGCGATTAAAACATTACAAAAGAAAAATTTGGCCGCCAAGACTGGGTTTTGAACCAGGAGAAAAAAAATGTTGCTAACATTCCATTAGTTGATTCACAAAAGGTAATACTGCCACCACTCCACATAAAACTGGGGCTTATGAAAAAACTTTTTAAAAGCTATGGACAAAGAAGGACATGCTTTCAGTTATTTAAAACAAAAATTTCCCGGTCTTAGTAATGCGAAAATTAAACAGGGAATTTTTGTGGGTCCTCAAATCAAGAACCTATTCAAAGATGCTGAATTTGACAACATTCTAGAATGTAATGAAAAAGCTGCTTGGAATTCCTTTAAAATGGTAGCAACACACTTTCTCGGTAACAAAAGAGCAAAAAACTATAGAGACCTTGTTGGGAATCTTCTTTCTTGCTACCAGAAATTAGGATGCAATATGTCATTAAAAGTCCACTTTCTACATTCACACCTAGATTACTTCCCAGAAAACTGTGATGCAGTAAGTGATGAGCATGGAGAGAGATTCCACGAGGATATTCAAAATATGGAAAAAAGATATCAGAGCAAATGGACTTCTGCGATGTTGGCATACTACTGTTGGACATGTATAAGAGATGCTCCAGAAGTAACATATAAGAGACGGGCTAAGAAGCGCAAGAAGAATAATTAATTTTCTGATTAAAGGGCTTATCTTCTAATTAAATGTATAGTATATAACATGTATTTGAAATATATATCAAAGTGGCAAATATTTTTTCGCATGATATAATTAATTGCTTTTTTATTAAAATTATACCATAATATGTGAGTTAGATCAGTTATTAAAATTTTTAGAGCCAACAATTCTTTTTTTATTACTATGTTAGACGTAGCTGGGACCAAAACAATGCAAATAAGTGGTTTTGGTTAACGATACAAAATAAAAGTTAAAATTTGTAGGTGTGTGAATCTTGTTATTTTACGGTACTTCTCCACTTCACTTGTAACTTTATAACCTATATTGTTGGCAACAAGTAACCCATTTTAACTGCCAGAATTTTATAGTATTCCTTTTTACAGTGTATATGCACCCGGCAAGTTAAAGTTTACGCGATTATATCAAATAAACCTATATGCCAAAATTCAGCTGGGTTCAGTGCTGGTTTTGCCTATAAGCTGAGTAAGCGCCAACTTAGGGCCTCGCATTTAGGGGGCCTCAGAACTCAGATTTCATATGCAGATATGCACGTTTATTTTATTAGAAGAGAAAGCTTCAACGAAAAATATACCTAGAGCTTAGGGCCTTCGGTTACCTAAAACCGGCCCTGGCTGGGTTGGATTTTCTTGGATGGAACATTTGTCAAATACCGCGAATAGTATTGTTAAAGATTTATAACCATAGGTAGATTACGATGTTCAGACAGCTATGTAATAGGTCTCGGCCATATCAGATATTTCTAATTAAAATAAAAATAATGTAATAATTTCTTTATGTTGCAGCGAGTTATATATTACCATGTTCAAGAACAAAGGGCTTTGAGGAATGTGCACTAAAAAATGCAAAATATGCCATCCCCCATCTTGTAAATGGTGAGTTTTTTTGTAAGGTTTTTTTCAATTTTTTTTAAGTATTCAATATCAGCAAAATCATTTTCATTGAAAATTTCGCATGTGTTTAATTTTATGATATAGCCATACAGAATGTGAAGTAATTATCACTAGTTGTATTATTATTATTATTAATATTAATAATTATATAATTGTGGTTTTTGGGCCGTCGTCATTACAGACTAGATAATTAACTCCATTCAAGTATTGTCTCTCTCGCAGTATACATACAGTTATAATATTCATCACATAGGATACTTCTGCTGGGGGCTTCTAGAAAACAAATCTTTTTATCATTTTGTAATAAAGGACATTGTTCAATGAATTTTGCAATAATGTGTCATTAATTAATGTGCTCTTAAAAAACTGTGGCGTGCTTTCTTCTAGTTGCCTAGCGCTTAAACAAGTGGTAGCGACACTTTGGCGTTGAGTTCTATTTCGGTTATATTCTGGTTTTACTTGAGCGCCACCTTTACAATTTTTTTACGTGGGGCCATACTAACCTCTTAACACAGCCTGTTGCAGTAGGGCTGGGATAAACTCAGTGAAGAAACGGATACATCAGATTAGATTTTCACTCACATTCAACAGTAAAACAGATAATTCGGTATTATTATTAGAAAACGCGAGCAGATCCGAAGATTCGCAGCACTCAGGCCTATCGGCCCATTGTACTTTCGCGACATTTAGGATCCCCTAGAAAAGACCAGTGCTCTCCACGAAGGAAAGCAGCCCTTTCCAGAGTAGATCCCGTAGTTCCTCTGGCTGTAGAAACTCCCTTCCGAAATACCTATACCTTGACACTCCTATTGGTGCACAATGGCATAGGATATGAGTGATGGTTTCATCCTCCACTCCACACATCCTACAAGTGGAATCATCTTTCAATTGCATTGCATGCAGGTGCTTGTTCAGAGGGCAGTGTCCTGTTTTCAGGCCTACCATCCATCTCAATCGCTCTCTATCGAACCTAATCAACCACTTTACGCTGGAGTCAGTCGAGGTCCCCTTTATATGGAGCCTAGACTGTCTTATTCCGGGGGCCTGAGCCCAATAGTTGCTAAACTATGCCGTAGCCCAGTCTTGCAGCTCTGATTGTATCAGACTTCTTGGCAGAAGGGAAAGGAATTTTTGCTCCTTCATCCGCCAAATGGTCTGCTTCTTCATTGTCCTCGACTCCACTGTGTCCGGGCACCCATATAAGTTTAACTGAGTTGCATTCACACAGCTCAGTCAGAATGTTTCGACAGTTCAGCACCTTGTTTGATGCAAGAGTCCTCAAAGCTGCCCGACTGTAGCTACATATATAAATATGCTTATTAACGAAGCCTTTTTTGAGGTTTTGCTTGTACACAATAAAATGGCATATATAACCTAGGATACTTACCAAGTGGCGCCTATATACGAGCCCTTGGTTTGAATCCGTGTACACCAGCACCGGTTCCCTCCTGAGTCTTCGATCCGTCTGTGTACCATTCCACACCTCCAGGACTCAGAAGATTCATTTTATCGCGTTCCCAGTCGTCTCGACTAGGGAGAGCGACTGTATATGAAATAGTGAACTCATGACGGGGAGACATCGGTCGTCCTCTGACTGAGCAACGACCTGGTCCCTTATAGGTAGAGCTAGAAGCCTTTGTGTGCCCCAGGGTTTGTTCCGTTGCGTTCCACATTCCACCTTTAAACAGTCTATTTGCTGCTTTCCTAGCTTCCACTTCCACTTAAAAGCACAATGAAATATAGGTAGAAAATTTCACTCGCATGTCTTAATAAATAAAATATTTCCATCAATGTTTGACTGGTCAAACCTCTCTAAAAATTGCGCAACCTTTTTCATTCTCTTTAGAACTCATCAGGAGAGAGATATATGTTCAATTCAAAAACAAAATTACTATTATTAGTTCTTGGCTTTGAAATGTAACAAATGTTTGTTTGTGATAGAGTATCCTCTAGATGGGGATAGAGATGCTTGAAATATTTACAATATATTGGCATGATTAGACTTAGATCTCCAGTATGTACAATGGAATTAGAGTATAACTACGAGGGAGGTATGACGAAATAATTATTTTCTTCCCGTTTATCTGTTTTATTTCTTGGGGGGGGGGGCGATTTATTGTGGATTCGCGAGATTTACTTTCACATCTTTGTCTGATGATCCAGCTAAGTATGCTGATATTGGTCGTTTTATTTGCACATCTGTGATTTCTTTGAGTCTGCTATGAACTACTCCTATAACAATGAAAATCAGTTGAGTATAGCAAACTCTACTTACAAAAAATTTGGTCTTACACTGACTTCTTCTATTGTTTATTTCTTAGTTGGGCATTCATAACTTTTGTATGGCTGTCATCTCCCCACAAATATGGAATTCAAATCTAGAATGTTCCCTGTATTTTAATAACATTTACATACTAATAAATACCCCTATAGTTTAAGAGCCAGTGAATTTTTTTGGTACTTATTTTTCTAGTCAGCGAATATCGATAGGATTGTTCTGTTAGTGATACGAATCAACAAATTCTGAGTCTGGTAAAAATTTTCATGGATGGAAAATACAAATGAGTTGAACTTATTTCTCCAGTTATGAATCTTTACTTAAGTAGATCACAAAACTTGCTGAAAAAGTAATCTGGATTATCTCCAGTTGAACAAAGTAAGTCTGGCTGAAGTGTTTCAACAACGGAAAATCAGATCAATTTCTCGAATACGTTACCCTTAGTCTTACATGTTTGAAACTTATTATATATATTATCATGGAATATCATTAAAAACAAGTCTGGTTGACTTTTGAAATTACCAAATGAGTCCCCCGCGACCACCTTACGAATAAGTTTGTTCTCCATGAAAAACGGCAATACTCGATCACATTTATTTCAACATTATCTAGATTTTTGAGGGTTATATTGGTGATATGGAACGACATTAACACACAAAATTTATAACAGTTTATGTAATATTCAATTATTTTAGGTGACAAAAGACTCAAAATCCCTAGTATGAATCCACTAAAAATACCAAAAGTTGACTTAAAAGGAGCAAATAATTTTAATCTGAAACTGGAGAACCTGGAAATATACGGATTAGAAAACACTGTTCCATTAAAAATCAGGTAAGATTATTCCATAGAAAATTGTACAACAAAATGTTTAAATTCATCATGTCCAATTGTCTTATCGTCTATCTCTGGTTTTCTGAGATATATTGTAACTTGAAATATTACAGCAAATTCAACAAAATTTTGATTCAAATTGATGAAAGGGTAACAATAAAACCCCTGATTTTTAAAATATAATTTTCAACAATATCAGCAAATAAATAATATTTCTGTTCATAACATTTTACCAAACGTTTTATAGTCCTTTCATTATTCTAGTTGGCCTCCGTTGCTGTATAGTACGTCGCACAGTGGCCCCAAAGTGACTTTTTTTTCAAATCAGTCTACAGGTCTTAATACTTAAGCAATCTAAAAGTTTTGTCCCTGATTTTTCAAAATTTTCCAAAGAAGTTTGAAATTTCATCAAACATTTTGAAAAATCAGCTACAAAAATCGAAAATCTGGCTTGACAGATGGATAAGCAATTAGAAAAGGTTTCAAAAAAAAAATTCCGATCGACTAAATATTAAGACCTGTAGACTGATTTGAAAAAAAAAGTAACTTTGTCGCTTTGTAATCAGTCGGCAGTCGACTCTCGGAACTCCAAAAGGTATCGTTGCCACCTTCGACTACAAAGGATACGGCCTTAGAGGCGTTCAGACGAATGGTAGCCTCGGATGGTAGCTTCGCACCACCGCCCGCTCGAGCGAGTACATGTCCGAACCTGCGGTTCCTCTCGTACTGAGCAGGATTACTATCGCAATGACGAGTCATCAGTAGGATAAAACTAACTTGTCTCACGACGCGCGACCTGTCTGAACCCAGCTCACATTCTCTATTAGCGGGTCTGCAGTCATGTATTCTTAATACTTAAACAGTCGGAAAGTTATTTTTTTGAAATCTTTGTTTTTTAATTGCCTATCGATCTGTCAAGCCGGATTTTTTTTGTCACTGATTTTTCAAAATTTTTGATGAAAAAAATTCAAATTTCTTTGGAAAATTTTGAAAAATCGAAAATCTGGCAATTAAGAAGCGAACATTTCAATTGAAAACGATTGCTCGAGTATTATCACCTGCAGAATGATTTAAAAAAAAAATAACTTTTGGGGCCACTATGCGTTGGATGCATCTGTTGCGGTTGCTTGCTAGGTGTACGGGCTCACCAAAATTTTTCCATGAGCTCATTGGTGAAATAAACCCAATGTTTTGGAAGACGTCTTCTTCGCCTCTTAGTTTCTCCTGAATAATCAACCGTTCTATATTATTCTCTCTCCGTTTGCTGCGGCCAAAAATGGGAGATTCGGGCAAATATGATGCTGACGAATCACTATTAGTGATGTATTGGAGCGATTGGTCGTCTAGCTAAATCGTAGCAAACATCTCCAAACCCACATCTCGAAAGCATCAGTAACGCAGGCAGCAGACTGATTTGGTCGATGACGTCAGGTGATGAAAAAAGGAAGTCTCAGTAATGTCATATTGTGACGAAATTTGACACCATTTTTTAAATTTTGGATCAGTTTATGCATTACCACATAGTTTGATGCAGAAATTATTGATAGATGGTGTCACATACATACCACTGACAATAATCAGTTAAATTAGAGAATTGGGGCCACTTCGAGGAAACGGGAAGTGATGACAAAGTGTCAAATAATGGAGAATTGATTTGATATATATTACCCCTGCCAAGTTTGAGTCTTATACCTTGAAAAACTAGAAACTATGGTTTGTTTAATGATTTTCTTGACACCCGGGATGTAGAAGTAGAGTGTAACTATGTACTTATGTCTGTCCGGTGAATTGTTTAGGTACTTCCTGACGAGATATGAACTTGAAATTTGGCAATAAGTTAAGAAGTACCTTCGAAACTCCCAAAAAATTCAAATCTTGAAAAATTCAAGATGGCGCCTGCAATATGGCGTTCCAAACTTGAGTCAACTTATGATTTTTAAAGACCCCAGTAGCTCAGCATGGACACTTTCCTAGTATTATATTTCTGTTCATTTTTTAGTGCCGATTTCGATGCAAGGAGAGTACGCTTCACTTCTAAGGTTGATCGGGTCACCATACTTGGTGATTATGACATCAATGGTAAACTTCTAATTCTTAATATCACTGGTAATGGACGCGTCAATATGACATTAGGTAAGTTGTCTTTTATGTTTGCTTTAGTATATTATTATGCAGTACGGAAAAAAACAGATTTTAAAAGAGAAAAAATTAGTTAGTCAACGAAAATTTGAGGGCTTGCAGGTGTCAACTTAATATTAAGAAAATAAGAGTCTCTAACTCCAAATGGTGCCAGAAGGATCTTTCCTAGGGGTGTAAAAGGGTGATAAATGCGTTTTTTTAAAATATCTCGGAAAATATTATTTTCAAAAAAATTTTTCTTTTCTTGTTGATAGCTGAGTCAAATACCTTCAATTTGATTTTTTATTGACCTCTGTATGACAGATTACAGAGTTGAAGGAGGGTTACCTTTATATTAAAAACTTTTTTCAGCGAGTAGAGAATGCGGTGAGTATGTAGACATATGCATGCATGATTACGTTTATGAGCATGCTTGTTTGTGTATATATCTTTTATAAAATATTAAAAATGTATGTATTAGAAGAAGACGACATATTTGTATTATACATATATAATATTTCATCATAATTATTTTAAAAATATTTATTTGTTTAAAAAATATTTAGAATTAATATAGTTAAAACAATATAAATAATTGCATTCGTCACCATCAGCGTCGGTAGTCTCAGTATCAGCATTACGTCCATCCTCATTTTACTTGCACATCCAGTATACAGTATCGGAAAGTTCTTGATTTGGTCCGTCAATAAGAGTAAGCGAGAGGGAAGCAACTAGGCTGTTCTTTTCTATCGTATAACACATCCTACTCGTGCCATCTGCTTTCCCCACCACATGTGCGTGGGCAGCTCTGTCTGAGGAATTTCAATTTGTTTCCGTTTTGCACCCTTCATTTCTCGTTTAGCCTAATAAGCAATAGTTTGATTTGTTTTTTTTAGTAGCTACTTAAAATGTCAGTTTAGACGCCTGCTGAAAATGTTCAGATACTTAAATGGTATTTTAGCGGCAATTCTTTGCAGAACGTTGTAGATTTATTCTCTGTTTATTTCGGAAATCGTCCTATTTCCACTAGTCGGCTTAAAATACTTTAATAGCACAGAAATGTAAAGAATTATTTGACTCGTTTTGAAAGTAAAATAGGTTAAATAATTTCAGTTATTAAAGCACGTAATAATATTACATATGCTGAACAGAGCCAACTACATCCTTCCTTTGAATAAACGGTACTGAAATTTTTAATAGCAATGATGTACATGATTTTCTTGATGCGGCGGCACTATTTGCCCCTCTACTAGAGCATTGGTAGACGCCTTTATTGTGGGCGATCGGTTAAGTCGTTGAAACTATGCCTACCACACCAAAGCCAAAACTTTCCGATACTGTAGTTACGACAAAAAAAAAATGAAAATTTTTATTGTTCCAATAGGCTTAGAATGACATGAAACGTCGAGATTCTAAGTTTGAGCGAAAAAAATGTTTCTGTATGTCTGTCGGTCTGTCTGTAACTTTTTTTTTGTGCACACGATTACTAAGGAACCGTTTAAGATATTGACTTGTTTAGTACACGTGTGTACTTTAAGGTGATCGGAAACTAGATTAAATTTTCATCTTATTCCGTTGAAGGGTTGGGGGTAAATTGGGGTAAATGGTGGTAAACAGATAAATCAAGCAGATAAGAGTCCATAAAATTGGTATTTAATATTCACAAGTCTCAAAAATTTTTTGGCATTAGCCACCCCCATTACCATCCCCACCCCACCATTATTAAAAGGGATGAAAAAAATTGTGATTTAGTGTGTGTACAAGGACTAAAAACCTCAGAATATTTTTACCCCACTACCAGCCCCCTATCACAACCCCCACCTTACTACCGATGTGGGATATCGTTTTATGGGTTTTTGGGGTAGATGACTTCAAAAATTATATTATCAGAGTTCCGTAAACTACTATTTCGGCATACAAAATGTTTTCGTTGTGAGAAACTTGGATGGAAAATCTGGATGTGGAAGTAGTGATTCCTTGGGCAGCAGTTTTTGGTTGGTTTTCATCATCGCTTACATTAGAATCATTAGCTTTAATAAAATTGAATGCCTGATCCTGCCCGTCATTAAAACAGTTACAACCTTGGCTGATTTAATATATTAACAAACAATTTTCTCCAGTTTGTACACAGCGGAATCTTCAAGTAGTATAATCTCTCGGCAAGCGCCTTATACCGAATTTAATACGGATTTAGGTGCGGTTGTTCTTGTAGGCTGCATTTATTTTAGTTCCGCCTCACTACTCTGGCGACATTTTATTACCGAGTCGTTGCTGTATTTGATAATTAGTGGAGTCAATAGAGGCTGAAAATATGAATTATTTCGGAATAATTACGGGAAGCTTCGATTTTCTTAAAACCTTTTGATATCGCTTTTACACAGCTTAAAATAAGAAGTTATAAACATATAATCGTGAGGAAATTGTTTATTATTTATTTAAACGAAAAGAAACTTTTTTTAACAAAATTATTATGAGTTCAAAAATTTTAAAGTAATTTCATTCAAATTGACATATAAGGGGGTTTTCGAGGTCGCTGAAAGACTATGATGTCAAATAAAGGTAATTCAAAATGCCTGATCTAATATGGCCGACTTATATCAAGCATTAAAATAATTAACACTATTAAATTAAAAACATAATTAAAATATTCACATAAAAACTTAAAAGTGATGCGTACTGCTTACCGCGAAGAAGTTGTTTTACTTTCAGTTTCTTTCTATTATTCAAGCATTATAATTTGACTTATGGCCCTATAGCACGTGAATCTTTTTAATATATTTTCGATATTTTAAACAGGATAAAAATTGTAGAAACACTCAACATTGAGTCGATTTACCGAAAAAACTTGATTTTTTCAATATTTCGTGAAAAGAACAGGTTTATATATATATTCCAAAATTGTCTTAATCATCAGATTTACCTATTTTGAGGTCCTACTATAAACGCATGCTGCATAAATAGGCTAAATATTTTTGTATAAAAGTGATTAACTTTTATTTTACTCATAATTTCAAGAATTTTAGAGCCAAATTTTTTTTATATACATTCGTGAAAAAGAGGGTTAACTTAATTTTTAAGGTAAATCCCCTTGAAGCATCTTAAAGTACACATTTCAAGCTTTAAAAATCTCACCTACAGAGATCTAATAATGCGATTTAAACAACTACTAAATACCTCGACCTGCATTGAATTACACCTTCAAATCGTGATCAGTAACCAACTATCATTTGTCTGTTCCTAACCCGACATAGACCGGTTCCGAACTTATTATGTTCTCATCAGTATGCCATAGGTCATGGAACAGACAAATGATAGTGGTCAACTTGCTAGTCTTATACAAACTGAATCAAATGAAGTGACGGTGAGAGGTAAACTCCCATATGGTCAGATGCTACTATACGTCGGACAAATGTCACTGACGTATAGCGACTTGCTTTTTTGCAAGTACCAAGTGCGGCGACCTCTGGCCTTAGTGGGCTATACTCACTGTTTTATGAAATCGGATTTGAAGGAAACAACTACTCAGCAGGCAAATACCCCGACTTGCATTGAATTACACCTTCAAATCGTGATCAGTAACCAACTATCATTTGTCTGCTCCTAACCAGACATAGACCGGTTTCGAACTTATTATGTTCTCATCAGTATGCCATAGGTCATGGAACAGACAAATGATAGTGGTCAACTTTCTAGTCTTATACAAACTGAATCAAATGAAGTGACGGTGAGAGGTAAACTCTCATATGGTCAGATGCTACTATACGTCGGACAAATGTCACTGACGTATAGCGACTTGCTTTTTTGCAAGTACCAAGAGCGGCGACCTCTAGCCTTAGTGGGCTATACTCACTGTTTTATGAAATCGGATTTGACGGAAACAACTACTCAGCGGGCAAATACCCCGACCTGCATTGAATTACACCTTCAAATCGTGATCAGTAACCATATATATATATCAAATTTTACCATTTTCTCAAAATTTTTAAATTTTGGAAGTGTGTATCTTCAAAATTAAATTTTTGAGATTTTTTCACTCTTTTATACCTTACTTCAAGAGTAAAATGTGAAAGTTTTTATCTTTAAATTTTTAGAAATGGTAGAGTTTTTACCTATTTCATCGCAAATCTCTTTATGTTCCAAATTCTTATACAGTATCGGAAAGTGTTTGTTTTGGTACGGCAATAAGAGCAAGCGAGAGCGAAGCAACTAGGCTATTCTTTTTTATCGTATAACACATCCTACTCGTGCCACCTGCTTTCCCCACCACCATGTGCGTGGACAGCTCTGTCTGCGGAATTTCATTTGTTTCCGCCTTGATGGGGCGTGCCACTATTTGCCCCTCTGCTAGAGTACTGGTAGACGCCTTTATTGTGGGTGGTCGGTTAATATGCAATACCAAAACCAGGACTTTTCGATTCTGTATGTACTATTCCTACATACATTCATCTTTATATATAAAAATATAATAATCCAATAGCTACATTTTTCTTCTTTCATTTAAGCTTTTGTGAGGTCAATTTCATGAATTTGATCGTACAAAAAAAATCATATACGTTTTTTTGATGTGAAATTTCTCGTACTTTTGAATGGCACAATTACTTTTTGAAAAAAAAAAATTAAGTTATATTTGACAAAGACTGGTATTTTGCAACTAATTTGTTTAATAACAAATTACGCTCAAGGACTATTGTTGGTAACTTTTGGTATGTTGTTCCTGACATGTTCAGAGATGTATTCTCAAAAGTTACCGCTTCCCGGAATTTTTCCGAGGTGAAAATCTCTATTGACTCCACTAAATAGATTGTACAAGAAGTCTGTGCGCAGTGGTTGCAAAAATGGGGGGAAATATTTTCTATTTTGCGGTTTTTTAAAGGTAATAAATCTGCATTGTGTTCCCGGATGGGGTACCGCACACTTGTAAACTTTCATACTTTTGATATGCCGAGAAAGTCATTCTTTATAAGAAGTTTTGCTTGTCTTAGTTGTACCAACTAAGTTCAAGCCAAGTTCAGCTTGATCCATGATCAAAATAAAATCCAAGGCTACGATTGTTACAATCTTAACCGTATATTTTGATCTCGGACCAAGCTAAACTCGACTTGAAATTAGATGGTACAACTTAGTCACAATCAGTTGTCAGACTTAAGATAAATTATACAGGGTATTCTAAAAATTAAAAAAATATCAATTCGACTTTAAGAAAACTATCTTTTTTACTTTTTTATTGAAAATTTTATTACAAGTTTTTCCAATTTTAAAGAAAGGCTTAAATATGGAGTTTAGTTGCAAAATAAAGACATAACAATTCAGAAATATAACATTTTATTCAACTAAGTTGGCAACTATTCCACATGTAAACTTTCTACATTTTTGCAATATTTTTCTAAATTTTTCATAGATAGATGAGTTCACATCTTCATTTATAACAGCATCCATAATTCTTTGCCTTAATAATTCTACGTCGTCTTTTATATCGTTTGCGTATACTTTTTGCTTAAAATAACCCCATAAGAAATAGTTCAACGGAGTTAGATCTGGCGAACTAACAGGCAGGTCATGCTGTTGATCCATAGCGCCATTCACCTATCATGGAAGTGATTGTATAACTATTGTATAACTAGAATTGTAGTGTACTGGGCATTCGTTATGCTGAAAAATGATTTTTTCTTCTAAATTCTAAATTTTCATTGTCCAGTTCGCCCAAAACAAAATTATTAAAAATTTCTAAATAAGTATTTTGAATTAAATTTCAATCTATTAAATAAGGACCGATTATTCTGCGATGCATTATGCCGCGCCAAACACTTAACTCTTTTAAACTTTTGACTATTAGTGGTAATTAGAAAAAGGTTTTTTCTGAGCCCAGTACCTACAATTTTGAGAAGAGACTATCCCATAGTCATAAAGATAGATTCGTCCGTGAGCAAAACGTGTTTCAATGAAATTATCTATCTGCTAAAATTTTCTCACCCATAGCTAAACAAAAGTACAAACCACGAGCACCATCTTCTACTTGAAGTTTGTGAATAAATTTAAGTTTGATTGTATAAAATTTGTTACTGACTAAAATCCTCTGAATATGAGATTTACTAATACCTAAATTTATTGATCTTTTCCTTAATGACCATTTTAGGTGTTCTTGTATAGAATCTAAAACTACAAAAGTTGCAGCGTCATCTTCATTTAATTGTTTTTTGAGTTTTTTTTATATTTTCTACATCCCCAGTGGAATCAAATTTATAAATTTACATACTGCTTTGCGAATCACTTTAACAAATGCATACTTCGAATTAAAAATTTCTATTGCGCATTTATAAGAAACATTTCCGATTCCATAGCAGTTTAGCATACTTCAATAATCAGTCATTAACATTTTTATAGATTGATTGATTGATTGATTGATTGATTAATTCGCCAGCATGCGGTAGGCATTGCTGGAACTCCCGGGGTTATACAGCTGGGCCTGCTACGCCCACGCTGGGTTGGACTAAGGTCATGCTTCTTGCCAGCAGCGAGTGCCACATGGCGTATGGTAAAGGAATATGGGATGGGAGATGTAGGTATTTGTGAGATGCGTTACCGCATTTTGTCGTGAGGGAGCGTTAAAGCTCCCTTTTTTGTGTTTTTTGTTCTGGGTATCTGCCTCTTCTTAATCTTCGTGTGAAATATGTGTTGTGTCTTGATATGGAGTGTTTATTACTGTTTATGCTCCTCTTTTTGTGTTTCTGCTTCTTCGAATCTTCTTTTTCTGAGTCTTCTGATTCTTCGATTTCCAATGCTAGGTTGGATTTGGGTCATGCTTATTGCCAGCATCGAGAGCCATATGACGCATGGTTATTTTTCCCCTCGCTTTTCTTTCTCAGTTTGTTTATGATCCTCTCGATTGTTGTTTTCAACGTGTAACATGGTCTCCTTGGCGCTGAGCTAATGATTTATTAATAAATCAAAGCCAATATTGCGAATACTACTACTACATGGTCTCCCTATTTTTAGTTTGCTGCTGTTCAGTGTTAGCGTTATATTCAGTAGGTTTTCTGCTGTTCATTTTGCTTTAACCTTCTTGATCCTTTCCATTATCTCTTTGCTTACCAGGATATGGTCTATTTGTGTGATTGAGCTTCCAATACTCCAGGTGTCAATGCATATTTGATGTTTGCTCCATGTATTTCTTATTGTTGTCAAACATGTGTGCTAGGGTTTTCAGCGCGTTTCCATTTTCGTTAGGCCATATGTGGAGTATATATGCATTGAAGTGTCCAGGTATACGATTTCACTGCACTATATATACAGTGTGCTCCAGGATAGATGTAACAAGAGGTGTAATGTACCAAAAATTTTGGAATTTTGGAATGGTATTTGGGGATTGAGTCCTGCTTGTTGTAGAAATAAAGTATACCAAAAAATGACTTGATTTGGTGTTCTACAGGGTGTTTTATAAGCAAAGATGTAAAAATCACCACTAATAAAGTACCTTTATTTTTCAAAATATGAAAAAATTCCACTAAGAAAAGTTATTTAGAATGCAATTTTATACCTCCATACCAAATTTCAGGAATATAAAATTGTTTTTCTGAAACTTCCCATTTGTTGCGAATTAAGAGTTGAATTCATATTTAAAGTTGTGTAGGAGCAAATGTTAATCATCTCAAAAAGTAGGCTATTGGTAAATAAAAAACTGAATATACGAGATGTAAGAAGGTGTAATGTTAATCGAACTAATTGTAAAACAAGAAACAATTACTAACAGAAGATTAATGAGGTTTAAAAATTATAACTAGTAATAAATGTCAAAAATATAACAGATTCACAAACAAATTAATTATTGACCAATACAAAACAATGTTTACAATTTTTTTATTATTCGACGTAGCTACCACCCACATCCACACCCATTTCGATCCTTCTCCTGAAATCCTTAAAACTGTTTCAAATATGATTTAACGGTATGGAGTTTACGGCATTTGTACTTCTCTGCTTCAATACTGCTACATCGTTAGGAAGTGGTTCAGCGTAAACCAACTGCTTTAAGCGACCCCATAAAAAGAAATCCAATATTGATAGGTCTGGGGATCTCGCCGGCTACTTGATCGGTCCATTCCTGGCAATCCAATTTTCGCCAAAATTTAAATTCAACAACCGATTAACCATTTCTGTGGAGTGGCCAGGGCAACCATCATGTTGAAAATGAACTAAAGGCATATCTCTTAAAATATTTAAATGTTCTTCAGAAAATCTTTCAAGAAACTAGAAATAAGTGTGCTGGTTTAACCTTCCCTCAATGAAATAAGGTCCAATAACTCCAACGTGATAAGAAACGGCACACTACACATTAACTTTTTTATAATATTGTCTTCTACAATGAATTCTAAAATTTGGATTTTCAGAAGCCCAAAACCGACAATTCTGAGATGAAACAACACCATTGGTTGTGAATGTGGATTCATCTGAGAAAATTATAAAATGATGAAAAAATCTCTCTTCCATGATTTTTTTCTCCAATGGTCAAACAAAAATCCAACCTACGTCCGTCATCTCCCTCTTCAAGCGTATGTTTATAATTTGCTTTATATGCCCTAATTTTCTTTGCCTTGTAAATTCTTTGGAGTTCAGACTTGCTAATATTAATAAGTGCTAATCTCTTTTTTAGTGGCATCCTAGAATTTTCTATAACAGAGGCATGAGCTATAATAGCCCCAACATTGTCTTCATCGTATGCTTTTATTTTTCTTTTCATGTTAAGAACACTACCAGTAGCCAGAAACTTTTTAATTATTCTCATAGCCTGAGTACGTGAAAAAGCAGTGTCTGGAAATTTCAAATTAAATTGACTTACCACTTCTCTTAGCGAGTTTTCACCGCTAATTCCGTAGCATTGCACAATATAATTTTTAATTTTTTTCACGCACTGTGAGTACCATTTTCACTTAATTTTTTATGCTTGGTTCGTTAATTTGAAACAGAAATTAAGGATAATATTGATTACGTTTGACAGATATGTCAATAATAAATGATAAATGTGTATCCACTGCTTTTCTCATAGCCTACTTTTAGCTTCTGCATAACTTTAAATATTAATTCACAAAAAATAATTTCTATGCATTTTTAATTGAATGGTTCAAAATAAAATACTAATTTATTGAAAAATTGGGAAGTTTCAAAAAAATAATTTTATATTCCTGAAATTTGGTATCGAGGTATAAAATTGCATTCTAAATAACTTTTCTTGTGGAATTTTTTCATATTTTGAAAAATAAAGGTACTTTATTAGTGGTGATTTTTACAATTTTGCTTATAAAACACCCTGTAGAATACCAAATCAAGTCATTTTTGGTATACTTTAGTTTTACAACAAGCAGGACTCAATCCCCACATACCATTCCAAAATTCCAAAAATTTTGGTCCATTACACCTCTTGTTCATCTATCCTGGGACACACCGTATATATAAAATATGATTTACTGCGTTAGAGGGAAGCACTGTGGAAAATTTTGGTTTGTGTACCTAATTAAACACTAACAAATATTTCTTATCAAGCTGAAAATATTCCGAGGTATAAATTACTTTACAAACACTTTCACTTATACAAACTTAAATATAACTTCTATACGTTGTCACTTTTTATTTAACTTTAACAAGCTTTTATGGGTATTCATGGTGACAGGTCACTATAAGTTATCTCCTTGCCTACCAGGATATGATCTATTTATTGAGTTGAGTTTCCGCTGCTCTAGGAATCAAGATTGCTCTTTTGTGTGTGTATTTTCTTGGAAACCTTTTCCTGAGAGAAACCTGTATCACTCATACCTACATTGAGGTGCCATAAGGATTCAGTCTGGGCGCTACACACCGACAGTGCCCCATTGATTATTTCTGATCAAATCCGAATTAAACTCGTTTGAATATTTTTAGCAATTGTGAGAACCCCACCTGAAAAGTAGGTATACTTTAAGAGTAGTGCGCCACTTATCGTTACGTGTTCAATTTTGATTAAATTTGTTTAAATATTTTTAGTAATTATGAAAAAACACACTTGAAGATTCACACAGGAAATCTGTACAAACATACTTTTATAGCGATGCATTACTGATTATTTCGGGTTATTATTATCACCATTTTTATCGTGCGTAATTCTTTTGATTGGCTGAAAGAAATTCGGTTTTGGCTATTAATTATTATTTGTATTATTGACCTAATAGTATGCCTCTGGTTTACTCAATACTATTTAAAATACAAAATACGAAAAAATATATATTTCACTGATATTGACATTAATCCATGGCATTACTTGATTTCATCTCATCTGTCTATGAAGAATTTAGAAATAGATTATAAAAATGTGCACTACTAGGAGGTCTACATGTTGAATAGTTTTCAACTTAGTTGAATAAAACGTTTCTTTTTTTTTGAAAATTGTTATTCCTTGTTTTGTTACTAAACTCCCTAATAATTGAAAAATCTTTGGTCAATAAAATTTTTAGTAAAAATGTAAAAAAGGTAGTTTGCTTGAAGTGGATTTCATACTTTCTAATCTTTAAAATAAGACAGTTTATAAGCGTGCGTTACCCCATCCGGGGACACATTGTATAGTCGTCAACTGAATATTTTCCGTCTTTTAATCTGGACAGAAAGAATTTCATCAGCACTGGAATCAGTACTATTATATGCTCTTATGCATTCCCCTTTGGGGCATTTAAAGATTTCGTATACTTACTTCAATAGGTTTGATATACAGCAATTACAGAGTTCTCTTTTAGCTGTAGGTGTTCGTTATGGCCATTTTTTTTACTAGTTTTTTATTATTCTTATTTTTGGACATTATTTGTAGGATAGATAATCTAACAATTTTTGTATATAGAAAGAGCAGTTCGTGTATTATCTTCAAAGTATCTGTTCACACCGTCTGGCAGGTCTTGACGCACTCGAAAAGGTCATGACGTACGTTCACGTAGCACGTACAAAAATATAAACGCAATCACGCACGCACATACGTATATACTCACTGCACTCGACTTGTTAAAAGACATAACATAATAACCTTCTGTATCTCGATCAATTTTCATAATACAGTGATCAGTAAAAACCAAATTGAAGGTATCTGACTCAACTATTATCAAAATAATGTATTTATTATTAAAAAAGCAACATTTTCTAAGACAATCTTATAAAACTCATTTTCACTCCTTTACACCCATAAAAACACCCTTACACTCTTTGGAGTTAGGGACTCATCGGTTTCACAATTTACTAATGGATCTGATGGACTGCCAGCATTTTTTTTTTAATAAGGATTGTTCAAACATACTGGACACATTAGCCATAAAATGTGGGATTTTCCGTGATAAGGAAAATTTCGAAGAAAAATATTAAATAGCTTTAGCAAACTCTTTGAAATTGTCTTATGCAACTCTATTTACTTTCAAGTTTCTCAACAAATAGCCAACATGCCTTTGTATCTGGACGTTCTACCGCAACTACCTTAACCTGTCTTATACAGTATCTATCTGAATTTCTTAACCCTGGAAAACTGGTGGATGCTATTTATAACCGACTTTTCAAAAGCTTTTGATAGATTCTACCATGGTGTATTTCTCAATAAGTTAGAAAAATGTGGATTCTTAAATAGTTCTGTACAATTTTTCTCTAGATACTTATTACAAACGCGACAATTCGTTCAGTACCAAGGCTTCCAATCTGTTAGCTTCACATCGTTTTTTGGGGTTCCACAGGGATCTACTCTGGGCCCACTATTTTTCATTATCTTTATTAATGACATCAACTTGGAGCTCAGCTGTGAGTCACTATTGTATTCCGATGATGTAAAAATATTTAAAATCATGGATTCAATCTGTGATTGCGATATGTTTCAATCCGACCTTATCAAACTTGAAAATCGATGCCTTATAAATTAATTATCTTAAATTTCGAAAGATTACAAGAACGAAGAGATTTCAGCAGTCTAGTATTTCCTTTCAAGTTATTAAAAAATAAGATTAGCTGTTCCGACTTATTGGAAAAAATTGTAAAAAATTCCCTTTAATACTAATTCGATTCACGTCTTTGCTATATTTAAAAAGACCTCGAAGACATGTTTTAAACTTTTCACCTGTGTATGAAATGTATAGAAATTTTAACAAAATACAACATAATGCAGACACTTTTGTCTGTATCCACGAAATAAAGTCTTAGTGGAATAATATATAGTAAGTAATTAAGTACATTAGTTTTGTATATACAGGGTGAGCCACGGTGGGTGGAGTATTAAAAGTATATGGAGAACGGATCGACCGATTGCTTTGAAATTTTGGTTACCAAGATAATCGAGTATAGTCTCTCCAAATAAAATATTTTAGAAAGTGCGGTGTTGCCACTTATACGTAAAACTGGCAACATCTTTGTTATTTTAAATGGAATACCCTGTATATTTTTGCATTTATTAGATCATCATCTATTTTTGAGTAACTTTTGTTAATATTACCCTATACCTATCTCAAGCCGTTTTCGAGATAATAATTCTTTTCTGAATTTATTGCCAAAAATTTGACTTTCAGTAAGTACATCGTGATTTCTCCTACCTACGCAGCAATTAAAAGATAGTTTTTTTGTTGCGGCTAGGCAAGGTTTGGAGGCATCTCTTTCATTATTCAAATGTTTCGAATATCATACAGGGTGAGCTAGAGAACGTTTTCTATGTGACTTAGAAAAATGCACGAAAGTCAACTTTTTTAAATGGAATGCCCTGTATATTATTACTGATTCGGAAAGGTGATACATTCACTATTTAAAAAAGTATATACCCTATACCCAATGCGCACCGTTTTCGATTATTATAAGAAAAATTATCTCGAAAAAGGCTTGGGATAGGTATAGGGAAATATTAACAAAAGTTACTCAAAATGAGACGACGATCCAAAAAATGTAAAAACATACAGGGTATTCCATTTAAAATAACGAAGATGTTGCCAGTTTTACGTATAAGTGGCAACACCGCACTTTCGAAAATATTTTAGTTGGAGAGACCATACTCGATTATCTTGGTAACCAAAATATCAAAGCAATCGGTTGATCCGTTCTCCATATACTTTTAATATTCCACCCACTGTGGCTCACCCTGTATATTCTACGCCAATTTACATGTAACTGTATGTGCTTACCCTGTAATTGGAATGTGTATACTGTTGAGTGTGTAAAATAAAACAAAATTTTAAGGATGAAACCTACAAAACCCCAAATTTTTATTGACTCCCTAATTTTTTTTTTCCCAAGGAATATTTTTTATATTTTGCTAATGCTAATAAAATTTCTAATATGTTGCAGATGGTGGTATCTATCAATATGACTTCGAATATCAGTTGCAAAATCGTAACGGGAGAAATTACGCAAAAATTGTTAATAGTGCGTATGACTACAGTCTAGAAAAAGTTACTTATGATTTTAAAAATTTGTTTAATGGCGACAAGTTATTAGGTAAGTACAAATTATTTTCTTCAACTTTCACGCTAATCTGACAAATAAGAAAATGGTTACTGTTCCATCGAGATCACTATTCTCGCTTTTTCTGTATAAGTTAAATGATAGATAGTTATTTACATTACAAGGAAGGCATTAGGGGAGGAAATAGTTTTTATCAGTGGATTACGAGCGTAGCGAGACTGGTCAAAGTTACTTACTTACCTTCTGCGTAGTGTATAATGTTTTATCTGCTCCCACAGCTATGGTTCGACAAATAAAAAATTAGGTTTTACATTTCTTGACCAATTTATTTTGACAGGGATACTATGTAATTTTTTTGACATTAACGAATGTCACGTAGTCTGCTTTGATTTTGTCGTTGTAGGAGCAAAATTAAGAAAACACTAATTACACTCAAACATACTTTAATTAATTAGTGTAATGAACACAAGAAAAATAGAGGTAACAATGAGGAAAAATATCAAGCACGTATTACATTGTCCCGCGCGTTCTAGTCACTTCTACCGTACTGCCTTGACGGCTGATCGGTAACGTTTACACTGGGAAAGCGTTAAACCCGCTTCACATAGGGGAATTAAATAGGGGGTCGATACACACTCCCCCTTTGGATCACACTACCGTCCCGGGTGTGGTACAAAACGAAGAAAGATGGTCAAACGTCCACGACACTTTTGGCGCGGCGCACTCGCGAAGAACGGCGCGGCACGTCACTGTTGCACTGCGGGCGAGGAGGTACCGGGAAAGGCCTGGAGCGTTAACTAGGCGTAGTTGAGGTCCTGGTACCTGGATCCGGAGGTGGGCCTGGAATAGGCGTTGCTGAAGCAGGTTGCTGGGTCAACCAACGTCGAGGGCGTCCTCTACGATATATGGGGTGAACTGGAACCGGATTCGGGATGTCCTGGGTAGGCGGCACATATTTGGTTAATGCCGACACATGATAGGTACCGAGAGGTACTGTGGGATTTGTTGGATCCTTTATTTCGTAGGAGGTAGGGCTCACAATTCTAGAGACATGGTAGGGGCCATCTCTACGTGGTACAAACTTGGAAGTGATCCCGGCTTTGGCTTTGCTTAGCACATGAGTATTGACAAGTACGAGGTCTGATACTTTGTAGGTAACATCACGGCATTTGCTGTCAGCATTTCTTTTTCGGCTATCTTGTTGGCGTTCGTGAGTCTCTCGGGCCTGACTGAGAGTGTTCGCCATGGTACGCAGATAAGGAGTAATCTGAGGTACAAAATTGTCGCTTTCGATGATGGCTCTGAAGTTTCTTAGCGTATCATCAGGGGTGCGTAACTCTCTACCGAAAGTTAGGTAGGCTGGAATGAATCCTGTAGACCGGCACACGGATGTATTCATGGCAAATCGCACCGAGGAGATTTTGTCCTTCCAGTTGGTGTGGTCATCTGCCGTGAGGATGACAAGTTGCGTTTTCCGATCTCGGTTCTTACGTTCCACCGGATTGGCGGTAGGATGGTAAGCAGGGATAAGGCTTTGGGTGATCCCCTGAGCTTGCTACATGCTGCATGACTACGCTAACAAATTGGCTTCCATTATCGCTGATAACTTTTCGGGGAGTTCCGTAACGAAGTATGATTTCATCAATTAGGCATTTGGCACAGGCTTCGGCTGTGGCTACTTTAAGTGGAAACATTTCTGTCCAGCGAGTAGATGTATCTTCGATGATAAAAATCCATCGCTCTCCAGTAGGAGTCTCTGGAAGAGGTCCGAAAAGGTCAATTGCAACGACTTCAAAGCTTTGTGTTTGCACGGGGGGTCTGAAGTAAGACAGATAGCTTCATGTTAGAATATTTATACAGTTGGCAGTCTATACACTGAAAAACATGTGCGGTAACGTATCTTCGCATGCCTGTCCAATAATAACGAGGAATGATTCTTTGTAGGGTGCGTTCCACACCATAGTGATCAGGAAGTGGAGAATCGTGAGTTTCTTTGAGTACCTTTTGAATCTGACTCTTTGGTACGACTTGCTGCGCTTCTTCTCCATCATGATATGGGGAATAACGATATAAAATACATCATTAGGTAACCGCGGTCACTCCATCTATGAGTGTCTAGCGTGTTAGGATCTGGAGACTCAAAACAGTTGATTATCCGAGCTACATCTGGGTAGGTTAGTTGTTCCTCTTTCACAGCTCTAGCATTATCAACTGGAAGGTTGATGGTAACGAAGCAGACATCGCATGTTTTGGCTTGGCTGTCATCATGGCAGATAGGGCGCGACAATGTGTCAGCTAGAACGTTCTGACGTGCAGGAACATATTCTATGTTCAGGTTGTAGGGCTGTAGAGATAATGCCCACCGAGCGAGTCGACCAGTCGGGGATTTCAAGGACATCAGCCACCGAACGGGTTGCTGATCACTTTTCACAGTAACGTTCGATGATTCAATGTACCCACGAAACTTGGGAAAAGCCCATACCAAGGCCAAAGCCTCACGTTCCGTTGTGTGGTAGTTTCTCTACGCAGGCGTCAGTAAACAACTTGCGTATTTGATTGGTTTCTCGTCTGCTCCCTCCCCCTGGAGTAAAGCTGCTCCTAAAGCATATGCGCATCAGTGCGTATGACAAACGGTTTGGAGGCTTGACGCAAGATAGGCGTAGAAGTCAATAGCCTCTTCAGTTCATTGAAAGCCATTTCCTGGGAAGGTCCCCATTCCCATTTGGTAGTTTTTCTGGTTAGATTTGTCAAAGTTCTAGCTACCTCCGCAAAATTCGGGACAAACCTCCTGAACCATGAACAGGTCTGCAGAAAGCTAAGGACTTGTTTTACATTTTGTGGTGCACTCATCTCCACTATTCTAGATATTTTGTCTTGACAAGATTGGAATCCTTCCTTGCTGATAACGTGTCCGAGATACTTCACTCGGTCTGTGGAAAAGGTACACTTTTTGCGGTTAACTCGAAGTTTAAACATCTTCAGTCTATTGAACACGTCATTTAAGTCATTAAGATGAGTTTCAAAATTGAGCGACATGATAATTAAATCATCTAAGTAAGCCAACATGGAGATGTGCGATAAACCAGAGCGGAAACGGTCAGCGAGACGTTGAAAGGTCGCAGGCGCTGTTCGCAGTCCGAATGGCATTGCTTTGTATCATTAGGTACCGAAAGGAGTGATGAACGAAGTTTTATCCTGATCCTCCTTGGCAACTGGGATCTAATGATAACCACTTTTTAGATCCAGAGTAGTTAGGTAAGCATAATTGGACGTAGAATGAAGTAAATCATCCACTCTAGGCAATGGATACTGCACGGGAACCGTTACAGCATTAAGACGACTGTAATCTACGCAAAGACGCGGAGTGCCGTCCGCCTTTGGTACTAGAACGACAGGAGCAGCATAGGCTGTTTCACATTCTTCGATGATTCCATCTTCGAGTAATTTGTCAAGTTCCTGATGAAGAATTTCTTTCTGCACAGGGGCAAGTCGATACGGAGGTTGAAAAATGGGAGTCTCATCCGTTAACTTGATTGTATGCTCCGCGTAAGGAGTAAACTCTTTGCTTTTCTCAAAAACTGTTTTATGTGACTGTAGTAGTTGTTCCAACTGTGCCTTCTGACTTATAGTTAGGTTTTTGCCATCATTTTCTGTGAGCTGAAATTCGGTTTGGTAAGCACTAACTATAGGACAAGGTGGGGTTGTTGTAGGCTCCTTGAAAAATTCAAAAGCAACCGAAGGGTTTCCATCGAAATATCATTGACCCTTGGGTATGTTCAAAACCATTTGTCCATTCGTAATGAAATCGATTCCTGGGGGGGGTTTGCTGTCTAAAGCTCAGGAATTGCTATGAATGTAGTTGGTATACTTTTTTCTTGCAAGATTACTTGAGTTTCGAAAATTCGCGCCACTACTCGACGTAGTTTTCCATCCGCTAGGACCATCTGTAGGAGCTCTTCTTTGTAAAATAAATTTGATTCACAGAAATGTGTATAAAGAACGTGTCCTGCGATGCTGTTTCTAGCACCGGAATCTATGTAGGCAAGTCCCTGTCTTCCTACAATTTCAACATGTACCAATGGTCTAGACATCGTAGAAACTGGGTTAATTTCACTGAGGAAAATATCAATACTTGAGGCATGTGTCGTAGCAGAGCCAATACTGTTGGTACTTTGAGGTTTCGTGCTGGAAGTATTCTGAGTATGACAATTGGGGCACTGGGAACGTATGTAACCTGGCGTTCTACATCCAAAACAACTAATACCAACAGAAGTGGTAGGGGAGTTTTGACTGATACTCGGATGACTAACGTTTCCTTGATTAGCAGCATACTTGCGGCATTCTGCCTGAAGATGGCCAAAATTCTTGCAGAATTGGCATTTGGGGCGAAGACGTACCGTTTTGTCATCATTTGCACTACTCTGTTTCAATGTAGTAGGTGGCGTTGACTTGTTCTCGGTAAAACTATCTTCGATAGATCTGACCTTCTCAATTAGTTCTGAGAAAGAGGTCACTTGTTCTCTAGGTAACCTAAATCGAATTCTTCGGTTTAAAAGACCGTAAATCATGTCCAGCTGATGGCACGGTAGCTCAATCGGTTAAGGCGTATTGAGTGGCGAATACGCTGATCGACTCGCTACCGCGCTCTGGGTTCGACCCCCAGCCCCGGTATTGACAACATCGGGGGGTGTGGATGTATGTCTGCGTTTTTTCGAATGTGTAACCCCCTTCCGGACAGCCTTGGCTTTGGATTTGGGGGTTGTCTACTATCTGTGGTGTGTTTGTTTGTTGTTGATGCGTTGCGTGCAATTCTGGAGTTTTCGGTAAGCGAGCTAAAAGAGCACGAGCAGAATTTACAAAAAGACCTGTTGGTTCTTTATCCCCTTGTTCCTTGGAGAATAATTCCTTGAAAATCTTGTGTGTTTGCTTATTGTAACCGAATGAATGTCTTAATGCCTTTACTGCTTCATCCCAAGTGGAAATTGTAGATTTAATTCCTCGCCACCAGGTTGCAGCATTGTGGTCAAGCAACATCGGCAATCCCTTGATTGCATTTTCCTCTGTAATATTTACACAGTCTCTGTAAACATTAATAGCGATAATAAAGGTTTCCACGTCATCATCTTTGTTTCCGGCAAACCGCGAAGCACATTTCGAAAAGTTTCCGCTAGGAGTTGAAGCTTGTGCTAGTTGTCTAGTAATCAAAGCTTGAGTCACGCCCTTTAATAGGTTTTGCAATTGTTCTTCCGTCATTACAATTGGGTCAGGCATTGTTACAACTGATGAATCGACAGAAATTGATGTACTACAAACGTTAAGTTGACTCCTGAGATTGTAACTCATTAATTCGCAAAATTTTATAGAATTTTGATTGCATGAAAATCCGCTTTCAAATTTGACTACATACAAATCCGCAGAAACACTAAAAGTCTAGTAAAATGAAAGAAATCTCGCAATTGTCTGTTGAATGTTCAAATACTTGAAACGCGCACAAAATGTTCGTGGATAGCACACAGAATTTGTTTATCTGAGGTAGAATGTTTTTCAAGAACCGAAATATGCATGAGAGTTCATGAAACAGCGACGAAAATGTCCATAGTCGAAATACAGCACGAAATGTTCATGAAAGCAATGTAAAATGTCTATTTTACTCGAACGAAAGGGGTACAACACAATAAAGTTCATTTAAATGTGAAACCGGCGACGTAGAATGTTTTTCTAGCTGAAATAAACCGACTGTTTATGAGAATATCACAATATATGTGAAAACCGGCGACGTAGAATGTCTTTTCCTAGTCGAAGTAAACCAACTGTTTATGAGAATAGCACAATATATGTGAAAACCGGCGACGTAGAATGTCTTTTCCTAGTCGAAATAAGCACAAAATCTGTGAGTTAACGTCTTTGAAATTACTGAAGTGAATGCACAACGACGTGTGAGTTATTCAAAACTTGCAGCAATCGAAAATTAGAAGCTCTACTTACAGTTTCAATCCTCTTTTATCTTACAGAAGTGGAAGTTCTTGCACTACAACTGCTTGGATTTCTTGGCTCAAAACACTGGATTTTTGATCACTTTCGCAAAAACCTGCATTAGTCCCGCCAAAAGTTTTTAACCTAACTCTCGACACCAACACGCTGACACAGTATTTTTGTTAGAAAGGGTACCACTTGAGCGCTACTTTTATGTAGGAGCAAAATTAATAAAACACTAATTACACTCAAACATATTTTAATTAATTAGTGTAATGAATGCAAGAAAAATAGAGGTAACAATGAGGAAAAATATCAAGCATGTATTACATTGTCCCGCGCGTTCTAGTCACTTCTAGAGATGGGTCGTTATCTCTGTAACGCTATTTTGTCGCGGTATTTTTAGGTAACGTACAGTCGCGCTATTAAATGCTAAAGTAACCGGTTACTCGGAGCGAACACTGTGTGCCAACGTTACCGACGGCCATAAGGTTTGTAGACTTTGACCAGCGACAAGGTGGAAAGATGTAATGCCATACCGGAGTAAAGAACTTAACGTTAAGCTCTTTACTTTTATTGGCCCTATACTAACATAGGTTTATAGTATAGCCAAGGGATGTATATATTATACGACTTTTGTATCTTTTGACAAGGCGTGTATAATTTTCTAACAATAATAAAAATCGTTGCAAATTGCTATCTTATCTGATTTTTGTTTATTAGAAAAACAATTCCAAATGGTAGACGACTTTATTGTTTTTTTTGGGGGGGGGGGGGGGCATATTTCATAAACATCAACAGAAATCAATTATCAACCCAAAATGCTATACCTGCCTATACCTACCTGGTAAAAAAATAAAATAATTCTTTATATTTTTTATAAAATAAAAATACATACCAACAATATATATAGAGAGAAACTGCGATTTTATAAATGGCCACACAAATTTAAAACACGTATATTAGTCTATATAAAATAACAACTCATACAACAAATAAATGTACTATATTTTTTACAACCTATATATTTTTATTGGTGTTTACTTTTACTGTTTAGTAGAAAAATGCAAAAATCTATAATAAATCTACATAGCTATAGAAATTGACAAGCGCTGTGTGTACTTTGGCATATGATAGATCACGTTACATTGCATATTACATATCCTATCTTCCAAAACTTTGAGTTCCGAAAATACCACACCACAGCATAGACCACACGTTGCACGACAAACGAGATCTCTTAAACTCAATAAGCGCGTTTGACAGAGCGAGCCGTATCACTTTATTTCTGTCGCGTCGCTCCAAAGTAACGTTATTTTGTCGCGGTATTTCTCTGGAGCGATCGCGTTTGCAACGCTACATGAGTGGAACCGCTTTTCCCATCTCTAGTCACTTCTACCGTATTGCCTTGACGGCTGATCGGTAACGTTCACACTGGGCAAGCGTTAAGCCCGCTTCACATAGGGGATTTAAATTAGAGGTCGCTACATCGTGACTTTTTATTTGCATGACTCGAAAACACTTATTTACCCAAGGAAGGTAAGTAAGTAGCTCACTTACCTTCCGTCGTCAATAGCAGCTAGTAATTTCCAGGTAAAATCAACTTACCTGCTTGAAAACAATGTGACAATAGTCTGCTTACCATAGGGGAAGCAGATAAAATAGATAAAATATATTTCTTAATGACATTTAGGGTCAACACGAAAGTTTCCAAGATAATTACTTTCACATCTGGTGGAAGTATAGTAACGACAAAAAAATTTTTGAAAATTTTTATTGTTCAAATAGGCTTAGAATGTCATGAAATGTCGAGATTTTAAGTTTGAACGAATAAAAATTTTTGTCGGTCTGTCGGTCTGTCGGTCTGTCTGTCGGTCTGTCACTCTGTAACTTTTCTGTGTGCACGATTACTCTGGAACCGTTTAAGATATTGACTTGAAATTTTGTACAAGTATGTACTTTAATGGGATCTGGAACTAGATTATATTTTCATCTTATTTCGTCGAAGGATTGGGGGGTAAATTGGGGGTAAATTGGTAAATCAATCAAATAAGAGTCCATAAAATTGTTATTTAGTATATACAAGACAACCTAAGGTTTAAAACATTTTTTTGGCATTAGCCACCCCCGATTACCACCCCCACTACCGATGTGGGATATCGTTTTATGAGTTTTCAAATATTATATTATTAAAATTCCACAAACAGTTATTTCCACATGCAAAATTTTTTCGTTGTGAGAGACTTGGATAGAAAATCTTTATGTGGAAGTAGTGATTCCTTGGGCAGTGGTTTTTTTCAAAGTAATATTTCAACTAGGAAAAATCGCTGCCCAATTTTGTTTTTACTTCAACTGTACATACGGGATATGCGACTTTTTCGTTATATTTTTTCAGCAATTAACTTAGACCTGATTAGATTTTGGGCAAAATCGGTGAAGTCGACCCTCGAGATATTTAAAAAAAAATTCTCAAGGTAACATATTAACATATAGCCGAGTCAATGAAGGTTTTTACTTCTAAACTCTCAAGAACAGAACCGACTTTGATGAATGTTTTAAGAAATGTTTGTTGTATTTAATTATCCAAAATAAGAAACATTCCAGCCGGGGCTAATTTATAGGAGGTGGATGCGACACCTTTTCAGGGAGTTAAAAGATAAATCAAATTCTGAGAAGAAAAAGATCGATGAAACTTTTCATTTAAATCGATAGTTTTTAAGTTATAACGACTTGAAAAAACCGCCGCCCAAGGAATCACTACTTCCACATCAAGATTTTCTATCCAAGTCTCGAAAACATTTTGTATGTGAAAATAATTGTTTAAGGAACTTTAATAATATAATATTTGAAATCGCCTACCCCAAAAACCCATAAAATATATCCCACATCGGTAATGACGTGCGGGTGGTGATGGCGGTTGGTAGTGGGGGTGGATGAAGTAAAAAAAACATTTTGAGGTTTTTGGTTCTTGTAAACGTACTAAATCACAATTTTTTTATCAAATTGTGATTTAGTACGTTTAGTACGTTTACGTACCTTTAATAATGGGGTGGGGGTGGCAATGTGGGTGGCTAATGCCAAAAATTTTTTCAGACCTTAGCCTATCTTGTATAAACTAAATACCAATTTTATGGACACTTACCTGCTATTTACCCCCTACTTATCTCAATTTACCCCCCCCCCAACCCTTCGACGAAATAAGATGAAAATATAATCTAGTTCCAGATCCCGTTGTAGTACATACGTGTCCCAAATTTCAAGTCACTATCTTAAGTGGTTCCAGAGTAACCGGGCGCACAAAAAAAGACACAAATTTATTTTTCGCTCAAACTTAAAATCTCGACGTTTCATGGCATTCTAAGCCTATTTGAACAATAAAAATGTTCAAATATTTTTTTGCCGTTGCTGTACTTGCACTGGATGTGGAAGTAATTGGGACAGTCGTTTATAAAGGGAGATATTTCAACACGATTTTTGTCAAATAACACGAAAGTATTACATTGAGTGAAAACATGCTAGAGACAAATAAGAAAGCTACTAAATAGAAAATGAATTTCGTATTTTTCTAATTTCTGTAAAATTATTGGCTTCGGAGATACGGTGCCGGAATGTTAATAAGACGAAGTGTTTAGTTAAAATTTTAAACAACTCCGAAACTATCGCAATTTTGTCAAAAATGCTAACAACCCAACAACCCAAATTAAAGACTATTAACTATGGTTTCAAATGATTTTTTGTCTATTTCTATAGTATGAAAAACAAAAAGGTTTTGACAGAAACATCTTAGCAAATATCTCAATAAATATTAGTTTAAGCGAAAAAAGGTTAGATATCAAAAGTAAAGCTTATAAACTGAGGATTATTTAAGTTTACAGATGGCATCCGAAAGATTATAGGATGAAGTATTTAGTTAAAATGTTGAATATTTTAGAGACTTTCATAAAAATTCCTAGGAAACTGAATTAAAGATAATTGATCAGTACTTTAAATGATTTTTTGTTTGTTTCTGTATAATAAAAAATAAAGAAGTTATGGCCGAAGCCATTCATTTTTTTTTTACAAAATGTCACCATTTGGTTATTGTAATATTCCAGCAATTATTTTTTTTTTAATGCTGTTTTTTGTTAATATATAGCATAACCTAGATGCTCAATTTTTTTTGTCCGTTTAAAAAAATTACTTCTGCCATACTGGAGCCGCCATATTGATTTTTTAATTTTGACCTCAGATTCGTAATCACCGATGCCAACAACATAAATATCCTACTTTTCCAAAATAAATGAGCATATTTTTTTATTCGTAAACCGGACTTAATAACTTGAAACTTCACAAAAATTTTAAATTATCACTAAAGTCTCAGATTTTGAATAATCGAATATAACAAAAAAAAATCATCAATATCGGATTTCTTTTTGATGGTTTAGAATATTTAATAACTAATAGCTAAAAATATTTAAATAAATTCAAGATCAAAATAAAATGAAAAAAATTTAATCCTCTTTTTCAAAATGTACAGAGTTCGAGACAAAAATGCCTTAGAAATCGATCGACCTATTGTCTTGAGGTTTTTATTTTCATTGCATTTAATCACTATTTAATTCAGCTTAAATTGTGTTCATTTAATTAATAAGTAATATGTTAGGAAATCATTTTAGAATTTTATTGCACTAGGTGAGAAATATATTGGCTCTCCACGCGAATTATTTTTTGTGTTATTCATATTTATGTTTCTTACAATACACGATTTAAATAATTATCTAGAACTATAAATATCAATATTTTTTTATGTTGTAGGACCACAAATGAACAAGTTTTTAAATGAAAACTGGAAAATAGTTAACGAAGATTTGAAGAAACCTGTTCTGGAAACGTTACTAGTTTTTCACAACGACGTCATCCAGAAAATAGCTTTTGAAATCCCCTATGACGAACTATTTCTGGATTAACTATTAACCTAATTTTTTATAGTCATAGTATGAGTATCATGAAATATATATGATATGCGTTCAGAAGCTTAAGTCAAAATTTACACAAACATGCAGATTTATGACAATTGTCATATGTATGTAATGTGTGATGAATTGAACATTGAATCCCAGTATTTTGTAATATACAGTGTGTTTCGCCTATAAATACACAAATCAATATCTTCCAAACCACAGATAATATTTGAAAGGGATAGTAATAATTATATACAATTAACTATGACTTAAATAATTTTAGCCTGAACATTTTTTTAAAGAAGCCATTTTTTTATGCAACTGAGTACTTTCTATTTCGCTTCATACTATTAAAGTCCAATTTCACTTGTTAGTTAAACTAATCTAGTTGGTTTGCATTACTTGATTTATCATCTGTTTTCTTGTTTAAATATTAGTTTTAATATTATTTTGCTGTTTTAAAGAAAATATAAAAATCGGCAACGAGATCACTACGCTCGTCACTACGGTATAAAAAATTATTCAAGGCCAAAGTTCACAAAAAACGTTTTTTTGCCAATGTCGCGCTTTCTATGGCTTGGAGGCCAATAGCGGTTATTGTGAAACTGAGAGGCAATGAAATTCCACACAAAAATGATCTCTTCCATTTTTTATGTACAATGAATGGTTTATGCATTGTACGTAAAAAATAAATAAAATATTTTTCGTTTTGTGTACCTATAATGTGTAAGCACATTATACAAATTTTTATTGTGCATAAACCATTCGTTGTACATAGAAAATGGAAGAGATCATTTTCGTGCAGAATTTCATTATCTTTCATTTTCATAATAACCTCAATTGGCCTCCAAGCCATAGAAAGCGCGATATTCGCAAAGAAACGTTTTTTGTGAACTTTGACCTTGAATAATTTTTTATGCTGTAGTGGTCTCGTTGCCGATTTTCAATATTTTCATTAAAACACTCGATTTAACAAAAAAAAATGAAGGATATAATTTGTTAGAACAGAAGCCATATTTTTGTCTAAAATGACTGGAGTATAGCAACGAAAAAAAACGCCAATATATAAACAAATCGACTACAGAAAGAAAACAACAACTAAAAAAAAACAAACACTTTAATTAGTGATTTATAACTATCGTAGTAACTAATAATTATAACAAAAATAATCATTATTTTAATCCTGTCACGTACTGCACGTACACGTTTTGTCCATTTTGGTTCACTCACATAGTATACCGACACCTCAGTTCTGTGTTTGTCGCAGTGTGGCGATTAATAGCACCGCAACTAACGTAAATCCTTTTAGATTAAAACACTTCTTTTTGTTTTTTATCATTAATTTATTATAACTAAACGTTACTGCAGTTTAGACAAATTAGCGTGTCATTTTCGAACGGTTGATTCACAAATTCCGAATGATAGATTAAGGGTTTTACAATAATTTATACCTAATAATTTAATTTTATAATTTATACCTACTAGGAAATATAGTTAACCAATAAAGAGATTATCTGAGAAAGGTACAGTAATAAGATTTTTGTTATTGAAACTATGATTTGAATATATCAAAAAGTTTGACTTGATTTTTAAGTAAGTGGTTATTCGAACTAATTTATATTAATATATTTCAATAGACTCCAATAGATGTAATTTAATACTTTCTTCCTGATTGATATGTTCTAATAGTGGAAAAGCGTGATCTGATTCTTTTTTAACTATTTAACGTCGGCCTATTTCCGCTACCAGGGCCTATTTCCGCTACCAGGGCCTATCACCGACGCCAGGAGACGAGCTACCCCCAACCCGGAAATTTTGCCGAACCTCTTCCCTTAAGAAGAGTAGGGATCTTTTACTTGCCTAACATTTAATAGACAAGGGACCGCCTGCTTTACATCCCCTCCGAAGGATGGTATATCCACTACGTAATCCTCGTCTGAAATTACGTAACTTCCGAGTATACACTGATTACAAGCCTCTAGAAGGTGGGACGAGAACGCTGTATTTCCCAAGATGGGAGGCCATCCAAGTACTAACCGCGCTCGACGTTGCTTCAACGGAATATCGACTGATATTCACATTGAAGTCGCCTCTACGCTCGCCCCGTAATCTGATTCTATTGTGTGGTTTTGAAAAAGTTGAATCGTTATTATTAAGTTTAAAGGAGCATTCGTGTTCATTGTACCTAACTTTAAATGGACGACCCGTTTGTCCTATATAGAATACATCACAGTCACTTTAACTAATAAACTTCAGATTTCTACAAGTCATTAGTTGCATCTTTAGCATTATACAAAAAATGTGAGAGTTTTGACTGTGATCTGAAAGCAACTTTTAGATTATAATGAGATAAAATGCTCGCTATTTTTTTGAAATGTTGCCGTAATATGTTAGAGCTATATATTTTACTGGGTTGTTATCATTAATGTTCTAGTTTCTAGTAAATACTGTGGCAAGCTAGTTTGTATTACTTTCTACTTATTAAAATTTCTACTGTTTTTTCTTTACGTTTCTCTACGTTTTTTCTTCCGTCGTTTACTGCTATTGCTTTGATTGTATTTATTTCAATTATATAATTTGATTCTGAGAGGGGTAGCGATAAGGCTCTATATATCATTGAGTTATATGCTGCCAGCCTATAACTAATAGGGCTATGTGACTTGTATGATATAGTGGTGTCAGTAAAAGTTGGTTTCCGATAGACATCAAACGTAATTTTATTTGTATCATGTGTTGATGCTGAGTCCAAGATATTAATTTTACCACCTTTTTCAGTATCTAAAGAAAATTTTATATTTGGATGAATGTTGTTACTGATATTTTAAAAAACGTCTAATTGTCTCGGTGTGCCAGTAAAGCACGCCAATGCATCATCTACGTATCTATGCAAGAATTTAATGTTTTTTAGCTAAATGGGACTTTTAGCAAGATGGGAACTTATCTTCTCTTCTAAATGTTGCATAAAAATGCCTGCCAGGAGAGGATTCAATGGAGATCCCATTTCTAATCCTGTATTTTGTTCATAAAATTTGTTATTATATTGGCAATAATTTTGATAAGGCATAAATCTGAAGTTAGTGATAGCTCGTTTTTTATTAGAATGATCACATGAGCTTTCTCTAAAAATCTACATTTTTTAGAGAACACTCAAAATATTATCTTTGATTTTGGAAGATGATTTAGGCGAAACACCGTGTATAATAAACTTTCTTGGTTTAAAATTTTGACTTCATATTGTAAAGATACGTAATGTTACCTTGTGCACAAAAAATAATCAGGCAAATATTTTTTTCTGTATATAAGTCAAAAATTATAACAGTTTATTTTTCAAATTTTTAATAAATATGTACAATAAACTTTTGTGTATCTTTTAAAAACATTTATACAATATATCAGAATGTACCATACGGCTACCGCCATAGCAGTAATCTACAAAACTTTATTCCCATAAACATGGATAGTTCTCGTGTAGTTTTAATATAAGAAATTCTAGTAGATAATATTCTGCTTTAGTACCAAATAAAAACTAAACTTGGAGACGTTTATCTTTCAGTCTTAAATACCTGTCAGACTGAAGAGTCATAATCGATGTAGAATTTTCTCAATCCGATTCCGAAGGGCGCATAAAAATCACAAAACATTAGCTAAAAATGTATTCTTTTTTAAATTATAGTATAGTCAAAGCATATCTAATATTTAAAGAAATTTTAGAAAAACATATTCCGTGAACCTCTACGCGCAGTAGGCGCTTTGAAAAATGAGACCTGCGAGATTTTTTTAAATTTTGGGACATTGACAAAAAATCATATTAAATTACAAGAAAAGACCAAAATTACTATAAAAAACTAATGTTCAGATTTTGGTCTGCGGTACCTATATACTAGTAATACAAACATAAATGTTTTATCATTTATAAAAAAAAGAACAACATATAATGTGCTTGTAAAATTTACAATGATGATAAATAACAAATAATTGATTTGCCAGCTATGGAAATTTAAATTGTTGAGTTGTAAATATTATTAGTAAGAGTTGTTTATTTTGCGAAAGGTAAAACATGTATATATTTGGTAAACATTGATAAATTGTTGAGGCCTTTGGTTCTTGTACACACGTACTAAATCACAATTTTATTTTTTCACCCCCTTCAATAATGGTGGTAATGGGGGTTGCTATTGCCAAAAATATTTTGAGACTTTAGCTTCTCTTATACTAAATATCAATTTCATGGACTCTTACTTGCTTGATTTAACTATTTACCACTATTTACCCCCTCAACGCTACAACAAAATAATATCAAAATATAATCAAGTCCCAGATCTTATTTAATTTAAATACATACGTGTACCAAATTTCAAGTCAATATCGGTTCCAGAGTAATCGTGCGCACAAAAAAAGTTAGACAGAACGACAGACAGACATTTTTGTTTGTCAAACTTAAAATCTCCAGTTTCATGACATTTTAATTATTTGAAAAATACGAATTTTCCATTTTTTTTTTTTTCGTTACTATAAATACTTCCACTTGATGTGGAAGTACTAGTCAACTATCCTAGGATGACAAGTAGCCGCGCAGAGAGAGAGAGAGAGAGAGAGAGAAAGAGAGAAGAAATATAGTCACTGTTGGACACAGACAAACAGGCTTCTTAAGCTAGCTAGCTTGAGAAGCTTAAGAAGCTTAAAAAAATTGTTTGTCTCTGCCCAACAGTAACAATATTTCTTCTCTATCTGCACGGCTACTTCCTATGCTAGAATAGTTGTATAGTAAATATGATTGAAAGCTTATATACTAGAATATTGTATTCTTACCTAAGTGAAGACAAATAATTGGTGAACAATTCGAACTGTTCAGTAAATATTATAACAAGAATGCATTGAAGCACTTGATACAGTACTATGTGTTGTCTAACAAACTTAAAAATTTTAAATGTTTTACAAAACGTAATCGTGTAAATTTATTAACTGAAATTCCACAGCTCGAAGATTAACTAAAATTAAAATGACTTTTTCTAAAGTTTCGTGTAAATGAAATTGAATAATTTGGGTATTCTTCGACTAAATATTAATAAACCAAAAAAAAACGAAAAAAATTTAAATTTCTGATCATCATCAGAGGATATGTCCCACGTGTTTCACAGTTTGAAGGTACTTACGGACAGTATTCGAAGTATTGTTACCTCGCTAACTATAAAGATGTGAGTGTGTAATCCAAGTCACATACATCATACGACAGCAGAAATGTACTAGCCCAGTCATTGAAGGTAAAATACGGCGATACTGTATAATTTTGCCAAACAACACCGATCCGCACAAAAATTTGGATTTAGGTTCTACTTACCCTCTACTTCAAAGTTGACCCTGTGCAGGGGGTTGCTTTTTATTTTTTAGGGGTGAAAACTACCTCTATTTGAAAATAATTTTAGAATTGTAAATTCGAGTGTGTAATCGATTGAAATTATCCTTAAATAAGTTAAATGAACGTCAAATTACATTAAGGGATATAATTTATGATTTATTAAACAGTTTCGTCCCTAAAAGCCGCCCCCTAAAATAGTTATAATTAAAAAAAAATATCTCCAAAATGTTCTTTAGCAACTTGGAATAATGAAATATCACCGATTTGCATGAAAATGAAAATTTTATTTTTATATGGATTTTAATTTTTTTTATTTTTATTACATTTTCTTTTTATTACAAAATATGTGATTGGTTTTTTACCCATAACTCGCTTAGTTTTTAAGCTATCAAGTCCTTCGAAAAACCATTTTGTAGGTTTTTTCAAGAGCTATAAGCTCATTTTTAATTTTCTTTCAGCCCTTATTTTTGAAAGGGTTTTAGCTGAAAAGGCTTGAACAAGTTACTATTTACGAACATATACAGAGTTTAAACGGCCATATCTTACTCAAGTTTTATCCAAAAAAAAAAAAAAGAAACTAAAATATTCAGAAAAGAAAAACCTACAATTTTGTACTTTACAAAATTTTGCGTATCATTAATAGTTTTTGAGTTATTTTGAAGAAAATGCAATTTTTTGTAAAATTACAAAAATGCTCTTTTCACTTCAAGCTCAAATTGTTTCAAGACTAAGCACTTTAAACTGGTCAAACTTCTAGAGCATATTACAAATACATAAATAAAGTAAATTGTAAAGTGGTAACGATTATTTTCAATTGGGGTGGTAATTAGGGGGTGATTTTCACATTTCTTTGACGCCGAAAAAAATAGGGAACAACATTATTTTCGTCATAAGTTGCTTAGTTTTGATGCTAGGGACTTTTATAAAAAATAAAAATAAAGGTTTTTCAAGTGCTTCAAAAAAGGTTTTATGAGTTTCCCCGAAAAATGCATTGTTTTTTTGGCAATTTCACGTTGAAACTTTCAATTTTGGCGTTTCACGAATAAGAACCAACCTTCAACAAGCTATTACTCCGTTTGTATTAGGACTACAGACACCATAGACCATTCTTTTTGTTTTTTTATAAGCTACATTTTTACCAAAAATGATTTTTTCGATAAAATGCTTACTTTTTGAGTTATTCGCGAAAAAACGCCTGAAAACGTGGGTTTCTTGGTTGAAAAATTGACAGTTTCACTCGCGAATAAGTCGAAAAGTATTTACTTTCAGAAAAAACTTTATAGAATAAAAGTTGCTTAGAATTAGTCAACCTATCCATTCCCCGACTTATTTTTAATGAAACATTTTTCACCCCCGAGAAGGGGTGGCATCCACCCCCAGGTTAAAAGCAACCCCCGGTACAAGGTCAACTTTGGAGTAGAGGGTAAGTAGAACCTAAATTCAAATTTTTAATAAAATCGGTGCTGTTTGGCAAAATTATACGGGAAAAAGGTCATTGACTGGACGTGAAGTAGGTTAGACCTCTTGGCGGTCCGGGTGGTGCATTTTTTCAAAACAGGCGTCAAAAATCGCTAACCTAGCCAATTTTCGATAAAATTGTACGAAACTTGGTAGAATTAAGTATTTGGATATGTTAAATTCAGTTTTGGTCCAGAATTTTTTTTTTCAATACGGCGGCTTCAAAATTTGGGTCAGAAGAAGCAAACAAAGAAAGTCCTGATACTGGAACTCGACCCGAGTAGTCCAATGTATTTTTCGACGCTAAATTCGAATCCAACCTCAGAAAAGCCCAAGCACCCTCAAATATTGAACTGGAGCGAGAAAATACCCTTAGAATAGGGTAAAATCGTCCCTCATATATGGTGGCAATAAGTACTTGCAAAAAGTACTCCTAATGTACAATCCTAAGGTTTTTGAGGTTGCTGATTTCATATTTTAACATGCCAAAAGCCAAAAATTGATTCTTGAGGTGAAGATCGAGTAAAATGGGGGTTGAAAGAGGTGAAAAATAAACATTTGACAAAACACGTAATTTTTATTCTAGACTTACATTTCGAGGGGTTTTTGAGGTTGCTGATTTCAAATTTCAGCATGCCAAAAACCTATAATTTATTCTCAGGTTAAAAATAGAGTAAATTAGTGATTGAAAAGGGTATAGAAATAAAAAGTTGAAAAAGCAATTTAGATTCTGAAATTATATTTTTAGGGGTTTTGAACTTGTTCTTGTTGAGTTCAAGTTCGAATCCGAACTCAGAGAAAAGCCCACGTGCTCTCAAAATTTTGAGCCTTTAGCGAATAAACAACCCTAAAATAGGGTATTTGTGGTAACAATAAATACATGCAAAAAGTAATTAACAAGCACAAACGTTTTGTATTCAAGTATAATCTTTTGGTATATTGCAAAGGATTTTCTACTATGACTACTAATAGAAGGAAAAAGAAAGCCACCCTAAAACGAGGCAAAACTAACCCACATTTCAGGATTTATAAATTGATGTGAATGAATGGTAAAGAATATCAAAACAAGGGAGAGGGTTATGTTTTATATTTAGCAGTCATCTCCCTAATTGATGGCGGAACAACTACTCTTAGTCTAAAAAATAACCCTGTTCTTGAAAAGAATATACACCATCATACCATAATAGAGTATAAAAATGCTAAAAAATGACATAAAAAATGAAGATTTAAAAGTTTGAAATCATGTAGAACTAGAGCGACTTAAGAGTTCTCCGGAGTCGATAGCGTCATCACTAGTTTTGTTATATATCTCAATTGTAAATATCTTCACGTTAAACAAAGGGCTACGTTGTAGATATTTCATATCAAATAATGTGTTCCCATTAAATGAGTTTTACGACCTTCCTTTATGGATTTTTTATTTACTTAATTGCGCGTCCCGAGAGTTTTAACAACTGTTTTCAATAAGTCATAGTCGTGTTATACCTTGTAAAATATGTATTAATATGTCTCAGTCAAATTATCAGCATTATTAATAATGAACACAAAAATAAATTATATAAAGCAATTAAATATTTAGTAAAATCGGTTTTTTATTGTTATCGCAAAACGGGGTTTACAAATTTTTTTCTTTAAAAATTGCGCTGTTGTGTTTAAAAAATAAATGGGAACTAACGGTAGAATTAGGTTATATAATTATATCCATATAATAATAAATAATACAGAATAATTAATAAAGGTATACTATTAAAAATATATTTAATAAAAGAATTAAATATTATTTTTTTCTTGAACTGGATTTTTATTTCCAAACACTTTAAATAACATGGGTCTATTTACTCCGGTAGGAGGCATTTTTTGGGAAATGTTAATTTGGGCCGCATTATCTTCTAAAGTAAATGTGTATATATAATCGTTGGTACAACTAAAATGAACACCGTAAGTTGTTTTATTCAATAAGCTCTGTGCGTATAGTTCACTGGTCAAATTATTATTACTTTTCGCAAATACAGAATCGAAAAGTATATTGCATTTGGTCGGCACATATCGTGCGTGTAATTTCCCATTAGGCATGTACATTCACGTAGCGCGAGAGATTTGACAACACCGGCAGCCGTAAATTCGTCCGTCGATGGAGCATTCCAGCTCTGTTATTTCATTTCAGCCAGCTGGCACGCGCGATGTTGTAATTCTTCTCCCCATGGCTAGCCCGCGACTACACACACGGTATCTAAAACTGTATGTCGCTCAGAAAGCAGATTTTCATATTAGTGTGATAGAGAAAAAATACTGAACAACTTTTAAAATGTCCGTCTGTTCGAGTGTCTGGCTGTCCATGCGTTCGTCTGTCCATTCGATCCGTTTTTTGTAAGCACGATAAGCACGTAAGTCCGATTGTATTGACAGTAAGTTGGTGTTAGATAGAAGAGGAGTCTTATTGTTTTTGATCAAAATCGATTAGTAAATGAAAAAGGTATTAATCATTTAAATGTAAGAAATTTGGTTTCTCAATTTTTGTTTTTTATAATTGAATGAAAATGTTGTGGAACGTTATTTCCTGCCATTTCTTTTATATATTTTACTAATATACATTTCATAATAACATAATATTCAACCGTCGATACGATTTTCATCTAGATATGTTGAAGTTTACAATTAATAATAATCTAAGCAACAGTGGATACTCCTGCCAACATAGACATTTGAAAAAATATATATAGGAATATTTTTACTTCCCTCGCTTACCGAAGGGAAGTATTGTAATTATGAAAAAATCACCTTCCGGGATTTCTCAAGATTTTCACATTTCAAACTAGGTATGTAGATTACGAATTTTTTTTTTATTCCGGCTGTCAGTCTGTCTGTCTCTCTTTTGGCGCTATACCTACAAAACCATTTGACGAAGAAGAAAAACATTTCGTAGGTAGTTGACGCTACTGTTAGCTAAGGAAAAAAGTGTTACGGAAGACAGTAATATTTCGCATGCAGTTAACACAACTACTGTCAAATACGAAAATACAAAAAATAATAAAAAAAACGTAATGGTGGGAAATAATATTTCGCATGTAGTTAACACAACTGTCAAGGAAGGAATTTATAAAACATATACAGGGTGATCACTTTGATGTAAATAATATTTGGACTGCAGTTGACACAATTATCGAGGAGGAACCTGACATTATTTTAATGAAAAACAGAGTCACTTTAAAAAATAAGAAACGACCACTACTGCCAGCACAAAAACCGATCTGGTCTGATAATTTTAGTAAACGAAATATACAGGGTGGTCATGCAACTGAAAAAGTTATAAATAAAGTATGCCAAACAGAGAGGAAAGTTTTTGTGTAAATATCTTTACAAATTTTTGTGTATTGTAGGGGGAAAGCCAAATTATGGCTATTAGCTCATACGACAGCAAAAATGTACCTGCCTCAATTTTTTGTTGTCTGTTTGTCAGTAGATGCAGGAGGAGGGGGTGAAATGGGGGTTAGATCTCTGCGCGGTTATGTGACTTGTAAAATTCAAATTGAAATTTGACATAGTACTTTTAATGAATTTTTTTTCTGGCCATTTAATACATGTTTTAAGATGACCTAAAAAATCCAAAAATACCCTTGACAACATTTTTCGTGGTCAGGTCTGGCATCCAGGCCCAACAGTAGGTAAAGAATGAGAAACGGCATGTACCCCCCTCCATGCCTCCCTGTGTACCCCCCACTCCTCACCCCACCCTAAACGGGATTGGTCGATGGGAGGGGATAAGCCACGCCCACCTTAACAGGATTGGTCAATGGGAGGGGATAAGCCACGCCCACCTTAACGGGATTGGTCGATGGGAGGGGATAAGCCGCGCCCACCTTAACAGGATTGGTCAATGGGAGGGGATAAGCCACGCCCACCTTAACAGGATTGGTCAATGGGAGGGGATAAGCCGCACCCACTTTAACGGGGTTGACCGATGGGAGGGGATAAGCTACGCCCTCCTTAACGGGATTGGTCGATGGGAGGGGATAAGCTACGCCCCCCTTAACGAGATTTGCCAATGGGAGGGGATAAGCTGAACCCACCCTAACGGGATTGGTCAATGGGAGGGAGGGAGGTGAACTCAACATACTTCTAAATGGGGTGGGAGGTGTGTGAAGCGGTGGTGGTATTATAGACCTCTGTTACAGGCATACATCTTAAAACATATTTAGAGAGTTCAAATACAAAGCACCTCCCCAAAAAAATTAACTTTTATTATATAAGTACATTTAACACCATTAAGGTTTCCATTATTGTTCATGTGTTAACAGTATTTCAAGAAACAATTAAATTTTAACTATTCAAGATGGTCGAAAACTGTAGTGTCTTGCCTGAACTGAAATTTGACTTACTTAATAATTTACCTTCAGCACCTCAGAATAAAAATGATTTAGTGATACTTGGTGAAAGAAGGCATAAACTAAATAAATCGAGAAGCAAATATGTGTCAACGGGATTATCCAGTGACTTCTGTTATAACCCATGTGTAAAGCTAAGTGGAAATAAAAATGATGCAATAATTTTTACTGAAAAAGAGTGGACTCATTTTCTTACATTTCGAGGAATTGTTAATAATTTCATATACTCCAACGATAAAACCCAACCAATAGACGCTGGTGATTTCTCTATTCAATTTGAGCAATTCCCCAATTCCAAAGTTATAAAAATTGTAAAGAACAATTCATACGTTTACTTGGGTTATGAATCAATCTGCAAGTTGTGGGAAGTATTACCACTTGTCAAGTATAGCATTGATATGTTAAAAAGACAGCAGTTTATAAATTATTTCAAGAACGTGCAGAGAGAACTACAACGTCAAGGAGGAAATGTATTTGAAAATGCTGTAAACCTTATTCAACAGAGCATGAATTGTAATAATGAGAATGTTTCCCTGCTCATGGAGTTAATTTACATTTATCCAGAAGTATTCGAAGTGGAATGTTTTGGTAGGGTGTAATGGTGAAGAAAATAACATTTAATTTAGCGTTACTAGGAAATTTTTAGCCATTGATCGAATGTCACATATTGTAAGTCCTATTTTAGAAGTAATGTATATAGTGATAGATTTTGTAAATTAATGTAAGCGTAACTCATTTACTTGTTATTATATACAATTTTATAAAATATGTGAAAAAGATATAAATAAAAACACTTATTACTTAAAATTTGTTTTATTAAAATAAAAAGACATATGTACAGATTATATTTATACAATTTGATTTTTCAAAATCCATGAATTATGTTGACTGTTTAAACCAAGCCATTTTATGTAGAGTTTATCCCCCTTTTTTCTGATAATCCTCTCCACAAGATATATGTCAGGATACTTTACTTTCTGTAGTTCATGCTCGTAAAAACCTCCTTGAATTTGATCCCCTTCCTGATCATCCAAGAGATATGTTCTAGGATTACTTCTATGAATCTTTCTGATTTGGAAAATTTCATTTGACCAATTAGGAGTATTACCTTTTGAAAATGCTTCTCTATATTTACTAATTCTTACATAATCGTTAACTTTAAATTTTTGTTTTCTTGGATCAACTGTTTTCAGATGGCTATAGGCAGTTCGCAACAATCGTTTCTCATCTTTCTTTTTAACATTTATTGGTTTCATTCCAATAGTTCTGTGTTTTGTGTTATTGTATTCTGTAACGATATCTGATAAGATATCTAACCATTTGTAATTTCCTTGTAGGCTGAACTGCCTCCACATTTTATTTTTTAAAGTTCTATTCACTCTTTCTACAACACTCGCTTTAAGGTGTGTGTAAGAGCTATAGTGGTTAATTTTCCACCTATCGGTTAATTCCTTAAATTTCTTATTGTAAAATTCTTTACCCATATCTGTCTGTAAATTTTTGGGTCGTACATTCATCTGCGACAAGATCTGGTCCATCGCTCGTACAACTTCATTTCCACTTTTATTTTTCAGAGGTTCGCACCAAACAAATTTTGAAAATACATTAATAACCACTAAAATATACTTATAACCTTTATTTATTTTAGCATACTTGATCATTTCAACAAGATCTGCTTGAACAAGATCATTAAGACCCTTAACAATTACTCGTCTTCTTTTAAAGTACTTTCTGGCAGGCTTACGAATTTCATTGACTATTTCCTGTTTAATGTTAGTCATCCTTGGTCAGCGGGCACTGCAGAACAATTTGAACATATAGCGGATCTTTATTCTTTGCATAGAACATAAACCTATCTTCAAAATTTATGATTTCCCCCACAAGTTTTTCTGGTAAAACTTCTTGCGTGTTTAAGAAAACTGTGGTATCGACAGGTGAAACCTCTATATTTTCAACTCTACCAGATACAGGGATTTTGTATTCTGTTGTAGTATTTTCTAATGTGTAGAAATGTATACTTTTAGATTTCTGTAAACGACCTCGTACATTTATAATACATTTGCTATGAAGTGAAGCGGGTTCGCAAATGTAAAAAGGTGATGTTCTTGGGGATGAGGTTAAGATGGGTGAAGGGGGAGTTGGTGCAGAATATGGAGTTATTCTCTCCCTCAACATGTGCCTTCCAAATTTATCAATTGGCATGGTTAACAGACCTAAAGTTTTACACTTAATGAGGCTCTAACTTTCCACACATACTATTTATCGTATTATTTTAGCTTCCCTCAATTGTTCTATTATTGAAATTATTTCATTGTTATGTCCATTATTCCCTGCTAGTTGTGACGCCATCAGGAGTCTTAAACGATCTACAATTTCATTATAGTCATCAAAATGCTTATATTCAATCTGCTTATTATTGAATTCCATCATTGTTAGATTTCCCCCTCTCTTGTTTTGACTCCTCGTTTTCATCGTTTGCGATGTTGGAAGTGAACTAGATCTCGATCTTTGCACCGTAGCGGGTATTGATGATGCTGATTTATTTGAGGTAGTGGTTTTCTTATTGTTCCTTTCTTGAGTCAGCGAATATAAGTTCGTAACTCTTGGTTTAATAATATCTATAAATTTAAATGAATTCGATGTAGATAGGCCTTTCTCAGGATCGTAACCTAGGTAATGAGCATTAGTCTTTCTAATTATATCAATGTACTGATCTATATCAGTCGGTCGATAACCCGCAGGATGCTTTTTAAACATTAATTCATATAATCCCGGTGTACCTGTGTATTTAAATTGACCGTTAATGATAAAGTCGGCTCCATCAAAGTCAATAGTTGCATCACCAATCGCATATTTTTTCGCAAATGAGTCGAAGTAAACACCGAAGGTATCGTCGTACTCATTTTTTACATCCTCAAGTTTACCTTCTATATACGCTCGCGGTAAAGGTTTTTTAAATTGTTGTAAATACTTTTCATGCTCGGCCGCTGTAGATGTATCTGCTATCGTTGCTGGAAAAGTTTCATCAAAGAAACTTTCAGCGATTTCAGGTCTTACTTGGGTTGGATCATACTGAAATGTTTCATCTTCCAAGTGAACAGGTCCTGCGGTATTGTAATATTCAAGAGGAGTTTGACCAATTGATCGAGTGTTTAAACTTTCACGGTTAATTTCTTCTTTTAGCTCCTTTTTCAAATAAGGTTTTGGAAAAGCACTTTCCGTTTTAATTAGAGTTGACACCAAATCTTTAAGAGGTTGAGTAATTGGCTTGTAAGTTTTCTCTAACTGGGACTGTGATTTGTCAATATCTCTTTTCAAACTTTTATATTTTTGTTTCAACGCCTCTCTTGTTTTTAACAGTTGTACTGCTAATCGGTTATCCATGATTACTGATTGATATCGTTCAGTGTTTTAACTTTATATATGAATGAATTTATCGAATCCTTTTCGATACTTTCCAGAGTTAATAGCGCAATCTTTATCTATTACGACAAATCCATATTTATCTTTCCAACAAAATGCACAGAGCTCTCTAAAATCTTGAAAACACATATCCACATTTACATGATCATCATAAATATGTTTCAAATTGGTCATATCCTGAGGGAATATCACAATAAGGTTAGCATTATCTCTACACAATTGTTTTGGAATGGCACTGTATGTCTGACAGATAAAAACAATCAGTGTTTTTATGACGTCCAAAACAAAAATAACTTTTAATGATATTTTGATTACAAGAAGCTAAATCATCGAATATTATCACTGAATTCGGTTTTATTTCTTCTGGAGGTATTACTGCATCACCATCGTTATATTCGAAATATCCAATTTCATTCACAGGTTCCATTAGCATTCTTAAGTACTCATATTTTGGTTGATATAGGGACTTAGAATATAAATATATATTTTCAAAACGTAAACCATTGGGATGTTCTAACAAACTGAGCATTACATTTGTCTTTCCACATCCCGAGCTTCCAACCAAAAGTCCTCGTTTCGATTGTCCACCAAATAAAATACCATGCTTTTGAATCGTGCTGGTCATGGAAACGTGATCATGATCTGCTATTGGTAGAACCGTTTCTTGCTGATGAATCTTCATTTCAAGCTGCTACTAATTAATACCTGAGGTGGAATTTTATTACGATAAGAACTATAGCAAACTGACTGGACATCGCATCCTACCTACATATATATAAGGGTGCCTAGCAAACATGTTTCATTTGTTTACACCATTTACATTATAATGGTTCGAAGAAAGGGTTCTCCATCCAGTAAAGCTGAAAACGCCAAGAAGAGAGGATGTGGTCTGCTTAATAAAATAATTAATAAGCTCCCAGTAGAATTGCATTTACCTGGTTATAATTATTGTGGGCCTGGAACTAAACTTTCAAAGCGATTACAAAGAGGTGATAAAGGAATTAATCCATTGGATGAGGCGTGCAAAGAACACGATATAGCGTATTCTAAATTTCAAGACGTGGAAGAAAGAAATCAGGCTGACAGAGAATTAGCTGAAGTCGCACTTAAACGTGTAAAAGCAGCCGACTCAGGGTTTGGTGAAAAAGTTGCCGCGTTGGGAGTCGGTGGGATAATGAAATTAAAAAGTAAGTTGGGAATGGGTCTTAAACGTGGAAGAAGTGACGCCTCAAAGAAGAAAGGTGGACAAATAAATGTAAAAGTTGGTGTAAAGAGAAAAACAAAATCAAAGAAGCGGATGAGAAGAATTCTAGATACCCCAAAAATAGGTGGATTTCTACCACTTTTGTTGCCCCTTTTGGGGGCACTAGGAGCTATAGGAGGGGGTGCAGCCGGCATTGCAAAAGCAGTTAATGATGCTAAGTCAAATCGTGAACAGGTTGCTGAACAGAAGAGACATAATATAGCAATGGAGCAAACCACAACAGGGAAAGGTTTATACTTGGGTCCTTATAAAAAAGGCTCTGGACTATATTTGAAAACTTATCCAAAAAACTCCCAATAAAGCTGCCTCACCGACCACTTACTAATTTAGATCTAATGAAATATTCGAAAATGCTTAAAATTCCTCATTTTCGCGACATATTTATGAGAGATACGCTTCCCAAAAAGTAAAGAAGAATGAAACTGGTATAATAAATCTAGATACGGATGATGGAGAGGGGACTCACTGGGTAGCGTACGCCAAGAAAAACAAAGAAATAATTTATTTTTACAGTTATGGAAATTTAAGACCTCCAGAAGAATTAATAAAATATTTTTTAAGTGATGGCAGCTTGAATACAATCAGATATAATTATGACTCCGTGCAAAATTATAATTCATATATCTGTGGACATTTATGTTTATTTTTTTTGTATAATCAATACAAATAGCAGATTGATTGTTGGTGGGAGGTGAACTTCACCTGATCTCATCATAAATCATTAATTCATAGGAGAAAAAGAGTAGAATAGCCACCTACCATGCATTTCTCAGTGACTGGTGAGCGGTGAGGATCCCTAAATTAATTATGATATAGCATATTTACAATTCTTTTGCCATCATGCAGAAATTGGCATCCAAATTTTACAATAAAAATAATTGCATGATAGATTTTTCGATTGTATCAAATAATCCAGTAATATATAAGCCTTTCGATGAACGTTTATTATCATTTGAAAAATGGAATGGTACTGTGGAACCATCAGAACTTGCTCTAGCAGGATTTTATTACAGTGGCTACCATGATATAGTCAGCTGTGTTTGTTGTGGAGTCGAGATATATAGATGGGAGGCGTGTGACATACCTATAAATGAACACTTGAAATATTCAGCAAATTGTTCTTATGCAAAATTAATGAGAAGCCTATTGCGGCGAAATATAGAGGAGCACACATGTATGACAAAAAATCATATGGTTGGTTCTAGAAGAGGTTTCATATGGCTTGTGAACATAAGCTTGCATGTAATAAGTATCTATATGTTTATGATACGTAACATATGTTTATAAAAACAATATATACGTCTGTACTAATATATTGGATATTATGCCTGTCTGTACATGGATTTGTCTCAGATGTAAAAGTGTTTTAGAGGAATATAATGCACCCATGGATAATAAAATATATACTGTTTGTAGCAATTGTGATATAAGTGATAGAAGGGTACACGCTGCCTAATCTGTTGATATTTTATAACATAATTTATGTATGTATGCAATAAGCATCTGTATATTTATGAATGTAACGAGTGTAATTAATAATAAATACCTTAATAATAAATAATTTGTTTCAATATTTTTCAAAGTATTCACTTTTCCTATCATTCAGTTCTATAGTTCTACTTCAAGCAGTAATTTTTCAAATTTGAAGAATAATTAATTTTTTCAACTTCATTCTACCAGCATTTCACAAATTTACCCCCCCCCCCCCCCAAATTATATATTTTCTTCTAAGTCACGAATACTATATAAAATAATAAAAGAGAAAATAACTTAAAAAAATTTATTAAAAAAAAGACATATTTTTCAAACTACAAAAAAACTACAAAAAACTACAAAAAAACACCTTAAATTTAGAATCTTACCACTAAAATTAAATAAAACAAAACTAAACTAATCAACTAACCTACACTATACTACACTTCAGTCAAAGGGCATATTGCCCACAAAGGCGTGGCACTTTTTCAGCTCCACGTCAACCACACCGACTTTCGCCTCCACCGTATCGGCCTCTTCGGCAATAAGTTGCTGGCGGTGGCGAAGTCGGTGCAGATGCTGGAGCATTTTATTTTTTGAAAGTTTCAGTTTGTGAGCATACCTATATGCCTTTTTCGCCATACACTCCCGCACTTCACGTTTAAAGTTCTCTCTTTCGTTGACCACTGCCGCCTCCTGCTTTGCGACATCGTGCCGCACAAGGTCCAGCCACCCGTTCAACTCAAACTGGAGAAGAGCCTCTCCCTCAGCCTCTCGCTGCACCGTCCCCGGAGATCTCTCATCCGTAGTAGTGCCAGTAAGTTGATCTCCTAAGGACGACACCGCTGTGCTCCTCTCCACATCTGATTTTGGTAGAACTATAAGGGAAAAGAAAGTTAGATATCCAATTATTCAATAAAAAAAGGAAACAGCACCTGGCTGTTGTGGCCCCGATGGTGCCCCAATAGGCCTGAGGTCCGTGAAGGATCCGGCCAGAATCTCAATGCCGGATCCGATGCTCCTAGCCGACCGCTCACGGTTCATTAACTGTACCATCTCTTCCTCGAACGAGCAGTCGGAAAACTGATCAGCCTCTTGGCTCCCTAGGCCTCTTGGGAACATATCTCCACCAGACATCTTATTATTAGCAGGAAACAGCAAACGTGAAGCGCGGTGCACGAAAACGCGGCGAAATTTGAAAATTTAGTCTATTTAAAAAAACACTTAAAAATAAAAAATTAACACGTTAAAATTAATTAAGAACAAATGAACCAAAAAGCAAAAATTTAAAAAAAAAATAAACAGAAAAACGGCGCAAATATAATGAACTAATTAACACTTAAAAATACTACTATTCGAACTTAACTAAAAATAAACTAGAAAATAAGGAATGAAAATATATAAAATAAATAAAAAACTGAATGATAATAAAAAAACGGCGGAATGCAATAAAATAGCGTGGAAAGTACAGAATGAACTATTAAAATTCACAGCTGAATTTTACTTTAAATAAAGTTCCACCCCAAAAAAAAATTGCAGGTTGGGAGATGGGTAAGCAGTAAGTGTGAATGAAATGAACTGCAATGTATGCAAGTTGAATAAACTGCATTAAATTAATGACATACATAAATCACCGATTATTGCAAGTTGGCAAGGTTAGTCACCTATGGTGTGATTGAATATTTTCCGGTATTATATTACATTGCCAGTCTATTGATATGTGATTCAACAGAATGTTCAAATTATAGCATATTAAATAATTAAAAAAGATATTATTGCATGGGTTTAATGGACCCACAAAATATTTTAAGTTATATAAGTTTTTGAAGGCAAAAAGGATGATTGCACAGCAAAATATGTAGAGTCCTCTTTAAATATTTTTCATAACCAAATAAATAAATAAAATTCGGGGATTTTTTGAGTCTCAATAAATGATTTCTAGGTTTACAAAAATTATTCAAAATTAATTAGCTAAAAATGTTTTTGGGGGTTTGATAATAGTTATGACTTTACTCAAGAATGGTTGGAAATCTGTCTTAATTACCAACACAACAATTTTTTTGCAAGCAAAGCATGTTTGTTTTCCCCAACTCAAATAACTATATTAATTAAGTGTTGGGGGGGTATATAAATAAAAATGTGTAATGTATTAACTCATTAATATCAGATTTTTCTTAAATACAGTTATTTGTTATCGAATATATAGTTCCTTGTAAAACTATACTCTACAATGTTGTGTCCTCAGTGTGGAAAACAATTTTCATCAAAAAGTAGTTTGTCGCGTCATCTTCGGGAAAGCTGTCCCTATAGAGAAATAAGTGTACATAGTGCCCCGAAAAGAATCAAACTAAACAATTCACCGCCTAAAAAATATAATAAGGAACCCCAAAACTTTCCTGGCCCTTCTGGTGTGCAGTATCATGCTAAAAAATGTAATAAGGAATCTGAAAATCTAGGCAGCTCCTCTGGTGGTCAAACAAAAGCTCAGGAGGTTATTATTAATTGCCCGCAATGTTATGAGAAAATGCCTAAAAATAAATTAATGGGACATTTAAAAAGTTCATCTCACAAGAAAGTCATCAATATTGTAGAAGATGGGGTAGAAAAACTTCAGAGCGCATTCAAAAACCGAATTTCGAGCTACCGTTTTTCCACAAAGAATCAGTGCACAGATATCACCCAGTTTTTGAAAGAAGTAAAAATGAAAGTTATCTCAGTGATTGAGAAATATATTAAAACATTCTTCAGCTTAAAAATTAATATGGAATTATTTGGGCTATACGTTATTGAGGAGAAAGAAATGTCAGACATAAAGTCATTCAATACTAAAAATAAAGTTGTGACGCACTCATTGAATGTATTAAACCTGTATAATGAGTTCAAAGAGGAGATCATAGAGAAAGCATCAACCTTTCAAGAGCGAGACTCAGGTATGTGTAACAAATTTATGTCAATCACAGTTAACGTATGATTTCTGCAGTTATATTTTTTTCTTATATGGTTATTAATTATTTTTTAGGATGGGCTCTGAAGCACGTTAGTTTTCTTGAAGTCAACCTCAACAAATACAACCCGTTATTCGCATCGTCATACATTAGGTTACCTAAATTTATTGAAAATAAGAGAGCTGTTTTAAATATTCAAAATAATGATGACAAATGTTTTGCTTATGCCGTTAATGCTGCGATCTTCCCAGCCAATGGACCTCCGCATGAAGTATCATCCTATCCTCATTACGCAACATTGCTAAATTTTGAAGGTATCGATTTTCCTGTTAAATTAAATGATATTCATAAATTTGAGATTTTAAATAATATCTCTATAAATGTATTCGGGGTAAATAATCAGTATAAAGATGGTAAAATGGTCAGTGAGATTGTAGGCCCCTTACATTTCACAAATAAAAAACAAAATACACACGTAAATTTATTACTCATTGCTGATGTTGAAGGTAATAGTCATTACACCCTTATTAAAGACTTGTCACGATTAGTCTCTAGCCAAAGATCTAAACATCACGGTCGAAATTATATTTGTGATGGCTGCCTACTATTTTTTAATTCTCCTGAGAAATTGTATGCTCATGAAAGAAATGACTGTAATCATTTATGTACTATTTTACCTAATACAGATCCACAAATCAATAAGTGTGGGGAACTAATTGCAGGAAATATCCTAAAATTTGTTAATATTGAGAAACAATTGCCTGTTCCTTTCGTTGTATATGCAGATTTTGAAAGTTTATTAAAACCAATTCATTATAATGAACCATCTGATAGTAAATCATTCTCCGTTAAAACGTACTAACATGAGCCATATTCATTTTGCATCTACTTAAAGTGTAATTTTGATGATAATCTTTCCAAACTTGAATATTATCGAGGTGTTGATGCTGTGGAAGTATTTGTGAAAAGATTGGATGAACTTGTCTTACAATTATATCAAAATCACTTAAAAAATATAGTTGAAATGAAACCATTATCACAGAATCAACAAGATATTTTCAATAATAGTCAAATTTGTCATATCTGCGATAAACCTTTTGAGAATGGCGATGAAAGGGTTCGCGACCACTGCCACGTTAGCGGTAATTTTAGAGGAGCCGCTCATTCTCATTGTAATTTAAACTTTAAAATACCTAAATTTATACCAGTGTTCTTTCATAACTTAACTAATTACGATTCTCATTTATTTATTAAAAAATTAGCTTTAAAACGAGAAAGTATACAAGTTCTTGCACAGAATAAAGAAAAATATATTACGTTTTCCAAACAAATTCTTGTAGATAAATCTAATGATAAAAAACCGAAGAAAATTTTCATAAAATTAAGATTTGTCGATTCTTTCCGCTTTTTACCAGCATCTTTGGGTAAACTAAGTCAAACGCTAGAAACACATCAATGCCTCGAAGTAAGGAAATTTTATACCGATGACAAACAATTCAATTTATTAAGGCGTAAAGGTGTCTTTCCATATTCCTACGCAGATTCGCTGGAAAAATTGGATAATACCAAATTACCATCACAGGATGAGTTTTTTAATATCTTGAGTGGTGACTCAATTTCTCAGGAAGATTATGATCGGGCTTGTGATGTATGGCATACATTTAATTGCCGAACTCTTGGTGAATATTCAGACATTTATTTAGTATCAGATGTATTGCTTCTTGCTGATATTTTTGAAAATTTTCGACAGATATGTCTACAGACATATAAATTAGATCCTGCACAATATTTAACTGCACCATCCTTGAGTTGGGATGCAATGTTACGAAAGACTGGCATTGAGCTGGAACTTCTAACTGACATTGATATGCTTCACTTTTTTAGAAAGGGAATACGTGGTGGTGTTAGTCAATGCAGCAATAGAAAAGCCATTGCCAACAATACATTTATTCCGGAATATAATTCATCAGAACCAACGTCATATATATTATATTTAGACGCCACAAATATGTACGGTTCTTCGATGAGTGAATGTTTGCCCACAGGAGATTTTAGATGGTTAAATGATTATGAAATCGAAAACTTCGATTGTACTATCTTTGGTGATGATTCACCAAAAGGTTATGTACTAGAAGTGGATTTAGAATATCCTCAACATTTGCATGATAATCATAATGATTTACCATTTTGTCCTGAAAACATTGTGCCTCCTGGCTCCAAAAATTCAAAATTAATTCTAAATTTGCATGATAAACATAAATATGTTCTCCATTATCGAAATTTGAAACAGTGCTTGGAACATGGGTTAATACTTAGGAAAATATATAGAATCATAGAATTTTCATAATCTGCTTGGTTAAAAACATACATCGATTTGAACACTGAACTTAGAAATTCTTCAAAAAATGCGTTTGAACGAGATCTTTTTAAATTTTTAATAAATTCAATATTTGGGAAGACAATGGAAAATGTTGACAATAGGGTTGATGTAAAATTAGTATCGCATTGGAGAAATAGCATAGGTAGTGTGGGTGCCGAAGGACTTATTGCAAAACCCAATTTTAAATCATGTACAGTATTTTCAGAAAATTTGGTAGCGGTGCAAATGTCCTTATTGAAAATATTTTACGACAAACCGCTCTATATAGGCTTCACCATTTTGGACATCTCTAAAACAATAATTTATAACTTTTTTTATAACTTCATAAAGAAGCAATATAATGACAAAGCTATTCTGTGTTATACTGACACGGACTCTTTAATTCTAGAAATTTACACAAAAAATGTTTATGACGATATTCAAAAAAATATAGAATTATTCGACACATCAAATTTTTCGATTCCAAATGTACACAACATTCCGAAAACGCAATCAGTCATAGGGAAAATGAAGGATGAATATGCAGGTATGCCAATAGAAGGCTTTTTTGGTACCGGGGCAAAAGCTTACTGTGTTAAAGTAAACGAAAGCGTAACAAAGAAAGCCAAGGGTGTTACAAAAAGTGTTATAAAGAATCAATTACATTTGGTTGATTATAAACAAATAGTAGAAGACGGCGGTCTCATATATCGAAAAATGTATGTTTTCTCTTCACATCTGCATACAATATATACTGAGTTGAAAAATAAAGTTGCGCTTTCCGCACAAGATGATAAGCGATATGTTATACCTGGAAGCACAAAAGCTCTTGCATGGGGGCAATACTCTATTCATAATTTATACGATAACACTGACCATAATACAGCTGAAGATAATTTAACGGTTCTTTTAAGATTAGCTAATGCGATTATTGAACAGGAAAATCATGATATCGACTTAGACTTAGATTTATTGTAAGTTTTTTGTTTTAATGTAAAAATTATTTGTAATTTCAATTTACAAAAATTGTTATTTTTATATCATCATCCATTTTTGTTTGTATAAAGATATATGAAATAACTGTATTTAGGTAATGTCTGATATTAATCAAATATATGATTTATTTTTTAAAATTTTATTTAGTTTTATTTCATATTCTATTACACATATCCCATTAGATATAGTAATGACATATTTTATATTTTTGAAACATATTGTACAACATACAATGTGGAGTAAATAAGGAGCTGCTGTCTTTGCAAGTTGAATGAACTACTGACTTTGCTGCTATTTAATACTGTCAGTACAATGAATTGCTGACAGTATAAGTTGAATAATCTAGGGGATGTGTAAGTACAATACAGTGCTAACTTTGCAAGTACAATAAACAGTTAACTTTGCAAGTTAGGTAATAGATGACTTGTCAGTACAACGAACTGCTGACATAAGTTGAATAAAAATATCTGATGTGCAAGTAAAATAAACTGCTAACTTTGCAAGTTGAATGAACTGCTGACATAAGTTGAATAAAGTATCTGATATGTAAGTAAAATAAACTGTAAACTTTGCAAGTTGAATGAACTGCTGACTTCACAAATGTGGTCGAACAGGTGTGAGGTATTTCACGTGTATGTGAAGTAAAGTGGGAGGTATGATCTTTCATTATAAAACATGAACATTAATTGAAGTGATTATTTGACAATATCATCTTATCAGAGAAAAAAGAAAAAAAAATAGTAACGAAAGATGTGGATGTGTTACGTTAAGGAAGTTGAGATTACTGATTTGGAAAGTGGTGTCAGAAATTTAAGCCAGAAATTCTCAAATCTTCAGTTTGATGCAGCACATGAGGCAGTATATGGGATGGGAAGATTTTACTCTGATGACGAATGTAACGAACTAGCGAAGACATACGAAGTGGGTCACGGAGTTTGTCAGAAGTTTTTACAAGAAAGAATATGCGAGAAGTGCCTTGTCCAGGAGCTGGTGAAATTGGGTTTACATCAATTTCTACAAGTAATAAAACAATATTTGAAGCCGGATCTTGCAAATATGGTAGATCTTCAAGACAAGGATAATTGAATTAATTAGATAATATTTAAATCTTATAAAATTGTATTCAATGTAATAATATTTTTTATTATCTTCAAGTATTAAAATAAAAAAAACAAAAAAAATCCATTTTAGTATTATTTATTAACACAGAAATAAAATTTGTTATGCAAATAATAGACATTAGAAAGTGCACACATACATTTATTATTTGAGTGATAAAAACATTTTGGGGTAGACTTTCTTAAAGTTGGTTGTTCTTCAAGTTCTAATACAGGTTGGGAGATAAATTGTCTCATGTAGTCTGCCTTTTCATGTCCTTTTACATAAACACAATCAACTCCTGAAGTCAAATTTTGAATAATTTTGCTGAATAAGTGCAGTGGTGTAAATCCATCACCCCATTTAATGCCGTGGTGATTTTTTGTTAACCAGTGAACCTGTTTTTGTAATTCCGGTGAAAGCATCTCAAATGGATAAGGTGGTTTAAAGATATAGTGACACGTTTTCATTCCATCATATCCTGCTAGCTCCTTAACAATAAATTTATTGTTTTCTATTTTAAATCCTTGAATATCCACAAGCATCATCATATTTTTAAATTTTCTAGTTTTATCAAAACTTCTTTCTTTATGCAATATAATTCCACTATTTTTTTAAATGTTTCAGTTTTTTTCTGTGTTCTTTCAACAGTCGTGCATATTCTGATCTCATTAGTATACTAACTTACTTCGCACTATTTTTGCTTATGCCAGTAAAGAAAAAAAAAGTAATGCACAGTTCAATGTTGATGTACAATTTTAGTTAAAGGACTATAAGTGAAATGTTTTTCATGTAATATAAGACAATATGCAGTAATATCCGAAGTAGTGGGAATATCTGTCTCAAACTCTATTCTCATGACCACTGACCCCGTTTGTATAGCTTCTTTTTGGCGGGAACAATCAATATACGTTATTGCTGCGTAGTCCTTAAATTCTTTTGTATTAAGAATGGGCTGATTTATTTTATGAGGGTAATAGGATTCTTGAAAAATTGCAAACATATCATAAAGTGTTGCATATTTATTGCTTTTAAAATCTAGGTATAGATCATTATATGGATATCTTTCAGAATTCAAGAAAACCCTTATGTTTCTAAGTCCACAGTCATCGAATTTACTCATATCAGATGTAATTTTTCCTTTCCTGTCTTTCTGAAATGCTATTATTACATGCCTAGGAGTTTCTACCTTAGTAGACGTCTTGACAGGCCATGTATGTCTGCTTGAGGGAGGCAGAGATGGATATTCAATTAATTCCCAGCTTCTAAATTTTATAGGGAAATCTATATTTCGACTTATCAGTTTATGCAATCTAAGTTGTTCCGACATATTAACAGTGACATGCGGCACCCTCCAAAATAGTTTACTAATAGTAATTTTTGGTTTCTCAGTATCATCATCACTAGTAATGCTATCTAGATCATTACTGTTACGTATTAATACTAATTCTTGTCTCATATTAATGATAATCCTTCGGAAATCTTCAAAAAATCCAACTAGTAATTTTAATGGAATGCAAACATTGAAATTTCCATTTGTATCAGCTATAATTTTGTCACCTTTTTTATTTTTTGGAAACCATCCAGCATTTTGCATGGAAATACTTTCATTTTTATTGTATGATATATAATTTTTTAAGGTTGAAACTAATCCAACACTTCTCACTGCGTCTATAACAATTCCATTCATTTCATATCTAATTTCGCGAAACAAAAAAGCAATACCATTATTAATAAACTCCAATTTCGTAGCTTCAGCTCCATCCTCTTTCATTAGTTTTCCTTCGATGTATAAATAACTATTGCACGGTGCAGTATAAGCATCTAAATCTTGGATGGGAATTCTTATTTCATCATTGTAATCCAAAGTTCCGGATATATTTGGTTGATATGTATGGAACTGATACTCTGATATAGAGTTGTCGCTAAAGGGCAGATCAGTAACATTCAGTAACTCCATTATACTAAAACTTCCAATCCAAGTGATTCTAAATACTGACGGTTTTTCAATGTTAATCGTTCAATATTCTTTTTAGGACTGTTAGTTTCCTGCTTCCTCACTCTTTTATAGTATGGCTGATGTCTATAAATGGATGACGTTGAATTAAATATCAGCACCATTTTTTTATTTGACTGATTTTCTAAGATGAAGTCTAACAGTTAAAGTTTCTTTTTGAAAATTAACAAGATGCCCTTCTTGGTCCACTATTTTGACAGTGATGTTGCTGATAGTTTTAACACTCACTGGGAAATAAATAATGTTTAAAGGTGATTCCACTATTTTATACCCAACAGGCACTGTTGGAAAGAACTGATGGATAATATGTACAGGTTGTCCATTATAAAAAGAACCTACTGCAATGTTGCAATCGACGCAGATAGTATTCACTTTAGATATTTTTACAGTTTCATCGGAAGTATTGTTGTCATTAACTTTTAACTCTCTTTTCTCAAAACCTAATACCGGACCTATTGAGTCCTTTACGTTAAAATTAATTTTCCTATTTGTGCGTATAGTGACTTTGGAAGTATTAATGTCTGTGGTAATTCTGATAACGGCTTCATCATCTTCTTCATTTATTTTGTTTACGATGTATTTTATAATGTCATCAATTTCATAACAACCCTCAGGGACTTCAATTATATGTTCATTATTTTTCCCCCACGTAAATTTATTGTTGCTGTTGTCAATATTTGGAATAATATTATAAGTATCAAAATTTGTTAATCCAATTTCATAATCTACCTCATCATCTAAATATATTGGTGGATTGAAATTGTAATTTAATACAGAAGATTCTCCACTAAGAACGAAAGTAAATGACATATTTACACATTAACGGTTTATTATTAAATGAACCTATATGACATATGCATGAGATTGTATCTTCCATTTATTTAAATCCCAATTAAAGGGCTTAGGTTCGCCTCCCTCCCATTGACCAATCCCGTTAGGGTGGGTTCGGCTTATCCCCTCCCATTGGCCAATCTCGTTAAGGGGGGGGCGTGGCTTATCCCCTCCCATCGACCAATCCCGTTAAGGAGGGCGTAGCTTATCCCCTCCCATCGGGCAACCCCGTTAAAGTGGGCGCGGCTTATCCCCTCCCATTGACCAATCCTGTTAAGGTGGGCGTGGCTTATCCCCTCCCATTGACCAATCCTGTTAAGGTGGGCGCGGCTTATCCCCTCCCATCGACCAATCCCGTTAAGGTGGGCGTGGCTTATCCCCTCCCATTGACCAATCCTGTTAAGGTGGGCGTGGCTTATCCCCTCCCATCGACCAATCCCGTTTAGGGTGGGGTGAGGAGTGGGGGGTACACAGGGAGGCATGGAGGGGGGTACATGCCGTTTCTCATTCTTTACCTACTCCCAACTTTCAGAAATTTCGAAAAAACGGTTCCAAGTGTCATGAACGTGGTGATTTTTTTTTAATCGAGATATTGCGTAAACGTAGTTTTATAAAGCTAAGATACTATTGACAGCATTTTTTTGTATCATAAAGAGAGCAAAAATGGGTTTGGCCAGGTTATCCAAAGGAAGCTGTTGTTTGCAGAGAATGTAATATCAGAACTAATGGTCTAAAGGTGTTTTTACTCTAGAAATATTTGTATGGCTGTTAACTAAAATGTTTTATTCTTGACAGCAGTTTTCTTTGTAGGTTTTATTTAAGCAAATTGATGTTATGAATTTGGCTATTTAGAAAACAACATTTGTTTTAAAACACGTTGTGAATATAAGGGTGAATGGGGTAAAACCACTACAAAGAAAAATGCTGTCAAGTGTAGAAATTTTTAGTTAACAGCCATAAAAACATTTTTAGACCATTGGTTCTGATATTAAATACTCTGCAAACAACAGCTTCCTTTGGACGACCTGGCAAAAACCCTTTTTTGCATATTAACCCTTTCTATGACACAAAAAAAATGTGTCAATAGTATCTTAGTTTCATAAAAAACACGTTTAAACAATATCTCGATTTTTGAAAAAAATCACCACATTCCATCGTGGCACTCGGAGCCGTTTTTTCGGAATTTCCGGAAGTTAAAAAACCAAATTAAACATTATTGATTAAGCTAAAAGCCCTTTTTTAAATTTTTTCTCCTGCCTAAAAAATAAAGTAAGTCGATACAATGTGCCTCTTCGCATTTTTTCCGAAAAATCTCGCAATTTGTGACAATTATTATTTTCGGCAAATTTACCTTAAAGCGCAACTTCCTGTTGAGTAGTTGTAGAAAAAGTATGGTGTTCTACTCGCGTGTGATAGCTGTTACTCACTCAGTGAATGTCATCCTCTTGAGTAATAGCCATCATTCGTTGAATAATATACTATTTTCTAAGATTATTGAATGATTCGTTTTTATAGACATATTTTGAATAAGTAATAAGCTCATTACTCACGGCCTTAATAATTCATTACCCATTGTGTTAAAACCAATTCGAAGAGTTCATGTTCATTACTCAATACTTGTCTATCACAAAAGAAGCTTTATAGTTCAAAAACATCGTGCATGCCATGACTCGATTCAATCTGTCGTACACACATTGATTTCTTGATTTTAAAATTGCTATCATGTTTTTTTAATAGTTTGCACTTTGTTGTGAAAATATGATTTCAAGCGAAGAGAGGGTCATAGATAAAATATAGTATTCTATTCGCGTATAACAGCTATTACTTGCTCGTTGAATAAAATACTATTATTACCCACGGTAAGCAATAAGCCGCATTCAAACGTATCTATTCGTTCAATAGTAGAGAAATTAATTATTAAACTTTCGCGACGTTACTTTTAAATCATTAATCGCTTCAAAAAAATTACAGTTTTCGATAACTTTATCGTCTACCAAATTCATAATAATAAATACTGTTTCCGTACAATCAACAGAAGAGTTATTCCGAACAAACGTATGACAAGATGTCGTCGATAAGGTAGCCCCACCTGAGGATGAAAACTTGGATTGTTAATGAAGAATCCCCCTACAATACTAAGAAAAAATTTAATGTTTTTTTCACACCCTACAAATGTACAGATTGACTGGAGTAAATTTTGACTTGAAATCGAAGCAAAATACAAATAGTTTGGATTTAGTCATTTATTGTATACAGACGAGTGTTTCATCAACTAAATTTGCATAATAAAATAAAACAAGCTAGAAACGTACTCTTCGCCAATTTACTGAGCTTTTTATATAATTGTTACACATTCTTTAGGATACTCTTCGCTGTTTTCTTGCAAATAATGTTAGTTTTTGGACATCCTAAATTTTGCGATATCAACTTTGTTGTGAAAATAAATATATGAAAAAAAAATTGAAAAAAAAAACATCCAACCTGTCTGGGGTTCACACACGATCTTTGTATTGCAAGGCAAAACTTTGAACCATCACACATTACTACAAAAATTGAATGTTTGTAATATATATGTTTCGAAAATCATATTTCAACACATTGGATATATTATTATAAAATATAAATATTAGTAAAATGAATAAACAAAAAATATATATATATAGATAACATTTCGCAAGATTTCTATTTAAGTACAAGCGACAAAAATTAAAAAAATATATTTTTTTAAATTAAATGAATAATAACTTTATTATTTACTGATTGATTTTCTTCAAAAACAATAGGATTCTTCCTCTAGCTAACACTACCTTACTTTCCAAATTTCAATACAATCGGACTTATATGACATTTTTTTCTCTACGAGCGATATTTCCGGTTTTAGAAATGTGCCGATCAAATGCATTATACTCTTCGTTTTTGCAAAGAGTATAATAAAGATGCCTAAAATTAACATTCTTTACAAAAAAGCTCATATAAAACATACAACAATTGTATGAAATGCTCAGTAAATCGAGCAGAGTATAATGTTTACTATGGTTATTTCTCAAAATTTTTGGTTAATTTTTGTTATAAACAACTTACCAACAATGAAGGAGTGGCACTATTCAATTAATTAAAACTATATCCAAATTTGTTTATAATTTTAAAATTTCTCGCCTCACATTTGCTTTGCGTTTTTTGTACCTATATTATTAATTTTACAAGTTTTTAATAAATTTTTATAAATATTTTAGAAAACTTCTCTAATTATAGTCTACGATTTTTTCTTTTGGTGATAATGTTAAAATAGATATTTGAGATCCTTCGACGTCTTAATAATTCCTCCGACTTTAAAAAACGAAAAAATTTAAACAATGATACACCACACAAACTTAGAAAGTAAACGTACTACGTAATTATTCGCACGTAAAATATAAATATGTTTCTTATATCAAAATTAAAAATAAAGCGCGTTATCTCTAAGGGTTCGCTCGGTCCGCCTATGACTAGTAAATTGTAAACACATTACTTTTATAGCTACTCGCGACGTTCTCCGGCCAAAGGATTCTCTTCGAGGGAGAACGATAAATGAAACGGACAATCTTGATTGTAATTCAACAGCAAAAATTCCTTGATATATTAGGATGCAAATTAAAAATATATAATTCATTTTTTTTTAAATTCTGTCGCAGGGATAATTCCTAAATAAATTATACCTTTCATGGAAAACTAAAATTTTCTCAAAAAAAACAAAAATGAAGGAAATAAATGCATATATATATTTTTTGAATTATCTTCCCCATTTTCCACAATTCTAACATCTCAAAAGAAATAATAGCGAAAACCAAATTTTAAAATAACGGTTCATATGAGAGTAATTACGATTCGCAAATTTACCACACTCCGGAGCGCTCTTAAAGTTCACCCCTTTTATCAAAGTACATATGTGTGTAAAAACTTGTAAAAATCAAATTCAAATTTGACATCGGATTTTTAATGAAATTGTTTGCTGTGCATCTAATACATGTTTTAAGATGCCTTAAAAAATCAAAAAATACCCTTGACAGCATTTTTCGTGGTCAGGTTTGACGTCCAGGACCAACTTCCGGAAATTCCGAAAAACGAGGTGTTGCCTAATCGTAGTTTTTATGAAGCTAAGATACTATTGACAGCATGTTCTTTCTCACAGGAAGAGTTAATATGCAGAAATGAGTTTTGTCAGGTTGTGCAAAGGAAGCTGTTGTTTGCGGAGGATGTAATGTCAGGACCAATGGTCTAAAAAGGTATTTTTACTCTAAAAATGTTTATATGGCTGTTAACTAAAAGTTTTTACACTTGACAGTATTTTTCTATGTAGTGGTTGTACACCATTCACCTCTATATTCACCATGTGTTTTAAAACAAATTTCTTGGAAATAATCAAATTCATGACCACGATTTGCTTAATGTGATGATTGGCAATGGCGGATTCAGGGAGGGGGGCACAGGGGATCGTACCCCCCCCCTGTCGTTTTATTGGCAAAAGAAATGGTATAGAAAAGTTCATTTGTAGATAGCGCTGCCATATGGCCCATAATGTTTCAGCATTTATAGTCATTGCAATTGCAATAATGATCGACGTACCGCCTATCTAGGCAGTGCACAGTGGGCCAGTATCCGAAAAAGCTGGCCATAATTAAGAAAATGGAGTAATGGTTTTCAAAATTTTTATCTGGGGGGTTTTCGAGGTCGCTGATTACGAATTTGGTAATATTTCTTTCAAGAACAATATGGCGGCTCCAATATGGCGACAAACATTTGAGAAAAGTTAGTCATTTTAATTGAAAATTGGTATTCTTGGGTTTTCGAGGTTGCTGATTACGAACTTGATAATAGTTTCTAAAAAAACAAAATGGCAGCTCCAATATGGCGACAAAAATTTGAAGAAAGTTAACCATTTCAATTGAAAATTGGTACTTATGGGTTTTCGATGCCGCTGATTACGAATTTTGTAATAGTTTTTCAATAGCAATATGGCGGCTCCAATATGGCGACAAACATTTGAGAAAAGTTAATCATTTCAAGTGAAAATTGGTGCTCGTGGTCGCTGATTACGAATTTGATAATAGTTTCTCCAAAAACAAAATGGCGGCTCCAATATGGCGACAAAAATTTGCAGAAAATTAACTATTTCAATTGAAAATTAGTACTCGAGACCGCTGCTTACAAGTGGATTGAATTTTACATACTTTTAGGCATTTTATAAATTCCAACCAAAAAATAAATAATTTTTCAATAATTATTTTCGACATAACAAAATGCATTAATTTTTTCAAAAATTGTTTATAACACATAAGTATTATAAATTGTTACGTTTAAATGCAATTTTTAAATAGATATATGCTAAAACATCACTATAAACTAAAGTTAATGCGTCGCTGTATTTTGCACCATGTCAGAAAAACGATCACAAAAATAAGAGTGGCACCTAAAGGCAGCCAATTTTTATATATTTTTTACAAAAAAAAACCCACTGAACGAAAGTGAAGAAAACAGAAACTTTTTTCTTGATAAAGATAAAAATGTTTTCTATATTCTATGGAAAAACCACCTCCTATTGAATGTTAATAATTTTTTATAAATTAATAATTACGAAATTTCACCTTCGACATTTAATTATACAAATCTTTTGGAGGAGAATCCATTTTAATATACTGCAATGTCACTATTTTTTAAATTTTTACAGCACTTTCTGTTGACTACAACAATACGCGTGAATCAAATGGCTCGGTGCACTTCATGTGACGGCCACATTCGGAATTAAATTACAAAGAGCTGGGGGGATGCCGGCTCCTAGGGACTAGTTTATACTATACCTGGGGTCACCTACTAAGCGTTCTGGGACAAAAATTCAAAACTCGATTTTTCGACTTTTGGCCAGCTTTTTCGGATTCTGGCCCACTGTGCGGTGTTGTTGGGAGGCAAGGGGGGCAGAACGCAGAGCCGGATTTAACTATATTGTCCGCTCGTTTACTTTCTATAATATTACACTTACAATATGCCCCAAAGCACTGCTATGAATTGGTAACAAAACTTACTAAAATTATTTTCAAAAACACATTATCAAATAAAGAAATATAAAGCAATTATCGAATTATATCTTCACCCCGGCGGTATAAGCTCGACTGCGTTGTCTCTAATTGCGGTCCTGGGTTAAGTAACACACTCAGAAGTTTACGCCACGCCACGTCAGATAGTTGGAATGGAAATGCCGGTATCTTCTCTCTCACTTAATGTAAAAGTGGAGTAAAGACGGGAGATCTATTCATTCCTCTCGTCCCTCATAACAGCATAACCCCGCACACTATTAAGACTGATTCAACTATAACTTTAGCAAAGAAATGTTTCCTATTAAATTAAGAGTACTTTCAATATCTTTGTGTTTCAACGTTAGCCTGCAATTGTTATATATGAAACTAAAATACCCAGTATACAAAGTAAAGAGCACAATAAATAAGTTTAAAGAATACTTAGATGCTCATACAAAAATTAAATTGTAAAAGTTTGTTACCAGTTGGTAATAAATCAAACAAATGAACTTACTTAACATAATTTAAAATAGACTATAAAGCAAGTGAGAGTCGGCATGCAACTTGTATACATTTTAACATTTTACAGGTAACTAATATTAAATGTAAAAAACTTTTTAAAAACAAGCTTTTATTATTATTTAGGTGTACTAAAACGAAAAAAATAAAATTAATTGTCTTAAAAGCTTTTCGCGCGCGAAATTTCATGCAGGCATTAATTTTGTTTAACATAGATTGTGAGTACCTAAGTATTTTTTGTTTCTATAAAAAGTGAATTACCAGAAATATGACTATCATTTTCGGATAATATGGGGGCACCTGAAAACGAATTCCATAGTCCCGATGGCCAATTTCGCTCCAATTTTTCGGAAATCACCATACAGGGTGGTCTCAAAATCCCGCAACGGTATATTTATTCTTATCAGACAAAGCAAATTAAAAATAAGATATTGGTTCCCTTAGTGAAATTTTCCAAGCAATCGAATGCGCAAATCAGATTTTGGGTCAGGTGCCCCCCTGAGGGTGAAACAGGGCCCAATTTTCAAATTTCAAATTAATACGGTTCTCGCAGACTTCTCGTAGAATAACCAATCCAAATGAATTTAAAGGTGTGAAAATAATTAGTATGAATATACAAAGTATGCAAAACAAAGTTAATGAACTAGAAATATTTTTGGCAAGTGCACAACCTAGTTTTCTATGTATTCAAGAAATATGGTTAAATAATGAAAACATAATGATGTTGAAAGTACAAGGATACCAAATTCATGCGTATTTCTGCCGAACGCAATATAGCCATGGTGGAGTAGCAATATATTGTAACAATAACCTAGAATCTTTGAATAAACTACAAGAAGTGAAATTCATTAAAAATATCACAGGAAAAAGATTTCGAATGTTGTTGTATATCTTTTTCCATTGAGCAAAAAACAGCATGTCTCATATGTGTATATCGCTCGCCTGATGGATGATATAGACACTTCTTAAACAAATCGAGTTATACCATACAGACCCTACATCCGAATTATGATTACTTAATAATATGTCGAGGGGGCAACCGCTGAGGGGAAATAGTGTACAAATCGGAGGAATTAGGAAGGAATTGAAGGTATTTCGGAAGGAATTATGAGGTATTAAGGGAATTACAGGGGAATTTGGAGGAAACAAATATTATTACGAGGTATTAAGAGGAAATAAAAGGTATTAGGAGGGAATTAGAACGTAAAAATATTGAAATGGAATGTTTATCTTGATTCTTATATAAAGGACGTCAGTGTTGTAAAAACATTAGCGCCGAGATTAGCGCCAAAAATATCTAGTAAAGAAAAAATATTTAATTCAATTAAACTACCGATGATACTATGGACTTCTAGTTCAGTAATATAACGATTTCTATCGGACAAAATTCATAAAGTTTTGAAAATTGGTAGAAATGTTGAGGATAGCATAAGAATTACTAAACCGGAAAGTTCCCACCCCTAGATAGTGTGCTTCATCCCCTAGGACGCCGTTTCCACCCCCATTTTGAGGTTTTCTAGATTATCTCGGGAACGGTGCACTTTTTGATCAATTATTCCTTATAAAATTTTCTATAAAAAACGTCTCTACACTTTTTTTCCTAAAATTAATAGTACCGTGGGAAATAAGGCGCACTCATAAGGGTTGGTTCAACACAGTAAATTGTAATGTTTACTATAATCTACTTTAAAGTTCAATGCTTAACGCTAAAGCAGTAGCTACTAAACTTAACCTAAAATTATAATAAATGTACCACTTCCTCTATAAAATAACGCGATTTTTAAAGAAGCGAGAATATTGCATATTGTACTTGTTTCCACGTTACCCTAGAGGTAAAGTACTTGGCGTGTGGTGTCCCCTGTAGGCCGAATCTACTAATTATCAAGAGGTTACCTACGTTAATTAATCTTCATCGTCTTCCATAGATTCGACATTCATGCATGCTTGTCCGTGGTAATGGTAACACATGTGGAGGAACGTAAGCCTGCTCTTCTGCAACTGGACCTGTTTTCGCACCCTAATTTGCATGAACAAGAAATTAGTGTTATAACAGATTCGGGAGCCGGTTCTTTTGTTGTCATAGTTAGAGTTAATATACCGCCAACTTTTTTCCACCCCCAATCAGTAGCTTCTAGCGCAACGTTTTTCCATGTTTGAATTTGGTAAAAAACGCGATATGAGTGTTGCCGAGCAGCAGCAGAAGTTGTTGGTAGTTTTGATAATATTACAGTATTGTTCGCTTTACCAACAAGTTTGTTAAAAGTCATGAATCTGTATACATCTAGACTTTTTTCTGCGGAGTATAAACAAATCGCTCTCCTATCTCTACAATTTCTCCATGACTAGCTTTTTCATTATTAAAACTTTGCACGAAGTCTTTTAATACTTCAGTAATATAACAGTTAAAATTGTAATATATTGGACAAAATTCATAAAGTTTCAAAAATTGTGTGCTTCTTCCCCTAGAGGACGTCGTTTCCACCCCCATTTTGAGGTTTTCTAGATTATTTCTGGAACGGTGCATTTTTCCATAAAAAAAACCTATATACAGAATTATTCCTTATAAAATTCGCTATGAAAAACTTCTCTAAATTTTTTTCCTAAAATTAATAGTACTTTGATAAATGAGGCGCAAATGTAATCACCATAGGTCATATAATTCGTTGAATATCCGTATGGCTATTTCCAAAGCTGTCTTTACGCGAAAAAAGTATAAATATCTATACACCACCACAATGTAAAAAATTTCAATTTCTCCCACTACGTCTCAGACGACCCAAGGTCACTGCATTATTTTAGAGCTTGCTGTAAACGCTGTTACTGTTCAGGGCTGCCAATGTGCGGAATTTTAGGCAAAAACCGGGTATTTTAAACCCACTTTCGCGTAAAATCGAAACCGGAAGTCGGCCATTTTGGTTCTTTACATTATATAATTGGAAATTATATCCCATATCATTACACCAAATTTGAAAAAAATCCATTCGCCCATTCAACAGTTACAACAGTATCCCTATCGGCTCAGCGACCCGGTATGCAATATTCTCGTTTCATCAAAAATCGCGTTATTTTATAGGAGTGAGAGGAATTTATTATAATTTTAGGCGGACTTTAGTAGCTACTGATTTAGCGTTAAGTATTGAATTTTAAAGTAGATTATAGTAAAGATTACAATTTATTGTGTTGACCGGAACTAAACCTTATGTGTGCGCCTTATTTCCCACGGTACTATTAATTTTATGAAAAAATGTAGAGACATTTTTGATAAAGAATTTTATAAGGAACAATTTTGTATATAGGTATGTATTTTTATCAAAAAGTGCACCGTTCCCGAGATAATCTAGAAAATATTAGGGTATTAGGAGGAAATAAAGGTATTTGAGGAATTGGGGGGATTACAAGGAATTAAAGGGGAAAAAAAGGGTATTTTTCTAGAATAGGTATTAGGTGTACAAAATTTCGCAAGCGGTTGCCCCCTCGTAATATGTGGTGACTTAAACGTCGATTCTCTGCAAAAATGTCAAAAGTTAGACAAACTTAATAGATTCATTTGAATTGCGGTGTGAAACAAAAACCGCCACAAGAGTATTTACAAATATCAACGGTCATACCTCCACCACTGCAATAGATTACCTTATTCATAATTTACCCGATAGCCAAGTATCTTACGAAACTATGGAAACTGGATTTTCTGATCATCTCTCACAAATTTTCCGCTACCAAACCTCAAATATCATTCAAGAACCTAAGCAACACCTAAACATTGATCAATACGTTATAAGGGACATAACGAGTGAAAATTTAGGTAAACTTAATACCACATTAATAAACATGAAATGGAACTTTTTATATCAGTACGATAATGTCCAAAGAGCTTATGAAGTGTTCATAAATTTATTTACTAAAATTGTCGATGACGCATGCTCCTTAATATCAATAAGTGTAAATGAACAAAATAATAATAAATGGATAACCCAGACCATGAAGAATGAAAGTGAAGTTTTAAGAAATTGGCATTGGTTAACTAAAAATTTTAGAGACGACGAATTTAAAAAAGCATATAAACAAAGAAAAACTGACTATAAAAAATATATACAGAAGGCAAACAAGTTAATAGAAAACTCTAACAACGCCAACAAAACTGTATGGAACATAGTCAACAATCAACTAGGCAAGGAAAAGAAAAATAAGGAAATCGAATTAACAATAGCAGAAAAAGTATCAATGATCCTAAAGATGTAGTAGAGGTATTTGGCTTACACTTTGCAACTTCAGCTCGCAACATGGTTGAAGACAAATTTGGAAAGTTCGATTTGAACCAAGGAGAGTATCGTAACGAATCTGGTATACCGAATTCCTTCTATTGTGCAGAACTTGAAGCCCATGAAATAAAATCCGTTATCGAAGATCTGAAAAATAAGAATTCGACAGGACACGATGGCATTTCAACGAAAATCGTGAAAAGTGTTTGTGACTCAATATTAGTGCCTTTGTTATTTCTATTCAATTTGGCTATAAAGTACGGCGAATTTCCATCTATCCTGAAAATAGCAGCAGTAATACCAATTTACAAATAAAATGATCCTTACTCCATTATCAACTATCGACCAATATCGATTTTAAGTGTATTTTCCAAAATCCTAGAACGCATATTGTATAACAGAATAATATCGTATTCACTTAAATACAAAATCATTAACACTGCTCAATACGGATTTCTTCTAAACAAGTCTACAAAATCTGCCTGCATTGATTGCCTCAACTATATATACAAGGAATTAGATGAAGGTAAATATGTTCTAGGTATCTATTGCATTGATTTAAGCATAGCCTTCGATTCAATTGAAACTGATATTTTAATGTTTAAACTAAATAACAATGGACTCAGAGGCAAGATCTCCGATTTAATCAGGTCATTTCTAACAAACAGGAAGTTCAACTAAATAAAGTCAGTTCAAGTCTTTACGATTTGAACTTAGGAATTGTCCAAGGATCCGTTCTTGGACCTCTTTTATTCCACCTGTTTGCGAACGATATTCCTGATAACATCTCCAATGGAAAAGTTGTAATGTTTGCAGATGATACTTGCATCATTTTATCATCACACGACCAAATATCCCTACAAAATGAGGCCAGAGTTATCTTAACTGAATTGAGAACTGGACAAACAAAAATCGATTAATATTAAATCCAGAAAAAACATCATCATTAACTTTTATAACAGGAAACCAATATCAACATCATTCTCTTTCACAATAGCCCAAGCAAATATCACAATGTCAGATAATATTAAATACCTTGGTACTTATCTTGATAAAAAATTGAGCTGGGATAGTAACATCCATCAAATATCAAAAAAACTAAATTAATGTTATTTCGCTTTGCTTAATCTGAAGAGATACCTCGATATCGAGGCACTAATAAATGTCTATTACGCCCTAGGCTACAGTCATATAAGCTACAACATCACCTTGTGGGGTTTAGGCAGCAATGCAGACAGAATCTTCTTGTCTCAGAAAAGAATCATTAGACTAATATTTAACCTAAAACCTAGGGATTCGTGCAAACCATATTTTAAAGAATTTTCACTGCTTACTGTCCCATGTATATTTATATTAAAAACTATTATGTATGTCAAAAAGAATATACATGAATTTGAAAGAATTAACGACATGCATGATTATTCTACACGTAATGGCACTCTACTTAAGATTTACAACCATAAAACATCTTTATTCGAAAAGAGCCCAAACTATATAGGCATTAAATTATTCAATAAATTACCGAAAGAAATTCGTGGTAAACAAAGTTACACCGCATTTAAATCGGCGGTAAAAAATATATTATTAAGTAAGTACTATTACAGTGCAAAGGAATATTTTGACGATAATTTTTAAAATGTAATTTGTGCTTGTATTCTGTGATATATTATTATATGTATAAGTCTAAATGTGTTATGCATATATTAAGTTAATGATGACACAGTATAAAGAAATACCTTGATAACTTAATTTATGTGCTCGCATACTGCGTCTTATAGTTACAAGTTTGTGAATATATGTGTAAGTCAGAATGTGTTTCATATACTAAGTATTATATATTGTAGTTATATATATTTATGTTTGACTTATCTTATCTATGTAAATAGTGCACAAGACCAATAAAGATGATTATGATTATGATTAATACCCTAATTTTTTATACCAAATTCTGATTCAGCGGAAAATTTTAAGTTCGAATACACTATAATTTAAATTTTTGGCCTCTTTTGGGACTTAGGAACCCAAAAAAGCCTAAATTGCCCGAAACCATCCAGATTCGAAATTTCATTTGGTAACTTCATTTTTATTCCGAATTTAGATTGGTCGGGAAATTTTACGACCGAATACGCGATAATTTTTATTTTCAGTAAGGGCCCAAAAGAGACCAGAATGGGGCTTAAAATGATCGAAACTGTTCATGATAAAATATGATATAGATTAGTTTTTTGGACTATGATCTTTTGTGCCGCTTTTTGTTCATCATAGTAGTCCAAAAAAGGCTGATTGATAGCACTAGGTTAATCGCCAAGAATAGATACCATAACCAAAAAATTTGAACTTTTATTACATTCTTTCAGCAGTGGTGAGCTTGGCTGCTGTTGGATAAAATGCTACAAACCACCAAATAGCAAATATGAAAAAGTGTCCAAAAGAAAATGAGTTTGCGTTGCAGGGATTCGGATGCCCAGTAACGGCAGCTAGTCTGGGTGAAAAAGCGGGCCCGCAGGCGTCGTCATCATGTGACCGCAGGTAGGGAACTTGGCCTTTGTTAGGTATAATGCTACAAGCCTTTCTTCGGCAGTGGTGAATCTGGCTGCTGTTGAACACAATGCTACAAGCCTTGCTCCATCAGCAGATGTCACCAAGACAGGAAATATAAGGCCCTGCACTGTTACATTAGCAAGGCTTGTAGCATTGTGTTCAACAGCAGCCAAGTTCACCACTGCTGAAGAAAGGCTTGTAGCATTATACCTAACAGAGGCCAAGTTCCCTACCTGCGGTCCCATGATGACGACGCCTGCGGGCATGCTTTCTCACCCAAATTAGCCGCCGTTACTGGGCATCCGAATCCCTGCAACGTAAACTCATTTTCATATTTGCTATTTGGTGACTTGTAGCATTTTATCCAACAGCAGCCAAGCTCACCACTGCTGAAGGAAGGCTTTCAAATTAAAGGGGTAATCCAAATAAAGAATGTAATAAAAGCTCAAATTTTTTGGTTATGGTATCTATTCTTGGCGATTAACCTAGTGCTATCAATCAGCCTTTTCTGGACTACCATGATGCACAAAAAGCGGCACAAAAAATCATAGCCAAAAAAACTAATCCATATCATATTTTATCATGAATAGTTTCGATCAATCTGGATGGTTTCAGGCAATTTAGGCTATTTTTTGGGCTTCTTTGGGTCCCTAGGTCCCAAAAGAGGTCAAAAATTTAAATTATAGTGTATTCGAACTTAAAATTTTTCGCTGAATCAGAATTTGGTATAAAAAATTAGGGTATTCATTTGAAATTTCAAAGTTGGGCCCTGTTTCACCCTCAGGGGGCCACCTGACAAAATCTAATTTGCGCATTCGATTGCTTGGAAAATTGCACTAAGGGAACCAATATCATATTTTTAATTTGCTTTGTCTGATAAGAATAAATATACCGTTGCGGGATTTTGGGACCACCCTGTATGGTGATTTCCGAAAAATTGGAACAAAATTGGCCATCGGGACTATGAAATTCGTTTTCAGGTGCCCCCATATTATCCGGAAATGATAGTCATATTTCTGGTAATTCACTTTTTTTGTATGTGCCTGTGTAATTATTATTATTACATAGTTTTATATTTGCGTTGTCCTTACTTAATAAGATACCGGTTCGTCCAGTATTTGTTAGAATGCACCGTCTGAGCGGATACATTATCCGATCAAATCATAGTTTAAAAAATTAAAAAACGCACTATTGGTACCATATTATTGTATTGTCTCCAGAACTACACTTGCATGCGAAAATTCAGCTCAATTAGACATCGTTAAGTGGTTCAAAATTGACTTGCAAGGTGTGGCCTAAACATACTAACGAACTAACTAACATAATAAGGTAAAGTTAAATAAAAGCTTATAATAACGAAATGCCGACTAAATGATTTGAGTTTGATGAACATCAATAAAGATATGAAAATAGTTCCTGAAGAGGCCCTTAGACATATTTTCAAAGAAACATGCGAGAAAACTTCAATTGGAATTTATATAATGATTAATGAGCAACAATATTAACTGTGACTCTACTATACATACATATGTAATTATTTCTACTTGTTAGTACTTTGAATGTTTAAATATTTTGTTGAAACTGGATAGAAAAAAAATCAAAAATTCGTTCGGTGAACCCATTTCACGAATAAACTGTCTTTGCAAGTCAAAGGGCAATGTTCAGAATAGCTGATTTTTGGCCCCCATCGCGGAACGCATAAGACCCAGAGAAAATGGTTGGAAAAGGCTCAAAATTAATAAAAATACATCTTCGTGGTATCAAAGGGCTGGGGAAAATTCTATTTAAAATTGCTTTGAATAATAGCTTATATTGAATGTGAAAATTATATTTATTTTATCATAACTATTAGGTATCCATTCAATAGAGATAACAAAAGGGTAAAAACTACCTCTATGCACACTCTATTGAGAGGGTGGAACGCCATACACAGCAACTAATATTAAAAAATATAATTAAAGAAAAAAAGTCGGCAGCTACTGGAAGCGGCTAGAACCTCCCCACCCGGTGATCTTTGAAGCCGAAAAGAGCACTAAACAATATGAACGATCTCATTTAATTATATTTATTAACTTGAGATATTTTTTTCATATTAAATCAGAAAAAAAAGTTTTGCGTTCGGTGGGATTTGGACCTAAGAACTTGCGTGTTAAATTTATAGTCTGTACAATATTAATATTTTATTTAATGTTTTAATACAAATATATGCTTCATCAGATCCTAGCCCGGAGCCAGCCAGACAACCACGGTGAACACCACCGGGTGTGAGGCTGGACGTGGTAGGTCCGGTTTGGCTTGGAGAAAAATAGAAAAGCAGCTCCTGTCTTCTGTAGGCAGGCTTAAAAATTAGGTTAAAATTATAATGTGTCCACATGGACCTAAAATTAATATAAAAATAAACACAACACTATAAAAAGGTTCGTAGGAAAGAACACATAATAATTTTGATTATTGGTACGGGAAACAACTAAACGAAAAAACCTGTTCGTTGGTAATGGGATGGATAGCAGGGATGGCCATCTTTGGAAAAAACCATATAACTCTTGGTGGACAGCTTCCCTGCCAGATGTGGCCAGGGTAGTGTTAATGGTAGATCGTTTAAGTTTGCGTTGATATATTTTGTTTTATCTTTTCACTAAATCGGTCGGGGAAGTGATAGCTGTCAAATTTTTGGTTCCAATGTTTCTCTGGGGAATTTGATTTTTAAAAAATGTTTAGGTTGGTGCTAATGTCTTAAATTGTTTTTAGATTATGTAGCACTGTTTTTTGACATTTTTTCGAAAATTTGACATTTTTTTGAAAAGTGACATTTCTCCGAAAATTTGACGTTTTCCTGAAAATTTGACATTTTTTAAAAAATTTGACATTTTTCTGAAAAGTGACATTTTTCCGAAAATTTGACATTTTTTGGAAATTAAAAAACAAATTTCGTGACATGTACAAATATTTTTTTGATATCATCATCAGTTCGCCTGTTATAAGAATTTTATTTTTTGACGACGTCATCAGCACGTAGGTGTATTTTTAATACACTCGTATTCCATCCATCTACAATATTTCCACCCATGTTTCAAACTTTAATTGGATTTTTCCAATTGTTAAATCGATATCTACATCAGTTCGTCCTTTGTAAGAATTTTTCTTATTTGTGATGTCATGTGACGTAGAAGTATTATCAATTCACTTGTATTCCGTCCGTCTACAATATTTCCACCCACATTTCAAATTTTAATTGGATGTTTCCAATCGTTAAGTCGACATTTGTACCAGTTGTAAGTGTTGTAAGAATTTTTCTTCTTTGTGGCGTCATTTAGACGTAGGTGTATTACTAATACACTTTTATTTCGTCCATTCTCAATATTTCTACGTTTCAAATTTAAATTCGATACTTCCAACAAGTCGATATTTGTACCAGTTCGTCTGATGTAAGATTTTTTCTTATTTGTGATGTTATGTGACGTAGGTGTATTTTCAATTCACTCGTATTCCGTCCATCTACAATATTTTCACCTACGTTTCGAATTTTAATTGGATATTTCCAATCGTTAAGTCAATATCTGTACCCGTTCGCCTGTTGTAACAATTTGTATTATTTGTGACATCATGTAGACGTAGGTGTATTATTAATTAATTCACTTTCATTCCGTCCATTTACAATATTTCCACCTATGTTTCAAATTTCAATTCAATAACTCCAACCGTCAAGTCGATATCTGTACCAGTTCGTCTGTTGTAAAAATTTTTCATTTTTGTGACATCATGTGACGTAGGTGTATTATTAATTCACTCGTAATCCGTCCGTCTACAAGATTTATACCAAGGTTTCAAATTTCAGTTCGATATCTTCAACCGTTCCCGAGTTATCAGCCGAAATCAGTGAACACCTCTGTCATTATTAGAATATCAGCCTGTACATTGCACTGCTTTGAGGGCAAAAAACTATAAATTTCACTTGGCGGAAATTTTAAAAATCAGTATCAAATATAATTTGGGCATATGGGAAAATCGAAATTTTGTGTTGAAACGTATATAGCAGCGAAACCATTAATCCTACAGAAATTAAATTCATCATCGTTTTATTATCTTTCTAATACATCCCTACCATTTTTTTTGCTAAAACCAATATTTATCCAGATATCCGCAAGAGGAGAGAAAAAAACACGTTTACTTGGAAAATGTAAATTTCCACTTGTATCGCTCGTAGCGGCCTTATTTTTTGTATTACGGCAAACAGTAAAAAATAGTTTTTTGTAGGTTATTAAATTCTCTACAAATTCGTTAGGGCAAAGTATTTTGGCCTAGAGGGCACCGTTTAAGAGTTATGGAGGTTTAAAGAGAAAAAAAATCGAGATTTTGGACGCATTTCAAAAAAGTCTCAACTTTGGCCGACCGTATCTCGATAATTTTTGGAGCAGCATAAAAATCCAAAAAAAGACTTTTAGGCAATTCAATTCTTTACAATTTCGTTAGGTCAAAGTTTTTTGCCGTAGGAGTCGCCGTTTAGGAATTACGAACGATTTAATGAAAAAAGTGCATGACACCGTCATCTTGAAAGGCCCACCGGGCCCAAACGGAAAGTCCCATTAAAATTTCGAGTGCGGCAAAACGTTCCTGACATTATGTAGTTTTCCATCATCTAAATTTACTCGTATTTTAAAAAATACGATACCGCGACGGCCGTACTATAGAGCGATGGAAAGAGGAAGACTTGTAGTTGATTCGCATCGTAAATTACATGTCGAAATTCAAAAATTCCAGCTCGACCCGAACGAATCAAAAGTGACTTTTTTGGAATTTTTCGTTTGACGTTTCTCGATCGCGAATTTGTGTTAGAAGAGTGTCCATCTTCCATCTCGTCCCGCCGGAAAAAAAGATATAGACAGTCTTTGCGCGTTGATAACTAATTAACCGTAGATAATTAGTCGTTCGGAATGTCGCGTTGAGATGTAGAATTTCACTCTCGACAGATCAGTACAGTCCCGATTCCGTCAATAGTTTCTAAAAAAAGCCTTTGCGGCTGCAAATTTGCAAAAAGTAAGAGGTGCAGCCCTGTATTATTTTGTGGTATAAGTTCTCTGACACTAGTCTATCGAACGTTAGGTTAGACTATAAAATTTATCTTACACAAGAAGCGTGTTATTTTGTTTTTTAATTTTTTTCACGGAAACCAATTCGAAAAAGTGCAAGCGTGATATATCGTTGAAATCGGAATTTTTACTGCTTTTCAAAGGTTCGATTAAAAATTGTAAGTAATCATGAAATAAACAACTTGTTGTGCCAAAACGGCACTAAACGTAATCCGATCTCAACCAAAACCTTTTCAGATCTTCTGGAGTACTCATGCAAAGTTTCATTCAAATCCGTTTAGTAGCTTCGCCGCTATCGTGCTAACACACATACACACACACAGACATTTTTCAAAAACCACTTTTTTGAGTTCCTGGGACCTCAAAACGTAAAGATTTGATGTTGTCTTAATTTTCGATTTTGGACTAATTGTAGTAACCTCCCACAATTTTATTGTGGGGAGGTTAAAGAAATAGGTACTAAGGTGATTTAAAAAACTCGGAATATAAAAAGGATCGCCTACTCGTGGTGAATTTTGGAAAACACAATAAGTGGCAAAATGATCCTCCTTTGCTTTTGCATATTTACTGTACCTTTTACTCCAACAAATGAAGTTCTATATCTTACCCAGAAGTACCTTTACATGGAATAATATAACAGAGAATAAACTAACATCATTTTCAACCCCTTACATTGATTAGCCATCCTTAATATCTATCTATTAGATGCAGACAAAAGAACCAATAGAAACCTTTCATTTTATTTTAACTTACTCTGTAAAATGTTCTGTACTAGATGCTGTTCTAATATCTCTAAATAACAGCAGTTTTTCTTTACAGGGATACAGTTAAGTAATTAGTGTAAGTATTGATATAATATTTTATTATGATTTTATCTCGGATTTTATATATTTCATAAAATGAAAATCTTTTTTTTTCTAATATTACATTATCTAAAGTGCCTGTCATCCCTAAACTGGAGTAGATTTTGATTGATTTTAGTCACCTCGTTTCCTATTTTTTAGTATTTGAAGCGGTGAATACGATTCTACCACCTGAATAGGGTAGCTTGGTTGTTTTCGAGGTTGCTAAATAACTCGCTATTCATTCTTTATTAAAAAAATGTGTTGACTAAAACCATACAGATCTATTGTAATATTACGTGATGTAATATTACAATAGTGATATTCATATAGAGGCAGTTTTTCGTGACAGGGATACTCACGTCAAGATAAAGTGGATGTCTGTCCATTTTACTAGCAGCAAATAATTTGGTGTATTATTAAGTGCCGTAGCTTTTTTTTTTTAGTATTCGAGACTGTGAATAGAATTGCATCCCCGAATAGGGTAGTTTGGTGGTTTCCAGACCCAACTAAAGCGTTTTTTTTTTTTTGTAATAATACTTGCTGCGAATATTATTTCATACCCTTATAGGGGTTGTTTTTGAAAATAGAGATGCTGAGGTTAGGATAAGTTGAAGGTCTGGTTCAACTAGTATCATAAATTCATTTTGTACATTTTTAATAATAATAATAATAAACGCCTTTATTAAAAAAAAAAATACTATACAGAGCGAAGTTTAGACCCCAAAGGACTACTCTTACACTTAACTCTATAAAGCACCATAATTATTATATACAATTGAAATTGACTGGCACGCAAAAAGAAAAACACTGGAAAGACAAAACTTAAAAAAAAGAAAAAAAAATTGGGAAAAAAATAGAGTTTTTTTTTTTTTTAAATTGGTCCTGCAAGGTTCCCCATTATTATCTCTCTCCTAAACTTAAATAATATTAATATTAATATTGATCGCTCAGTAGTAGTGATTTTAGCTTACGCTTAAATGTTAAAGGATTACAGGATTTTAGAGAATTAGGTAGAGAATTATACGTTTTTATTGCATTATAAGAGAACGATTTTTTAAACAAGGATGTTCTAAATCGTGGTATATTGAACATTTCATGTGACCGTATATTTACCGTGTGTTGTTGATGCCTTCTTGTAAATTTTTCTTTAATGTATGATGGCACACCAGAATGAATTATGGAATAGGCAAAGGATAGGATGTGTAATTTTGTCCTATTACTTACATTTAACCAACGTAATATTTTTATTCTAGCAGATATTCCCTGGTCATATTTACGGAGCCCATATATAAGTCTACAACATGAATTTTGTATCTTCTGTAATCTGCTTTTATCTGTCTTGTCCAAACAGGGTTCGTATATGAAACTACAATAATTTAAGTGTGATAACACCAAAGCTTCACAGAGATTTTTACGCATGTTGAAATTTAATATATGTCTATTGGAGTATAAAAGTTTTAAATTCATGTAAGCTTTTTGTATTACTTTGTTTACTTTTAAATTAAATTTTAATGAGTTGTCAAATATTACACCCAAACTTTTTGCTGATTTAACTTTGGAAAGAATTTCTTCATTTATTTTTATTTGCATTTGACTTATTACATCTACGTCATTTCTACCACCGAAGTTTTTATTTATGGTATTCTGTGCAAGAAGAAAGTTGTATTTTTGAAAACTATGATATAATGATATGCGTATGCATGATATGACAGCTTAATTTTATTGAGAATTTCGGTTGTATATAACACAAAAAATAAGGGACCTGTGGAACTCCAGTTAACACAAAACCGGACGATGAGTATGAATTGCCTACTCGAACCATCTGTCGCCTATTGTGTAAATATGATTTAACAAAATTAACCGCAGTTTCATCAAAACCATAAAATTTTACCTCTGCACACATTAAATCATGATCAATTTTATCAAAAGCTTTAGAATAATCTAATAAAACCAATGCGGTGATCATACCCCTATTCCTGGCCCTGATAATGTCATCCGTAACTTGACAAATCATAATCATCTTGGTATTTATTTTTTTCATATTAGATGCTGCGTATGGCGTTTCAACCCAGAATAGAGTGTGAATATGGGTAATTTTTACCCTTTTGTTATCTATATCGAATCGATACCTAATATCATAAAATAAATATAATTTTCACATTCAGTATAAGCTATTATTCAAAGCAATTTTAGAGGCTATTTTTATCTTCTTAAGGGTGAAATAGAATTTTCCCCAGCCTATCAATACCACGAAGACGTGTTTTTATTACTTTTAAGCCTTCTTTAATTTCCTTTGGGTCTGATGCGTTCCGCGATGGGGGCCAAAAATCAGCTATTTTTAACATTGTCCTTTCTGACTTCATTTTAGACCGTTTAAACTTGGAAAATACCAAATTTTCGTTTGCGACGCATTTGTTATGGTTGTGCTCCCTATGTTAATTTATTCTGCGTCCGCCACTGGTAAGTAGGGTAAACTCACTATATAAATCAATATACTATAACTATATCACTATATAAATAAAGAAATGCTGCCATGTGTAAAAATGTTTAATTACCAGCCATACAATCATTTTTAAAGAAAAAAAAAAATTTTTTAGACCATTGGTTCTGATATTACATCTTCTGCAAGCAACAACTTCCTTTGGATGAGCTGGCAAAACCCATTTTTGCATATTTACTCTTTCTGTGACACAAAAAAATTCTATCAATAGTATCTTAGCTTTATAAAAACCACGTTTAAGCAATATCTACATTTCCAAAAAAATCGTCTTGTTCCATCCATGTTCCATGCACCGGGAACCGTTTTTTCCGAATTTCCGAAAGTTGGACCTGGACGCCAGACATGACAACGAAAAATGCTGTCAGACAGCAAAAAATTGAGTTAGGTACATTTTTACTGCCGTATGGTGGACTAATTCTCGTTCGCCAAGAATGACCTAACGCCATTTATCTTCCGGAAATCCTTCTTCCCATGGTGACCTAGATAAGCAATGGGCAGAAAATATCCTCTGCTAGTCGTTTAGCAATGGATATGCATGAAGAAAATATGCTACAATCGGAAGGAACTGCACATAATCTTAGCATGCACAAAAGGATTAAATCCCGCTTAATTTATCTAAAGATTAATGAATGCTAGGAAGGCAAATCAACATACAACCAAAAAATTAAGTGGTTGCATACACATTCCCACATTGAAATGTCTCGCATTCAATGAAGCCTACACATCGGCGAAACTTCAGAATTCTCAGAAATAGTACCAGTGATGTTGAAACTTTTTTTAAATATTTCTTATACTTATATTACTTGAAATCAGAAACATTCCGGCGAACGGAATAAAATGTTTGAATTCCAATTTTGAAAATTGTGAATTTTTTAAAAAAAATTAGTCGCTGAACAACTACATACAATAACAAAATAGCAACATTTTGTAAAAAAAGAATAATGTGAAAACGCACATTGCGTGTCTATACATGCGATTTGATATGTTAGTGTTATTTATACAAGTACACACTCTGGTACTGTTATTGTACAAGTTTGACTTATCCTATAGCACACTTTGTATTGCTCTTACTGGATCAATAAAATATTCTACTCTTTTTCTATCCTAATCCGTACAATGCCAAACTTTGCATGCTTTCATTACACATACTATAAAAGACATATTCTCACTGACTCTTTTGAAAAGCTAATTCTCTACAACTTTCTGCTCCACAATTTTTTCATTCCTCTTATAGTACAAGATCCGGCATAAGAAGTTAATACTCTCATCTGCTATTCATATAAGAAATAGTTTCTATGAAAGATAACATGTAGGCTAATAGATCGCGACTAGGTTGCCTAGCCATCTCTTGACCACACAACATTTAATTTGAAAAAAATCAATTAATTTTTTTGTTTTTTTGTCAGGCGAAATCGAAATTTTGTCTTTAAAGTATATAGCGGCGAATCCATTATTCCTACAGGAATTTTTCAACATAGCAAATTCATCATCATTTTATAATATTTCTAATAGATCCCTACCAGTTTTTTCCTAGAACCAACGTTTATCTAGATATTCGCAAGAGATGAGAAAAAAACACGTTTCCTTGGAAAATGTAAATTTCCAGTTGTATTGCTCCTAGCGTCCTTATTTTTTGTTGTAGGGCAAAAAATAAAAAAGAGAGTTGTGGCCTATTAAATTCTCTACAAATTCGTTAGGTCGTAGCTTTTTGCAGTAGGAGTCACCGTTTAGGAGTTATGGACGTTTTAAGCAAAAAAAGTGCAAGACATCGCCATCTTAAAAGGCCTCCGGGCCCAAACCAAGAGTCACAGTAACATTTGGAACGCAGCAAAATGTTCCTCACATTATGTAGTTTTCCTTCGGAAGTTCTTATTTTTGAGCTCTCTCTCACGGATTCCGAGTTACGGGCGAAAAACCGTTTTCAGAGATGCGGAATCCGAAGGGAAATTTTCATCGAAAACTCGACATCTAAATATACTCATATTTTCAAAAATATGATACCGCGACGCCCGTACCATACCCATACGGAAAGAGGAAGACTTGTAGTTGATCCGCATCGTAAATCGTACGCCGAAATTCGAAAATTCGGCCGACACGAACGAATCAAAATAGACATTTTTGGCATTTAACGTTTCTCGATCGTGATTTTGTGTTAGAAGAGTGTCTTTCGCCCATCTTTTTTCCGTCGCAAAACAAGAGATAGTCGACCTTCCCCTGTTAATGACTAATCAACCATAAATAATACAACAACGAAAGGTAGACTAGTATTACTATGAGAAGATGCCAGGGCCTAGCCAAAATGCGCGAATATTTTTACCAGTGGCATAGCTTTATCTGGGGTATAGGGATGTGTAATTACAATAAAAGTTTCGCGGTCAAGGAACTGTGAAAATGGAGTAGATTAAAATTTGCCAACTATTACGACTAACCTTTGTTCAGGAGAAGTGTAAGAATAGTAAGTTCTACTAAACTTTGCCTAATAAAGTTGTTTTATTATTATTATTACCGTCACCGCCGCTCTACTGCAGGGCACCGCCGCCACTGGTGTTGACATTGAATGTCACGTAATTCTTTCTCATTGGCTTAGAATGATGGAGTGCACAAACTGGTTTCTGCGCATATTTTTTGCTGGCATCTTCTCATAGTAATACTTCTTTAACCTAACAGACGTAGAATTTAATTCTAAATCGACCTCACCTGTCCCGATCCCGTCAGATATGTTTTAAAAAAGCCTTTGTTAATACAAATTCGCAAAGAGTAAAGGTACAGACGTGTAGAATTTTACTTCAAAAACTCGTTACCACAGTCGAGCTATCTTTTATTTTTTCCCTACTACAAAAAATAAGGACGCAAGGAGCTATATAATTGGAAATTTACATTTTCCAAGGAAACCCGTTTTTTCTCATCTCTTGCGAATATCTAGATAAACGTTGGTTCTAGGAAAAAACTGGTAGGGATCTATTAGAAATATTATAAAAATTATGAATTTGCTTTCTTGAAAAATTCCTGTAGAATTAACGGTATCGCTGCTATATACGTTTAAAGACAAAATTTCGATTTCGCCTGACAACAATTTTCAAATTAAATGCCATGGGGTCAAGATATGGCTAGGCAACCTAGTCGCGATCTATTAGCCTACATGTTATCTTTTATATAAACTATTTCTTATCTGAATAACAGATGAGGGCATTAATTTCTTATGCAGGATCTTAGACTATTACTATTTTGACAGCACTTTCATTTCAATGTAGACAGTATTAGTGGAAGTAAGGGGTCGGGATTTTCCCTAAAAAGTGCAAAATTGTGCTAAAATTATGAAACCTATTCGCCCCCCCTCCCCCCGTTTCGGAGGGTGCTGAACACGAATAATAGGGTGAAAAAGTTTTTAGTCATGCGCACCCCCTGAAACGGGCAAAAACCACCCCTTCTTGCTTATTTCTCATATAACAGCTTGGCATCGACTATTTTTGCAGGGATTCTTGACGTTTTCATGAGGATATAAAAGGTGGCGGAAGGTGATGTGTAGTCGTAGACCACAACCGCCCTCTAGGGGTAAAATCTACCCTGTCAGGGGGTGTAAAATTGCTTCTTTTTTTGTTAAAGACTTTACTCCCCTTTTTCGAGAACGTTGATCAAGAAAAAAATGGTTATACGCTGATTCGACTTTTCCTTCACCCTTAAACTGTCGGAAACCACCCCTTTCATGATAATAATAATAGGTAGTGACTTGGCTGATATTAAGAACTCGAGCTATCATTTCATTTGTTTTTGCCGCCTTTACTGTTTTCTGGGTAAATCATAGTTATTAGGGTGCATCGATTTTCTTTTTTTTTTACCTAATACAAAATGGCGGGCGCCCAAAAGTTGTGTGATAAGGTTGTAAATAATACGTTAAAATTTCAAATTAAAATATTAACCCTCAGGGGTAGCGGGTTGGGGTCAAAGGTGTTGAAGATAGAAGTTTCCTGCTGCTTGATTGAATATACTATTGTTTTTCTTTAATAGAGGGCTAATAAATATATGTGAAGTTTCTGACAGATTGACAGTTAAAGTTTAGATTATTCTGTGTTCCTTGTTAAATGTATTCTATTTTACAATGTATACTCTGCAAATGTTTTAAATAAAACGTTAAAACTTAATAGGTTATGGGTCCAAGCCCGCTCCACTGCACAACCTGTGATATACTGTAATTTTCGTTAATTCGACGTGTTTGTCAAATGTGCGTTTGATTCCTGAACGATGGAGACAAGTGCGAAGTGGAAGATTAAACCGTTGGAAGGTTTAGCAAATTGGACAACTTGGAAGTATCGTATCATCGTATTACTTCGTATGTATGAAGGTGCACTTGAGAATGTCGAGGGTAAACTCACAAAACCGGCTGAGCTTACACCTTCTTTTTCCGTTGAGGACAGAGCTAATCGTGAACAGAAATTTTTGAAGTTTAACGTTGTTGAAAATAATGCTATGATGGTATTAACAAATAGTCTTTCAGAAATTGTTCTAAAGCAGGTAATGCGTTTCACTACTGCTCGAGATATATGGCTAGAACTTCATCGTTTGTTTGACGGCGATGCTGAGGATAAATCTTAAAATTTGTGCACGAAGTTTTTCGGATATAATACTGTATCTGAAAAGACAATTGTAACAATGACATCTGAGTTAAAAACTATATTTTGTGATCTACAAAACGAACTTTCGACGTCAACAGATCCCGTAAGATTACCCGATTTACTATTGATTTGCAAGATTTTGGACATTTTACCAGAATCGTACTTTCCATTTAAGTCTAGCTGAATGCTGCTCAACAAAACTGAACGTACCGTTGACAGTCTCACAATTCAGCTTTGTGCATACGAGAGATCTTTGGTAATACGTGAGAAATCTAGTAACGAATCGGAGGTATTGATTGTAAAAGGTACGTTACCAAAATCTGACGTTACAAATCAAAGTTCATCTAACAAAATAGTGAGAAAGTACAAATCAAACGTCACATGCAATTATTGTCTTAAAAAGGGTCATATTGTACGTTTTTGTGAAAAATGGATCAAGGATGGAAGACTTGATAAATCTAAAAATCCGAGATTCCGGTCAAATAAAATAAACGACTCGCCTACTCAATCAGGTTCATCTTTTATGTCAATCTCGTCATTAGTTTTCGAAGTTAATGACTTACAAGTTACACCAAAAGGCATGGATTGGTATGTCTACAACGGAGCTACCCATCATGTCACAAATCAACAGAGTATTATCGACAATTTTTAATATTTTAATGATTCCCACGTCATCATTGCCGCAAATGGAGATCGATCCAAGGCTGTTGGAAAGGGTACCGTGAAAATTGAAGCTCTGGTGAAAAATTCCTGGGAACCTGCAACTCTTCATGACGTCTGGTTTGTTCCCACAATCAGTAAAAACCTATTCTCAACATTGGCGGCACAAGACAGAAATCCATCTAGTGAATTCATGTCAACTTCGCAAGAGCGTGCACTAAGCAACAAGGAAGGCAAACATGTCACCTTGAGTGGTCATCGAAAGAGAAACGGAGGCCTTTACAAGTTAGACATTCGAGTCAAAGAACAAAATAATATTGAGATCAACATGACAACTGGTGTTGGTCAACTTCAACTTTGGCATGAGCGTTTATGTCACCAAAATAAGAAACACGTTCAAAGATTCGTCAAACATCAATATGGAATTTCGCTTCCAATAGATGGAGAAGTGTGTGAAGAGTGTGCATATGGAAAGGATCATAGATTAAAGTTTGGATGCCGAAGTCCTTACCGTGCCACAAAACCTGGTCAATTGATTCATGCAGACGTCTGTGGACCCTCTAATGAATCTATTAGCTGTTCAAAGTATTTCGTGCTCCTTAAAGATGATTTTTCATCATACAGATTCGTGTCCTTTATGAAAAACCAATCGGATGTCGCAGAACGTCTACAGCAGTTTATCAATGAGACTATTACGGCTGGTCACGTGATTCAGGAACTGCGCTGTGACGGAGGTGGTGAGTTTGATAATGCAGATGTACGACATATTCTCAACGAACATGGCATAAAGCAACGTATTACGATGCCGTATACACTGAATCGTACTGCTCCGTCTTCAATAAACGATAAAACACCATTTGAAATTTGGTACGGTTACACTCCGTCAACAAAACATCTTCGTGTCATTGGAACTATTTGCTATGTTCACATTCCGAAGGAACTACGTCACAAAATGGACAAGAAGTCTCAACGTTGCAAATTAATCGGATATGACAATGATGATGGTTACCGTTTTTGGTCCTTGGAAAAACACAAAGTCATGCGTTCGAGAGATGTAATTTTCCAAGAGGAGCCAATTACAACGCCGCGTGTAAGTTTCAGACCACCCAAGTTATCAAGTTCTAATGTACAAAATGAACGGGATGACAAAAACGAATCAGACGATGATGGTAATGAACAGAGTGACAAATCTGTCCATGAGGTTGACAGATTTTCAGAGTCAGAGGAAGAAGAGCCTCCCCCAAGTTCATCTGAAACAAATGAGCAACAAAGACAGCTTCGAGATAGGACAAAGTTACAACCACCAGATTATTTTCGCAGTGATGATTACGTGTTGACTCTTCATGCTGATGTCATTGAACCACAGACGTATCAGGATGCAGTTAGTGGATCTCACCGAGCCCAATGGGTCAAAGCAATGGATGCTGAGTATCAATCTCTTCAAGAAAATGACACATGGTCTTTAGTTTCTCTTCCGAAAGGTAAAAAGGCATTGAACTGTAAGTGGGTTTATAAAGTGAAGACGACCTCAACCGGTGATGTGGACAAGTTCAAAGCACGACTTGTAGTGAAAGGTTTTTCACAAAAGAAAGGTTTAGATTACGACCAAACCTTTAGCCCAGTCGCAAAAACCCCTACTATACGAAGCTTCATAGCGGTAGCAGCCAGTGAAGGACTGAAGTTGACACAATTCGACGTGTCAATAGCGTTTCTATATGGATATCTTGATGAAGAACATCTATATGAATCAACCAAGTGGCTACGAGGATACGCCTGACCGTGTTTGTAAACTAAATCGAAGCCTCTACGGGTTGAAACAGGCACCGAGATGCTGGAACAAGCGTTTCTCGAGTTTCCTGCTTAAAATTGGTTTCAAACAAAGCACAGCCGATCCTTGTTTGTTCACTCGGGACAACAATGGACGAAAAGTCATGTTGGTGCTGTATGTCGATGATGGGCTGGTTGCAACGTCGAATGATGAAGATGCTCAAGAATTCATCGAAAGTTTGAAAAATGAATTCAAAATTACTGTTAAAAATGCAGACTATTTCTTGGGTATCGAGATTAGCTACAGCGAAGATGGTTCTATTAAGCTTAGTCAACAAGGCTACACAACGAAAATTTTGGAACGTTTTCGTATATCAGATTGTAACTCTGTTCCTACACCTATTGTCAACAATGAATCAAGGGAAGCGTCTAGTTCGAAACAAGATCAAGAGTTTCCTCACCGATCTGCAGTAGGAGCTCTCATGTATTTAATGACTAGCACACGACCAGATATAGCGTATGCTTTTGGTTTTGTTTCAAGATCACTAGAGAAGCCAACACACGATGATTGGATGAAAGTGAAACGAATATTTCGCTATATTAAGGGTACTCAAAATTATGGTTTGGTGTACAGGCGAAATAATGACCACAATTTGGAATGCTACAGCGATACAGATTTTGGTGGTGATAAGGAAACGGGACGGTCCACAACAGGTGTAATTAGTATTTATGGAGGAACAGCTGTCTCGTGGATAAGTCAACGACAGGCATCTGTAGTGGTTGCAACGACTGATTCAGAGGTAGTCGCAGCTAGCGAGGCTGCTCGTGAAATAGTTTGGTTAAAACGTCTTTTCGAAAACATGGTGCCAAAAATAACAAAACCTGTTGTTCATATAGACAATGAAGCGGCAATCAGATTGTCTCAAAACCCAGAACATCATCGTCGAACGAAGCATATAGCCATACGTCATTTTTTCATACGAGAATGTTTTACTGATGATATTTTGGATGTCATGAAGGTTTCATCTGAGGATCAACTGGCAGACATGCTTACAAAGCCAATGCATGGTCCAAGATTGAAACAGTTATGTTCAAAGCTAGGTATCAAGCAAGTTTGAAAAAGAGGAAGTGTTGAAGATAGAAGTTTCCTGCTGCTTGATTGAATATACTATTGTTTTCTTTAATAGAGAGCTAATAAATATATGTGAAGTTTCTGACAGATTGACAGTTAAAGTTTAGATTATTCTGTGTTCCTTGTTAAATGTATTCTATTTTACAATGTATACTCTGCAAATGTTTTAAATAAAACGTTAAAACTTAATAAAAGGTAAACATTTTTGATATTTTATATATTCAAAATGGCGGGTGCGCAAAAGTTGTGGTTTGGAGTTATAAGCAACAGGTAGAAATTTTAGTGAAAAATATTTAGGTTTAGGGGTAGCGGGTGAGGGTTAAAAGTCCAATTTTTATATTTTGTGCATATCTAAAACGGCGGACGCGGAAAAGTTTGGTCTTGGGGTTAAAATTGGCTGGTAAAAATTTTAAACAAAAATATTAAGATTCAAGGGTAGCGGGTTAGCATCAAAGACCAAAAAGATAGTATGTACCCTTACAAATATTATCGATACTTATCAATTAGTAATATTTTTAAACTATGTTTAATTATGATATTAAATTTAAATTACTTATTACTACCGGCCCACCCTGCCCCCCCCCCCCTAGTTGCGCCAATATGGAGGAGCACTGATTGCTTCGTCAGTACTCCAAGATTTTGGTTTAATTAATGAATCTAACACAACGCATGTAATTGATAAAACAAAATTAGAAGAGATATAAGCAAGAAGGGAGGTGAATTATCATCATGTGGTACGCCAATATCATTACGTGGACTTTATTTCGATGGGCGTAAAGACAAGGCCATGAAATTAATAGATAACCGTCGAAAGATAACAGCCGAAGAACATATAGTTTTAATTGGAAAGCCCAGATCATCATATTTGGGACATGTCACACCTTCTACAGGTTCAGCTGTAAACATCATTAACGCCATTATCAGTTATTTTGAAAACTCTCGAATTCTAACTAACACCTTAAAAGTCGTCGGATGTGATGGAACTGCTACAAATACTGGTCCTAAAGGTGGTGTTATAGCTCTACTTGAAAAACATTTTAAGAGACCACTTCAGTGGTTCATTTGCCAACTGCATGTAAATGAACTTCCACTAAAAGGCACTTGATCGAACATATTGACGGAACTGTATTTCAGGATTTTTAGGTATAATAGGAAAGTCGTTAGTCAAATGCGAGCAGATGCCAGTAGCTGCATTTAAGATTATTAAATCCGAAATTCCTATAGTTAAGGTGAAAGATCTTAACACGTATCAGTTATATTTTTATGAAATATGCCAAGCAGTAATAACAGGATATGTTTCTATTAATGTTTCAAAACGAAAACCTGGCAAAATAGTCCACTCGCGATGGCTGACGACAGCAAATAGAATACTTTGCTTATATGTTGCTCTGCAGATTTGGTTATATCAGCAACGTATGTTGTCAAAGTGTATGTGCCAATGTGGTTCAAAATAGAAGCACATCCATCTTGCCTGCAAGGTGCTTCAAATGTATGGAAGACCATACAATTATCCAGATATTTATCAGAAGAGTTGAAAGGAGTAGGTAGTTGATCCCGTCGTAATACGAAATGGATATTTTGCACACCCTGAGAACATACTACTGGGAATACTGGGCGATGAAAACCGGTGTATTAGGGAGTTGGCCGTTCGCAGAATATTAAAAGCTAGAAAAGGCAACAATACCGACTTAAGAAAGTTTACACTTGCTTCGTTGAAACTAAATGCTACAAATTAGTATGAGATGATTGATTGGCAAGAATGTGAATATAATGAGCCACCATTAACAGTTGATTTATCCGAAGAGGACCTTAATCAAATTATAAATAATCCTGAATTGTCTGATAATTGAAATAAAGAAATTTCCTAATCACACACAAGCTGTGAAAAGGGCAGTAAAGCTTGTAACTGAAGCTTCAGCGCTGGATGGATTAATTAGAACAACGATTAGATCCTGTGAAGAAAGATTACTACAAGCAAATTTTACCATAACGTTTATAGTATTTTTATTTTTACTTCTTATTCTTTAATAAAATCAAGTTTATTTTCACATAAGTACCTTTGTTATCAAACTTCCAATAAAGAAATTAAAGTAAAAATAAAGTTTATTGTTTCACACTATAATTTCCCTTAAAAAAAATGGGACCTTTGAGCTTGTAGGGAATAGAAACGGATCCGATGCAGAACAAAGAAAATATCAAGTTGACTTTTAACCCTAACCCGCTACCCTTAAATCTTAATATTTCTGTCTTAAGTTTTTACCTCTTATATATAACTGTAAAGCACAACTTTTTCACACCCGCCATTTTGAATATATAGAATATCAAAAATTTTTACCTTTGACCCCAACCCGCTACCCCCAAGGGTTAATATTTTAATTTGAAATTTTAACGTATTATTTACAACCCTATCACACAACTTTTGGGCGTCCGCCATTTTGGATTTGGTAAGAAAAAAGAAAATCGATGCACCCTATCAAGGTATCCGTAGTCAGAGGATGAAGACGATGGACCAAGCACAGAAACAGACGAATCCGCTAATAGTTATGACAGTGCTGTAAACTTCCTAAATTTTATACCCGAAGTGCATAATTCCGATTATGAATCGGAAATGGACAATGCGTGCAATGAAGGAGGCAATAGCATTGAATGTGATGTTCATTTCGAGGAATATGAATCATGTAATTCTCTTTGTAAGCGCCATAAGTTATATTAATGTCTTGTAACAAATATATTGTACTAAAAATCGTGTCCTATATATATAATTTATTAAAAACAGAAATGTTTAACAAAGGTATTCTCTTCCTTATGTCCCGCTTTAAGGAACATGAATTTCAAATCCTTGCGAGGGTCGGTTCATTTTTGATGAGGATTAAAATGGACAAAAATGGTGACTTTAAAATCACTCCCACTCAATATGCAAATTAGAAAAAAGACACCCCTTGGGGGGGGGGGGGGGAGATCAACCCCCCGAGGTTGTCACAATACACTCTTACCATTGTCCTTTATCAGCATCCTCGAAAACGGGGAATAAACATCTTTAGCAAAAAAAGCAATTTTACACCCCATGACAGCCCACACAGCACATGACATCCCTAGGATATCCTCATTTGGTTCCGTATATCCCAATCGAGGACAAAATTCCTCAGAATATCCTTAGGATATCCCAATAAAATATATACAACCTGAGAATATCCCAAAATGGGGATATCCTAGACAAATCCTGGCAGGATGTCCTAGTAATATCCTGCAAAGACATTAAAAGCCTAACAATATCCACTATGGGAATATCCTGGGCAAGTCCTATAGTCGTCATATTATTATTATTTAGGAGATTTCAACAACAAAATAATGAAAAATGTACTTGTTATTTATAGTGCCTTTTAGTTTGTAAAATATGCTTAATTTAATTTTTTGCTCTATTTGATAATCCCCTCCAGTACAAATTCATTAAAAATGTATTAATGGATATCTTATTTAAATACCAGTTATTATACTCTTCGCAAAAACGAAGAGTATATTGTATTTGATCGGCACATTTCTAAATCAGTAAATATCGCTCGTAGAGAAAAAATTTTCATATCGTTATGGTAGTGAACAAATTCTGAACAACTTTCAGAATGTCCGTCTGTCCGTCTGTCTGTCCGTCCGTCCGTCCGTCCGTCCGTCTGTCCGTCTGTCCGTCTGTCCGTCTGTCCGTCTGTCCGTCCATCTGTCCGTCCGTCACGTTTCTTGTAAGCACGATAACTCAAGAAAGAAAAATCCGATTGTATTGAAATTTGGAAATTGTTAGCTAGAGGAAGAACCCTATTGTTTTTTAGCAAAACAGATTGATAAATAAAAAAGTTATTAGTAATTTAAAATTTAAAAAAATATTTTTTTAATTTTTTTATGGTTTGTAATAAATAGAAATCTTGCGAAATGTTATTTCCTATCAACATTTTTTTTATACATTTTACTGTGTGTTTCATGTGTGTGTTTAATAATCACAATAAATTTAGGAATAGTATAGAGAATATTATTTAGGTATTATGCAAATCACAACTTACACACTTTTTTATTTATTATGAAAATACCTACTTTCTGTATATTGTTGCCTTAATCTGGGCACGCTAATATACTAGTTAGGTAAATACTTTAAAACACTTATTATTGGAGAACCAATCAAAACAACTACTTTCCTAGCTAATACTGACGAAGTATTGAATTGCATGATAGGATTCTTAGCATTTCAAAGAGAAAAAAAAATGAAAATACTTAAATCATTTATTTACATTTAGTCATTCACACGTTTTTTATTTGATATGAAATTATCTACTTTCTGTATATTAGTACCTTAACCGGGTCACGCTAATATGCTACTTAGGAAAACACTTTAAAACACTCATTATTGGAAAACCAATCAAAACAACTACTCTTCTAGCTAATACTGACAATTTTAGTAATAAGAAATGGTGGTGTAGCGGCAAGAGTTTCGTCTCACATGTCCAGGAGCCTGTATCCGCTCCTGGCAAGCAGTAGCGAACTCAACAGGACAAATAAAAAATTGTTGTATACGATGGTGATCAGGCCTGCCATCACATACGCGGCGCCGGTGTGGTACAGCATACCGACCACGACAATGAGGAAACTCCGAGTTTTCGAACACAAATTTATGCGCCTCATCTCTGATTCGGGCAGATACACCTCCCTCAGAGATCTATATAATCGTTGCCACGACATAACGCCACTAGCGGACTACATCCAAGAAATCTCCCAAAAATTCTATCAATTCAAACTGGGCGATAGTCCGCTAACCCGCTATATAACACAAATCAGACAGCATAATGCGATCCTTTTCGATATCCGACACCGCCTACCATACCAGGTGTTGCCTATCTTTCGGCAACCTCTCTAGCCACACTTTCCTCTACGACAACTTCTCTTTTCCCCACCTTTAATCTTCACCAAAACCTACAACCTTTCTATTCCCTCTGTTTGTTTTTACCTTTTTTTTTGTTCCTTGTCCATTTTTGTCTCTAAATTCAGTCTCGACCAATGAACTCTTAATAAACCAAAATTTCACATAACATTACACACTTTTAACTATCCACGACACTTTCCTGGCGTCAGGAAGACTACCAGGTGGAATTGTCTCAAACGGGTTTTTTCGTTGAGTTTTGTTTTCCCGTGCCAGCAATAGAAATTTTTAAGTGTTCGCGTGTGCGCGAAATCGATAGTTTTTCAGTTTGAATTTTAATTATTTTTAAGTACCTACCCTCGTGTACTACGTTGCACGATATTGTTAAATTTAAGCCTTTTTCCATTAGACAGGAGTTTTAACTCACCAAGTAATTTTCGTCACCACCAAACCGAACCCTCCCCGCCCAGCCTCACACCCACCTCGGCGATGTTCGCCGTGGTTGTCTGGCTGGCTCCGGGCCGGACTCCAGAATGGCGCATATTGTATCATATAACATTAATAAATGCTTGTTGTTGTTGTTGTCACAATCCAAGGTTCCCGGGTTCGATCCCTCACATCGTGATTTTTTTTTTATATATATATATATATTTTTTTTTCACAACAAAGTTGGTATCACAAAATTTAGAATGTCCAAAAACTAACATTATTTACAAGAAAAATGCGAATAGTATCCTATAGAATGTGTAACAATTATACAAAAAGCTCAGTAAATCGGCGAAGAGTATAATGCTTCCACTAGTTTAATTTGTTTTTAATACATTTACTGTGTTTTGAATTAGCCGCCTTTTTGTCATAAGTCGAAAGTTCTAAGAAATCCGTGCGTCAATATCTTTTCCACGTTCATTTTAAAGTTCTTTCGACAAATAGTATTACGTAAATATTTCATAATACAATGCTGCTATATTATATTATCTAAAAAGGGAAAATGTGATTGATTACTGTCAGATACGTAATCCTTAATTTCGAAAGAACTAACTTTAGTGATCCACTCCAAGGTTTTAGTTATAAAAGGTAAAACTATTGACAATACGACAATAGATTATAATAAATACCTTTTTAATAAACCAGTACCGTCCATATATATCAATATCTTGACCTCTATCGATAGTATAGACGAATATATACAACATGTTTGCTAATCTGCAAGCAATAATATTTTATTGCTAAACCTTTTACATTTTTAAACTTGATGATGCTGCCGAAGGCTATGTCGGTTCATTTCGTTATATCGACATCGACGCCATTTTGTTGATGTCGTCTCGTGTTTGTGGTTGTAGAAAAGTGCCCAGTAAAATAAACGAACAACAAGAAAAAGAAAATATTTCACCAGCGATTTTTATATCAGACATATCGAATTTGTACTTTTCGGTATTATTCTGTGTCGATTAGAAAGAGGGACCTGCTGTTATTAAAGGTACGCATTGTGTTCGTATATTTATTTAGTAAACAAATTTATATCACTTTATTAGCCTCCTAGCATCTTCAATCCGAAAATTATTATTTCAATACACTGATTTAAAACGTTTATTAGTTGGTTTCTAAAAATGCCTAAAGATCGCTGCAAGAAATCGTCGTTCTATAGACGAGGTAATAAAAATGCGAGTTTTGTAGAAATGACAATAATAGTAGTTCGGGTAATTCCAATGTTCCATAATATAGAGTCTTATATTAGTAAATTCTAGTTGTCCAAGATAACAAAAGTAGCAATTTTTAAAAAAAATTTAGGTTGAATAATCGAGGTTCTAGTATCCTCCTTTATACCATCAAAAAATTACGAGGATTTAAAATTTTTAAATATAACCTTTGGGTTTTCTCAGATTTATAGATTACATTTTAAATAACAGCGTATCGGACTGCTGTATTTACTGATTTAGCATTCAAGTTTGCACTTCCTTGTTAATAAATTAAAGTTTCAATAATCATCATAAAATATGATGGATGCTGTTACTAGACAGTTTTAGTATTAAGAAATGTATTTTCTGATTTGTTTCGTTAAAGACGCCATCCAATCAAATCTAAAATGTTTATATTATCATGATAGACATCAAATATATAAGCATATTTTTACTTATTTGTAGCTGCAGTAATGGAGGGCACCTATACCAAAAACTGCCCGAAAAAACAAATAGAAGATAATATTAAAACGTGGCTACGCCATGCGCCATGGGAGCGAGCGAATAAAAAAGGAAAAGAAAGAGACGCAGCAAGAATAACGTTTGCAAAAGTTTTCTTGAGAGACTTAAATCATAAAATAACTTATACCTATATATTTTATATAAATATATTAAATATATTTTGAATTTTTTTTTTCACACTTCCTAAGAAAAAAACATTTTTGACTAATATGTTATGTTATTGTAAATATGTAAAACACTCACTAACAAAACCTGAAAATTAATTGGATCAGAAATTTTAAGGCTATTTATTATCAACTTTTAAACGAAATTCTACTTGGTATGTAAGCTGAATGGCATGAAAAAATAAATACATATTGCATCTCAAGTCTTTGGGGGTTAATGGTCGAAATTTCCAAAAACAGTAAATATATATATATGCCATATTCATATATAGGTACCTCTATTAGTTTGGTAGAGTTACTTTTAAAGCGATAAGCCAATTGATAGATACAAATATATGTATGGAGTTGTACATGTATCACATTATTTTATTACTCATTTTACCTCTGCCATTAAACTTGTATTTCTTTGTCTTTGCTTAGCTCAGTTTAAAAGTAATGAACTACTATATTATAAAATAATATGTATTTTTTGCTGTCTTTAGAAATATCCAATAAACCCTAAAAGAACTGGGGATGTCCTATATAAAGTCCAATCAATGTCCTCAGGTTGTTGATAGTAAAGCCCAGGCATAACCCATATAAGAGCTGATGATGTCCTGTACACAGCCGTACTGATGTCCTGAGGACGTCATCAGCAAAGTCCGAACTGTCCCATTTGGATATCCTACGGACATCCTAAGGTGATAATGGGATCTTCCCAGGATATCCCATATGTCTTGAAAAGTTATCCCCAGTATATTCTGAGGATGTCCTTGTGCTGTATGGGAGGGTAGATTTCACCCCCGAGGGCGGTCGTGGTCTACTACCTGACATCACCTTTCACCATGTGTTATATCCCCATGAAAAAATAAAACATTCTTGCAAAAATAGTCGATGCCAAGCTGTTATATGGGAAATAAGCAAGAAGGGGTGGTTTTTGGCCGTTTCAGGGGGTGCGCATGAGTAAAAACTTTGTTCACCCTGTTATTCGTGTTCAGCATCCTCAAAAACGGGGGGGAAAATAGATATCATAACTTTAGCACAATTTTGCGTACTTTCCGACTCATTATTTCTACTACCTTCCATATGTATAAATTTCGCCATATTGGGGCCGCATTTTGAATTTTGCAAATATTGGAATTTTCTAGAAGGTTGGAAAAGTACACCATCTCCATGCCAAATCTCATGTTCCTAGCTAATCGGGAAGTACAACAACTATTCACTGGACAAATAAATATAGGCAAAAATAAAAACAAATATTGTGACATTCTGCTGTAAACCTTAATATTATATTATCCTTTTTGACTGTTGTTTTATTCATTGCTGTTGCTACCAGAAAATTTCAACTAAATAATTTTCCAACAATTTATTTGATTTAACAATTCTAATATGTTCACCGAAGAGTTTGAACATCAGAAAATGTTCAGTGCAAATTTCAAGTTATTTTGTCATTTATTTAGTTTATAAATATCTAAATCGCAAAAAATCATATCTCGGCTCCCAATTGGCGCTGACAAAACTAAATTTTTTTCAAATTGTCTTTTTTACATACTTTCGACACATGCTAGTAATTTTTATTTTAGGCTAAAATATTTATGAGTAAAAATTAAATAAACTGGAAAAAAGGTTTAACAATTTTAAAACAATGTTAATATCACTGAAAGAACATAAAAAAACTACAATCTGAAAAAAGTGTGTTGTACGACTTGATGTACTTAAATAATCGACGAATAAATTTTCTAATTTGCTTTTGCTTTTTAGGGGTTGTTGTCCACATGCCAATTTGAAATTTAGTATAACAGTTTAGCTTTATTTTAGGCATATTCTCCTAAAATTCTATTAAAATATATGTTATTGTTTAAGTTATCATCAATTGTTTAAATATGGTCTCTTTCATTTCTTTTTATTTGTTGCAACTTTAAAAATTGATTAAGTTTCGGATAGATCTAATTTTCGCAGTCATTGTGAATAATTTATTTCTTTGTTCATTGCGATACGAGCTATACAACCAGAGATATTTAAGAAAAATCGCAAATAGCACGGTTTTGAACGTTCTTCTGTTTAAACAAATGACTTCTGCGATTAGGATTTAATTCAGAACTTTTTGATACACTCCTTGTTAGTTTTAACAAAAAAAAATGCTATGGCAAGACAATTCCTTTTTGGGCGATTTCGACAGTCAGTTTTACTTCACTATCAGTCCACGACTCCTAGCTTCAACTTCTACTTGTTGTAATATGTACACTCGTAGTTTTTATCTCAATTCTAGTAAATATTATTACTTTTCGTTAAAAAAATTAATTTAAATTTATTATTTGCATATTTTATAGTAGAAAATTAGGTAAAATAATTTTTTTTAAAAATGGTACAAAAATATATTATATTATTTGTTTAATTAATAACATTACAATTATCCTCTAAATAAACGTAAAATCATTACAATCGCGTATACATTCCACCGGCAACAACAATATTTTCTCCTGTGATATACGACGCTTCATCTGAAGCTAAAAACGCAGTTACTGAGCTTATTTCTTCAACTTTACCAAACCTAAATGGACAAAATTCATTATTTATTTATACAAATAACTAATACGTGAGATATTACTTGCCTTTTTAAAGGAATTACTGACTTCCATTTTTCTTCTTCCTGCTGAGTGGTATATAATATTTTAGAAAATGTTGTTCTTACAATTCCTGGTACAACACAGTTAACAGTAATATTCTCTTTACCCAACTGTAGTGCCCCTAATTTTGTAAGGGAACATAAAGCTGTTTTGCTAATTGCGTATACTCCTAAAGTTGTAGCTGGGTAGAAGGCACTGACTGAAGAAATGTAAATGATTCTACCTGCTTTACTTTTTCTAAGTAACGGGACTGCTTCCTTCGTTAATAAGAATGGCGCCTTAACATTTACATCAAATGTTTTGTCCCATGCATCCTCAGGAGAATCGTAAACGCATGTAGGCACTGGATTTGCTGCTGCATTCGATATCAAAATATCTAACCCTCCCAATGTTTCCGCCTTCTCAAGCAATTTTTCTCTATCACCACGATTAGAAACGTGACACACTAAACCGTCAACGTCGAGGTTTTCGCTTCGAAGGCTTTTTATGGCTTCTTTTACATGTGCCTCTTTTCTGCTACTAATAATGACCTTTGCTCCCTCCTGAGCTAATCGTTGAGCAATTGAGTAACCTATACCAGATGTAGATCCAGTTACAATGGCAACTTTTCCACGTAAGCCTTTCAATGTGATACGATTCATTATTAATAATTCTTAGTGACTAATGTATCTTGGAATATATTTCTTGGAACTGAATTATCAATAATAATAACTAGGTTTATGTATTATCCCTCCAGTAGGTTTTTTATTTACGCTAAAATTATAAGTCCGATCATGGGTTGAGTGGGGCAACAGGGTAATACTTTTCACCAGATCGTAGTTATGGCATAAGGTAGAAACTCTCTCTCGAGTGACCTGGGCGCTGCCGATGACGTCATCAATATGGCCGCCATAGCCCAAAGTTTTGATTTCTGTAAGTTAAAATATTTCAATAACCAGTAGTCAAATTTTAATTTTCTCAGTTTCTTTGTTGCTAACAAAACGAACTTTGAGAAAGGTTCTATGCACTTTTGACATACACAATAATATAATGGTTTTTATTCTGTTTGGGTGCTAATACTATTGTTATGCCGATAGGACAGCACAGTCTCAGGATTAATTTTTCTAAGCATCTTCTCATGCTCGCGCTGCTATCAATTTCACTAGCCCTTCTACCATCGTGCAAGCTATAAACAATAATTTAGTGACAACACAATAACAAATGCGGGCAATATTTTGTCACATATCATGTCATAGCCGTAAAGCATTGGCCAACTTGCTACATTGTTAACGATATTTTTTATGACATATATGCTGTGTCTCTGTACTGTACGATTTAATGCTTTTTAATTGAATGTTTATAAAAGCGGTGTCACGTGATTTTCAAAACATAATGTGCATATTTCATTTGTATATTAATTATTAGGTGGCACAAAAACAGTGACGTGAGAGTGCATATTAAAACAAATGAAATCTTGTTCCTCTAAAATGAAGAATTGACTGTAGTGAATAGAAGTATCGAAACTTTATCTGAAAAATGTCAGAAGTCTATTTTGTCAGCTTACGGAAAAGGAACGGAACACGATGAGTCGTCCATAAATCCCCATTTTACTGGGAAAGACATCCAGTCATAACGTTAACAAACGGAATAATCTCCTCTTAATAAGTCAAAAAAGATTTCTGTGAAATCAAAAAACATGAAAAAGTCGTCGGCCTAAGTGTTCCTCCAAGATGTCGATAATTGATAGAGCCGGTGTTATTCACGTGTTGCCACTTGAGCAAAGCGAACATTCCAATAAGTAACTGCGTTATTCAACCATACGTTCTGATGAGTCTGCAGTCTGTGGATCGGGTGGAAATCTTGTTTAACCAATTCGTAAGTAGTGATTTAAAGAGGGATCAGACAATCTAGAGGTTCAGGACTAAGACCAAGTGTGAAGCCCAATGCGATGATGCCAAAAAGGTCTATTTAGAATCAAGTCATTTGCACCTACAAAAACACCGTGATTGGATCTGGCACATCATATAGTGCTATATTTCCAACTTTCCACGAAGAAGTTGATGCTCGTCATCTACTTCATGTCTGGCATGCTACTAGTACTGGACACTCCGGGGGTAACATCACAGCGGTGAAGAGTGACATCTTTGTTATTTCAGTACCTTTCCCCAACTGAATGATGCTGAAGAGCTTTGGACTGAAAAAGAGATCAACCTACCTTCAGTAGCTGCCAAACCATAAAATGAACAAAGATATTGCTCCCATTGTTTTCGACCTACTTCCGTTTTTTCACGCTTCTACAAAAGCAAGCAGTGCCCAGTTTTGGAGGTGTTGGGAAATTTAGTGCCTGGAAATCACGAATGTATTTCAGAGAAGATGATGAAGTTTTAGATGAGTACTCTAACATGCCTCTAATACGTTAAAAATCTCCGAATTTCTTTACAAGTTGGCATTTTGTGCTGTTATTGTACCATGTTTCAAGCCCTGAAAAAAGTGTTTAGCAAGCGAGATGGATTTTCTTCACTCAGTTCAATAGGCAGATTGAGAACATCCCATATACATGTTTGTTCCACTACCTTAAGAGGCATTGCTACAATGCTTTGTTTGGAGGAACTGTCTTCAATGTGAAGTAGATTGTCCAAACCGGATAAAATGAGCTTGTTTGGCTCTGACATGGCGATAAAGAAATTTCAAGAACAATATCATGCAAATGCAAAAATAAATGTAGCAGACGCGGACGTGTCAAGTTTTAGCTAAGGTGTATATTACTTTGTACATGTGTGTTTCAGGTAGATGTTTCTTATATGAAACTTTTTAAAGACTTTGGTATATGATTTCAATTCCCATAAAAATGTCACGTCAACAAACCCAAAATAAAACTCAGTTATATAAAAAAGGCAGACATGATTTGCTCTTTTAAAAAAGACTTTTTTTGCGATATATTAAATTAACAATAATACTTTTTTATGTCTAATAACGCTTTGACTCATAATGGCTTTTACAAAAAATAAATTCGGTTGACTTCCTTAAAAATTATTTTCTTTCTGAACGTACATTGTATTAGCTACAAGTCAGGACTAAGAAAATAAAAGTCCGACAACTGGTTATAGGGATATTAAAATTTCAGTAGGTAATCAACGCATCGCGTCACGGCGATTCTTCATCAGCGACGCGCAGGACATCTAAGAGAATATCTCCATGTGAATTTTCGCAGCTTAGTACATGTATAAAGGCGCGTTTGCACGCATCCGGTAATTTAGTTGAGTCGTTTAGTAATTTAGTACTCGACCAGTACTCGATCAATGCGGCCAGCGGGTTTTGGTCGAGTGACTTAGTGAAAAGCGCTGTCCGCGTTGGTCGAGTACTGGTCGAATACTAAACGACTCGACTAAATTACTGGATGCGTGCAAACGCGCCTTAAGATCTATGTCAAATTTGGTACTGTCAGCCGGAAGTTTATAAATACTTTGCGGTAAGTAAATGAGCTAATCGTCAGTTTTTGTATTAATTTGGTGAAAATTATACATCTTGGGTAAATAAAATGTACAAAGATTATGTACAATTGAAATATATAAAACTGTGAAAGTTTTGCTTTGAATTTTTCCAGTTGTTTAAAAAAATTTAACACCTTGTCTTGTTCTACTGTTTCTCTATGTGTATGTGCACCACTCTAATCACATGGAAATTTCATGATACAATTAATAAAATAAATTAATTAGAATTGTGTTGAACTTGAAACTTGAATCGCATTTAATAGTATTTATACCTAAGAAAAAAGTTGTGTGATGTTGTTGACGTTAAATAAAATTGACGTTTTTAATATCACAAAAAAAAAATTTTAAATAAAAACTAAAAATGATGAAATAAACTAGAAGTTCAAGTGAGGAAAAATTAAAACTTGAACTTAAAATATTAACAAGATGTTACTTAAACGGGAAACTAAATAGGCGAAGAACAGCATTTATATTAGAAAGCACTTTTATTATATTCAGGTAAAAAATCAGATAAAATCAAATGTGAAAAAATCTTCGATGAAACATTTAAAACTGGAGTACAAAATTATTCAACAAATGTATACTAATAGTTTAGTCGCAAAAAACTAAAAAGTGACGGTTTTCAGAAATATTATTTGACTATTATTTAATGTTCTTCAGGATGTCAATATGATAGGGCACTTGGCTTGAGGAGCAGCATCGTTAAAAATAGGAAAAATATCCATTTTCACCTATTTCTGCGTTTTGGATGAAAATTAATGTTTTCTTAATGTGCAAAAGTTAGATTACAATATTAATCTTTACATGCTTATCGTATCTTATTTTAGCAACATAGTTTTTAAACTTTTAAAGTAATTTTAAAAACTCTAGTGGTCACATAAAATTATAATACATTGTGAATTTTGACAAGAGAAAAAAAATTAGAGTCAAATAATTTTTTTTTTGTGTGTGATATATCTAGTTTAAATTTAATTATATTCTCATTCTCAATTTTTAGGAAACTGAATTAGAGATAATTAGTCAGTACTTTAAATGATAAAGAAGTTATGGCCGAAGCCATTCACTTTTTTTTTAAATGTCGTTCGTCATTTTGTTGATCCAGCAATTAATTTTATTTTTAAATGCTGTTTTTTGTTAATATATAGCATCACCTAGGTGCTCAATTTTTTTGTCCGTTTAAAAAAATGTATTCTGCCATAGTGGATAGTAGGAGGCCCTAGTGCATTTCTCTTGTACCAAAATGCCGATGGTTGGCAACCTATATGGTGTTAATAAGGGTGACTTCCTGTTCACAAAAATCCATCTTGCCACCTCCACCCTCGCGTCGTTCTCCCCCCACCCTTCCTTATATGGTTAAAATTTTGATCATCTATATCTCAGGAACGGAATTACCTAGGATCAAAATTCTTACCGTTACATAGAGAATATCACAGAGAATTAAACACCTTGTAACAGTTTTTGTAATATCTCAAAAACTAAACGAGATATCTTTATTTAAGATAATATTAGGTTTTTTTTTATATTTATTTGATTATTTTAACAAAAAAATAAAAAAATGTTTCAAATAAAACTTTTTGCATTTTTTTTTTAGCTTTCCAAAACGGTATATCACTATATTACATATCAGACCTGTCGTTAAAATTTTCCTATTTGCTTCACTCCTCTTCACATTTCCCCTATTCAACTATTGCATTGAAATGTACTGTCATATAGTAAGTAATAGCTTTTATTGATTGTACCCACAACTGCATGCCCCCCGCCCCCTCACAAGTACATGGAACTTTATAAGTCTGAATATTAAATAAAAAAGGTGCGAATGACTAAATGTAAACGAATGATTTAAGTATTTTCAATATATTTTTTTCTTTAAAATGCTAAGATTCCTATCATGTAATTCAATACTTCGTCAATATTAGCTAGAAGAGTAGTTGTTTTGATTGGTTCTCCAATAATGAGTGTTTTAAAGTATTTACCTAACTAGTATATTAGCGTGCCCAGATTAGGGCAACAATATACAGAAAATAGGTATTTTCATAATAAATAAAAAAGTGTGTAAGTTTTGATTTGCATAATACCTAAATAATATTCTCTATTTATAAGTCTGGTCTAAAAAACGTCAAATAAAAATGTAGGTACGTTGCAACATTCTTTTAAAGTAAATGAGTAGTGACAAAAACTATGGAAAGAAACAAAATAATTTTTATTATAAAAGTTTAAAAGTTAGTATTAAGTATTAATCATCTTCTTAGTCATCTATATTATAATTATTTGACATAAATCGTCAGCACAAGAACACGCATCTCTACATTGCAAATTATTTAATAGTCTGGGAGGTAGTGTCAAACTTTAAGGGTGATTTTGGCACGATTTCTATGAGCTTATGATGTGTTGAAGAACTAAAATTGATGTTAGCTGGCGCGACTCCGTGAATTTTGGGCGTGGGAGGCTGCAAAACTTGTAAAAAAAATTTTTTTGGACCATTTTGGCAAAGATGGAAAAGTATAAATGATTAATTTATGAAACGTAGATCTTAAAATAATGTGCCAGCTGCATCGGATCCATGGAAAAACGTGTTAGCTGACCATGTAAACATGTCGGAAATTTCAGGAAAATCGGAGCGTTTTGGCAAAGCTGAAAATTTTATATATTAATGTTTATGATTTAATAATTGCATTAATGTGTGTCAGACCTGTCTTTAAATTTGGCACACGTTGAATGTCTTCTGGACAAATATCAGATTGAAACACAGATGCGAATGTTGCTTCCGTTTCCAATTCTTCGAGAACAGTGTAACTGCAACAATGTCCAAATCTATTAAGAATATTAATGATCTGCTTACTGTTCGTTAAACTTTTCAAAGTCATTCCTAGTGAAATGTGTTTAGATGTTTTCACGACTCCATTTGATACGGAATAAATTAGATCTTCAGAGAACGATTTATTCTCACTATTTCTTCGTCGAGATATGGAAGAAATTAATGTTGAATAAAAATCTTGGATAAGCTCAGGAACGTCGCATTCTCATACTATCATGTTACTTGCAGTTATTTTATGAGGAAGTGGTTTGTGTTTAATATTTCGTACTTCCGATCTCAGAATCATAGCAGATCTATTCAATTCTTTTCGATATTTTCCAAATTATTTTGCAATAAAATTCCATTGAAAGGCTTCACAACTTTTCATTTGTTAATAGTCACAATTGATATTTTTCGCGGAAATGATTTCAACAATCTGCTTTTCAGATTTCTCAGATCAACTTTACCATCAAAATCTGGCAATTTCGTCTTCATATATTCAATATAAATATTTTTCAAAAATGATAAAAACAAACATTGACCTAAATTTACAACTTTCTCCGAGACATAATTTAATACCGTTTCGTAGGCAGCTTTGTGGACATCTTCATGATTACCCTCATTTTTTTTTACTTTGATTCACAAGATCTTTTTACATTGATTATGATAAAATACTTGTATTTTATTCGATTTACTGAACTCTAGTCTTTTTAATAAATCAATATTCTCATTAATTTTCTCGAGAAATATGAAACTTTCAAAGCTATCTTCTTGGCATAAATGCAGAGGTAGGTTTCGTCCCTTAATTCTTTTTCTTGTTTGCAAACAAATTATGCATGTACTTGTACTGTCATATTCAGCAGGAATTTGATCACCTGAGAGGTCATTATCAGAATCTACTACTTCATTATCTTAGTGTTCTTGTGATTCAATTCTGTCTTCATTTTCGATTATTTCTTCATTCGCTTGAATCCTTGAACTTTGACTTGAATTAAAAACGCCAGAAGCTTCTGCAGATGGTCTATATTTTGGAGGCAAGGCTGTAAAACGCTGGTAGCATGACCGATGATACATGTGATTCTCATTTATTGTTGTTGGTAGCACTACATTATTCAACGATAAATTGTTCCTTTCACGAATTTCTAGCACACTCTTACACTTGTTTAAAGTAGCGTTTTTGTATACATTTTTTAATAATATTTCGAAGGCTACACCGCTCTTTGAAAGTCCAGCTAAAAGGTTTTCCCACATCGGAATACCAGCTGACACCAATTAATACGATTATTAAATTATAAACTTCAATATATGAAATTTGCCAAAATGCTCTGATTTTCCTGAATTTTCCGACATGTTTACATGGTCAGCTAACACGTTTTTCCACAGATCCGATACAGCTGACACATTCTTTTTAGATCAACGTTTCGTAAATTAATAATCCTTTCTTTTTCAGCTTTGCCAAAATGGTCCGAAAAAAAATTTTTTTCTACAACTTTCGCAGCCTCTTCTCATCTTAAGTCACGGTTTTGAGCCAGCTGACACTTCATTCCTTAATAAGCCATAGAACAACAAGCTATGTTAAAAAAATCAGCTTTGCCAAAATGCTCCATTAACATTTGACATTACCTCCCAGACTATAAGTGTAGTTGCTCTGGATGCCGTACTTGGAAGATAAAAGAGATGATTGCGGATGATTTAAAGTAGTAAAAGCTCTATAGAAGCAGTTCATTTACATGAATATTTCTTAGTATTTAGTAGTTTTCTGTTTGTAAAATTTTCTTTACTTAATGTAATAAATGTTTTCAAAATAATTAAAATCACTATTTTTTATCAAAACAAGTCTCTATTGACATATATGGAACACCATATACATAAACCTGTTTTGTGGGAAAAAATGGATATTAAGCACAATTAAAACTTACTTATCAATGAAGTTTGTGAGAAAAGTGAAATTTTCAGGTTTTTGAAAATTGCGCACAACCCTTAATGTATAGGGTCAAAAAAGTGTTCTCTTTACAAGAACTTTCAAACAAAAAAAGAAAATAGAAATCTGACCATTAGGAGCTGAGATGAAAAAAAAATAGTATAGCTAATGTCAGCCATCTTTAATGGCCGCCATCTTGGTGACCTGCACTGATTTTCAAGTGGCTCCCTATCTCAAAAGTTACGTTTTAACATCAACTCTGACCACAGAAAGTAGCACATTCCAATCAAAAAGTGCAGCTTTTTTTGGTGTACCCGACTTACTATGAATACAACGGTTACCTTTCTCCATACAGAACTGTCAGCAATATACTAGAGAGCAAATATGGCGCTGATATTATAATTTCTAACCAGCATAGTAACGATCCTATCATTAGTTTTCGGGATACCGATTTTACGATTTTAACAGCGAATTGGTACGAGTATCGCAAAAAATACGTGGAAGAAGAACGATTGAGAATTGTAAAGGCGGCTGGAGCAATGATATTAGAAGATATTAGATCTCATGTATATGAAATTAAAGTTACCTCGCATCAGACGCTTTCTTAGAAAACGTTGAGAGTGACATACTGGACAGTCTTAGTCTTAATGTCCTTATGTAAGAATATATCGTACGTATATGTAATGAACAGTTTGTTTTAAAGTATAATTTTATTATAAGTAAATGTAATTAAATATAAATAATGTATTTTACAGTATCTTCAGTAATGTAAAAAATTATTGGTACCTAAACCGTGGACAGCCCTAGCTTTGCGGGTTACCTTAGTTTATTTGCTTGTTAATTGATTCTATTGTGTACTTTTCTGTTCTCTGTTCAAACACTTAGTAGTTAATAAACAATTATCATTATTATCATTATATTATTAAATAATTATGTGTAAAAAAAAGCACGGGGACAAAAACAAGTGGACTACGAAGTGCACTGCTATTTGACATGCAACAATAGCTTCAGCCGATATACAGGGCGGATGCGATACAATGCTTGATTTCCCCCGCCCATATCTCCAAGAATATTAATAATACGTAAAAATCTAAACCATTTCGATAGAGAATTTAATTATCTTTAACCCTTTGCGGACTAGTGGTTGTCCTGTGGAACCACCTTATGTACGCAAAAATGAACTTAAGACAAATAATAATTTTTCGACCCACCCTACTCTAGCACAATCTGAAGCACAGTCACAGGCTGCGTTGTATATGATAATCATCTCGCGTAATTCGAACTATTCTTTAAATAAGTAATTTGATTATTTTTAATAAGTCGATACATTATAACCTGAGGCTAATGTTTTCGGATAAACAAAATATGAAACCTCAAGCTCAAAGTTTAAAGTTCTACGTTAAGAAGTCATTAATATAAAGCCCAATTTTTAGGTAACGAGAAATCCTGGGTGAAGGGGAGATAGTTAGAAAGAATCGATGTCAAGGAGGAGACATTCCTCTCTTAACATATCGTATATTTTCACGCAAAAGATTGTAACGCGATGTTATCCCAATGGCCGCAATTATATCGGCCTGTGTATAGACAGAAAAGTTACACAGCCCAAAAAAAAAGAAAGTTCAAAGCAGCGAACCAGACCCATATATCCCTATGTATTTTCGGTCGCTGAATCCGAATCCGGGGTAAAAAAAAATCGTACACCAAAATCGTTAGCTGAGCCAAAAAAACACCCCTGAAATGGGATAAAAAGAATATTAAGCTACGAGAATAGTTGTTACTTCTTAATCAATCGAATTATACAAATTAAGGCTAAACAGCAGCGTATATACAATAGATATGAAACACACCCCCCAGGGAGGGGCGAAAACTAGCTCCCATATATAAAAAAATACTCTAAAATAGAACCAGAAACTTACTTACCATTACTGTCAACCTTAAGAGGGTGTGAAAACTACCCCCTATGTAAGATTTAACTATAAAAAGTTACAGTGACTTCTAAAAAAATTCGAAACACCTGCGTTGTGTGGAAGAGAAAAGAAACTAGACTATGTTCGACGATGTGCTTGAAAACCACCCCCACGGGGTTGCGAGATACTACCTCTATATCTGTATGATGCTGGAAAAATAGAGAGAAACTAACCGGATTTACATCTTTATGGATGCTATGATGGCCAAAATCGTATTGCACACTTAGAGTTTGAAACTCATGTCCTATAAATTTTAATAAGTAACAACCCCAGAAAGGATGTAAACTACCGAAAAAGCTATATAATGCAGCGGCCACTTATCCAAATTGTGTCATCAACCTATCCATGGAGTAGAACAAAGCAAACTGTATATCAAAATATTGTTAATAACTTATTACATCAGAAAATGCATGTTATCCAATCTATAAGTTGATATAAGGGGTAGTTACAGCCCAGAAAGTAATTTTTTTTAAAACATGTGTTTTTACTTATCATTTTCACTCTAATTCGATAAAAATGCATGACAGAAGATATTTTTTTTATGTCAAAATGTTCACAATTATTTGCTGAATTCGTCCATACATACCAATTATATAAAAATCACAAAACTAATCATTCACGGTAAATCAAAGAGGATAACAGTGAGTGTGCTGCGGTAAATCCAATCTTCTATTGACCATAACTTTTGATTTCACGCTTACCAAAATTCTGATACATACATAGAAAACTTTGTTATTCTCTTAGCTTTAAATTAAGTACAAATACATGGAGCTACGCATTTCATATTGTGATAATAATAGTATAAATTGTAACGCAATGTCACGAATTTCTGCGTACCAAAACTAAGTCGGTGTTATGAATACGTGGTCGTGGGCACTCAAAATCGACCTTATTGCCGATTTGCATAAGGGCATGGAAGAGAAAATATGCCGTTAACTCAAGTTATAAGGTTTTGAGCTGTAATAGTGAACAATTAAAGTATGTAAAGTAAAATGTTTATCTCATGACTTTTTAAACATATAAACACTTTTAATAATAAACTGACAGTTACAAAATAAACAAAAAGTTGTTGTTAAAAATAAAAGTTATTATAGGAAACAAAACTTAAAAGCGATTTTACATTTTTAGGGTTAATATTCCGTACATATAAGATGTAATGAAATATAAAAATCTCGAATAGTAAAAGCATCACTCAACAAAAGCTGTATAGACAGCTATTATGAACAAAAATAGCATTGCTTTAATTGGTTAATTCAAAATGAAAATGTTTATTTCTAATAAAACTTTATTTTCAATAATGTCAAACAGTCAAATGACAAGGAAAGCCATTACTAAACCTCATGCAATATACACATGTATTATAAAAGAACAGAAGGTGTCAACAAATATTAGGCTACAAGCATGACCGTCCACAAAAATATTTTCAGAGGGAGCATAAAATTAAAGTGAAATAACTAAATAAAAATAAAACTAAAGTGAACAAGAAGACATCTACTAAAATTCCTAGTTCGTAAGGGGTACCGCAGATCACAGGGCAGTATGTTGGAGTCTCTTTTATTCATTATATATGTGAATGATATAAATCATGTCCTAAGAAGTTCATATATTAACCATTTTTGAGGATGACACATTAATATATGTATCTGAAAAAAAACAAATTGGAATCACAGATATAATGGATAAAGAGCTTTGTATATTAAATATATGGTTATGTACAAAAAAAATTGAAACTCTATAATGAGAAAACTAAATGTATAGTTCTTGGAACTAAAGCCAATTGCCGAAAATATTTAAATGATCAACTGTTTCTGTAGATTAATAATGCAAAAGTTGAATTTGTTAAGTGAAATTAAATACTTAGGAATTATTTTAGATCGATGGTTGACGTTTTCAAAACATATTGATTATTTATGTAAAAAAATTGGCAAAAACCAATACCAATTGGGTTGGATTGGATGTCAGTGGAACAAAGTATTGAAACAGCAAATTTAACTTTAATTGGTAAGGTCTGCTGAAAACTTCAACATGAATACAAAAATATCATTCTTAAAAAGTCAACTGTTAGCGATGGCCTACGCGTATTCAATGCTTTGCCCACGGAAATCAAATCTATTAGTAAATAAAAACTGTTTACTAAAATGTTACTAAATTATATATAGATGACAGAGCACAAAATAATGAATGACTATGTACAAATATGTTATTTTTGAAAATAGCTTATGCTAAATAAACTTTATTCTATTCTAAATATATAGTCACCTACGACATTAGAATAAAATATATACCAATTCGTAACAAATACACAGATTGGTATTTGCTTGTCACTGACCGCCATAACTGAATGCAACACGACTAGTGCTTTATACGGAATTGGAAAAAAAAATTGCATATACCTTTTTAAAACAAAATAAAAGCACACTTGAACTTGATAAATTTGCGACAGCCTTTATAGACGATGCCGTCAGAATTGCTCGTAGATATGTTCCGTTACTATACAAATCAAAAACTAAAGATGTAGATGATTTAGGATATGATCTTCAAAATTCGAACAAGACTATTGCTTTTTCCACCAATTGAGGATTCTCTTATATATCACCTAAAACGTTTCTTATTACAAGTGAAAATTTGGTGTAATAGTCATGACTCATCGTATAGTGCAAATCCTGTTGGAATGGGATGGTCCTTTGATGGAAATTATATTTTACCAGTGATGTCTGTTTTGGAAACAGCGCATAAGGAAGCATGTATAAGTTATAAGGACAAGGATGCATGATATGATACTTTAAAATGTGAGTATTTTAAGGCTGGATTAAAATGTATTGATATATGCAAATGTGCCTTATTTTGGAAGAATATGGAATTAGAGGTTTTATACGCATCTAGCAGCGAAGATGAATTTTAAACTGTATGTTATATCTGTAGACATGGTTACACAGAGCAAATCTAGTATTAACTAGATTTGCTCTGTGTAGCATTGAAATGGAATACCATTCCAATGCTGTTAAATTTGCCATACAGTTAAATTTTTCAGCACATAGGTATATATTTTACTCTAATGTCGTAGGTGAATGTATATTTGCTCCCCCTGAAAATATTTTTGTGGACGCTCATGCTTGCAGCCTAATATTTGTTGACACCTTCTATTCTTTTATTATGTATGTGTATAAGTATATATTGCAAGAGATTTAGTGATGGCTTTCCTTGTCATCTGACTGTTTGACATTATTTCACATGAAAATATTAAAAATAAACATTTCCATCTTGAATAGACAAAATAGAGCCAATAATGGCTGTCTATACAACTTTTGCTGTTTGATGCTTTTACTATTCGAGAATTTTCATAACACACTATTATATACGAAATAATAATTCTAAAAATGTAAATTCGTTTATAAGTTTTATTTTATAAAATAAATTGTTTTTTTAACAAGAACTTCTTGTTCATTTTGTAACTGTCAATTTATTATTAAATATGCTTAAAAATCATGAGATAAACATTTTACTTTACATACTTAATTTTAATTGTTCATTATTACAGCTCAAAACCCTATACATGAGTTAACGGCATATTTTCCCTCCCATGCCCTTATCCAAATCGGCAATAAGATCGATTTTGAGTGCACACGACCACGCATTCATAACACCGACTTAGTTTTGGTACGCAGAAATCCGTGACATTGCGTTACAATTTATACTATTATTATCACAAAATGAAATACGTAGCTCCATGTATTTGTACTTAAATTAAAGCTAAGAGAATAACAAAGTTTTCTATGTATGTATCAAAATTTTGGTAAGCGTGAAATCAAAAGTTATGGCCAATAGAAGTTTGGACTTACCGCAGCACACTCACTGTTACTTCCTCTTTGATTTACCGTGAATGATTAGTTTTGCGATTTTTATATAGTTGGTATGTATGGACGAATTCAGCAACTAATTGTGAACATTTTGACATAAAAAAAATATCCTCTGCCATGCATTTTTATTGAATTAGAGTAAAAATGGTAAGTAAAAACACGTTTTAAAAAATTACTTTCTGGGCTGTAACTACCCCTTATACCAACTTATAGATTGGATAACATGCATTTTCTGATGTAATAAGTTATTACCATTATTTTAATATATAGTTTGCGTTGTTCTACTCCATTGATAGGTTGTTCGCTAAATATGCATCTTTGAGGGCGCACGCCTCTACACTAATACTGTTGCTTATTCGCTTCATTTCCATAGTTTTTTTTTATAAGGGTGGCGTCTCTCAACCCCGTGGGGGTGGTTTTCAAGCACAGCGTCGAACATAGTCTAGTTTCTTCTCTCTTCCACACAACGCAGGTGTTTCGAACTTTCATAGAAGTCACTGTAACTTTTTATAGTCAAACCTTGCATAGGGGGTAGTTTTCACACCCTCTGAGGGTTGACATTGTAAAATGTTGATGGTACCTAAGTTTCTAGTTCTATTTTGGAGTACTACGCAATTACAGCCAATCATATCATCCATGAAAATAGAAATCCTGTTGCATTTTACGTTTTTTCTCATTTTTTTCGTGTCCTTTAAACTTGGGGGTGGTTGTTCTCAACTCAATAGGGGCAGTTTATGAAGATTACGTCGGACCTGATGCAGTTTCTTATCACTTTAACAAAACTTTGACATTTTGAGCTTTTTCAGTTTTTTTGGATCAATTTTTTTACATATGGGGGCTAGTCTTCGCCCCTCCCTGGGGGTGTGTTTCATATCTATTGTATGTACGCTGCTGTTTAACCTTAATTTATATAATTCGATTGATTAAGAAGTAACAACTATTCTCGTAGCTTAATATTTCTTTTATCCCATTTCAGGAGTGTTTTTTTGGCTCTAACTAATGATTTTGGGGGTGTACAATTTTTTTTAACCCCGGATTCGGATTCAGCGGCCGAAAATACATAGGAATACATGGGCCTGGTTCGCTGCTTTGAACTTTTTTTTTGTGGGGCTGTGTTATCACCAAAGACACCAAAGAAAGCAATAGAACACAAACTGTCCATATCTGATCCCAGTAAATATATTTTCGTCAACACTTATGCAAGCTCAACTATCGGTAAAACATAATAGAAAGCAGAGAAAGACAAACTGGCCCGATCTAATCCCGATGGAATGATTGCATCGATTTTACAGACATATCAACAACACAGGTCTACAAAAAAGTCTTGTTCTAAGGTTCTCATCTAACTATTAATGAAATATTGAAATTATGTGAATTTTGTTACAAAAAGAATGTACCTATCTTCTTTTTCATTATTTGAAATAATGTTGAGAATCGTTTGTCAAAAGTTACTTGATCTTTTGTTTATGTATTCGGTAGAACAATGATATCAGAGGATTCCACGTATAGAGGTACGCAGCACTGAGTAAAACATATTTGAATCCCGAAGTGTTCATTGGAAAAAGAAATGGATAATCATAGTAGCAGTACTGGTAGACAATACCTTCACCACGAAGTTTTTTTTCCAATTCAGATAAAATTAGTATGTCTAAAAGAGTAAAATCTTTTGTACGACGGTATTTACGCATCCTGAACTCCCTGACGACTGGCATATTATGGGATAACCTGTTATTTAATTAGATCTTTAAATTATCAAGAAAATGATATGCATAATGTCTACCTTCTCTTTGTACTAAATTTATAATTAAATAAATAATAATGAAAATATATTTCTTTTAATGTTTTTTTGAAAATCAAAATAATATTTGAGGGTCAGATCTTATGTATTTTGGCCAGCAGGATCCAAATATGCAAATATATACAGGTTGTCCCATTTAAAAATTTGATTTTCATGTAAATTGCATAGGCCATTTTGGTTCCTTACATCTTATAATTGGAAATTTCATCCATAATACTGCACTAAATTTTTAAAAAATCCATTCGCCCATCCAAAAGTTACAAGAGTGTCCTTATCGACTGAGCTACCCGGTATAAGAGAAGCTAAGGTCTCAAATTTTTTTTGGCATTAGCCACCTCCATTACCACCCCGACCTCATTATTAAAAAGACACAGAAAATTACGAATTGCGGCTTTTATCATCAGCTGTATACGTTGTTATAATGAACCTGGTGACAAATAGCAATGTGTACCGATTTAAGAACCGCATATTTTCTTTACATATATTAATTTTGCGCCCCAGTTTTGAGAAAATACAGTTCTTATGAACCTAGGTCTGCAAGCTATTTTTTTTTTAAAAACGGGCTCTGATAAAAATTGGGTCCAATTTTTCATGTAAAAAGAACAATGACTAGTAAAAAATTATACACTATATATTCGAACTTCCCTTTTTTCTTTTAAACCAGTCATCAGTAAAAATGCGAATTTCAAAAACTAATCAGTACCTTGTGAAATTTAAAGTAGGCAACCCCCAGCTAATCCAAAATTGATTGACTGTGTTATTTGTAAAAAAAAAAATTGTTTGCGCACAAGAGACATATGAAGAGACATTTTAAAAAGTGTTAGCCTGCTCTAGAAAAAATAATTCACCAAGATAAAATAAAAGAAATTATGGAGGCAGTATTTAGAAAAGACAAATATTACGCGTGCTGTCTTCCAGAGGCATTAATATATTATGAACAAATTAAAAGATTTGGTATTCGGTCTGATGTTAATGAAAAACCTATAGCTATACATTTTTGGAATGAAATTAATGGTAAAGATTATAACCCATCACTAGCTATGGCCAGAGAAGAGCATCCTGATATGACAGCAGATTATCATGAGGGAGGATGTACTACCATCGACACGGAAGACATATTTATGGAGGCAGCTTATGGGATGTTTCAAACGTCGAAATATACAGAATTCTTCTTTTCAATAGCATCCGAACAAGTACTTGAAATAAGACAGAAAATCCACGATAAAGTTACATCACATATTAATACATACAATAGAGTACCTGTAAATAACTTAAAAATAAAAAACAGTAAAAATTAAGATGTTACCGCATGTAACTTTAAAGAAAAAATAAAAACATCAAAAACCAACCGTTTGTTACTTCTAAAGCAAACAAATTATAGAAATTATGGAAACCTTGAATACTTTATTGAAATCCGAATGAATTTTATATTAATAGAATTTTATAATAATTCCATGTATTTATAAAAAAAAAACATCTAAAATCGGTCATTTGTTCTGCCATAAAGCAAAAAAAATAAAGAAATTATGAAAACCTGTATACGTAATTTTAAAAACGCATTAAGATGCTCTTACATATATCCCCTAAATAAACTAAAACAAAAAGTAGTAGCGACTGCAGGTTTTGGAAATTGAGCAAGCTTGTATATTTTTAGAATGAAATGTACAAATATTCTATCGATTTTACGCTGCAGTATAGAGGAGAAACGCGAATAAAGTAAATGTGGTATCAATAAATAATAACACCTCTCGATAAGTGGTAGTAATTTTGGCACCCCATTTTTTGCAATACTGACATAAAAATTGTAAAGAGATTGTCATAATGACCTGTCACGGTGTGCTATAACCAAATATAAATCAAAGTTGATGCTACTCGGAATTTTTTTTTTACACATTCTTGGATGTATACAGAACCAATGTCCACGTTATTTAAAATCATTCAACGCAGAAATTTTGGAACCGCTGAAACCGAAGCAGAAGTCAGAAATTCGTTTTTCACTTCTAACGCCCCCCCAAAAATGGTCTGCCCGGCGGACCATACCAATATATCCTTATGTATTTGAACCCTCTGAAACAGAGTGCGAAGTCAGAATTGTCAGATCGCTCGGTTTTCACCCTTAATCCCAAACAACACCCCCCAAAACAAAAAAAAAGTATCATTATGTAGTTGGACCCACTAAAACCGAATCCAAAGTCAAAATTATCAGATTGACGCGTTTGTCACCCCTATCCCCAAATAAACATCCCTAAAAAATGGTCTGTCCGGCGGACCATACCAGTGCATCCTTATCTCTTTTGTCTTTGGTGAGGATACACTGGTATGAAAAACTGAAAAACGAGCAAATCTGACAATTTTGACTTCGGATTCGGTTTCAGCAGGTCCAAATACGTAAGGATATTAGGATACTCTGGTCTGGTCCGCAGGCCAGTCCACTTTTCTTTTGTTTTGGGGGTGTCTTTTGGGGTTAGGGGTGAAAACCGAACGAATCTGACAATTCTGACTTCGGATTCTGTTTCATTGGATTCAAATACATCAGGATACACTGGTATGGTCCGCCGGGCAGGCCATTTTTTGGGAGGGTGTTTTTTGGGGGTTAGGAGTGAAAAACGAGTCAATCTGTCTATTCTGACTTCGGATTCGGTTTCAGGGGTCCAAATACATAAGAATACACTAATCTGGCCCATCGTTACAAGCATTTTTTATGCGCTGATTAATTCTATCGAACTTAAATAACGACAAAATAGACTTCTGGCATATGTCAGCCCGTCGAGTTGGCCATGGTTCAAGATATAAAAATCAGTGAAGTTATATCATCGGTACAAAGCCATTTTTTTTTTGTGTGTACACATTTTATATTTAGAATGAATAAAATAAGATCGTCAGAAAGTGTGGGCCATTAGGGGCGCAACCAGAAAGGTCAAAGAGGTAAAAAAACGGAGTTATATAACATCATCGTTACAAACTTTTTTAAGGTTGAGCATGTTTATTTAAATGTTTTGAACACAGAAAGAAATTCCCAGAAAGAAATTCCCAGAAAGAAACTCCCGTCAGTATGGCTAGCCAGAAAGAAAATGTTTAGGATTTTTGAAGAAAATTGGATTTTTTTTCGCATATTTCATCTCAGAACTCTAAACTCATCGTTACAAGTTCTGGCTCCTTTTTGAAACGTAAATATAAGCTCCCTCAACAATAGAATGGCCTCCCCGTAAAGTTCTTAATGCCCAGTGAACACCCGTTTATTTTACGAAAATTATACGAAATGATGGTTTAATTTTCGTAATCGTATATTTATTTATTATACGTTTTCTGCAAACGTCTATAATATAAACGTTTTTATCACGTATATAATAAACCAGTGAAATATATGTTTTTTTATGCAAAATTCTTCTAATTAATTTCAATACAATGTCAACACTTTTACAAATGTGAGTTAAATGAAGAAATCTTGTTAAAATCATATTTATTGTTCTGAACCAGTTTATAATGAACGTTTTTTAAATGTCTGTTTTATACGTATAATAATGGTATGATACATACCATATTTATACCAAAACTTCTCGACGCAGTGCGCCTTGGACAGCCAATCACGAAACTGCATCTGCATCATGTGAGGTGGTAAGACATCAGGGCTATCAGACTGACCTGTTAGAACTTCGATTTCTTCTTAGATTTTGTGAAAAGTGGCACTGTTGTGTTTATCATTGTGAGTGTGTATTGAAGGTATTATTACCTGTTCCCTTCAAGGTAAAAATCACTATTATTTATAGTAGTTTAGGGTTAAGGTTTAAGAAATTATTCTAGTCAATCTGTCATTTGATCCGTGAATAATTCCTACAAGGACTTTTATGTTTGTATAACGTAGGAAGAAGATTGCTTAAACAAAGGTTTTAGAAAAGATATAATATAATCTATAATATTGATAACTAATTACCACGTAGGAGCAACGGGGACAGGTGTAATTGCAAAATCTGCAGTGAAACACAAATTTTTACAATATTAACGGCTGTAAATGGTAAAAATTAACAATAGAAAAAAATAGTTTGAATACAAGTTGTATCTCTTTTTATTTTCTACAGTATTGGTAATGTCTAATTTCAAAGTAGAACTAACATGAAAGGAAATAATTGAAAAGAACATAGTTTGACCATAATTTTTTCCATATGGCGGATGTAGCGGCATGACATTTTTGTAGAAAACATTCCGCATTCCGCATGTTCTTTTATTCATCGGACGAGTCGTGCGCAGACATCCATCCGTCCCTTTTTACAGCGTTAAAGAGACAGAGATAGCAAAACATCTGATGAATAATCACAGGCCCACAAAAAAAAATTGTCTGCGTCGGGGTACTGACCATACCTCTCCCTTGTATTCTAATCCGCTGAACACGAATCTGACTTTAGTTTTTCCCCAGGACGTCATTTTTTTTTTTAAAGCAAAAAAGTGTTGGATCGTAATATTTATATATTTATTTGCGTTAAAAGAAAAACCTGACGTGCTGGGGAAAAACTAAGGTAAGATTCGTGTTGAGCGGCTCAAAATTCAAGGGACAGATGTGGTCAATAGCCACGCGCAGACCACTTTTTTTAAAGATTGTGCCACACTGAGTGTCGCACAGTGGCAACCAAAAAAAAGTGGTCTGTGCAGGGGTACTGACCACACCTATCCCTTGTATTTTGAGCCGCTGAACACGGATCTGACCTTAGTTTTTCCCTAAGACGTCCAGTTTTTTTTTTAACAGCAAAAAAGTCTGTTGAATCGTAATATTTATATGTTTATTTGCTGTTAAAAAAGAACCTGACGTGCTGGGGAAAAACTAAGGTCAGATTCGTGTTGAGCGGCTCAAAATACAAGAGAGAGGTATGGTCAGTACCCAGGCGCAGACACTTTTTTTTGTGAGAATGTGTAATCGATGAATTATAATAGAACTCGCGGATTAATTAAAAGACTGGCAATCTCCTTCATTATACAAACAAAAAATTCCTTGTAGAAATTATTTACGGGTACACGTTTTTTTTACTCACAAAATATGTACTTTACAATCGGCGGTATGTGAAATGGCCAAAAATATATACTAGGTGCTCAAAAATATAGAAAATATAAAAGTAGTTAAAGAGATAACTATCCTTATTTTTCGCGTTATTTGAAAAAGTTGTTTAAAATGTTAAAATAAGCCTAGATACAAGTTTTCACTCTTTTTTTTTGAAAAATGTAAAAAGGTGAACTTAGTGCGTAATCGTTACATGTTATTTTCTGATTTTTAATTAATTTAAAATGAAAAAAAATAATTTCACCAAGAAAAATTAACACTTTTTTAATATTTCCACGGAGGCAGGTCAGGAGGTCAGTGAAATTGCAATTAAAGCAGCCGTGCAAGATAGGCTGAAACTAGCTAAATCTAGATTTACTAATAGCAATAAATGAGATTTTTTATTTCCTAATTTATTATTGTTTCGTTTAAAATAATGTTAAATTATTTACTTTACTTAATAAAGACTTTTTCGCTTCTAGCTTATATTTTCTATTTTAACTATACTCAAATTCTGAAAGCAGGTTCTGAAAATAGTTCTGCTAAGAGACCAAAATGATAACTGAATAAGATTCGTTGGTATGTTTTCTTCAATTCTCTTGCTATAAAGCATTAAAATTTTCTAATTAGTATTCAGTGCAATGCAATGGACATTCAATATTTTTATTTTCTAAAGTGATTTGTTTTTATTACGACAATCTCAAGTTTTAAACGTAAGTAAAATAACAAAACTAGTGGAAGTATTATACTCTTCGCCGATTTACTGAGCTTTTTATATAATTGTTATACATTCTATAGGATACTCTTCGCATTTTTCTTGTAAATAATGTTAGTTTTTGGACATTCTAAGTTTCGTGATACCAACTTTGTTGTGGAAAAAATAAATATATGAAAAAAAAATCACCATGTGAGGGATCGAACACGAGACCTTTGGATTGCAACAACAACAACAAAACAAATTTATTTCACATTTCTTGTTACAAGAATGCACCTCATCGGATCCCGGCCCGGAGCCAACCAGACAACCACGGTGCGTAGCGTCGTGGAAAATGTGTGGTTGGACGAGGCGGGTCCGATTTGGTTTAACGATAATGCTTGTTGCAGCTAGGACACCTGTCCGCCTTAGGCAGACTTAAAACTAGGTTAAAATTAGGGAATGTGCTCGCACGAGCCTAAAACTAATGAATAAAAAACTTAAAACTAACACTTGCACTGCACTTACAAATTTTTGGTTGCTGATACGGGAAAAACAGAATTTAACGAAAAAACCCGTTCGAGCAAATGACGTCCTTGTGGTCTGATCGCCGTCAAGGAAGGTAGGGTAGTTAAAAGGGTTGAATTTAAAAAGTTTGGATTTACAGGATGTTATCGGCCTAGAGGGAATTTAGAAAGACAAAAAGGGAACAAAAAGGTTAAAAGAACAAAATTGTACAAACATAAAGAAGGGGTTGGAAAGTTAAAGTTGAGGAAAGATAAATAATAGAGTAGGGTTAGGTTTTCGTAGAAGGAAGTGTGGCTAGGGAAGCTGCCGGAAGATAGGCAACGCCTGGTACGGTAGGGGGTATCTTATATCGAAAAGTATGGCATTATGCTGTCTGATTCGGGTAATGTTGCGGGTAAGCGGGCTACCGTCCAGTTTAAACTGGTAGAATTTTTGCGAAGTTTCTTGGACGTAGTCCGCTAGTGGGGTTATGTCGTGGCAACGTGCATAGAGATTTCTGAGGGAGGTGTACCTAGCAGAGTCTGAAATGAGGCGCATAAATTTGTGTTCTAATACTCTTAACTTCCGCATTGTCGTGACCGGGATGCTGCACCACACCGGCGCCGCATATGTGATGGCCGGCCTGATTACCATCGTGTACAACAACTTTTTATTAGTCCTGTTGAGTCCGCTGCCCCGTGCCGGGAGCGGATACAGACTCCTGGACATGGAGTAGACTTTGGGTATCGTCTCGTTAATGTGTGTATTAAACGTCAGTATTTTGTCCAGGTTCACCCCCAAATACTTCACGCACCGCTTAATTGGAATTTCTCTACCCCCGATCGAAAGTGGCGTTAAAATCCGGTTTTCTGTGAAGCGGCGCGTGAACAGAATCGACTCTGACTTCTCGGCGTTGATCCGAAATTTTTGGATTGCAAGGCAAATGCTTTAGCCATTGGGCTATCTCATCTTACCATAAAAATCGAATGAATATCATTCAAGAATTATATTTCAACGGATTAGATACATTATTATGAAATATATATATTGGTGAAACGTAAAAACAAAAAAAAAATATAGAAAATAACATTTCGAAACATTTCTATTTAAGTACAAATGACAGAAATTTCGAAAAAATTTTTTTTTTATTTAAATGATTAATAACTTTTTTATTTATTGATTGATTTTTTTTCAAAAACAATAGGGTTCTTCCTCTAGCTAACGCTAACTTACTTTCCAAATTTCAATACAATCGTACTTTTCTTTCTTAAGTTATCGGGCTTACAAGAAACGTGACGGACGGACAGACGGACAGACGGACAGACGGACAGACGGACAGACGGACAGACGGACAGACGGACAGACGGACAGACGGACAGACGGACAGACGGACAGACGGACAGACGGACAGACGGACAGACGGACAGACGGACAGACGGACAGATGGACAGACAGGCGGACAATTTGAAAGTTGTTCAGAATTCGTTCACTAACACAAAGATATGAAATTTTTTTCTCTACGACCGATATTTCCGGTTTTAGAAATGTGCCGATCAAATGCAATATATCCTTCGTTTTTGCGAAGAATATAATAAGACCGGGTTGTTTTATAAAATATACCTTAACAGTTTGCTTAGACTATATGATTTTCTTATTATTTTTGTTATGACTAATTGTTAGTGGGTAATAAATATATACACTGTTGTCAGCCATTAGTATCTTAAGTAGCTGAAAATAAAATAAAAAATAATAGGAGAATTCATTTGGCGTAAAGAGGTTTTTATAACTTAGGTTTCATATAGGTACGTGAAAGAATCGTCAATAGGCATAGGTGAATTAATAAATAAGTAATACATTTGTAAATCTTTTTGTATTCTATATTCATACAAACAATAAATGCATATGGAATATATATACCGGCACGGTAGCTCAATCGGTTAAGGCGTATTCAGTGGCGAATACGCTGATCGACTCGCTACCGCGCTCTGGGTTCGACCCCCAGCCCCGGTAATGACAACACCGGTGGGTGTGGATGTATGTCTGCGTTTTTCCGAATGTGTAACCCCCCTTCCGGACAGCCTTGGCTTTGGATTTGGGGGTTGTCTACTATCTGTGGTGTGTTTATATTATATATTATATTTATATGACATACATGCCACATATATAATATATGTGATATAGATATATCTCATATGCGTTTATAAATTGTTTGTGTGACTGTAAATTCAAAACATAGACGTTTATTATTGGTGTGGCATGTACCGGGTGACCCAGAAAGTACCTACCCCCCCACTTTTTTCTTCAGTTTTAAAAATAAAATTCTGAAATTTGGAAAATCAAATATAGGTATCAATGGCCACATTTGACCATTCGGTGGTAAAATAGTCACTTCCGGTATGGCCGGATATTGCCACAACTTACTTATTTTAAATAGCACCTAGTATATTTAAGTCACTTTTCTCATATAGGTGTAATTTTTCTTTCCAACGCTTTTTTCAGATTTAAAATCGGATGAAAAATAACCTTGGAAATGGCATTTATTTGCTATTTCTAGTTGGCTTTGGAATTCAGGAACAAATTTAAAAAAATTCGAAGTAGGCTTTGAATTTGAAAAAAAAACAAATTAAATGTAAAATTGGCCTAGTTTGTTCATTTGCTTGAATTTAGAAATGTTTTTCCCATTTTTCCATTTCATGGAAATTCAATTTGTCAACTCCAATTTTTCAAATAGTACCCTGTATGTTTTATTTTTTTATCAGATGGAGTGATAAATTTGCTTTAGATTCCCGATTCCCGATTAGAAATTGAATATTAATTAAAATAAATATTAAGCTTGATATGGACTCATAATTCGAAACGCTTCTACAGAAAGCTCAATATTTTTTTAATTTATATTCAATTTTTAATCGGGAAAAACCAGTCTATAGCAAATTTACCACTCTATCTGATAAAAAAATAAAACATACGGGTACTATTTGAAAAATTAGAGTTATGACAAATTGAAATTCCATGAAATGGAAAAATGGGAAAAACATTTCTAAACCCAAGCAAATGAACAAAATAGGCCAATTTTACATTTAATTTGTTGAGAAGTACCCTTTTATTCAAATTCAAAGCCTACTTCGAAATTTTTTAAATTTGTTCCTGAATTCCAAAGCCAACTAGAAATAGCAAATAAATTCCATTTCCAAGGTTATTCCTCATCCGATTTTAAATCTGAAAAAAGCGTTGGAAAGAGAAATTACACATTTATGAGAAAACTGACTTACATATACAAGGTACTATTTAAAATAAGAAAGTTGTGGCAATTTCCGGCCATACCCGAAGTGATTTTTTTACTACCGAATGATCAAAATGTGGCCATTGATACCTATATTTGATTTTCCAAATTCCAGATTGTTATTTTTAAAACTGTAGAAAAAAGTGGAGGGTAGGTACTTTCTGGGTCACCCGGTATGTAAGATATACGTTTAATAGTGGGATAGCACAAATGGAACATAAACGTCTTCGATATACGTTTATTACTGCGGTACCATATACGATACATAAACATTTTAGATTTACGTTTATTAGTGGTGTGCCATATACGAAACATAGACGTCTTAGATATACGTTTAATAGTGGGGTGTCATATACGGAATATAGACGTCTTAGGTATACGTTTAATAGTGGGGTTCCATATACAAAACTCAGACGTCTCAGATATACGTTTATTGATGGTTTGTCATATACGAAATATAAATGTTGATTGGGTGGACATTTTGAAGTATATTCAACGGCTCGATAAACTTCAATTATACGGGTGGTATAAACAAAAAAAAAAGTTTATTAAATGGTTTAGTGTTCACTGGGTGTCAACAAAAGTATCATAGGCTCTTAAATATACAGGAATTTAACAGTTTCGGCTAACTTGACTCTTTACCGTGCCTCAGATATATTGTATCATTATTACCTTTCTGGCTGCGCCTCCTGACGGCCCACACTTTCTGATGATCTTATTTTATTCATTCTAAATATAAAATGTGTACACACAAAAAAAAATGAGCCTTGTAACTATGACATGATTTCACTGATTTTTAAACAGTGTTCGTCGACGCTCCTGACAGGAGTTGCCCCACCAGAAGTCGATTTTATGAATCGTTATCATCCATTAAACCCTAAAAATATCTCAAAGTTCATAAAACGATGAGCTGCCGAAAAAGCCACCTAGCTCCAGCACTAAAATACTTGTAAAAAAAATTTCTGTGATGAATGTTTTTATATACATCGTGGAAATTGGTTCTATATACATCCAAGAATGTGTAAAAAAAAATAATTCCGAGTGGCATTAACTTTGATTTAAATTTTGTTGTAGCATATCGTGCTGTATATTATTAGGATATTTTTTATCATTCCAGGGACCCATTGAAGAACTCTAACATTGAAAATCAAGAATCTTTCTTCGCAACAGTTTTGCTTATTAAATACTGCATTTGTTTGAAGATAATGTCCCATTATGAATAATTTCAAAAAAATATAATAATAATTTGGAGGCCTAAGTTATTGTATATGTAATCGGAAACAATTCACATATTTTTATTTTCTTACCGTAAAATATTTTCACCTTATCCTGGTATGACATAAAAATATGTCATTATATACGTATAATACGGCTTTAAGCATTATCATAAAATGTGATAAGAATATTGAGGTTGTTTTTACGTAAAAGTATTTTTCATAACAAAAATATGTTAAATATCACGAGCTAAATACTTGTAAAATATGAAAATGACAATGTTAATATCAGCTGTTTTTTAGCATTAATATGTAAAATATGAGTATTAATTGCTGATTTATAAAAATAAGTAGCAGTATACTATATAAACAAAATTTCTAGTATATAGGAAATGGAAGTAGGTATTTATTAAAAAAAAAAGAAACAAAAGAAATGACGAGCGTAACTGGTTTGTATGGTGAGTTTTTACCAACATTTTTTTCTCCAAAATAATGTGTTCTCCATAAAACTTACACTATATTATAATAATAATAATAATAATAATAATAATAATAATAATAATAATAATAATAATAATAATAATAATAATAATAATAATAATAATAATAATAATAATAATAATAATAATAATAATAATAATAATGGGTTTATCGGCAAAGCTGACCTTTGCTTTTCTACGGTCAGCAGGGCTAAAGTCGGAGACCGAAGGATTCATTGTGGCCTGCCAAGATGGTGTTATTAACACGTTGGTCTACCGCAGTCGCATTATGGGTGTGGAGGTCCCTGATGTTAATTGTAGGACCTGCCGTCAGGCGCCGGAGTCGCTCATGCATTTACTATCTGCATGTTCGATTTATGCGACTTCGGCCTACATCCATAGACATAACGCGGCCCTACGAGTGCTGTACTACTACCTACGGCACTCGTACCAAGTAGACCAAACACCAGTGCTGCCTTACGTCCCCGGAGAGATCGAGTCCGTTGTCGAGAACGAGAAGTGCCGTATATACTGGAACTACTCGTTTCCGACGGTCAGGCAGATTCAAGCAAACAAGTCTGACATAGTCCTCCTCGACCACCAAACCAAGATGATGTATGTCATCGAGTTCTCGGCACCTGCCGAGACAAACATCATCTTGAAGGAGGGAGAAAAACGGACTAAATACCGAGATCTCCGGTATGAGATCCGAGTGCTATACCCAGACTACTCGGTCAAGATGGTCGTCCTGATAATCGGTGTACTTGGTGGAATGAGGCCTACGCTGCTCTCGGAATTAAAGGCCATACCAGCCTGCCAAAAGTCAGCCGAGTGGTTGGCAGGCCAAATGCAGAAGGCAGTTATCCTGGGGTCCCTTCGTCTTCTTAGGGCACACGAATCTGGCATCTACAGTCACTAACCCTGCGGGATGCGGGGAGTGGCTGTGGATAATTCGCTGGCGCTTCTCCCGTGAGAATGTCGGAGACACGGGAGAACTGTCCAGCATCGCGCACGCGAAAAAAAAAAAATAATAATAATAATAATAATAATAATGTGTGTGATGCTCACTATTAAGCAGCACTGTTTAGATAGGATTCGAGCGCTTATGGCTATCAAGAAGAAGCTAAATAGGCGGGTACGAAGTATGGAGCAAAATTCGTTGTTCCGTACGAATCCCTCCCGCCTATTTCAAGAGCCACAGCGTGTTGGCGATAATCCACAAACTGTAGCCGATGTCGAAAGCTTCTGGAAAGGAATCTACGAAACGACACGTCCGTTCGATAGCAACACTCCAGCAATAGCACACTTCGAGGCTCTGTGCCACAGAACCTTTGAAGAGCCGGAAGAAGTGTGCCCGGCAATCAGTCCGGAGGAAGTCCAACAAGCTCTTGTTGGCACCAAGAACTTCGCTGCTCCGGGGCCAGACGGCATAAATAACTGGTGGTGGAAAAAATTTCCTTCCACCCACCGTCGTCTGGCCCGAGTTTTCAACAAGTGGTTGAACGAGGAGCAGCAGATTCCGGACTGGTTTGTCGAGGGACGTACTGTGCTCATCCCTAAAAAAGGTGATCTGTCTGACCCAAGGAATTATAGACCAATCACCTGTCTGAACTCCTGCTACAAGCTATTTACTCGTATCTTGTATGCTCGGACCCTACGGCAGGTTGATCCGGTCTTCCAGCATATATATGAGCAGCGTGGCGCCAAGAAGGGCATGGCAGGTTGCAAGGACAGCCTGCTAGTAGACCGCTGTATTACGCAGGACTCTGTGCAGTACAAGCGGAATCTATCGATGGCCTGGATTGACTATCGTAAGGCATTTGACACAACATCACATGAACTTTTGTTACATTTGCTCAAATGTCTTGCGGTAGCAGAGCCACTAGTGAGATGCATAGAACAACTGCTGCCACTCTGGAGGACCCGCTTCACCATAACATCAGGTGCACAGCGGGTTACGACAGAGCAGGTGGCATTCAGAAGAGGAGTATTCCAGGGAGATTCTCTGAGTCCCCTCCTCTTTTGCATCTCACTGCTGCCGTTATCTGTTGAACTCCGCCAAACTCGCGGGTACCACTGTGGACCACCCAGCAACCGGAGGCATAAGGTCACCCATTTATTCTATATGGATGACCTGAAACTGTATGCCTCCGGAGAGCGTGAACTTCAAAATGCTCTAAGGGTGGTCGAGGAGTACACGCGGGCCATTGGTATGGAGTTCGGGTTGGACAAGTGCGCAGTCGTCCACCTCAAGAGAGGGCGATGCGGGGAATTTTCGGAGGACGCGCAGCTCGCAGACGGAAGCATCCTAAGACATCTGGATGCCGGAGAGACCTACACATACCTGGGTGTGCAACAACATCACATCCAGGATGTGCAACAAATCAAGGAATCTCTCCGCGGCAAGTACAGACGCCTACTCCGAAAGATTTGGTCGTCCGAACTTTCGGGGAAGAATAAGGCGTCTGCTACTAACATGCTTGCCGTTCCTGTTCTGCTCTACTCCTTTGGAGTAGTAAAATGGACGGTAGATGAGCTGCGCCAACTAGACAGAGACACCCGCAAGATGATGAACATCCATAGGAGTATTCATCCTAGATCGTCCGTTCCTCGTGTTTACCTTCCACGTCATCGGGGGGGCCGAGTACTCTTGGGTCTGGAGTGTATGCACGGCAGAGTAGTACTGAGTATGGCATGTAACATCCTCAGGAGCTCGGATCCGCTCCTGCTATTAGTGAGAGATCACGAAATCGCAGGGGTGGGCGCAGGATTGTTTAAGGCAGCAAAAAGAGCCGCAGATGAACTCGGTCTCGTATTCGACGCCAGACGAGGCGGCCGGCGTGGTGCTGACCCAGAGTCAGTTACTGAGCTTCAGCCGACTCGTCTGAAAGCCCAAATAAAAGTTGCCGAACAGGAGAGCCTGTTTAGGCAGCATGTCGATAAACCCATGCACGGTGTATACTACAAAAACATGGAAACACTGGGTTTATCGACTAGGCTGACATTCGCCTTTTTAAGGTCAGCTGGGCTTAAGTCGGAGACCGAGGGATTCATTGCGGCCTGTCAGGATGGTGTAATAAACACCTTGGTCTACCGGAGCCGCGTAATGGGTATAGAGGTCCCTGATACCAACTGCAGGACCTGCCGTCAGGCGCCGGAATCGCTGATGCATTTGCTTTCAGCATGCCCGGTATACGCGATTTCGGCCTACATCCACCGCCATAACGCGGATTTACGAGTGCTATACTACCACCTACGGCACTCGTATGGGGTAGACCAAACACCAGTGCTGCCTTACATCCCCGGAGATATTGAGTCCGTTGTCGAGAACGAGAGGTGCCGAATTTATTGGAACTACTCGTTCCCGACCGTCAGGCTAATTCAAGCCAACAAGCCTGACATAGTCCTCCTCGACCATCAGAACAAAGTGATGTTTATAATTGAATTCTCAGCACCTGCTGAGACAAACATCGCTTTGAAGGAGGGGGAAAAACGGACCAAATATCGTGATCTCCGGTATGAGCTCCAAGTGCTGTACCCAGACTACTCGGTCAAGATGGTCGTCCTAATAATCGGCGTACTCGGAGGGATGAAGCCTTCGCTGCTCTCAGAATTGAAGATCATACCGGCCTGTCAGAATTCAGCAGAATGGTTGGCAGGCCAGATGCAGAAGGCGGTTATCTTGGGGTCCCTTCGTCTACTTAGGGCACACGATTTAGGTATTTGCAGTCACTAACTCCACAGGTTGTGGAGAGTGGCTGTAAGGAATTTGCCGGCGCGGCTACCGTGAGGTGTCGGAGGCCACGGAAGTCCTGACCGGCAGCAGGCTACCCGGAAAAAAAAAATAATAATAATAATAATAATTGGGCTTGTTGGGCTAACCACCCACAAGCTCTGACTTCTGGTTCCCGTAAACAGAAGAGAGGCCCCCCACAATCGACCTCGTCCGGATAGGGGTCAAGGGCAAGGTGGTGGGGCCCAACCGGATGGAGCGCCCGTTGATGACGAACGCTATGGACAAGGACGCTTTGAGTGGACGGATAAGCTAAGGGACGACCTTCTGCAATGCTACGAAAGCAGTGAGCCCGCACGAAGGGGATACATGGGGCGGATGCATGCTCTGTGGTGTGACAGGCATCCAGAGCATGGCGCCTTCACGCCACAAAATCTGCGTGACTATGTATCCCATCTTCGTAGAAGGGGCTACGTGAGGGCTGCTCCTGAGCCGGTGAATGAGGTTGCTGAAAGACCGCCGCATTCACCGGTTGAGGAAGTGGTTCTCCTTGTTCCACCAGTACCAGAGGGCCTCAGTACCAGACGGGGGCTACACCACATAAAAGCCCCCGGGCCACAAGACCTGGCCAGAGTGGATGAAGAACTTCGTGATGCGCTACCAGAACGGACTGACATCTGGCACATTAACTGTGCCGTGTATGCCGCTGTTCAACGCTTTTCTCGGACGGAGAGGCGTAATACTGCCTCCCCACAGGAGAGGGCGGAGCGGCGCATACAAAAGATGGAAGCCAAGATCCGGTCGGCGAGGCAACAAGCATCCCGTATCCAATATGTGATGGACTACATGGCGGCCAATAGGCCGTTTACGCCTAAAGTGCGTCGAATAGCCGCCAACTTAAGACGCGTCCATCACACACTCAATGAGGCAGTGCTGCGAACCACCAAACAGCACTGTCTCGACAGGATACGGATGCTAGTGGTTTGTAAAAAATCACTAGTGAGGCGGGCGAGGGGGCTGGCGGAAAATAAACTCTTCCGCCAAAAGCCCTTGCGCCTTTTCGAACCGCCTCCGCGTGTTGCAGAGAATCCGCCGACTGTAGATCAGGTGGAAAATTTCTGGAAAACGCTTTACGAGGAGAAGCTTCCACTCAATCGAGACTCTCCGGCCCTTGCACACTTTGAAACCTTTTGTCAAAGGTTTCAACAACCACAGGAAGTGTGCCAACCAATAACCCCAGAAGAGGTTCGAAGAGCTCTCGAGGGCTCTAAGAACTTTGCTGCTCCAGGTCCCGATGGGATAAATAACTTTTGGTGGAAAAAGTTACCGAGCACCCACCACCATTTGGCCAGAATTTTTAATGCCTGGCTAAATGGGGAGCAGCAAATTCCTTCTTGGGTGGTTGAAGGGCGGACAGTGCTGATCCCCAAGAACTGAGATTTGTCCAACCCAAAGAACTACCGACCGATAACCTGTTTAAACGCATGTTACAAGGTGTTTACGCGCATCTTGTACATGCGAGTGCTCCGCGCAGTTGAACCGGTTTACGAACGGATATATGAGCAACGGGGGTCGAAGAGAGGTGTCGCTGGCTGCAAGGAGAATCTGTTGATTGACAGATGTGTCACACAGGACTCCGTGCAGTATAAGCGTAACCTCTCCATGACCTGGATCGACTACTGCAAGGCATTTGATATGACATCTCATGAGCTTATTGTTCACTTCCTCCAATGTCTTGCGGTACCCGGTCCCGTAATGAGATGCATCGAAGAACTGATGCCGCTCTGGAGGACTCACTTTACCATTACATCGGGTAATGATAGAGTCCAGACGGAGTCGGTAACTTTCAAAAGGGGAGTATTTCAGGGAGACTCCCTCAGCCCCCTTCTGTTCTGCATCTCACTACTGCCATTATCCGTTTCGCTCCGGAAAACCCGTGGATACAACTGCGGTACCCCCGGCGATAGGAGGCATAAGGTCACCCATCTGTTCTACATGGATGACCTTAAACTTTATGCCTCTGGAGAGAGGGACCTACACCAGTCCCTCAGGGTGGTACAGGAGTACACGCAGGCTGTCGGCATGGAGTTCGGGCTGGACAAATGTGCACTGGTCCATCTCAAGAGAGGACGATGCGGGAACTAAGGAGAGGACGCGCAGCTCGTGGACGGAAGCATCTTACATCATCTAGATGCCGGAGAGTCGTACACTTACTTGGGTGTCGAGCAACGCTCCACCCAAGAAGTGAGTGTAGTGAAAAACGCTCTCCGCGGCAAGTATCAGCACCGACTCCGACAGATCTGGTCTTCAGAACTGTCGGGGAAGAACAAGGTGTCTGCTACTAACATACTTGCCGTTCCGGTTCTTCTCTACTCCCTTGGAGTAGTGAAATGGACTCAAGAAGAGTTGCGTCAACTCGACGTAAGAACCCGCAAGAAGATGCATCTCAATAGGAGTTTGCATCCTAAATCGTCCGTTCCACGGCTATACCTCCCACGACATCGGGGAGGCCGTGGACTCTTGAGTTTGGAGAGTCTCCATAATAGGATGGTTCTGGATGGAGCCTGTAAGATCATCAGGAGTTCGGATCCCCTCCTCTGCATGGTCCGAGACCATGAAAATGCAGGGGTAGGAGCCTTTCTGTTTAAGGCAGCACAGAGAGCAGCCGGTGAACTCTCTCCTTCGACGTCGAGCGGGTGAATCGCGACTCTGTCACCGAGTTGGAACCTGCTCGGCGAAAAGCCGAAATTAAGCTGCAGAACATAACAACTTTCTGCAGCTGCACACGGATAAGCCAATGCATGGAGTTTTCTATAAAAATATAGAGAACTTTGGCTTATCCGAAAGGCTGACCTTTGCCTTCTTAAGGTCAGCCGGGCTGAAGTCTGAGACCGAGGGATTCATAATGGTTTGCCAGGATGATGTATTTAACACCCTCGTCTATCGTAGTCGTGTCATGGGTATAGAGGTCCCTGATGTCAGCTGCAGGGCCTGCCGCAGGGCGCCAGAGGCTCTTATGCTCTTGCTGTCGGCTTGCCCGACATATGCAGTCTCGTCCTATATCCAAAGGCACGACGGAGCATTACGATTGCTTTATTACCATATAAGGCACTCGTATGGGATAGACGAAACACCAGCGCTGCCTTACGCTCCGGGGGATATTGAGTCCGTTGTGGGAAATGAGAAGTGTCTAATTTATTGGAACTACTCTTTTCCCACCGTCAGGCAAATACAAGCCAACAAGCCTGACGTAGTCCTCCTCGACCATCAACTCAAGACAGTGTTCGTCGTGGAGTTCTCGGCTCCCGCGGAGAACAACATTGTCTTGAGGGAGGAGGAAAAACGGACAAAATATCGAGATTTGCTCTTCGAACTCCGCAGACTGTATCCAGACCATACTGTTAAGATAGTGGTACTGATTATAGGAGCCCTTGGTGGAACGAGACACACACTGCTTTCGGAACTTAAAATCATACCGGCATGCCGAAATTCGGCAGACGTTTTAGCCGGCAGAATGCAGAAGGCCGTCATTCTCGGTTCATTACGTCTGCCCAGGGCACACGATTCCCGGACCCAGTAGTCACTCACCCCACGGGCGTGGGGAGTGGCTACCAGTACTATCAGCTCCCCTCTGTGAGGGTCGGAGCCACAGAGAAGGGTGACTGGTTTTTAGCTAGCAAAAAATTTCCTTCCACTCACCGTCATCTGGCCCGAGTTTTCAACAAGTGGTTGAATGAGGGGCAGCCAATCCTGGACTGGTTTGTCGAGGGACGTACCGTGCTTATTCCCAAAAAGGGTGATCTGTCCGACCCAAGGAATTATAGGCCAATCACCTGTCTGAAATCCGGCTACAAGATATTTACACGTATCCTGTACGCTCGGACACTACGGCAGGTTGATCCGGTCTTCCAGCAGATATACGAGCAGCGTGGCGCCAAGAAGGGCATGGCAGGTTGTAAAGACAGCCTGCTGGTAGACCGCTGTATTACACAGGATTCTGTGCAATACAAGCGGAATCTATCGATAGCCTGGATTGACTATCGTAAGGCATTTGACACAACATCGCATGAACTATTGTTACATTTTCTCAAACGTCTTGCGGTAGCAGAGCCACTTGTGAGATGCATAGAACAACTGCTGCCACTCTGGAGGACCCGCTTCACCATAACATAAGGTGCACAGCTGGTTACGACAGAGCAGGTAGTATTCAGAACAGGAGTATTCCAGGGAGATTCTCTGGTCCCCTCCTCTTTTGCATCTCACTGCTGCCGTTATCTGTTGAACTCCGCCAAACTCGCAGGTCTCGTATTCGACGTCAGACGAGGTGGCCGGCACGGTGCTGATCCAGAGTCCGTCACCGAGCTTCAGCCAAATCGTCTGAAAGCCCAAATAAAAGCTACCGAACAGGAGAATCTGTTAAGGCAGCATGCACGGTGTGTACTATAAGAACATAGAAACACTGGGTTTATCGACTAGGCTGACATTCGCCTTTTTAAGGTCACCGAGGGATTCATTGTGGCCTGTCGGGATGGTGTAATAAACACCTTGGTCTACCGAAGCCGCGTAATGGGTGTAGAGGTTCCTGATATCAATTGCAGGACCTGCCGTCAGGCGCCGGAATCGCTGATGCATTTGTTTTCAGCATGCCCGATATACGCGATTTCGGCCTACATCCACCATCATAACGCGGCTTTACGAGTGCTATACTACCATCTACGGCACTCGTACGGGGTAGATCAAACACTAGTGCTGCCTTGGAGATATTGAGTCCATTGTCGACAACGAGAGGTGCCGAATTTATTGGAACTACTCGTTCCCGACCGTCAGGATAATTCAAGCCAACAAGCCTGACATAGTCCTCTTCGACCATCAGAACAAAGTGATGTTTGTCATCGAATTCTCAGCACCTGCTGAGACAAACATCGCTTTTGGAGGAGGGGGAAAAACGGACCAAATATCGTGATCTCCGGTATGAGCTCCAAGTGCTGTACCCAAACTACTCGGTCAAGATGGTCGTCCTAATAATCGGCGTACTCGGAGGGATAAAGCCTTGGCTGCTCTCAGAATTAAAGACCATACCGGCCTGTCAAAATTCGGCAGAATGGTTGGCAGGTCAGATGCAGAAGGCGGTTATCTTGGGGTCTCTTCGTCTGCTTAGGGCACATGATTCAGGTGTTTACAGTCACTAACTCCACAGGTCGTGGAAAGTGGCTGTAATAAATTAGCCGGCGCGACTACCGTGTGATTTCGGAGGCCACGGAAGCCCTGTCCGGCAACGGGAAACCGAAAAAAAAAAATAATAATAATAATAATAATAATAAGCAGGAGGGGCTGACTTCTATCCATCTAGCCTTTGGTGAGTAGCGCCACCACTTACTCCAGCTGGGGGTGCACAAGCGGATCGGCAGCTCTAGCGCATCCGGGAGGGGAAAGCGTCTTCCCCTCTGGTGTCGGATGTGGGATTGATGGGCTAACCACCCACAAGCCCAAACTCTCTGGTTCCAAATGATCAAAGGCAGGGCCCCCACGATCGACCCCGAGCGGATAGGGGTCATGGGCAAGGTGGTGGGGCCCAACAGGACGGACAGCCCGATGACGACAACCGCGACGCATATGAATGCTTTGAGTGGACGGACGAGCTGAGGGACGACCTGATGCAGTACTACGAAAGCAGTGAGCCTGCATGGAGGGGATACATGGCGCAGATGCATGTTTTGTGGTGTGGTATCCACCCAGAACATCGCACTTTCACGAAACAAAACCTTCGTGACTATGTATCCCATCTCCGAAGCAGAGGCTACATCAGAACCGCTCTGAGGCCCGTTGAAGAAGTAGTCGACAGACCGCCCGATCAACCGGTCGAAGAGATGGTTTTAGATGTTCCACCCATACCAGAGGGCATCAGAACTAGAAGGGGGCTCCACCATCAAAAGCCCCCTCGGCCACAAGATCTGGTCAGAGTGGACGCAGAACTCAGTGAAGCTATTCCGGAAGGGGCTGATATCTGGCACATTAATTGTGCCGTCTACGATGCCGCGATGCGACTCTTCCCGGTGGTGAGGCGGGATAATACTACTTTCCCGCAGGTGAGAGCTGACCGGCGTATAAGAAAGATGGAAGCCAAGATCCGGTCGGAGAGACAATAGGCTTCCCGTATTCAGTGTGTGATGGATTACATGGCGGAGAACAGGCCTTTCACGCCAAAAGTGCAGCGAATCGCCGCCAACATAAGGCGAGTCCATCACACGCTTAACGTGGCAGTGCTGCTTACCACCAAGCAACATTGTCTTGACGGAATACGGATGCTAGTGGCTTGCAAAAAGTTGCTAGCAAGGCGGGCGAGGACAGTAGCGGAAAATAACCTTTTCCGCAAGAAGCCATCTCGCCTTTTCCAACCACCTGAGAGTATTGTTGAGAATCCGCCGACTGTAGATCAGGTGGAAGACTTCTGGAAGACGCTTTACGAACAAAAGCGTCCACTGAACCGAGATACTCCAGCCCTGGCACACTTTGAAGCCTTTTGCCAAGGGCTTCAGCAGCCTCAAGCAGTGTGCCAACCGATAACGATGGAAGAGGTTCGAAGAGCCCAACAAATTTTGGTGGAAAAAACTTCCGAGCACCCACCGTCATTTAGCGAAAATCTTCACCTCGTGGCTAAATGGAGAGCAGCAAATCCCTTCCTGGATTATCGACGGGCGAACCGTGCTACTCGCTAAGAACGGAGATTTGGCAGATCCAGCGAACTACAGACCGATAACCTGTTCAAACGCATGTTACAAGATATTCACCCGTATCTTGTACATGCGGGTAAAGCGGCCCGATTTACAAACGGATATACGAGCAACGTGGGTCTAAGAAAGGTGTCGCTGGATGCAAGGAGAACCTGCTTATTGATAGATGTGTCACGCAGTTCATCTCAAGAGAGGACGGTGGTGGTGACTAAAGAGAGGACGCGCAGCTTGTAGATGGAAGCATCTTGCACCATCTAGATGCCGGAGAGTCGTACACCTACTTGGGTGTTGAGCAACGCTCCACCCAATAAGTGTCAACAGTGAAAAACGCTCTCCGCGGCAAGTATCAGCACCTCCTCCGGCAGATCTGCCGGAGGATCTGCTGGTTTTCAGAGCTGTTGGGGAAGAATAAGGTGTCTGCAATGCTTGCCGTTCCAATCCTCCTACACTCCTTTGGGGTAGTGAAGTGGACACAAGGCGAGCTGCGCCAACTCGATGTAGAAACCCGAAAGATGATGCATCTCAACAGAAGCTTGCATCCAAAATCGTCCGTTCCGCGATTATACCTCTCACGACAACAGGGAGGCCGCGGACTCTTGAGTTTGGAGTATCTACATAGCAGGTCGGCTCTGGATGGAGCTTGCAAGATCATCAAGAGTTCGGATCTCCTTCTCTGCATGGTTCGCGACCATGAAAATGCAGGAATAGGAGCGTTTTTATTTAAGGCAGCATAAAGAGCGGCCGATGAACTTGGTCTCGAGTTCGATACTGGGCAGGTAAACCCGAGCTCTGTCACCGAGCTGGAACCCGCACAGCTGAAAGCCCATACAAAAGCAGCAGAGCAAAGGAAATTTCTGCAACTGCATAAAGATAAGCCCTTGCATGGAGTCTTCTACAAGAACATTTAAGAGAGGGGCTTATCTGAGAAGCTGACCTTTGCTTTCCTAAGGTCAGCTGGGCTGAAGTCTGAAACCGAAGGGTTCATTATGGCTTGCCAGGATGGTGTCTTTAACAAACTCGTCTATCGAAGTCATGTCTGGTATATAGAGGTCCCTGACGTAAACTGGAGAGCCTGCCGAAGAGCGCCGGAGACACTTATGCACCTGTTGTCGGCATGTCCGACATACGCTAACTGGGCCTATATTCACAGACATGATGGAGCATTACGTGTGCTGTACTATCATCTGCGGCACATATATGGGCTAGACGAGACACTAGTGCTGCCTTACGCTCCGGGAGATATTGAGTCCGTAGTGGGGAATGAGCGGTGTCTAATTTATTGGAACTACTCGTTTCCCACCCTCAGGCAAATACAGGTCAATAAACCTGATGTAGTCCTCCTCGACCACCAACTCAGGACAATATTTGTTATTGAATTCTCCGCCCCAGGGGAAACAAACATTGTTCTAAAAGAGGAGGAAAGACGGACTAAATATCGAGATCTTCTCTTCGAACTCCGCAGACTCTATCCGGACTACACTGTTAAACTAGTGGTTCTTATCATAGGATGCCTAGGTGGGATGAGGCGTACACTGCCTTCGGAATTGAAGACGATACCGGCATGCCGAGAGTCGGCAGAAATCTTAGCCGGAAGAATGCAGAAGGCCATTATCCTTGGTTCGTTACGCCTGCTCAGAGCACACGATTCGCGGACCCAGTGATCACTAACTCTACGGCGTAGGGAGTGGTCACTGGTATTACTAGCATACCCTCTCTGGCATTGGAGGCAGAGAGAAGGGCGACTGGATTCGAGTAATAAAAAAATAATAATAATAATAATAATAATAATAATAAGGAGTATCTACATAGCAGGTCTGTTCTGGATGGAGCCTGCAAGATCATCGGGAGTTCGGATCCCCTTCTCTGCATGGTTCACGACCATGAAATGCAGGGATAGGAGCGTTTTTATTTAAGGCAGCACAAAGAGCAACTGATGAGCTTGGTCTCGACTTCGACAGTGAGCGGGTAAACCCAAGCTTTGTTACCGAGTTGGGACCCGCTCAGCTTAAAGCCCATACAAAAGCAGTTGAGCAAAACAGATTCCTGCAGCTGCATAAGGAGAAGCCCTTGCATGGGGTCTTCTACAAGAACATTGAAGACAGGGGCTTATCTAAAAAGCTGAAATTTGCTTTTCTAAGGTCAGCTGGGCTGAAGTCTGAGACCGTGGGTTTCATCATGGCTTGCCAAGATGGTGTCTTTAATACGCTCGTCTATCGAAGTCATGTCTTGGGTATGGAGGTCCCTGATGTAAACTGCAGGGCCTGCCGAAGTGCGCCGGAGACACTCATGCACCTTTTGTCGGCTTGTCCGGCATACGCTGTCTCGGTCTATATCCATAGACATGATGGAGCATTACGAGTGCTGTATTATCATCTACGGTACACGTTTGGGTTAGATGAGACACCAGTGCTGCCTTATACTTCGAGGGATATTGAGTCCGTGGTGGGGAACGAGCAGTGCCTAATACATTGAAACTACTCTTTTCCCACCCTCAAGCAAATAGAGGCCAATAAACCTGATACAGTCCTCCTCGACCACCAAATCAAGACAATGTTTGTTATTGAGTTCTCTGCTCCAGCGGAATCAAACATTGTTTTAAAAGAGGAGGAAAAACGGACTAAATATTGAGATCTTCTCTTCGAACTCCGCAGACTATATCCAGACCACACCGTTAAGCTAGTGGTATTAATCATAGGATCCCTCGCTGGGGTGAGGCATACACTGCTTTCGGAATTGAAGACGATACCGGCATGCCGAAACTCGGCAGAAATCTTAGCCGGAAGAATGCAGAAGGCCGTTATCCTTGGCTCATTACGCCTGCTCAGAGCACACGATTCGCGGACCCAGTGACCACTGACCCTACGGCGTAGGGAGTGGTCTCTGGTATTACCAGCGTACCCGCTCTGGCATCGTAGACAGAGAGAAGGGCGACTGGCTTCACAAAAAAAAAAAAAAAAATAATAATAAGGGTACGGAAAGCGGACCGGCAGCCTCCACGCGGTGTACCTGGACAGGCAGAGGAAACTCTCCCTGACAGATGTCGGACGTGGGTCTCAGGGCTAACCATCTTGAGACCCAGGTCTCTGGTTCCAACCAACAGAGAAAGGGCCCCTCACAATAGACCCCATTCGGATGGGGGTAGAGACAAGTTGGAGGGGCCATACCGGATTGACTCACTGTTGACAACGCACGCAATGTACAAGGACGCTTTAAGTGGACGAGGGAACTTCGAGATGACTTGCTGAACTGCTATGAGAGCAGCGAACCTGCGCGCAGGGGGTACATGGCGCGAGTGCACGAAATCTGGTGCGACACGCATCCAAGCATCGCGCCTTCTCTGAGCAACAGCTCAGTGATCAAGTATCCTACCTGCGCAGGACAGGTTATGTAAGGGCACCCCGCCAGCAGGAAGAAGCGCCAGCCGCACTGCCACCGCGGCAAAGAGCTGACGGGGAACATCCTAGAAGGTACGCCGAAGTCAACTTAAGGACGAGAGTTAGCCTTAACAGCAGGGCTAACCTAAAGCCACAAGACCTGGCACGGATGGATGCTGTTATCGATGAGGAATTATCAGAAAACGCCGACATTTGGCAGATCAACTGTGCCGTGTACAACGCTGCTAGCCAACTCGTGCCCCGCGAGAGGAATACCAACCCCTCGAGCGGTATCGAAAAGGTTAAGCGACGTGTACAAAAGACCGAAGGCAAAATACAGTTGGCCAGACAACACGCTTCTCGAATCCAGAGTGTGGTGGAATACGTAACCACTGGCAAGGCATTTACGCCTAAAGTCCGGCGAACAGCAGCCGGACTCAGACGCCAACACCACACTCTAAATCTGACAGTGATGCTCATTATTAAGCAGCATTATTAAGCAGCACGAATCCTTCCCACCTATTTCAAGAGCCACAGCGTGTTGTCGATAATCCACCAACTGTAGCCGATGTCGAAAGCTTCTGGAAAGGAATCTACGAAACGACACGTCCGTTCGATAGCAACACTCCAGCAATAGCACACTTAGAGGCTCTGTGCCACAAAACCTTTGAAGAGCCGGAAGAAGTGTGCCCGGCAATCAGTCTGGAGGAAGTCCAACAAGCTCTTGTTGGCACCAAGAACTTCGCTGCTCCGGGGCCAGACGGCATAAATAACTGGTGGTGGAAAAAATTTCCTTCCACCCACCGTCGTCTGGTCCGAGTTTTCAACAAGTGGTTGAACGAGCGGCAGCAGATTCCGGACTGGTTTGTCGAGGGACGCACTGTGCTCATCCCTAAAAAGGGTGATCTGTCTGACCCAAGGAATTATAGACCAACCACCTGTCTGAACTCCTGCTACAAGCTATTTACTCGTATCTTGTATGCTCGGACCCTACGGCAGGTTGATCCGGTCTTCCAGCAGATATACGAGCAGCGTGGCGCCAAGAAGGGCATGGCAGGTTACAAGGACAGCCTGCTGGTAGACCGCTGTATTACACAGGACTATGTGCAGTACAAGCGGAATCTATCGATGGCCTGTATTGACTATCGTAAGGCATTTGACACAACATCACATGAACTTTTGTTACATTTGTTCAAATGTCTTGCGGTAGCAGAGTCACTAGTGAGATGCATAGCGGGTTACGACAGAGCAGGTGGCATTCAGAAGAGGAGTATTCCAGGGAGATTCTCTGAGTCCCCTCCTCTTTTGCATCTCACTGCTGCCGTTATCTGTTGAACTCCGCCAAACTCGCGGGTACCACTGTGGACCACCCAGCAACCGGAGGCATAAGGTCACCCATTTATTCTATATGAATGACCTGAAACTGTATGTCTCCGGAGAGCGTGAACTTCAAAATGCTCTAAGGGTGGTCGAGGAATACACGCGGGCTATTGGTATGGAGTTCGGGTTGGACAAGTGCGCGGTCGTCCACCTCAAGAGAGGGCGATGCGGGGAATTTTCTGAGGACGCGCAGCTCGCAGACGGAAGCATCCTAAGACATCTGGATACCGGAGGGACCTACACATACCTGGGTGTGCAACAACATCACATCCAGGATGTGCAACAAATCAAGGAATCTCTCCGCGGCAAATACAGACGCCTACTCCGAAAGATTTGGTCATCCGAACTTTCGGGGAAGAATAAGGCGTCTGCTACTAACATGCTTGCCGTTCCTGTTCTGCTCTACTCCTTTGGAGTAGTAAAATGGACGGTAGATGAGCTGCGCCAACTAGACAGAGACACCCGCAAGATGATGAACATCCATAGGAGTATTCATCCTAGATCGCCCGTTCCTCGTGTTTACCTCCCATGTCATCGGGGGGGGGGGGGGGCGAGGACTCTTGGGTCTGGAGTGTATGCATGGCAGAGTAGTACTGAGTATGGCATGTAACATCCTTAGGAGCTCGGATCCGCTTCTGCTATTAGTGAGAGATCACGAAATCGCTGGGGTGGGCGCAGGATTGTTTAAGGCAGCAAAAAGAGCCGCAGATGAACTCGGTCTCATATTCGACGCCAGACGAGGCGGCCGGCGCGGTGCTGACCCAGAGTCAGTCACTGAGCTTCAGCCAACTCGTCTGAAAGCCCAAATAAAAGCTGCCGAACAGGAGAGCATGTTTAGGCAGCATGTCGATAAACCCATGCACGGTGTATACTACAAAAACATGGAAACACTGGGTTTATCGACTAGGCTGACATTCGCCTTTTTAAGGTCAGCTGGGCTTAAGTCGGAGACCGAGGGATTCATTGTGGCCTGTCAGGATGGTGTAATAAACACCTTGGTCTACCGGAGCCGCGTAATGGGTGTAGAGGTCCCTGATACCAACTGCAGGACCTGCCGTCAGGCGCCGGAATCGCTGATGCATTTGCTTTCAGCATGCCCGGTATACGCGATTTCGGCCTACATCCACCGCCATAACGCGGCTTTACGAGTGCTATACTACCACCTACGGCACTCGTATGGGGTAGACCAAACACCAGTGCTGCCTTACATCCCCGGAGATATTGAGTCCGTTGTCGAGAACGAATTTCTTGGAACTACACGTTCCCGACCGTCAGGCTAATTCAAGCCAACAATAGTCCTGACATAGTCCTCCTCGACCATCAGAACAAAGTGATGTTTATAATTGAATTCTCAGCACCTGCTGAGACAAACATCGCATTGAAGGAGGGGGAAAAACGGACCAAATATCGTGATCTCCGGTATGAGCTCCAAGTGCTATACCCAGACTACTCGGTCAAGATGGTCGTCCTAATAATCGGCGTACTCGGAGGGATGAAGCCTTCGCTGCTCTCAGAATTGAAGATCATACCGGCCTGTCAGAATTTGACAGGATGGTTGGCAGGCCAGATGCAGAAGGCGGTTATCTTGGGGTCCCTTCGTCTATTTAGGGCACACGATTTAGGTATTTGCAGTCACTAACTCCACAGGTTGTGGAGAGTGGCTGTAAGGAATTTGCCGGCGCGGCTACCGTGAGGTGTCGGAGGCCACGGAAGTCCTGTCCGGCAGCGGGCTACCCGGCAAAAAAAAAAAAAAAATAATAATAATAATAATAATAATAATAATAATAATAATAATAATAAATAAGCAGGAGAGGCTGACTTTCATCTATCAAGCCTTTGGTGAGTAGCGCCACCACTTATTCCAGCTGGGGTGCAAAACCGAACCGGCAGCCCTAGTGCACCCGGGAGGGGAAAGCTCATTCCCCTCTGGTGTCGGTCGTGGGCTTGCTGGGCTAACCACCCACAAGCCCTCACTTCTGGTTCCTGAAAACAGAAGACAGGGCCCCCACAATCGACCCCGTCCGGATAGGGGTCAAGGGCAAGGTGGTGGGGCCCAACCGGATGGGGCGCCCGTTGACGAACGCTATGGACGCTTTGAGTGGACGGATGAGCTAAGGGACGACCTTCTGCAATGCTATGAAAGCAGTGAGCCCGCACGAAGGGGATACATGGGGCGGATGCATGCTCTGTGATGTGACAGGCATCCAGAGCATGGCGCCTTCACGCCACAAAATCTGCGTGACTATGTATCCCATCTTCGTAGAAGGGGCTACGTGAGGGCTGCTCCTGGACCGGTGAATGAGGTGGACGAAAGACCGCCGCATTCACCGGTTGAGGAAGTGGCTCTCTTTGTTCCACCAATACCAGAGGGCCTCAGTACCAGACGGGGGCTACACCACATAAAAGCCCCCGGGCCACAAGATCTGGCCAGAGTGGACGAAGAACTTCGTGAAGCGCTTCCAGAACGGGCTGACATCTGGCACATAAACTGTGCCGTGTATGTCGCTGCTCAACGCTTTTCTCGACTGGAGAGGCGTAATACTGCCTCCCCAGAGGAGAGAGCGGGGCGGAACATACAAAAGATGGAAGCCAAGATCCAGTCGGCGAGGCAACACGCATCCCGTATCCAATGTGTGATGGACTATATGGCGGCCAATAGGCCGTTCACGCCTAAAGTGCGTCGAATAGCCGCCAATTTAAGACGCGTCCAACACACACTCAATGAGGCAGTGCTTCGAACCACCCTAGTGGTTTGTAAAAAATCACTAGTGAGGCGGGCGAGGGGGCTGGCGGAAAATAAATTCTTCCGCCAAAAGCCCTCGCGCCTTTTCGAACCGCCTCCACGTGTTGCAGGGAATCCGCCGACTGTAGATCAGGTGGAAAATTTCTGGAAAACACTTTACGAGGAGAAGCTTCCACTCAACCGAGACTCTCCAGCCCTGGCACACTTTGAAGCCTTCTGTCAAAGGCTTCAACAACCAAACGAGGTGTGCCAACCGATAACTCCAGAAGAGGTTCGAGGAGCTCTTGAGGGCTCTAAGAACTTTGCTGCTCCAGGTCCCGATGGGATAAACAACTACTGGTGGAAAAAATTACCCAGTACCCACCACCATTTGGCCAGAATCTTCAATTCATGGCTAAATGGGGAGCAGCAAATTCCTTCTTGGGTTGTCGAGGGGCGGACAGTGCTGATCCCGAAGAACGGAGATTTGTCTGACCCAAAGAACTACCGGCCGATAACCTGTTTAAACGCATGTTACAAGGTGTTTACGCGCATCCTGTACATGCGAGTGCTCCACGCAGTTGAACCGGTTTACGAACGGATATATGAGCAACGAGGGTCGAAGAGAGATGTCGCTGGCTGCAAGGAGAACCTGTTGATTGACAGATGTGTCACGCAGGACTCCGTGCAGTATAAGCGGAACCTCTCCATGGCCTGGATCGACTACCGCAAGGCATTTGATATGACATCACATGAGCTTATTGTTCACTTGCTCCGATGTCTTGCGGTACCTGGTCCCGTAGTGAGATGCATCGAAGAACTGATGCCGCTCTGGAGGACTCGCTTTACTATTACATCGGGTAACGATAGAGTCCAGACGGAGTCGGTAACATTCAGAAGGGGAGTATTTCAGGGAGACTCCCTCAGCCCCCTTCTCTTTTGCATCTCACTACTGCCATTATCCGTTTCGCTCCGGAAAACCCGTGGATACAACTGCGGTACCCCCGGCGATAGGAGGCATAAGGTCACCCATCTGTTTTACATGGATGACCTTAAACTTTATGCCTCCGGAGAGAGGGACCTACACCAGTCCCTCAGGGTGGTACAGGAGTACACGCAGGCTGTCGGTATGGAGTTCGGGCTGGACAAATTTGCACTGGTCCATCTCAAGAGAGGACGATGCGGGGACTACGGAGAGGACGCGCAGCTCGTGGACGGAAGCATCTTACATCATCTAGATGCCGGAGAGTCGTACACTTACTTGGGTGTCGAGCAACGCTCCACCCAAGAAGTGAGTGTAGTGAAAAACGCTCTCCGCGGCAAGTATCAGCACCGACTCCGACAGATCTGGTCTTCAGAGCTGTCGGGGAAGAACAAGGTGTCTGCTACCAACATGCTTACCGTTCCGATCCTTCTCTACTCCTTTGGAGTAGTGAAATGGACTCAAGAAGAGTTGCGTCAACTCGACGTAGGAACCCGCAAGAAGATGCATCTCAATAGGAGTTTGCATCCTAAATCGTCCGTTCCGCGGCTATACCTCCCACGACATAGGGGAGGCCGTGGACTCTTGAGTTTGGAGAGTCTCCATAATAGGATGGCTCTGGATGGAGCCTGTAAGGTCATCAGGAGTTCGGATCCCCTCCTCTGCATGGTCCGGGACCATGAAAGTGCAGGAATAGGAGCCTTTTTGTTTAAGGCAGCACAAAGAGCAGCCGATGAACTTGGTCTCTCCTTCGACGTCGAGCGGGTAAATCCCGACTCTGTCACCGAGTTGGAACCTGCTCGACGAAAAGCCCAAATTAAAGCTGCAGAACACAACATCTTTCTGCAGCTTCACACGGATAAGCCAATGCATGGAGTTTTCTATAAAAATATAGAGAACCTTGGCTTATCCGAAAGGCTGACCTTTGCCTTCTTAAGGTCAGCCGGGCTGAAGTCTGAGACCGAGGGATTCATAATGGCTTGCCAGGATGGTGTATTTAATACCCTCGTCTATCGTAGTCGTGTCATGGGTATAGAGGTCCCTGATGTCAGCTGCAGGGCCTGCCGCAGGGCGCCAGAGACTTTAATGCACCTGTTGTCGGCTTGTCCGACATATGCAGTCTCGGCCTATATCCAGAGGCACGACGGAGCATTACGAGTGCTTTATTATCACCTGAGGCACTCGTATGGGATAGACGAGACACCAGTGCTGCCTTACGCTCCGGGGGATATTGAGTCCGTTGTGGGAAATGAGAAGTGTCTAATTTATTGGAACTACTCTTTTCCCACCGTCAGGCAAATACAAGCCAACAAGCCTGACGTAGTACTCCTCGACCATCAACTCAAGACAATGTTTGTCGTGGAGTTCTCGGCTCCCGCGGAGAACAACATTGTCTTGAAGGAGGAGGAAAAACGGACAAAATATCGAGATCTGCTCTTCGAACTCCGCAGACTGTATCCAGACCATACTGTTAAGATAGTGGTACTGATTATAGGAGCCCTCGGTGGAACGAGACACACACTGCTTTCAGAACTTAAGATCATACCGGCATGCCGAAATTCGGCAGAGGTCTTAGCCGGCAGAATGCAGAAGGCCGTCATCCTCGGTTCATTACGTCTGCTCAGGGCACACGATTCCCGGACCCAGTAGTCACTTACCCCACGGGTGCGGGGAGTGGCTGCCGGTACTACCAGCTCCCCTCTGTGAGGGTCGGAGCCACAGAGAAGGGTGACTGGTTTTTAACAAAAAAAAAAAAAAATAAATAATAATAATAATAACAATAATAAGGAGAGCAAGACGAAGTTTGTCCGGCGATCAGTACCGAGGAAGTTCAACAAGCACTTGTTGGAACTAAGAACTTTGCTGCTCCGGGTCCAGATGGCATAAACAACTGGTGGTGGAAGAAATTCCCCTCCTCCCACCGCCATCTGGCCCGAGTTTTCAACTCATGGTTGAACGAGGGGCAGCCGATTCCGGACTGGTTTGCCGAGGGGCGTACTGTACTGATCCCCAAAAAGGGAGATCTGTCCAACCCGAAGAATTATAGACCGATCACCTTCCTCAATTCCTGTTACAAGATATTTACACGTATCGTGCATGCCAGGACATTGAGGTCAGTTGAGTCGGTCTACCGATAGATACACGAACAGCATCGTGGCAAGAAAGTTGTGGCAGGCTGCAAAGAAAACCTATTGATAGACCGCTGTATTACACAGGATTCTGTGCAATACAAGCGTAATCTATCAATGGAATGGATTGATTACCGCAAGGCATTTGATACAACATCTCATGCACTATTATTACACTTGCTGCAATGCCTTGTGGTACCTGCTCCACTAGTGAGATGCATCGAACAACTGATGCCACTCTTTAGAACCCGCTTCATCATAACATCTGGTGCTCAGCGGGTATCAACAGAGTTGGTAACTTTTTGGAGAGGAGTTTTCCAGGGTGACTCCCTGAGTCCTCTCCTATTTTGCATCTCACTGCTGCCGTTATCTGTCAGGCTCTATTTTATACGGATGACCTAAAACTTGGTCTTTCGAACTTTCGGGGAAGAACAAGGTGTCTGCAACTAATATGCTTGCCGTTCCGATTCTGCTCTACTCTTTCGGAGTAGTTAAGTGGACACTATATGAGCTGCGCCAATTGGATAGGGATACCCGCAAGATGATGCATGTTCACAGGAGCATCCATCCTAGGTCGTCCGTTCCTCGAGTGTACCTTCCACGCCAACAGGGGGGAGGCGACGACTCTTGAGTCTGGAGTGTGCGCATGGTAGAGTAGCACTGGGTGTAGCATGGAACGTCCTTAGGAGCTCGGACCCACTCCTGCGGTTTGTGAGAGATCATGAAACTGCAGAAGTTGGCGCATTTTTATTCAAGGCAGCACGTAAGGCCGCAGATGATCTCGGTCTCATATTCTACATCAGGCGAGGAGGCCGGCGAGGTGCTGAGCTAGAATCAGTAACTGAGCTTGCGCCAAATCGCCTGACAGCCCAAATTAAAGCTGCCGAGCAGAGAAATCTGTTCAGGCAGCACGTCGATAAGCCCATGCACGGTGTATTCTATAACAACATAGAGACACTGGGTTTATCCACAAAGCTGACCTTCGCTTTCTTACGGTCAGCAGGGCTAAAGTCGGAGACTGAGGGATTCATTGTGGCCTGCCAAGATGGTGTTATTAACACCTTGATCTGCCGTAGTCGCGTTATGGGTGCGGAGGTCCCTGACATTACCTGTAGGACCTGCCGTCAGGGGCCGGAGTCGCTCATGCACTTACTATCTGCATGTCCGGTATATGCGACTTCGGCCCACGTCCATAGGCATAACGCCGCTCTACGAGTGCTATACTACCATCTTCGGCACTCGTACGAAGTAGACCAAACACCAGTGCTGCTTTACGTCCCCGGAGAGATCGAGTCTGTTGTCGAGAACGAGAAATGCCGAATATATTGGAACAACTCGTTTCCGACAGTCAGGCACCTGCCGAGACAAACATCATCTTGAAGGAGGGGGAAAAACGGGCTAAATACCGAGATCTCCGGTATGAGCTCCGAGCGCTAGACCCAGACTACTCGGTCAAGATGGTCGTCCTGATAATCGGTGTACTCACGGAATTAAAGGCCATACCAGCCTGCCAAAAGTCAGCCGAGTGCTTGGCAGGCCAAATGCAGAAGGCAGTTATCCTCCGTTTGCTTAGGGCACATGAGTCTGGAATTTACAGTCACTGACCCTGCGGGACGCGAGGAGTGGCTGTGAATAATTCGCTGGCGCTTCTCTCGTGAGAATGTCGAAGACATGGGAGAACTGGACAGAATCGCGTGCGCGAAAAAAAAACAATAATAATAATGTATACCTAGCAACAATAACATGGAACTCAAGCACGTTGAAAAGGCTGACAAATATAAAGACCTGAAGAGGGAGATTGAACAGGTGTGGGGCATGCGCACCGTTAAGATCGTCCCAATAATCCTATCATCTATGGGACTAATACCCAATAAATTGAAGGAATCTCTGTGTGAAATTGGAATACCATGGAACTCATACCTAAATATGCAGAAATCTGTTATTCTCGACGCGGCGCACATCGTGAGATCGTTTCTGGAACAATAGGCACTAACAGCATCAATCTTGTCCACTCGACCGATTGTTGCTGACACACCGGAAAATGTCCGTGGAAAAAAAATAAAAAATAATAATAATAATAATAATAATAATAATAATAAACACACTAGACGCAGGCTCTTATAAGGGAATACTGTAAGATCTTGGATCGCACTCGATCCCGATCTTATAGGAAAATACAAAGAAAAACAGGATGATAAATAATAATAATAATAATAAAATGGCTTTATTTAGGAATAAATTTACTGCATATTCCTAAACTAAGTCTAGCTTAATAGCTACTCAACTTAACTTTTTATATTATAATAATTTAAATCTAATTTAAGTCTAATTTAACTTTAAGTAAAACAAAACTGAACATATAGTATAGAATTAAACATAAAAACTAAAGACTAAGAAAAGGCAAATATGTGTATTTATATCCACGTACATACAACTTATAGTCAAAAACGAATGGAATGGGCAAGTATTGCCCATTGATAGCGACCTTTAGATTTGCCTTTGTGTATTCCCGTGTTTTATTAGAAGCAAAGCACAATACTGCACTTTTGGTGGCATTTAGTTTAAAACTGTTTTGATTAGCATAATTATGAATAGAGTGTAAGTCCGAATTAATTAAATCACAAATATTGAGTATCATCAGCATAACCAGGGCTGGCTCCAGGTATTTTGCCGCCTCGGACACAGTTTTATTTTGCCGCCCCTCTCTTATATAAATAACATTGGGGTCAGGCGGGGTAAAAATGAGACAAAATGACATCTTTCAATTTTTAGGTTGCTTAGAATCGAGTCATATTTGATGAAAGATTGGTATCATATGTAAAAATGACAAGAAAAACTATATTTCTATTTTGCTACTAAAAAGTACCGTTAACTGATAAACAAAAATAAACAGTGTCTCATTTTTACCCTCCAAGTGGGGTAAAAAAAAGACAGTGGAGGGCAAATGAAAGACACGTGATTTATTCCCATTCTTATAGACGTACAAATGGAAGTGCAAAAATAAAACAGAGGAGGGTTTTTTCTTTTATATGTAATTTATTCAGATTTTTTACTAAACAAGAAGGGGCTTGCAGAAGGGCTTCACCTAAATTAGGAAGCTGAAATGTGCCTACTTCAGTCTACCCACTTAGTCTCTTTAGCCTCTTTTTTACCCCGCTTTTAATTTTTAAAATCAAATTTTTGATGATTTAAAACTACCAAATTAATAAACTTGATCACAAAATGTGAAGTATGGCACTTCTAGTTGACGTCTGCCAAATACGGACAATGCAAATAGAGAAACTATAAAATCCACAAAAAAGTAGGTACTAAGGTGCGTTCAAAAATTTTTTAAAAGTGAATTAAAGAGTTTACTGAATAATATTTTTTCCCGCATTAACAGTAGGCAGAGAACCTGATTGGATAACATAAAACATTTCTGAATGTACAAAACAAACTTGAATAAAAAATTAAGTTTAATTTATTTCAACATTTTAAGAGTCACCTACTGAATATTATTGATGGTTTGTTTTTTTAGTTATAAGGTTTACAGCAATTTTTGGATTTTCAGCAATATGATTACTGTATTTAAAAGGATAAAATAAAACAACCGAAAAAATTTACCGTGTTGAAACTTAAAAAAAATACCACACCACAGAAATTAGACAAGAAATAAAATCACATATAAGAAACAGAATGTATGTATGTAACCTACTTTATATACAAAAAAAAAACTAACAATAACAAATTATTTATATAAAGTTAACATTGCTATTACTATATTAGTGAAACAATTGTTTCCTAGCTTTTATATATTTTTTGGTAACTGTGGATTTGAAGAATTTGCCGCCCCGGTCAGCCGCCCGCTTCACCCCCCCCCCCCCCCCCTAGAGCCAGCCCTAAGCATAACATTGGATATGTTGGACAATATCGGCAGTATAGATTAAGAATAAAACGGGTCCTAAAACCGATCCTTGCGGCACACCTGATGTGATGGGGCAAATATTTGACAGCTAATAAAAATAATGGAAAGATGTTGCCGTTCTAAAATTATCTCCCAAACAATTAAAATTTAAATATGTAAATGTTATTTGACGTTTTTTTTAATAATATACACATTTATTAATCGACATAAACTCTACATATTTAAATTATTATAATGTAATAGGTTAAGTTGAGTAGCTATTAAGCTAGACTTCGCCTTAGTTTAGGAATATGCTGTAATTTTATTCCTAAATAAAGACATCTTATTATTATTATTATTATTATTAATTGTATGTTTACTACAAAATGTAAATATATTAAAATCATGTATTAAAAAGTACATTTATTATTTTTACAAAAAATTATTTATATTATGTTTAATAATTAAAATTAACAAAGCAATTTTTACCAATTTTTACAATTTAAAAGTTATTAACAAACAAAATTAAAAGTAAATATATTTAGATTATCAAATAAATAAAAATGCGGTCATTTATACGCCTTACCAATACCGTTACAATAGAAGGCATAGAAATCAAGATCATACTTTTTTGTTTGTTTAATAATTCAAACGTGGTTGAGGAATGTAATTAATTATTAATTATTTTACTTATTGTTTGTAGCTTACATTGATATTACAAAATTATATTAATTTTAATAAATAATAACATATTTTTGACAATAATTAAAAAACATACAACAAAAAAAGGCATTATTAGAGAATATTATTTAGGTATTATGCAAATCACAGCTTACACACTTTTTTTATTTATTATGAAAATACCTACTTTCTGTATATTGTTGCCCTAATCTGGACACGCTAATATACTAGTAAATAAATGATTTAAGTATTTTCAATATATTTTTTTCTTTAAAATGCTAAGAATCCTATCATGTAATTCAATACTTCGTCAGTATTAGCTAGAAGAGTAGTTGTTTTGATTGGTTCTCCAATAATGAGTGTTTTAAAGTATTTACCTAACTAGTATATTAGCGTGCCCAGATTAGGGCAACAATATACAGAAAGTAGGTATTTTCATAATAAATAAAAAATTGTGTAAGCTGTGATTTGCATAATACCTAAATAATATTCTCTAATCATGATAAAAGCAAATAAATAAAAATAATTTATTGTAAAAAAAAGGCATTTCTTCGGAATATTCGATGTTTCGGCAATTTTTTCCATTGCAGTATATATATATTTTTATTCATTGAAAGTAGAAGTAAAAACAAAAAAAATGACTTAACAATAATGACTTGTTATCTTTTAAATTACCTCATATCATATATGTTAAAATAGCATAATAATGTTTGTTATCTGTTAAAGCGTGTATAATAAGATAGTTTTAAAATGAAAAAACTCAAGGAAAAATAATTACCTACCTAATTGATTTTTCAAAATGATTATTTTGTAGATAAGCTACTGAAAGTTCAGGGTTGAAATGTGGAGCATTCAAAAGTTAATTAACAGTTACCGGTTTCTTAGTACGTTGCTTAAAGATTTAAAATGAACTAGATTAACCCCGTCAGAGCCGACGAAATGAAAATTTACCTAGAAATTATGCTTTACCTTGCTACCAGAGACTCATTTTTTAGAAATTCATGGCGCTGATTCAATGTAATGGTGTCACTTTTTATTGGAGAAGTTGATAAAGACAAAGGAGAAACATCCCTCATTAAAATCTTCGCAGATATTGCATTTGATCGGCACATTTCTAAAATCGTAAATATACTTTCAAAATATCTGTCTGCCCGTCTGTCATGTTTGTTATAAGCCCGATAACTTAAGAATGAAGAGTCCGACTTTATTAAAATTTGGGCAGCATATTGGAGTTAGTTGGCGGAAGAACCCTATTGTTTTTTGAATAAAACCGATCAGTAAATAATAAGTTATTAAATAGACAGGCCGAGAAAAAAAAGAATTTGTTGTTTTAGAAACGTGACTACCTTATTTTTACTAAAATTTTTCGCTGAATCGGAAAATGATAAAAAAATGTCTGACGTATGGATACACACTCAATTCCCTTAAAAAAAATTCAAAAAATCAAAACTGGCCATCCAACCCACCTATCTTTGTTAAAATTTTCCGCTGAATCCGAAAATGATAAATAAAATTTTCTGACTGGTTTACTTCAATTATATTTTTTATTTTTATGAAATAAAAATGATGTGAAATGGTATTTCTTATCATTATTTTTTATGTATATATTTTTCTAATATATATAATATATATACCGGGTGTCAACGGAATCATTATACAAGTCATAGTTTCCAGAGTTTTCAAGATATAATTCTTAAATTTGGCAGGGGTAATAACAAAATCGGCAAATTTTTCATAATTTGACACTTTTCCATCATTTTCGGTTTCCCCGGAATTGACCTAACTTTCAAATTTTCATATGTATATATATATATATATGAAGTGTTGGTGTACTTCCTGGTGTGTTTTCCCACGTAGTTGATAGGCTCCTGCTGGAGTGCAAAGGGCATAGCAGGATAAGCATCTAAAATCTGCACCCAAACAATATGGTGTTTGTTATCAACTATTTGAAGGAGCTTACCCTAAATATGATTTTCCCAAAATTTCAAGCCTACAGCCGCCATATTGGAGGAGTGGTGGGGGGTTTTTTGATTTTCGTATTTTAAAATTTCCTCGGATACCGTTGTACGAAAAAACTCTAAAAAATTCACAGTTGTTACTAACATGTTGGGCTATTTACCCAATTTTTTTCATAATTTTTAAATACAAATTTCGTATGCAAAAAAAATTGCAAATTTTTGCATACAATTTCTTGGTTCTTTAAGAGAGAAGGCCACTTTGAATTTTTCATCGAAAATTACTCATTTATCAAGGTCCATTCTCAAATTATTTTCATAATTTTAAAAAATGTGGAAAATAGTTAAAAAAACGAAAAACTGCATTACCGACCATTCTCTTATACGCGCCTCACTATCATTTGGACGCATACAGGATGTTTCATTAATAATTGGACATACGATAACTGGAGAATCCTTAGTCCAAAATATGAAGATTTAACGTGAAACACTTAGACAAAATGTGCCTCCTTACTGAGATACAGGATGTAAAATTTTTTTTCTTTTTCTCTGCAATATCTCAACTACCTCTTGACCTATCTTCTCCCAATTTGGTAAGGAAACACTTTTTAAGCTAAGAAACAATAATTTATGTATCACATCACGCTATCCCGTGGAGAGCGCCTCATGAGCTATACCTGATGATGAATATTTTTTCTCTTTCTTTTAAGAAACGTGGCATTTTTGACTAGAAAATTCATGCAGGAGTCATTTCTATGTAAAAGGTACACTTGATAGAACTTGATAATTCCAACCGTTGTCGAGAAAACTGCCGAAAACCTTCCAAGAATTCTTTAAAAACGAACTTAATTTGAAAAGGACAAATTGTATTTATTGAAAAGTGTGCTTTGGTGACGTCTTAGTTCTGTTAAAATGTCAAACTAATGAAATTATACGTAAATGACAGAACTAAGACGTCACCAAAGCACACTTTCCAATAAATACAATTTTTCCTCATCAAATTGGGCTTGTTTTCAAAGAATTTTTGAGATCTATGCGGCAGTTTTCTCGAAAACGGTTGGAATTATCAAGTTCTATCAAGTGTACCTTTTTTTTTACGTAAAAATGATTCCTGCATGAGATTTTCTAGTCAAAAGTGCCACTACGTTTCGAAAAAAAAAAGAGAGAAAAAATATTCATCATCAGGTATAGCTCATGAAGCGTCCCCCATGGGCTAGCGTATGTAATACTTAAATTATTGTTTCCTAGCTTAAAAAATGTTTCCTTACCAAATTGGGAGAAGATCAGTCAAGAGGTAGTTGAGATATTGCAAAAAAAAAACTTTGACACCCCGTATCTCAGTAAGGAGGCGCATTATCTAAGTGTTTCAGGTTAAATCTTCATATTTTGGACTAAGGATTCTCCAGTTAGCGTATGTCCAATTATTAATGAAACATCCTGTATATTTGTTAACAAGACATGCGTCCAAGAGACAGTGAGGCGCGTATAAGAGGATGGTCGGTAATGCAGTTTTTCACCCCCTGGGGTATCGCTCAAACCGACACGGAGAAAGCTGAGTCCTTTGCCTTGCATCTCGCCTCGGTATTTAAACCGAACATTATACCTCCTACCACCAGACAGATTGTGTCCCCCTCGCTCACCAATCTATTTCAAACCACCCTCGACGAATTTTTTTCGCCCCTTCTCAAGTCAGAGCTGCCTTGCTCAAACAAAATCCCAAGAAAGCTCCTGGCCTGGACAATATACCTGCATTTGCCCTCAGACACATTCCCCCTTCATTTTTAACTAAATTGTTTAATTCCTGTCTCAGATGTACCTACTATCCTATGGCTTGGAGAACAGCCAAAATTATTAATATCCCTGAACCTGGTAAATCTCCCAAAGATCTACAAAACTACCGCCCTATTAGTCTGTTGTCCTCACTAGCCAAAATACTTGACACCCTTATTCTTACTATAGTCCAGGAGCAACTAGACAAACAAGGAACGCACAATGTTAATCAATTTGGCTTCAGACAAAGCCACTCTACAACTCAACAACTTTTCCGTGTCGGCGAGCAAATAACCACCAACATAAACCGAGGTCAAATCACGAGGTTTGTCGCCCTTGACCTTGAGCGAGCTTTCGACAAAGTTTGGCACCCTGGATTGCTGTATAAACTCATTGTCGCGGGAATTTCAACCCGGATTATTAAGATAATCTAGAGTTACATATCTGACCGCCGATTCCGGATGGCGTGCTCCCCTCCTCAAGTTGGAGTTCCTCAAGGCTCAGCCCTGGGGCCAGTATTATTCAATATCTTCACCCACGATATCCTTTCACCGACAGATCACCGAACCAAGATATTTTTATATGCCGACGATACCGCCCTTTTAACAACCTCTAACAATTTTGATCTAATGGTTAAACTGCTACAAATTCAAACTGATAAGGTCATAGACTTTTATTCCAGTTGGGGACTAAAAACCAACTTTGAAAAACTCAACCCGCTTATTTCACCAGAAGGAAAAAATCCCTGTCTACTATCCTAAAATTTAACGGCATCAACTTACCCTGGAAAGAGAGTATCCATTATCTCGGTTTAAAAATGGACAGGAGGTTAAATTTCATACCTCATGTCGACTATATCAAGGAAGGAGCTAGAAAAAGAACCTCAGCCATGTATTATATCCTCAAAAACTCCCCCATTTACCTGGCAACCCTCACGTATAAAGCGTACATCAGACCGATTATAACCTACGCATCCCCAATATTTTATCCAATGTTGTCTATAACTCAGCAAAATCGGCTACAAGTCACTCAAAATAAGGCACTAAAAATTGCCTCAAATACCCTTATCCGCCTACCCAACAGTTACATGATATTACAGGCACCCCAACATTAAGTAGCTTTATTCTCAAGAGACTAGTACCAATTTCGCCAATTCCCTTCTTGCATCCAACAACCCCACTCTACATGATCCACTTACCGCCAAATTTTCAGATCCTACCTACCCCTCACTCAATTATATTTACAACCCCTAAAAATTGTACCACCATACTCGATGTAATACTAACTTGTCTTTAGAAAAAATTAAAAGGAAAAAAAAACAAAAATAAAAAAAAGCAAAAAACAAAAAAAAAAACACAAATACAAAAAAAAACTTAAAAAAACACAAAAACTGAAAAAATAAACAAAAAATCCGAAGAAAAATAAAATAAAACAACAAATAAAAATTTCACTAGACATCTAACATCGCCTTCAGCACGTACAAAGATCAGACCAAAAGAGCCATCCAGTCACTAACAAATACTGTCAAAAGAGCCAACATAAATAAACACGTATGTAACATAACCATTGATTAGGTATAACTTTATCTCAGCTATCAGAATTCGTTATATATTAGATGTCTACAACCTGTACCAAAGTCCAAGTTCAATTTTAACCTATCAGCCAGTTAGCTCAGTAAGAGCAAGTCAAGAAATTAACGTATATTAACCTACGGCAAGCACCAGGAGGTGGAAGGCCGCACGGATCCCTGTAGAGGACCACATACTAGTACAATGCACTTTTTCATTTTTTTAACTACCTTTCATATTTTTTAAAAATATGAAAGTAATTGAAGAGCTAAGTGGATAAAGGTGTTATGTGACTTTTTGAAAATTTTTAGATTTCTACACAGACAACTATTTTAACTTATAATCTATCATTTCAATAAGTTTTTGGAATAATAAACCTTTCCTAAGTGCGTTTTAATGTTTGATAAAGGTGTTATGTACATATGGTTTTTATATAATTTAATGGATAAAGGTGTCATGATCACATACCACCTTTATCCATTACTGTGCGATATTAAATTGTTTTAATCCAAAACACTTTGCTTTTAAAGTTATGTTATATTGACATTAATGTGACAAGTTGTGTTAAGTGGTTCTTACTATTATAGTGAAAATGGCCAGTCGTAGTAAACTGATATTACAAATGGCAATGAATAAACGATTTCATGAATCAAGTAAGATGTTTATAAATTGGCTGACATTTGGAATTAGTGCTTATAGTGTTTTAATCCATATATTCATTTCGTTCAATTTCGAAATGGTATGAGATGGTACAAGAGTCGAGATGGTACTTGAGTATCTAATTGCTGTAAACACATTTATACCTTTTGGCAATTCAGCAGAAATCAGTCACATAGTGGCAATTTCTTCCCAGGCAAGTTTTAATAATGTTTTAAAAACAAAACATTATCAATATAAAATGCAATAATAAAATACGAATTTACCAAAGTATTCTAGCAAATTAGTCTGTAAATCAGAAATACTGGAAAGTGACGCTTGGCGGTGTTGATTTTTGTACAAACATTTTTATGCTGACAAGTAGAGGAGGGCTGGACCGTAGAAATTTTTATGACAAGAGCAAAACTGATATCTGGTATGGCTTCTGCCCACCCAATATTTTGAAAGAGCATTAAATTGTTTAAGGGAAATCTGGCGAATTCCGAAATTCTTGCGGAAAAAATAATAAGTATGATAATTACGCCAATCAAGTCAAAGGTCATTTGGGTTTGTAAGGTTATCGTTTAAGAATTACAGGGTTCGCTATGCTTATATCTATTGGGTTATCTGTGAAAAATCCTGCCTACCCAATAAAAATGCTGAAATTACGTCCATGGTATTCAAACTTGTTTAATTGAGATCATGAAATGACTCACATTTTTTCCTAAATGTGATGCTGGAAATAATACTAAAGAATACGGAGAAAATTACAAACTAACTTTCGAACAACAAAAGCGTGACGGAGCAAAAGTTACAGTAGATAGAACGATTTGCTTTCTTACTTTAGATCTTCAGCAAACCATGCCGCTGCCAAAATTAAGTACATCGAAAGCATTTCACCTTCGTCAAATGTAGTTTTACAACCTTGGCATACATACATTGAGGAATACTAAAAAAAAAAAAAACGTTCTTTTTCACATGGACTGAAGATATGGCCAGCCGTGAAAGCCTAGAAATTGCTTACATACCTTTTCACAAATTTACAATGAATATTTCCAAGAAAAGATCTCATTACACTTTACCAGTAGTTGATTTTAAAGAGAGAATTTAAAGTTATCGACCATACATTTTCGGAGGTAGGATATTCATATTTAGATTCAGACAGAGACTTTGGCAGAGTCGAGAAAATTTTAAGGAAACATCAAAACATCTACGTTCCGGACCAGTATCGAGAAATTTTAAGAACTCCCAAAGACGCCGTTGTCATAGATATGAAGAATCATTTCAAGGATATTGATGGAATTGCCTCAAAACTCAATTGGTACAACAGGAAGAAAAACTTGAACAATGAAAAGGTTTATTTTCGCGACGGTATAAAATGGCACCTATGGGTGCTACTATTACATCACTAGATGAAATGACTCCATTTTACAAAGTCGATATTTTAAATAAGGAATATGCATAAGATAAATTCCGACGGTATTGTTCTAACGGTGTTTAATGAAAACAAGGGCAGCCTAAGTGTAAGAAAACTGGCCAATCTTAAAGAACAATTACCATTCATAAATGAATGGTAAGGCCGTATTATCACAACATACTTGGAAATGACCAAACTGTGGCTCAAAATCGTAGAACTGTCCGACTACCTAAAAATTGTACAATGTTTTAATAATAATAAAATATGTTTAATTTCTTAACACTTTTATTCACTAATTCCTTATTCATTTCAGAGAAACTTATGAACGGATAAAGGTGTTATGTACATTAATTTTTTTAAAATTTCGAAAATAATGACAACTGACAACTTTAGTTATTTGTCTCTGAAAAGTACATCAAATGTCAATATCATCGCAAAATGCAAGCTATATAGTCGTTATAACAAAAAAGTTCTCGCCTAAAAACTTTCGAGTTAAATTACTCAATAACGTGTTTTTGTGACATAACACCTTTATCCACTTAGCTCTTCAATTTGAGAATAGGCCTTGATAATTGAGTAATCTACGATGAAAAATTCAAAGTGGCCTTCTTTCCTAAAGTGCCAAAAAATTGTACGCAAAAATTTGCAAATTGTTTTGCATGCGAAATTTGCATTTAAAAATTATGGAAAAGATTGTGTAAATAGTCCAACATATACGTAACAACTGTGATTTTTTTAGGATTTTTTCGTACAACGGTATCCGAGAAACTTTTAAAAAACAAAAATCAAAAAAAACCCCACCACTCCTCCAACATAGCGGCTGCAGGCTTGAAATTTTGGGAAAATCATATTTAGGCTAAACCCCTTCAAATAGTTCATAAAAAACAAAATTTTGTTTGGGGGCAGATTATACATGCTTATCCTGCTATGCCCTTTCAAGTTATTCTGTCATTTGTTTAGCTTATAAATATCTAAATCCCAAGAAATATCATATCTCGGATCCCAATTGGCGCAGACAAAACTGTATTTTTCACATTGTTTTTTTTTATGTACGTTTGACACATGCTAATAATTTTCATTTTAGGCCAGAATATTTATGAGTAAAAATTAAACAAATTGAAAAAAAAGGTTTAAAATTAAAAAAAAAGTTCATATCACAGAAAGAACAGAAAACTACAATTTGAAAAAAAAAATGTGTTGTACGACTTGATGCATTTATCGACGATTCAAATTTCGACTTTGCCTTTGTTTTTAGGTGTTGTTGCCAATATGCCAACTTAAAATTTTGTATAACAATTTATCTCTATTTTAGACATATTCTCCTAAAATTCTATTAAAACATATTATTATGTGTTATTGTTTAAGTTATCATCAATTGTTTAAATATGGTCTCTTTCATTTCTCTTTATTTGTTGCAATTTTAAAAATTGATTAAGAATTGTCAGACCGATCTAGTTTTCGCAGTCATTGTGAATAATTTATTTCTTTGTTCATTGCGATATGAGCTACACAACCAGAAATATTTAAGAAAAATCGCAAATAGCAGAGTTTTGAATGTTCTTATGTTTAAACAAATGACTTCTGCGATTAGGATTGTTGTAATATGTACACTAGTAGGATTTATCTCTTTTTTTTTCCAATTAGTTGGCTTTGAGTTGCCACGAAAATTTATTATTGTATCCTATCTAATTGAGGAGAGTACATCGTTAATTTAGATTGCCACACGTTCTTTATGATCTCTTTTTCATTAAATAGGTTTTGCATGTATTCCCACTTCAATATCTAAAAGTGTCACTCCTTCACGGTTGGCAAATTAAAAGTTTTTAAAAACTCTTCGTCGATTTGTTTAACTTTTTTTATATAATTGTTGCACATTCTTTAGAAATCTCTTCTCAGTTTTTTGTGAATGTTAATTTTTGGACATTTTAAATCTTATATTGACGACCTATTTGATAAAACATTTGTCGGTATAAAAAAAGTAAAAAGAACCAACTACATATATAATAACCTACCTGTGTTTCAAACTTGCAATCCATGGATTTCAAGCTAAAATTCTATATGGTACGACCACTCCCTTTAAAAAAAAAAAAGAGATCATAAAGAATGTGTGGAAATCTAATAGCAATTAATTGCAGTACCTGGCCAACAATCATTCATTTGAAGTTTTCTCGAAAACTGCTAATTCTAGAAAAAAAAGTTTCAAATAAAAAAGTTACGTCCATCTAGTGCAGGCAAATCCAGTTTTGAGTATGAACTATCTGGGGACAGCTATTTCTTTATCGAAATGGATAGCTTTATTCATGTAGACTGAGGATATAAATGTTCCGAAAAATCCCAATGTGAGCTAAAGCCACCATTTAGAAAAAATGGCTGCGGAATCGTTTCTTTTAGAAGGACATATCTTAGTGACCATTGCTCCGATTTTAGATTTCTTTTTTTGTTCTCTTCCCCTTTTTATGTACAATCGAAAGTATTATTACATCTTTAGGCATGAAATAGAAGATAACTGAAGAAAATCTTGAGTTCTTGGAAATATACAAGGTGCCCAGTTAGTGCTTCCTCGGAAGATTGTGCAAAAACGGGTAACTTTATAAAAGAACTTTTTCAACAAAACTTTCAATGTTTCATCTCTACTACAACGTGAAATTATTTTCAATTATACAAGGTGTCACAAAAAGGAGTTACACAAGAACGTATAATTTTTTTAATGGAATACTCTCTAATTTTTTAGCGCCAGTTAAGCCACGAAGGGTCCTGAATTACACCCTAAATTTTTTTGCCAATCAGATGCAGCGTTGCCAAGTTATAATTTTTTCCCTGTGTTTTTGTCAAATTACAAATATTTTTTTGACTACCATATCTCCGCGATTTATTAATTGTTTTTTCTAAAAAAATGTAGAGTGTTATTCGATAATTATGCATTTACTGAAAAACATTTTTGGAATAAATTATTATTATACCGGGTGTCCAAAATATCTGTTTACATTTCTTGTTATTTAATTATTATTTTTCTCAAATTTTCTAAATGGAATGCCTATATTTTTTACATGGATGAATAAAGCATAAAATTCCCCACATTCTAATATTATACACTTAATTTTTATTTCAAACCGTTTTTGAGATATGATTATTTCAAATAAGTTTTGCGTAAATCGAGGTGCTTTTTATTTTAGCATTAAAATCTAGTATGGCTTTGGTCTTTTGTTTTGCGTTTGTTTTTCACTCTACGACATTTCTCTAATGTGTTTAAGATGAATTAATATTGTTAATATTTAATACGAATTATAATTATTGTCAATAAGATTTAATATCTTTGGTAAATGTTATGTTATTGGTGAATGTGATGGAAATTGTTTATTGGCTTCAAGAATGTATGGTCAAAAATATCTCTATAGAAGATGTCTTGATGTGAAGTCTCTAGAAAATTTGAAAGAACGTTTTGAACGTACTGGAAATTTTGCATATGAAAAGAGGGCGAGACGACGAAATGTATTGTAATGAAGAAAATGAGCTGGCTATAACTTTAGCGGTAATCGAAAATCCTAAGTGTTCGGGAGTTAAGTAGGGATTTAGAGGTCAGTGAATCTAGTGTTTCCCTATGTCTTCGTAAAAATAAGTTTCACCCCTATCGAGCTCAGCTGCATCAAGAGCTTTAGGATGTGGATTTAAATCGTAGATTAAATTGTTGCCAGTGGGCTCAAAACCAAATTGGAGAAAATGAAGAATTTTTCAAATTTGTATTGTTCACCTATGAATCAACATTTCCTCGCAACGGATTTGTGAATAGGCACAATTTCCATTATTATGCCAGAGAAAATCCTCATGTTGCACAGAAAAATCAGAACCAGAGTTTAAATGTAAAGGGAGGAATTGTACATGATTATGTTATTCATCCTCGCTTTTTTGAGGGAAATGTGAATGGAGCAGTATTCTTAGATTTTACGCAAAATACGTTTCCACAAATGAGGTGCTCGCGCGCAAATCCCGATAAATCCACAAAAAGTCAATTTTGAGTATGTAATAGTTTCATGTATGTTACACTAAACTCTAAAAGCCTATATAATATTTGGTAACCAAAACGCCATAAATCCCATATAAATCTAATGTTAAAGTTGACCGTTTCGAACAAAACTAGATAAATCCAATATCGGGATCAAAAGCAGATAAATCCATTTTTATACAATACACTGTCATCCATTGTGAGGTAGAAAAGTTAATATTGATTGACGTTTGAAAAAGTTCTCTGTAATGCGACTATTTAATGTAAAAACCTACTTCTCTTCTAGAAATAAAGAAGACAACTGCAAGACATTTTATTACCAATATATTATAACGGTTTTATCTGAAATTTTAACAGATATTGAGAATTAATTTTTGTTAACAATGAATGTTTTTATTTATTTTTAATAAATTATTAATGTTGTCAAAATTTATTTTTCTGCATCTTTAATGTTTTATTTTAGAGCAAAAATCGATAAATTCGTATTTACATAGCAAAATCCGATAAATCCAGCAAGAAAAGTTAAAAAAAAATAAATAAATAAAGTAGCATTGTTCTTATTTTTTGGTCTTATATTCTACAGCCTAGAAGATATTTTTTGACTTAAAAAGAACAAAAAAAGACTTATTGGTTTTTGCTTGAGAAGTTTTTTGTAATTTCCCACAACTTTGTGTTTGTGGATTTATCGGGGTTTGCGCGCGAGCGCCTCAAATAATCGAGTATATTCCCGATTACGCTACAAATAATATGTGATTACAACTTGAAGGTGCACCACCATATTTTAGTAGAAATGTTCGTCAGGCCATTAGTAATCAGTTTCCTGAAAGGTGGATAGGAAGAGGAGGTCCAATATTTTAATAAACTGTTAAATATTATCTAATTTATTATTTTATTAAATTATGTTAGGTCTCATTACATGGCCGCCTAAGTCACCCGACCTAACTTCAGTGGGTTTTTTCTTTGGGGATTTGTGAAGTCAGACGTTTATAAAGTAGAACCAATGACTCGAGAAGATATGATGGAAAGGATTCGTCGGTGTTTTAATCGTATAAATGTTGATATGTTACACTGTGTAAGGCGCTCATTTATCAAGAGACCTCAGTGTAACCTGAATCAAAATTGTGGATATTTTGAGCAGTTGTTAGGTTAGTTTCAATATCGTGAAAAAAAATTATTGCTCAAGAACCGTCCATAAAAGAAAGTGTACGATATCAAAATGTGAGAAAATGTAAACGTTAGGTATTCACCCTTTTAAAAAAATTATAGGCATTCCATTTAAAAAAATTGAGAAAATTATAAAACAAAATATAGATTTTAATGCTAAAATAAAGAGCACCTTAATTTACGCAAAAATTATTTGATATAAACGTTTGAAATAGAAATAAAGAGATATTAAAATGTGAGGAATTGTATATTTTATTCATTCATGTAAAAAAGTATACCTAGGCATTCCATTTAAAAAAAATGAGAAAAATAATAATTAAATATCAAGAAATGTACGCAAATATTTTGGACACCCGATACACTAAAGATTTATTTCATAAATATTTTTCAGTAAATACATCATTATCAAACAACATCCCACATTTTTAGAAATAATGATTAATAAATCGCGGAGATATGCCAGTCAAATATGTTTGTAAACTACCTAAAAAAAAACGGAAAAAAATAACTTGACAAAATATTTTAGGGTGTAATACAGGGCCCTTGAAGGCTTAACTGGCGTTAAGGACATACAGGCTGTTCTATTTAAAAAAAATATACTTTCTTGTATGACTCGTTTTTGTGACACCTTGTATCATTGAAAATAATTTTAAGTTGTAGTAGAGACGAAACATTGAAAGTTTTGTTAAGAAAGTTTTTTTATAAAGTTAGCCGTTTTGCACAATCTTCCGAGAGAACACTGACTGGACACCCTTTATACCTTAATGTACATTATTAAAAATGATTACAATTTTATATATAAATAACTATCACTCCGTTAATATTTGAGTTAGTAACATCGGCCAAAAAACAAATGAACACTAGAACTTTTATTAAAATTATTTTTTCAAAAATTAACTAGAAATTTCAGTACAAATGTCTCGAGTTTACTACAAAAGTTTAAATTTCCGTAATATTTAAATTATTTTTTAATTTTCTAAGTTTATCGTTTAATTTATCATAAAATGTAATCATACTTTCTGTAAAATGTGAAGTGAGGAATGGAACAAAAAAAATAAATCTAAAATCGGAGCAACGGTTACTAAGATATATGATTTTAAAGAAAATGTCTCTGGCGGCAATTTTTTCTAAATGGCGGCTTTAGCTCACGTCGGGATTTTTTGCGACTTTATGTACTTATCCTACATTAATAGAGCTATCCATTGCGATAAACAAATAACTGTCCCCAAATAGTTCACGCCAAACCCATTTTACACTGAGATTTGCCTGGTCTAATCTTTTATCTTCGTTACTTCTCGATACACTTGGTATCTATTTCGAAAGATAAAAAAGTTTCGACATAGCCTTAGAAAAAAAAATAATGCTTTCTACACTTATTAAAATTTGACCTACATATTAACACATTATGTTAACAAATATATAGTGATGATAACACGATAAAAATTTGAGAGTAATTCATTGTGCCGTTTTTGAGTTAGAGCGAGTTAAGCGGAAAAATAATTGTTTTATATATCCAATACACACCTAAAACTAGAGAAATGCTCCGCAAAAACTCGTGACGGTGTTAAATAATCATTTATAATAAGTTTTATACTTGATGTAGGGTAGACTGATAAAATATTAAGATGGAAAAAAGATTTATATATCCGAATATTAAGCTCCGAAGTCCCTAATCCCTTTTCTTTAACCGTTTATTCCAGCAAACGCATTATGCCCCCTTCCTCCCTTCCTATTGCTTGGATTGTGATAATTTTTTTTTAAATTAAAGATAAAAAAGATCTCTCTTACCTTTAAAAAAAATTCTCTTCTGAGCCCTTTCCTTCGTACTCAAAGACGCATTAAAAGCAAATGCAAAAGGTTTTTCCCCTCCCACAAGTTTGTTTATTTGAAAAAAAATAAAAAAATGTATTCAGTCAAATATTAGACGTAATAACGAACAAATTCCATTTTGGTTTTTGAAAATCGCACGACAGGGAAGAAAGTTCGAGGGGGTTCAATAATTTTCCTTTCCCTACCTCCTTCCCCTCCCCTAATTGGCCCACCACCCCAGTCCTCCGGCTCCATGAATTCCTATCTATTTCACCTGCCTCAAAAAAATTTCATCCCTCTAACTTTTTTTTTTCGTAAAAAAATTAAGGAATTACTTTTTTGTGTATTAGTGTTAGGGCAAAAAAACGAGTATTTTCAAAAAAAAAATTCACGAAAAGTTACCGTCCGATTTGAAAAACCAGATTATGCGCTTCCGCGAGATCTTCAATTTTTAATTTTACTTTTTTTTCGTCAGGTCAATAATAACAAAGTTATCGTGGAAAAACGTGTTTTTGCGAATTTTAAATGCGAATTCCTCCGCCACCCCGTGTAATTAAGTTGATAACATGATAAAAGAGAACGCGTGTAACAGAATTGTCAAAAAAAATTTTTTTTAAAAAGTTGCTTTCAAAACCCCTCTTTTCTCGCCAGGTCCGCTCCAGTAATAATTATATGTGCATATTCTATAGTAGAAAATTAGGTAAAATAAATTTAAAAAAAATGGTACAAAAATGTATTATATCATTTGCTTAATTCATACTACCACAATTATCCTCTAAATAAATGTTAAATCATTATAATCGCGTATAGATTCCACCGGCAACAACAATATATTCTCCTGAAATATACGACGCTTCATCTGAAGCTAAAAATGCAGCTACTGAGCTCATTTCTTCAACTTTACCAAACCTAAACGGAAACAATTCATCATTTATTATTATTCAAATAATTAATACGTGAGATATTACTTGCCTATTTAAAGGAATTATTGTTTTTATTTCTTCTTCTGCTTGCTGAGTGGGAAATAATCCTTTAGAAAAAGGTGTTTTTACAATTCCTGGTACAACACAGTTAACAGTAATATTCTCTTTACCCAATTGTAGTGCCCCTAATTTTGTAAGGGAACATAAAGCTGTTTTGCTAATTGCGTATGCCCCTAAATTTTTAGTTGCATAGAAGCCACTGATTGACGAAATGTAAATGATTCTACCTGCTTTACTTTTCCTGAGTAACGGCAGTGCTTCCTTCGATAATAAGAATGGCGCCTTAACATTTACATCAAATGTTTTGTCCCATGCATCCTCAGGACAATCGTAAACGCATGTAGCCACTGGACTTGCGGCTGCATTCGATATCAAAATATCTAACCCTCCCAATGTTTGCGCTTTTTCAAGCAATTTCTCCCTATCACAACGATTAGACACGTGGCACACTAGACCGTCAACGTCGAGGTTTTCGCCTCGAAGGCTTTTTATAGCTTCTTTTACATGTGCCTCTTTTCTGCTGCTAATAATGACCTTAGCTCCCTCCTGAGCTAACCGTTGAGCAATTGAGTAACCTATACCAGATGTAGATCCAGTTACAATGGCAACTTTTCCACGTAAGCCTTTCAATGTGATACGATTCATTATTAATAATTCTGAGTGACTAATGTATCTTGAAATATACTTGTTGGAACTGAATTATCAATAATACTAACTAGGTTTATGTATAATCCCTTCCAGTAGGTTTTTTATCTACGCTAAAATATTATAAGTACGATCATGGGTTGAGTGGGGCAACAGGGTAACACTTTTCACAAGAGTGTAGTTATGGCATATGGTAATGTTGATATAGTAACTTTAACTATAATTACCATATATAAAATAAATATAAGAATATTGTTTTAAGGAATATATTGAATATATAAAAGTTTCATTCCGTTTAAATAGATATATCTTTCATATTTTAAAATATAGTATTCTGTTGTTTTATTTTTTGTTTCTCTTATCCTTTTCGTGGTTACTAAATTTTAAGTAAGTTAACAGAAACCTAACTTAAGGGTAAGCGAGCTGCTTCACATATCCCCCGTTAACAAAAAGAACAATCAACAACCAAATCGTCGATAGCGAAACGTACCTTCTTAACACTAGATGGCGGGACATTACCAGCGCCAAAATACAGACTTTATACATATAGTCAGCTGCCAAAATTCACCAAAAGACACTCTATCAGGCGCTGCCGATGACGTCATCAATATGGCCGCCAGATTGAAATATTTCAATAACCAGTAGTCGAATTTTAATTTTCTCAGTTTGCTTTGTTGCCTTTGAGAAAGATTCTATGCACTTTTAGTGTACATAATAATATGATGGTTCTTATTCTATTTACGTGCTAATACACTGAGAAAATCTCCAGAAATAAATTCTTTGCTACGATTTTTTTAGCTAGAATAGCCATAATTTTATTTAATTTAGAAATATCTGTTCACTACCTCAGAAAAGATCACTTTACTGAGTGTGTATATTAGCCCTTAAAAAGTACTTTTCAAAATTTATTAGTTGCTTTACTAAAGCAGTAGATCATTTAGCTACCATTATAAAGAAGAATATGCAAAGAATAGTTTAACTGTGACAAATAAGAATTTTCCTACAATTGCAAAGTTCTTTGCTGAGATAGATAATCAGAACACCATTCGGGCACAATCGGTAAACTTTTATACAGGCGGAACATCACGAATTGTTTATCTCCTGTAATTTGTTTCCATTCTCCGCTGATGGTGTTTACGTTGACTCCGCGTTATGCATTTAGTCATTTCTATAAGTATTTGTATAGGTATTGTGCAGTGTATTATTATCATAAAGACTTTGGTAAGTCGTTTGCTTTTGCTTTTGGTTTTTTAAATCGCGGTGTCTTCTATCAATATTAATAAGAAGATCTCATCATAACTGTCCTATACGACACCATATTAATGTTTTTAGGTGCCTACGCATCAGGTCATGCATGTGACTTGGAGAGGTTAATGATTCTCGTTGCAATTTTTTAGTGGTAGTGGAGTCAAATTAAGGATCAAGATAGATGAATAGGGAATTCTCTGCCTACTGCAATTTTATTGTTTTAATTTGTTGTAGGTATAATAAGGTCCATTGCTTCTTGTAAAATTTTAATAATTTATTTTCCAGCAAATTCTCTGTTATTTTCCTTATTATCTCCGATCTTAGTAATCGTATCGTAAAAATAAAAATATCAAACTGTTCACAAAAAAATTATGATTAAGACTAGGCATATGAAGAAACTTTCTGATAATTTGTTAATTTGTAAGAAAATAAAAACCACTAAAAATTGCCTTTTTTGATAATTTAAGAAATATAACGTAATAATGCACCAATTTGAACGAAAGTTGGTGGAACTATGCCCGTTATTGAACTAAACATTCGTGCCAAATTTTAGCGTAAAATATTTATTGAAACGGTTAAAAATAAGAAAAGGTTTCGAAATTTTAATCGCTTATTGTTTGAGTGCATCAACTCGTAGGAGTGCATCAAATAACTGCGGATTTTTTATAAAACCAAAAGTGGCAAACGAATTATGAAAGTAAATGATAATTACGTTTCATTGAAGAGATGCAACAGGAGGAGACTTGTGCATACACGTCGATAAATACATTATCAAGAATCGTACGCGCTTCGTGGAATCAAGCTAATATTGCGATATTTACATCTGGTTTTGCAGGTGTACAATATTGTCCAATAGTGCTAGCGAATATCGTACGAGCAAATATCCTTTCCCCATCGAATTGGACAAATAACACGCTGAATACGAATATGATAGAAGGCGATAATATATACAGTGTGATTCGGTCGCTACCTGCAAGAGATTCTGCCGCATATTCAATCCAAGTTAATGGTTACTTGCTCGTACGCAACTTTGATAGTGTAATGAAGCATTCTTTAAATTCCTGCTCCATTACTAAGATTCCGGATTTACACACGACACCAATGTGCACACGGCCCGTAAACCTACCCATCTTCCGTCTAGAGGCATGGATTTACACACGACACTAAACTATACGCAGTTCTACGTCACCAGTAAGCGAGGATTCTCGGATATAAAAGCGCGGCCGCAAATCAACAAAATTCAGAGTGTGAACAACTCTGACAATCTGTCTACAGCGTGCTGAGCTAGACATATTACAGTTTTGTACATATTCCGACGCAAACACGACGGAACGAATGCGATCTGACCTGGGAATCCTACAGCGTGTTGAACTGGGATCCCTCTAGTCGTTAATCATTCCCCGGTGCCGTTTCGCCGCCAAAACCAGAGCGAATGAGCCTGACCTGGAGACCTCCTACAGCGTGTTGAACTGGGAAACTTCTTGAGTCGACGATATTTACCCGACGCCCGATGCCACTCCCGTAGTAACAACAAACGTCGCATCGCAATCGTTACACTCTCTCTCTCTCTCTCAGATAATAGAAAATGTTGTCCTAAGAACCGTAAAAGATACAGATATATAACCTGTACCTGTATGTTATGTAACACTGCCACACATTACCTGTGTGGAAAAGTAAATAAATTGTTTATATTTTTATTGGGTTGTCTTATTAACTAATCTGGACCCTGATTAATCTCCAAACCAGCTTCCCGACAGCAAACCGTTACAATATAATCAAAAATAACTGCGTTATGTTTGGTAAGTCGTTTCGCCTAGACTACAATTTAGAATCGGCACTATTTGGAAGCTTAAATGATAGAGACAATCAATAGAATATTGGAATGATACTTAAACAAGCCCTAGAAGAGTTGTTTGGCAGTCACAAGACGGGTGTGTTAATAACAGAGGGGAAATCACTCGGAGTTATGCTCTACGATGGAAAATATTACTTTACTGACTCTCATTCATGTGGATCAAAAGGCTCAAAAGCCAAGGATGGTGGCAAGGCATGTATCATTGAATGTGACATTATAGATGAGTTTGTGCGAATTTGTAAGCGGACAACAGGATCGAGAAATACCCAGTTCACACTAGATTACATTGATGTTTACCCAGCAGCTTTACCTGTTCAAATCAACTCAGTTCAAACAGAGCCACTCTCATTAGAAATCATGCAATCGGTAGAATTTTAGAACCTCAACAATCTCTTGACAATCGTACGCTTCCAGTACTCCCGTTATCAACATCCCAAAATATGCCTTTGCAGACGTCTGTAATGGCACCCATCGATGTCGTGCAGCCCGATGTTGACGATGAACTAGAAGTGCCCAATAATCTGAATGAAATTGTACGCAAAATAACAAATAATATTGTCAACGATGCACATGAAGTCAAAGCAGAAGAATTTGCTTGGTTCTACCTATTTCCGTATGGCATTAATTGACTTAAAGCCTCCCAACCTGTTCGAATTACACCGCTAGATTATTTTCAGTTTAGAGTGTTAGGCATCAATACAAGATTTCAGCGTAATAACTAATAATATTTTACGCTTTATCGATGTTCGAATACTATCGAGTTAAAAGTACTATCAAAGGAACAAAGTGAAGACGTACACTTGTACGTTAAAAATCTCCGGGGCTACTTACTGGAGAGATGCTTTGAATAACCCTTAGGGCAAATTAGGAGCCTCGGACCGCCGACAATATTTTTTAACTTTCAGTTCCAATGATCTAAATTGGTTGGACCAACTTAAGGCTCTGTTACTTGCCGACGATTGGTCTGACGTGGATTCCAGTTCATTGAATATATATGAAACCCAATGCCTCATCAAAAAGTTTCCAGTAATATTAAGTCGTCAATTCATGGTCAGGGTTAGAGCGTTGTTGAAATATATAAAAAATAACAATGATATTTTGGGCGGCAAAGTGAAAGACCACTGGTGGCGTATTAAGTTCCAAAACCGCGGCAGTCCTCATCTTCACATGATTGTGTGGATCGAAAATCATCCAGCATTTGATACTGCTGAAGGTATCCAACAAATTGACCGGGTAATTTCCTGTAAATCACCGTCCCAGGATGAGGATCCAGAACTCTGTAATCTAGTAAAAAATGCCAGATTCACAGACATACTCACACATGTACGAAAAACAATACAACAGTAAGGTGTCAGTTTAATTTTTCACGTCAGAAATGTAGTGAAACCCGAATAGTCGCACATTCGTCCGAGTAATTCATTCGTAGCGGAGGAAGAATATGTTTACTCAGGCGTCGGATGCAAGATGCGTGGGTAAACAACTATAATACAGATTTACTAAAACTCTGGACGGGTCCAATGAGGCAATAGCGTTTTACATTGCTAAGTATTTGTCCAAAGGAGAATCGACAAATTTAGATGCGGGAATAACACAGGCTATACAACAAATACAACGTAAGGAATCTGATATTTCTCGGCGCTTGTTCAGAATTTGCATGAAGATTCTTCATGAAAGGCAAGTGTCAGCCCCTGCATGTGACTTGATTATGTCACCTACCACTCCGTGACAGTTCTCGTAGTTGTGTATTCCTAAATACACGAAAACCAGAGCAGCGTTATTAGAGTGTTACGTTTTGACGAGCGGGGGTAAGCAACAGAATACTGCAGTAATTTCTTCGAAAGGTATGAAAAACGTGCCTTGCAACACCCAAATTATAGCGTTGCATCTTCGATACATACTATCAAAAGAAGCGAGATGAGTCGGAAGATAGCATTGATCAAGACAATGATGATATACCAACGAGAATCCGTCGACAATTAATCACATTGATTGATAACAGCAAAATGATAGTGAGAAATGTACCTGCAGCTGTACCATATTTCATAGCTTCGACAGATCCTGAAAATTTTTATTACAGCCTATTACTTCAGTATATGCCTTATCGCTCAGAGACAGAAATATTATAAGGATTTGATAACGCAAGAAACGCTTTCTTAGCTCGGGAAGAGCAATTGAGGGCAATTAGTTGTCACATCGAACAACATAGAGAGTGAAACCGGCAGCTGGAAATCAAGTGCAGGCATTCCAGATCCTCGAAGAGCCATCAGAGCTAGCGAATATCGAAAACTATGAAGAAGATTTGCCCGAACAAGCTATGACCAATGATCAGTTCGAGTCAGCACGTCAGGCTATGGATATGGACCAAAAACAACTGTTCAACTCTATTACGTCAAACATACAAGTTCAACAACAAGGACATCAACACAGGTTAAATCTCTTTGTAACTGGTAGTGCTGGAACGGGTAAGACCTTCCTATTTAACTTGCTAAAAAATCAAATTAACAGATGCTACGGAAAGCGAGTTACAAAGATCGGCGCTCTAACTGGAGTTGCAGCACGATTGGTAGGCGGTTCGACACTGCATAGCTTGCTCAAATTACCAGTGCAAAAAGACTGTATTATAGTAAACATGTCTCTTCTCTCCGGCAATTATTTGAGGATTATGCATCAAGAATGACAACATGTGGAGTTTCTGTTCATAGACGAGATTTCCATGGTACCTTACGAGATGTTGTGCATGATAGACGCTCGTTAACCTCAGTTGAAGAACTCCAACGACCTATTTGGCAGTATAAACGTTATAGTCTTTGGCGACCTAATGCAGTTGCCGCCAGTGCATGGAAGACAAGTGTTTCAACAGCCGGAGCATATGAGGCCAGCAACTCACTTATCGCGGATATTCACATTAGTAGAACTCACTCAAAACATGCGCCAGCGAGGAGACACGACATTCGCTGACATCTTGAACGCCTTGAGAGTTGGGGAGCTAAACAGTAAGCACCTTACAGTACTAATGGGTAAGATCTCGACAAATGCTACCGGTGAGTTTGCACTTGAGAAAGCACTATGTATTTACCCTACAAAAGATCAAGTAGAAAAGCATAACGATAAGGTCCTTAAATATTACGAACGGAGAGATACTCGAATGTATGATATAAAGGCCCAGGACCAACTTGTTGATGCGACGCGAAATCTTGGAAACACTAGTTTGGAATCTATCGTACCAAACGACATAAATAAAACTGGTGGATATAGCGACTATAGCGACTCACTCACTGGAAATCGAGAAGTTCCAAAAGCGAGAAGTTTCCATGGAGTCGCTAAGAAAAATAAAAAACATTCGATATAAAAATATAATATCAATATACTTAAAAAATACCAAAATCATATAAAATATGAACATGTATTTAAAACAAATATACGTATATTAACTTCAATTTTAATTTTATTTATAGCGATAACGCTATAAATTTGGTGACCCCGACGTGATAATTTTATGTCCAACGTGATAAATATATGCCAGAAGTGAAAATTTTATATCCAACGTCATAAATATATGCCAGAAGTGAAAATTTTATGTCCAACGTGATAAATATATACCAGAAGTGATCGATATATATGTCCGAAGTTATCCTATAACTTACATGATGAAATCTACGTTATTTAATTAATTTGAAGGAGAGATAAAATCATTTCCACTTCAAAAGATAGAAGAATATCTCAGATATAATTACCGAAGTATAACACTTTCCTGTTTTGAAACAATTATTATCAATAATTTCAAGAAGAGATTCAATATATCAACTACCATTATAAATTGATCATTTTTATCAAGAGAAGAATTTTCTCGATGAATTTTGAATAGAGGTTCCAAATTTGAATAGATGTTCCTATAATTTATGGTAATTTCCTAATTCAATCAACTGAAGTTGTACATTACAAGTACTGTCATCTGTCGGTGAGTGAGTTAAAGTACATTCCCTTTTTTATCTAAGAGAGTAATCAATCAATCAATCAATCACAATCGATTAGTTATGCAAAGACAACCTTCAGACGAGGATTTTCCTCAAACCCATTATGTCACCTCTGTCAAACTACCCCCATTCTGGAAATCAAAACCAGAAATTTGGTTTACCCAGATCGAATCACAGTTTTCTGTTGCAAAAATTGTCAATGACAAGAAAAAGTATGATCAGGTTATAGCTAATTTGCCATTAGATGTGATAGATAATATATACGATATAATATCTAATCCCCCGGAAATGGATCTCTATATAAATTTAAAGAAAGTTTTAATCTCACGTTTATCATCGAGTGAGGAAAAACGTCTGAATGATCTGTTATCAGGTTCCCAAATGGGCGATCTGAAACCTTCAGATTTCTATAGATCCATGCTGAATATGGTTGGAGGATTCAGCATGGTTAGTCAAGATTTATTGATGAAGCTATGGAAAAGACGTTTGCCTCAAACAGTATATATTGCCATTACAGCTTCAGGGAAAACAGACACCAAAGAGATTCTAGATATTGCGGATCGGATCTGGGAGTCCTGTCAAAATTCAATGGTTGCATCGTACTCCAAAAATCCTCTTGACTCTGAGTCAACCCCGTTATCAGATTTAACTACCACTATCAAAAATTTTTCAATCACTTTCTATGATTCAATTAATCAAGTATTACAAAAACAAGAAATTTTTAATTCTCGATTAAACTCTTTAGAATCCAGACTTTCCAATCAATCCTTCGAGCCTCAACCTTCTACTTCATGCTGCAACAATTGCAAAAGTAGAAGCAATTCACAAACTCGTACCACTAGTCGCAATCGTTCACCCAGCCGTAATAATGTTTCCAATAAATTTGATCGTACAGACAATACTATTTGTTACTACCATCAACTTTATGGTGCCAATGCCTATCGTTGTGGAGGTGAATGGTGCAAATTCAGTAAGAATTGTAAAAAGTCTGATAATTCTCAAAGATGACTGAAGTTTGATAATTCTATGACGTCTGATTTTGACATTTCTAACAGCAAACGTCGTCGACTTTTTATTTACGATAGATCTAACAACCTGAACTTCCTAATTGACACTGGTGCCGATTTATCTGTGGTGCCACGCAATGCCTTCACAGATTTAAAAAAGAATTTCGATACGATATTAACCGCGGCTAACGGTTCAACCATTTTTACATACGGTAAGAAATTGTTAAAAGTCAATCTAAACTTACGTAGATTATTTCCTTTCGTTTTCAATATAGCAGACGTTGACATACCGATAGTCGGAGCAGATTTCTTGTCTCATTTTGATTTAGTTGTTGATCTTAAAGGAGCTCGAATAATTGATAACAAGACTAATTTGTCAGTTAATTGTTTTATTAAAAATAGTCCTTTAGACAATTATGGATTAGATACACTTAAATTATTTCCTTTGACAGATAAATATAACAAATTACTTTTACAATTTCCTAATCTAATTAGTTCACCAGATTACAATTTACCTATTAAACATTCTATCGTACATCATATAGTTACTGAAGGTCATTTACCTTTTTTCACGACCTCGTAGATTAGACAATCTTAAATTTAAAATAGCTCAAACAGAATTTAATAACATGGTAGAATTAGGTATCTGCAAACCATCATCTTCTCAAGTTTCCTCTCCACTCCATCTAGTGGCGAAAAAAGAGAAGAATGACTGGAGACCTTGTGGAGATTATCGACAACTAAATACGATTACCATTCCAGACAGATATCCATTACCTCATATCCACGACTTTAGCTCTCAGTTACACGGCTGCACTATTTTCTCCAAGGTTGATTTAGTGCGAGCGTACCATCAGATACCTGTCGCTGAAAATGACGTTTATAAGACAGCTATAACAACTCCATTCGGACTGTTTGAATTTTCCCGCATGCCTTTTGGTCTACGCAATGCCGGTCAAACTTTCCAACGTTTTATGAATGAAGTACTTGTCAATTTACCTTTCGTTTTCGTCTATTTGGATGATATATTAATCGCAAGTCAATCAGATGTACAACATTTGGAACATTTGGAAAAGGTTTTCAAGAGATTAGACACATACGGAATTAGCATTAAACCATCTAAATGTATCTTAGGAGTTGACAATTTAACCTTTTTAGGTCATCACATCTTTTCATCAGGTATTTTACCATCAACTGAGAGAGTCGAAGTCATTAATAATTTCCCTTTACCGACAACTCTCAAACAACTACAACGTTTCATAGGTATGGTGAATTTTTATCATCGTTTCATACCTCATTTTGCTGAAATATTACTTCCCCTATATTCTCTTTGTAACAGTTTATCTCATGATAAAATTACAAAGATTAATAGTTGGCCTGATCAATGTTTAGACGGATTTTCGAAAGCCAAAGACGCAATAAGTAATGCAGTAGTTTTAGCTCATCCTTGCAATAATGACGATACTATCTTATCTCTCTCAGTCGATTGTTCTAACCTTGCCATGGGTGCAGTTTTAGAGCAAAAAGATAATAAGGGTTTCTTGCTCCTTTAGCATTCTTTTCCCGTAAATTAACCACAGCACAAACCAATTATTCGGTTTTTGACAAAGAACTTTTAGCATTATATACTGCAATTAAATATTTTAAGTTTATACTTGAAGGTCGATAGTTTAATTGTTTTACAGATCACAAACCTTTAATCAACGCTTTATTCACAAAAGCAGAAAGATCTCCTCGTCAAATACGTCATTTAGAATACATAGCTCAATTTTCTTGTAAAATACAACATGTTAAAGGAAAACATAATGTAATAGCTGACAGCTTGTCACGTATTTACGACGCTTCTTCCTTAAAACAAGATATTTTACCACTTCAACTTAAAAATTCTCCCTTCCTTAATGTTAACTTTGACCTAAAGTTGCTTAGTGAAGCTCTGGAGAAAGATTCAAATCTCAACTATTTATTGTCAGATAAATCATCACTAACTAAAACCAATTTCATTTTAAAAAAGATACAAATTCCAGATTCAAATGATTTTATTTGGTGTGATGTTTCTCGTGCAAAAGTCAGACCTTTTGTCCCACTTGTTTACAGACGAACGATATTCGATATTTTTCACAACTTATCTCATCCTGGTATTGGAGCCACTAGACTGTTGATTTCAAATAACTATTTTTGTCCGAAAATGAACACAGATTGCAATTTATGGTCAAAATCGTGCATTAACTGTCAAGCTGTCAAAGTCAGTCGACATACGCGAAGTGATCTCGGGAACTTCACCATCCCGAAAATCAGATTCGACCACATCCACATAGATTTGGTAGGACCATTACCTCCATCCAAAGGTAACTCTTACATTCTTACGGTGATTGAACGATTCACTAGGTGGCCGGAAGCGTACTCTCTTCGCGACATCACAGCAGAAACAGTTGCGCGTACTTTATTTCAAAACTTTGTTTGTCGATTCGGTGTTCCCTTGTCAGTAACGACTGATCAAGGAGTACAATTCGAGTCAAAATTATTTAATGAATTTGCAAAGTTTTTAGGTTTTCATAGAATACGTACAACTCCATATCACCCAGAAGGCAACTCTTTAATTGAAAGATTTCATCGCTCACTTAAAACTTCCTTGTTAGCTAGAGCCAATACATCACATTGGACAGATGAATTACCCATCATTTTATTAGCATTTAGGACAACTCCCAAGGAAGATCTGCAATGTTCACCTGCTGAACTCATATATGGTCAAACCCTTCTTTTACCTATTCCTTATTTCATTGACAAATTACGCATTTATTTTAATGATTTAAAATTTGTTCCTCCAACTTCGCATAGCAATTACAAAACTTTTGTTAGTTCAGATCTTGCCTCTTGCGATTTTATTTTCGTTCGCATTGAACGTTTAAAACGTTCATTTACTCCTTTATATGAAGGACCGTTTAAAGTTTTATCTCGTTCAGATAATATTTACCTTTAAGAAAGGAGCCAAAGTCATAACTGTCAATATTGATAGGGTTAAACCGGCTTTTGTATTAGTTGACAGATGTGACACTTTGCCTACCCCGATTAAAAAAGTACGTTTTGCAATCGACACGTTGATTGATTGACTATTTTCTTTTTTAACGAGGGGGTGTATATAGCGACTATAGCGACTCACTCACTGGAAATCGAGAAGTTCCAAAAGCGAGAAGTTTCCATGGAGTCGCTAAGAAAAATAAAAAACATTCGATATAAAAATATAATATCAATATACTTAAAAAATACCAAAATCATATAAAATATGAACATGTATTTAAAACAAATATACGTATATTAACTTCGATTTTAATTTTATTTATAGCGATAACGCTATAGTGGACTTCCAAGCAAACTAAGAATTTCCGAGTGTGCCAAGAGTATGCTGCAATCTAATATTGATTTAGAGAAGGGTCTTGTCTGGCCACATTTTGGATGCGCCACATGGATGACACTGATATTCCTACAATTAAAGTGAATTTTGGTAAGGATGACGAACATCTTATAAAGCCTATAGTTATACAATTCCCAGCTAAGTACAGCTGTGGCACTGTTGAAAGGCGTATGTTGTCAGTGATCTTAAGTTGGGCGTCAACGTTCCACAAGATGCAGGGTTGTACGGTGGATCACGCAGTGGTCTATTTAGAGTAAAATCACTTTGTGGACTTCAGATCGAGGAAATGGATTGTTCCAAGCTTACGGGGAAGACGCCTTGCAATACTGATGCATTGGCAGAGATGGAGAGGATGCGACCTCAGTAGTCTAGAGACTCAGATTGATTGAATCAAGAAGATACACCTTAAACTTAAATATGAAATACGAGTAATATCTACTAAAATAAAATGACTTTGCAGCAACCTGCCTACGATCCAAATTACATAAATGTCGAAAGTGCCAAAATTCTCTCCTTAAATGTAAGACTAAAAAGTAAAAAAATAAATTGATAGTTTAAAAAACTAAAAAAAACATGCTTTTATAAATACTGCTCTAAAAAGCAAAAAATAATCTTCGAAACTATTCTCTCTGCCTACCCCGTAAGGGCCTTAGTGTAAGCCGTGTTTGTAATTAAGTATGATATTTGAGTATAAAAGCGTTCGAAAAACACTCTACGCTTTTATACCAAAATATTATACTTAATTAGAAACACGGCTTACACTAAGGCCCTTACGGGATAGGCAGGGAGAACAGGTTCGATGATTATTTTTGCTCTTTAGTGCAGTATTTATAAAAGCATGTTTTTTTAGTTTTTTGAACTATTAATTTATTTATTTTTCCTGCCTTGACTTAATTTCAGAATTTTGAAAAAATTGATGAAGAAAATTTTTTTTTACATTTTTTTATGTTTTGCATCCGAGCGAAATGTAATCTTTTCAGGATATTATTTTATACACTTTTACCAACTTTTTTTAAAAAAATATTCATTTTGCAAGTTTCTGAAGCTGGTAAATTAGGTAATTTGTACAGAATTTAGTGCTAAATAAGTCCATACTATTTTTGTCCTAGGATCAATGGTTCTCAAGATATTTGCATTTGAGCACTTTTAGCAAAGATGGCGGCTAACTCCTCCTCCCCTAACCCCGCCAACTTGGCAAAATACTCGGAAAGCATCCCCAAACCCTTTGAAAAAAAATTGACTTACGCTGCAAAGAAAAATTCCCTATTGATTGAACTAATAGGTCAAATAAAAATAAAAGAAAAACTTAACAAAAGTTAGCAATATTTATTTAAGCAATTTTTAATTACAGTTTAAATATATCGAATTAAGGTAATGCTTCTTCGAGTGGGATCAGCCACGACCGGCTTTAATGTGAACAGGCCGGAATATGGAAATGTGGCAACATGTGGTTCAGTCCTTTCTTGGTAAAACAAAACAGTTGTGCAGTAATCTGTCACGAATAAATTGGCATTATAATACATAAAAAGTGCCTCCCTGTTGGTGTAATTTCACAAATTGTGTTTTATAAAGTAAGTAGTTATTATTTTAATTGATTATATAGGTATCTATCGCACCTGAAATCACTTTTTGTGAGTCAAATTACGTTATAACCTTACTTTTTATGCAAGCTATATTTTTAATTCAATTCACTACCAAAACCAATAAAATAATTTTAATTAATTCTAGGTCTGGGGTCTGAAAACAATAACATGCCAGATAAATATTGTGTACCTGGCTGTACAACCAATTACAGTTCTTCATCTAAAGGTTATGTCCGAGCCTTTAGATTTCTCAAAGAACCAGAACTGAGGAAACAGTGGCTAAAGAGAAATTCTAGGAAAAATTGGCAGCCTACAAAATATTCAGTGGTGTGCATAAAACATTTTTATGACAGTGCAATATCCAAATCTGAACGATATAAAGATGCTTATGGTGTGTGTAAGGAGAGAGAAATGAAAAAGTTTATGTTAGTGTCTGGTGCAGCGCCCCGGGTAACGGAAACTTATCCTCATCCACCAGTTATCGCTAGGGCGATGATGATGGAGAAGAGATCTCGTGCGATGTGCATTTTGAAGAATATAAGGATTGTTATGCTGTTTGTTAACGACCTAGGTTTTTTTAAATTAATTGTAAGCAAATAATTTATTTTATCATAAAAATATTTTCTGGATTCCACTTACCCTATAATTAATTAATTACCTATAATTACCTCTTTCATATAATTTCAAGTATAACCCGTCGATAAATCACTTCCCAGACCAGTTTATATATGAAAACATAAAGGGATACATAAAAGGGGTGGTTAAACGGGATGTTTTTTGGCCGCTTCAGGGGGCGGTCAAAAACTTCTCCCACCACTTCCATCGTGTTCAGCACCCTCGAAAACGGGGGGTAAGGTAATCTCGTCTTTGCACGAAATGTTTACGCTATTTTTTCCTTCATTACATAGACTATTAGTAGGACTGACAGAGTTTAAGATTGCAACGTTGCCACATCGTACACTCCGGCCTGTTCACATTAAAGACGGTCGTGGATCAGCACTTAAAATTTTTTGATAATATCGGTAGCCAAAGCATTTATAATTTCTGAGACCGATGATGAAATATCTTCATTAATTTCAAGTCCATGTTCGTTTAGAAATTCATTTGTTGCATCTCCTATATCAAAATATAACTATTAAAAATATACGTACAGTACCTACGGTAGAAGATATGCAAAATTTCGGAATAATTTCATATGTAATGATAATTTTTCTTTATGCGTTAAAATGCGTTTTTTTTTAAAGCTAGCGCTGTAAACGGACGAAAAATTTGAGTGTCCAGGTGACACTATATATTAACGAAAAACTGTATATGGGAATATATTTTTTAGTCACTGACTACTTACGTTAACAAAATGGCGACATTTTCATTAAAAATATGTGAAGAAGCCTTTGTTCTGTCATGACTTTTTGTTTTTTTTTTTTATTGTATTGAAATAACCAAAAAATCATTTGAGGGCCTAATTAACGGACTTCGTCTTATAGACGTTCGGACGCCACCTTTATAATAGCAGATCTCCGAAACCATTAACTCTTTATAAATAAACACAAACAAACAAAAAACGAAATTTATCCCCAATTTGGTAGCTTTCTTATTTGTTTCTAGCATGTTTTCGCTCAATGTAATACCTTTCGAGTTATTTGATGAAAACGTTTTTCAGGCTAAAATCCCAATTTTCTAGTCTTTATAACTTAAAGACTATCAATTTATATGAAGAGTTCCATAGAACATTTTTTTCTCAAAATTTTATTCCCTTTCAGCTCCAATATTTTTGTTTTTTTTTTTAAGACGTCACCCTTGTAAATTAGCAAGCCCCCGCATAATATAGAAACTTTTATTTAATGCATTTACTATTAAGCTGCCAAAAATGAACGAAATCTAATTCATATGACATTATTCCGAAGTCAAAACTTCGAGTGTATTATCATTGGAAAAGTAAGAACGAGAAATTTCGTATGTTATATATTATTTCCTAGTTTAAGCTATATTGCAAGAGGAAATTGTTGATAATGACAACTATAATAATAAATAATTTAATTATTAACTTATAGGTAAAAATATAATCATTATACATATTTTAGGAAAAAACATCACACAACTAAAGGAATTTGTAAAGATATTCTCTGCAGCCTTCTGATTGAAATTGTATAAATTCCTCCCAAAAAAAGTTCTGAGGCCACCATCTTGGAAAATAGTCGGCAAAATAGGGTTTTTAACTTTTTTTTAGAAAACCTTCCATTTTACAAAAAAAGGTTAAAACACAAATTGTTAAGAAAGAAATTTTCTACAACTTTTGTTATTACAGTTTTTTTGGTGGACCAACCCTGGAGATACAAAATGGCATTGAACATTTCTCCCACATGGATAGAGTAGTAAACCTCGCCATTGTGATTGGCATGGCAGGTGATTTAAATAATAGTAATAAGAGAGTAGATAAGGTGTTTTTATTATTATTATTAATAAGAGATTGGTGATTTTAGTAACAAGGCTGTAGAAACCAGAATTTGTAGTATTAGTCCTTTATTAACAGAAATAAACCCAAACTAAAATTAACTGAACCAAAATTTAAGTTAAGAAACCGCTGCCAAGGAATCACTACTTCCACATCCAGATTCTCTATCCAAGTCACTCACAAAGAAAAAAACTTTGTATGTGAAAATAATTGTTTATGGAACTTTAATAATATAATATTTGAAATCCTCTACCCCAAAACCCATAAAACGATACCCCACATCAGTAGTGGGGTGAGGGGGGTGGTAGTGGGGGTGTATGAAGTAAAAAAAAATATTTTGAGGTTTCTGGTTCCTGTACATAGGTACACTAAATCACAATTTTTTTCATCCCCTTTAATAAGGGGGTGGGGGTGGTAATGGGGGTGGCTAATGCCAAAAGTTTTTTGAGACCTTAGCTTCTCTTGTATATACTAAATACCAATTTTATGGACTCTTACCTGCGTGATTGACCTATTTACCCCAAATTTATCCCAATTTACCCCTCAATTCTTCGACGGAACAAGATGAAAATATAATCTAGTTCTAGATCTCGTTAAAGTACATATGTGTACCAAATTTCAAGTCAATATCTTAAACGGCTCCAGAGTAAACGTGCGCACAAAAAAGTTACAGACAGACAGATCGACAGACAGACAGACCGACAGACAGACCGACAGACCGACAGACGGACAGAAATTTTTTTTCGCTCAAACTTCAAATCTCGACGTTTCATGACATTTTAAGCCTATTTGGACAATAATACGTTTTTAATTTTTTTTGTCGTTACTATACTTCCACTGGACGTGGAAGTAATTATAACGAAATAGTCTGGTGAAGCATGTATGCATGATATTTTATTCCGAAAATTTCTGTTCCCACATATTAAATATAAGACAGTCAATGCCAAAAGTAGATAAGCAAAGAGAGTTCTGGACCGGAAGTGACTTGGATGGCATGTGTCCATCGAGATCTGACCATGAGCTGTTGGTCATTGTCGTCGGAGCTGAAGAGTTCTTGTGGTGAAGAGTGAAGAGTGACGCATTACGTGGTATGGGGGTGTGAAGTCTGTACCTAATGCCCTTCTGGCTAAGAAATATTTCAGCATGACTGTGCAGATTTTTCATTTAGGTAAATTGAATATAAACGACGGTTGCTGGCTCCGAGACATAGGAGAGGAAGTGATAAGAAAACGGATATGTGATAAGAGAGTCTAACATTTGTATATAAATGCAAATTAAATGAAATTTTTATCATAACCGCCGGTTAGGGTGGGCAATATATTTATTATTATATTATGGTGATGTTTGAATGTGAACATAGGCGTACATAAATTAAAAAAACTCGAATTTAATCAAATTCAGATATAAATTAAACAAAAATTGTATTGCTATTTCATTTATTACAAAAACATTATAATATTATTCATTCACACTGCTGCGGAGACATGACATTTTTCCTAATAATTTTAATTATACACTTTACAATTAGGAGAGAAGAACAAACTGTAATGTAATACAGCAAACCAGACACCGCTTCCACTCCAATATCATAATTTTGTTTTTCAGAATTTGCATTGCTGATGATGGTAGGTGCAGTACAGGGGGTGGCAGCACATAATTTTTCCCAATAGGTATCACCCATTGTATTATCTTGAAATCGTATTCTTAATTTGTACTGAATTGTATTGTTTGGAATGATCGCTGTAAAAGTAGGTGCATTATTAACTGCATATGGAGTCATCAACATCCAGTTCGATGGCCAGCTATCGTTTTTCCTCTCATTTTCATCGAAACATACAAAGACTTCTCGACTACCATAATGTTGATGTATGTACAGGATATTTTGCAGTACCGCATGTAAAATTATGAAATGCGAACTTAACATCACCATTGTTTTCAGTAAACAAACTATAATTTTTTTAGTAAATCCATATATAGGTGGGTAAAAATAATGTGATATAAATCATATCCTGTCTCGTATTATATGGGCGTTGGGGAAATGCGACGACTCTGGCGACCTCTCTCTGATGATGTATTAAAACGTGTTAAATTATTAAATACTTTTCGATCCCATATTAATTCCTCATCTTTCATATCTAATTTGTGGAAACTGGAGAACATACACTGCTTATGCTCATAAAATTTTATATGCTCGTTTAACTTTTCCAACTGTTTGCAATGTCTTTCTAACCTCACTATTAACTCTGACATGCTGCTATAGGATTCGCTAGGATACTAAATTATTTTTACAAGTATTTAGTTTACTTTCCGTCCGTCTCAGTTCCTGCATACAGGAAGAATACTGCCATTGCAAATTTAACAAACTCCTATCAGTAGTGTTAGAGATTGCAGGTGGGGGTAATGTGCTGCTGCTGCTGAGGGAAATAAAACTTTCGGCTTTAGGCAATCGTTTGACCTCCATATATTTGGCTATGTATTTATCTCTTTCAAATTCTAATCCCTCGGTGTTAGCTACACACGCAGTGAGATCAGATCTTAGCTCTAACATTTCATTCGTTGTATTAGTGAGTAAAATTCTTAAGTTTTCAGCGCTTTCACAACTACTATCCAAATTCAATTTTAATTTATTTTCACATGATATTAAATCATTCATAAATCTAGCATTGGCATCCAATAATCTTATTTCCAGATCTCTGTATAGTTTTCGGTATAGCTGTAATTCATCATACATATCATTTGCATGAGTCTGATGATATGGGTGTGATAAATTTAATAAGCCTCTTGCCGGTAGGGGTTGAATTGTAGTAGTAGCTGATACATTTCTTGCTGGTGGGGCTTGATTTGGAGTAGTAGCAGCCGAAATAATAGATAAATTAGTCTGTTGATTGTAGTTGGACAACCTTCGTAAAACATTTACACTAGGATATTTTCTATGTAGATTGCTGTATTGTACATGTATCGATGTGTTATCAACATGATGACTAATATTTACAGAGCCATTATTAGTGTGTACAGAAGACTCGAAATAATCACCACGACACAACAGCGGTGCAACAAAAATGAATATGTATGCACGTGACAACATCTTACTATTTACTAATTCACACTGATTTGCATGTTTACTTTTAACATCTAAAAAGGGTGGTGGGGGAAGAAAAAAAAATGTATTTATAATATTTTTTTTATTTTGGTAAAGAAGAATGCAACCAATTATAAAGTTTAGTACAATTTCTTAAACTACACATTGATTTATTATTTAAATGATTAGGACAATAAGGTATATCTCTAATAAATTTTGGTACACCAGTCATATTCTCTATGTTGATAATGCTAGGAATGGTTGATGAAGTTTCTTCCAGTTCACACAGCTTATTTTCGAGAAACTGTTGCTTTTGATGTCCTTTAACATACACCATATCAATATTACTATTCAATAAGTGCTTCTGTAATATGTCATCTAACATGGTATAGTCTATGTAACCACTATCATATTTCAAACCATGATGAAAACGCTCTAAATATTTTATCTGTTTTCGTAGTTTATGGTCTAACTTGTTGGCTGGAAATGGAGCTTTCAACAGATAATGAGCTGTTTGTCGCTCACTAATAAATGTTATTTCTTTCGGATAAAAATCAGGTAAACTGAATCCCTGAATATCAACAATCATTATCTTCATGGTGGCGTGTGGTGTAGACTGAGAAAACTTCTTAGTGAATATATCTTATATAGCACTCCTTACGATTCCACTAAGCGGTAAATATTCCACAACTCGATCGTGGATAATTATACAATATGCTCTAGTATCATTTGGAAACGCTACCCTGCTTTCGATTTCTAATTTGACATCGACAGTGGCTGACTTTATCGAATCGTTTCTTTTGGAACAGTCAATGACAAATAAGGCGCGTGTTTTGAACGCTACAAAATCTAATATGGGCTTTATGGGTGTGTTGTTTGAAGCAAATATTTTGGAAAATTGAGTGTACATGTGATAAGCATCGGAATAGTTTCGTGAAGTAAAATTTAATTTCAAATCTTCATACGGATAATATTCCGAGTTTATAGTCAGTTTTATATTAGACACATTAATATTATCAAAGTGTGTAATATCTACTTTCTTCTGATCTTTTCGTTTTGTTTGAAATGCCACGATAACATATCTAGGACTTTCTACGTTAGTACAAGTTTTAACTGACCAAATTTCTTTCACAGCTCCAGCCGTTAAAGAAGGCAATTCATGAATCTCCCACGTTCTATAGGGAATGAAAATCGGTTTATCTCTGTTTATGTTATCTAGCAATTCCAATTTTTTTTCATCATTTAAAAATACATGTTTAACTTTAAGTTGAATATCGGTTATAGTTAATTCAGCTACAGCATTGTCTGCCGCTACTTTATAACAGTTAGCGTCAGTTCGAGCTCTAACCAATCTTATAATCTGTCTTCCAAACATGAATCTCTTATAATCTTGAAATATCCCGAGCAAATGACTTAATGGAATTCTCAGGAAAAATGTTCCATTTACTGGATCATAAGTTACCAGCTGGCCCCCAGGAAAATTCCAGCCTGCTGGGCTAAGCGTGTTATCATCTTTATCATAGCACAGATAGCCTCTCACCAGACTCACAGTACCTGCGTCTCTCACTTTATCCACTTCTTTACCATTCAACTCATAACTAATGGAATCAAACATGTATGCCCCGGCATTATTAGTAAATTCAATAGTTCCATCACCGCTAGTTTTCTTCAACGTTCCTTCAATCAATAAAGCTGCATCATGCATTAATAATAAAGCATCTTGCTGATGAATTACAATTTCAATTTCATCATTATTTCTGAACGACTTAACGAACGGGTGATACGTTCGAGTTTCCTCTCTGTCGAAGGAATTATCAAAGTGTGGATCTTGGAATAACTGTAGTTCTTCCAACATGGTAACCCAGAGATTTTAAATACAAGATATTTGCTGACGTTAAAGATGATGCTACCTTCTTACCTGAACACTTGACTGGTAATGAATGATGTTGATTTGAAAAATTCTTATTTAAATACTTTAATGGTTTAATTATTAACCCCATAATTTTTTCAATTCCAACCTTATAATAATTTCCTCACCTCTAAAATTAATAGGTTTAGAGTTTTGATCCAGTATCTCCAAGGTGATATTAGTTATTTCCCGTTTGTTATTTACTGGAAGGAATATTAGATTTTTTGGTTCTATGTCTATGGCATATCCCGGATTTACAGATGGGGCGAATTCAAAAATGGTATGTGATGGTTTGTTATTGTAGAATGCTCCTGTGGTAATATTACAGTCTACGTGGATCGTTATAACCTTCACTATCTCTACAGGCAAATCAGATTGATGTAAAATATTGGGTTTTAACTCGCGAGCTGAATAGCCCAGTAAACTGGCTAGACTATCGCTAGGTATAAAATTTATCTCGTGCTTGCTCCTAATTTCACACTTGAGTGTATTATTGTTGGGTTTCAACGAGAAGTATTCAACACCTTTCACCGGTGACGTTATTTGACTCTGTAGATATGCTTCAATATCACTTATTTCATAAGATCCAGTCGGAATCGAAATTACTTTTTCTTTACTTTTATCACCTAGCTCCCAATAGTAAAGCTTGTTATTTACACCTTCTTCGATATTAGGAATGCTATTATAGGTATGAAAACCAATTAGAGCTAATGCGTAATCGTACTGAGGATCCAATTCAATTGGATTATAAAAGTCTATGGAAAGAGTGGCACCTCGACCTCTTATCGTGAATATCTGAGACATACTGAATGAAACTTATGGGATATTACCGTTTTTATAAAGAAACTCTAAGCATAAATGTCCGCAATTGATTGTATTGAATTTTTGGTAACTATCATAATTAAATCGTATTTTACATTTATCACCAAAGTAACGTATTAATTCTACTGGTGGTTTAAGCGCGCCAAAACTATCAAAATAAATAACATTGCCAGCACACTTTTTATATGCTACCCAATGCGTGCCAGGCCCTTCTTGCGTGTCGAGATTAATAATTGCGCTTTCATATGTTCTAGGAGCGTGAGGTAACGAGTCACGCATAAACACACCTCTGAAGTGCGGAATTTTCAATTTTTTAACATACTTCATCAAATCTACATCAAGAAGGGCTCTATTGGGTAGCTTCAATGGGAGTTTTTTTGCTGCTTTTTCAGGTACAGCCCATAGCCCTTCTTATGAGATTTCAAATACATCCCCTTTCCTAAAGCTATAGCCTCCATAGTTTTATTATGTCGCTCAGCCTCTTCCAATTTTTTCTTTGCAGCTTTGGCGTCGATGACAGCTTTTGCCACACCTGCAACCCCTCCTGATAGAGCTCCTAGAGCACTCAGACCGGCAAAAATAGGAATTAGCGGTAAGATTCCACCGGTCTTGGGTAATGGTAGTATGCGTGGTGCTTTTATCTTTTTTCGACCACCTACAGCGTTCATAGCTGATTTCGCTAGCTTCAAGGCCATACTAGCATTTTTTCTTAGATTATTATTATTAGGTTTTTTAAACAATCTCTTAACAACACCGATAGTTTTGCGAAAACCGACTTTTTGCCTGCGAACCCCCATTCCCATCTTCCGTTTAACCTTCATAGCGTTAACAACAGCCCAAGCGGCCGACTTCTCTTTCAAATTAGCGTCCTTAGACTTGACTCGTTCCCAGGCACGCTGCTCAAGATCGTAATCAGCCTTATGTCTATCTTCTAAATTTGAGCTTTTACTATAGGCTATATCGTGTTCGCGACAGCTTCGGTCGAGATCGTTAATGCCTGGATCACCTCGCTTTAACCGTTTTTCCAACTTGGTGCCTGGACCGCAGTACTGATATCCTGGTAAATGCGCTTCAAATGGTAACTTATTTATCAGAGAGTTTACTACTCCACTACCCTCCTTCAACATCAACATCTAAACTGATAATGAGTAATAATGTAAAGGTGTAGTGTATATATATATATATATATATATATAGTAGTAGGTATGGGGTCGGTTGAGACTGGGAACTTTTTGAGGACCGTGGGAACTTTTTGAAGACCGTGGGAACTTTTGAAGAAAGATCAAAGCATACCTACTTATATATATATATATATATATATATATATATATATATATATATATATATATATATATATATATATATATATATATATATATATATATAAGCTGCTGCACATCACTGAAAGTGTGAGTCTACGATGCGACTTCTTAAACAGCGGTTGTCACTTCCAGTGGAGAACTTGGATATTTTCTCACAATGTCCAGCAACCGAAAAACATGGTCCATTATTTCCTAGCGCTTTAAGAGCGATTGTATGCGGGCCCAGTGGCGCTGGCAAAACGAATCTCCTACTAAGTTTATTGTTCGATCCTAATGGGCTGTGGTTTGAAAATGTATACGTCTATTCCAAATCTCTATATCAACCGAAATATAAATTGCTGGAAGATGCATTGAAAAAAGTGAAAGGTGTTGGTTATTTCCCGTATACAGATAGTGAAGGTATAATCGATCCTTCTAAGGCTAGAACCAATTCCATATTCATTTTCGATGATGTGGCTTGCGACAAACAAGATAAAATAAGAGCCTACTTCAGTATGGGTAGACATAGACTTGTGGACTGTTTCTATCTATGTCAGACCTATACACATATTGGCAAACATTTGGTACGAGATAATTGTAACTGTATTATTTTATTCAAGCAGGACCGTATGAATCTTAAACATGTTTATGATGATCACGTAACTCCAGACATGACTTTTGATAAATTTGAAAAACTATGCGCCGAATGTTGGAATGACAAATATGGTGTATTAGTAATAGTTAAAGATTTTGATTTGAACAACGGACGCTATCGAAAAGGATTTGATCAGTATATATGTATATGATACATCATACAGCTTTATTACTGTTCTACACGTTAACAGATACAGACCTGCGAAAAGCTGTAACAGACCTGTGAAAAAGCTGTAACAGACTTGTGAAAAGCTGTAACAGACCTGTGAAAAAGCTGTACAGACCTGTATAAAAATGAAGTATAAAAAAATATCTCTAGAGAAATATAAAGTAGTAAAACCACACATACATGATTTAGAAAAGGAGAAGTTACTTAAAAAGAAAATTACTGAAGTGTCAAGGGCAATCAGAAAGAAATATTTGGCTTTAAAGCTAGGAAAGGCTGAAGAAGACGAATCTCTCAATCGTATATTCAAACCAATTGTAGAACCATTACATGATATTAAAATAAACACATCTAAAAGCGTAGCGGCGGGGGCGGCGACAGCAGCAACGGTAACACCTGAACCACTAACCGAACGACGGATACCATCACCACCATCAGTAAACTTTCTACCTGATGAGGAAATCGGTGAAGTCTTTCTCGAAGAAGAAGAAGAAGAAGTACCAGAACTGTCATTTGATGAAATTAAAGAACAATACGACAATCTAGTTAAACATAATAAACCTGTTATAGATGAATATCTGGAGCAATTTCCACCATTAGCGAGATATTACATTGAAGGATTTTTCACAGATAGTAATAGTTACGATACAACATCTGGTGCTCGTTTTGATTTTCTAGCAAACAAATTATTTATGGGTAATAAAGAACTGAAAATAGCTGATAATAACCTTGTGATCGACGATAGACCATACCCGGGTACTAAAGGGTTATATGAATTGATATTTATGAAAAACCCCAATGGGTTCAATGAAACTGATTTAAAAAATTACAAAGAAATTCTAGATTTAACCAGTGCTCACAAACGCGATTACAATCCGCAGGAGCAACGAAGGGGGCATAGGCGCTATAAATATACGAGTGTAATAAAACCTCTATATGTAAAACCTCGATATGATCCAAGAATTAGGAGTAAGTCACAAAATGCTCCTTCGAAAAGCGGATCTGGCATGGCTGTGTACAATGAAAAACCAATAGAATACGTTTACTGGGATGACGTAAATGAACTTGTTGATAGACTAAAACTTTTAATAGCCTCAAAAAGCGCTGGAAACACAGATTCTCACGATAATGAGATCTTGAGTATATTATCGGAACTGAAGGTTATTGCTTAAATATTTACAACTTTGCTAAGTATCATCATTTACAATATGCCCGTAGACAAGTTCGGTAGGTCTAATATAGGCCAAGATAGTGTTCCAAGTAGTGGTTCCTATTTACTTTCGCCTTATAGGCATGGCTTCATCTTCACCGAGGATGGAAATATAGATGTGGAAAACCTAAAACTTAGTAATGTTAAGTCACCTACTAATGATAATGATGTTTGTAATAAAAGATATGTAGATGGTAGCCTAAAATCTCTAGATAAGGAACTCCATACAATTATTGAAATGTCTTCAATAGATGCTATTCGAGAATTTGAACATAAATACAAGAGTTTCAACGAATCGCTTGAGATCATCAAGAAAGATGTTGGGAATTTAAGAAACGAGTTTTCAAATAAAATAAATATACTCAAAAATGACAGAACTATAATAATTACTGATTTGTCAAATGCAATTTCTAACTTAAAATCGGCTGTACAGGTAAATACATTAAACTTGGATAAGATATCAGATCTAGATCTATCTGCTAAAATAACATCGATGGAAAATTTTATAAAAAATATTGAAGGGGAGCTAAATCAATCTGCTAAAATAATATCGATGGAAAATTTTATAAAAAATATTGAAAGGGAACTAAATCAATTTAGAGATACCATCGTAAGACAAATGTCTGAAGTTTATTTAGATATGGCCAATCTTAAAAAGAAAAAGTTAGTTCACTGATAACACTGCTGCTGGTGAGTAGTCATGGAGCATACAAAAGAAAAAATTCAAGTGATAAACGAACTCCATAAACCAGCTAGAAAAAATTTCAAGCGTCGGCGTACTATCATAAAAGGTTTTGATGATCTTTGGCAAATGGACTTGGCTGTAATGGGTCACGCACATGTTAATAGTAACTTTAGATATATATTAGTGATGATTGATTGTTTTTCGAAATTTGTTTGGACCAAACCTTTAAAAACTAAATCGGGAAAAGAGATAACGCAGGCTGTTGGTGAAATATTCAAAGATGGTAAACGAATACCTAAAAATTTACAATCAGATCAAGGTACTGAGTTTTATAACACTGGTTTTAACAGCCTGATGAAAAAGTACAACGTTAACCATTATAGTACGTTCAGCATTAAAAAGGCTGTAATTGTGGAACGTGTTATAAGAACGTTAAAGGAAAAGTTATACAAATACTTTAGTTTGAACGGAACGTACAGATGGCTTGATATACTACCTCAAATAACTGATAATTACAATACGCAACGCCATCGAACTACGGGTATGAAACCATGTGAAATAAACAAGAAAAATGAAAAAATTATTTTAAATTCCTCTTATAACTTTATTAAGATGGCGACAGATCCGAGAAAATTTAAAGTTGGCAACCTTGTTCGTATTAGTAAGCATAAACATGTATTTGAAAAAGGATACACTCCCAATTGGACAACGGAATTATTTAAAATCGTTAAAGTACAGATTACCAATCCCATCACCTACCTTCTTCAGGATTTGCGTGGAAATCCCATCGCCGGTGGATTTTATGCCGAAGAACTTCAAAAAGCTAAATATTCGGATGTTTATTTAATAGAAAAAGTATTACGTAAGCGTAGCAATAAAATTTTTGTTAAATGGTTAGGTTTAGATAAATCTCACAATAGTTGGATAGACAACACAAATATACTCTGATGTGTTTCGATTTGCATGTATTTAAATGGGGAATTGTTTCAATTGACTAGAATTATGTGATTTAACATTGGTTCTTATGGAAAACACGCACAAATTCAGCTCGATAAGAGGCCTTTTGATTAACCGGAAGCATTGCTGGTGCAGCTAATTTATTTGAAATATATCAAGCCTGTTACTGTTAGTTAGTCGTGAAACATGGCATCAAACACCTAGCCCCACGTTTTCTGAAGATTTCGATCATTGGCGGGAAGTTGATCGAATTACCGAAAAGTATAGAGTTGCAATCCAAAATGAAGAAAAGTACATTTATGAACGTGTATTCGCCATGAAAAACTCTTCATATAGAATAAAAGTTGGATTAAGTAGTGCACGAAACAATGTTCCAGCTGTAAAAATATTAATGGCCGCTAATGAGCAGATCAATAAAGCTCATAACATTTCCTTCGATGCTGAGGATTGGTTTGATTTTATTACTTACCTTAAACAACTTTCCAATAATTACTTCGATGCTGATAGTGGATTTGGGGAGGATGAGGAGGCTGCTGCGGTGAAGCAGTTTTCAAATTACATTATCAACACATCGTCATTTATGGGTGCTAAGATGTTGAAAGTGGCTAATGATTTTGTTACGTTTTATATATGTGAAAATACTGTGCGTGAATTTGTTAACATTAGTAGGCTTATCAATTCAACTATACATGTATTAAATGGTTTAGATTTTGCTGGATTTTACAATAATTTTTTGAATGTCACCAATAATATACTATGTGAATCTAATTATGAACTGCCTTCAGATAATGTAATGTTATATTTATGTGATTTATTACCACATTCCATTCAAATGCATTGTATTCGTGAATGTTTACATTTTAATAGAGCTAAGGTTATGAATGATTTAGATAGAAAAATGTTTATATTAAATGCTTGAATAAATATTTTCAAATAAATACCATCTTATTATTTATCCCAATTCAGTAGTTATTTGACTGGTATATAAAATGGATGTGCAGTATGAGAAAAGATTAGAAACATTTGAAAATTGGTTATCAGAATTTCCAAAGTCTACTCTAGCTCTAGCTGGTTTCATTTATGTTGGTCAAGAAGACATAGTTAAATGTCCATTATGTGAAATTGAATTATGTAATTGGTGTGAGGGTGATGATCCCACAGCAGATCATTTGAGATGGAGCCCCGACTGTGCGTTTTTTGAAAATGGTGAGGATAATTCGTTATTTATTAAGAGAAGACGGACCCCGCTTTATTCAGATAAAATGACTTTGGAAAGCCGCTTAAAAACATTTGAGAACTGGCCCCCTCAGATAAGCCAAAAACCGAGAGAATTAGCTGAGGTAGGTTTCTACTATACCGGCACAGGTGATCAAGTCATATGTTTTCACTGTGGTGTGGGTTTAATGAATTGGAGTTCTGGAGATAATGTGTGGGAAGAGCATGCCCGCTTTAATTCTAAATGTGAATATAATCAGCTCAAGAATGAAAAAAATGTAACGTCATCACTAGCGATAAAAGAAATGCTAGTATCAGAAGAAGCACAGGATGTAAAAATTAATCAAGTTGAAACTTGTAATAAACTGTTATGTAAAATTTGTTTAGAAAATGAGCTCTCTGTTGTTTTTATGCCCTGTAAGCATACAGTATGTTGTAGTGATTGTTCAGTTAATTTTGATAAATGTATTATATGTAGACAAAAAATCACATCTTCTTTGAAAATATTTATATCATAAATAAAGTATGTATGATAATGAAGTGTTTTTTTGATTTTTCCTAATTCCTAGAAATAAAAATCAGAGTTAAATTTTATAAAATTTTATTTTAAACACATAAAAAGAGCTTATAATGTGCAGACAGTAATAAGTTTTATAAAATATTATTTTAAATACAAAAGAGCTGTTTGATTTTTCCTAATTCCTAGAAATAAAAATCAGAGTTAAATTTTATAAAATTTTATTTTAAACACATAAAAAGAGCTTATAATGTGCAGACAGTAATAAGTTTTATAAAATATTATTTTAAATACAAAAGAGCTGCAATAGCTACTACAATAGTTTAATCTTAACAATAAGCACATTCTATTTTAGTTTGATTTCGACATAAAGCAGTATACGCTATTAAACTAAGTTTTTTTGGATTGTAGGGTTTATTTATATCAGATCTGCGTGTGCGAAAAAGGTATTTAAAAAACCGTTCAATTTTTATTGTTCTAAGGAAAAGATCAGTACCATTTCGAGGAAATTTTATCATTCTTAATTCATCACGCTCATTAATATATATACCTACTTTACATACTTCCATATAAAAGTTTTTTAAGATGTTAAATACAAAATTTTCATAGTTACAGTCAAATTTTCCAATAGAAATTTCATTAATTCTTTCGGTTTTGTAGAAAAAATGTGATGTGGGTGTTTTTATTGCATATGGTGGATAGTCTGAGTTTTCTACATAAATGTCAATATCACCATATGCATCGGTTCTATTAAGTAAATATACAGCAAAACCGCCTGCAATACAACATTTTTTATCCATCATCGTTCTTCCAGTCAGTACTTCGAGGGTGACTTTAAACTGCATCTTTTTCACTTCATTGCTAAGAAGATGTGTAAAAAATGGTTCGCTGATAAAATTGGCATGGTGCGGCAGTAATTCCATGTTTACCCTTACGTTTCAACTAAAAACAATTTATTCTATCATAATTGAGTAGTGACCCCAAGGTAATGTATCTGTTGAATCCTGGATTAAATATCTTTTATCATCGGAGGGGTTCAAAGCAACTTTAGTTTGCTTAACCGAGTAGACTTTATGTAAATGTGATTGGATGGTTCTTTGGGTTCGGTACAGTTCGGTTTTAGTTTCCAAACAGTTCTTATAGTCATCGAATGAAATTTTATTTTTTACAATATTAGTCTTTACCCCTTTAGATTTTTTTATAACATTTTCCCCTTCAACTCTAAGCGCATACATCTTTGACCGTAAACCTACAAAATGGGTCATTATGCTACCATTTAACTCATCTTTCATGATCCCGGGAATTTTTTTATTAACTAAAGGGATATTGTATCGGTTGTTGGGTGGATAGTCACTAGTATCGAATTTAGCAATGTTTTCTTTTATAATTTTCTCATAAACATCTTCACATTTTATGTCATAAATAAGGCTATCCGTATCGGTGTACAGCAATTTACAGTCATCATTATTTTCAAATTTTTGCAACATAAAATTATAGTGAAAATCATATATACAAGTTTTCGATATATCTAAAATACATAATCCGATGTATAAAGGCTTGTTGAAAAAAATTTCAGACTTATTTAATTCAATAGCCACTAAATTCTCGTCAAATATAGCACGACTATGGAAATTGGGGCTAGCGATGTAATTTTTAGCACCATATCGACCCTCCCATTTCGACACCAATTTTACAAGCCGATGCTTACGAATATTTTCCATAGTCTTACCAAAAACTGCATTAATTAGTAACTTATATAGTAGATTCTTTTCAAATTCATTTTTCGAACTTGCGCGCAGTTTTGTATTTAAGTCTATGTACGGTCTTAGCCATGGAGATTGTTTGAACTCTAATATACGGTGAATTTTTATAAGTTTAATCCCCAAGGATAAAGCTTGCTTTAAATTTCTATAGTGTATTACATATCGGGTTTTATGGTAGAGTGTCGTCATCAGTTTTGGTAATTTTGATCCCGGCGGCACTAGATGTTCCGGACAGAGAGGCATATCTTTATGTTTGTCGTGTAGATGTTCCGGGTACTCTAAATCAACTTCGAGAATATATCCGTTTTCTGAGTCGTCTGGTACATCTATCACATTAAAATTTTCAAAATTCTCCACCCACCGAAACCCTTTGTAGGGCAAAAAGGCTTCCATGGCCCATCCATACATGTTATTTATATCAAGATATAATAGATAAGAACTAGGTTTTGAACAATCATATTCTGACAAAAATTTATTGTTAGCCTTAGCATATCTATTACAGCACTGACTTACACCGCCTCGAATACCACGTTCAATAAATAAAAGCATGTCGATGTCCTGTAAAAGTTCCAACTCTACTTTTGTAAACTTTAACATACAATGCCACGTATAGCCCGGTAGTGTATAGTAATGTGCCGGATCTAATTGATAAATATTTAAACATTTTTGTCTGAAATTTTCGAAAATATCTGCCAATAAAATTACATCAGTTTTTAGATATAAGTCTGAATATTCACCTAGTGTTTTAATATTAAATTTTTCCCAAACATTCCGAGCATGTTGGTAATCTTCATCGCTTATATTAGAGTCATTTAATTTATTGTAAAAATGTTCTTTTGCCGGCAACTCAGTTTCAGATAATTTTTTAAAAGAATCTATAAAATCATATGGGAAGACGCCCTTTCTCGTAAGCATATTAAACTTTTCACTATCTAAATCACTAAATTCTTTTTGCAAATTTGTTAATTCCCCTTTTGTTAAATATGATGATAGTTTATCCAGCGATGCGGCCATAAATCGGAAAGAATCGATAAACCGAAATTTTATTACCGAACCTTCAACACTTCTTGTGAACGATATGTATTTTTCCTTATTGATTGGCAATAAAGTGATCTGACCGGTTTTTGCAAGATCTTTGATCAGAAAATGAGCGTCATATCCAGATAAATTATGAAAGACGACCGGTACTATAAATGATTTTTTAAAATTTAAGTTGCAGTTTTCATGCATCGGCCCGCGGTATTTACCTGTGAAATAGTTGTAGTCACGTACTTTCTTATCTTCAGGTTTAAATATTGATTCGCAAATATGACAGTGAGTTGATGCAGCGAACTCTTTTTGCTGATGTTCAGAAATGTCCATTGATACAATAGTCTTTAATTTTGATTCGAGAAATTCACCGATATTCTCTAATTGTTTTGAAAACCACTCTATACAGTTAAAACCACGATTGCTGCAATAATACGATAAGCTATCATCATACGAACATTTAAAATATAATCCTGCGCTGAAAGCAGTATGTTTTTGGTATTTTAAAGTTTTAGTTTGACTAATTTCGGAAAATGGTTCTAGCATTGATTCGAAATCGCAGTACAATATGAACGGTACAGGCTCTTTATAATTATAATTTTTGAACTTTACAATTTTTTCCTTTGGAAATGATATTTTACATTTATTAACATTTTTACAGTCTACTGTGTGTAAATTTAATTTTGCTTCACTAGAAAAATAATTTAAACATATATCACAAATGTACAGTTTTCCATTACGTTTACTCATTTGACTAGACACAAGTCTGGAAAGGTCTTTTAGCCAACAGAAATGATATTTTATTTCAAGATTGGAATCATCATCAGTACTTTTTTCACGCTCATCTGTATAGTTATTTTGAATCATTAATAAGTTTACATGTTTTTCTAATTTAGTTTTAGTTAAACGAGCTGGTACTGAATGAAAATTATTTCCAAACAATTTTAGCATATAAATATTAACAGAAATGTTATTTTGTTTTTCAAATTTTGTAATTTGTAGTAGTGACATTGGAAGTTTAATATTTTTTAAATTCAAAATTTCGGAGTAGTGGGGGTACGATGATATTCTATCGGAATGACTGTCAACGGGATACAAAGCCGAAATTATGGACCAGGCAAAGCATGCTTCATCATAATTTTTAACATTGACACATGCATGTTTTTTAGCTATTTGATTGGGAAGTCTAATGAAAGATGAGCCGTTACCCATTTCAACCTTATTAATATTTATTTCTAAACTTATTATTTTTTGTAGCACAAATCCCGACTCTTTTTCCTGGAATTCCTCTAATTTATTTAAAATTTTATCTATAATATATTCCTGAAACCACAACTTTAAATCAGTGCTGATATCAATTGAGGCATTTTTAGTGTTGAAATATTTAAATTCCATTTCTTCTGACTTAATATTATTTTTAATGAATTCCCCACAAAAACATGCATTCACTTTGATTGTCGGCTGTGATTTGAGAATATTATTTATTCGTGACTTGAATAGAAAGAAGGAATCATCAAGGAACTGTCTCATATCTTTATGTATTAAATTTATTATTAAACCTGAACGTATGCGATCTGAAAATACCGAATTTATATCCTCCCATTTAATTCTAGAACTTCTATTTACTCTACCACTCAAACCCCATCCAATGTAGCCTAAATTTTTTATTAAAATTTTAACTTTTTTTAAATGTCCAATATTTGTATGAATTTTTCTACGAATTCCAATAGAATTGCGATTTTTTAATGCTTGGTTAAGCAAACTTAAATGCCCTTTCACTAATTTTAACCATTTTTCCCGACCTATAACATTTTTACACTCACTCAAAATTTTTGTTACATTTTGAAACTTCTTCACAATTTCATCACTTAAATTACATATTTCCATTATCAAATTTTATCTAATAATACAATACACTTCTTGCAAACTTCTATGCTCGAGAGTTTGAACTCTAATGCTGCAGTAAACTTAGGTTGAATATTTATAAATAATTGTTTTACTTTTTCAATGTTTTGTGTATAATCTAACCCCACAAATTGATGAATCAATCGTTTAAATAAATTTTCATTATATAACAAATAAATAGAAATATCTACTTTCGAGTATATTGTATTATTATTATAAAAAAATGCGTGATTTTCAACAAAAAAGCGAATTTTGAATTTCTTTCTACAAATAATGCACTTATACATACTAAATTATTGCAGCTCCTAAATTATTGCAGCTCTTTATGTGTATGGATCCGCCCACAGCCCCTTTTAGAATTGTTGTGAGTCAGCTAAAATTAAAAGAAAAATGGCATTTAATAAATATCTTCAAAATGCATAATAAATTACTTACATGCACTTTGAGTCCAACTTTCGGTTTCAATAAATTCGAATGTTGTTCCTAATGCAGGCTTATTAACATCTTTTTGACCTTTAAAGATCAGGCTGTATTTTCCTGCTGTGAAATTCTCCAAATTATCCTTCATATGGGGAACCACTCGTTTTGGTAAAAATGCTGTGCTGTCACCGAATTCTAATAGAACCGTTGTTCCAAATTTGGTTTTTATTAGCTTTGCTGAAATTATTGGAACAGGTGTATCTAGTGGGAGGTCCGTTAATTTGATGGTTGGCTTTGTATCTAAAAGTGATACGGCATTCAGTTTATTTAAGTCCATCTAAAAATATTTTTTGTATTACATCGAGATAAATTGCAATAAAATAAATTAATAGAACTTACGTTAAATCAGTAATGCGCACAAACACTTGCTAACAAAATTATTTATAACTTGGAAAGTAAGTGATCTCAATCTCAGTTTATGCTTTTATACTCGTCGAAATCTACATCAGTACTAAATGATATTTTCACATAACCAACTAATGGAATATATTTATCAACTTCCTTCAACTCGCTTTGTCATCACGTGCACTTTGTGGCTATGTAGGCAGGTTTATCATCTTTCCTGTTTCCTATGAAATAACATATCAAGGCTTTCTCGGTTTTATTTCCTTGCGATATAATTAATTAACGACCACTTTTATTGAGATTGGACTTTTTGCGGATGTCCTATACAGAGTTTTATTTCCTTTGTAAATAACATATCAACGCTTGCTTGGTATTATTTCCTTGCGATATAATTTAATCAACTTCCACATTGCACTTTTTACGAATGTACTATAGCTGATTGCAAAAATAAAGAACATCCATATTAAATCTTAGTTTTATAAACAAATTTTACATCGATCACGCCGCACATCGTTCTAATAGTAAAATGAATGAATTCGGAAAGTGAGTTAATTAGTTAGTGAGTTTAGTTTTATAACATATAAAATTTTTATTATTTTTCAGCGATTTGGATTTGGACTTGGTGCATAAATGTGATAAGTGTTATGAACAGTTCGGAGATCTATGTGTGTGCCCATTTGAAGAGTATGTACTATTTAATGTTTCTTATATTCATTTCAATATGCATTTTTTTTTTTACTAGAACTTGGCGTGAGGCCTCCGAGTTTTTTATGCTGACCACATACTCCCCCTGTCAGCCACCCCAGCCGGTGGATTTAACAATCCCCAGCGAGGATCATCCGCCACCGCTAATCCCGATCGCTTCTTTATTAATAAAAAAAAAAAATCTGAATGAATAGTATCGTACAATAAATGAAATAGAAATACAATTTTTGTTTAATTTATATCTGAATTTGATTAAAGTCGAAATAGCTCAGTGGGGAGAGCATTAGACTGAAGTTCTAGAGGTCCCGGGTTCAAATCCTGGTTTCGACAGTTTTTTTAATTTATGTACGCCTATGTTCACATTCAAACCTCACCATAATATAATAATAAATATATTGCCCACCCTAACCGGCGGTTATGATAAAAATTTCATTTAATTTGCATTTCTATACAAATGTTACACTCTCTTATCACATATCCGTTTTCTTATCACTTCCTCTCCTATGTCTCGGAGCCAGCAACCGTCGTTTATATTCAATTTACCTAAATGAAAAATCTGCACAGTCATGCTGAAATATTTCTTAGCCAGAAGGGCATTAGGTACAGACTTCACACCCCCATACCACGTAATGCGTCACTCTTCACTCTTCACCACAAGAACTCTTCAGCTCCGACGACAATGACCAACAGCTCATGGTCAGATCTCGATGGACACATGCCATCCAAGTCACTTCCGGTCCAGAACTCTCTTTGCTTATCTACTGCCAAATGATTATTTAGATATTGTCATCAACGTATTCTTCAATTATCAAAATCTCCTATACTGCTTTCACAAGACAACCATCGACATGTAGCGAACATTGGTAAACATCGCTGCCTGCTATCACGCATCCACAGTGCTTGTTAGAGTATGATGAGAAGTCATAACTAGAACTATATACCGTGCGTGTAATTTCCCATTAGGCATGTACATTCACGTAGCGCGAGAGATTTGACAACACCGGCAGCCGTAAATTCGTCCGTCGCGTGGAGCATTCCAGCTCTGTTATTTCATTTCAGCCAGCTGACACGCGCGATGTTGTAATTCTTCTCCCCATGCCTAGCCCGCGACTACACACACGGTATATACCACTGGTCATAAAGTAATGTTAAAAATAGCTGATTTTTGGCCCCCATCGCGGAACGCATCAGACCCACAGAAAATGGTTGGAAAAGGCTCAAAATTAATAAAAAAAACTGCTGCCCAAGGAATCACTACTTCCACATCCGGATTTTCTATCCAAGTCACACAACGAAAAAATTTTGTATCTGGAAATAATTGTTTATGGAACTTTAATAATATAATATTTGAACCCATAAAACGATACCCCACATCGGTAGTGGGGTGGGGTGGTGACAGGGGGTGGGGGTGGTGACAGGGGGTGGGAGTGGGGGGGGGTGGATAAAGTAAAAAAATATTTTGAGGTTTCTGGTTCTTGTACACACACTAAATCACATTTTTTTTCATCCCCTTTAATAATGGGGTGGGGGTGGTAATGGGGGTGGCTAATGCCAAAATTTTTTTTGAGACCTTAGCTTCTCTTGTCTATACTAAATATCAATTTTTTGAACTCTTACCTGCTTGATTTACTTATTTACTCCAAATTTACCCTAATTTACCCCCCAACCCTTCGACGGAACAAGATGAAGGTCTCGTTAAAGCACATATGTGTACCAAATTTCAAGTTAATATCTCAAACGGTTCCAGAGTAAACGTGCGCACAAAAAAAGTTACAGACCGACAGACAGACAGAAAATTTTTTTTCGCTCCAACTTGAAATCTCGACGTTTCATGACATTCTAAGCCTATTTGGACAATAAAAATTTAAAATTTTTTTTTTGTCGTTACTATACTTCCACTGGATGTGGAAGTAATACGTCTTCGTGGTATCAAAAGGCTGGGCAAAATTCTATTTCACCACCAAAAGCACAAAAGCAACCCCTAAATTTGCTTTGAATTATATTTATTTTATGATAACTATTGGGTATCGATTCAATAGAGATAATAAAAGGGTAGAAACTACCCCTATTGACACCCTATTCAGGGAGTGGAACGCCACACACAGCACCTAATATTAAAAAAATAGTTACCAAGGTGATTAAAAAAATAATATAACAGAGAATAAACTAATATCATTTTCAACCCCTTACTATTAGCCATCTTTAATATCTATCTATTAAATGCAGACCTAAGCACCAATATAAACCTTTCATTTTATTTTAATTTGCTCTGTAAATATTCTGTAATAGATGCTGTTCTAACATTTCTAAATAACGGCAGTTTTTCTTTATTGGGATGCTATTAAGTAATCAGTGTAAGTGTTGATCTAATATTTTATTATGATTATATATATTTCATAAAATGAAAATCTTTTCTCCTAATATTACATTATCTAAAGTGCCTGTCATCCTAAACTGGAGTTGATATTGATTCAATTTAGTCACCTTGTTTCCTCTTTTTTTAGTATTTTAAGTGGTGAATGAATTCTACCACCTGAATAGGTTGTTTTCGAGTTTGCTAAATAACTAGCTATTTGTTCTTTATTAAAAAAAACGTGTTTACTAAAACCATTCAGATCTATTGTAATATTAGGTGCTGTAAATATCTTTTTGTGCAGCCGTACGTGAAAAAATTGCAAGGGTCGAAATACTTTTGATCAAGTCCAATAAAGCTCAAAAAATTTTTTCAAATTTTTTTATCAACTTTGAGGTTAAGTAAAATATATATATTTCATATTTCGGCGTGCTTCGGTAAAATTGGCGGAAACTTTGCTATTTTGTAGTTACAGTCATGCTGATTAAAAATTCGTGTTGCACTGAGTCGATCCTATGAGTGGTTTTCGCTCCAGGAGTGCTTGAAAGTCCTAACAACGGGGTAACGGGTAATCTGTGTACGTGTTTATGAATTGCTTCAAGCGTGTTTGTGTACGTACGTGTGTGTGTGTGTGTGAGATTATTAAAAGAACCTGCTCTTACCGGCACCATGTTTCTTTTGACAGCGTTCTCATTGCCAACCAGGGTGATCCTATTTTTTTGTTTCGTTTTCTATCTGTTTATTTTTACTTTTGTTGTTTTTTAATACTGAAGCAAGCCTACTACGAGATGCGTTCTATTCAAATTGTGTTTTCAACGGTTCCGCATCAAACTCATTCAAACGATTTTTCTTACAAACGGTCGGTTTTTTGTGTATTTTTAATCAACGAATGATAGTCTTGTACCAAAGTGAAAAAAATAAATAAAAGACATAAGAAATTAATGCAAAATATCGACAGCCCCCCTCAATACCACCCACTTACGGTAAAAAATATTTTTTAAAATAACGTAAAAATAAGCTGCTATTATTCTCAATGTGCGTATAAAGTCATGTCCCTGTAAATCAAAAGGTTTCTGAAATATAAAATAATAATTAGTTTTTGGGTGCCATTTTCAAAAGGCCGTAGCTCAAAGTAATTGCGAACATATTTTTGCATATAGAATCTGCACCAGAAGTTTGTCATCGACATTTCCGGAAAAAACACGTACACAAACACGCGGGAAGCCATTAATAAACGTGTACATAAATTACCCGTTACCTTGTTGTTAGGACCTTCAAGCACTCCTGGCTCCTGGAGCGATAGCCACTCATAGGATGGACTCAGTGCAATAGGAATTTTTGATTAGCATGACTTTAGCTACAAAATAGCAAAATTTCAGCCAATTTCACCAAAGCATGCCGAAATATGACATATATATTTTACTTAACCTAAAAGTTGATAAAAAAATTTGGAAAAAATTCTTGAGCTTTATTGGGGTTGTACAAAAATATTTCGACTTTTGCCAAAGTTAATAGTTTAAGAGTAATGTTGAATGTTTAAAATGACGGAAATTACCTAACTTTGACAAGCTGTATCTCAAAAACTGTCCATAGGATCGGTTCGATGTGATGAGAACTTTTGATCAACATGAGTTGAATTACAAAATAGCAAAGTTTCAGCTGATTCCACCGAAACACCATTTTCATCGGTTTTGTTCCGGTGTCCTTTGGACCTAGGCTAGCCTTTACTAGGTAATTTTTAATGCAAATAAAATTATTTTTTTAAGACCCGGACCAAAAATATAACTACAACGAAAGTGACAAAAGAAATTGTCTCCCAAATTTTATAAAAAAACCTGTAGGCGTGTTTAAACAGATAATTAAGTACACAATATATGCAATATATTACATTACATTAAATTACTATAACAAATTATTTGTAAAAGTTTAGATAAACCGCGGTCAAGTTTAACGTCCCTAATATGTTCTACTGTATAGCAAAATCAGGTATTCAACGTAAGCTGGTATAATAAATGTTCATGGTTGACAGGAACCCAGGTAAGAAATAAATTATTTTGCTAATCTTCTTTACTTTTTTCTGAAGAAAATTCGGTGTGGATGTAGCATTACAGGGATTTAGATTGCTAGAACAATACGAAGACCTTGAGATTTCCGAAAATTGTTTACCTGCGGCGCATGGTAAAGCACTCTCGCCCCCTGCTTACTTACAACGGTTGCCTCCTGCATTCCAGTTTATGATTTTTATAACAATTTATAAAACAACACAAATAATATATGCAAATGGTGGCTATAGTAAAATTAATTAAATTTACCAGACGAACAACATGTTGTTGTCTAGATCAGGGATTCCCAACAGGTGGTCCGCGGACCCCTAGGACCGCGGACGATGTCTTGGGGGTCCGCAAAATGTCACTGAGATATTCAATTGGGACAGATTCAACGTATCACACTGAAATTGCACACTGAAATTGTAAAGTTATGCGTTATTGTTATTGCAATTGCTTTGTACTTGTATTAAACTTGTGTTAACATCAAATTTCATTTTCATATATATGAACAGTTTCCACCTTTAAGTAAATTAGTTTAGTAAGTAATTTATGGTAGATTCTACATAATCTTCATTTTAAGAATTTAAGCTTTTAAGGGGTCCTTGTCAGTATAGCGACCGATGAGGGGGTCCTTGAAAAAATCTTGTTGGGAACCACTGGTCTAGATGATTGATCGAAATTCCAGTGGTGCGCAGAAATACACATTTCCTGCTATTTTACTATATTCTGATTCATAAATTTAAGTAAACTTTTTAGATACTAGAAACTAGAAGCAAAAAGTGTTGGCAGTGCATCCATTTGCATGCAAATATATTCCACAATTAGTTTTGGCAGTTGTTTATTTATTAATATATTTAATATGTATATTTGTATATAACCATACGGGTTTTGACGATCTAAGATAGATAAATCTTAAGTAAAATTCAATAAAACTGACTAATGTAACGAGTTAAGAAAATATCTATTTCGAAACAATCAAAATCTTCAATTATGCTAATCACGCATGAGCTACTAGATTTTAAATTAAAATATTATGATCCTGTCGATATTCGAAGAATAATGTTGATCTAAATTCTCCTTAAATCTGGCAATAGTTTACCTTCGCATTTCGCTCCACGTAGGCTTGCAGATATATGTGTGTATTTAAACAATTGTGGGTATTGTTTCGTTGCTTAAAACTGTGAACATCAGGTTTTAGTATAATAGAAGCGAAGAAACACCTTGAGGTGGAACTAATTGCAACAAAGATGATTCTTGTTGTAAATGATAGGTAACACGCTCCTAATCAACCTACTAAAAATATACACCCGTACTGTTGCGCAAAATGCATTTTTTTTGGCCCCCATCTTGAAAAACATGAAACAATTTTTAAAAAATCATAAAAAATCATGTGTGGTATCAGATTACAGGAAATTTCATGCTGAGAAAGAATATGACATATTTCACGTTCTCAAAACAGTCCGTGAAATTCAATTTCATGGCCGTTACCCTTAGCAACGGCTGAAAAACTAAAAGTCACTTTCATAATAATTGACGTTTAAGTCACTTCAAAATTGACATTTCTGAAATTAGACAAGCACAAATTGTTATATTTTATTTAACTCGCTGTAACATATTTCGTATATCAGTTTGTATTTTTCTGGTATTACATCAGCAAGCGCCGAATTTATAATACTTTTTAACTCTGGGGGATTACAAGAAATTGAAATCTCATTATCGCTCTTAGACATTTTTACGATTAATCGAGAATTGTTAAGTATATTGTAACAGTTTAGAATTACCAATTAAAAACATAGTATGAATGCAGATATATTTCAATAAGGATACAGCAGGTGAACAATATTATCGTTGCTTAGTTTCATTGACATGCAGCATACAGGTCTCGGCACAGTAGCGGTAGCCCTCCGAACACACTTACCTCACCATTTGTCAGGCCCACTACGTCTGGTTACCTCTTGCAACTCCATGCATTACATTAAATTAAATGTTATCTCCACTGGCACCGTATAAAATCTTTGGGTCCCAATTGTTTACATTACTGCCTATAACAAATACAAGGTTATGTTGTAATCACATTATCAAGTAATTAATTAAATAAAGGAATAATAGATTACCTGGATATTATGAGGTATAATAAATATTTAATAAATTAAATTCGTAAATGTTATTCAGATTTGTTGTGATTTTGATTGGCAAATGTCAAAATTTAAGTTAGGGATTTTAATATTGGTATCAATGGACAGCCTGATTTGCAAATTGGCGCAAAATCACCCTTTTTTGCTTTCAAAAAGACAAAAAAGGAGGAGATATTTTTGATTTGGCTGGTTGCTGAACAGGGTAGGGTGGTGTTCTCTAGATGTGAATTTAAATTCCCTATTAAAATAAATCAACCTAATAAGAGCTAAGGTCAGTAGTTTCTTTTTTAATAATATTTTAAATTTTAAATAAATATACATACCTCGGTGGTTGTAATAGGTGTAATACTTTTTAGGTTTTTTGTATGCCCTTAAATACTACCCTTCAGCCTTTATCAGATCTTATGTTGTGCCTACTGGGCATATGAGCCGTTTAAAACCAAATATATACATAGCAAATTAATGATTAACTGGTGCCAGGCGGAGGCCTGATGAAAATTCCTTGCCTTGGGTGCAGACCCTATTTTTTTATTGGAATCGCAATCACTCGTAGAGGGTCTGCATGTGGTAAGCAGAATGCTGGCTATTATTTCACCACAGACGGGTGAGTGTTTTTCTTCTTTTTGAACCTGCCAGATCGCAGTGCCATTATTTTTGAAAGAAGCCAGTAGTCTTCAGCGACCCAAAGGCGTGAGCCATCATATATTTGTGCAATTGCCTGTATATTGGTCATGGTTTACTATTCGTTATTTTATCTAGTGTATACTTATGCCATTTTATGTTTCTTATACTTAATCCTGATATAACTTCCTATTTTTTTATTTTGTCATCGCATGTAAACCAAAAACAGCTGTTTGTGGTCCTGAAAGCTATCGACATATGGCTAGATGATATATTCTGCAAATAATTTTTATACTAATTATATCATATTCTATATAATTTATATAATTACTTACCAATATACATAAGTATATTTTCTGCTACTATTATCTGTGATAACCTCCACTTGCATCGTGATACTTTTGTTTATACTACCATGTATTTCTATTATACTTTTTCTTTGAAGTTTGTGTTTTGTCTGCTCTTTCCCTACCTCTGCCAATTAACCTTGGCTGGTGCCCGAAGTTTACAATAAATTTTCATCTGTTCATTTAATATACACAAGTTATCTTTTGAAACTTTATAATTGACATAAGAGACCTTGCTCACGACCCGCTGTCGACATATGAGCTGCCGAGTAGCCGAATTTTTAATGATCACTTTGGACCATTTAAATTTGGTCGTGACTGTTTACGTCACAATATATTCAAAATATACCGTTTCCATAGAAACGCTCTAACGTTAAGACCACCGCGTTTATTTAGCAAAATATAGCATAAACGGTGGTGTTATTTTCACCATCGACACTAACTATAATTTACGGTTGCACAAAAAATAGTGTTTATACCATGGCCGCGAAATTTTTTTGCGCCCTCGAGATTATCTTGCCTCGGCCGCAAGCGGCCTCGGCGATAATTTTTCTCTCGATACGTAAAAAGGAATTTCGCGGCCTTGGTATAAAAATAACTATTCATATTCATATAGAGGTAGTTTTTCATAATAAGGATACTCACGTCAGGACAAATAGGATGTCTGTCCCTTTTACTATTAGAAAATAATTTGGTGCATTACTAAGTGCCATGGCATTTTTTTAGTATTAGAGACTGTGATTAGAATAGTGTAGTTTGGTGGTTTCCTGGGTCGCTAACTAAAGCGCTTTTTTGTAATAATACTTACTGTGAATATTATTGCATTATTGCATTGGTGACCCCAAACCATTTATATTGCTATTACAGCCTCGGGCAAGACAGATATAAAAGATATAACAGATATCGCAGATCGTATTTGGAAGTCGTGTTAGGATACCCAAAATTGGATACAAACTTCAGTCTCTCCATTTAATGCTGAACCTGTACCGTCTGTATCTGATTTAATAACGATATTCAAAAATTTTACAACTAATTTTCAAAGTTCTCTTAATCAAGTTTTGATCCTCCTGCCTCCACATCATTTTGTAACAATTGTCAATTTCGAGACGGCTTTAGATCTAGAATTCGTTCTTTTAATCGAGGTAATTCCCTTAATAGATACGATCGTACAAATAATACAATTTGTTACTGGCACCAGCTTTATAAAGATAAAGCTCACCGATGTGGAGGCACCTGGTGTATTCACGATAAAAGTTTTAAAGGTCCACTATGACTTCATGTTGATAATATTTTAACACCTGACGTTAACATATCTGACAGCAAACGTCGCCTTTTTATTTATGACAGGTCAAATAATTTGCTTTTCCTCATCGACACTGGAGCTGATTTGTCGGTTATACCGCGTAATGTTTTTATAGATTTAAATAGAAATCTTGACACAGTTTTAACTGCAGCTAATGGTTCTACCATATATACGTACGGTAAAAAATTATTAAAAGTCAATTGAAACTTACGAAGAAATTTTCCTTTCGTTTTTAATATAGCTGACATTTCAATTCCGATCATTGGAGCTGACTTTTTGTCTCATTTTGGGTTAGTAATAGATCATAAAAGAGGATGTTTCATAGTATTAATTGATATTATTACTAATTTATCAATATATTGTTTGGTTAATAACAGTCCTTTAGACTCTTAAATTATTTCCTTTAACGAACGAGTACAACAAATTGCTTTTACAGTTTCCTAACTTAAGTAGTTCTCCAAATTATAATTTACCTGTAAAGCATTCAGTTGTACATCATATTGTCACAGAAGTACATTTACCTTTCTCTCGTCCGCGTAGATTAGAAAATATGAAATTTAAAATAGCTCAAGATGAATTTAACCAGATGGTAGAGTTAGATATATGCAAACTTTCGTCTTTCGTATCTTCGCCGCTTCATATGGTAGCTAAAAAAAAGCCCAATGACGTCCGCGTCCATGTGGAGATTATCGACAATTAAATACTGTTACTGTACCTGATAGGTATCCACTACCGCATCTACATGATTTCTGTACTATTTTCTCAAAAATAGATTAAACTAGATCTTATCATCAAATACCAGTCGCAGAGAGTGATATTTTCAAAACAGCAATTACTACGCCTTTTGGTTTATTCGAATTTTATCGGATGCCGTTCGGCCTGGGTAATGCTGGGCAAACCTTCCAGAGATTTATGGACGAAGTCCTTACCGGTTTGCCTTTCGTTTTTGTTTATTTGGATGATATCCTAGTTGCAAGTAAATCAAACGGTGCAACATTTAGAACATTTAAAACTTGTTTTAGAACGGTTAAATCGATATGATATAAATATTAAACCGTCAAAATGTATTTTTGGAACTGATAATTTGACCTTTTTAGGACATCATATTTCTTCACAAGATATATTACCTTCTTCTAAAAGAGTTGATGTCATCAATAATTTCCCCTTACCAATTAAAGCAACTTCAACGATTTATAGGTATGGTAAACTTTTATCATCGTTTCGTACCTAATTTCGCTGAAATAGTAGTTCCTTTACATTCTTTCTGTACAAATTCGTCGTATAATAAAATTGTAAAAATAGATCAATTTCCTATTACCTGTATGGATAGTTTCTTAAAAGCTTAAAAGCTATAGTCGATGCAGTCATTTTAGCTCATCCTTGTTGTAATGATGATACATTCTTATCACTTACAGTTGATTGTTCAAATGTCTCTATGGGAGCAGTTATAGAGCAACGAGATAGGAAAGAAGTACTTACTCCTTTAGATTTCTTTTCGCGTAAACTCACCATGTCTGAGACAAAGTACTCAGTATTCAATAAAGAGCTTTTTTCCTTATATTCTGCTATTAAACATTTTAAATATTTACTAGAAGGTGGTAAAATTAGTTTAACTGACCATAAACCGTTGATCAAAGCTTTATTAACAAAAGCCGAAAGATCGCCAAGACAAATACGTCATTTAGAATATATTGCTCAATTTTCATGGGAGATTAAGCATATTAAAGGCAAAGCTGCCACTTTATCACGTGTATATGACACATCTTCTTTAGAGCAGTGTATTTTACCAATTCAAACAGAATTTGGATGAATTTATTTGGTGTGATGTTTCTCGTCCAAAGCTGCGACCCCTAAACGGACAAAAACAACCCCCAAAAGGGGTGAAACGCGGATACGCCGTCTCATACGGATAAAATCTACGTCACCTCCCGTTTTCGAGGATGCTGAACACAATGGCGGTGGTTTAAACTTTTTTAGAGTTGACCCCACCCCCTAAATGGCCAAAAACAAACCCCGAAAGGGGTAAAACGCGGATACGCCGTCTCATACCGGCACAACCTGCGTCACCCCCGTTTTCGAGGATGCTGAAAACGATGGAGGTGGTTTAAACTGGTTTAGAGTTGACCCCACCCCCCAAATGGCCAAAAACAACCCCCGAAATGGGTGAAACGCGGATACGCCGTCTCATACCGACAAAACCTGCGTCACCCCCCGTTTTAGAGGATGCTGAACACGATGGAGGTGGTTTAAACGTTTTTCGAGTTGACCCCACCCCCTAAACGGCCAAAAACAACCCCGAAAGGGTGAAACGCGGATACGCCATCTCAAACCGACTAAACCTAAGTCACCCCCCGTTTTCGGGGATGCTGAACACGATTGTGATGCTTGATCGTCTTCCCGAAGCAAACTAACCCCTCAAACCACCAAAAACTACCCCTTTGATACCCGGTTTTATGAAGCGCACCAGATAAGAGAAAATGAATTATACATATATGAAAGAATTACAATCAACAGTACGCGGGCTCGCGGCAGCGAAGAGTACACATCATCCAGCTCAGTATCTCTGCTCCCCCACTTTTACTGTAATTGCATGCGTCAATAAAAAAGTTCATTATTTAATATAATAAAATAAATGAAATTGTACCACTGATTCCGTATACCTGATTTTCCCACCTAAAAACTAGACACGAGGTATGCGCCTATTTTTTCAGTTGTGAACAGTGAACAGATAAAGAAACCTGGAATCATCATCCGGTGGGTATTCAATGATCTCTGAACATATGACTAATTTTCTCTTATCCGGTGCACTTCATAAAACCGTGTATCAAAGGGGTAGTTTTTGGCCGTTTGAGGGGTTAGTCTGCTCCGGGGAGAAGATCCAGCATCACCATCGTGTTAAGGATCCTCGGAAAGGGGGGTGACGCAGGCTTAGCCGGTATGATACGGCGTATCCGCGTTTCACCCCTTTCGGGGGTTGTTCTTGGCCGTTTAGGGGGTAGGGTCAACTCGAAAAAAGTTTAAACCACCGCCATTAAACGGGGAGTGACGCAGGTTTAATCGGTATGAGACGGCGTATCCGCGTTAACCACTTTGGGGGGTGGTTTTTTGCCGTTTGGGGGGTGGGGTTAACTCGGAAAGAGTTTAAACCACCGCCATCGTGTTTAGTAGGACCATAACCTACATCCAAAGGTTGCTCTTACATTCTAACTGTGATCGAACGATTTACTAGATGACCAGAGGCTTATCGTCTAACTGATATTACCGCAGAGACTGTTGCGCGATCGTTATTTCAAAATTTTGTATGCCGTTTCGATGTACCTTTGACTGTAACTACTGACCAGGGAGTTCAATTTGAATCGAAGTTATTTAACGAATTTTCAAAATTTTTGGGTTTCCACAGAATTTGTACCACAACTTTCCACCCACAAAGTAACAGAATGATAGAACGTTTTCACTGAACTCTTAAAGCTGCATTAACAGCTAGGGCTAATACGTCACATTGGGTAAACGAACTTCTAATTGTATTATTAGCTTCCAGAAAGACTCCCAAAGAAGATTTCCAATGCTCTTCTGCCGAACTAATATATGGTCAAACTCTACGGTTACCTGGCGAATTTTTCATTAAGTCATATGATACACCAGACATGAATCTATTCATTGACAAATTACGCCATTACTTTAACAATTTAAAATTTTTTCTCCAGTTCTTCATGTCAATTATAAAACATTTGTTAATCCTGAGATTTCCAAATGTGACTTTATATTTGTTCGTAAAGAGCTTTTTAAACGCACCTTTACTCCACTGTACGAGACTCCATTTAAAGTTTTATTCCATACGTAGTAAGTTAATTACTTTTAAAAGGAAATAAGTTTATAACTGTCAATGTTGCTATAGTCAAATCTACCTTTTTGTTGGTTGACAGATGTGATGTTCCGCGATCATGGTTTGATTGTTGTTTTTATCAACGGGGGGGGGGGGGGGGGTGTTGTAGCAACCCACTTTCCAAAAATAAAGAAGAAAGAAAAGCATAACAATTTTATATGTTGAATGAATTATATTTTTATCATTAAAATGTTACAATTTAAATTTGAATATATATATTTTAAATGGAACTATTAATTTATTTAGAGCTATTTATGATTTTTGAATGCTATATACCCTTATAAGGGTTATTTTTGAAAATGGAGATGCTGAGGTCAGAATCAGTTGAAGGTCTGGCTCAACTAGTATTTTACAGTACCTACATTTTTAATCACCTTGGTACCTACTTTGTTAATATTATGCTGGGTATGTCGTTCCACTCTCTGAATAGAGTGTGGAGAGGGGTAGTTTTTACTCTTTTGTTATCTCTATTGAATCGATACCTAATAGTTACCATAAAATATATATATATAATTTTCACATTTAGTATAAGCTTTTATTCAAAGCAATTTTAGAGGTTGCTTTTATGTTTTTAGGGGTCAAATATAATTTTTCCCAGCCTTTTGATACTATGAAGACGTATTTTTATTAATCTTGAGCCTTTTCCAACCATTTTCTCTGGGTCTTATGCGTTTTGCGATTGGGGCCAAAAATCAGCAATTTTTAACATTTTCCTTTCTGGTAGCTCCCAAGCAACTAAATAAAGCCAGATATGACCCAGCTTCTTGTTCAGTAACAATCGATTTATCTTGGAAACGACTATACTATAGTACTCGAAATTTTGTTTTCTACAACCTTGTTACCTAAATCACACTCTTTTATTAAAAATTATAATAAAACCCTTCTAAATCCTTACCTCGCTTATTACTGTTGTTTTCTTATTATAATTGTTTAAATCATTCATAATATTAGTCACAATGGCTAGGTATGCATGTATACAATCCTATTCGTGCGAGAGAAACGTTCACCGCCATTTTGTACCTCCAGGTTTGGTTAAACAAAAAATGGCAGTAACAAAAATTGTAGATATAATGACTTGTTCAACAATTTTTGTTTGATTTTTTTTAATTTTTTGTCAAATGGACGGTTTAAACAAAAAAAAGTATTTTGTCAATAATTTTCCAATATGGCAGCTTCAGCATATCTTCTTTTTTTCGGGGAATTTATAGGATTTCAGTCAGAAGGCTACAGAGACTATGACTGCAAATTCAATTGCTTGTGCAAGGTTTTTGGAAAAGACCTCTAATGTATAATGATTGCATTAATACCCAAAGTATTTAATATTACAAACTCGTGATAATTTTTAACGAACTACTACCCAAATGACACTTTAAGTGGTTGAATATAGCATTACATATTGATTAAAAAAAAGAAAAGAAAAATTTAACAGTAATAAAAAATAATTATTTATTCAAATTTTAATTACAGTTTAATTATATCGAATTAAGGTACTGCTTCTTCGAATGGTACCAGCACTAAACTGTTATTAATAATGTTCGTAGCCACAGCATTTATAATTTCTGACACCGATGATGAAATGTCTTCATTAATTTCAGCTCCATGTTCGTTAAGGAATTTATTTGTTGCATCTCCTATAGAAAAATATAAACATTAATAACTTATTAGGAAAGCAAGAACTAGAAATTTTCTATCCAAATATTATTTACTAGTCCAAGCTATATTGCAAGAGGAATTGTTGTTAATGTCAACTCTAATAATAATTTAATAAATTAGTAACTAATATAATAAAGGTGTGCCACTTAAATCTCTCCAGACTTGTAATTTTTTATTTTTGAAGCGATGACCATGTTGGGCACATCAAATTGTAGACATTTTTAAAGCCTTTAAACATGATACAGAGAGATTAAGAAAACATTTTTTTGAAAAAATTGTTAAGAAAGGAAACTTTATTTCTTTATTTTTTTACCTCACCCTGTACATGAACTGTGTTAATGTTTTCTTATAAAGATTTTAATTAGCTGCAATTTATGCCACTACAATTACAACAATTTGACGTGTTCAACATGGTCGTCGCTCAAAAAATAAGAAAGTTACAAGCCTGGGGAGTTTTAAGTGGCGCACCCTGTATATGTACCCAAATGTGTATTTTATTATGAGAACTACCCAAATGATAAATTAATAATAATAGTAATAAGAAAAAAGTAATGAACAAAATGAAATCGAATATATACATTAAAAAAAAAGAGAGGCAAGCTGGTTACATTGCAAGAGCAATAAGGTGGGGCGGTTCGGTGAACGTAACTCGACAATTTCTCCTACATCCCTGAACCGATTAAAAATTTTTTTTTGGTGTGCTTTTAGAGACAACTTTATAGAATGGTACTAGGTTATTGAAAACTGAAAAAGGAAAAATTTTTTTCTCGTCCGAAAATTAAAAAAAAATTTTTTTTGTTGATTTCAATAGTCTGGTATCATTCTATCAAGTTTTCTCTAAAAACCTATCAAAGAATTTTTTCAATCGGTTCAGGATATAGGAGAAATTGTCGAATTACGAAATCATTTCCTTAAGCACGGCACCGCCACTTTTAAAAAACCTTTGGAGGAGAGTCATATTTGGTATGTAATTGACATTATTAGAAACGAACAAACCCTGCTAAATTTAAATAAATATTTGTGCAGGGTGGCCCTAGAACACAAAAATTAAAAAAAACTGATGTACAGGGTGGCTAAAATAAGAAATATTAAGGTGAAAATACTAAGTTGCCGCAATAGCAAAAATAAATAAACGAATAAATACAAAATAATCTCCTGGGGATTCAAAAATTGTGCCCACAAACCTAGCTCAAACAACGAAATATAAAATCCAGATTATCATGATATGGTTAATTTATTGCTAGTATTTAATATATCGTCTTCGTATCCATTAACATAATCGTTGATTTCTTACTTTCATAATTCTTTAAAAGAGTTTTTATAATCTTTTTGTTGATCGTGCTCCTGTATTTCCTCTGTACTGGTGATTTACAATATTTTTCTTCTTCTTATTTACAACGTCTTCAGACATTTGTGATTCATGAAAATTATTCTAGATGACTTCCGTTTGCTGTTGTCTGTTAGGCGCACAGCATCATCAAAACTCTTTTTCATCAGCTCTTTGGTGACATGAGACCAACGTTTTGGCTCCCTCCTCGCATCTTGCCATCTAGTTTTCCCTGAAGTAGCAACCGTTCTGTATTGTCGTCTTTCCGGTTGATGTGGCCCGAATACAGTGCTGGAGAGTTGGTTTTGGTATTTCTTGGAAAACCTAGGGATTAGTGTGATTAGGGAAATGATAAAAACGTCTTCCGACCCACATCCCTAACGCATAAATACGCTGTCTGCCTGCTTCTCTAACGGCTCATGTTTTAGAGGCGTAAAGAAAGATGGAGAAAACTAGGGGCTATCTGATGACTTTGCCGACTTTACATCTATCGAAGGTACTGTGGTCTACTTTCACCAAAGCAGAGTTTTCTTCATATAGTGGGCGGATAATAAATACCACATCTCTAATAATACAGCCCGCAACTTGTCCCATTCCACATTGTCAAAAGCCTTACGGTACTTTATGAAGTAAAGGTACATGGACACGAAATATTCTCATACTTTCTCGATAAATCGCAAATTCAGTATTTGCTCTCTGGTGCCACGCATTTTACAAAGCCTGCTTGCTCGGGGGTATTTGCCAAGGTAGATAATTCTGAAGTCTAAATTGAAGAATATATAGCATTATTAAACTAGTGTGTGATATTAGTGCCAGCAATCTGTAGTTTTCACATATTCTGTCGCTGCTTTACTGTGCAGTGGCACGATGATTTAGGTTATCGAATCGTCGGTCCAGATTAATGTTTCTCCTATTTTTTGGCGTATCCTATGAATGTTTTTCATTCCATTTTCACCAACTGCTTTGTCAGTTTTTAATTTTTTTATAGCTGCCTTCACTTCAGTTTTCAGTATTGAAGACTCGTGTTCGTAACCTAGTTTTTTTTTTGTGGAGGAGGGGAAATCTTGCAAAAGACTCCGACAAGGGGTGTCGGAAGTGTCAGATTCCTACTGACTAAAACCCCTCCCCCTTCATCTCGCTTCTCCCACTGGAAACCGCTTTCGCATTACTTCAGTGGGGAGCCGCAATTTTACTATCCCTTATACTTTCTTCGTCTCTATTATTGTACGGAATGTTCCGTACGCTTGTTGGCATGATTCATCGGATGCACATAAGCTTGCCATCATGTTTATGAAGGTTGACTCAGTTTGTAGGTAATAGTTTCTTCTGGTCTCCTCCCACCTAATACAAGTAAATAGGGTATGTTCTACGTCATCCACTTCGTCGCAGTAGCTGCATCTGTCTGTTTCTGCCCTACTATGATACTTCTTAAAACACCCGTGTCCTGAGAGAGCTTGGGTTAAGTAGTAATCCACCCCTCCCTAGGGGCGACTTATCCACGTCTGAATGATAGGTATCAATTTATAGGTCCATTGTCCATACATTGAGGTTTCCCATGTTTGTTGCCGTCTTGTAATAATGTTCTCTTTTGCTACTCTGGCCTCCACTCCATTGTATTTTTCTCTCCTTTCTTGTACTAGAAATTCTATAGATGGGACTCCCACTATGACCCCCCACTGCCTCAGTTGAAATAGTGCGGTATACGCTGCCGATTCTGATTGACATCAGCCTTTGGAGTCTTGTCAGCTTTGCTGTAAATTTTTTATTTCGCCAGACTGGTGTGGCATATATGTACATACACTTGCCATTACTCTCCTTTTCGATGCTCTCGGCCCTCCTATATTGGGCATAAGGCTTGTCAATGCTGCGACTCTTTTTTCCACTTTCTTTTGACGTACTCCGCGAACTTAAGTTTGGTATCAAGCCACACTCCTAGGTATCCAGGATGGTGAAACAGATCGGCGCTATTTTTCTTTTAGTAGTAAGGAGTACTGCCTCCGATTTATCTAGTGCCAGCTTTAGTTTTCTTGTTTCTAAGCATTCTGCAACTCGATGGAGAGCAGTGTCTGCTTTGTTCATCAGTATGTGCTCGGTTTCTGTAATTACTATCATGGCTACATTGTTCGCAAAGCCGATTAATGTAACATCCGTTCCATTTTTAGATCATCATACAGGACGTTTCACAGAGTTGGACCGAGTACTGATCGCTGAGGCACGCCACTGCAGACTTCTCGTAACCTAGTTACCAGTCACATTCTACCCCAGGATGGTCATTTTCAAAAACATTGCTGCAGTACTTGTACCAAACCTCAATAATCTGATCGCCATTAGGTCTTAAAGTATCGATGGGGTACCAAATTGACCAGGTTTTAGGTTTAAATTTACGTGTAATCACTCCCACTGTTCGAAAAAAATATTTGCTCTTGTTGTGGTCAGCATGTGACTCCATTCTTTACATACGCCTTGCAGATGGAAATTCGTATCGCAGTATTGATATCATGGACCTTCAAATTTTTCCTGGATTTTACTTCAGATAAAGTTTCGGCAGTTATCCAAGGTTGTTTCACATTTCTACGTGTCTCGATTTGTACTTCATGTTAGTGCTCGTATGATGTTCTCCTTTGGAGAATTCCACAAGGCATTTGAATCTTCGTCATTTAATGGTTAGCTTTATTTAAGTATTAACCTAATTTATTCCAGAAGGCTGGAGCAGTAGTTGTGATGGACGAACGTTTTTGTATTTGCCCTTGACATGTTTTCAGCTTCAGAGACAATATGTACATGAGCAACTGGTGATCTAAACCTTAGACAGCACCAGATAAAGTTTTAATAAGCTTTATTGAAGAATTGAAGATCTCCACCGATTTCCCACGATAATATAATCAATCTGGTTGCAAAATCTACCGCCAAGTGACAGCCAAGTATAAGGGCGTGGCGTTATTTATGCAAATATTACTTATCGTAGTTCACCAAGTAATAAATTGGTTATTTACGGTTTAACATCTCCAACGTAATCATTGCTACCAAATGATAATTGACTATGGTCGAGGCGAATATATTGTCTCCGTGATTTATTAATAATCATCGCAAATGCGCTTAGAAAACAGTTTCCTCTAAAAGCAGAAGCAACCTGAGCTGGGATAGATATTTTCGAAAAGATACTTTGATTGCTTGAGTATATAAATACTTTCTGTGTCTTCAGATACTAGATAATTCAAAGAGTATCCAAAATACTTTTAAAACTATATACGACAGTTACTTTTAAAAATATCTTAATTACTGTTTTGAAATTTTGAATTTGAATTATTTATGCAGTTTAAATAATAGAAATAAATTAAACTATTGTATCTATCGCCACTGTAAATGCAGTATATATTTATATGAATTTTTCAGTATTCAGAAGTATTCAGCTTCCTATTATTTCCTATAATATTCGTTAACTTCGATTTAATAATCTTGTATGGTTGTTTTAGCCGAAATTTTTATTTTGTGAGAATCTAGGACATAACACATGTATTTAAATAGAATTTTAAATCCAGAGGGCACCACATGGTGTGGGGAAGCACCAACATCAACATAAGGGGTGAATATATATTACAATTCACGATAGGGGCAAGTTTACTGATAGCCAACATAGGCAAGAACTCTACTTTTTTTTACTTCAGTGCGTAAAAAAATCTTAGATATAACCTTTTGCACGAGTAACATAAGCGATAATATTATAAATTGGTATGTGGCAGAAGAGACATCAGACTCCGATTACAGGCACATATGATTTAATGCCACGACATCATCTATGATGGAGACAAAGTTCATACATCCCAGAGAGGCCACCTGAGAAGGCTATTCAGAGTCCCTCAGAAGGCATCCGAGGAACAGAATTCAGAATAGATGTAGAGAGCCTTGAGGTGGCAGTGGAACAGGTAAGCGAGGCGATAATAGCCGCTTACCAGGAAAACTGCCCAGAGAAAACAAGGAAAAGCGGGGGTAAAATTATCTGGTAGAACAAACATCCAGAAGGCTTCAGAACAAAAGTGAGAAGACTGTTCAATAAAGCCAAATTCAGCTAAAATTGGGACACCTACAAAACTAAATCCACGCAATACAACAACGCAATCCGCAAGGCCAAAATAGCCTCGTGAAGGAGGTCTTTTGAAAAGATTAATGATGGCCGTGCAGCCGCCAGAATCCAGGGTCTTGGCCAAGGATGGTTGTACTCCAAATGAGGCTTCCTCAAGAAAGAGGATGAAACTTACACAGAAACAGTAACGGAAAGTATGAAAGTGCTCATGGAGGCACACTTTCCGGGCTTACTGATACTGCAGGGTTCGAAGGCCGCGCAACTCCCAGTTGCCAGATCCCAGATCAACTGCTGGAGCGGCCCAGATCTGTGGATTGAAAGTTTGCCAATGAGGTAGTAAAACTCAACAAAATAAGATGGGCAATTAGCAAGTTTCAACCACTCAACTGTCTGGCATGCAAGTACATATTACATATATGGCGGAAGATGAAGGACACGTAGAATATCATACCAAACGCCCAAGTCATATAGACCCATAAGCCTGTCCTACTACTACTGGACAGGTACATTAGAGACAAAATACTGAAGGAAAACCCACTTAGTGAGCGTCAATATGCATGCCATACGGGAAACAGACCTCGCGCTGCGTGATTTAAATAGGCTACTAACAAAGTTATTAGATGACAAAGAAATGGCAGTGGCGACATTTCTAGAAGGAGCGTTCAATAACGCGACAACTCAATCTCTAACAAATGGTTTGTTAGAGGAGTCCCAACAATACTCTGCCAGTGGATTAAAGCCAGCCTAGAAAAGAGGATAATGGTATTCAATCTAGGCGAGACTATCATTAAGGCAAAGGTGAGTACAGAAGGAGGAGTATGATATCCACTGCTGTGGGTAACCTATTTGATGAATTCCTCAGAAAGATTTACGCAGAAGGCTTTTATTGCCTAGGATATACTGACGATCTAGCGACAGTAATCAAGGAGCGATTTCCGAACACGATATCAGAGCGTTCGCAAAGAGCCCTAAACATTGTCGAAGACCTTTCCACAAATCCTCACAAAACTACAGTCGTCACCTTTATACGAATCTTTCGGAGGCTTAATGGAGTGGAAATTCCATTTGCCAGCGAGATTAAACATTTATTGTCATTTTTGACCAAAAGCTGACATGGATTTCCCACATCCAAAAAGTCACACAGAAAGCAACTATTGCCATGGGGAGGTGCCGGCAGATGTGCTTGAAAGACTGGAAGTTAAACCCCAAGATGACGCTATGCTTATACACTAGGATTGTAAGCCCCATGATAACCCATGGGTCGATGATATGGTGGTCCAAGACACCGCAGCTGGGAGCAATAAGGCTATTAAGTGGCGTACAAAAGTCTTACTTGCCTGTGCGCCTCTGTGGCCATACAAACTGGTCTCACAGCTGCATTGGAAATTCTTTCAGACCTGACATAACTACACATATTTACCCAGGGGGAAGCTCGTCCAGTGGTATATAGGTTAATGTAAGGGACAACGCCCATAAGGCAACAACACGGAACAGAATACCAAAAGTTATACTCAGAGCTGAAGGCAGATCCCGTTCTGGGAATGCCCAAGGACATTATGGTCCCAAAGTATAATTTCTATAAAAATTTTCAAATCAAAATACCAAACAGAGAGGATTGGAAAAATGGTCCTGTATTATCGGCACAAATGGTCTAGTATACGGATGACTCCAAGATATAACAGGGAGTCGGAGTTGGGATTTACAGGATAAGGTCGAAAACGAAAATCTCGATAAGTCTAGGAATACACGCCACAGCATTTCAGGCCGAAGTGGCTGCTATACAGTGGTGTGCAAAGGAAATAATAAGCCAAGAAACTGTTAACCAGTCAATTGCAATTTCTTTCCTTCTGTCAAACAGCGCTAAAAGCACTCGATTCCATACAGATAGATTCAAGACTAGTATGGGTTTGTATAAATGCCCTTATGGACAAAGTGACCGTGGGACACGGGGGAATGAGAAGGCTGATGAACTAGCCCAGGAAGACGCGTCTAAGGCCCTAGTAAGACCCGAAACCTTTTGCGCTGTGGCTAAGCCACGCATGCGAACATACATTAATGAGTGGGTACAAAATAAATCTCCAGATTGGTGGAAGAGTTTTCCACTACAGAAAGAGGCCAAAAACTGCATTAAGGAACGATCGCCGAAATTCACGGAAGACCTACTGCGCCAAAATAGAAAGGCCATTAGGATAACTGAAACACTGTAGGTTTAATAGATATATGTGTCTATTGGGCCTGGCAGAAAATGCAACATGCAGAGGAGATTCTATTAAGAGGAAGAGGAAACCTCTATGCATGTGCTGTGCCATTGCAAAGGTCTAGCCAGACTAAGATTCCAACTAGTTGGTGAGAAGAAACTAAGTGCAGATAGCTATACTAAGGTGTTCTTATCAAGGCTGTGGATTCTGATGCAAAAGACAGAGCTGGATAAGGTGCTTTAAGTAAAATTGGATTAGGAGTGCCACAATAGATCCACAGGGGTCACGGTGGTCAAAGCCAGTCAGCCAGCTTCTTTTTCAAATCTACAATCTACAAATTCAATGGGCATAAGCAAGTACAATTTTGTAAGGTTATTAATGTGTAAACAAAATTTTAAGCACTGAAATGTAAAAACCTTTTAAGCAAATTATTTCATGTGGGAGTTTTACAATGAGGTGACGAGTTTGTCATTAAGCTATTATTGTTTATTATTAAATCATTAATAGTTAATCACTTATGCCCGTAATAAAAAATGTTTAATATTTTTAGACTATTTTTTTAACATTTATTAATAGAATGCAACGAATCACACAGATATCTTTCTAATTTTGGAATAAAGGGTAAGTAAATAACAGAAATTAAACAAATATTCATCTTTTAAGAAATATAATCACATACATGAGTTAAAGTTATGCAAATATCTCATCGAATGGCACAAGGGGAAAAATTATTTTTAGGATTTTAGATACAACAGAGTTTATAGTATCTGAGATTGATGCAGAAAATTCCTGGTGTACGTCCTCTTCATTTTCATTTAAAAACTCGTTCAAGTGGTCTCCTAAATAGAAAATGAAAATGATTATAAAATTCAGTATAATACGCATTTTACAGATGTTTTTAAATAACACAGCCAAACAAAAAAAAAGTTCGTGATCTGGATGACTAGCCATGATATTCCTATGTATTTTTCGACACCGAATCCGAATCCGAGGTCAAAAAAATTCGTATACCCCTTAAATTTATGTGAAGAGCCAAAAATATCCCTTAAATGGGGGTAAAGTTAAGAATATTAGTATCATTACGGAAAGGAGTATGAATGGTCATTTTGCAACCCTTGTGCTCTCATTTATTATTGCCAAGGGCGTAACAACCCCTCCCTCCAAAGGCTGTTCTGTAGGGTGGTCCAAAAAAATTTTTTTTTTTTAAACATATTCTCCACATGCTCGCCCTTATTCCATATGGTAATAAAAAGCTGAGAAAAAAAAATTAGGTGAATTGGTCAATATTTAGAGGTTCCGAAAAATGAACAGTTCTAATGTCAGACCTACGTTTTTACCAAAAAAGACGATATTTTGAGAAATTTTTTTTATTTATAAGAAGTTGGTTCTTGTTTGTTATTAAACACCATCAGCCATCAGCGTTGCTTTCTTGCAAGTAGGAAACTGTGACCTGTGCAATTGAACAAGCTGAAGAAGATATTGAAGCTGTTCTTCATTCTTTGTGATGTTTGTATTATATGTTTGGATTAAAGCAATACCTCTTTCGGCACAATCATTTACTACTTTCATTTTGTGTATTCTCTCTTTTAGTTCAACGTAGTTGGGATCAGAAGACCACAACTTAGAATTCTTACAAAGAAAAGAAGCAGCTTTTTCTTTTCCATTTGTCTGAAGGATGTTAAGAACTTCAGTGGTTCGCTGCGTAAAGTATGTCTCTAGAGGACTATCATGGTTAAAGAATTTACTCTCTCTTCTCTTAAGGGCTTTAGCCTTTGGTGGGCGCTGTAGGTTTTTAATCATCTCAATTTTATTGGCATCACTAACACGAGAAAAGAGCAAGTCCAACCAAATGTTCAGAAAAAAACCACAAATGACGTCGAAATGCTACAGAAGCCGCTTTTTTAATATTAGAATTAGGGTATGCTTCAATTTGTTTTAAAACAATAGCATCATTCTTAACAGCTTTCTTAGCCTTGGATGCCTCGTTCCAATGCCGGCCGTAAATGAGAGCTACAAACAAGCATACTTCAGTAATTCCTTCTTTTTCTCGAGATCTTTAAATAAATAAATTTTAAGAGAATAAATGGCCTTTGCCATCCAACGTGCATTGTGTAAACCACCTGGTGCTCGAAACTTTACTTTTGACCCGGGGATGGTACCTCCAAGAAAGATATTACACAACTGCAAAAGCTCTAAGTAGTCATCTCGAGGCTGCTTTGACTGGTGAGGGTCTTTTAAAATTGTAGTATAGTAGCTCATCATTTCTTCCCTAAGCCTTTTTGCTTCATTAGAATGATACAGATCATTGCTGCTTGGATAATAAATTTCTTTGTCAATCTGAAATCTAAAACGCTTAAATATAGCCACATCTGGACCGTTACTAACACCAAAAGCTGTACTGAAAACAGATAAAAGCACAATTTTAAGTACATGGTGTCTACATGGAATCCATACAAGACTAGTCTGTAAACTTTTTTCAAGAATAGCGCATGCTCCATTTTTTAAACCTGTATTAGAAGCTGTTGTGTCAAATACTAAAGCACGCACGTTTTCTCTCAGGTTCCAGTTATCCGGAGTGTTTAGGCAAGCAGTAGCTTGTTCTTGACCAGTTCCACGAGTAATCTTTGGAACTCCCAGTAATTTTTCATCCCCACCACCAGTAACAAGTATCGCCACTCTGTCAACTTTTTCAGTGCCTCCTGCAATATCTGTAAGTAGCTTGCCATCCCAGTGAAGGAATAAAGTTGACTTGTCATTTTCCGCTATGACCTCATAACAAAACTGCTGCTGCCACCTAGCAAAAAACTGTTGAACTATTTATTCTGCTAACAATGGGAGGTGCTGCTACCTTGTATAAACTGTAAGTAACTAACAAAAATTTTATATTAGGTTTTTTAGAGCACCTTTCAATAGTTTATTAATTTGTCTAAAAAAACTTGTAAAACGTTTTTTTTAAACTGTAACGTTCAATTTTTCGGAACCCCTAAATATGCTCCGATTGGTCCCAATTTTGGTAAGGTAATTAATTTTGCGTAGTGGAACGAGGGCAACAATGTGGAGATAAACATTTTTTACTTTTATATTTTTCAAAGCATTTTGGACCACCCTACTGTTCTGCCTCCAAAGGGGTTGGTACGCCTTTTACACCTCTTCTATACCCTTCCGGGCATAGATCTACGTCACGAAAGCTTCTAGCTTAGAAGCTCTTGAGAATGCAAGTGAGACAAGGTGGAGGATGAACACAACCAAAGAACCAACCCCCTAGAGAGGTGAAAACTACCCTTTGCTGGACGGGGGTGGAGAAAGATGTGAGAGAGCAAGTTTTTCTTGTTTTTATTACGCAATAGCTACAGTGCACTGTGCAGAACAGCCTTCAACTGTTTTGCCCGTACCCGTCTAAGGGGTGGGAGTTTAGGCGTAGGCTATTATTGTTTATTATTAAATCGTTAATAATTATATCCCTTATGCCCATAATAAGAAATATTAAATATGTTTATACTATTTTTTTAACATTTAGCAATAGAATACAACGAATCAACAGATTTCTTTATAATCTTGGAATAAAGTAAACAACAGGAATTAAACAAATGTTCATCTTTTAACAAATATAATCACACACATGAATTAAAGTTATGCAAATATCTCATCGAATGGCACAAGTGGAAAAGTCAGAACAGCCCTCAACTGCTTTGCCCGTAACCGTCTAAGAGGTGGAAATCACCCCCAAATTCACAAGAAGTATTCGAGAAACTTTTAAGACCGGAAACATGCACTCTGGAGTTTTTCAATCTGAGAGAAGAGAAATCTGCCAACGGTATTGAGTTTGCACAGCAAGATCAAACCTTAAAGCAGGTAAAGAACATCCCTCGATGAGTGGGAAACAGGGAGGCGCAGAAGGATGTGGGAAGATTAATTTTTTTAGTACTGAATTTATAGAGCTTTCATACACCTTCTGTTATCCCTTCTCTAACCCTTCGGGGGGGTCGTACCAACCCCTTCGGGGAGGGGATTGTTACACCTTTGCCAATAATAAATGAGAGCACGATGGTTGCAAAGTGCCCATTCATACTCCTTTCCGAAATGATACTGATATTTATAACTTTACCCCATTTTTGGCTTTGCAATTTTTTTCTCTGACTTTGGATTCGGATTCAGCGTCGAAAAATACATAGGAATACCAAGGTCAGTCATCCAGATCACGACCTTTTTTTTTTGTGGGGCTGTATAATCATTTGAAAATTTTATCATTTATTTGAATCGATTCATATAAATATAATCATGTCTATGTCTATCTTTCGTACATATAGACTTTGTTATATTTATCCTTTTTATCCATTAAAGCTAATCTTCGAATTAATAAATCTGTAGAACTTCCCTCCTTGTTTTTCAACCTTTATTCAATAAATATGTTTTCTATCGGATGACCATCCTGTGTGTGTGTTTTTACCGAATGTAAACTCTAAATATTATTCCCTTCCGGCGTTTCTTCATTAATTACTTTTTTAAGTCCCCACGTGTATCAGGCCATGTATATTTTTCATGTAAGTATATCAGATATGATTCTTGATAGTTACATAAAAAATATTATCCTCCGTCACAGTTTTTTCGTTAATTATTTTTTAATGAAGTCCACCCTGTATACTTTTCACTAAAAGTACAGGTTGCCGCATCCGTAATAGTGTCAACTACACTCCAAATACTATTTGCACTGTAATTAATAATTTCTTGAGTGACCATCCTGTATCTCTTTCATTATCTAACAGTTGAATTAACTACTTGAGAACGTAAGATTTTCTTCGTGAATTATTGTTTTTAAGAGTGTCCATTATACATATCTTCACTAAAAATATAGCAGGTTTCATCCTTGATAATTGTTTTTCCTCAAATATATTTTTATATAGTATTCGCCCAGTATATTTTTCACTGAAAGTATATTCCAGTTCTCCAATAACATCAACTAACCATCAAATATTATTCTTCTCCTCCAAGTAGTTTTGTAGATCTAGCGCGAGCAGACATATATGTGACCGACGAACACATAGACTGACAGAATTAAATGACCTTAATTTCCGTAATCTACACAATATGAAACGATAGTCCGAAGATATCCCGGAGGGTGATTTTTTACGATTACAACACTTCCCATTGGTAAAAGAGGCAATATAAGTAGCTATATTTACGTGTTCTCATCAATTGTTTGAACTCTATCATGTAAATCCGGGCTACACATGCTGTATTCGCCGATTTCCGGACAACGAATATTTGCTATTTTGCGAATACCTTAAATCCACACATATGCGAAGTAGGCAAATATTTGCTCTTTGCAAAACATAAACCCGGCGCCACACACGCGGTATTTGCCGAATTCGAACATTCGCCTTTTGGTGAACTATTCGTGGAATATTTGCCGAAGCACATTGATCAACAGATATGTGTAGTTGTCAAAACTCACTGTAGATACCGGAACAGGCGAATCATTCGACAAACATTTTCTCTAGAAGGAGGCAATTAAAATGGACAATTCAGAAATTTGTGCAGCAGCATTTTTATTTATGAGTGCTGCATACTTATTAAAGAAAATAAAGAAAAGAAAGCCTAGACAAAGAAGATGGTGGATGGTTTCGTTTAATCGGAACAGATCAATCAATGTAATTAAGAAAAATTTCTTTGTCAAATTTACCTTGTGTGGAAAAGAAAACATACCACGCCCTTGAGCGAAATTTTGAGTTTTTTTGGCTATGTAAACAATGTTTTTAAATCAAATATATCGACAATGTGTTGCAGATTTATTACTAGACGTCATGTAGACTAGAATAGAAAGAATTCTGATATGTACAAGCAAATAGTAGGTGTACGCTTTTTCGTTGCACACAGGTGTTTATTCATTTTGATCAATACATGACATTTCAAATTGCAAAATTCGCTATGTAGGTATTGTGACACTACATATTTGAATTATTTTTATCCCGCTAAGCAAATATTTGCCTACATCGAATATGTGTGGATCTGAGATATTCGCCTAATAGCAAATATTCGTTATTCGGAAATCGGCGAATATTGCATGTGTGGCGCCGGTTTAAAATATGTCGGTAAATCCGCACGCATCAAAAGAGACGAATATTTTCCTTATCGTAAATTCTACATATGTCTTGAACTCTTAATTTAGTTTAGTATGGTATATATTTCTTAAAGAGCGACTGTCATTATTTCAGTGCAATAATTAGACAATAATTAGGCAATGGAACAATGAGTTGGTATTACAATTTTTAGAGATATCAAAATGAACCAGTAATGTGGAACACGGCTCATACCTTGCACAAGAACGGCAATGATATATATGATGCATGGAAACAGATTCAGGATAAGCTCAATGCAGTAAGTGATTTGATAAAGAAAAAGGGCTCATATATGCTTATTTAATAAGTATGCACTACCCATAATTAAAAATGCGGCAGCAGAAATTAACGAATTGTTCATTTTGGTAATCTCACCGTGTCTCTTAACAATTGAAACTGTTTGCCGAATGCTTCGCCTGATCCGGTATCTCAATTCGTCACACTGAGTTTCGACAATTAAGACCCATGTGTGGATCAATGTGCTTGTAATTCGGCAAATATTCCGCGAACTTTGAAAGAACATTTTGAACGTACTGGAAGTGTTGCAAATGAAAAGAAGGCGAGACGATGAAATGTATTAAGAGAAGAATATGAGCTGGCTATAACTTTAGCGATAATCGAAATTCCTACGGTAAGTGTTCGGGAGTTAAGTAGGGATTTAGAGGTCATTAAATCTAGTGTTTCCATATGTCTTCGTAAAAATAAGTTTCACACCTATCGAGTACAACTGCATCAAGAGCTTTTGGAAGTGTTTTAAGTCGTAGTTTAAATTTTTGCCAGTGGGCTCAAAACCAAATTGGAGAAAATGAAGAATTTTTCAAATTTCTGTTGTTCACGGATGAATCAACGTTTCATCGCAATAAGTTTGTGAATAATCACAATTTCCATTATTATGACAAAGAAAACCCTCATGTACAGAAAAATCATTACAAGCACAACTGGAGTCTAAATATTTGATGAGAAATTGTACATGATTATACCACTGGTCCTCACTCTTTTATGGGAAATGTGAATGGAACAGTCTTCGATTTTATGCAAAATAGGTTTCTACAAATGGTCGAGAATATTTATGACATTACAAATAATATGTGGTGGCAACTTGATGGTGCACCACCACGTTTTGGTATAAATATTCGGCAGGTCGTTAGTAACCGGTTCCCTGAAAGGTGGATAGGAAGAGGAGGTCTGATATTTTAATAAACTCTTAAATTATATCTAATATATTATTTTATTAAATTATGTTAAGTCCCATTGCATGGTCGCCTAGGCACCTAGGTCACCCGACCTGACTTTAATGGATATTCTCCTTTGGGGATTTGTGAAGTCAAACGTTTATAAAGTAAAATCAACGACCCGAGAAGATATGATGGAAAGGATTCGTCAGTGTTTCAATCGTATAAATGTTGATATGTTACACAATGTAAGGTGTTCATTTCAATACAGTAAAAAATCATGAAAAAAATTATTGCTCAAAAACCATTCATAATTATTAAAACAAACTGTATGATCTATGTATATATGTGTATGATATATGTACATGTAACTATATTAAGTTGACACTATATTTACAAATCATCCTGTATATACCACACCAAGTGATAACATTTTACTTACCAACTCTATGTCTTCATTGTTATTCATGCAGGCAGGCTATTTCCCAAAGAAGTAGCTGTTCCAGAAAGATGATGCAAGAGAACGCGAAGAAGTGAATAGCAAAAGATAGATTAGTAATTTCATACAGTTAGTTGTTTTAGCTCTTATTTATTGTGACTGAAATATCTTAACTAAGGATTAATTAAATACTTCACCTAATATTGACTTTCAAATAAAAGCAAAATATGGCTGGCAGCAAATAGGTTAAATGTTATAAGCCTTATAATGATATCTTATACCAATGAAGCTAAGTCTCGTACACACCGATAAAACAAAAGCCATTACAGGAATCGATGCGCCAATTTTGCCAGTTATATGAAAATGGTCTAAAATTATCAGTAGGCATCTGGTTTTTTATTTTTATTTTAATTTATACTCGTCAAATAGGAAAAATTGGAGAGAAATAGCTGATAAAGTTTTGAAACTTGCCAGAGATGTTCATTAAACATACTAAAAGTCCTGAACTCAATCTGTTGCGCTCGAACCGCCGCGCCATGTTGGAAAGATGGTGTTCGGATTCAATTTTTTGCTTGTATCTCGCTGACTATTGACGATATCGAAATTATGTTTCATATAATAATAATAATAATAATAAAAATATTTATTTACAGAATATACATGATACAGGTAAAATACATGACAATAATTTTTAAAATGTAACTTGAATAATTATAATAGTCCGTTGGAATTATCATTTTTGGTCGATTTTTTTAGTGCAGCAATGTGACCTATATCAAGGTTTTTACGGAAAATTTCCGATCGACATAGGTATTTGACATTTTCCTTTAGTATTTGGTTTTCCACGTAATTTTTTTCAATATTCAAAAAAATGTAATTAAAATGTAATAATATTTATAGAAAATGAAATTATTGTAAAAATGAAAAAAACTTATATTTTATTAAATAAGTTATTTATTTATAGAAAAAAAGTTAAAAATGTTTAATTTTTTTATGTAATTGATTCCATTATTCCTCTAGAAATCCATTTTTGACATTTTTTCAATTTTAAATAAATAATGAAAAAAAATACAAGAAAAAAAATTGAAATAATTTAGACTCAATCAAGGGCCTCTGTCTATCGATGTAGACATGTGACTCAACCTTGACACTATAGAAAAAAATAAAGCTCATAAAATTCTCTTCAAAAAATGTTTTATGTATTTGTTTCCGCATCTATTATCTGCGCAAATACGAAAATTGCGATAGGTCGAAACATTTCTAAAAAAATTCATATCACTGTGTTAGTCATAGAATTCTGAACAAGTTTCAAAAGTCCGTCGTCTATCCATCTGTCTGTTAATCTGTTGCATTATGTTTTGCCTCGTATTGTTTCTTATTTAGTTACACTTTGTATATTAGTAGAAAGTTTAGTAGGATAGTTGGCGGATAGCGGGAATTGACACTGACAGATGTTAATGAGTCTGATGGAGTAAATTACTAATTAAAAGTAGGAATATATGTTTTGTGGAATTCTTATGGGACTGGTTCCAAGCAAAATGAGACACACATAGACACATATAAACATAATTCCGATGTCTATAATGGTTAGCGGGATACAAGCAAAAAACTGAAATGGACTACCATTTTCCAAGATGGTAGCTCGAGCGTAACATATTAAGTTCAGGACTATTAGTATGTTTAAGAGTCTTAATGAACATCTTTGCTAAGTTTCAAAACTTTACCAGTCATTTCCGTCAAATGTCATTTGTTCCTAATTGACTGGGGTATTAAGCTAATAAAAATTTTGTTCGTTAAAGTTGGTACCAAGGAAAAAATTGTTTTTTAAATTAATTTAAAATTTAATATTTATTACAATTTAAACTAGTAAAATTCACAACTTATAAAAATATTTCCTCATAAGGTACTATCCCAAAATTTCCTATTACGACACTTGTGGTTATAGAATTAATAGTCTCCGAGACGGCTGTTGAGAACTCGTTGTGGATTTCAGCTTGATGCTCATTCACAAATTGATTCACATTTTCCTCTAAATGAAAAAAATATATATTAAAATACCTATGAATATAATTTTGTAGTTGGGTTGCCTTATACAGTAGAGCCGAAATCGTGACAAAAAAATCGCTTCTTTCAGCTACATTCATTTACAAAAAATTTTGGCTTAATATAACTCCAGTAAAGATTATAAAAATAGTTACAGAAAAATGTATATGACATATTTGATAGAGAATTTTATAAACTATCTTCTTTATTCAGTGGGTCCTATCTTGCTTGAAACCACCCTCACAAACTAAAAAAGAAATGTTTTAACGACACACAACCCAACCCAATAAGTTGGGTTGTGTGTCGTTAAAACATTAATTTCTCTAAAGGTGCTGACATTAATAGGTAGACAATTTGGATATCTTATATTAAAATCATGAGCCGATATTCTTGATAATCTCGTATTATCACCAACAATTTTAATTATATCCTACATAACTCAAGCTTTGCTAAGTAGTAATAATTGTTATTACAAGTAAAAATAAAATTAGCAAACAAATTGACGAATAAACATTTCTTTAACAGATGTTTGAATCAAGGCATTCTGTTAAATGCACAATCCCGTGCAACAGTCGATTTTCATTGACAATTCCAGAATTTTTATTTATTTCGGGAAAAATTCAAAAATAAATATTTCTTCACCAAATTTGGTACAAATCCAGTGGTGAACTCAGATTTGAAATAAAAATATCGCTAATAAGATTTCATCATTTTCCTCCCAAAAACAAAAGCAGTAGTCTAATCTTTTATGTTTTATAAAATTTAATGTATCATAAGAATGCAGTTGTCTACGTTTAAAAAAAAACGAATTAAATCGGACCTAAAATAAAGTTTTTATGGGGCGGTTCCAAGCAAAGTGAGACACACGCTGTGTGTATATAAACATAATTCCGATGTCAATAATGGTTAAAGGGACACAAGCAAAAAACTTAAATGGACCACCATTTTCCAAGATGGTGGCTCGAGCGTAACAGACTAAGTTCAGGACTTTTAGTATGTTTAATAGTACGTCTTAATGAACATGATTGCCAAGTTTGTCAGTCATTTCCGTTAAACATCGAAATTTGTTCCTATTTGACTGGGGTATTAAGTTAATGAATTTTTTTTTTCGTTAAAGTTGGTGCCAAGGAAAAATTTATTTTTTAAATTAATTTAAAATTTAATATTTATTACAATTTAAACTAGTAAAATTCACAACTTATACAAATATTTCTTCATAAGGTACTATCCCAAAATTTCCTGTTACGACGCTTGTGGTTATAGCATTAATAGTCTCCGACACGGCTGATGAAAACTCGTTGTAGATTTCAGCATGATGCTCATTCAGAAATTGATTCACATTTTCCCCTAAATGAAAAAAAAATATTATCATTTTGTAGTTGGATTTCCTTATTAGTCCATGTAAAACGCGGGGTTTGACGCTCTGAATGCCCCCCACATCGGGACCACTTGTATTCTATGTTTTTTGGGTCGCTGATCACGAAAATCGGGGTCCCGCGGCTGTAAAGATAGTGCGTCACCCCTAAAAATGCCAAAAACCACCCCTTTTGGGAATAATACTGTAAAATAATGTTATGAATGTGCTAATTGTGATGACATTTTGCCAGTTCAGTATGTTTATCTAAAACAAGGTCAGGTAAAACTACCCCTAAATTGACGTAACATGGAAAAATGATTAATTTGTTTTTCATTTTTTGATTTGAATTTAGATGAATGGGGATTGTACAATGAAGAATTTTTTTTTCCAACACTTCAAGGTTGAAAACTATATCACCTTTAAATTGAACTAATGTATAACGCTTAGAGAATAAGTACAGATGTATACTTTTTAGTTTGCTTGTAATTTCTGATAAACTTCCGTCGAAAAAAGTACTAAAAAATTTTTTCATCCCTTTAGAGGTGAAAACTACCCCCAACCTTGCAGGCAATTGATAGAGAAGGCAGAAAGATAAATGAACACTTTATATTTTTAATAAAAAATATAAATCTGATATTTTTTTTTTTTACTTTTTGAATCTCAATTTGGATGAATAGGGATTGCAAAATTAGGAAGAATTATTTTTTCGTGTGAGGATATTCGAATTGAATCCCTCGCCATATAAACGGGAAAGACCAAGAGTCCGGGGCCCTAGGTAACTCCCTGAGTCCGGTATCTTGACTCTCTCAACACAACCATACGTACTCTATATCTATGAACACAACGCTGCATGCAAGTTAGTGAGATACATGTTTCTAACCGTTTGCTGGCTTCTCCGTAAGATAATTCTACTTCAGTTAATTTTCTGAAATACTTGAATTATCATTAATCCCATAAGTGTTAGTTCAATTTAAAGGCGATATAGGGCTAGTTTTCACCCCTGAACGGTAGGAAAAATTTTTTCTTTATTGTACAATCCCCATTCATCTAAACTCAAATCAAAAAATGAAAAAAAAATTCCATCATTTTTCCATTTTACGTCAATTTAGAGTAGGGTAGTTTTACCCCCTCTGGTAAAATTTGTCCTTATTTTAGATGAAGATACTGAACTGGCAAAACATCATTACAATTAGCACATTCACTACATTATTTTATAGTATTATTCACATTATCGCGAAAAAACCCAAAAGGGGTAGTTTTTGATATTTTTAGGGATGACGCACTATTTTTAGAGTCGCGGGACACCGATTTTCGTGATCAGCGACCCAAAACGCATAGAATACAAGTGGTCCCGATGAGGGGGGCATTCCGAGCGTCAAACCCCGCGTTTTATATGGACTATTTATAGTAGAGCTGAAATCGCAGCAACCAACTCCAGAGACTTTACTTATGTATAATGCGAAAATATAGTATTTTACATTTCTCATCCCATAACTTTGTTTCTAACCATTGACTTGCTTGCTTGAAAAATTAGATAGAGATATTCTGAAACATTATGAATCGATTGCTATGCACAAAATGTCTGATATAAAGAAACTCGGGCAATCGCAATGCCCAAGGTTATTCGCAGACTACGCGAGTCGAGCAAATTAGGATATTTTGCCATTCTCGTCCACTCGCTATTCACTCGTACATACCTTTGGCACTCGCAATAACAACGAGTGGACTTTGACAGTTGATTTGCAAGTTTTTCAAGTTTCACGTGTCATTGCAATTTTAGTTTTTTTTTCAATATTTTCAATTTTTTTCAATATGTATGTATGTATTATTACAACAAAAAAATTCGTTACATCCAAGTGGTTAGGAGATAGTCAATACTAATATATAGAGCGGCGGCCGAGTCCTCGAAAGTCGTCGTTTTAAAGGCGAACCCAATATTGCGGTATAATTTTATAAGACTTTTACAGATTTGTTTATTAGGTCAGTTTATACACAAAATTAACTGGACGACTGTGTATGGTGGTCGTGTCCTATTTTATTGGCCGAAAACTTAAAAAAACTGAAAATATGAATTTTAAAGTTTAACTCTATATAACTTTGAAAGCAAGGAAGATAAGGAAATGTTTTTTTTTAGTTTAGAAGGCAGTACATTGGCCTTTAAATTTATGTATAATTTGCTGCAAAAATATAAAAAGTAACCTTCCAAAATTAATGTTATTTTAGGAATTGCGCAAATATTTAATGTTTTTGTTGTATTAAACCTGCTATAAGTCGGTTATAAACAGAGGAAATTAAATTTTATTCTGTTCAAAAACTGGCAAATTTTATGGGCTTTAATATGTCTCGATTAATAATGGGTCTATGTTTAAAAAACCGCTGCTCAAGGAATCACTACTTCCACATCCAGATTCTCTAATCCAAGTCACTCACAACGAAAAATCTTTGTATGTGAAAATAATTGTTTATGGAACTTTAATAATATAATATTTGAAATCCTCTACCCCAAAAACGCATAAAACGATACCCCACATCGGTAGTGGGGTGGGGGTGGTCATAGGGGGGGTGGTAGTGGGGTGTGGATGAAGTAAAAAAATATTTTGAGGTTTCTGGTTCCTGTACATACACTAAATCACAATTTTTTTTCATCCCCTTTAATAAGGAGGTGGGGGTGGTAATGGGGGTGGCTAATGCCAAAAATTTTTTTGAGACCTTAGCTTCTCTTGTATATACTAAATACCAATTTCATGGACTCTTACCTGCTTGATTTACCCATTTACCCCAAATTTACCCCAATTTACCCCCCAACCCTTCGACGGAACAAGATGAAAATATAATCTAGTTCTAGATCTCGTTAAAGTACATATGTGTACCAAATTTCAAGTCAATATCTTAAACGGTTCCAGAGTAAACGTGCGCACAAAAAAAGTTACAGACAGACCGACAGACCGACAGACAGACAGAAATTTTTTTTTCGCTCAAACTTAAAATCTCGACGTTTCATGACATTTTAAGCCTATTTGGACAATAAAAGTTTTTTAAAAATTTTTTGTCGTTACTATACTTCCACTGGACGTGGAAGTAATAAAGGAGATACAAAGCTCTATTCACGACGAAACGTGGGGCGGCGGCAGAGCCGCAAGACTCCCTCTTGCTCGCTCAACCCGCGACGAGCTACATACAGTACAGTATTTGTTTACGATTTGTGTCGTTTAGTTTATGTCTATGCGTGTTTTATAATTTGCTGTGTGCTGTTTTATGCGATTTTGAGGAGAAATAAGTTTTACTTTTGTGTATGTTGACAGTCTTATGTTTACTTGGAGATTTAAAAGGTAGTATGTAATTATTTTTAGGTTTTTGGCGTACCAAATCTAACGTGTTGTAAAATTTGCAGAATTACGATGAGTAAAGATACCTGTATTTTTTGCTGTAAAACTATAACCGAATACACGGGTGTTAAGAAACCAACACTTCAGGGCTTCGCTAAGATTTTTTCGAAATCAGAAAAGACGATATTTCCTTACGAATATTATCACAACAAAATCAAATACGTGGAAAACCTGAAAATTTTAAATTTCACTTAAGTTGCAAAAAATCATTTTGCAGTAAAAACAATATTAATAAAATAATTGTATCCAAACAAAATGTTACAAAAGATCCGTGTTGCAGCACTAGCACATACTAGTACATATTCCTATTTACCCTCTCAGATCTTATTACGAAGTACACCTCTGGATAATGAGTCATGTTGGCATAGTGGAAAAGCTAGATCCCAAGAACTATGGCTGGGTTTGCAAAAATGATATTTTAATCCCCAAATTCGCTACTAGTCCAGTCAATGAAAGAGTTGTAGAGAACATTTAGGAGGGGAGAATTTTCCTCTTCAGGGATGTGTTGGGGGTAGTTAGGAGGTAAACATACTAAAAGTCCCCGCCCCTGGCCCCGAAGTTTCAGGGAGAGAAAGAGGTAGAAATGTTCCTTTTTTCGATTCTTCGCTTATAACTCGAAAACGATGCGTCGAATGGAAAGAAGGTAATCTATGCAAAATTAAACGTAATTAAATTTCCCACAAGAATGTTTATATTCATTTTCTTATTATGTGTTATAGTTTACGAGATACTCGCCAGCGAAAATCGATGATTAATAAAAAAAAATCAATTATGTACCTTGAATATTTCTACAAAAGCGGTTTATCGTGGTCTGCTAATAAATCAGTCACAAAACAATCTTTATTTTACAGCAATCGACTTATTTATTAACGTACTATTTTGTCGAAATCTATACATTTCCTTAAATAAACAGTGTGACTCACTTAAAATGAAGATACCCTTATAACTTTTTCATGTTGTTTCCGATTTGAATCAAATTTTACCCAACTATAGAACAAATTAGGATTTTCGCATGACCAGAAAATCATTCACCTGCTATAAAGGCAAAGCCACCTGCGGTATCAAAATATAATAAAGAATAAAAATCACATTGATTCACGTAGCCACCACAAATTGCGGAAACAGAGGATCCCCTTTGCCAGATGAGCTTATGTATGAGAAATCCCCCATCAATAACCAAATCAAATTTTGGTGTATGTACGTTTGTGGCGCCGATCGGATGCATTTTTTAGAACTTCTAACATTCAAAATGTTTTACTTTTTTCAGCATATTTTGGCACCACAGGTGGCTTTGCCTTTGTAGCAGTCGAATGTTTTTCCGGCCATGAGTAGATTCTAATTTGTTCTATACTTGAGTAAAAAACCGCTGCCTAAGGAATCACTACTTCCACATCCAGATTCTCTATCCGAGTCACTCACAACGAAAAAACTTTGTATGTGAAAATAATTGTTTATGGAACTTTAATAATATAATATTTGAAATCCTCAACCCCAAAAACCCATAAAACGATACCCCACATCGGTAGTGGGGTGGGGGTGGTGATAGGGGGGTGGTAGTGGGGGGTGGATAAAGTAAAAAAATATTTTGAGGTTTCTGATTCCTGTACATGCACTAAATCACATTTTTTTTTCATCCCCTTTAATAAGGAGGTGGGGGTGGTAATAGGAGTGGATAATGCCAAAAATTTTTTGAGACCTCAGCTTCTCTTGTATATACTAAATACCAATTTCATGGACTCCTACCTGCTTAATTTACCCATTTACCCCAAATTTACCCCAATTTACCCCCCAACCCTTCGACGGAACAAGATGAAAATATAATCTAGTTCTAGATCTCGTTAAAGTACATACGTGTACCAAATTTCAAGTCAATATCTTAAACGGTTTCAGAGTAAACGTGCGCACAAAAAAAAGTTACAGACAGACAGACAGACAGACCGACAGACAGACAGACAGACCGACAGACAGACAGAAATTTTTTTTTCGCTCAAACTTAAAATCTCGACGTTTCATGACATTTTAAGCCTAAGTAGTTATGCAGTACCAATACTGGCGCAATTCAAGGTCAAGCTGGAGCTGCGGCTGTAGCTGTGACGTCAGCACGCCTGCAGCCCCGCGGGGGGCGGGCAGGTGATAGATGATAGATCCTATGATCTAGGTTCTAGTGTGAGGTGAGATAATGCTAGATGATAGATCCTATTATCTAGGTTGTAGTGTGAGGTGGGATCTTCTTAGATGATAGGTGATAGGACCTAATGGGAGGGGGGAGATGGGAGATCCAATCCCCGAGCTTAGATAAGAGATTATATCTAAAAGGACGTGGCTGAGAGTATACAGGGTGTGTCTAAAATAAGATGGTTGCCGTTTATTGACTAATAGTATTGTATGTTTACGTTAGTGGGCGTTAAGAAAATGGCTACTGACGTCCATCATTGAGATTAAATAGACAAGTCTTATAATTATGAGATAAATATTCATTTACTTCTATATGTTAAGATTTCAATGTAAAACTGTGACCAAATGCAGAGACGTTATCGGATTCCAGGAAATTGTTAATGTAAATAAATGTGACTGCCTACGGCTATATGTATATTTAAAACGTGATTAATTACCTTTAGATAACTACAGCGGCTAGATCAAAGGAAATATCGAGACCCAATATAAACGCTTTTCAGACAAGTCTCTTTAGCCCGAGTTTTATATAAGATAAATATTCATTCGCTTCTCTACGTTTAGATTTCAATTTAATAAGAATATAATGCAGAGCTGTTTTCGGATTCCGAGAAATTGTTAATGTAAACAAATGAAATCATTTCTGATAGCCTACTAACATAAGATAGGTATACGGTAAAGATGCATGCGAAGAATTTTGTGTCTTACAATACATGGTTTCTTATGGGAATATGTAGCCACCCCGCAGCGATATAGCAATTTAACATTGTTTTATATGTAAAAGACGAACAGATTATGAAAATTCGGGGGCCTTTTAGAAATCGTCCATTGCAAAGTCACGTGACCCTCGACTGCCGAGTAAAAAAGCAGCATCATCTCCCAGTCTACATTGTGATGAGTGGAGCTATCAAATATTTATACTAGAGCTCGGTCTAAGAAGAGCGTGTGTTAATATATGAGTAAAATGGCTAATAGAAGCGATTATTTATGGTCACATGTCTATGTAAATAAATATTAATAATAATAATGACAATAATATTATTAATAATGATAAAACCATCATCGATATATGTATTCAAGTCTTATATGAGGAAAAATTGTAGTTGCCTGCTTCAGAAGATAGGTATGGATTTGAATGTATAAACTGCGGTCAAATGCAGAGGCGTTATCAGTTTCGAGGAATTTATTAATATAAACAACGGCTGATCGATTATTAAAATGACTCCCAGCAGTAGGTATATGTATACGCTTAGTGCAACTTAATTACTTTAGATGAAGACAGCGAACTGAAAGGAACTGTACGTAATTAAAAATGTAAAAATAGTGTAAACAATATGATTGAAATTTTTAATACAATTGCAGATATTTTCAGTTAAGAACCGGACATTATAATATATCAAGAAATATCAGTACTTTATAATTTAAGTGACTAAATTAAATACCGATAATGAAGTGAATAGTAAGATTTTAATAATTAATACAGAAATATTAAAATATTAGGCTAGGACAAACAATTGTAAGAAGTGCGATTGAGATATCAGTTTTGAGGAATTTCTTAATTCATAATATCAAATCTAAAAATCTCTAAAGAAGTCGGTGGCTTAAGACATCGAATTTAAGTTTTAATTTTCGTATGGAAGCATAGGTTCGGATCCTGACATTTATTCTAGGGAAGCTAATATATTAATGCAGTCAATTAATTTATTTTTCATTAATATATTTATATTTATAAGACATCGAAGAGTGGTGGGTGAAGTATCACATAAAACTAAACACTAGAAGCTCACTTTATTGGCAGTCATTAAGTCAAAGAAATTAGTATTCTAACATTCATGTTGAAGCCGCCTCGAATGAAATAAAAAAATCATTTTTTTAAATTCATCGAAATGAATATTGTACATGCTACAATGTATGTGTTTTTTAATGCTGAATTCAAATATGCAATCAGAAAAATTAAATCTCAAAAAATAAATCCACCCCAAGCGAAAAATGAAAAATTCAGATTTTTCAAGTTTATTGCATTAAAAATGTTCATGCTACATTTTCTGTGTTTTTTAATGCCGAATTCAAATATGTCATCAAAAAAATTCAGTCTTGTAAAATAAAGCCACCTCAGACAAAAATGTGAAAAACTCATAATATATTTCATTTATTTAAATACATAATACTGTAATAGAGACGCTTATACGGACGCTTATACGGAAATAAAATATATAGAATAATAATGGAACCTGCTTGAATATTTAAAAATTAGTATTTTTTCTATCAGATGTGCGTATAGTCATGACTGTGATAGAAGCCGTATATCTATCGTTTTCATGCTAAAGGTCTCTTGTATCAATCTTTGCTTGTCACTAGCTACACCATCAAAAGGTAAAATAGAATTAATTTTAGCTTTCGTAAAAGACATTTACATTACTATTTTTTATTTTTATTTGTACTATTTATATTAACGTCCTGGCGAAGTTTAGCTAATGCTACCTCACCACTTAACTAGGACGGCGAGATAAGATACGATCACCCATCCAAGTATCGGACTCAAACAGCGTGCCTTAACTTCACTGATCGATTTCTCTCCACTGAAACCGGTACCGTACTTCACCTCACATCAGCATCCTCAAACTAATGATATTTTTTAAACGAGTTAAGTACTTGATTATTTTATACATATGATTTGAATATCCCGCGTTCTGTTCTCAAGATAGAATACGAAGATGGTGAGGCAATGTGTCATGCATCAATCAGCTAATTGAATTTTCTGCAAAGACGCTGGTTAACAGGGATATATTATGGTGTTCTTATTATTTACATCGATTCACATTCATGAATTATCCTACTGGACTTCTGCTTGCTGTATGGAACGTATGACAGCATTACGCCATCTGTCTTGGTTACCTGTTAGACGCACAACATCGTTATGATTTTTACTATATTCCATCATATAATAATATAGCAGTAGTCATAGGTAGATAATGATATCTAGAGGTATCCATTCCTCTTAGATAATCAGAAAAATTACATTTGAAGACTAGAAATTTTGATCAAAGAGCAGCGATTAATTCGATCAAAGAAACATGAAATATATACTATCAAACAGAATAAGGTGGCACTCAGTCCGTATGATGATAAAAGAATTATAAATTATATAAATACCGATACGAAACCTTGGGGATATAATTTCCAACAAGTCTCGGCTCGTCAGATGACGTCATCGACGCAGTGAAGCGCTTGGCAGTAGCCGTTCGGATTCATTTACTTTAGAGACTTTGATCGCGATGGACGGGTTAGAAAAAGAATTGCAGTACAAGCTTGTACTTATCACTCGCGACGTATATGAGAGGTACATTCAAAATGCATTGAATCGGGGTAATTATCAATTAGTTCATAAAATTTTAGAAAAGATTGTTATACCGGACAAAGCTTTATACTGGATGGCTTTAAGAGATAGTTCTAATTTCGATTTAATGAAAAAAATATTTACGAAAAAACTTCAAAACGATATTTTTATTCAACAGTTGGAATATATTTTCCAAAGAGAATGTATTACTCACCTTACCGTATATCGATTACGAGAAGTAATTAACAGACATTATCCCGCCGCGAATAATAGTTATTTTAGAATTTTTTTAGAAGAATTATTAACGTGTAATGATGATTATATGTCAATTGATTTTTATTCGAAATCGTACCCGGCTAAAAATATTTCTGATAATTATAAAAGTATTGATTGGTCGATTAATAAAGCATTTTGCGAGGCAGCTTACTTTACACAATACGAATTTCTTGAAATTTTGTTTCGAGTAATTGGTAGGAATAATATACATTTCAAATTAGATATTAATTTCAATGAAGAGCATAAGCAGCTAATAAAATGGCTGGAGGATAATATATCCAAAGGTCGCTCTGGGCAGCCGACTGGTTGGAGCTCTGGTCCAGACAGCGGGCACTGGCCATCCACTACCTTAGAAGATTATGTTAAGACGCTTGACATAGTTCGTCTACATTTTTTGTAATTAGTATTAAAGTATTGTAATATAAATATTTTACATTTAATAAATTAAATTATTTATAAAATGCGTGTTTTTATTTCCTAATACCTATCCTGGCATGATGATCATGAGAGAGGCAGGTGAGACAGCTTGAACAGCTCCAACAGCTCGAACAGCTCCAACAGGTGTAACAGGTACCGTACCTGTTACACCTGTTGGAGCTGTTGGAGCTGTTGGAGCTGTTCAAGCAGCCCATATACATATACATATACGTGTATTATATATGGTTAGTTTCAACAGCTCGAACAGCTCCAACAGCTCCAACAGCTCCAACAGGTGTAACAGGTACGGTACCTGTTACACCTGTTCGAGCTGTTGGAGCTGTTGGAGCTGTTGGAGCTGTTCAAGCAGCCCATATACATATACATATACATGTAATATATAGGGTCAGTTTCAACAGCTCGAACAGCTCCAACAGCTCCAACAGCTCGAACAGGTGTAACAGGTACGGTACCTGTTACACCTGTTGGAGCTGTTGGAGCTGTTGGAGCTGTTGGAGCTGTTCAAACAGCCCATATACATATACATATACGTGTATTATATAGGGTCAGTTTCAACAGCTCGAACAGCTCCAACAGCTCCAACAGCTCGAACAGGTGTAACAGGTACGGTACCTGTTACACCTGTTGGAGCTGTTGGAGCTGTTGGAGCTGTTCAAGCAGCCCATATACATATACATATACGTGTATTATATATGGTTAGTTCCAACAGCTCGAACAGCTCCAACAGCTCCAACAGCTCCAACAGGTGTAACAGGTACGGTACCTGTTACACCTGTTGGAGCTGTTGGAGCTGTTCGAGCTGTTCAGACACTTAATAAGTATGAGATGCTATCAACTCATTGAAATAAAAAAAAGATTATTAATAACATTTTTTATTAATATAAAAAAAAAAATAATACAATTAAAATTGTGTAGAATTAATAAAATAATAAAAACACTGGTCTGGCTATCCGGCGGGAGGGCAGATCGTATGTTAATTAAAAAAAGAAATTTATTGGTCTCGCCGGCTGACAGATCGACTTCTCCAAATCTCCGAAGAAATTCTGAGTTCAATGGAGTCTGTAACAATTTAAAAAAATATCTATAAGTATTGAGTTATACGAAACAGAAAAAATATTTTAAATACCTTTCATGATGTCGGCTAAGAGCATCAGCCGGGGCATCTCCTGTGGTGGTGGTGGTGGTGGTGTCGGTTGCGTTACGGGGTCCTGGGGCTGAGGCAGCCCCAGGTACCTCCAGCCCTCCGGTGGGACTTGGCACATCGAACATTGGCATATATTGCCCGCTATCAGCTCTCTAAGCCCCGTTTGATTGTGCATCTTTGCAACGTCTAACTGATCACCGCGCTCTGACTCGAAGCGAGAGCTCTCCCCCCACTTCTCTCTCTCCCTCTCTGCCCCCCACCCCGCTCGTCATTCATACACGCACACATGTATACAGAAATAAAAGCCAGTATGGTTAGCATAAATTTGTTTATTCAAAATCCTTATCTTTATTTACAATATACCACTGATATATCGAGTAGACATTCTGCCTAGAGCAGCGTAAATGATTATTAATATGTTTATGACAATGATATTCTAAATTATTTAACATTAAACTATTCATATTATTACAATTATATAAGTCTATAATATTATTATTATTAGACAGATAATGCTGAAGCCATCGCTTCTTTTCCAGTCCCTTGACATAAACTTTTGCTTCTCTCTCAAGTACGTGACCGTCGATGAAGTCCTGCAGGTCGCCGTACCGGAGATTATCATAAGGCGTGGACCATTGGAGACCGTGCACATGATCAGTTATCCAATTAATTTGCTTCTGAATGTTGTGTGTAAGAAGCCCGTAACTAACAGTCGGTTTAATTATCCGATGTACACACGAGACATCGGTAATATTAAAAATTGAAATTTCTTTACATGTAAAAGCTAACTCCTTTTTATGCTGGAAGCCCTGCACGTCTATTATATACATATTAGTATGGACGAACTATACTGGTTAAAGGATTGTAATAAATCAATCTATCATGAATTATAAGACAATATGCAGCAGTGTCTTTCGGAATATTTTTATTAGTGCTAAATTCCAGCCTAATGTCCACTGCACTCGACTTTACAACCTCATTCTGACACGAACAGTCGATAACTACCAGAGGAGCTTTAGTTTTAAATTTATATTTAGTAAGCAGAGGTTCATTTTCTTTTTCATAATAAGATTTCTGAAATTGACAGAACATTTCATACAGAGTAGCACAGAAATTCTTCTGAAAATTAATATTCAAGTTATCATAGGGATATGATTCCGAATTTAAAAAAAGTTTAAAATTAGTCAACTCGCAGTGATCAAATTCACTCATACGTTTAGCGACTGCATTTTTACGACCCGTTTGAAGGCCGAAAATAATATATCGCGGTGTCTCTAACTGAGACGAAGTTTTAATATTCCAAGTATGCGTCTGCGATTCCATCAGCATGGGGTATTCATGTAATTCCCAGCTTCTAAACGGTACAGGCAAATCGATATTCCTCTCTAGATATTTCATTAATTTTAATCGCTCAACGTCAGATACAGTCACGTGTGGTACACGCCATTGAACGATTTCCAATTCTACTTTAATATTTTCATCGGCTACAAGATTTATGATTGCGTTTGTATCAATACTACTGCGAACGAGTACCAGCTCTTGACGGACATTTAAAATAATTCTTTCAAAGGTCTCTGCGAACCCCAGACATATTTTTAAAGGTATACATGCGTCAAAGTAACCGTTCTCGTCTGCAAAATTATCATCCACATCAGTCCACCCAGCATTTTCTAAGTGATTCGCGTCATTCGGAGTGAATGATGCATATCCCTTCATAACAGTCGCGAGGCCTGGATTTCTACTGCTGTCCACAATTTTACCGCTCACTTCGTATCGTATCTCGTCAAACAGATACAATAACCCCATTTTATCAAAGACCGCTGTGTTCGAAACCGTACCATCCTCTTTAAGTAACCGGCCCCGCATATACAGCGAACTAGCATACGGCGCAGTATACACATCCTGCTGCTGAATGGGTATACGAATTTCGTCGTTATTATTTAAATTTCTGATTGAATATGGTCCATGACTATGATTTTCAAAATTAGTTATCGCGGTTTCAAACGTAGGCTTCTCAAACACGTTTAAAATATTCGGATTCATATTAGCACTTTGTAACCGAGAGAGTAAAGAAAACGTCTATTTTTAGATGTTAACACCTTGAAGGTTGCAGGTGAACTGTTTCGAGCGCGAGCAGGTGTTCCTTTTAAACTATTTCGGAAACTAAGACCCATTCTTCTTCAAGTGCAGTCTTACCGTGATGACCTCACCACGGAAATTAACAAGATCACCGTCTTGATCGACTATCTTAATTGATATGCTATCTATATGCCTCTTATTAATCGGCAGGTAAATTGCATTAGCGGGACACTCTATTATTTTATAGCCGGGAGGCACGCTAGGAAAAAATTCATGAATAATGTGTACAGATCTATCATTCATGTAACTGCCCGTGATGAGATTACACTCCACGCATATAGCGTTTACTTTTTGAATTTTTGCCGGGAAATCAGATATATGTTTCTCGAGCGGTTTTAGACGACGAGATGTAAATCCTAACAAACTGCCAATACCGTCAGCCTTTTCAAAATTTATCATCTTATTGGATTTTATTTCCACTTTTAACGTATTTTTATTGGATACTATAGAAATATGACTATCGTTACCATGATTCAGAATAAAATGCTTTCTTACGTAATTATTTATATCTTCTATTTCATACGAGCCCTCCGGAATTTTTATAAACTTATCGTCTGTATCATAATATATATGATTATTTGTAGCGTCTATGTTCGGTATGGAGTTATACGCCTCGAAATTTATTAAAGCAAGCGAATATTCAGCGCCGTCTTCAAGGTCTATGGGTGGGGAAAAGTGCGCGGTTAAATTAGATGATTTGCCGGATAATGTAAACGTACAAGACATGTTGCGGCTTCAAGGTTAGCTCTGAGAATGAACGTGACTTAAAAGCATGACGCATTATATAGAAATTGTAAACACAGATGTCCACAATTTACTGTGTCATAAGACTGATACTGCTTGTGATTGTATTCAATAGAACAATTTAAATATTTTATTAATTCGAGAGGAGGCTGTAAATTACCAAAACTATCATAATAAACGGCTTTCGAACCGTTCTTAAAGTATGCAGTCCAATGAGTACCATTACCGCTATCACTATCCAAGTTCACAATGCCCGTCTCAATTTTATGTACGCGTTTAGGTAGTCGGTCTCGCATAAATATTCCTCGAAAATTAGGTATATTTAACATCTTAACATATTTTTTCAGATCCACGTCGGTGAGCGCTCGATTTGGTAATTTTACTAGTCACTTGCTGTTGGTGTTTTTATTCATGTATAGTCCAAGTCCCGTTCGATAGGGACGAAGATAGAGTCCCTTACCGAGGGCGATACTCTCCATAGCCTGATTGTGACGTTTAGATTCTTTAAGCTGGGAGGATGCCGCCTGAGAATCTCTTACAGCTTTCGCTATACCTGCAGATCCACCGGCTAGCGCTCCCAGAGCACTAAGTCCAGCAAATATTGGTATTAGCGGTAGAACGCCACCCGTCTTCGGTATAGGAATAACGCGAGCAGCCATCGGTGATATTTTTTTATCTTTTTTAATACGCTGTACTGCACGAGAGGCCTTTTTAATAGCATCCCCGACAGAGGGAGCTCCACGTACTAGTTTACGAATTTTATTGGATATTTTTTTAAACGTCATCGTACCGCCACATTTTCTTTTTTTACATCCCAAGCCTAATTTAACTTTAGCACTCATGATGCCTGCTACACCGGCTGCTGCCGCTCTTTCTCCGATGGACGAATCCCTAGCAAATACTCGCTTCAGAGCACGTTTTGCCAATTCTTTATCGGCAATATGCCGTCCTTTCACATCATTGACTTTAGAATATTGTATGTCGTGGTCACGACACGCCTCATCTAGACCATTAATTCCGCGATCTCCTCGCGCCAGTCTTTTTTCTAATTTAGTACCCGGGCCGCAGAAACGATAGCCAGGGATATGGGCTTCGAAAGGTAATTTATTTATGAGAGCGTTTACAGCCATGTTACCTCTATCGCATGTAATAGTAGACTGAGGTGTTACAGGTGATCGAAAGCTATTTATACTTAAACTCCTGGTGGAAATACCTCAGTGTCAATCATGCGTTTCATCAAGACAGGTAACAGTCTGAAAATCGATAATCTCGATTTCGATAGTCATGTGAAAAAAGATAGTAGACATGGTCCTCTGTTACCCGACAGCATCAGGTGTATCATATGCGGACCTTCAAATTGTGGGAAAACAAACATCGTGATAAGCCTGCTGACTCATCCACACGGCTTGCGTTTCAAGAATGTTTACGTCTACTCGAAATCTCTCTACCAGCCTAAATATGAATATCTTAGAAAAGTACTCGGCTCGATCGTGGGATATCATGAATTCAAGGATAGCGATGTAATAATGACGCCTGCGCAAGCTAAAATTAATTCCATTTTTATATTTGATGACGTAGCTTGCGACAATCAAAGTGTGATGCGTGACTACTTTAGCATGGGACGGCATAAACAGATAGACAGCTTCTATCTCTGTCAGACCTATACCCGCATTCCGAAACATCTGATAAGAGACAATGCAAATTTACTGATATTATTCAAGCAGGATGACATGAATCTTAGACATGTATATTCCGATCACGTTAATACCGATATGAGCTTTGAGGATTTCAAACATATGTGCTCGTTATGCTGGAAAGATAAATACGGATTCCTAGTGATAGATAAAGATAGCGATATCAAACATGGCCGATACAGAAAGGGGTTTGACGAGTATATATACCTGTGATTTTACTATCTCAATCAGTTGATAATTACACATGTTATCTGACGCACCTGTCGACATGGACATTACTAATAAAATTATCGAAGCTCGGAAAGCCGTAAAGCGCAAATTAGAGGCACTCAAAATGCACGATCTGCAAATCGAAAAGTCTTTTGCCCCAATCACCGCACCTTTACATTCGATAGCTAAACATATCAAGCTTGAGACGGACGAGAATTTAAACATTAAGAAAAAGTCTGAACCCTCAGAGGATGAAAAAAATATTAATATTACACCGTCACCGTCGATTGTCGACTCTGAAGAAGGCGACCAGTCAGATGAGAAGTATCTTGAGAAATTTAGCGATCTGCCTAAAACATATATATCTGAGATGATGCATGATACTGAAAATACACATGATTTTCGATATGGTGTACGATATAATCCCGAAGAAGATAAATATTATATTGGAAATTCTGCCATTCAGTTTGACGGTGACAATTTAATAATAAATAATAAAGAGTATCAGGGCACTCGCGGTCTTTATGAATTACTATTTAAAAAACGTTCGCATCACTATAACTATGATGATAAGAAACAGTACATTGATATTGTAAAAAGGACTAGCGCACATAAGAGAAATTATGATTCTGAAAAGCAAAAGTCCGGTAGTAAGAGCTGGAAGTACCTGCATATTATTAAACCGATGCTTTACGCTCGCGAACCTCGGCAACGTGCTCCTGGTAAAGTAAAAGGCGGTGAATTAATGATGCAAGTCACCGATAATGCTATTGATTACGTATATTGGGACGATCCTAATGAACTCGTCGATCGTCTTAGGCTTTTGATAGCTTCACAGGAGGCAGGCAATTCAAGTCATACGAATGAAATAAATAGAATTTTAGAGGAACTATTAGAAAGTAAAATAATCGAATCGCTGGATTAATTTAACAGTACGTAAATTATTGTTGAACTGTAAACATGTCTGCTATAAAAAGAGATATTGTTAATGAAATACATAAGCCGGCTAGAATTAACTTTAAGAGACGAAAAGTCGTAGTTAGAGGTTTAAATGAATTGCTTCAGGCTGACTTAGTCGAAATGATTCCATATGCTAATTACAATAAAAATTATAAATATATTCTCATTGTAATTGATGTTTTTTCAAAGTACGTATGGGCTGAACCAGTTAAATCTAAATCTGGCGTAAATGTTACTCGAGCTATGGAAAAAATATTAGTCGCAGATAAACGAATCCCCGTCAATTTACAGACTGATAATGGAACCGAATTTTATAATATTAATTTTCAAAAATTAATGAAAAAATATAAAATTAATCATTATTCTTCGTATAGCACTAAAAAATGTTCAGTAGTCGAACGCGTAAATAGGACTATAAAATCTATGATGTATAAAGAATTTAGTATAAATGGTTCTTTTCGGTGGTATAATTTACTTGCTGATATTATTAAGAAATATAATAATACTAGGCATCGTACCATCGGCATGAAACCTGTAGATGTAAATAAAAAGAATGAAAAAATACTCTTGAAATCTGTTTACAATTATCCTACAATTACATACTCACAATTACCTAAATTTAAAATTAACGATCATGTGAGAATAAGCAAGTACAGAGGCGTGTTCGATAAAGGTTATACTCCTAATTGGTCTAATGAAATATTTACTATTTCAAAAATTAATTATACCAGCCCCATAACATACTTACTGACCGATGCACAGAAACAGCCAATAGAAGGATGCTTCTATACTGAAGAACTGCAGAAGGTTAAACATTCAGACATGTATCTCGTTGAGAAAGTTTTAAGGAAGAAAGGAAATAAGGTTTTCGTTAAATGGCTTGGATTTGACAGTTCCCATAACAGTTGGATTGAAAAAAGTAGCATTGTTTAATTTTTATGCACTTATATTAATTATTATTATTATTATTATTATTATTATTATTATTATTATTATTATTATTATTTTTATAGGTTATGTATTCCATGTACATATATAAGCTTTATTACTGTATTATGCGTTCAGATAAATAAAATATATTATAAAAATTAAAATTATTTTTTTATTTTTCGTCTGGGGTGGCTTTATTTTTTAAGATTTAATTTTTTTGATTGCATATTTGAATTCAGCATTAAAAAACACTTAAAATGTAGCATGAACATTTTCGTTACAATAAACTTGAAAAATATGAATTTTTTCATTTTTTGCCTGGGCTGGCTTTATTTTTTAAGATTTAATTTTTTTGATTGCATATTTGAATTCAGCATTAAAAAAGACATAAAATGTAGCATGAACATTTTCGTTACAATAAACTTGAAAAAAAAATCTGAATTCTTCATTTAATTAGGAAATGGGTAATAATAGTCAACCATTTTTTAAATTAATTTATTAATACATATAAGAAAGAGGTTACATGTTTTGCGATATAATAACAGAATATTTATGTTCAAGTACTGGATTAATTATTTGAGCGTATCGTAATATTTTAATTTGAAAACGATCTCGATCGCGGGCGTCTTGCATCCAGTTACCACATCTAGCAGTTCTATGGGCATAGCTCCAATGGTAAATGTGATGAATTTTAACGTCCTCGCTGAACTGAACTGTTCTTGGACTTCTTCGGCTGGATACTGACATGTTGAAATGTACGTAAAACTTCAACGTACTTAACGTCTTCTCTGAGTAATTTTAAATTGTTCATAAATTGCTGTAACCTCTTCTTATATGTTTCGGGATCCATCTTTAGGACTCGATGAATTCGATGTTAGTGGTCGTGCCTGCTAGCCCTCTATATACTAAGTACACTTCTTTTAGTATAATGGTTTGTTGTAGCGTTACCATATCATCATCAGAAATAATGCGTGAGTATCTGGCTGGTAGACTCACTTTACAATTTTCGAGGATTACTTGGACCTGGATACCATACGGTGAAAGTGCTTTATATATATCTAGCACTTTATATTTTCTATCGACTTCCAGCTCATAGATTTTCATGAACGGCGTGACATGAGCTTCAACATTAATTTTTGTGAAAGACATTGCTGCTGCTGCTGCTTGTATATATCGACTTTAAGATTGTGAATGAATGCAGCGATCTCAGGTCTTTACTTTTATGCTGTATTCCACCCCCACTTTTCGTATCGTGTAAGCAGAAAAATATGAGAAAAAATATGATGATTTCATTGTTTACATTATTTCTCTCCAAACCCTGAGACGCTCCTTATAATAGATCACGTGACTTATTAGTCATTGTATTATAACCGCCGGATGCTGTTATCTAAAGACAATTAATCGCGTTTTAAATATACATATAGCCGTAGACAGTCGCATTTATTTACATTAACAATTTCCTGGAATCCGATAACGTCTCTGCATTTGGTCACAGTTTTAACATTCAAATATAAAATTTACGTATTGAAGTAGATGAATATTTATTCCATATATAAGACTTGTCTATTTAAACTCAATGATGGATGTCTGTAGCCATTTTCTTAACCTCTAACGCCCTCTAACGTAAACATGCAATACTATTCGCCAATAACTATAAACAATAAACGGCAGCCATCTTATTTTTATTACTAGATACACCATATCACTAGTACACCTTATATACTTATTTTTATTACTAAATACACCCTGTATACTTCTTTTATTACTAGATACATCCTATATACTCTTAGCCACGCCCTCTTAGATATAATCTCTTATCTTTAGCTATAATCTAATATCTAAGCTCGGGGATTGGATCTCCCCCCTCCCATTAGGTCCTATCACCTATCATCTAAGAAGATCCCACCTCACACTACAACCTAGACAATAGGATCTATCATCTAGCATTATCTCACCTCACACTAGAACCTAGATCATAGGATCTATCATCTATCACCTGCCCGCCCCCCGCGGGGCTGCAGGCGTGCTGACGTCACAGCTACAGCCGCAGCTCCAGCTTGACCTTGAATTGCGCCAGTATTGGTACTGCATAACTACTGGTATTG